>CM059623.1:1613046-2974889 GCA_030435675.1 Steinernema hermaphroditum
CATTAGGGCAACATCAGTTCGACAAAAATAACTTGTTTGACTTCATCTTAATCCAAGTCGAATCCTCGTTAGGCATTTCGACAACAAATCAACCCAATTATCGGTATGCTTCTTTTTTACATTCGACTCAGTTCTGAGCTGCCCATACAAATACAAAATTTCCCCTAATCTTTACTGTTTCATGTAAACCCCAGGATATTTTGGCAAGATGCACCGTTAGCTTTATCATGGGCTATGTACAAAAATCCATTTTATCCTTCAGAGGCATGCAACTCAATTCTTCTAGCCAGCCACCAATAGTCGCATAATTTAAAAACGTTGCATTCATCAAGGAGATGTTTTTGCCACCCACATGAGCTTCCTTCTCAAGACCGAAATTAGTCATAGAGAATCGTCTATTTTAAGATTCTCTGTACATATGGCCAAGTTTGATGTGAAGGCTGGCAGCGCAAAAACAGCGCAAAAATAAAGAAAATGCAAAAAAGAAGGTAAAGAGGCCACAAGAGCTCATTTAGATATATCCCGTACATATAAACTGAGATCCAAGGGATTGGTTTCCAAAAATAAAACACGTTAAAATCAATGGCCAAAGGAAAACAACGCGTTCTGTTTAACTGTTTAACGCGTCCCTTTTGGAAGACCCTGCATAAACGGAGACCCGATAGGTCCATTGATATGGAAGTGATTTTTGAGTAAATTGGAAAGCAATCCCATTCGTTTCTATTAGAAGTAGTCAGCTTCTAGCAAACAAAACGTTGTCTATCTCAGAAGACAAAACGTTGTCTGAGGAGGGCATTGAACCGACCCCGACCGATTACAAATCAATAGACACTTTAATAGACACTTCACTGCCTCTATGTCTTCGAGACCAATAGCCCACCGATTGCCTACCGGGCTAGGCTGGAATAAAACCGAATTCTTGAGCATTCTATCCCATAAGCAAACTGGTTAAGAGATGAATAGCAACGATTCTATGAGCGCCAATCTGTCGGATCGGATATTGGCGTCTCCTGCCTAACGACGACGGAAACCATAATACAAATTCTAGTTTTTGACATACTTTTAAACAGCAACGACTAAACTTTCGCTATACTTTGCATGTGCTTTTGTCTCCATCACAAAAATATAATATGAATCAACACTTTCATAAGAGCCCGCTTACATTTCAAGTTAATGAGCCCAGTTCGACCGACCAAAAATCGTTTTGCGCCGTCTTGCCGATACCCAAAGGTGCCACCACTAATACTCAAAACTGCCTTGCACCAAAAATCTCGAAGCTTCATTCCTAAAAGCATTCCGTAAAGACCACAAACATATACCATGTGCCACGCAGCGTTCAAACCCATTTTTCTCACTTCTGGTCTTTTGGAAATACGTCTTGATCCCGGCAGTGGATCACCATTCCTTTTGGCTAGACAGTTCAACGAAAAAATTACACGACGCTGAGCTTAATAATGAATGGCATTAGCGTTCAAATGTCGAGACCAGACTAATTCATTTTCCCAGAGTTCAGAGCTCCTAAATCCTCTCTAGAATCTTTGCCCATCAGCTAAGTGCTCCCACACACGGCAGACCGATAAAGTGTAGCCCATTACATAAACGTTTATGGCATGACATCACCATTTTGAAATATTAGAAAAAGACATAAAAGTGATTTGGATGGCTTTGTTTTTCTGCATTTGACCTTGGAATTGACTGCACAACGGGTCGATTTTTTGACATGTGCCATAATATCAGGTTGCGTTGAGATACCCCAATACAACAAATATGGGTGCAACCTGCTTGAACATAAAGAAATCAACGTAGGTCATTGTTGTCTCCTCGAAATATGATACGTTCATGCGAAAATGAAGTTATATCACTAGCGATTTAGATACACAAAAATGGACCCAAAAAAAGTACTAATGTTTTGTTTTCAAAAACCGTTTGTTCCAAGCACGCTGCACCACTAGCGAATAGGAGAAGAAAAAACGGTTTGTTGGGAGATTCTGATTCCTCTATGATGCATGTCTAAACGTACATCCGTCTCGAACCCCCGAGTGACGCAGGTCTGGATTCTGTTTTCTGCCTTCATGGCCTCTAGAACTGTCCTGAGTGACTTCAATATACCTCATCATAAAGAGCTGCCACTGATCCACAAGAAACAACAAACCGCGAAATGGAGGAGATACAAATCCGGTAAAGTGGTGATCAAAACTGTTCTGGGGGTCTTTCTTCTTGCTGTAATGCCAAATCAATGTTCGAGGACTTCCGTACAAAAAACATTTCTGTGCCGTCTTGGCGATACCCGGTGCTTTCGTTAACATTCTAAAATGCGTTTTGCAGATAGCTTCACCTACAAAAATCGCGAAGCTTCCTGCTTATAAGCATTGTATAAAGACCACAAACACTGTGCTAAGGAGCACTGTACTCAAATATCCAGTCTATGCCAACCTGTGTTCTAATTACTGTTACAAAAATCTCCGTAATCGCATCCATTAACAGCTCAACTTTGATGATTTTTTTTGTGTCTGCTAATAGACCATTCGAAGATCCAAAAATGTGTATGCTTCCAAAACGAATCGAATATTTGCCGCGTGCCTGGATAACAGCGATGATGTCATAACAAAAGCTGAATGGAATCTGGAAGTGTTCGAACAACAAACACCATAACGGAATTATGCCTAACAGCTGAGCAAAACAAGATGTTGTGTCGTAAACCATGCGTTCCGTTATAAGACTGGCGTACAAAAATAAGTTGTTCTACCTTAGCGGTACGTGATACAGAGCGTGTACACTACTGATTGAAGAAAGCGTCTTTTGACACTGCCCATATAACACGTTGTCCACAATACCTTTTGCATCAATGATATCTCGAAAATGACTACGTGCTCAACAACCTGATGAAAGTTAACTTCGATTACCATCACATAAGAGGTGCCTGTCCCCTCAACTGATACGCCGCTTGGACCAAAGAAATTACGCAACGAATTCATTTCAGCAAGCTCACATGTTCGCTTTTACGACATCGTTAAAGTTCATATTCTGGATTTATGGCGTTTCTGATTGGTAGTCGCTGTTCAGGCATGCATTCAGCTAAAACCTTCACATTGACATGAATTCTCAAAATCCAAAAGTACAGCTTATCTCCAAATTATCACATTATCTCCAAGGTCAACCATCAGTGTTCTCTTTATCAACTGAATTTGATCGGGAGGTGGTGACTGGCTTCCTGGCGAAACGTTATAACTACGGTTCCCTGGTGTTCCAGGCCTTCTGGGAGACGGGTTCTCTCGAGTGTCATTGTATACCGACAATCCGCTGATGGTCTCGTAACGACGTCCCTGGCTTTTTCCAGAATACGGTAGATTCATGGTTTTGTGACATTAAACTAAAAGTTGATTGTTTTTGGTGCTAGCGAATACTTTAAAACGGTGTGGGCTGTAACAGCGAAAAAGTTCCGCATCATTATTTAACACTGGTACAAACCTATGACAGTACTAATGGTTCACAACGCTCTTTCTCGGGAATCAGACAATGAAACACGTTTCAGTTTTAAAAAAAGTACGTAAAGGAAAAAATTTTCCTGCTTGTGGATTGGAACACTGCCTTCTGCATCTGGTTCGTTCCGGGTGCACCTCTAATACGCATGTGTGAAGAAATCACAATATTCAACATCCAAGGCTTCTCGACTAGACAAAAAATAGGCGTTATATAAGATGCTTAAAAATAGAAATTACTATTACTGTATTGATGAACTGAAAAGTTGAATACCCTTTTATATTCAAACAATTAAACAAGTCATCGATTTCGAATAATGGAAGGCATACATTTTTCGACTCTATTCCCATTAAAATACAGTATTCTGGATTATGCAACCATTCAGTTATGTGACATTTTTCAAATGAAATCTTTTGATAAAAATGCGATGCGCGCTCTCAAAAATAGTCCATCGCGGTAAAAAGGACCGGTGGCGCGCCGTGTAGTCCATTTTTCAAATTTTCACACTCTAAAATTCATCCATTCTGTTCTGACAAACTGGAGATGAAAAGTTGAGGAAAAATCACTTATGGGCAAAGGAGTCGCTTTGGTAAAACTTGCTTCACAGATTAAACAGAAAAGTTCGTGCCAAGAAAGTTAAAGATCCTGAATATCTACATATTGTCCATGCTAGACGGATAATTACGAAACGGGAGGCCGTGAAAATGGCAAGATGTTAATGGAAGGGACTTTGTTAATCCCGAGGGATTCGCTTTTCCGCAGTAGACGGTGGCCTTACGTAATCCACATCTTTGCACTCAAAACATCTGAATTTTTACGACTCAAAAACGTAACCGGTGATTTTTGCAATGTGCTCGTGTCGAGCCTTCGGCAACAGTCAGACTGACTTGAACTGGGATCTTCGGCTATCATGGAGTGGGATGCTCTTAGTTCTAAGGAGTCATAGCGAATGGCAACTCCCTAAATCCATCAGAAACTCATTGAAAGGAGACTTTTTTTCTTTACAATGACCTGTGTTTTGTGTTTTTACGATTGGATGGTTCCCTTAGCGTGGAAACATCTTCAAGTCGAGTTTCAATCAGTGACCCCAGAGAGCACGAAACTCGCACTCGTTCGGATTTCGGAATTGATTAGGATCCCTGGTTCGTGTAGCCATCTTTTGGTAATCCATTTTCATGAAGTGATTGTTCGTGCAAGATGTTGTCTTTGGCTTTAATCATGTTGACTTGACTTGAGGAAAAATGATTCTTGTTTGTGCCCTCAAATTTTGAACTCACATTTCACTTTATTTTTGAATACTCAGCGACCATTTGTACAACATAAGCCAGAAGCACAAGGTTCACAAATTCAACTGGAAATGACTCACACCAACCAAGTTTTTCCCCCACGTCAAACTCGATTTCCGTGCCATCATTAGCTCGTGTCAACGTGGCTTTCACATCGCCAACCACTCCTGAAATATTCAAAAAGACGTCAGTTCGAGCATCCATCTGCTCTGCGCATAAACTGCGCACTTCCTGTCCTCCGTCGCCTCATCGTCCACCCTCCGCGCGTCAATTAACTTCCGCGAAAAATTAATAATTAACATTTCGCTCTTTTTCTCTGCGTCCCCGCGCCCGAAGTCCTCCCCCCAAGGGCACAGCGCTAGGCTGGCCCCTCCCAGCGGGAGTGGTGTTCGCAGCCGGCGCGCAGCCAAGCAGTGTGTGTAATTTGTTTGATTGGACGCCACTTGGCGTTCTTCTTCTGGACAGCGACATATTATGTTGGCGCCGCCGAAAACAACGTCTCCGCGACTGTGCACTTTTCAGTTCGACAAGAGCATCGATCTCGAAGGACATCCGTCGATTCTTAAAAATAACGTAAAGTGTAGTTTTCTCAATGCACGGCCATTTGATACACGATTCATGAAGTAGATCCTGCAAGCCGAGTGAACACACCGTTTTATCCTTAGCTTATACACTTAGATTATGGAATGGAAATTGTGTTTGTATGTGCTGATGGATGATCATTTCAGGGTTCCTATGGAATCGTCAAACTCGCCTACAGTGAAGAGGACAAGAATTTATATGTGAGTTCTTTGTTACTATCAGAAACGGTTTTTAATTTTTTGCTTATTAGGATATCTCTCTCTTGAATGTTTAAAATCGGCGTTTATAGCGCTGAAATTTTAGACCAGGCTAAGGTCGTATCCTGCATTTCTTAGGCTCTCGAGTTACCGTATACACTACATACAACAGATCCGTCGAGTTCCACGCTTAACAAATAAATAAGGCCACCCTCAACCTATAAGTACAAATGTCGCTCCCATATGCTCTCAGAGACACTTATAACCGAAAATGACCCACCCATGGCTACCTGTGACGATCTGTGGGCAATCCAGAGGCGAAGATGACCAACGTAGGCCTGCTCTTTAGAATGGTTCTGCCGTGTACACCATTATCCATATCCATGACTTATACATAACTGATTTTTACGTTATTTTTACGCAGAAATAGTAATAGTCGCATGAAACATAGGACAAAGGTTGTGCAACGTTTTTCTTGGTCTTCAATTTTGTGGACTTTCCCGTTCTCAGATAATAAAATGAAGTTTATTTTTGGCGCTGTACTTATGATCCACCGTTTTTTTTATCAGACTATGTCGATTTGACGGGGTTTGATTACGCTTGTTTCTTCCTTGAAAGGTTATCATGACGCTTTTACAAGAGCGATGACGAATGAACCTGTGGATGGAACCCTAGGATGGCGACAGATAAAAGAATTTCAATGCAAATGTCCTGAATGACGTTAGTGTACTGTGGTGCAAAAATATAGAAAATAAACAACTAACTTAAATGGACGCTTAAATCCCTATTTTCACTATGCTTGATGCGCCAAAATGATGGAATACAGTGCAATTTTTGGTTTCTAATCCTCATAACTATGCATTTATATTATTCGTTATAAGATTTTGAGGTATTGTTAAGCGTATGAAAGATGATGATACACAATTTGCTGATGTTAAAGGGCATGTTTGAAACCTTGTCGAACCGCTTCATTTGACTTTTTTCACTTTTGTTTTTCGTTGACTGTGTTTCTTTGATCTGTTTTCACTCCGCTTTGATAGGTAAAGATTTAGGCGATTTCATGGGTGACTTTTTGTCCTTATTTGAATTGATAATGAACAGATTCTTTGTTGCTTTTTCTGCTCCAGCGATCAAGTAGAAAAGCAGGTTGGGAAAGCATGATACTTTGCGCTCAAGATTGGAGAGATAAGGGACTCATAAACATGTTATGCTGTTATGTGGCGAGGCCAGAAATCAAAAGAACATCGTTCTTTTCAGGGTCAAATTTTTGGAGAGACATTCAAAGAGCAATCCTTTTTATGTGAACGGAGTCGATTAGTGTGTGGGGCCGCTGGTTTGTTTGTAGGTGTGTTTTTCCGCGTATGGGGGATCCAATCATTAGAACGACGATATAGCAAACAAAACGAGGTCTGATGGAGGGGCGAACCGACCTCGATCGATGTCCAATGAAACACGTTCGCAAGTTCGGTACAGGAAGAGCTAGTCTGCTTTCGAGACCGAGATAGACTGAGCCAATCTTCACTTTAAATCTACAATTTTCGAGGCAAAGTCGTTTGTGTATCACATGCGATAAGAACTGTCAATTATTCTTAACCTTTTTCACAAATGAGTTACTTTTTTGTGATTTGAATAGATAATGCGCACTTGCAAAGGAGGCGAACTAGTCAAGATTCTTTGCGCTGGAGGTGTAAGAGATAACTTGGCGATAAACACGTTATACTGCCTAAATGATATGCAAAGTCCAAAAACGTAGTGTACGTCTGCTAGATTTTTGTGCGGTTATCAAATTCTGCAGGTACCTTGGGGGCAATGAATTGATGACAATGGAACAACAAGGTCAGCGGCTTTCACTGAATCCGGAGTGAAGTTTGTGATAGTGTCGAGTCAATTGTGATGTATTCCAGCATTTTGAACTCTGGCCTGACGGCCACCAAAATTTTTAACCTTTACCTGCTTAATTTTTGTGTAAACAGTGAAGGCACGATATGTAGAAGTGACTGCACCATTCATCATGCTTCAAAAATCTTACATAAAGATGACGTTCGGTCCAAATAAGACAGACATTTTTGTAACTGGCGTTTCCATACTGATTCCATTAGCACAAGAAAGTCATTCACACTTCGTTTACCCCATACTCACATCTCATTATCATGATAGATCGCGTGGCTGATAATAATTCGATTCTGTAACTCCCTTGAAGTGCAGTGGAGTGCGAGCACGAAGTGCAATGACATTAGGCAAAAGGCAAATGACGGAAATTTCTATCAAGCAGTGAAAGCCGAAGTAATTCCGTGACATCATAATATGGGGGGGGGGGTGATGGTTCATCACAGTAACTGGAACTGAGACAAGAAGCTACTTTTCGGCTATATTTTTTCGACTAAATCGTACATCTTTTCCTATTAGTTCGAAAACAAGAACGAGAATCGAAAATTGATCTATCTAAGCGATTTTTGCCTGCAGCTTATATCCTTAGCGTATATGAAACACGGGCCATAGATAGGTGGGAAAACATGGATAAGGGTGATTATGGCGGCATCATCTTCAAGGACAGTCACGCTAATCCGTGGGGCTATCCGCGATTTTTGCATGGACTGTCCAGCGCCAGAATTACAGAACCTTCGACGTCGCATTTCGGTGATTCTTGGGATCGAGATAAGATGCGAATGTTTCTTGGGAAGCACCCCATGTTTGATCTAATGGCTCTTGTCAGGTGGCGTTGATCATTCAGTGATAGCCAATTGAATGATACAACACTCCAGATTGATCTATCTCTTGGATCGACCCGATGATTGACTCATCGCTTGATCTCTGTGCTCTTAGAACCAAAGATATTAATGTTTCCCTTTCCTTTCAGGCCATGAAAGTGCTGGACAAATTGAAACTGCTGAAGAATTTTGCCTGTTTCCGCGCCCCTCCTGCCCGGAAGAACAAGCCTGCGCCTGCTGTATGCAAGAATCCCCTTCAACTGGTCCAAAAGGAAATTGCCATTCTGAAGAAGCTGAATCATCCGAATGTTGTCAGGCTGATTGAGGTATCTGGTCACCGTCACTTCTAGTACTCACCATGCTCTATAGGTACTCGACGATCCCAACGACAACTATCTCTACATGGTGTTCGAGTACGTCGAACGGGGCTCCATTCTGGAGATCCCGACGGATCAGCCGTTGGAAGAAGACCTTGCGTGGAGGTACTTCCGCGACACGTTGAAGGGACTCGAATATCGTAAGTCTCTATTTTCGTGCATGACGTGAATGTGGGATCGAGGAAAACAAGGCAATGGCAATTAGGCTTTGGACGTCGAAGAAAATTGATCGCAGAAACGTGAAGTACAGCATTGTAATTGGCTTCAGATTTGTTTTTCTTTTGGAAGAAAGGGGAGAGCAATTTTCCAAGTATGCAATTGCGATATTTTTGCAAGGCGATGGAAGAATGTATGTACTAGGATAGAGAATTTGAACGAAACAATCCTATCGGGCACGATATTTTTGAAAGTTTCTCCTTTTCGCAAACTTCTTGGGACACGCAGCATGGCATCGAATAATCAGGCTATAGAAACTCAACTCTGCTTGTGCATGTTTGAACACAACATTTTTTTTGTCCTTCTAGAATGAAGTGAACAACAGCTAGGATGCTTTTTGTGGACTAAGCAGCTATTGCAAAATACCTCCATTTTCCTGTCGCAAATCACTAACTCTAGCCCATCAATCTTAGCTCTCTAGCACACCATATCTATTCCTAGACGACCCGATCCAAACTGACTAGCACACTCAGAGATCGATTTACACACTAGGTACAATAGTAACTGTTCGCGAGGAGCGGTGCGAAGACAGTGCAGACGACGAGAGACAAGCAGCATTTTGCATAAGGGCAAAATAGGGGTTTATTTGATCAGTATTTTTGTAAATTTACGATTTTGCAAATAACAATCATAGGTGGCCGCATTGCAATTTTGCGTTGTCCATCTTATTTAGGTCGGGCAAATCAAGGGTGACATTTCACATGTAAAATAAAAATTTTAGATTCTTTTCTTGTCTGGTCTTTCTACTTTTGCATATTTTTGCACAATGAAAGAGGATTCCTGATATGTTCCGCATTCTGATTTGTCGTTAGTGACCAATTTTTGGTAGTTTCCCGACGTTCCGTTATCTTTTAAGATTTTTTTTACGTATTATGAAGGTTATGGCTGATCGAGAGGCAGTTTCTGTTGAATCCATGTGTCTTTCTTGTGTCCTGCCTGGCGGAATCCCACTGATTCGAGAACATAAGTCTTATGAGGTGTTCTTGATGGAGTCCGCTGGCAGAATGGCACAATTTTCGAGGAGGTACATTTTTTAATTTGTTAGGCGCGATAACATCACACATACTTTATCATATGAACATTTTTGATTTTTGAATTTGTACATTGAACCATCATCGCTTAGAACGGTTTTGTTACCCACGATATGAACTGTTTTCGCTTCTGGCAGCGTGGCAATGTCGCCAGACTGCTGGAACAAAGCTGCTCTTCTCATGTGGCGAATGCAAATCCCAAGTTTTCTTTCAAATTAGAGGGACACTCGGCCTCTAGTGTTCGAACACCAACTCTCCTGGACCCTTGTAGTGGACTTTCGGTCCGATCTGTGCTCTCTTTGAGTCTGAGGCTGTGTTCGGCGAAACTCGGAGAGCGAGGATTGTGAGAAAGGGCCTGAGAAAGACATTTGATTCAACGAGGGAACGGCGGGAATATTGAAGTAAACGACGGGATTATTCCTGTTTTTGACAGCGCAGCTGATCGTAAAGAGGACGAATTCATTTATACGGGACCAATCTATGGCGTACAAGTTGACAAGTACACATGAAAAAACATCCAAGGGTGTGTAATTGAGAAACTCGAAATAACAATGTATTGGGTTGGTCCATTGAAAATGTCGGATGATTTAAGTGGCAGTTTCTTAATATTTATCCATGCCTATTATTCTCGGTATTGACTGTTTGACTGAGCAACTGCGGCTCACTTCTCAGGCAAAACCCAGACCCCGTGTTCATAGAACACAACAGGTTTGAGGTCGAAAAATGTTTTGGTACAATTTTCGACCTCTTTCTTTTATTTGGAGTGGTTCCCTCTGGTATCGTCATTTTTAAAGGAGAACAGATGACAGTAAGATAGAGCGAAGAGAGTACTATAAGAACCGCAAACAGCGAATCTCTCAGCTCAAGGTGGAGAGCCATTGTGGAGGTCAACTTTAAAATGTGAGGTCTCGGGTAGCCGTACTTTTTGTGGATCCAAGGGTCATTTTTTCGACATTTGGCATCTGTTTCCTGAAAGTTGAAAAGATCTCGTGGAATCACTATATGGGCTTGGTAGCTGTGAGTGATAGCTAGCTGCTACATATCCCCATTGTCTGCTATGTAACTTAACCAATTAGAAATGTTGGAGTTAAGAGAACATGGTCATTTGAAAAAGCCATCTTTGTGAAATTAGCTCAGGTTATGATACATAACCAAGATAACAATAGGTGCGTTCGGTAGGCAATACCTAAGGATGTACGTGGTTGAAGGCAGCCACCGTCCATCACACAATTAATGACGTAAAAAGCCCGTACATCACTTCGCATTTCGCCATCTCGAGGTGCCAGAAAATGGTCATCACGACAGAATAGGCCTGGAACACCACCAGGAATGTACTGAGCAAGTCGCCAATCATATTATGGAGAGAGAATTAAATGTGCTCAAGAACGTACCCATCGATTTGGTCATGGAAGCAAATATTGCAAATTTAAAGGATGTTTACACCATCCGACATTTTCAATGGACCAACCCAATATTTACACCATCCGCATTCTCAGAAAGTTTTTCTTCTTGTGGAGACCGTTAGGTTCCCTTTTACGACCGAGGACGTTGAGAGTTAGGCTTGTGGAAATGCATCTGTGTCAACGAGTCAAAGGGTCAACGACGACGGTCGAGGAGAGAAAACATGGATAACAAGCAGTAAAAAGTAAAGCGTCTCCAAAAGAAGTCGCTGTTTGATTTGTCATGAAGCTGTTGCAAACGTCCTCAACGGGGTTAGGACTGTCTGGCTCGGATTTTAACGTCGGATCAAGGGTGAATCTGAGACGGAACGGTCATAATCCAAAGAGTCCTTATGCCTGTGAAAGAGTCCTTTTACGGTTTGGTAAGTAGAAAAAACTTGCTGTTCAAAATATTTTTGAATTCATAGTGAGTGGTCACATTTGTGCTGTTCCTTTCTTTATTTATTTACAACAGAAGATGGTTCTTAACGAGTTATAGATTTTTGAAAATGGAGCATCAGGTCATTTCAACCATCCCCTTTGGGATTTCAACCGTTACTTTTTGTGCTTTCTTTTTGAGCCACAGTCACTCATGATACATTTCAGTGCATCATCAAAAAATCATCCATCGGGACATCAAGCCATCCAATCTGCTGCTTTCGGAAACGGGTCAAGTCAAGATCGCCGACTTCGGTGTGTCGTGCGAATTCGAAGGCATCGACGCCTTCTTGACTGGAACTGCCGGAACACCCGCTTTCATGGCTCCCGAAGCGCTGGCCGAGGACTCGGCCTACTTCTACAGTGGCCGCGCGCAGGACATGTGGTCGCTTGGTGCTACTCTCTACTGCTTTGTTTATGGAAAAGTGCCATTCTGGGATCCGTATATCATCGCCTTGTATAAGAAGATCAGGACGCAAGCTCTTCAATTTCCCGAAACGTGAGATATGATTTTTGAAATTGGTAGAACAGCTCGTCTTTAGGCCATACATAAGTGACAGCTTGAAGGAGCTGATTACTGGAATGCTTCAGAAGGATCCAGGTCATCGACTCAGGTTGCCGGATGTAAAGGTAGGAAAGGGATTTTTGGAAAACGACATGCTGGCCGCTATAGGTTCATCCTTGGGTGACAAAACACGGAACGGTTCCTATGCCCGACGAAGAAGACAACTGTCATTTGGTTACGGTCACCGAAGAAGAAATCGAGAACTGCGTCAGGGTTATACCGCGGCTGGATACGCTCATCTTGGTCAAGGCGATGGGACACAGGAAGAGCTTCGGCAACCCATTTAAGTATGTTTCACAAGAAAAAGACATATAAAATACTCCGATCTTCAGGAAAAACGGGACGACATCAAGTCTCCGGGTCCGCCGGAAAGCGTCCTCCGTCAAGGATTCCTCTTACGTTCCTCCGTCGCCAACGCTCAGTGTCAGCACGGCATGTCCTGGTCTTCGCCTGTACGGACCATTATTTTTGCATATCTTTACAACGCTTTCTAGGCCTGATCGTCCTGATCTGGATCACCTTGCCGACGATCTCGATAAAGTCTCGTTGTGTGGCCGAGGAATTGACGTTCACAAGAACAGACCACCCGCAGCGACGGCGCGTCATTAGACTGTTTGCTAGGACTGTTTGCAACGAGCGGTTGGACGCGGGATGTGTGTATATATCGACGTATTATTCTAGATGCTTTAATGCTTATCGCAGTGTATACGATTATTGTATCTGAGTGTAAATAAGATATTTCATACACGGATGAACGCGTGTGGCACGTGCAGCATATCGTATTCCATAGAGTGTTTAGTATTCCGCGAAGTAAACAATTCATCTTGGAATAGAGTATTTTTGGTGAATCGCAGTGTGATCAAAGAATGACTCGAATGTTCTTCTGGAGTGAATGACATTCCCTGGTTCACAAATGTTGTTCATAAAGTCAGGGGCACATAGTTTAGAATGATTTTGTCGTAATCTAATTTTTGCAGAGACGACTGTTTCATTCGAAAATGACGAAGAACTCCAAACCTGGATTAACGACTTCTTCTACTGCAGACATGCCGATTTTTGGAGTACAGGAATCGATCAACTGGTGGACCGGTGGGAGCAGGTCGTGGACAACAACGGTAAATATATTGTTGATTAATGCCTTGTTATTCTTGCTGCATAAAAGTTCGCTTTCAATCGACAAAAAACGGCAGGAACTTACTGCTCAACCCAACTGTTTCTTAACGTATATGCATGCCTATCATTCCCGGTATTGACTATTTGACTGAACAACAGCAGCCCACTTTGTGGTCAAGAGGCGGATTCTTCGTTCATACAGCACATGGGGTTTGAGGTCGAAAAATGTGTCGGTCCAATTTTCGATCTCTTTATCTTATTTTGATTGGTTTCTAAGGTTATCGTCACTTATGGATGAGCGCCCTTCAAAACCCAATAGCCCTTCAAAAAGGAATGCAATGGACAAGCAGCAAATCATAGTGTGGGGTGAGAGTTAACTATACTCAAGAAGGCGCCAATCAATTGTGCCCTAGGTGCAAATATTACAAAATTAAAGCTTACAGAATCGGTCATTTTTCATGAGTCAACCCAATAGATACAAATATTACAATAAACAGGGACGAGGAACACTTCCTTGGACGATGGAGGTGAGTAGAACGTCGTCGATAGGAGTCGCGGTCTTCTTGATGAAGTCGACGACTGTTTGGCTGAATGAAAATGAAGTAGGAGCGCTGTTCTTTTATGCAATGCCGTGTTACGCTGTTGTAATGATCGAACTGCTGAGAGAAGTTGCGGAAACGAAGTCGAGAGGGCTGAGGACCGGAGAGTGCCGCAGCCAAACATCTTTCCTCTTGACCCAACATCCTTCACATGGTTGGCTGTGACAAGACAAAGGTATCCTTGGCTCCATGACCAGGCCCACCACAGCCGTTCGGAACCAGTTTCCGGTAGTTCTTGCCAGTGGAGGTCAACTTTTTTCCATTGACTTCGAAAAAAACGAGATTCAGGCTCCCAGGTCCAAAAACTCCGGCCCTACCCATGATGGATTGTGCGGAATGGATCTTATCGACAGTTACGGAGCGGGGCGAGCTTTTCGGAAAACGTTTACGGTGATCCCAGGTGTTTCGCAGCGGTTCTACGGTGACAATCCTTTCATCCAAAAACAGCATGTCCTGGAGGCTCCCGCCGCGGACTTGTGTCTTCATCTTCCGGTACTTCTTTAGTCTTGCGGTCTTCATTCGAACACCGAGGAACTGTCTGTATGTCATCTTGCAGCAGTCGAGTCCCTGATCTTCTTCCACTAATTTCCTGAGCGATCACTCAATGACTCAGTACTCCTTTGGCAGGTTTCTCATGGATCGTGCTAGATTCTGCTTGATCTTCTTCCGGAAGGCCTTTCTGGTCCTTGGTGTTCTGGCTGTTCTCGGTCTTTTAGTTATTTGGCGAATCTGTATCCCACCTGTCTCTTGGAAGTGTTGTACAATCCGCTAGAGTTGAAAAAATTGGAATTTCATTAACTTTTCAATCTCCATAATCGGCATTTCACGCTTGTAATTGGCGACGGAAGCAAAACGGTCACTCTGAGATACCTTTTTATCTGATGGGAACAGGTTAAAGTACCGGGAAAATCTACTTTTCTATATCAAAAAAGGACGACAAACAGGAATATAGCAACAGAACTGGTATAAAAAGGCAAAAAATCAAGGTAAATTGAAAAGCTTGTCGACTTACAGTATTTATGGTACACCCTGTAGAAGATTAGAATATTCTATCCATTTTTATCCTTATGGGACATCCTGAAGCCCTAGTTGCTTCCGAACCAAGGAGCCATCTCTCAGAGGCAGATGAGAGCTCCTCAGCTTCTCCTAACCGACCAGTTTGACATAAACACCACATCAGGAATGAATCTTTTGTTTGCCTTTAACCAAACAGTCGTGCGATACTTGTATTTATTTAACGTGGCAAGCTGGCAAATACATATGATTACCTTAAATGAACAGTACTTAACGTAGAAAATCGGTTAGAAATCTTCTTCTGTATATACAGAAAATGTGGCACTCAAGGAGCCTCTGAAAGTGACGTCTGCAAAGCTGTCAGAATCGGACGGGTGCTGTAGTTTGTAACGCCCGTTTACTAACTGACCCTTGCCTTCGGAGACAAGCGAATTGAAACTATCTTCACTATACCTCATGTCTTCGTCCGAAAGGCTCATATTCACGATTTGTTTGGATCGCGCGGTGCCGTTCAGCCATTTTTCTAGAGCTCCTTCAAAAACTCGTTTCGGGAAAATGCCAAAAGTAGTAACAGAAAGCTCCAAGAAATTATCTTTCTTGACGAAGTTGGCAAGCAAATCGGTCCAATCCTCACCAATAATGGGCTGTGGGCCTTCGTACACAGCAAAGAGCTTTCGAAGAATTTTCGACTTGAGCTGTGCCGCAATGAAGCCTTCCCAATTCTTATCCGTGGACCATACACGGAACACAATTTGGGTAAATTTTGGCTTATGAAGAAGCTGCAGATCTCTGGAGTGGTCGAAGTCGTTAAACCAAGTCACAATTTCTAAATATTCCATAAGGTTTGAGGCTAAAGGCTTGATGCTTTTTGAGTTTTCGAGGTAAGCGTGGGTGACGTCATGATGGCCCACCTCGTCGAAAGCGATTCTATGGGATTTAAGCTCGCCTGCCTCATCAAAGAAGGTCCTTTCAATAAGACGGTCTTCTTCTGCGCGTTTTTCATCAATCGAGTATTCGAAGCTCTCCAATCCTCGAGCCTGCACTCCCCAGGATCCCTGAATCTTGGCCATGTTGTTGTATTCGTTAAGCACGTATCGCTTATTACAGTTTCGATATCCCTTTAAAACAGACTGAGAAGCTGTGACGATATCGACGATGATATCCAATGGGAGGTGGGCGAAGTCGTTAGCCACTGCAGAATAAAACTCACCGTACTCCGGATTCCGGCGAAGGAGTTCCTGGCATCGTTTCAAAATCGAACCAGAGTTTCTTATTGTAACGAAACCGTCTTGATTGGCCAGACTGATTGCTGCTAGAAGCTCCAGATCCAGCTGGACTAGATCTATCGACTGTGCCATGATAGCGAAACGATACTGACTAAACGGTAGGCTCGCCACCATAAAAATATGACATATTTGGCATGTTTGCGATGCTTTAAACGCACAGAAATGTGCAGACAATGTCGCGTGATGCGACGCATCGATTTGCTTCTTGCTCGCTCCGAAGTGCGGACCATGGCCGATGAAAATCTCATCCTTGCGCTTTGTGGGATTAAATCCGGAACAGTGCACGCAAATTTTTTCGATGAGTTTTAATTGTTTTTGCCTGCGATTTTGAATTGTAGTTATCACAAGCCCGTGAGATCCGTCACCCTGATGTGCTTGTGGAACCGCCACTTTCCGCGGCTGTTGTCCACTGAAACTTTACCGGACAGGTTTATTCCATGCTCATGGCCATGGAGAGGTTTGTGAAGATTCTGCAGCTGATCTGCGAATCATTGTTCTGGAAATCGACGGGGAAGCGGAAGCAATCGATCACTCGTTTGAACTCAAGTGCGTCGAAATGGAAGCGATTTCGAGCTGTCCAAACGAACTGAACGCGCTCCAAATCAGTACGCTTCAATCGCCGCAGTTTGCTCTCCTGAGGAGAAAAGCGATCCGGAGCCTCTGAGCCGTCACGAGCCTGAGCCGAGCCGGACCACCCGGCTCGGGCTCGGTTCGTGAAACCTGCAGATCACGAAACCTGCAGGATCTGCCATATATACTAGGGGAAATTCCGACTGTTCGTAGGGAGCGGTAGCAGACGACGAGAGAAAATCGGATGCCCGTTGCTTCGCCGCTGTATGTCAATTGTTTCTCGTCGTCTGCGCCCTTATTACCGCTCCCCGCGAACGATCGAAATTTTCCCTAGTATATATTGTCGGCTCACGCTCCGGCTCGGAGCCAACCTGAGCCGAGCCTGAGCCGGCTCCGATTGCGAAATCAACCCGAGTCGGCAATCTTGCTGAATGGTTAAATCGATCTCTCTGCACTTATCTGCTGCCCAAGGTTTCAACGCACATTCTAGAATCTTTTTTTGATACCTCTCGGCCGTTAAACGTCTATTTTTTTTAAGAAACACCAATTTTGGGCTACCCAGGACATAAATTCCAGCCTAGACCATGAGAGTCTTCGCGTACTGGCTCTTTTCGACGCTGGCGGTATGCGGACATCCTAGGCAACTTTATTGAACTTCGGGCTGAATTCCAGTTCAACTTCTTTAGGATGACTTCTCGAATAACCGGAGTTCGTGGTTTTTTTTTCTACCTTTGCAGGCCCTCTGCTTGACCTGCTCTATCTCCCTGTAACGCTCAATGATTCGGTTGACTTCATATCGCCCGAATCCGAGCTCTTTTACAGGTTCTGAATTCGAAATTCTGAGCTTATGCACAAAAACTGTGGAAAATCGATCTTAAAGCGCTACCATTTTTTTTCTGGGAATAACAACGGCATAACAACTAGTAACAGATACTCAGGGCTAGAATAGGACGCTTAATACGAATATGACATTCAAACGTGCTCCAACTCGCTGCAACACTTTTCAAGCAAAATCCAGAAACCACAACTATGACCGACCCTTAAGGCATCGGCTCTGGCGTGGCGTCTTTTTATCATTTAATGCGGGTGAGCTGGAGCTTCGGCGATGTTCCTGGCTGCTGTACATGAACAAACAAAGTACATAACAACAGAAATGAAAGGACACGACCTAGCGTTCGAGGCAGTACCTAAATATATGACTTCCCGTTCTTCCCTCTTTGAATTTGCAATATTGCATCAGGTCCAAACACTGACAAACAAAAGTTCCTGAGCCGAGCTCGATACTTTATGCAAACCGAAACCAGGTGGCTAGGTAGCGTTCGGATGTCGTGGTGAAGGCGGATACCTTCTACATGTTTTTTGACTTTGAGAAGCAGAAGCCACTACAAACCGCATGCAGAATCCTTTATGACATGTACATAACTCGACTTATTATTCTGTTTAGGTGATCCAAAACTGAATAAATCACAGTACAGTGAAGTAAAGAGTAAAGACCCAACCGATCTGATTTTCATTCAACCGCGTTGTGGCTTTCAAGGTCGCAAAAGATTTTTTTATGCGTCGGCATGCATACCAAAATGTATAGCATGTATTGCTTATTTATTTTCAAAAATTGCAGACTGACAGATGAAAATTACATGTTTAAACAGCTAAATGTGAGGACACAATTTGTTGCGTTCATTGATCATAGAAGCATGAAAGGACACACGAAGCAGAAAAATAAAGTGCATGTATAACGAGGGCAACGACGGATCCATTGGGTGACAACAACCACTGATAAAGATTGGAGTGAGTCGCACTGAGATAAGGTCATGAAATTTATTTAGAACCAAAAAGTTTTGAGAACAGCCGCAAAACTTCGGAGAGGAGTATCAAGCCAAGCTACCCAAGCTTTGGCCTTCAGCGAGTGGATTGCTCGGCACTCGGACTCGTCATACCTTGTGTTAGGAACGCAACGCTGGCAGAATCTCACAAGAACCGAACAGCTCTAGTCATGATGACACCGACGAGTCCAAATGCCTGAATCGCATATATGAAAGACTGTTCTTTGAAGGCGATCAGAACGACATGAAGAAGCTACGAACGATGATGGTGGTCACTTTGGATGCAACTATGTGTAAACATAAGATATGAGTACTAAATAAAGCTAATTCCTGGGATACGATGTCCGTAAGAAAATCACATGCGACATTCACCGGTGGTCCCACCACGAAGCCTTTTTGAAAGTAGATATTTATTACCAAAAAGGCACACAATCTAATCAAGGTATTCGCCGTTAGCATCAACAACTTCAGCCCACTTTATGGCCAACATTCGGATTCCTCGTTCGTGAGTGCGTAACGATTTGACGCGAACGATTTGCCGCAGTAACGATTTGACGCGAACGATTTGACGCGAACGATTTGACGCGAACGATTTGCCGCGAACGATTTGCCGCGAACGATTTGACGCGGGGACAAATCTACTTGCCGTGCCAGGCAATTCGTTCCGGGACCATTCTGTCGCCTTAGTTTCACCAATTTTCGACCTCTTTTTCGCTTTTTTCTTCGATTATCGAGCTGTTTGCTCCGTGTACGTCAGTACTAAGATATCAGCGAAGCTGTTAAGACAACAGGCTCGCCCTTCGGGCTCGCTTTAAATCAATAGGCATAGTCCTAAGCCGGAGCCTAAGCCAAGCCGGGGTTTGCCTAAGCCAAGCCAAAAATGAATACAGGGCTCGCTTCGCTTGCTCGCAGCCTAAGTTTGTAGGCTGTTATCTTGTTAGTTATACTGGAAATCCGACAGAAACAGCTCGATAATCGAAGAAAAAAGCGAAAAAGAGGTCGAAAATTGGTGAAACTAAGGCGACAGAATGGTCCCGGAACGAATTGCCTGGCGCGGCAAGTAGATTTGTCCCCGCGTCAAATCGTTCGCGGCAAATCGTTCGCGGCAAATCGTTCGCGGCGAATCGTTCGCGTCAAATCGTTCGCGTCAAATCGTTACTGCGGCTAATCGTTCGCGTCAAATCGTTCTGCTCCCCCTCGTTCGTAGAGTACCCGAGGTTTAGAATCAAATCCTGTTTTTGGTCTAATTTTCGACCTCTTCACCTTATTCTCAGTGGCTTTCTCTGATATCTTCATTTACAGACGCGTACAGATGATAGTAAGATAGAGCTAAGAGAGCTCTATATGAACGACGAACATGAGTCTCACAGCTCAAAGTGAAGAGCCTTTGTGGAGTTCAACTTGGAAATACAGGGCCTCGGACAGTCGTATTTTTTAGGAATACAAGAGCCATTTTTTCTACATTTGGCCTCTTTTTCCTTAAAGTAGGAATGAGCTCGTAAAGTCACTATGTGGGCATGATAACTGTGAGCGATGGCTATCTGCTGCATGTCCCCGTTCCCTGTTATATTACTTAACCATTTGGAAACATTGGAGTTAATGGAACATGGTGATCCGAAACGGCCATCTTTTTGAGTTAGCCCATGCTGTGATATACGACGACCGCAGCGGTAGGTGCATTCAATAGGCAAGAACCAAGGATGTACGTGGTAGAAGGCAATCACCGTCCATCACACAAATGCTACCATAGGAAGCCCGTACATCACTTCGCATTTTGCCATCTCGGGGTACCAAAAAATTATCATAAAAATAAAATAGACCTCCAACATCAAGAGGAATGTAACGGACAAGCCGCCAATGATGATGTAGGGTGAATGTTAAATGTGCTCAACAACGCACCAATCAATTATGCCCCAGGAGTAAATATTGTAAAAATAAAGGATGTTTACCAAGGGGCTCATTTTCAATGCATCAACCCAATAAATCAGTGTTTGAGATCGTTGCGACCGTCCAGCTTTCGACATTTTCCCTGTGACTATCCGGCGCTAGCACATTAATTGTGTGATGGCCGCTGAGAAAATGAAACCCAACCTACGACTTCTACCGGAACTATTCAAACGCAAAGCGTGCCAGGACTCAGATCTTTGGGCGCTCGCGGGTATAATTGACGTTGCGCTCATTGCGAGTGCGACAGGAGTAGAGATTTTCTCTGCTTTCGATCGAATAGTAAGAAGGGAAACCGTGTGGCACAGCCGGTTCTAGCTCTTGTAATAGGATAATGACGCGCCGATCAGTTTGGCGAGGACTTTCTGATCCTATCGGAGAACCCTGATAGCGAGCGCCATGCTCCACTTAAAAAAAGACCTTTATCTGGAAGCCTGGGATCCACTGCCTGATGAACACTTGCATCCTTCAACACTTCTGCGATTAAGGTATAATAAAGATATTCTGCCATGTTCTTAAATATTACGCTCTCTATTTACGTTGCAGAAATATCGCTGAAACATTAAAGTGAAATTGTGGATTTTTTTGTGGTTCCTTTTTATTACGATTAGAAATTGAATGTAGGGCAAAAAAATTTGAGCTTATCGATACCAAACACATTTGGGTCTCATGATTTTAATGACGCCGGTCGATGTACCCAGTACCCAACGTGTGTGGTTCTCGTATTTGAATGTGGCCCTAAACGGTCTGTGTATGTTTACTCAAACTTTTGATAAGAAATAAAACGAAAGACACCATCTGAAGACGACTTTGCACTTTCGCATTCTTTTATGGCCAATGTTAGCTCGACGCAATCGCGAAGCAAATAATACAAAGAAGCCGCCTCGGTGATGTTTGTCGACAATTCGGTATTTAACGCTGTCGCCGATGGGTCCGATACAGCAAGCATGATCGTCACCCCTCTTCTCGTCTTCTTCTCCGCTTTGGCGCTCACCCACGGGTGTGCCACAACCCCTGGAGCCGGCAAGATTCCCTGAGAAGGGAAAGTTTCTAAAAGAGGTATTTAGGTCCCCCGGCCGCTGAGAAGACTTTCCAAATCGACTTTTCACCGCCTTTGGACTGGACGGCGAGGGGTGATGCGGCCGCCAGGAAGAAGCGCGACAATGAAGGTAATGGTGCCGAGAATGGAGGACAACCAGAGGAGATAACTACCACTACGAAGGCTCCGGAGGGGGGCGCTGGAAACGAAGGGCAGCAGAATCAGGCAACTACTACTACCAAGGCCCCAACTGGAAACGAAGGCCAAGCAACGCCAGCTCCAGCACCTGATTCCACAAGTGCTCCGAAGAAGGACGATCCTTCCACCCATCAGCAAGCCACAGTCGCTAGAGCCGAGAAAACCATGACCCGATCTATCAAGAACTCGGTTAGTCTTCCTTCTCTTCTTATCTTCCGAGAAACGACATTCAGATCCTTGATGCCATCGGACGAAGCGGATTGATCGTCCAGCCCACGATAACCTTTAGCGATATTCCCGACTTGAAGATGACTGTAAAGCCCGAAGACGTCGTCGATAATACCGTTGTCACGAAGACCCTTTCATTGAAGGTCAATGTCAAAATCCCTTACATGGCCCCGGATGCCGCTTGGAAGCAGATCTCCGACGCCACCTTTGTTGATCTTACCACTGACTACGGAGTTCAGGTGAGAAAGATCCAAGTTGTCTGAGAAATGTTGTTTGAAATAAATAATCTCTGTTGTTGGCTTACGTCCTCAAGAATCGGGGTGTTCAGTTGAAAAGGGCTCACTAAATGACCTGAATTAAATCTGAATCCAAAGGATTCTATGTGAATCTTGCCAAGGCTTGGTCTTAGCTCTTTAAACTTGACCTCATTAAAAGTGAGTATTTTGCAAGTAGAAATGCGAATACATCACAAAAATTTTTATGTTTTCTGAAGTCCGTTTCATGGAAAAATCAGCTCATCCAGCATTTAAGACAGTTTGACTTGACGATCTTGACAATAGCTCAATGGCTTTGGCTCAGGAGTTCGGTAGGACGAGGTCCAAAAATTTTAACGTTTAAAAAAAAAATATCCAAAGTAGACATACGCTTAAGTAATCTAAAATTCGACAAGCTGAACTGTGTTGGGCACCGGACTTGTTTGCAATAAATAATCTCTGTTGTTAACTTACCTTTTCCCAAATTGGGGTGTTCAGTTGAAAAGGAGTCACTGAATCTTCATCACGTATAACACTGAGTCTTAACTACCGAATGCACCTACCGCTGTGTTCGCCCTACATCAAAACATCAGCTAATCTCAAAAAGATGGTCTTTTCGGATCACCATGTTCTGTTAACTCCAACGTTTCCATTAGGTTAACTCCTCAGGAATGGTGCATGAAACCTCACATTTTCAAGTTGACCACCAGAATCGCACTCCACTTTAAGCTGAGAGATTACTGTTTGTTGTTTATCCAGCATCATTCTTTTGTTCGAGAAGTGCACTGCAGTTGCTCGTCCGAATTGTAAATACCAGCGAGATCTAGGTTATTGATGTTAATAAATCGCAATTTTAATTTCACAACATGTTCAATGCAGTAACCCAATAGAAAGCCTTTCACCCCTCCAAAAATCTAAGATTCTTTCCGTGACTCATTTTTATCACATTTGTATCAGATCGAAGTCAAAACGATGCTTGATTACGGTATGTAGACGTGGGTTGCTCGACCTTTATCGACGAGACTAGCCTGTATGGGTCCCAAGATGGCTTCAAAAATTACAATTAATTTTGTAACATTTTCAGCGCAGCAACCCAATTTTTCAGAGCCAACGGTTTATATTGGACCCCCACCGTATTTCGGTTTCTATTGTCGCCGATCGATCGCGACGACCATACTGAACGGATGAGCTTCACCCAATAAATTCGGTCAAGTCGAAATGGATTGCTTATCTGGAAAATGACTCTTTTCGGTCAGCCTCCGAGATCCGGACAATCTTCCTTCGCGCAGCCACCTCCGAGATCCCCAATTTCTTGGCGATTCTACCCAGGATGTATCCTCGTTCTTCAGGGTACCCACATGCGAGCTCTTTTAGGGCGTGATATGTTAGCCTCTTTTCCTTGTTCTCGATAATATATATATTTTTGTGTGTAGACAAGAGCACGCATAGTCTAGCCTGTCGATGAGACGTTTCCAAGCTATTTGGCATGTTGATGGCTAATGTTGTGCTTAAGTGAACGTTTTGCTGTCACTTATAAGCCTTGTTATGTTTGTGGGTATCTGTTAATTTAGCCGTTCTTATTGCTGCAGTGTAGTACCCTGCCTTCTCTGCACACCACTCGCAAGTCCGTTGCAGGCGGACTGTCCGGGTTTTCATATCACCTAGGGGCTAGGGGTAAACTTTATCATAATCGATCTCCTGTTGAATCCTGATTGTGAGGCATGTCGCCAGCTCCCCTGTACGAACGAATCGGCCGTATCTTAGGCCCGAAAATCGAGAAGAAGGCTTATAAATACCGGACTCGTCTACAAAGTCTCGGCTATTTCATCGACCGCCATTTCTTCTGAGCACATCTCATGCAGCACCTCTGCAGGGAGAAGCCGATTACCGTCGATCCCCGGTCTCCCAGGAATATCCTGGACCTGCAGAAGCCGGCGAGATTTCTTTTATTAGCTTCCACCGAGCACGAGTCATCTGATTGTTCCACCTGGTTCTCAGGCCCAACTTGTACTATTGCCTATAAACTTGTACTATTGCCTATATCAGCTGATCGTTTGTTGCTTAGAAAGAATCGTTCCGGCGCTTCAAGCCGATAGAGTTATTCAAAAATCAGAAATTTGCAGAACAAAAAACGTGCCACGATGAGACTACTTGGTCCAGTTCCCTTTTTTCACCGCAACCGGCCCAGCACTCTGATTCTCCGACGCTCTGTTCAGCCTGACGGTGAACATAATTGAGCAGGCGGCGGTGTAGGAAGAGTAGGTCAACAATGTGTACGATCCAATAATGTCGGTTATGTTGATGCCGAACCCATATTGGAATATCGTTGTTATCACTATGGGCACGACGATTAGGATGGCTTCCAATGCCATCTGATATATCACAATTTGATTGGCCTAGAACTTCTGAGGTCACAAATGAGAACGTACGAACCTATTACCTTCTTGATGTTGTTGAAATGCTCTTCGGTTATCGATCTCTGACGCCTCAAGAATCTCCAGTAGCAGATCAGGAATGCTACCGTAAGAACTTCATTGCAGACGCAAGCTGCCGAGTTGAATAAGCTCAGAATTATGAGAATCTTCAAGTTAAGCTGATGGGTCATCACGATGTCAGGTTTTGCCAGAGTAACTCGAGTCAACCAGAAGATCACAATAGCGCCAATGACCACCCCCGAAACGACAAAGACGTAAACTCTCTTCACGATCTTGCTGTACGTAGTACGGTAGTTGATTGGGCTCTGCATGGCCAAGAACCGATCACCGGCTATGAAGATGTTGCCGACGCCCACGACGTGGTCCACAGAGGTCACCATAATCCCTGACCAAAAGATGAGATCCATTGACGGATCGCTATCTGAAACGTTTCGTTTAGCTCAGGAACAGAAACGATATCTACCCCTCAAAGCATAGGCCATGTAACCAGAGTGTACGAACATGGTAATAGCAAAAATCCAGTAGAATAAAATACAAATATACTGGATTTGTATCTGGGTATTTCCCTTCGGTTCTCGTGTTGACATCTTCTTGATGAGAATCATTCCATTGAGAGTTATCGTAAGCAAACTTGTGCATAACACAGCGATATAGAAGTAGAAAGCTGAACCGATATACATCTCGTTTGTGTTGATGCTGTATGAATGCTGGTATATGTGGTAAGGAGGACCAGCAGGTGGATTGTTTTAATTACATTCGCGTATTATTTATTACTTCCTTTAGAATGAAAACAACTGAATTTTTAAGTATTTTCTATCGACACAAACGGATTGAAGACGGAACTGGTAAGACTGAAAGGAAAGAATCATATGGTGATTCTTTCTGTGCTCTCGGCATTACACCCTACAAAAATAGATATCAAAATCGCATCAAAAAGTAATGAAAGCAATGTTTGAAAATTTGATATGCTAATATTGAGGTCTCCCGTGTGGATGAGCCGAACTGTCGATATAACTGACGATAAGTACCCATCAAAGCCAAAGATTTGCTGCAGTTCCGAAGTTCGCCTCAAGTTAAATCGAAGAATACATATTGCCTGTTGAATGTCTTTCCAAACTTTCATGCCAGCTTGTTAATGGCTAATGATTTTTGTAAATATGCTAAATAGACAAATACAGTGGTCACGAAGTGAATTTGCATTTGGAGTACTGGAGCTGCTAACCACTTCAGATTACTATTAACGAATCATATTACACTTTGCCCCCAAAGTGCACGGCGAACTCCGATGTCTATTACACAAACATCGTCAGGTTACCCATCAATATTGTTTTGCCGCAATCCACCTAGTCGGTTGGGTCACAACTCCAGTGACCACCTGTTGCAATTGGCTGTGTCGAACCTCTTCCGCGATGATGATCAATTCCTTAAAGTCCATTTTGGTACGTTTCTTGTTGTATGTTCTGAAAACAAAGGTACTTTTCAGGTGTTCCTCATCTTCGTGCTCATAATTGTTGATGCAAAGCTGTTTCTCTGTGTATCTCAATGTAAGATCGAGTATTTTGCGCTTATCCTATTTAATGTATTTCAGGTCAGAGAAATGGAGACTGTCCTGGATTGATGCCCGTCTGCATTATGGGATGCTGTTATGGAATATAAAAGACCATGAAGAAGGATCAACGTATAAACATGTTATTTTCAAATATGACAATTATATTACATTATCAGTCTGAATCTTCGTTTCTTGGTTAGTCTATGGCGGAGCTGTAGAGCCAGTCTCTCTCGGTCTCAGCAAAAAGGAGCATTGCTTTTCTGAAGGAGTTGTCGGACATCTTAAAAGGTTTAGCTGGAGCACGTCGGCATTTCTCTTTTAAACGGCTATAAATTGTCTCAGTATCGTTCCAGCTGTCCGACAATGCTGTAATGAATGAACGTAGGATCATGCGCAGGATCGGTCGTTCGTCTCGCGGTTG
Source organism: Steinernema hermaphroditum (assembly GCA_030435675.1). NCBI lineage: Eukaryota > Metazoa > Nematoda > Chromadorea > Rhabditida > Steinernematidae > Steinernema > Steinernema hermaphroditum. The sequence continues at coordinate 1,639,839 of CM059623.1, forward strand.
TCGTCTCGATCTGCTCGCCAATTCACTGGCAAAGTCCAATTGCCAGCGGCCGCGGGATTTAAGATCGTGTCTCGGGTTAGAGTTTATTAGAACACTCAAACCTTCCGACAGTAAATACGGTAATAAATCAGCAAGTCAGCAAGCAAATCTCCCCTAATCAGCCCCACGAAAAACGATCGTAATCACACATGCACGCCACGTGCTCGCGCGCTCTCGGTGTCACGTCAATCGCTGCGAGAGTCACACTGGTGAGTCTCGCCCGTTCGGTCGGGTCGTCGCGGTCGCTCGGCGACAAACGTGTGTGAAAACTGTCAAAGAACTTACATGCTATGAGGTGTTTCATCCCGAGCTTAGCACGAAAGCTCCCTTTTAAAGGCGTTTGTCCGCGGACCTTTTACGCTTCGGCGATGTCGGTCGGCGCTGACCTCTATTTTGACTCTTCCGCTCGTTCTTCTTCTGCTCCTCTCTTAGATAGCCGGGTAGGCCGCGGTGACTTGAGACTGACTTCTCGTGGGACGATCCAGGTTGATGCACCAGTAACAAAGCAATAGAAAATTGGGCTCTGTCCAAGAATTGTGCACATTACGAATTAGGTGTGCATATAATTCCAAACGTGTGCACATAATCTGTAAAGGTTCCCGCCGTCGTGTCTTTGGAGATCGGTGCTCCTTTACTGAATTTCACGCGGTCGTTATGCACTGCAATAAGTTGTATTTAGCACAACATCGAATAACAACAAATAAAACAGAAAATTAGATGATAAAAAACTTTCTTCTTCGGGGACTTCATCTACCTTGTCCTCTTCGCTGGCCCCCTCCTTACGCATCTTTGCGAGTTTTTTGAGAGACCTTCACTCGCTCTGCATTCATTCTCTCCTGACGTGCCGATGTTGCTGACGTTGATGACGTTGATGTTGATGGGTGGCAGGGAGATGTTGCTCGTTTGTGTTTGATCATCTCCTCTGCTTCACCGGTGAAAAAGCGTTTGAGATACGCAAACTTCATTCTCTCGTCGAGCTTCATGTACCCTCCAACCATCTAGGTGGCAAGGTAAAATGATAGGTACGAGATGAAGGGAGGGGTTCTGGATTTTTCGGCCAAACCGGTGACGTCTAGCGTCAAAGAGATCGGAGAAGAAAACGATACGGTAGTTGTTCGGGCAGGTACGTAGCCAAGCCGGTGACGCAAGGCGTCGTAGAGTTCGAGAGGCAGAAGAGTACGACATTTTAGTTCTTAAAAGAGTTCTTATCGGCTTACCTTTACAATAAATCGGCAACTTACGTATTCTAGTGCTCGAGCAGGGTAGTCTCGCATTTGATATAGCCATTCGCTTCTAATCATCGGCAGTCCACCCGATCCATGTGTGATGAAGACAACTCAGGTGTCTTTGCGGGTCTGAAGTGTACGGTTATTGTTAGGGCAGCCATATTCTAGTCCCTTAACGATATAAATTGACAATCCCTTGTATTGAATGGGTGTTTGGGTGAATATTTTGTGGCAGGACCTGTATGAGATGTTGAACATCATATTGTAGTCCTTTAGGTCTACCTACACTCCACTAATGGCCAATGTTTCAAACTTTGGGTTAACGCAGTTTGTTCATCAAGTATGCCTGAACAAAGTCACTGGAAACATCGTCGTCATTGGGTTGATTTTGCGAGTCATCAAATCATCTCGCGACCTTTCTGACTCTTGGCCAACTATGCGACACTGCTTCAAATGGTGCGAATGGTGGAACAGCGGTCAAAACAGAAACAACGAGAGCAAAAAAACCGGAGTGGACATCATCATTGAGCCGTCGTATCAAAATGTTGAGCTTTGTGGTACAAAAATGTTTAAAGGAAACGGTCAATGGAAGCTATAATCAGCGTTTAACGGCACGATGCCGTTCATTCGGTTAATTGTGAGTGGGAAACGTTTCATTTTGATAGCAATATCAATAAGCACTCACATTATTAAAACGTCTCAGCTCAGGAATGCTGTCGACATCGATCGATCGACTTAATTACCTGAAAATAAAGAGTAGACACACAAACACCTCACGACCGATTTTTTTGACCGACAGTAAAGAGATATATACAACAGTCGTTGTTTCTCATTTCGCTTCACAGGCGGAGGCGGCATCAGAGTCGAAGCGATCCCATTACTTTGCGCGGGTATCGAAACGGCATTTTCAATAACAAAAATGAGAATAGACCTCTTAGTATGAACAATCTGTCGCGACAGTCGTTTCCGATCTTTTCGAAACCCCGGGGAAATTACAGTGGGCTTCCTTTCAGCAAGATCTCATATTCTCATGTACCTTCTAAACTGAACAGTATCAAAGATAGGCTTTTCATTCAATCTCAAAAATACAACAAATGAGCAATCGTGTACAGTGTGATCAGTAGGCTTAAAAAATGTGATCAAACATTGAAAATGGAACATTATGTAAACACCTTCTATCTTAAGAATGTTTGCTGCCGTCAGGTTGCTTCTCTTTTGCTCTCGTAATGTGCAAAATTTAAAACGAAGAAGTAGCTCTTACAACGACCGTGGGATGTTTCTGTTGGCATTTGATCGAGAAATCAAGCAAAATCCATCATGTCACAGTGATCTAACTGAACAAATCATAGAAATACATGGCACGATGACGAATCCTTGTGGCGTCAAAAATAGATCTCCAGAATCTCATGAACTGTTGTGATAATCGAACGCTGCAAAATCATGTTTAAGATGGCAACGTTATGTTGTGGTGGTTAACGAACAAACCTACCTCAGAGCAAATTCGAATACTGTCCGAATACTTAAAACGAATACGAAGCTTGGGCGTTTGAGAAATAGACACAATGTTAGGTTACAAAATCTCGCCGAAAATGTAGAAAGGTTGACAAGTCGAAAGACATTCGTGTTTTACCAACGTCTCAACTAATCCACCATTTTCTGATGACGAAAACACTTTCAAGAAAACACTTTGACAACAAGATGTCCGACGCCAGGAATCCGACGCCAGACGCTGAGTGAGATGTCATCCCGAAGGTCACCGGCGCTCTGAGGGCCAGCGAAGACGCAACTCCCGGACCACGGACCAACAGATGCAAGCTCAGAAGCGTCGGCTATGCCGCAAAAGATGTTCTGCTGCCGTATCCGAAGATTTGCCGATTCGCAGATGCCCCGTGAAGTGCGCCGTCTACGACCGGTTCGACATCTACGCCGCGCCACGGATGAGGACGTCTGCCAGACATCCTCTGTGTCGTGCAAGGCATAATGCCTTTGATTCGCGAGATAAGGTCGTGAAGTCAGGATACCATAAAAAATACATATCGTACCGACGAATCCTTTAGGCCCCAAAAATAGATCTCTGATTCTCATGAACTGATGTGATCATCGAACGCTGCAAAAACAGGTTTGAGATGGCAACATTGTATTGTGGTGTTCAGCGAGTACACCTCCCTCAAAGCTCATTCGAAGACGGTTCGAACACTTAAAAGGAATACGAAGCTTGGATATTTGAAAAATAGACACAAATCACACTGCTCAGTCACATTGACATGAGTGAGCCAACTACAAAACGTTCTAATGCATCGAAGCCTGTCAGGCCATGATAAAGCGCCCCGTAATAAGACAAAAATATATCCATGAAGTTTCAGAAATTGTTGATTATCGAACAGTATTGTGGTGTTCAGCGAACTCACCTACATAACAAGTTGCCTCCATGTTGAAATCTTCACCGTAAACAGCACATTTCGCGTTCAGTTCTGATCGATCGGTTTCTCGGTTCACTAGTACTACTATACAATGAGACAATGAAAGCTGTTCTTGTAACTGTGGTACGTGTGGATCGGCCAAGGTTCAAAGAGTGCATTCCCCTTTAGGCACTTGTAGTCCTTGTTGTACTCACTGTTTCAGCCATCATGATTCTCAGGATTCTGTAAGTCAAAATCAGAATTGTCATTTAGCAAAGTTTCAGCTACCCGGATATCGCTCTGCCAACGTGCATGAATCATTAAAGGGTCAATTCCAGCACACATATTGTTTGATATCAACCGCATTGTCAAAAATACCAAGTTAGTGCTGTGTTATGTGCATATGACTGACTAGAAACTCGTAGAAAGTGCATACCCTTAGATGCTATGTTCCTCACCAAAAATGTTAAGTTAGTGTCACGTTATATGCTGTGTAATACTTCCTTAATGTTTGTATGAAGATGTAAGTACTGGAACAGAGGCAAATAACAGCTACAAGTCTTTGTGTTGGTTGCAATATTACTTTACTTAACGTTACTTTAACGTATCAGCTTATTTTACGCAAAGAATAGATCAAAATCAGGTGTTATATAAACAGAAAAATAGGCGCAAAACTGGCTGATTTACTAATGAACACGGCCTGTGTGTCCAAACTACAAAAATACAAAAAACAACATTACAGCGGATGCGATGTACATATTCTTTACATGCGATGTGTAAATTTTAGACGCACTTGTTGTTTTTCACAGCGCATCACGCCATTTGCCGGCGTGACAGTTCAAATACCGAGCATTTCCCAAGAAATTTCAAACTATTGAAAGAATTCAAATTGTGCCATTGGAACGAGTGATGTCCGCCAGTGGACAACAGCGAAAACCATTGATCTTTTCCCCTTCTTGCGCACATTTCAAAGTACATTCTGCTAATTTAAGAGTGGTCCTTGACTGTTCGCTCAGAAATTTTTTTGGGACGTCAAGACCGCGCTCCAAGAGCTGAAATCGGAGATTCTTCAAGACATTCTCATCTTCATCTTCAAGACTCCCAATGGTCAATGGTATTCGCGAACTGGAAAGCTGATAAGTTCGGTGCTGTGCAAATGTTCTCAGGTTTTCATCTACAGACGCTGACAAAGGTAAGACGCTGATCTGATGCGCAGGACTGCCGTAGATCTCCAACACCAAAAATCACGGTATGAGTAGTGCGCAAAAGTCCGTAAAAGGGATACAAAGTTGAAGAGATTAGTCTAGAGGTAAGCTGCTTTTCTGCATAACCCGGATTTCATAAAGTAATATGATAGTGAATGCTTGGTGATGCTCAAATTTTGTATTTTACAAAAGACGAACTAAATTTCTTCGAGTCCAAGAAAAAAAACGCGCATGGATTCACGATAATAAATACGTTATTCAAACAAGGAGGATGAAAATTTGTATGACAGTGTTATAATCCGGTATGCGGAACTGCCCCCGGGTTTCTAAGCATCACAAAATCAACGTCGTCTATGAATGGGTCGCCGGTGCACATCTGTCTTCAGCTGATTCATTTTCAATTAAAAAAAACGTAAAAAACGTTCCTTGCTAGTTCCACTAATTTTAGAACACCTTCAAGAAACATAAAGAGAAACTCGGATGAGACACTTCGAAAGCTATAAACGAGAGGGCGAAAACTTGCATGCTAAATAGGTCTACAACAATGGTGTTCTTAGTCTTAGAAACCTGTCTATGAATGCATCGAAGCAGTTCAAAAATTAAGACGTTGAAAAGCGTGAAGACTTTGGGGTCTTAGTGCTCTAGTCTTCTTGTGACAGTGCGGGTCGGACAGCGGTAACAGCTTGGCAAATTGGGGCACAGCGGGCAGTAGTGGTCGGGTGGTGGTGAAAAGCTTGTTGGAGAGACATAAGGGTATGCAACTATAAGAACGAAAGAGTAACCTGCCTTTGAATGTGTCGAAGCAATGCATTAACATTGACAACAAAGATATCTTCAATCGCGACAGATACACTTTTAAAGGAAATGCGCGCAAAAATAGTCAAATAACTCATATAAAGTGGATGAGCATTGAAAAATGGGATGTGCCCTTAGCCACGGGCACCACTGCAACTCGTAGTACAGAACGTCTGTAGCGGATGTTCTCGCCAGTCCTCGTCTTCTTCTCGGGACCTGTTTCATGAATGTTTCACGAGTGCGCTTTGACCGTGACCAGCCAAAGTATGTTTCGTGAAACCGAGACCTCGGAGAGCAATGAAGCTTTGCCTTGTTTGAGATTTGAGTTCACACACATCGTTTTGTTCGCCCCATCAAACCTCAGAAATCAGTAACTAAGGGTGTGCTTACATGACTCAATGGAAACAGTAGTAGCGGAGTGGCACAGCTCATAAACATTTCATAAGATCGTGACCAATTGTACGCAGTGGAGCAGAGCATATAATGTTCCATGCCTTCCTTGTGGGATATCTATGGCAACATGAATGCCAAAATATCAGCCCTCCGAAGTGGTGTTTGATATTCAGTCACATTATGTTTGCCTCGTGGAGCCTGCTCTCCGTAGCCCTTCTGTGCCCGTCGATAATAACCGGACTTGGCTATCTTCGAGAACTTCCTTCCGGAACCGCTGTTTATGGATCGGTCTTGAAGACGATGATCGTAGAGGACGTTCTGGACTGCGCGGAGGAGTGGTACGACAGCACTATTTTGGCAATCAACTACAATATAGCGGAGAAGAAGTGCGAAGGTTTCAGCGAGCTGTTTGGGGCGAACAACGAAGCTCAAGGCGTCGCCTCTTATTTGTTCACAAAAGGAGAGGAGAGTATCTGTTCGATGGATGTTTCCGCAGATTTCAACAAGCTCGGTAAAATACACTTTTGTTAGGTTTTTCCAGGATGGCATTGCAGTCACTTGTCGCAAAGAGTGGTTTCCGCTCACCGTTAAGGGCGTCATGTACTGCTACTACCTAATGAGCTCAGCGGAATATAATGTAAGCGATCGGTTTTGCTACTGTTCTAGTCTGCTTCTAGTAGACCCAAATGTCATATCTTATTTATTATGTCTTAGAAAACCATATCGACACTGTACGACATTGTATTCGCCTGCAAGAAGCTCTACCCGTTCTCAGACTCTGCCTCCATACACAGCGCTGAAGAGGAAAATGCGCTTGGTACGCGTGATACCCATCTAGTAATTGGCTGCATTCAATTTCAGTAAATCACGCTGTGATCAGCTCGGCGTTGTCGAAGCTAACCCTGAGAGGAATTGTGATCGGCATGCATCTGACACTCGATAACTACGATAACTACAACGATGGCACGAAGTGGGTGTGGGTCGACAACTCGCCGGTAACCTATACTAACTGGAATTCGACATACGGATGTCCCTATTGCAACGACCCTGGTAGGTGGTGCACATACGCTATGATGAGTACTAGTAATGTCGGTAAGCGGATATGCCAAAGCCTTTTGGATCTATCGTTTTTCAGGATGGTACCAGTGCGACACAAAGACAAGAAGACCTCTTCTTTGCAAATACCAAGTTGAAAATTTGTAGTTCATTTGAACCGCTGCTGGCCATCAACTACTAACTAATAATGCTTAATAAATAATGTTAAGTCAACTTCGCATCCGAAGTTTTGCCGATTTCCAGACGCACCGTCAAGTGCGCCGCCACCGACCGGTTCGAAGAAACCAAGAGAAACCTAACATTCATCACAGATTCAAGGACCGCTGCGCCTACTCCGGTTTGATTCTACTTCGGCCCTTTCATGAGCAGCCGCTTTTGACAAGACCAACTACATTTTTTATGTGAGAAGTAGGCTTTGGCGATAAAAGAAAATTGTAGCCGCGCCACTTGCATATCAAATACCCCAATTGTAGGATTTCATATGTCCGTGCCTCGTAACCTATTGTCTCGGGAATCTACCATACATATACCCAATAGAGTACTGTCCAGATATGATCATTATTTTATTACTTTACGTTAACTTGAAGTCATGCCAAGTGGAACTGAACTCGAATGCCGGCTCCACGAATCGCTCCTCGCGAGACATTGTCGATGCGTAGGCGCTGGAAGAACATGATTCTTCTTCATGTTTCAGACAGAAGTGCCGAACACTGAGAGTCAAAATGATACAAATGAATAGAGTGATCATAGAAGAGGCAATCAACAATCCAGTTGAGACGCAGTCAGGGGAATCCGCTTGGATGAGAGCTGCCTGAGTGGAGTTCTGATTCTTTTGGTACTGAGGATGAATCTGCACAGCTAGAGACACCTCCTTGGAATTTTCAAAAGAACTATTCGATATCTGGGGGTCACATTGAGCGCAGTCTTCAGTAGACTGACATGGCCTTACTTGGCATAAAAAGTGAACGGTTTGCGAGCTGGTAAATTGGAAACCATAAAGATGGACATAGACATGCTTAGGCCGTTCAGTGGGGGCGGTGGTGAAAAGGGGGCTTTCGATGGCTCGGGGAAGGGCCATGGCGCAGCCTTTGGAGTCCACAACGGTTACTCGCGCGTCCGGAGAGTTCGTTCCGTCGTGAGCAAAGCATGAGTGTACGAAGAAGGTCGATTTTTCTGAAATGGGGACATAAAGAAGGTGAGCGGGAACCTTTGGCTTACCGTTTTCGGAGCCGACCATGGATATATCCAGTGTCAAACGCTGTCCGACGTAGGCTTCTTGAGTGATTCGTCCATCAGCTGAGTGGGATTCACGCAGCGTCATAAAAGGAATTGGAGCGGGAGGTACACTCGTCACTTCTGAGACGCTGTCGAGATTGTAGAGATCGCTAGAAAAGGCAGAATAAAAAACGGACCTTGAACAAATGGATGTGTAAAAACATCTTGATTGGATGTCTCGATCGGTCCAGATTTTCCAGCAAAAATATTTTGTGATAGCTTCAAAATGAATCAAAAAATCGATAGATATGTCTAATTCTAAGTGTCAAAAATGTGTAATTTTAGAATAAGCCACAATTTAAAGCACCCCTGAGCGAGCCATGGAGTGAAACTTCATATAAGAGCATTACGCGGAAGACATTGTGGGAACGAGGTTTTACCGCATGTTTCAAAAATACACGATGTGGCGTCTTCGCTGGCCCTCAGACCGTCGACGACCTTCGGGATGACTTCTCACGCGGCCGGATTCGTAGTGTCGGACATCTTGCTGTCGGTGGTGGAACTACGGCTTTCGTCCGTGTTCATCGAATCCGAGGTATTCGATCGAATCCCATGCCGAATTCAACAAATAAAAATGTTCTTGTACCCCATATTTAACTACGGTCGGCTCTCTTCTCTTGTATAAAATAAAAAATGTCTTATTTTAAAATGTGCAAAAATGTTTTGTATAAAATTGAAAATATGATACACATCGTAACCAACAAATAATCGAAAACAAAACCGAAATGGACAGCCATCAAAAGTGACCATGATAAGATTAAGAATTTTCTATCGCACGGTTAATACTTGCTCAGTGGAAAGACGTCGGGAAGAAAAATAAATTGGTACGATCACAGGGATATGCCCGGAGAAATCAAGTACGACGGCCAGAACGACTCAATCAACTCAGTGAACCTCAGAGAGAGCGAGTGGACGACCAGAGCTGTCGTTTCGAATTGGCACTCGGATAATCCGAATCCGCAATCCGAAAAATCCGAAATTTTCGGAAAAATTTTCGGGACTGAAGAACAAGCTAATGCTAACCGTATTATTCTCAAAGCAACGACGAAACGAGAGAAGTCTTTTAACTCGTTGATATACGGCTCTTCTTGTTCGTCTCGTTCGTTATTCGTTTTTGCTAACCAAGACTCTCGGAATCTTCAGTAGCTACGATTTCGTAGATGTTTAGCTGGTGTTCGTAAGGAATAGTGTGAAATACTTCGAGCTGCTCCGTCGCAATCTCGTGGCGGTCAGAACTTTCTATACCGAAGAACTGATGCATCCAAGCACCCAACCCACAGCAGACATCACATAGTGATCGGAATTCCATGCAAAACCTTTCAACTTGAGAACGACAAGTGAACGCACGAAGCATCAACGATTTTTTCCGTAGATCACGGACGTTCACTCGACGTTTTCAATGCGCTGGTTGAGATTTTTTGGTCTCGCCACGAGATTATTGAAGCCGTTTGCTTTGATCGAAGAAGAAATACAGTAGGAACAGGGGATTCCATGCAAAACCTTCGCAAAATTCAAAAAATCCGAATCGGATATCCGAATCCGAAATCCGAAAAATACGATCCTAAATCCGAAATCCAACAGTACTTTGGCCCCGACCGATCATCACCGACACAAATGAAATTGAAGCCGTTATGAAGCAGTTAAGCCGCGAGGCAAAAAAGCCGAAAAGAACATCGGCGATGAATTCATGTTGAATGTGGTTCGACGTAATGTTCATGATTCCACAGATAAATCGCAAATCGTAAAGCGTTACTGTCGCTGAGGTCTGTAGCTGTGTGTGTGTGCTACAGAATACTATTGAATTGCACAGAACTACACAACTATAGTGGAGCCGAAAAATCACCAAAAGTGGAGTGGAGCCGAAAAATCACCACTATCACTAAAAGCTGCTGCCCAGAGCAAATAGCGAGATCTGGCGAAGAAATGGAAAAATTGTCCATTCCATCTGGAATTTGCGCCCCTTCTACATCGATGTTGAATTCCGTGCCAACATATGTCTTGTTTTCTCCTCATCATTTCTCCTAATTATCGCCACGTAAACACACAAACATCTCTTTGTTATTGACTGAAAAACAGCACTTACCGAATAGTCATCTGATTAGGCGCCATCGTCAGCGTAACATTAACGAAATCCGCGTAAACACATCGGACTTTCAAGGCTATCATCTCCTCGGTGACCACATGTTTCAGCGGCGTAACGATGAGAAGTAGCGAATATTCACCATTTAGCTTAAAAGCACGGGTTTAGTGGGTCCCTGGGGGGATTAGGCACCTTGTTTGTGTAGCCTCCACACCTACTCCGGTTGCCCTTGATCATCAGTTCCAGCTTCAAGTTCCTCGAGTTTCCGCCTGGCCAGTGGCAGTCTTCGAAGTGGTTCTCGGCGAACACAACTCCATCGAAAGTTGACTTGAAGTTCAGGTCTACCGTAATCATGTCTTTTCCACAGGTAACACTTTGATCTAGAATTAGGTAAGAAGGACAAAAATTAGTAAGTCTGTGTTCTCTGTCCTTATCTACTTATAATCATTGAAATCGATCGGTTAAAGAATCCTATCCATTTAGCAGTTGAAGTCGATATTTCGCTGTTAAATGTGTACTTATGAGCGTAGTGGAACTTTGACTATATTTGTTGTTTAGCCAGACAACCGCTTTTCGAAGGACACGTTCTAACTAGTACGAGCTATTACAAAGGTCTTGTTTTCAAACTACCAATGGAAGCCAATTTTTGTTATTTGCTTATGTAAATCATCTGAAAACGTAAAACGGAAAAAGCTAAAAAGAAATTGTTGGAAAGTGAGTCAAACTCGAACCCGAAAACTAGTAACCACACCAACCAGTTCCACCGGTTTCGCAACGACAGCTTTTGTAGAACGCAAAATTCGACCAATCGCTCTTCGTCCCAACTGTGAACTCACATCCCTACCCTTTAAAGCACATGTCTAAAGAGAGGACAGCAGAGAGCGCTTGTCAGACTTAGACTCAGACACAGACAGATAGACATACAGACTCCGAGCTGAAAATTAGCACCCATAACATACATTATTGGACGCTAACCCAAACAGCTCGTCAGCTTATACGCTTACACAGGCAACCGCTATATAATCGATAAGACCAAAAACATCGTGCTAACAAAGTACATGTATGTAATCAATGGAACATAACTTTTCGAAGGCTGTTTAGCTGTTCGCGTATAAACCGACTTTGTGGTTAAAATTCACTGATGAACACCTGTGTACATTAGAAACATATGTACAGTAATCGCCGACAATTGAGCGGAGGTTTCTCAAAAGAGCAAGACATATACAACGTGACGTATAGAAAGACATGACCGTGTGGCCTAATGGATAAGGCGTCGGACTTCGGATCCGAAGATTGCAGGTTCGAGTCCTGTCACGGTCGAAATTTTTTCTTTTCCTTCTTTTTAGCGACCCTTTTTGTTTTCAAAACGATCGCTCACTCAACTCATTCGAGTGAATGAGGGAGCGATTGGACGACCCGACCCATCGCTGGGGATATCTGACTTTCACATCGTGACTTGGCGTCACGATATGAAAATGTCAAATATTTGAATAAACAGGATGCTGCGACGACGCAATATGTTTTCAGGATATACGCAGTGTTTCAAGTGCTCTTAGAGCTCTAGGCGCGACACATATGAAGATCATAATCTCTTTATTTTATGTCAAGTCAGTGCACGTAATTGCCTCTGTTAGCCAACAGTTTCCAGAACATGATGTGCGCGGCTATAATTTCCACCAGTGGTCAAAATACGCAATAATCCCAAAAGCCCAGTTGCTCTTAGGAGCTCGAGATGTTCGAGAAATATTCGTAAGTCTTGATGTTTGGCTATGACAAAACATGAATCAGCCTTGACGCTTTGTTATCTACGATAAAGTTTCTGCTGTAGGACCATCTTAAGGAATACTTTCGTAGGCTGTGAAATGAGACAGTGAGAGAACAGTTCAAAAATGAGAGTCCGAACGTTGAGCTAAGCATCTCCACGAGTCATTACCGTGATATGTAAATATATTTATACAGCGCTTTATACAGGTTCGACACACAGCAGTCTATTTCATTGGTTTTTGATAGAGAAGGAAACGCGAAACATCAGTAGTAATTCACAAGAAGTCTCCGTCTATGCCCGATCCTCAAATCTCTTTATTATCGGATATCTCACACATTCCAAATGGTACGTTGTATTTTTATGCTTAAGACTTCTCTGTGTTGGCTTAAGCTGAAAAGTAAAAAAGTTCATGTATAAAATGATGAATAAGTTATTAGAAGACAGTGAAACAATACAATGCATACACATACCGTGTGCACAGATTTATGAAACGAAGCCTGCAAAGTGTGTCAAAAATTCCATAATACTTATATATGAAATGAGTGCCGTAAAGTGTAAATGAGATTGTAATGTCCCATAAAGGTCATCTTCACGTTATTAATTTTCGAACTAGTTTGGTTCTGCTAAAACTGTCTCCTAGCAACTCCATAGGTGGTCTTTCTGCATTACCTATGCATTAATAGTGCATTACTCTTCCGACATTTGCTGTCGACGACTGGTAGTGCCGTAAAGTGTAAATATTACGGGTTACAAAAATTTCAGAAGAATCTCGAACAACTTCCATCTCCCTCTTGATGGAGCTACCAAAACAGTTCCGCTAAGAAAGTCGAATATCTAATCGGTCTATAATCAGTAAGCCGAATTTTTTAACTTTTTAAACTTAAAAGCTAGCTATCCAATACAGCGCAAAAATGACAACCAATAATATGATTATAAGGATTATACAAAAGGTCATAAGGTCCTTATCATATCATTTTAATCTCGGGACCGGGATCGAAAGTTCGCCGAATTTACTCGAAGTTTTACCTCTCTGCTTTGCTTCAGTAAGGTGACTCTCTGCTTCAGTAAGGACATACAAAACGAACATAAAACTGGTGTTCTCGCCGGTAAAAGATTTCGTGTTTGCATGTAATTTTGAATCATGTGAACACAGGAAGTTCATGGTCGAGTAGTAGTTATGAGTACAGTAAGTGACAGAGGCACTTTTCATTAAAAACGCGACTGTGGTATATTTTCCAAAAATACATGAACTGTTCAAAACTATCTCTCTATTTATGTCTAGTATTGTGCAGCATCTGAAAGATTTTAAGTAGTTTACTGCACTTTTATGTGTTTGACATTGGTACATGATTATAACTTTTAACACAAGCTTAATGCATATTTCATTTTACCGCTTCTACCGCAAAAACCCAACATACCCGTCGTCCTTTGTTATAATCTGTGCAGAATTTCCTTACACAACACAAATTCTGCAAGACGCGCAAAAATCACAACCATTATAGAAGGTCATAAGAGTGTTCCGCGCTCTCATCGATTCTTGGGATCTAGATCGATCTAGATCAATGAAATTGGTCGCAGTTTCCAGAGTTGAACGACATCTCTGATTATTGGGATCCTCAAGCCATCTACTAATTACATCTTTCAATGATGAATTCATAGACCATTGCTTCTAAAAGGTGCTTTAGTCCACAGATATGACACGTACTGCCTGGCACGACCTTCTAAAGTCTGTTTACGAATACGTGCGTTCCAAGAAACGTCCCTGACATATGCCGTTGCATCTCCCCAAAGCTGTCGCTAGCTTCAGTCGAAAGCCCTTCTGCACAAAACCCCCCTCTGCTCAACCTAATCTCCCGTCGCGCGCTTAATTAGCGAACAAAACCCGACTCCGGTCGGAAGCAATCGAATTTGTCCTTTCTCGCATTAGCATAAAGCTCTTAGCGACACGCAGCCGTTTTTCTCCGTCGCGGAAGTCGATTATCGGCGCTTTTAAAAGTCTTATGGTGTCATCGTCATTTGGATGCTAGTCAACATTGTGGACTACCTCTTTTGGAGCAAAAATCAGACATAGGTAAGCTTCTATGTGGAGGTGGAAATTTCATGTCGATTTCCGATGCAGAAAACGTGGAAATAAAACAAAAAAACTTCGGCCAAGTCGAACTAGTTCTTTGGGAGCAAAATCGGTTGTCGCAGTCTTCGGGACCAGCCACACAACAGAGCTCGACTACCAGAGCGAACCAACTTTATTCATCGGCTTTCGGAAGCTGGTTAAATCTTTTTTTTCTTGCTTGTTTTTGGTGAAAATCGTGATATGAACTGGTAGAACTTCTTCTGTGTATTCCGATGCAAGAAAATTGTACGTAGGCAAAGCTGGGTCGCGCTTCTGAAATCTGGAGAGCGGTCGATTCCCCCTCTTCTGTTGGTCGGATTTCTCCCGCCAACCCTTCATTGCTATCGACCCGAAGCCTCTATGACCAAACCGTATTGTTACAACCACTTAATTTTTTCGTTCCATCATGTTCTTTTGATCATGGTCATGGTCCACGACTGACCACCTAATGACCAAGATGTGCGGTCTTGAACAAGCTCCTTGAGCAACAAAAATACTTAAGCTTTCTCTTAATTGAAGCGTTTCCAATTGCAAAAAAAGGTCATATGCTCAATGTGCAAAATCTGACGTCTTCATCGACTGTGAGAACAAAAATTTATACATCATCTTTCGAACTGGTAGCTTCATCTATGTATGAAAAGAAAATGGTTATTTGTGAAGCTATTAGCGTGACGGGTAACGTCTGCAACATGAAGAGCGTTCGATTCCCATCCACTCTCCTGTCGGGTGTTGGCGGTCGGTTTTCTCCTGTGAACCATGCCTATCCACACAGAAGCCGACACGACGAAACCGCTTAGCGTATGTTACGGCCCATTTTCTCTTTGCATCATGAGCTTTTGATGTACTATCATGGTCGGCGACCTACCTAACGATCAAGATGTACGATCTTGAACGAGCTCCCCGAGCGATTTGACTATGCGATAGGTGGCCCCGTCATGGGTAATGCATAGCTGTCGAACGAATCTACAGTCCTAATCGTGATCGTATGAAATGCAAAAATCTTTGAGTTTTCTCGTTTCCAATAGATGAATAGTAGAAAAGAAGGATCGTATGTTTAATGTACAAAGCTCTATCTGACAACAAAACTGTTGCACGCTAAGGATCACCTAATGACAACGTACCGAAGGTTGTGGTAGAGCTATTTATAATCTTCAAAGGTTTCATTTTTGAACATCCAGTAGAAGACTCCGAGCAAAAAAAATATCACCGATCGCAAAACCTTGATGGGGCACCCAACATTTTCAAAGGATACTGTAAATATTTCTTTGAATTTTTGCGTCATGTTGTGCGTTATAATCCGCATATACCTCTAGAACCTAGCTGTTTTCTATGTGAACGATTAATAGATAGCAGAACCTTTGTTAATCAGTGATCACAAATTTATTCAAAAATTTAAAATTCGATCACCAAACATTCCGTACTTAGTCTCTTAAATGGAAGTCAAAATGCGCAGTTTATTTATACACAAAATACCACCTAAATCATAGTCGTGTTCGCGTCTGAAGACGGAAAATCTTTGGCCACAAAACCTTTCATCACTATTTGGCATGTGTTCACCCACCACGAGGATTACTGTTGAGTATTAGTCTCCCTCCAGTGTCTATACTGACTAGACGCCCTACTGTGTCTACGATTCTACATACACGATTGTGATAAAGATGAAACCCACTCGTTACCCACGACACAACAACTACTGCCCTTAGAAAACGTGCCCTGAGTTTGTTTGAACCACTTACGTTGTTCCTTTCATGCTCTCAGACCTACAAAAATAAAATCGCAATTATGGCGTGCCAGGTGGCGATATCCACGCTGCAAAAGCCATTAGCTTTGCGTGCATAGCTGACAGAGTGCGGCAGGTGCTGCTCGTTGGCCACAAACTAATTGGCTTTGCGTGTTTGGAACTGCTTTCTGAATTTTATATCCAATCGAGGTTTGGTTTTTAGTACCAGTGAGAATCTGTTTACGCATTCCAGTGGACTTTGATATACGGAAGTTTGTGAGTCAACAAAGCCATTAGAAAAAAAAAACAAATGACTTAAAATCTGTAAAGGAACACAGCGAACCGGTAGCAGTGAACCGGCCTCCTTAGAACTGTCTATCTAATAGCTCATTGCAAACGTGCTTGATTTGCAATCGGTCGGTGTCCATTCAGCGCTGCCCTTGGAGCTCTTTTTGTCCAAAAGCGACTGCCCCTTCGAAGAACAGTCTCGGTCTCGAAGACATAGTGGCAGTGAAACACTGAATTGTAGACCGTTTGTGTTGTTCCACTCCCCTGCGCACGGAAAAATACACCCAGTAACCAACGGACCCGTCGGTTTTCCGTCTATATATATGTAGGAAATTCCTCCTTGTCTCTCCAAAACGTCTCTCCAAAAATTTGACCGTAATCTCCTTTGTGACTGAGGTACCTACTTTGTCTGGTATTTGGAACTGTCCGGCACCAATAGTATTGCGGAATCAGCAATCTTTCGAACTGTCTGTATTGGTCATTTCGAACGCGTTTCAAACAGAATCGGTTTCTGTTTTATCTGCTACTTGAAACAGACCGCTCCCCTACGGACACTTCCTATATCTTAACCGGCGTCAGTTTCCACAGACGTTTTAAAATCTGAGTTGGAAGAATGGCGTTAGCCTGCGATGGAAAACAAATCATGAGGCGTCTTTGACACGCTGTAAGAACTTGGACCGAGAACACCAGATGCTATATCTCTATAGAATATCACATGGAAATACCTAATAAATTGCACTCCTCTGGCATCTGTTCCACGACGGACTGCTTCCAATGATACAACTCCCCACCCTTATTTTTTCCAAACTGACATTCAACTAGTATATTCGATTGAGAATTTTTATGCAGAGGGCGTGGAACACCAAAAATTAAAGCATGTGTAGTTTAATATGTTGAAGAATTCAAATGCCAGTAGCCAAAAGACGATCGGCGACTATGGCATGATCTACTTGAAAGGCGTTGACAAATCACTAGGTAATATCGTGACACAAGTGACACAGATCCAAAAATCCACCTATGCAAACCCGCGTTCCTCGGTACTAAACTTGCACACGCCAAAAAGTTCGAGTCTCATATCTCTATGTCCGTGTTCAATTTCCCGTTTGTATCAGAGACAGACAGCTTCCCAGTCACTACCACTCGCATTTTTTGCTGCATCCAGAGGGACTTTGTTTACAAAAGTGCTTCAAAAGAATAACGCCCTCTTGCTTACGTCTCCCATGAAACGTATGCTTCCACTATTTGTGCAAAAATCACTTTACAATCGAAATAAATTAAGACCGGTCGGCCCCGACGCCCTGTAATCAATGCTTCCTCTCCATCGACGGCGGCTCCAACTCAGTCGGCCTTTTGCCGGCAGCGGCTGCTGAGCGCATAAACAAGGCGCCGCCGCGCACGAAAAAGTGTAGATGTAATTAAGTGCGCCGCGCGCGAGCCAGCCGCAGCCTGCGGCTCGTATTCGGTAATTAATCTCTATTTCTTGCGACGCCCCAGGCGAACCCATAGATTAGTGCTGCTTAAGGCACTTACGTTCCACTAGCGACGCATGGTCGGCGACGATGACGACGACGGTGGACAGCAGCGAGAGGAGCAGCGCCTAAAGGTAGGAGAATTGTGAAGTTTTATAGAGACAGCTTATGTTTAAGCATTGAGAAATATCTTTTTGTTTTTGCTGAGAAAGGTGAAATAGTCTTATGAGATGAAAATGTGGACATACGAAATCGATAGGCAAAGATCTAGAGAACCAACCAATTTCATTCGAAATGACTCGAAGCTGTGTGCTATTGTTTCACAGAAATCCAATTGAAGGTTTGCCCAAAAGTGTGACCGGTTGAACGTAAACCGTGACCGCCAAAAACGGGTATAAAACGAGAAAATTAACTGAAGAGCTTGTTGGAACAGAACACAAAAAAGCAGATTAGGACGGATTATCCGAAGTGTTCCTTTTGTGATCGTCCGCGCGCTCTCACGCCGAGACACATGTTTGCCCCCATGGAGTCTCGATTTGCCGGTTCTTTATTGCAAATGAAGAAGATGCCGTTCTCACAGAACCACGGATGAAGGTGTACTGCAGCGTTCACGAACATGAGGAACGACGTTACAGATCAATCTTGTCCTAAGGAAAGCAAGGATGCAACTTAAGTCCAAAATTATAGAACCTAATAAGACGCAGCGAACATATACGACTTCACCATGACAAAAATTTTTCTTACAGAGGCTGAAGACTCAGGTGGCCACCCAGGATATTCATAAATAGCTGTCAAATAAGAGAATGGTCATTAGCTTAGCTTAGTTTAGTATAATCTCTTGGATCAATGAAAGAACACCAATATGACACAAGATGAGCATGTTCACAAGCTATTGCTGTTTTTCATCTTTCCTCAGCACAAAATACTATGTCGGACTATAACGCAGCTTCTGCTTTGCAACGCAGCTTCTTGTCTGATGACCAAAAGCAGGATGTTGAAGCGAGCATCGTTTCTATTCTTGCACATTGCCTATCGACATTTAGTACTTCGGCTACCTAGTGCCTTGAGCTTGCGCTCTTAATTCCACGCGCTACATTCCACGCACTAACTTCACCTGGCGGTGGAGAGCAGCGAGCGAAGTGGCATGAGGAATCTATCAAACAGCGGAGCTTCGGCTTTATTGAGCAGGGCGCTGGAGTTGAGCGGTGGTGACTGGTTTCTTGGCGACGAGATGCTGGAACTACGGCTCCCTGGCGTTTCAGGCCTACTGAGAGCCTCATTGTGCCAACTGCCAGAATCGTCCGCTCACTTAACTCATTTTTTTAGAAAACAAACGGACAACAGATCGCCGTCGCCGCAAATTAAACGGCTTTGTTAGTGATTAGAGCGTTCTCCCCGTGCTAATCTGGTTGCTTTATCTAAGGACAGGCGCATGGGGCCAAACTGATCGATCACATTTCTGCCAGAACAAATCGCAACCCCCAAAGATACACCTCTAATGTTGATTAAATTTAGAGCACGATAGACTGGACTTCGAAACTTTTTTTATAGGGAGAATCTTATCGTTTAGACCGCGCTCGTTTTAAACCGAAGTGCTTCTGTGAACTTTTTTATGAAAAGCTTTAATTTTTTTGTGAAGTCAGTATTAAACTGTTCTACCTGTCGGCAAAAATATTATTCAACTCATTATTTTTCCAAGCCTAAGGACAAAGAGAACTTACAAGACGAAAGCCATAGTTCTGTGGCATAGCTGAGGAGAACGGCGGATGGATGCGCGCGAGGAATGGAGGTGAGTCTGCAATTTAGAGGGTAATTACCGTGTGCCGCCATGACCTTGAATAGGACGGACGCGCGTGCAAATTGACCTATTCCGCGAGTGTATTCATCCAATCGCGACAGACGATTGGATTCGGCAGGCGGAAGATGACCCTTCATGGTGCGCCAGCGGACAGGGATGAGACCAGGAAATCCAAAAAGTCACTTTTTGGGTTGCGCAAGGTAATATGGGTAATGACTTCGATAACGTGTAAGAGACACGATCAATCCGTTATAAGAGGATTTTCTCGAATACAACACAAAGTTGTCAAAATTCCGCTTTTATAAAAGTGCTCGCCGAGCGTCAGAGCAACGTATGCATCGTTTTGCGGCGCATTTTCTTGCTCTGCTCACAAAATTATAACGGGTTTGAAGCGCGCATGTTCGTGCTAGCTGATGATCTCTATTATGTGGATGTATTTACCGTGCGATATCCTGCTCGATTTACTGCTTTCTACTTATTCTGCTATCGCAGAGCGGAGCAATTTTAAATGATAAGGCTATGAAAGACGAAGTGTGTAAAAGCAAGGCCGGTTTATGCTCGGTATTCTCAAAGCAGGAAATAAGCAGGATTCGTTCGCTAACAACATAAATGCTCTACGTTCACGATTTCTCTTACGTTAACCCGATATCGGCTTAAAGTACATATCAATCACTGTCACTCTGAAATAGGAACAGAAACGGACTACAGACATGAACTATACCAGTCGCACTGATTTGATTTGCGAAGATTCGCTGACATAACTAGATTCAGTTGAAATTTCGATTCCTCGATGCTGATTGTTCGGGTGTTTTCTGAAGTACGTTTCTCCCCTATAGGCCTCCACACATTCTCCCGCCTTCTCCAAATGAAAATACAATTCTTCGAAATCTTTCGGCGTTTTGCTATCACTGGAGCAATAATATTCTACGGTTCGGACATAATTCGGAAAAGTCGTCAGAGTCAGCCAGTAGTCCAGAAGTTTGGGCAGGAAGGCTGAGCTGAGGGGAGCTTTGAGCAGAAGGAAGTTTGGCTTCTTCACAAACTCGAACAAATACTGTTCCACTTCTTCGTCGAGCACCCTACTGAAGTAAATCGTGAGAGATTGTAGTTTAGGTTTCATGATCAAAGATTTAAAACTTTCTAGAATGACGTTCCCGCAAGCGGGTCCCTTTAGCTCGGAACGGTAGAACTTGTACAGAGATTTGCATTCGTCCAATATTAACTGAGTGATTGGGCGCTCCAATAACAGCTTCAGGGCACGATTAGAATTCTCGAATTCTTGTGCTGTCACCTTCATCATAGAAAAATCATCATCATCATAGAAACCACATTCAAATTCTAAGCATACTTTACCCATGCATTCGTTTAATAAGCTCCAAACTTTTGAAGACTCGCGCTGTGGAGCAAATGATACATTCTCCAGCCTGTAGTTTCCCGGTGGTGGTGATTGGAAAGTGTGATCAACATGGCAGCCATTATCATCGATATGAAATTTTCTATAATGTCCGTCTTCATAGTCCGTCTCGAAAACGTCGTCCGATTTGACGATATCAGCCCAATTGCCTGTAAGTGTAGCAAAGCCAGCAAGGTCTCTTACAGGAGGCGCTTCGGTCTTGACCACATCGACGATGATGTCGGTCGAGAGATAGGCGAAGTCGTTCGGCAGACCGTCAAAGTCCATCCTCTCGAATCTTGTAAATGACTCAAATGGCTCATCGCCACTTTTTATAGATGTGTGGGAAGACAATAGCGATACTTTGTGGTGTTATTCGCACTTCAATAGTGATGCTGTAAATGTGCTATTTGATACCCTAACCATTTCAAATTGCTCCGTTCTGCGATGGCCGAATAAGTAGAAAGCAGTAAATCGAGCAGGAAATTACACGATAAATCCGACAAGGTGATGGAAATTCAGCTAACCTGAAAACCGTTATAACTCCGTGAGCAGAACAAGAAAATGCGCCGCAAACCGATGGATACGCTGCTCTGACGATCGGCGAACACTTCCGTCAAAGCGGAAATTTTAAAACGGGTGTTGTGTTCAAGGAAATCCTTTTGTAACGAACTCGATCATGTCCCTGATTGCGGTCCTGCCACGAATTCAAGCGGCAACATTCGCCGATAATAGTTAAATCGAACATGAACATCTTAAGGAGTCTCACTCGTGTCGCGGTGGCGAGCGGTCGGTCCCTCCGGTCGCTCTCTGAGCGTCGGGTTGGTCAGACAGCAAACCCTGTGGCAGTTGTGAGTGTTCCGGCTTCCAGAGGGAATTGGGACACCCGGAAGCCGTAGTCCCACCACCGCTGACAACAAGATGTCCGACGCCAGAAATCCGACGCCCGACGCTGCGTGAGATGTCATCCCGAAGGTCACCGATGCTCTGAGGACACCAATACTGAGGAAGACGCAACCCCCGAACCACGGACTCATCTCTCCGTAGCAGATGCGAGCTCAGAAGCCTCCTCTGACGCAGAAGCCTCCTCAAACGCCCCGAGAAGAAGAAGTTCGGCCGCCATTTCCGGAGTTTCGCCAATTCCCAGATGCCCCGTGAAGCGCGCCGTCTCCCACCGGTTCGACGTCAACGCCGTGCCAGGAATGAAGCCGTCTACAAGTGATATCCTCTGTTGTCTATTTTCGGTGTCATGCAAGGCGTAACGCCTTTGATTCATGAAGTAAAATCGTGAACATCTTAAAAATTTTTTAGCAAACGAAACAAATCGAACTGCACCCTAAAAGTGCCGTTCAGTGGTCGTTTCAAAAATTTATATTGTGTGGCGCTTGTGATAAACATTCCCTAATTTCAAGGTGCTTTGTGTCAGATCCAGACAGATTGATGTACTTCTGAGGTCAGCTAATTCCAACCATAAAGGGTGACACAGAAGTTTAGAAACCGTTTTGTTTTGTAAATTTTCTCTAGATCTGTGCAGTTGTCATGTTCCGCATTTACTTCTGCAGTGAGTACTGTACATTTGTTTCTGTATTCTGCAGAAATTATCCATTAGTATAGAGAGAAAATCACAAACAGTTACAAACCGTGCTATTTAAACATTTCGGGATTGGTATATATCGGTAAATATTGGGTTGGTGCATTGAAAATGTCAGTGACATGAACGTGACATAATTTCGCAGTATTTACTCACAGGGAACAACTGATGGGCGCATTGTGGAGTACAGTGAACTATAACCCTACATTATGATTTTCCCCTTGTCCATTGCATTCTTCCTGATCATGGAGAAGTATCCCAGTATGACGGTCCTTAATCTGGTACCTCACAATTGCG
This sequence comes from Steinernema hermaphroditum, assembly GCA_030435675.1. NCBI lineage: Eukaryota > Metazoa > Nematoda > Chromadorea > Rhabditida > Steinernematidae > Steinernema > Steinernema hermaphroditum. Next base: position 1,662,738 of record CM059623.1, read on the forward strand.
AAATACGAAGTGATGTACGGGATTCCTATGGTTTTAATTGTGTAATGGACGTTGATTGCTGCCAATCACGTACACCGTTATGTCTTACCTTCCGAATACACCTATCGTTGTGTTTGTCATATATCACAACATGAGCTAATCTCAAAAAGACGGCCTTCTCGGATCACCATGTTCCGTTAACTCTAACGTTTCCAATTGGTTAAGTACTATAACAGACAATGGGGATATGCATCAGGTAGCTGTCGCTCATAGCTCTTAGCTCTATCTTACTCTCACCTGTGCTCATCCATAAGTGACGATATCAAAAGAAACTATCCAAAATAAGGTTAAGAGGTCGAAAATCGGAACAAAAAGGTTTTTCAATTTTTAACCCCGCGTATTCTACAAACGAGGAATCCGGATGTTGCCTATAAAGTGGACTGAAGTTGTACATAAGAACGATGAATACTTTGTCTGAAATCTTTGTGTTTTGTTTCTGTAAATAATCACAAAATGATCTGACATTTTCAATGCACCAACCCAATAACTCGTTTTCGCTTTCACACGTCACCCAAGGAAGCAGTTATTTTTGCGCAAGGTTCATCTACTCATACCTACCGTTTCTCATCGAACTCATCCGTACCGGCACATTTCATTTTCAACAATTCCCTTGGAGGATCTTTCCCACTTATATGCTTTCCATGCCACTGTGCTCACTGTCTTCCATTGCCGTCGTTTTCGGCTCGTCCAGCTTTTAGTGAACTTATTTGCATGGAAAAGTCGCACAGCGTCGACAACAAGAAGTCGCTTTGCAAACATAGTCCGATAATATTACGTCATACATCGTTCATTATTTGACGTCACTGGCGCTCATTCGTTCCTCTATGAGTTGTAATTAACAGCCTAGCCAGTTCTGCTGCCTAGAAAAGCTGTCTCTCATGTCGATGTCCATTTGCTTTACAATTTCGCGATTTACACCTCACAGTTTGAAGCAGGACTAATGTTAGTCTCAATTGCTTGTCCAAAGTGACCTTGGCTTCCAATGCACTCCACTCCAAAGACATGCGGAATGATGGAACACGACGTATGCACTGTCAGAAGTTTGTTGTGGTTGTCGCGTCTATGATTAAAGAAAGATGTTGCAACTTCCGGGTTCGCGTTAAAATTTTCCACATGGTAGAAGTGACTGTCTTATTTATGGAACAACATGCGTGGAACACTTGATCGATTATCAAAAATCGATCTAATGACCTCTTCTAAAGGCTAAACGCACTTAATCATGTGGTAATCATGTCGTCGCAAAACGCAGAAATCCTTTTATCGTTATGAATGCAGATGCTGTTTTTCCACAGGCACTCCCCAATTCAATGCGCGTGGGGTTCAGAGCTTTCGTTGCATCTTCTTGTCAGAGAGCTGCAATCCCACCCTACCACCGCCCGCCAATCGAAAAATCAATCCACTGTCCAATGGTCGCCATAACCAGGTTTTCAAAGTGCAACACAATCATCTGATGCTCTTTTCGTAGTCAACGCCCTGAATCCAAACAAAAATCATTTACCCTGTTGCGTTTTCAGTGCTGTTGCATAACGAAAAACTGCTCGTAGACGCAAACAGGAAGTGTTATGGCATATCCTGAGAAACAGAGTTCAACAATATTGCGTCAGTATTCTCACAACAGTCATAATTACGTGGTCAGGGGATTCTCATTCCCATGTAAGTTGAATAGCCGATCCGAGATGTATTAAACAAAGAACAAGGTAGTAATGTTATTGTTCCCGGTTCAGATATCCCCTATATATAAACGGAGAACCGACGAGTCCGTTGGTCTGTCTGTGTGTTTTTTCCGTGCGCACGAAGAAAACCCCCACACAAATTAAGGACCCCGAGGGGAACCGAACACGACACCGCCCTCTTACAAACGGAGAACGTTCGCAATGAGCCACACAGAGAGCTAAGTTTGTAGCGCTCTACTTCTACTACGTCTCTGGCGATGCTAGGCTCTGAATTTTTTTGCAGTTTTTGAGTGATTTTTTGCCTATTTTGTAATTAGCAGAGTTGTCAGTTCGAGTTTCCTAAAACTTTACAGTTTTTTCGCCCACGCTAGCCATTTACATGAGCGCCAATCTTGCCGCCCGCAGGGCGGCAAGATTGGCGTTGCCTGTTTGGTGGTGGCGGTATGTGACATTAAGATATTGAATGACTGGTATGGAAGTCTGGTAGACGGTATTCCATACGATGCGTTTTAGAAGGCAGTAATAATTTTTGATGCTGTTCAGTTTATCAACTCACCAAATGGTTGCGATTTTTGCTATCCACCGTATTCGACTACTTTTATGTCTAATTTCCTGTTTTTATAGTTTGTAGAGTGACATAAAGAGTGGACAAAAATAGACGAGAAAGACGTAAATAGCTGAGTAAGCCCAATCCTGGCCAAGTGTCAGACGTCGATCGAATTCAAAATTTGGGGGTATATATCAAATGATTCTGCATCTTTCGTTGAGTTAGTGTATTCGGTTAACTGTTTGACTGCAAAGCACGAGGTCACGGGTTCGATCCCCTAGTGCCTAAAAATGACTATTCGTTAAGTCGCTGGATAGCTCAGATATGTGCGGTTTTCCAAACGATAGGCTTTCGAAAGTAATGATAATTTTCATGGATTTCAGTTTATCAACTCCCCTAATGGTTCCAATTTTTGCTATCCTCCGTATTCGACTCATTTTTTGTCTATTTGTAGAGTTTACGTAGTAACAAAAATAAACGGTAAAGACGTAAATAGAACCCACGGTTAAGCGCTCCTTACAAGGGAACCTTGGAGGCGTTTGACCCTTCTCTACGTTCCCCGGCTGGTTGCGCTAGCAACAGAGTCAATAATGTTTTGTTCGGAAACGTCGATAGAACTTTCCGAATGGATATGGAATGGATTGTGCGTCACTCTAATTACAAATTCCACCAAACTCGTGATGCACCTGGTTCTGTTCTTCGAAAAACGTTCTGTTCGGAAAACAGTCGGCTGCTCCCATTGTTGTCCATTAGTCACCTCATCATGTTGTAAGAAAAACGCTGATTTCAGAGAACCGGCTTCGAGGTAAACATCTAATTACTCAAAATAGAATGCTCAATCAACAGATCACAATATTCTGTTGTTGCAGGTGCTGTTATTTCTCGTATCAAAGGATTGTGCCTTGCGAGACGTCTCATATATGTACAAGAAAGACAAGACCTGTTTCTGTGATTATGAGTCTCGGTTAAATCTAAGATTTGGCTATCTTAAAAGAATGATTTTTGAAGACTCTATAACTGATACTGAATTCAAAACGGTAGAGCTGGCCAGTTGTTTATTTTTGTAAATCATCTGAACTCTTTGGCACATTTTTGCAATTTATTGAGGTTGCTAAATCTAGTCATCGTGGTGGAAAATTCAGGTCGAAGTTCTGAGCTGGCATGGGCTTGTACAGTGCATATCTTGAGGCAGGGCATATTGGAAGAAATGAAGCACAGAAGGGGCATACAATGAGGCGTGAAGCAGAAAAATTTCTTCGCCATTTTTCTTTCCTGGGTTGTCAAGGTTGTCAATGAAAGTACTTCTTTTTTTTTGCCTCAACTCAACAATAGGTGAACATAAAATTCATTTCTTTAAGCATTCCTTGAAAACCAAAATTTTAAACTATGATCAAACTTTTTCCAAATGCTATCACATTTTTGGAATTACCTGTAGATCATGAGTTTTGATTGGTATGTCGTGGCGAGAGCTATTTATGGACACTATGATCTTCTTCGTATTTTTGCTCTTTTTTTTGATAACATCCAGGTGATTGATCTTGAAATGATGTGGAAAGATCTGGTTAGAATGGTTACACCACAATACCAGAGTTAATAGTAGGTCCCGCCACGACAGGCTTCATCGTATCGACGCATGGTATCGTGTTTGAAAACTGTGACTGCTCTGTGTTAGTGCACACTTCAGAGTAATAAAAAGCCTCCTTTAGTTTGGAAAGTGCGACCATTTTTCGTTCCATATGCATTTTTGAAATCATTTATTTTTAACTGAGGTTACTAACCTAGTCATCGTGGTAATTCAGGTCGAAGTTCTACAACATTGGCTGAGGTGCGTGCACAGGGCATATCATGAGGCAGCAATGGTGGAAGAAATAAAGCACATAGGATAACGCGTGGATCAGAAAAATTTCTTTGCTCACAATCCGTCAAATTCCAAAAATTCCATTTTTGCCACTTGCTTCCTGGTCTGTAAAGGTTATCATTTAGTATGCTTCTTTCTGGCTTCAACACAGCAATAAACTTAAGATTCACTCCTTAAATATTCTTTTAGGATCGAAATTTGAAGCTGTGAGAATTTTAGTTTTCTTTGATACATAACCGAGAGGTTGCACATAGAGTCACAGTTTGCATAAATATTGGAAGTCAATCAACTTTTCAATTTATCTTGATTTTCCGGGTTTTTTGTACTAGTTCTGCTGTTTTATTCGTGTTACTCGCCCTTTCTTGATCTAGAATTTTTGGACGCTGTCATCGCCGATTGATAGCGTGGAATGTCGATTCTGGAGATCGAAAAGTTAATGAAATTCCAATTCTTCAAATCTAGCGCGCTGCAAAACGGTTCCAAGAGACAGGTGGGATCCAGATTCGCCAAATGACTGAAAGACCGAGAACAGTTCAAAAAGCAAGGACCACAGAAGCCATCCTGAACAAGATCAAGTTGACTCGGGCCATATCCATGAGAAAATGGGCCAAAGAGCAAAGAGGAATGATTAAAGGATCGGACAGTAAACTTGTGAAAAAAAAAGATCTGGGTCTCTACCCCTACAAGTTGGCGCACGGACAGTTCCTCGATGTTCGAAGGAAGGCCTGTTTGGCTTCAACTCGACATTAGTATGAGCTTTTACTTAGCATAAAATTCACCCTTTAAGCATTCTTTCAAAACCAAAATTTTAAACTGTAATCAGAGGAATTTTTGTTATCTTTGATACATCTTTGAGCAGTCACACTTTGTTTAACCACGCGGCAAGGAAGTGATCCACCCTTGACCATGTTTTCCAATTCCATACCGTAGCCACGAAAAAAACAATACCGCTCATTATCTTCTCGTCTGCTTCACACGACCATTTGTGCGAAAATAATTCCTAACTTCCATTGTTTTCCTCGAGACGTTTGATCACTTGCCACCCTAACAGCGGCAGATACTCAGAACCTTGCACAGGCGAGAATAACAAGTGAGTCAGATTTCTGGTTTTTCTAGCGATCCTCTGCGACTTCAAAACAAACGGATTTCACGGAAAAGAAGGCGAGCATGTATCTAATTGCGAAAGAGGAGCGCTAAGGAGTCGGGTATAAGTATACGATAGGCCCAGTGCCCATATGGGATTGGTCATGCGTTTATTCGCTAGATTCTAAGTGGTATAAGAAGTGCTGGAAAACGTGGTATGCGTTACACTTGAGTCATGATCCTAAGAGTTTGTATGTGAACATGTTTTTGTGTCCGCATGGGAGCGATAAACGAAAGAAACCGACTGGTCGGACGATTTGAATTTCCGAATACCTTTCTAGACTTTTGATAGACTTCTGTCTAAGGTGCCCTTTTTGGAACGCCCTGTATTTTAACGCCCTGTAGATTTTTTAATACATTCAGTCCGAACCAAGCGCGACATATTTCGAATGGGACGCTTTCGCAATGAGGCACGCAGAATTTCAGAGGGACTCGATTCACAGACAGTATAGCTCCGAAGCCTTAAAGTTTTCGATTTGTTTGCAGGGTTATGACCGAATTTAATGCATTTTGTTAACACCATTGTTGCCGCCGACAGGGCTATGATCGAACATTAATGCCTCAACAACCAACGTTCCCACATTGTGACTTATCCGATTTTATATGCGCGCTCCACATTATCCTGTTTATTAGTTTATTGTTTTGTTTACTCGAACTCACATGTCCGTCTATACCTTGGTCTTTTCCTCCCAAAAGCGTCAGACAAAAGTCACGTAAACTGTGACGAAACCACACACTTCCTTTTAGTGGATTATCGGTGTTATCCCCATTGCCACGACACAATCGTCTACAAATATAAAGTGGCTTAGTTCCGAGCTCCACGCCATTCAGTCGCTTTCCTTAATGAAGCTATGAGCTTTTCATTTTTGGATTCGAGTGACGATTTTTTGATGTAACATTGAAACTGGTTATTATGTGTGATGTTATGTTGTCTGATGTTTGAATGACCTCTGATGTAATTCTGACAACTGTGACTCATGTCCAATACGGAAAAGGTGAGGAGTAGAGGATGAGATTACGGTTGAGTATAAAGCGCTGCAAGCAGGAGCTGGTGACGTAGACGTTCATTCATGGAAGCTTTAAGTTTTATGTGGCAAATACACTCAGCGCGACACACTAAAACCCTATTAAAGTCTGCGCGACTAGCTGGGTGACACGTTGTTTCACGTCACTCAGCCTTCTCAGCGACACAGATCTTGCTGCATAGTCACATACATGTAGCTCTTCGTGACCGGTCTATTGGCGATATTTTTGAGCAGTTATTGTCTTTTCGTATGCTTTTTGTCGAGGGCACAAGGGGTTACATGACGAGTCTGTATTGGTGTATACGCTTAAAGATATACAAACAGACATCACCACTTCTTATAAAGGGTTTGGGGAATATTCTATTCTTTCTTAGTTTCTTATTTTTGGAAGTAGGAAGATTTTTGTCTAAACTTCTAGTCTGATCTGTCCATGCCTTTTCCCATTCTCCCGCTTTGGCGCATAAGTATACGCTGGGGCGTATACGCTAAAAGACACACAAACACACATCATCATTTCTCATCAAATGTTTGGACAAACTATCTAGAATTGTGCAGATTTTTGTTGGTTGATCTTTCCAACGCGCTTTTTCATTTTTTCTCGTTTTCGCGTTTAGCATGTTTAATTCGAAGTGAAGACTGGCGCTTTTCAGAACAGATCGATGAACTCATGATGAAGCTGAATTGCGACTACAACAAAGTACAAATTTACCAGGAATACGTTGAAGATGTCAACAACTTGGTGAGAAACATCTGGCTGGTGTTATATCCGCACAAGGGATGTACAGAAACGAACACCTTCAAAGTGGAAAACGAAATTTCAAACATCTCTGATCGGAACCGTCATGCAGGTTTTTACTAACTGGATTCGCCGTGCTATGACAGATATGACTAATATGCCAGGTTTCTAGGTACCAGGAGGCCATTGCATTTTACTAGTGACTTGACGTGTTGAAGTGGGTCATTTTTGGCCGAAGCACAATTGTGTCCTTTGATCTACTGGGTTGAGTCATTGAAGATTTCGCATAGCGTAAAAATTTCTTATTTTCGCAATATTTGCGTTTTTGGTAAAATGGATGGGCGCGTTGTGAATTACAGTGAATTCTCACCCTACACTGTGATTGGCGACTTGTCCATTGCATTCCTCTTGATATTTTAGATCTATTTTGTTCTGATGGCCAATTTTCTGGGAGCTCGAAATGGCCAAATGCGAGAGAGACATGCAGCAGGTAGCCATCACTCACAGCTACGAAGCCTACATAGCGATTCTGGGAGCTCACTTCTACTTTACGGAAACAGAAGCCAAATGTTGAAAAATTAGCACTTCAGGAATGGTGCCTCAGACCTCACATTTTCAAGTTGACCCCCAGAATGGCCCTTATATTTTGCGCTGAGAGATTCCTTTTTTACTATTTATCTAGAACTCTTTTAGCTCTATCTAATCCTCAACTGTGTTCATCCACAACTAACGAAATTAGAGGAAACCACTCAAAATAAGACCAAGAGGTCGGAAATTGGACCTAAACTTTTTTTCGATGAAAAACCACGGATTTTGTGAGAGAGGAATTCAGCTCTTGCCCACAAGGTGGGCTCACAATAACCATTCGAATGGTGAATACATTAAATAAAATGCTGAATAATATGTCATAAAAAAACTTCATTACAAAAATGCGAAATTTTCAATGCATCAACCCAATATATCAAGAATGACTCTCGGTTCCATCCGCAAAGTTGACGTCTCCAATGTAAATTCACTCTTAGGAGTAGTCTAAATTCCATTTCTCCCCTTCGTAACGATGTCGCGTAGCTCAGCGACGCGATGCGTTTCACAGTCGCACAGACTATATCTGGCCCTTTAGCTTCATTTGTGGAAAGGTGAGTTTGAGTTGTATTCGTCCTAAACCTGAGTTTTGCGACGGACGATGTTTTCGCAATTTTTGTATGCAAAAGCTGATATTAACTGGGCTTAAATTGTAGTGCTGAACTATTCAAAATGTCGAAAGACCATTTAAATGAATGTATGTAAGTTTTTACTAAATTTGGACGCCGTTCAATGTATGCCACGTTTGCCAGTATGCCACGCTTCCAGATTGTGAGCTGTGAGGTGCCAGGTTCCAGCTGTTTTATCCAATGTTGGGCACTGCATTTTACTAGTGATTTAGTGTGTATAACAACGGGTTATTTTTGGATGAAAGGCTTACTATTTCGTTATAAGCGACGCATCGCTCTTTGGAGTCATTTGTAGAAAGGTGAGTTTCAGTTCTATTCTTGCAAAGCATGAGTTTTTCAACGGATGATGGTTTGGTAATATCTGTACGTACAAGCTGCCATTAACTGTTTCATTGAAGTATAAGTAAAAAAAGAACAGAACGACTCATTTTTGAATGGAGAATCATAACGTTTTTGCGTGTTTTTGTAAAAGTGTTCGTCTGCGCTCTTCGCACGAACGGTGACAATTTCCCCGGTATATGTTTCCTGGGCTCTCATCGACTCGGCTCAGCTCGATAGGGTGGATTTGGCACCGATACTTTGAATGACAACTTTTTTGGCTTCGTTTGTACATTGCGCTCAAGAGGATTTGAGGATTTCATGTTCACTACGGTTAGGATAAATCCACTACGTCGACGCTCATTCATGGATTAACCATATCCAAGGCTTATCGTCATTCAAGAAAGCTTATTCTCGCTACAAAAAAAAAGATTCACATCAGAATGGACTCGATTTTGACAGTCTTGTAACATGTGCTAAATTGTACGTGTCAGCTTAGTAAGCCACATTTGATTGGAATGAATGAGTTGTCGTAGAAGATGGAGGTGGAAAGCAGTCAAATTTCAATCACACGTTAGCTCTCTTCCTTTAATTTATTGTGCTTAAGTGGATTTAGTGGATTTCGTCCTCGCCACCTCTAGAATGATGCCGCTACGTAGACTCTCATTCATGGATTAGATAAGGCTTTGTTAAAGCTTACTGTCATATGTTGAAAGGTCAGCATCCCTGTCGATAAGCAAAACTTGTTCCTTCGGAAAAGCCCCGCTTTGGCATCCCCTATATATAAATGGAGAACCGACGGGTCCGTTGGTCTGTGTGTGTGTGTGTCTGTGTGTGTGTTTTTCCGTGCGCACGGCGGAAACACCCACACAAAATAAGGACCCCGAGGGGAACCGAACCCGGCACCGCCCGCTTACAAACGAAGCACGTTCGCAATGAGCCACACAAGCAGTTGAGATGGTAACGCTATACTTCCACTATCTCTCTGGTGATGCTAGGCTTTGAGTTTTTTTTTTGCTGTTTTTGAGTGATTTTTTATCTATTTTGTAACCAGCAGTGTTTTCGGCTCGAGTTTCCTGAGACTTTACAATTTTTTCGCCCACTTTAGCCATTTACATGAGCGCCAATCTTGCCGCCCGCAGGGCTATGGTTTCTCGCCGCCCGCAGGGCTAAAGTTTTAGGCCCCAACTTCAGCTTTTTGCATGAGCGCCAATCTTGCCGCCCGCAGGGCTATGGTGTCTTGCCGCCCGCAGGGCTACAGGCTAATTGGCTTTTAGTACCTGGAGGGCGCGAATTCGCGCGCAGCCGGGTTTATTTTATTAAAGAAAAGATAGAGTAATTTTTGGTACGAGATTCGGCATACTAGGATGTGACCGATGCACATAAAAGAATGGAGAACGTTCAGTGAAAGCGAAGCAAAGAAATTTTTGAAGAATAATGTCGAGCAGCACAGCCATATTCTTCATATTCTTAATGCACTTAAATGGTTCCCTGTAAAGGCCCAGTAAGCGAACGGATCGTTCATGTAGAGAAAATAGCAGTGAATTGGCCTCCTTTGAACCGTTGGCCTCCTTTGAACCTTGAACTGAATGTTCAACGCCGCCCTCAGTCCTCATTTTGTCTGAAACCGACTGCTCATCGAATGATTGAATAAGACCACTCCGATGTACTATCTTAACAGTCTGCGAACGTGTTCCACTTGTGATCGGTCGATGTTGGTTCACCTAGGTAAAATCTAGTGCACAAGGACATCGGACCTATTTACCAGTCAGTTTATAGGAGGTGCCCCAAAAAGGCTACAATCCTTATATGAAAGTCCTTCCGAAACTCAAACAGTGTGACCGGCCGGATTCGCCTTGCGCTTGTCCTCTTCGCTTTACTACCGGTCCCACATTTGGATGCCTTAGCAAATGACTTTTTAGACTAATCTTTCTGAATTGCCCTTTCTTGGGATTTTGATATATTTCTTTCGATATTTATTGGTCTTTGGATAGGGACTTTGATTGGTATTTCTTCATTTTTGTGACTTTCCGGAAGTTTCTTATATTTACAGAGAAGAAACGGGTAACGTGTTAAAAGCTTTGTAGCTGACTGACTCATCAATAAGCGGATATATAGTGGTTTGATCCAAGCGGTGGCGAATGCAAAATCCGCGAAAGCTACACAACATAGAAGCGAGACAAGTTGTATTTTGTCGCTATTGTGTTAGATTTTTGTTGGCACGCTTATTTTCCTATTTTATCCTTTCTCGTTGAGAGTGTTCGTGCCAAAGCTTCTAAGGGCTGATGATGAACTTGACTGTCCATCGCCATTTTGCAAACTTGCACCGAAAAAACACAAAACAGGTTAATTGAGGTTAATGCTGCCGCAGTTAGGTCCATTGTTTTCTGGCTATTTTCACAAATTTTAAACCGTTCCATCACGTTTTATGAGAGCAAATTAACAAACAAAATATGGAAGAATCCTCAGGGAAAACAACAAAACAATACACTAGGCTCCAACTTCATTCGCCTCATTTGTTAGATGTCGTGTTCAAGTGGATTTGACAGATCTTGCCGCCTTGCCATCACATACCAGCGATAATTGCCGTTCGGACGGAGTGAAGTGCTGCTCAATGGGGCAGTCAGTGAACAATGAGTGGTTAGGGTTGGAAGCGAAAAAGATGCCGGGGAACGGAAAACTAATAATATAATAAAACGGAACAATTTTTGTGTATAGTCCACTCACCTTCTTCATGAATTTACTCAAATTTCTCCACTGTTCTATCCGCTTTTGATCGCGGGGGAATGATGGGGAACAGCGAACAATCCTTTCAGGCCCAAATTTCAATTCTGTCATCGGCAAACACCATTTGGTGTTGTAGATGGAGCTCAGGTTCAAGTGCACAAAAATACCATAACAGAAGAGAACAATTTTTGTGCTTATTCCACTCTTTTCCTGCATGAATTTCCGCAAATTTCTCCATCATCACCGTCGCTTCCATCCGTCCTTGATCGCTTGCTGCTCGCTTGCGCAGCTCAGCCCACTTGACTTGCTGATCCGAACTATAAATCCCGTCTTCCTCCAGCTGAATGACCTTTTCACTCAGCTCCCTGTGTAAACAAAGAGAGGCACGTTCCATCGAGCATTCCTGTCGCTTGTTTATGTGTACTGTTGTGACGACGACGTTCTTCGGCGGCGACGTACAACCTGCCGTTGCGGAAAGAACGGATTAGCGCCGAGTCGAAGAACTGAGAATGATGGACGTCTAGACTTCTCTTGTGGTGGGAAGAAGTCCGTTCTGAGAACTTTCGTGTTTATCGTTAGTTAACGAGCCGATGATATCTCGTAGTTCTTTTAGAGCAGCTGTCGCCCGTTTGCTTGAGTGATTATGATATATTAGTTATAGGTCAGGAGTAGTTCCACTAGTTCTGCAGTCCTGCCCAGTTAATTGTGCCCGTTCAATTTCATGATCTTTTCGTTTACCCCCATAGCTTCTAAGTGTCATTTATGAGCATGTCCAGTTAGGAATATTCCCTTTTTATATCTATAAAATAGTAAACAGTAATTTGGATCTACGTATGTACCTTATTATGGGACTATCCTCGAGGTTCTCTTTTTTGAGAAGATCCTCTTATCATTGTTTGCCAGAGAACAGCGGAAGATTTGTCGGCGTCGGTTTAACAGCTGCTCACTGTTATGATATAGCATTTTCATTATTGAGTCATTGCGAGTCATCGAGAGCTCAATCTCGTGGATGTTTCACATTTTCTGTGCATGCTGGCAGGCGTCTATTGCGGGAATGTTGTTTTCATTTTTTTTGTGGTAAATCTGCACTCTTTTCCTGCACATTTTTGAAATCAAGTATGTCATACCAAATGAGATAATCCACAATGGATGTAGTTGTGAACGTTGTCTGGGTCGTTGTCCTTCTCGCCGTCGAGCGTGAGCTAAGAGCGCTACAGTACGGTGGAGTTCCATATCCGGCGTGGCTAGCGGCGCATACTTCGGTGTTGCAGCGAATTTTCGGCTAACTGACATGGGTAGAATGACGGACGAGAACGACTGCTCACTCATCTCGTTTGGGTAGCCTCAGAGAGAGAGGGTGATTGGACCAATCACTGGGAACATAAATCCATCTCTGAAGTTCCCACGCAAATTGTTGAATTCACTATTTTTGTGCCAAAGTCAGAAGTCTACTCGCTCTCTTAAAAGTTCGCCGAATGAGTTGAGTGAGCGGTAGATCTTGGCATTCCATGGTGTCCGCAATGAATCCAATCTGCACCTTCTGTCGAGCCGATGAGAGAATCTCTCAGCTTGGTATGCTACACGTCAACCGAAATCTGTTTACTGTTCTTTCTAGCGCACCATAGTAGATGTCTTGCACCGCGCAATGCCGTTGATTCGGACAGATAAAAGGTTCTACTTTCGAAAAGTGCTACGCAATGAAAGAAAACAGGAACCGGGTGCATTCCTAGTAGACCGTAACAACGGGTAGCCTTGTTGAGATCACAGCTCAGCTACTGCCTATTCCTTAAGTTAGTGCTTCTTTCTTCTTCTTTCCAGTTCTTCTTCGACTTTATATGGAAATTTGTACATAAGCTACCGTTTTTGTTAAATAAGCTCCAATCTTTCCCATAATACTTGCATTTCAAGCTTTATTCTGTTCATTTTAGGGGCTTCCTTTAGGTCTTCATCAACATCGATTCGTAGAATTTGGACTAAGTAATTTTTGATAATATCACCCTTTTCGTTTTGTCTTTTCATATCAGTGACGTTCATTTCAAAGATATTTGTACGCATCACCTCAACAGAAAAATCTGACACCTTCGCAGTGTAGTTCTCGAGCAGTTGTCACTCGTTCGATTGAGTGGTTATGACGTTTATTTTGAACTCGGCGGTAGTTCTGAGCGATGCACCTCAGCAACAGATAAGTGCACGGCTCTGTTGCTGACCTTCGCTCACAGTTGCTTTTGTCATCTCTGAGCTCCGCGTCAAGCTATCATTCTTAGCCCTTGGTTTTGTCCAAATTCACTTTTTCCACATCCATTCCTCTCCTCCATTCACGCTTGACATTTCGTCGAGTCACAAAAACTGCTCATTGATGTCTCTGACCCCAGTGACGAAACTGTTTCCTTCCGTCGTATTTACCATCTACCCCTAGGACAACAATGCAGTGCAGAGGAAAAAGCATTAGCGTATTTCCGAAACCGATTTAGATGATGGATGCTGGCGATAAGTGAGGAGGCAGAAGGTCGAATCGCTCTTTTACTGAAGAAAATGTCAAACGTAATTAGGATATTTGTTAGGCTGATCAGAATTGGGCTGAGATCTGATGGACTAGTTCCCCTTCGGGTTCACAGAGTAGGTCATGGTCCATGAATTACAGTAAGCAAAAGCTCTTGATTATCCTAATTTTTGCGTTCCATGTTCCATATTCGCTTTCGTGACTTTTTTCACAGCATTTCCATTCCTATTTCATTAAAATTTTGCCTTTTTTTCAGATAGCTGTGCCATCACCTAGTTTATGGTTGACGCCTACGGAGGAACGCATTATGTTCCTAACTGCGACCATTGGTGGGGCGGTCGGACAGCAGAGCATAGTGGCAGTGAACCGGTCTATTCTTAGAGTCAACAAATTTTTGATAATACGACCATCCTCATTTTGTCCGCTCCTCGAATGGTGGCAGTGAACTGCCTGTCTCCGTAGCATAATGCGGACGTGTATGATTGGTAATCGATGTCGGTTAGATGCCTGGTATCGGTAAGACCGGCCGGCCGAAACTGGGCAGAGAGGAAATGTCTACATTAGCGGCTAATTTTTGTAAATCAGGAAAAGATGCATGTGGGCTGTGCTGCGTCACATTTCATCGCTTCCGTATTTCCAGGAAGTGGTTTGCTGTAAACATCCCAGAAATATCGCAACTGTACTGGCGTCTTACGCAAATGGACTAAAATCGTAAAATTCGTTATTAATTTATTACACACAATCTCTACGCTTTTCGAAGACAGAAAACGCTCATCTCACACGCGCTTTTCTTGATTGAAACGCAGATTTCGTACTTGAAAGAGTTCGTCATTAAGAACGCAGCCAAGTTAGTTGAAATATTCAAAGAAGGTCTCCTGTGATGAAAGGCTAGTCAAAGCTAATAAGGGGACTAAAAACGGAACCACTCAAAGTGTTACAGCAAAGTTAACGCATGATCACTTGGTGGACAAAGCTGGTTCCAGAGATGAACTATCGATAAGAAGGTGATGACTGGAGATTGATAGACTCTCCTCTTTTGCTCTTTTGAATGAATGAATTCGTTATGAGTACTTCATTTTTTAACAATTGGTATTCAGCTAGCAACATTAAGGTATTCCTACAGTAGCTTGTGGTATGATCAATTCGATCAGAACCATTACAGCAACTGCTCTTATCAGCCTGCGACTTGCACCCACAATCGATCGATTTTTGGTATATTTCGTTAACAATTCTTTCACTTCCCTATTGTGTCCGGCTGTGTCAACGCACAAAAGTGTGTCACAATTTCCGGGAGCAGGACCAGCTTTGGTACATATGAACCTGAATGATCTTCAGGTGATCCAGTGACCTGTACTTTTGATATGTTCGACTGTGTAAACTCGACCGTGCTACCCCACATTTTTGCTTATATCATCTTTGGTCATATCTCTTGACACCCTTAGGAACCACAATCGGATCAATGCGTTGTACTTATCTATTCTTTTACCCCTGAAATTACCGGTTCTTTTGAATCATCAACCAACAAGTCATCAATGTTCCGGCTCCATCGTTTCTATTCCTGTCGGCTTCCTGTTGTCCGATCCACCACGGAAATAGAACCGCTTCTCCTCCTTATCAGCTGACTCACTCGGCGAACATAATCCCCGCGTTCGCCGCCCGTCCGCTGATCGATCATTGTTTTGTTGGACGCATACGTTTATCGATCGGCCAATTCACGCGTTTCACTTTTGAAAATTGATCGCTCAGGTGTCTCGATCCACTTTTCGTTTCTCCATCGATGTTGTTCTTCTGGATGACCTGCTCAGAGCATATGTTGTACTCGATCAAACATGAAACCCGACATTTTGCTGTTGTTTTCAGGATCTATTGGCGCTGTCCTGAACTGCTGTTTTGGTTCTCAACATGTCTGCGTCTTTTTATTATTTGAAAATAGAAGGAACAGGACTTACCCGTTTCTTGAAAAGTATCGATCATGAAATGAGTTCGAGTGGACGCCTCTATTTTTTTGAGTGAAAGCGGCTTGACAGAGGCTTGCTTTTTAACTTAAATTTACCAACCATTTCACCTTTTCAAAGTATCGAGATCTCAAGCGATTTATCCCTGTCATATACACCCTGATTTACACCTGTCATTCCATTGTGCCATAAATTTTGCTGCAAGATCAAGAATATGTGCACAAGTAGTTACCTTCAAAGTGGGTGAGCGTTCAAGATTTCAATCTGCACCACTAGAAGCCAGAAGACTTTGGGAATTGGAGAAGCAACTACTCGTCATAGGAGACGCTCATCATTGCGTTCGTAACAAAGGTAATTTTGTTGTTGTGTTGTTTTTGCTTTGGAGAATTCCATGTTGTTTCGCTTTCCTCTCATAGGGGGAAGGCTAAAACACGACCCCCACTGATTTTACTGACGCTTCTAAGTAGCCGAATAAAATGCTTCAGACGGATATTTCTGATATTCGGACTCCGGATGGGCGGACTCTCAGGATAGTCAATGACTAGTGAATATCACGTCGATGAGAAAGGATATCGCTTCATTTTTAACGTGCCTAGAGTGTCTATCGTTGTACAGTTACTGCCCAAGATCTACTATTGAGCAAAGCTTAGACAAAGGCTGAAGAGTTCATTTTTGGGAAAAAAGATGATTTGAAAGGATATGAAGGCCTTTTTTAAAGTACCTGGACTGGTAAATCTTTGTGTGATGGCTACAACTACAACTACAAATTAGATTTCGTTGTTCCAAATTTCAGTAAAAAGCTAACCGAACCATGTTCGAGTCCTCCCTTGTGGGCGAAACTTAAGCAAAAGCTGAAGAGTCGATTTTTTGGAGGTTTGGAAACGGAGGTAAGGATTTTTGGACAGGACCTTCCGTTTCGCTCTTAGGTGTCATGGCTTCTATTCTTGGGCATCGGATGATGATGATGTTGGCACCACACCAGCTTCAGCTTTCTTAGCCCGACCCTCATTCATTCCATCTGTTAAAACCGGAAGTAGCTCCTTCGTGGCTAGCTTTTTCGTCCACTGGAAGCCGTCATAACTTCAGCCTTATTGGTGTCCTTAATGGTTGTTGACCAAAGCCAACTGAACTGTCACGGTTGGCCTCACCACCGGAAAACGATTGCATTCTGTTCTTTTTTTAATTTGGACAAGAGCGCTTATCGTTTTTAGAAAACTTTGTCGTTTTCTCACGAGAAGGGCCTCAGAAATTTAATACAATTCCGCGGCGTCGTACTTGGCAAAAAAAGTAGAATGTACGTGAACTTGTAGTGGAGTACAAAAGTCACATTTGCAAAGGACAAGTACATCCGAATTGCTTTTTTCGTTAGATTGAGGACAAAACTCCAGAAAAGCCAACTTCACCTACATACCTCTATTAACGACAAGTCCATAATCACCTCCTTATTCCACTTCGTTTCCCCTTATCCCTTATAGGCCACGCCTCGCGCCCGTAGAGGCTCCCGGCACGCGCACCCTGCGCCCGCCTCTCTCGACTACTTTTCCTCTGATCACGCTTGCTCGCGCGAATATTCGCCGTCGCGGCTCGGTTCGCGGTTGCAAAAAACACTTTCGATTCGCCGTTCGGGCTGCGCGACGCGCTCAAGTGTCCGTCGTCCTAATTCGCAATTTCTCGTCATGCTTCTCAGTGGCCAGCGGCCGGTCGCCGCCTCTCCCCGTCATCCGTGGAAAGACGCATGGCCCGCGATGGCATCATTTCCCGACGTTGCCCGGCCACCGACTGATCATTAATTCGACGGCTTCGCTGGAGTGTCGACGAGGGAGATGCTCCTCTTCGGCCTTCGTCGAAATGACCGCCGTTCCGAGACCCCATTCGCGACGTCCACTTTAGTGTTTCGCTAAATTGGTAAACGTCTTTTGCGTTTAGATGATGGAACGGGACGAAAATAAGGAGCGGAAGAGTGACCGACGTGTGACGACACTGTTTTGATGGGACGGACGCATGCGTATTATGAAGCTGTTATTCTTCTTCGCGTCTCCTTTATTCGCCGAAGCGGAAGAGGCCCCTAATTGGGGGATAAGTTACGTTTCCCCAACTATCTATTCTCTCTCGAAGAAGCCTTATTTCCCCTACTAATTGGCACACTATGTGAAGACCTACCATCACCATGTTTTATTCGGGATATCTTCTGGAAAGCCGCTCCTTTTTGTCAGCCATCTCCGTGAAACTCTCTTGACCTAAGGGTTCAAGATATCAGTGGATTTCAACAAACCTTCAAGAATGTATGTGGAAATATGTCCTCCTTAAAGCGGACAGAACTTTTGGGAAGATGCCCCTAATTGTAATGTAAAGCTTTGTGCTGCAAAGGTCTAAGGTGGCAGACTTCCTAACCATTGCGATGTGCGTACACCCTACTCGTTTGCCATCTGCCTTGTAGCTTAATCATATCAGTATACATTGAAATGGTTCGCCTTTTAGCTTCTTTATAAATGTGGTCCGAATGAAGCTCGAGTCGGAGTCCCCAGGACTGAGACTCAGAGACAAGTTTTACGATGTTCTGTTGCCAGCTATGGAGAGTGATCTCAAAATATTAACATTTAACTGCTAGACAGTGATGTAGACGGCCTTAGAAAGACATTCGTCCTAATTTTATAAAGACCCTAATTGCCAATGTAAGTAGTGTTATTGTGATTTGTATCAAAAATTACCACATGAAATGATCACTTTAGCTAGGATACTGCCACGATAGAGAGATACTGATCAGCTGATTGCCTATGTCGATAAAAGAAAATTTCCGAATCTCAAAAATGTACTTTCGACAACCAGGAACAATGGAAAATGCCCCGATAAGCAGATTTAATGAACTGCACAGCCTGCCTATTCTAAAAGAATTTCAGCGATTTTCATTTTTCTTTCTTCTATTGTCCAAAAAATGAAAAAGATTAATTAATCAAAAGTCCTTTCTTATGGTCTGGCCCGCCATCTCTGCTAATGAGAAACCTAAACTTCCGGGTACTCGAACCGGAACTAAGGGTCAAAAAATCGAGACTCCATGCCTTTCCGAGTCGCCGCGAGAGAGCGCATATGATCGAAGAAAAGTTTGGGTTTGGGCACCCGCACCTGACCATATATGCTAATGGGTGGGCAGCTATCGAATTCCGCCAGCGAAAGGGATCAAGCAGTCCCCAATTTTGTTTTTTTTTTCATCCTCTCATATAAAACCTATAGTAGTCGACCAAAAAAACAACTCCCTTGCCCATGCCCCTACACTTATCCCGTGGAACGTGCAGAATTCATCTATAAACCTCCGGTACAAAATTAATTTCCATTAAAGCCGGATTATCACCCGGAAGCCAGGCCAATATCGATGGAAAGCCGGCTACGCTTGCAGCCACATGGCTATAAATATTTAAACGCTTGCAGAGCTCATCCGAATCCTTTCATAATGGAATTGCACTCTGCCAAGAAAAAAGGCAAATGATGTCCGTGAAGTGCATGTCGCGGACGTAGAAGAGCACTTTAATCAATTATCCTTATTATCCACTTTCTGAAAAGCGCACTGACCTTAGAGTCATCGGACAGAATGTGAGTCATGGTCGGTCTGGAAAGCCGTTTTTGTGTTCCGCAATGCGGATAGGTATTTTGGGATATATGTGTGAACGTGCTCCCTAAGCTCATAAATATGTAAACACGGTTCTTAATCCTTTATGTCTTGATGTCAAATAATAGCGTGTCTCTTCATTTGTGGATGGCTTTGAGAATAGTGCTTTTTAAAAGAAATGAATCGAAGTCAAATGTAATTTTTGGTTATCTGTGACGTCGGTTGTCGGTTTTGGTTTTGTCGATTGAAGTTCCGAATGGTCGTTGGCAAAAATTTAAATGGAAACTATGTGTGTATTGTGTGGGTAAACTTTGCTCCAGACACAATATAAAGTTGGGGTAAACTCTGACATCAATTTTTGCATGATCCGCTTTCCAACGATCTCTAAAAGCAGTTACAATACCCAAAAATTCGATTGAATAGCAGCTGGCTTTATTATCTATGGAGAATGATTATCAATTTATGTGTGAACGAGTTCGGAAGATCGGCCAAAACAAACGGTCCACTCGATTTCCCAACACTTTACTCTATGATGACAATGACACCCTACAATGAATAAACTATAATCAACAGATATATTTAAATTTACAAGATCAAACAGTTTGAACAGCAAAAATTAGCAACATGAATTGAACGTTTGTTCACAACATAAAATAGTAAATGTTAGCAAACGTTGTCCATCGGGTTGGCTCATCTCAAATTGAAATCCAAACTGTGCTTTAAATCTGGAACTCTTTGAATATAATACGAACTAGGGTCGTGTTGAGTTCTTGAAAATGAGAATTACCATTTAAACGCGAAAACCAACCTGCCTCAAAAATTATCAGCGTGTATAGATGCTTTTCTCAAAACACACAATAGTAAATGTCGGCAAACGTTGTCTATCGGGTTGGCTTATCTTAGTTTGAAATCCAAGCAGTGCCTGAAATTTGGAACCTTCTGTTTTCCGAAGCGTTGGTCTACTTCTTCATTTTCTGCCCAAGGAAAAGTTCCTTTAATATTCACCCCATTGGGGAGATTTGTGCACTTACGCAGAATTTTACATATTGATTGATATGTGTCTGAAACGAAGGGAGCAAAAACCGGTCCCCACATAAAAAAGGTTCTATATTTGGAAATGCCGACGAATCTTCTGCTCATGAAGATATTCTATCCGCTGTCTACTCTACACAAACGAGCCGTTCTCTCGATTTTCAGATCGCTCTTTGTGTTCGTATTCGCGTTCGCCAATCACTCAAAAGTTGACATCATGCATGCGCAATTTCAGATCCCTTCACTACCCTAACCGCAATAACCATATCGTCTCCACAGGTGGCCCCTATTCCACCTGCTGCCTGCAATGCGCTAGAGGCGATCCCGCCAGTGGCTATGCAATGTGGCGGCCCAATCAGCAGCTCCGGTCACGCGCTTATGCAACGGTCCCATTCGCAAGATTTCGGAGGAGGCGGACTTAAGCCGACGAGATTGGCGGCAGCTGCAGGCGCCAAACTGGCGCCCAACAGCGCAAGAGGAGGCGGCCTCATTACGGGTAGTAGGAATCAGCTGGCCCCCGGCACGGGCATGGTCATGTAAGTAGCTGATATGGTCCATCATCAATTCATAAAATCGTTTTAGGAGCCGGTCAGTAAACGACAGCTTAGGCCCCTCTTCGCTCACTCAGCGACAATTCCAAAATCAGGTCAACAGTCTGCGACCACCCTCCCCTTCGGTGACCGTCACATCGCCAGCCGAATCCAGTAGCGCCTCGTCCACTCTAGTCCGCAATGCGCGTATCCCTAAAAATCAAAAGGCCCACAGTATCCCCCATCGATGGCACCAGAAACGCTCTCACATCGCTTTCTCTGGCATCTGCTCCGTTTGTCAACGACCGCTCGGCTTCCTTTCTCCCTATGAGAAATGCAAGATGTGCAAGTAGGTGTCTTGCCTATGATCTTGTCTAGACAGGCCATTTCAGACAAAAGATCCACAGCGAATGCAAATCGCGAGTTGGCGACTCGTGCGGTTTAACTCCAGACCATCTTAGTACGCTGATCAAGGAGATTTTCATCTCGGAAAATCAGGTACGTAGCCAGAGACAAACAGGTCTGCCACGAGGCACATAAAAACGAATAATTATCATGTGTATGCTTCTACATTTTTCAGGGAAACTGGGGTGCATCCCATTCGCATTCCATGAACGACGTCCAAACGTTCCAGTACCCCGACCAGGAGACTACCGTACTTCTGGACAGCAGTAGTTCAACAAACAGTTCCACACCTTCAACTCCAGGTAACTCGGAGTTTCCCGCCGCGAAAAGACACCCTGCTCACTTCAGCCATCATAACCACATCCTACCCATATCTTTCCTCCCTTCCCACAACGAACGAAGAGTCGCCATCGACGTCGCCCTACGAACGGGGTACCGTATCCGCCGCGCCCCGCTCCACCGGCACCTTCACTTTCGACGAGCCACACATCGTGCCGCACATCATCCTTCCGCCGAACTCCGGCGACGACGATCTCAACGCGTCCGGCCAACAGCTGGTCGAGTCGCAGGGTTCCGACTGTACTGTGGCGTCCAGTGAAACTACGGTAGTCGAGAATCACCTCGACGCGGCGAATGCGCACACAGAAAAGAGGAAGATCGAGAGGAATCGGTGGAACAACGACACGATCAGAGGGCCGAGTCTGTGGAGCGATCTGAATATACCGTATAACAAGATCGATTTCGATCAGAAGTCGTTGATTGGAAAAGGTCATTTTGGAGAGGTAAGACTATAGGGACTAACACTAGGACGAACTTGAGCATGAAAAATCCATCTCTATGGTCAAGGCCTCAAATTCGCTATGGCATCTGTATCACCTCCATGGTAAACCGAGTCCATTTCTATGACCAAGGCCTCAAAAGTGGATAATGGGTTAGTGGGGCAAACACTGTATCTTAAAGTTGTTTACCCCTAAATCACATAGTTTGATTGAAAGAGTAATAGCGAGAAAAACACGTGACTGATGGAGAATGGACTCGGTAATAGGAGAGCATTTATCGCGAGCGTTTAATATTGATGAGGATGGGAATTGCTGAGTAGTAGGTTTGCGGGACAAACACCGAAAAAATCGAAGTCTATCAAGTTACTAGGTGCATATTTAAGAGCTCTGGTTATTCATATTCTTCCAAACATAAAAGCACAACTATAAACTACACATTTTCAGGTCCATCGAGGAGAACACTTCGGCGAAGTAGCCGTCAAAATGCTCTACATGGACCACGTAGAGGAGTCGCGTCGACTCGAGGTGTTCAAGCAAGAACTCTCCTCTTTCCGCAACTCTCGACACGACTACATCGTCCTCTTCCTCGGCTGGACGACCATTGGCAAAGACTTCGGCATCGTCATGAACTACTGTCGAGGCAAAACGCTCCATCAGATCCTGCACGGAACCGTGCGACCAGGTCCTTCGTCGGCGATGGGCGGCGGCTCCTCCTACAACCTCTATAATCCGCCGCACAACGAATACGATCGGCTGGACTTCTCGCAGATGGTGAACTTCGCGCAGCAGATCTGTCAGGGTGTCTCCTACTTGCACACGAAGAAAATTCTGCACAAGGACCTCCGGTCGAAGAATATTTTTGTCGAGAAAAACAAGATCGTTATCACCGATTTCGGCATCTTCAGCATGAAGAGGCTTGTACATAGAAGTATCAAAAATCAAACGTAAGAAAACGAATGATATTATGTGGATGCATAATGGTGGTTTAGGGAATGCAAAGGATTTGTTGTGCCAAAACACTGGTTGTGCTACTTAGCTCCTGAGCTGATTCGACGCATCACTGCCAACGGAGATGAGCTTCCGTTTTCGATGAATGCCGATGTGTTCGCTTTTGGGTATGTTTGATATCGTATTACAGAAGGCGGAGCTTCACACGTATTCGCAAAAATTGCTTGTCCCATTGCAAAAGGGTGCATTAGGGCTCTCTTATTAATGACTAAAAACATAGGTTCAGAATCCAGTTGTTGTTTCAAAGATGGCTTAAAATTAGAATGAATCACTCCCAGGAAGTGAAACCAGGTGAAATGTCGCAATCAGAGATGTCGAGGTGAAATTTCGCCGAGCTCTGCGCTTGAATTTCAAATTCCAGTCAAATTCAGACGTGAAAATTCTATGGTTGGCTCTGATCAAATGTACTGCTTTCTGTAATGTCAGTAATTCTATGTTAAGAAATCAGTTCCTTGTTACTCAAAATGGGCTTTCAGTTCCTTAAAATGGATAGGTTTTAAGAAGTTTAACGAGTTTATGCTCCTGTATATTGGTTTATTAATGTCCAAAAAAACGAGTTCAGAAATCAATGCCTGCACCCAAAAATGACCTAAACATGGATAACTTCCAAGAAGTGAAATTGACTATGTGAAAAAGTCACAGTCCTAACCTACGAGAGCAAACCGCATGCTCCTTGATCTGCACTCTTGACACTACTTCAGTCGTAATTATCCCCCGTATACAAAGCGATCATGGCCGGGTCCACTCATGGCCGACTCGAACCGAGCCAGCTCCTCTTCTTTTTGGCGTCTGTTTTTTTTTGGCATTTTGGCGCTTTGCCTGTTGCGGCGTCTGTTCGTGACGACTGGCGCCATCCATGATCAAAAATTAATTCCAAGAAGCGGATTATGTGAAATGTCATGATCAGAGATGTCGACTCGAACTGAAGCCAAATAATTCTATAATTCCAGCCAAATACAAATTCAAATGTCAAAATATCAGATGTAATCGATCCATTCACATCTGGTTCATCTGATGCCCATTGGTTTTTGTTAAACGTTGGCACGTCTATCTTGCTGCCAGCTTTTGGCCTGATCGAATGCGATGTCACTGATAGAACAAGGAGATGAATTAGGCGACTTTCATATGGATAAACTTGTTCATAGCAACTTTAGTAATGTTGACATGCACATCAAAATTGAACAGTTTTGAGATTTAGTAATCAGCAGTGCGTTCGGGTGGGATTCTGTTCGTCGATAACGAACACTATCTAGAGCTGTGTATTGAATATAGACTTAGTTCGTCGCATTTCTAAGCCATTGTGCTTTCAGAACAATCTGGTACGAGCTGCTAACTCAACGATTCCCTTACGATAGTCAAGACGGTGAAGCAGTTATGTATCTGGCCGGTACTGGCATCAAGGGCGCGCTCCAGAACTTGAACGCTACCAGAGAATCAAAGGTGAATACAGATTTTTGAGCGCCTTCAGACAATGCATTACCTTTTCAGCTTATATTGATGAAATGCTGGAACTCCGAACCGTCGGATCGTGTGAACTTCCTGAAACTCGCAGAAATGATCGACAGATTCCCACGAAAACGCATGAATCGGAGTCCATCATTCCCCTACCGAGGGCTTTCCCGTAGTCACGAGTCGCTTGCGGCTTAATCTCTTCTTTCTCGTCGACAGAACACTTCTCTCTACCGCTATCGAAGCTTATATATAACTTAAACATATTGAAAAATTCAGCTACATATTGATCTTTCCAACTTCAGTGAATACAGTCGTGTCAAATAAAGCATATTTATTTGACTAAATATGGAGTGAATGTTTAACAAACCGGCAAAAATACGGAGCACGGTACGGTTCAAATGCACGAAAAAAAGAGTGATGAGAATGTTTTCCGAAACTGCGTGTTCCGTGAAAAGCAATTTCAACCTCGGCTCCCACAAGGCTTGGAAAGGAGCCGTAAAGAATACCATTATAACCGCCCAAATGTCCGCGCCGCCAGCTGCTCGGATGGTGGGATTCCACTTCGTCCAAACCAACGTGTTTTATAATGTAAGTTTGGGCTGACAGTCTCCTAAAGAGCAGTGTCTCTGGCGCATATGCTGTGGCCTGGTCCTGTACTGTCCTATTGCCTCTTTTTCTATTTGGTTGCTGCATTGCAAATGTTACAAATAATGAACATTGTCTATGCTCGCAAAATTAACACCTAGAGCATTAAAAAAAATCGGGTATAATTGATTGATGCCTTCTTCAGTACAGTCAACTCTCACCCCACAAATTCGCTGGGCAGATGTGCCTAGAAGCGCAGTGATCCTAGCCATCAATCGAAACTCTTTTCGGACTCGTATAAATGGATCTGCACACATTTATTACAGTTATCAGAGTGGGTGGAAAACGTTTCCAGCACAAGTAATTAACAAACTAACGTTAAGATCGTTTAGCACGTTTCTCGTCACTGTAGAATCACATCTCGTTGATCGACGACACAACTACATAAATACGCAATTACGCTCCTTAGAAGGGTGCTCAACTTTTACTATGTTAACAATAGTCTTTTTCTCAAATTTGATGCACGTATTCCATTTGTTCCTGAGTTGGTAGCATTCGCCATCTATTTCCTCCATACTGTCCAAGTATTCGTGTTCATCTCCAACCGGCGGGAACTGTATATCGCATTCGAATCCTTCGTGCGCTTTCCAGAAATCGATGACTTCCTGAACGAAAAGCTTATCCAACTTAAGTACTTTGTTGTTTCCCAGCAACACAAATTTTCTTTTAATTCTTGTTTGCAAGACGAACTTCTTCACATATGGCTGGATCGAGGAAGGCCACTTGATCCCGAACAAATGGACGATTTTGAGTAGCGGGTGGTTGTCGATGTGATCCTTAAGGAACTCTTCCGCCACAGGGCACGAGTTGTCCAAAAGTAGCTCCGTGAAATAGACCTTCTTCATAAGCGATCTTAGGGCCCAGTTTTGTACGTGAGCTAAAGAAGATGAAGTTGACATCAGTTGGCTATCATCGTACTGTTCTGGAGGCACCATTCTACATAGGCCATTGTAATCATCCTCTCGGAAAAACAGCGATTCCGTATCGCTGGGCATATGGTCGATAGCAAGACATTTTAAACGGAAATTCCGGCGCTCTATTTTCTTGATGTCTCGGAGATCCCGAAATCCAGTATAAGTTCCTGTAGAAAAAGAGCATTTAAATCCGCCTTTTGTTTGATTCAGATGAACGAAATGATAGGCTCGGGAATCGATTTCACGATAGATGGTTTCATTCCACCTGGAGTCTCCGATTTTGGCGTCGGATGAGTGGAAATAGTGCAACTTATGAACAGTGTAAGCGACCGACTCGATGAAGTTGCTTGGAACAGTGTCCATGATATGAAGCGAGGAATTTCTCGCTGCAAGCGTTTATATAGTCGTATATTGTTTTGCAATGCCAAATGTGCCCTAAGAGATGCAGGACTAGGAGTCTTTTTTTGTTTTGGTGGCGGTCGCTCTCTTCAAAACCTGTTGACATGAGCAGTCGTTATTGTCGTTAGCGCAATGATCGTCCCGGCTCCCAGAAAGTCTGGAACACCACGGAACCGTTGTTCCACCGCCTCACCGAGAAGTTAGTCACCGCAGCTGAAGTGCAACCGATTGAAGAATGTCAAGTATGTCCTGAACTGCAATGAAACTTTTCGAAGCTACCAGCTACGACAAGCGATTGAAAAAGGCGTGAGTACAAAAAATCTTGGCGTCGAAGGTGAGCAGCAGTACACTGAACCCTTGCAATCGTCGTAAAAGAACCTTTTACCGACAGTAAGTCGAATTTCAGTCGGCCGCCGTTTTCACTTCGATTCTCAAACATTTGTCGTTGAATTTTACATCATAAACTGAAGCATTAGTACATTACACTTCAGTTCATTTAGCACTTTGGTGTCGTCAATGACAGTACAGAGATTATTAAATATCCCTATAGACATCAAATAGACACCATCATGAAGTATTCATGTCCGAATCTACAATTCCGCTTTGTTGTCGTACTCTTATCACTGTGTAGCCATGGGTATACTCGCACCGTTTGTACCGCTCCTTCTTTCTTTCATTTTGGTACTTTATCTTTCAGTAGTTGCGCTAATAGATGATTTAGGCCAAAGCGGAACTACACGCTCGCGAACTCCCGAAAGGTCAATACTTCACAGGCAAAGTGTCCCTCACCTTGACGAATATGGAGTCCGCGGATGACTGTTTCCAAGAGTTGTACTTTGAGCCGATCGATGGAGTCAACTTCGACGCTACAACTCAAACCTGCTATGGTTTGGAGCGGATTTGTGGTTTGTCCACGGCCGAAGAAGGCCAGACGTCTTTTCTGCTCAATCACGACTCTGATGCCATGTGCGCATTGGATGCTAAAGATGCGGTTAACAAAGCGGTAATATGGGAAGCCTAGGACGTTTGAGTAGACAAACAACTTAGCAAAAAAACTAACTTGTGTGCCACTTCTTCATTAACCGGCTGAATTCAGGTAGCTGCCCATGAAAGTTCTGGGAGCCTCCGATACACGAAGATAAAAGAACAAATCGGTGGCAATTACAAAGAGAAAAAAGTGGAGACCAAGCTTGACTGTCTTCGCGAAGCCAAACAGCAACAGTTCCTCGCATATGCAATGACGTCGTCCGACAAGTGCCTTCTTTTCGAAACGATTTCGAAATTTGAACAACAAGCGCCTTGTGATGCGGCACCAGGAAAGATTTGTCCGTCCTTCTACTTAGTGGATTATCGAAAGATCCCCAGCTCCGAATGTCAAGTGAACGATGAATCAGGTACCTAACCTAACAATTTATCTGGCCCATCCTGTATGTTCTGTGCAGTACGGCCATTAATTTATTGGATTGGAACATCGAAAACAAGCCATTTGCGATCTTTTTTATCAAAAAGGCTTAGCAGGTTGCTATGTACCATGCCGTCTTACTTGCATGTCCACTGTTTTTGATGCATAATTTTACCGTTTTTTTCGGATCTTCCGCATCGAGTTGTAGGTCTGAAAACGACTCAGCTATACTGTTATAGTAGTGTCTTTTTTTCTCGGGTCTTCTTCTGCCAGGGTCTTTTCTTACGTTTTTTTTTTCTTCTTTTCTTAAGTCGGCAGATCCGCGTCCTGAACACCAAGATTTGTACTCTTCAATGAGATCCTGAATACCTTTCCTGTACTCGTTAAGCAGATTACCCGACAGTCTCTCCTTCTTGTACACATCGCCGTCTCCTACCACGAAAACGAAAAGTTCTACACCACAATTTAACATTTTGTTAACTATTACTTATTGTATATACATATGTGCACTCTTTTAGCACTCGACGTCGTCAAGGGAAGTTCAGAATGCAAGAAAGATGATGTACTTTGCACAAAGCTGATAAGACTAGTGAGTTGTCATGTTTTTCATTGTACCTGGAGCCTTTCCAGCACACTACATGTCACCAGGCCAACCCACAACTGATCGACTGTGAATGTCCCACCGGGACTGAAAAGAAAGGTGAATACACTGGAAAAGCAGTGTGCTGTCCACCCGAGATGGAATTGTCCCGTGATACACATTGCTCCCCGAAGGGATTTGTCTATTCGACGATATACGGCAAGTACATCGGAAGCGTCAACTTCGTTTAAGTGACGAGCGAATTCACCCATAATCATAGCATTCTAGGCAGCTAAGAAACCTCAAACTCAACCCGAAATGAATCAGCTCTGTTTCAACGTAAAAGCGACGCCTGCTAAAATAAGTAATGAGAAGGAAAACGCCGAACTTTGTAAGTTCTAAATCAGTAGAACACCTCTTTATATCAAGTGCAGTGAAGCTCGTCGGAGCGTTCAGCACCATCGGTCTTCAAATCCCTACTGGTACGCCTGAACGAAAGCTACATACAACGACGGATGGAATGGAGTTCCGGTGGGTTAGTGACAACACGGACACTAAAGGCTACTCGAATTGGTATCCCAGCCAACCGAACAATGGCAACGGTGGAAACGAGGTAAGTGCCAAGCAACAATAATGAAACAAAAGCCGTTGTAGATCTTTGTCCGAATAAACGGTCGCGGTATGTGGGAAGATGCGAACACCGCGTATGTTGGTAGTCGGATTGCGTGCATGACTGACGGAGTCAATGGACTGCAGGACTGATTCGTCGAGCGTCGTGGCAACGTCATTGTTGAATTTCTTGTACAACTTTCTCCACAACTGTATAAATAACATGTTAACATATCTGTCGCAGCGACAGCGATGACCTCCAATCGTAGCTAATGCATCGCAAACGGAAAACTAGGGAGTGTCTCATGGCATTCACCATGCAACGTTTCTCATAATGCATAGCAAAGAACCATAGTAGGTAGGAAAACATATAAAATGGGGAATCAACGGGTGAAGCGGAATTCCATCTCCTAAACCTCTAAACGTATTGCGGACAGGAAGACAAGTGAGTTTCTCTATGACCTTTTTGGTCAAATCGGCAAAAAAATGTCTGTCTTAAACCGATGATAAAAATGTTTGTTCTCAGCCGTTTCTTCCGATTCCGACCACACGCATTGTTCCGCACAACCCTGATGGCAACAAGGCCTTCGCGATTCCTGAGTACTCTGTTTCGGACGAGTAGGGTGAGTAAGATGAGTAAGCAACCAGATTTGTGACCCCGGTGATCGGTTGGGTCGAACTCCAAGAATAAATGAGCATATAAGCGATCAAAAACCAACGCGCGTAAATGGAGGAAATCAAAGAAATCTTGGCTTCTTAAGAGAGCTGTCGTGTGGAACTACGCCGCGAATTGTTGGTATCAGTACACTGGACCCTTGCAATCTTCGTAGAAGAGCCTTTAGCCAACAGTAACTCCAATTTCAGTCGACCACCGTTTTCCCTTCGATTCTCAAACACTTTTCGTTCAATTTTACATCATAAACTGAAGCATGGGTATACTCGCACCGTTTGTACCGCTCCTTCTTTCTTTCATTTTGGTACTTTATCTTTCAGTAGTTGCGCTAGTAGATGATTTAGGCCAAAGCGGAACTACACGCTCGCGAGCTCCCGAAAGGTCAATACTTCACAGGCAAAGTGTCCCTCACCTTGACGAATATGGAGTCCGCGGATGACTGTTTCCAAGACTTGTACTTTGAGCCGATCGATGGAGTCAACTTCGACGCTACAACTCAAACCTGCTATGGTTTGGAGCGGATTTGTGGTTTGTCAGCAGCCGGAGAAGGCCAGACGTCTTTTCTGCTCAATCACGACTCTGATGCCATGTGCGCATTGGATGCTAAAGATGCGGTTAACAAAGCGGTAATATGGGAAGCCTAGGACGTTTGAGTAGACAAACAACTTAGCAAAAAAACTAACTTGTGTGCCACTTCTTCATTAACCGGCTGAATTCAGGTAGCTGCCCATGAAAGTTCTGGGAGCCTCCGATACACGAAGATAAAAGAACAAATCGGTGGCAATTACAAAGAGAAAAAAGTGGAGACCAAGCTTGACTGTCTTCGCGAAGCCAAACAGCAACAGTTCCTCGCATATGCAATGACGTCGTCCGACAAGTGCCTTCTTTTCGAAACGATTTCGAAATTTGAACAACAAGCGCCTTGTGAAGCGTCAATAGGCAAGATTTGTCCGTCCTTCTACTTAGTGGATTACCGAAAAATCCCCAGCTCCGAATGTCACGTGAACGATGAATCAGGTACCTAACCTAACAATTTATCTGGGCCACATGTTATGTGCAGTACAAGTTATTCTGTCACCTATTAATTGGGTTGAACAATGACAGCAAGACATTAATTTTGCGATTTTTGATCACAAGGCATAGCACATGACCATGACGTGATGACCAAGTTGCGTGATCTTGAATGAGGTCCCCGCGTGAATAGATTGACGGCCAGGGGTTAACGCTTATCTTCAGAACGAACGTTCTTGTATGCCCGTGAAACCTCATGGGGGAAGCAGTGGTCCGTTGATATTTTCTTTAGGTTTTGCTTTAGGTTTTGAGTGTTTTTCGGAACAAGAAACGAAACTGTTTAGGTAAAGCAACCCCCGTTTTGTATATATACGGTGATCTTCGAAAAATGCCTGCATAACCGAATCCCTCTTCCGCACTAGTTAGCATGTTACCCGACTGTCTCTCCTTGTTGTAGCCTGCCCATAAACTACCAAAAACCGAAAAAAGCGGCAGCTTTAATATAGCTGTCAGTTAAAGTCATTTCCTCATTCTACAGGGTGTCAACTAAATACTGTCACGCGTTCGGAACTCTTGAATTTTTTGCGCTTTTCTGCACTTTCCTCTCCGGCATTTGTTTTATTCGTGTTCTGCATGCTTTTCTGATCTAGAACTGCTATTTGCTTTGTTATTTTATGCGCTGCTATTCAGAAGAATGGTCTCAGAAAAAAAACCATTTTTCCATCGTCGCCTACCACAAGCGTGGAATGCCAATACCCAAGATTTCGAAGACGTTGAATCCTCATTTAATGCAAGTTCATCGCGTGATTAAACGTTACCAGGAGACTGCTGGAGTCAAGGACCATCAGTGACGTGGAAGGCCGCGCTCCGCCAGGACTCCCAGAACCAGAGAAAGCATCAGGAAGAACAGTAACCAGAATCCAGCATGGTACATGAGAAAGCTGGCCAGGGAACACCAATCAGCGCCTCATCGGTTACAAGACTGGTGGAACAAGATCTAGGGGTCCATCCCTACAAACTGGTGCGCGGACAGCTTTTGAGCGATCGAATGAAGGTTGAAAAAAAGGAGAAAGCGAAGAAGATGAAGGCCCAGGGCCGCGGTGGGAGCCTCCAGAGCATTCTGTTCTCGTATTAGAAGATTTTCACCGTATAGCCGCTGGGAAACACCCGGGATCACCGTGAACGTCTTCCGAAAGGCCTTCCCAGCAACATCACTGCCGAAAAGAGCCATTCCCCACAATCCATCATGGTTTGGGCCGGGGTTTCTGAACTTGGGAACCTGGAGCTGATTTTCTTCGAAGTCCATGGAAAAAAGGGTGACCTGCAATGGTAAAAACTGCCAAAACCTGGATCTGGGCGGCGTGGTGAAATCGTGGGTCCTAGATCTGCCCCCCAACACCGCATGGACGTTTCAGTAGGACTAAACGCCTGGCCATGGAGCCAAGGACACGAATTGTTTACTGGAAGAATTGGAAGAATTTGGGGAAAAGTTGGGTCGGAGGAGAAATGTTTGGCCGCCGCACTTTCCGCTTTTTAACTCTCTAAACTTCGATGTTTGGTCAGTCCTGGAGCAAAAAGTCTGCTCTACAAGCTACGCTAGTGTGGATTCCGTGAAGCGCGCTCTGCAGACCGCTTGGAAGGAAATAACGCTGGAAGTCGCTGCGGGAATCTTGAAGAATTTCCAGAGGCGTTTTTGACGCCTGTATCGCCGCCCGAGGAAGCCATTTCGAATGTGATTGACTTTATGTTGTAGAGAATTTCACGCGCTTTCGAGTGATATATAAATTGCTTTGTTTTGTTCGTCCTGCGAAAAATTATGGCGTTTTTTGCGCGTGACAGTATTTAGTTGACACCCTGTATGTGCACTCTTTTAGCACTCGACGTCGTCAAGGGAAGTTCAGAATGCAAGAAAGATGATGTACTTTGCACAAAGCTGATAAGACTAGTGAGTTGTCATGTTTTTCATTGTACCTGGAGCCTTTCCAGCACACTACATGTCACCAGGCCAACCCACAACTGATCGACTGTGAATGTCCCACCGGGACTGAAAAGAAAGGTGAATACACTGGAAAAGCAGTGTGCTGTCCACCCGAGATGGAATTGTCCCGTGATACACATTGCTCCCCGAAGGGATTTGTCTATTCGACGATATACGGCAAGTACATCGGAAGCGTCAACTTCGTTTAAGTGACGAGCGAATTCACCCATAATCATAGCATTCTAGGCAGCTAAGAAACCTCAAACTCAACCCGAAATGAATCAGCTCTGTTTCAACGTAAAAGCGACGCCTGCTAAAATAAGTAATGAGAAGGAAAACGCCGAACTTTGTAAGTTCTAAATCAGTAGAACACCTCTTTATATCAAGTGCAGTGAAGCTCGTCGGAGCGTTCAGCACCATCGGTCTTCAAATCCCTACTGGTACGCCTGAACGAAAGCTACATACAACGACGGATGGAATGGAGTTCCGGTGGGTTAGTGACAACACGGACACTAAAGGCTACTCGAATTGGTATCCCAGCCAACCGAACAATGGCAACGGTGGAAACGAGGTAAGTGCCAAGCAACAATAATGAAACAAAAGCCGTTGTAGATCTTTGTCCGAATAAACGACAAGGGCCAGTGGGAAGATGTGAACGTCCTGTTTATTGGTAGTCGGATTGCGTGCATGACTGACGGAGTCAATGGACTGCAGGACTGATTCGTCGGACGTTGTGGTAGCGTTATGTATTTGTTGAACGCTTTGTTTATACAACTTTCACCACAACTGAATAAATAACATGTTAAGGGATCTGTCGGAGCAGAAGCAACGATGATCCCTAGACATAACGTCATTGCGTCGATGATCGCCGAAGGGCGCCGAACTCCGTCTGTCGGAACACCACTTTTTCACGATTGAAAAACACGGATCTCTGGTTAAACTTTATTTCTGGTTAGACCAACGACTGAACTGGTTCCCCGGTTTTTTCGTCGCGAAGCGACATTCCCCGCGTCAATGGTGGTGGGCCAGGAGGGTACACGAACACGACGACAACGATGACTCCAAATGAACGAACGAACAATCTCTCATACCAGTCTTACTGATCTCTTAATTTATCTCTTTAATCTCAAACTATAAATTCTCAAACTTAATCTCAAAAACGAACTCAGCAACTCTCAACTCAATAAACTTAGTCTCCGCAGTCCCTATCCTTCTCTTCAGCTTCTTCCTTGACTCTGCACGTAACAAAAGAATCTCTACAACTCTTTTATTAAGCTAAGCTGTCACGGTAGCTGCCGTGCCAAGATACAACGGGTCTTCGGAGGTTCCAAGAGCACACCGCTTGATGGTGGCCCTTATTCCCACAAGCCAGGCACACCCTTCTCGAGCGCTTGAATTCATTGAGGTGGGGTTTCAGAGAGTTGAAGCAAAGTCCCAGATCTTCAGCTTGGTTTCTCCGGTTATCATAGAGCCAGTATTCCCACATTGAGAGGTGAAATGCTGGCCAGAGCTTTGACAGAGTGCGCATTTCGTGCATTATTCTGGAAGCGAGCATCTCTGGACTTATTCTTTCTACATTTCGGTCTGTACAAAATCCGACTTTGCCAGTCGATCTTGTCTTTGTAGAGCCGAGAGAACCAGAATACCAAAGTCTTTCTACAAACTTTATTCCAATTCTGCCGTAACAAGGGGCACGGGGGCCTTAAATAGACGACTCAGAGGGGGAGGAGCTCTGCGTCGCGTGGGTCAGACGGAAGGACAGACATGATCGAGGAGGAGGAGCGGGGAAGAGATGGTCAGAGATTTTGAAATCTCTGACAGTCCGCGGGCTGCGGAAGGGGAGGAGGATCACTAGAAAAGATGGAAAAAGAAGAGGAAGGACAGAAAAACTACAACACAGTCACGAGGATGATCGTCGATGTTGAGGCGACGACCGGCTCAGTTGTAGCCGCGGCGCGTTGTTGTACGAAGGGGGTGCTTCACACCGGCTTCGTGGGTGGCTTTCGGACCCTTCCTGGTGCGGGACTGAACAGAGTTGAACAGAAAATTTTTGAGCTATACTTACATGTCTATTTAGATGGTGATTGCATATAAGCATTTCACGGCTTGTATTAGGCTTTCGTAAGCCGTTCTTGAAATATGGTTGCATTGCACAAACCTCGGATTGTTCTTTCGAAACAGGATATATCTGCTCCTCTTCAATCGGAACTGAACCCTTCTCGTTAGTCTTCCTAAGCTCGACATTTTGCAGCCATGCGTTGTTTATCCAAGCATAAACGTTTACCTTAATGTCAATGACATCAAGTTGGTTTAAAGGGCTGCAGGATCTTACGGATTATCGAAATGTTGTTGAAATTCTGGAGCAAGTTCAACGATGTGATCCACCAAAGTCATATCGTGCACCAATCTCGGCCAGTGGTGATTGACGACTATGACATAGGCAGACAGGTCGTTCAGCTTTGGTTCTACTTTTCATCGAACTCCTTCAACAAGTAGGTATTGTGAAGTTTTGTGGCAAACATGCTGAATGATAGCAGATGTTTCAACCATCCCCTTTTTGAACAGCTCCCTCAGGAATTTGAAACGTCCTCCTAGGAATGAGCCGCGTTCGACCATAACCACAAAATTTGAGCCTTTTCATCGAACTCCTTCAACAAGTTGAGAGAACACTTCCACTTTAAAATGCAGAGCCCAACCTTGACCAGTTTTGTAGAATGAGCTGAGAGTTCGACCATGACTACAGAATTTGAGCCATCCCTGTAGATATGAATGGGATTTTAACCGTCCCCCGTGCAAGCCATGTGGAATATCAATGTTGAAAACAACAGAAGACAGTTTAGCCTTCGTCTTCGGGACGGTCTAACTCCGATCTAAATCTAGCGGAACGTCTTAAATCCGGTCAAAATTTCAAAGGGGTTCAAATCTCTAAGATGACGGCTGAAACCAATGAGGGACGATCAAGATCAAGGAAAGGTTTAAATGGCTTTATGCATATGGTGGTAAACACGACATAAAATTTTCGGTTTGCTAACGCATGGGCAGTACATGTTTACTTCCAAAACCGTGTAACAAGGCTTAGACAACGTCTGACCATGACCAAAATCACATAGGCGTAGAAATGAGATCATTTAAGTGCTTATGGACATCAATTTCCCTTCAAAACTTAGAACACCAACTTGACCAGCATTCTTGTCCGGGTCCCGAAACGATCTGGCAGACAGGATTTTCAGCCTTTGCCATTGGCCCTATCTTTATGCAACACACTGTATATATATTGATAATACTGATAATAAATAATTATTAATTAAATTTAATTGCTCATGTCGTAAAGAGACTTGAACACTTGACCGACGAGGCGACACTGCTCGTCTTAAAGACCCAGAAACATCATTGTCAGGGAGCGAATAGAGAAAAAATAGTGACAGGTGGGCAAAATAGAGTCAAAAAGAGCACTTAGATCTATGCTAGCTATCTGTTCCACAAACGTTGAAAGGGAACGGTCACAATACCCTTTAATAAGGGTTTAACGGTATGCTGCCGTTAAAAGTTTCATTTTGATAGCAATATCAATAAGCACTCACATTTTTGAAACACTCTGGCTCCGAAATATGTCGCCATCAATTGATCGGTTTGGTCACCTGAAAATAGAAAGCATATATGTAGACAGACATCTCACGAGTTATCTTAAATAGCCGGAAACATCATTGTTAAAGAGCGAATAATAAAGAAGCAGTCAAGACACAAACAAACATATATACTATAATCATGATTTAACGGCGTGATGCCATTGACTCGGTAAATGGTGGAATGGGAAAAGTTTCATTTTGATAAGAGTATCAATAAGGACTCACATTTTTAAAACGTTCCAGCTCAGAAATGCTGTCGACATCGATTGATCGGTTTGATTACCTGAAAAAAGAGCATATAGACGAACATCCCACGATCGATTTTTCATCGGCGACAACTGGCCGCCGCGAAATGTTGCGACAGCCGACGTTCTCATCGATTGGCGCGCCGTTTTTCAACAATTGGCGCGTTCCATTCAGTCGCGTCGCGCAACCGATTTTATGAATTTTACCATCTTTTCACTCTTGATTCATTGATGTCTTGATGTTATTTAAGAAATTTTGTTGATTAAGAAATTTTTGAATTGCGGCGCCGTCATTCTTAGAGAAGTCATAAAGATGAGCATCTACAAAGATTTGCTTTATTTTCATGCTGAGTTCTCGAAGGGGGGTCCTGAAAGCGAATTATTTATCATTAAGGCCGCTCTATCAACTGATAACCAAAAGAATCAAAACACAAGAAATTGCAGCGCACACACTTTTTCTATAATTTAAATAAATGCACACAAACTTTACATTAAGAACCGAAACCGGGTAGTAATAGATATACAGAGCAGCTACAAGCACAGGTCCATGTAGTGAGGAGGATAGGGAATAAGGATGAGGATTCATTGGGAAATAAGCTAATGGAGAGGGGAATATATTACTCCCTAGCTCCGGTAAAGGTGTCTCTCTGGACACTTCCTCGACCAAATCCATTAGGTCTTCAATCTCCGGACTCTCAAAGTCCAGATCCATAAGATCCAGGGTTGATGGGTGGATATATGACTCGTCACCAGGGTAAGGCCCTGGGGCGACGCGGTCCGCAATACAGGATTTCGATCTAAAAAGGGGGACACGATGAAATGAAAAAGGTCCAAGAAAGGAACCTACATCTTCGTCGCACATAATGAACGTTTCAGGCCTGTTTAAAGGTTCTCTCAGAGTATATCCCGTACCGTATCTATATGAACTTCGTTAAGTATTTATTGTGAGAATGTTTAAAGGTTTCTCTCTTCTTTTCTATTCCAAAAATACTTAAAAGTCATAGGATCCCATAATAGGTTTAACCGCCTGATGCCGCTGATTGGGATAATGGCGAATGGGAAAAAAGTTTTATGTTGATAGCAATATCACTCACATTTTTAAAACGTCCGAGCTCCGAAAGACGTCGACATCGATTGATCGGCTTGATCGGATTATTGAGGCTCCGCCAGTAGAACGATCATACATAAGCGACAAAAAGAGTTACAAAGGAGGAACAAGCGTGGTAAACG
This sequence comes from Steinernema hermaphroditum, assembly GCA_030435675.1. NCBI lineage: Eukaryota > Metazoa > Nematoda > Chromadorea > Rhabditida > Steinernematidae > Steinernema > Steinernema hermaphroditum. The sequence continues at coordinate 1,700,589 of CM059623.1, forward strand.
TCAATGAAATAGTGCTCCGATACCTGATTATGTATTTCCTCAAAGTAGTGTTGTCAGTCAGATAAAAGTCAGTACGGCCTACGAAAAAGAAACGGCTCGATAGGGAATTCTTCGTTCATGGCCGTTGATCTCAGCCCGATAACTCACAGTAATCTGATTATTTCCTGAAAGTGTTATCGTCAGTCGCTTAAAGTACCTTTAAAATCAGCTCTTCAAATGCTGGGCCATGGACCCACGTCCTCAAAAACGATTTGTACATGTCCTATACAACGTGTAAGTAGAAAAGTTTTCGAGAAAGAGGCGAGTCTCCTTGGTGTAGATTTCGATTTCTAGGCGCCGGAATTCGTACTTCTTTGTCATATCGAGATTGCTGAGAGGGAAGAAATCGAGTGAGTCAGCACCACTCATCAGCCTTAACGTGTCGAGCTTCAATTCTTCTCCAGCAGGCAGTTCAGCCATTTCTCGTTTCTTCAGTTTCTTCAGTTCGGCCAATGCATTTACTGTTCAAGCATCGCTTTGGTGGTACGCTCTGCCATATAGAAAAATAACGCGCAATTGTTGCTGCATCAATGGCGATGAACGACGGACCGGCTCGCAAACGGGCTAAGCTCGACTCCCCTAAGCTAAGTCTCCTCGTGCACTTATCATGCGATCCACAGCAATATCGTTTCTTTGACGGATTGCGAGAAATGGCCGAACTGCCTGCTGGAGAAGATTTGAAGCTCGACACGTTGAGGCTTATGAGTGGTGCTGACTCACTCGATTTCTTCCCTCTCAGCAATCTCGACCTGTCAAAGAAGTATGAGTTCCGGCGCCTAGAAATCGAAATCTACACCAAGGAGACTCGCCTCTTTCTCGAAAACTTTTCTTTTAGTGACTTTGAGGAAGTCAGAATTGAGAATTCGATTCTCGAGTCCACAGGCGCTCAGGAATTCGTCAAAAGGATCCTGAAGTTTCCAAAACTGAAGAAGCTGGATCTGCGAGATGTGGTCGCCAGGGACTGCACTAAGCTCATAAAAGACTTCTGGCTTCAGGCAAAATGGGAATATTTCAGTTGGTATAGTCCTAATTCATCGAAGAGCAAGCATGTTGCCGAGTTCACCAGCGAAGATCTGAAGACGTTCCTCAACTCTTGGCGCAACGATCCTAACCCGCGGATGAAGAAGCTCCGCTTAGGGAAATATACCGACGTCGCGACACCAATTCTGATCGCCGATGATCCAAGGCAAGCATACTACAGACTACGGTACATGCTGACCGAAGACTTCGAGTTGAACAAAGCGTTCAGAGAGGACAACAAGGTCGCCATTATTCATTCCAGTGGAAGACTGGTTGCTCATGTGGAACTTTTCGACACGCCAGACAAGGTTTATAGCGGATTCTCTACGGATGGGCATATGGTGATCAGGGTGGAAGAAATGAGACGTCCCGAGGAGATGACCAACGGTGAACTGAAAACGTTCACAAAGAATGAACTTATTAAAATGTACAAAGCACTCAAAGAAGCAGCGAACAAATCTTGATTCATTATGAGACTAATTAGTGTATTTCGATGCTTAAACGGATTGTAGGTGTTCCGAATAATATAGTGTTGTTTCTCAAGTTGTATAGTCGATGCCTTTTTGGGGAGTTTCGACAATAGTATTCCGGCCAAATTAGGAGTCAAACTGGTACGTAGGTACTACAGTGCGGTCCATAAAGAGAGTCTCACCGTGTCGGGGCTCCGCCCCGGCGCTCCCGCGCTTCTAAAGACCATGAAAGTCCGCGGGTGGCGGTTCTTAAGCAGTGAGTGACCCGACTCCCTGCTCACCGGCAGAAAGTTAGAGGCCCCCTTTGCCTTTGTTTTGTGTTCTCTGCCATCAGCCACCGGCATCCCGCTTACGCTCCTTTCCTATCTCCTTTCCTCATATTATATGCCTAATAATCATACATATGCACAAGAACCACATTGTCACTCCGTAGTCGCCGGCATTCTTCTGGCTTCGGCACGGGGCACAGCATCAGAGTAGAATGCGGCGACCCCGTCAGTGTGCGCGAGCATCAGAGTGGCGAAGAGGCTGAATCCGGAAGTGGCGAGACGGTGGAGCACAGCGACCCCACCTTCTGCTGGGGTGGTGTCGTGGACGTCGGAGTTCCGGAGCATCTTCAGCGTCTTCCATGGATGGAGCAGGCGAAGATCGGAATCCGCGCGAGCAATGCAATACAGGCTTGCCTTAATCGGAGCTCCTGTTGGGGTAATCCACACATGCCCGACAGAGCTGAATTCAGGCGATCATAGTCACGACAGGTCACGGTGCCAACCACTGATAACCCTCGGGAAGAAGAAGGGGTAACACATTGCTTTACGGAACTTATCAGTGTATTCGATAGCGCAGAATTTGTTTGCAGATTTGTGATGTACAGTCAAAGGAGTCTCCATAGGTATTTGCCCATCGACGCTAACAAAAGCGGTTACAATTGGGCGAAATGCAGCAGTAGATGCTCCTGAAGAATATTTTGACGGTCCTCGCTCTTTAGCTTTGGAGTGCAGAAGGCGAGTGTGGTTATTCCGAAGACGCTAGAAACGGTCCAAATCATGACGGATCCACCTCCGAAGTTTCTCATCAAAAACATCTACGGGTCCTTGGTTCCTTACCCTCTGGTAGTATGAAAATCCATCCTGATCAGAGTTGGCGGGTTCGGGTTTTCGGTTCGGGTTTGGGTGTCGGTTTCGGGTTTTCGGGTTTGGGTCGGGTACCCGAAAGTGTCGGGTTCGGGTCACGTACCCGAACTTTCGGGTACCCGGACAGCTCTGATCCTGATCGTCTAAGTTTTCGTCCGTAAAGGGATGTTTTGACCAGAAACTTGGAAGGCGGATCCTTCATAATCTGGGCTGGTTTCAGCGTCTTCAAAAAATCCAAACTGGTTCTATGTAATCCTGTGAAGACTGCACAAAAAGCGACGGTTTCAATCTCAAAGGGGACGGCTTTACGTCCAACGTTATTATCCGCAGTAATACAAATTCAACAAACAAAATCATTATGCTTTCCCCAACATGCTAATGCCCTGATTCTTCTGCTCCTCCCTTATCATCTTGATCAGATCGTTCTTTGAGAACACCTGCAGCTCATCATCCGTTAAGGTGCGAGGATCTTTTGCTTCTTCCACCTTAAATACCAGCTCCTTCCCTCCCTTTTCTTTATATTTCCGGTATGTAATGTGAGCGACAAGATTGAGCGATGAATGCAAAATGGCGATCTGGTCTTCGGCGCCTTTGCTATACTTCTCTTCCAGCATATCCTGAATTTCCTCATCTGGACCACCATAAAATGTCCCCACGTGCATGAACTTCGTCCGGGGCCTAGGGTCCATAGCCCATTTGCGCAGAAATGTGCTTATTCCAAATGTTTCGACCATGCAGAAATTGCAAGCATCGCTGTTTTCAAAGAACGCCGTAAACGACTCCCACTGGTGAGTTTTCCAAAACGCTTCAATGGCTTGGTGAAATCCTCCACAGCCGGCAAGAATCGAGTCTACGATGTTGAGCTTCCTGAGCGTCTTGGAAGTGAGCATCTTCTTGATGAAGGCGATCGAATCCTCATCGTCCAGAGACGAGTCCACTATGGATACTTCAACGAACTTTGTCGAGATTGAGCTGAAGAACTCATAGGTTTCCTCATCGACCGATTCCATTTCGAAACGCTTGAACTGGTAACGCTTCGAGCGGTCAAGGCTGTCCAGTGGAAAATAGTCGCCTGGCACAATATCGAGTCCTTCTTCCACCCGCAAAAGGTCCAGCTGGGATTTCTGTCCGGGAGGCACTTCAGAGAATCGCTGAGAAGTGCCATCAGAGAAATAGTAAACTCGTGGTCTGCAGGCTGCATAGATGTGGAGGCTATACTTTTCAGAGGAACTGTTTGGCGGTGGAGGATGTTCGCTGATCTGAGAAGCCATCGTACAATGCACTGGATGAAGGAACATAGTTCAACTATTTATTTCATTTTACAAAGTAATGCGATGCGGTTTACACATTGAAAATGCTTTCAATGCGCTCCTCTAAACGGTGATCTTCAGAGCTTTGGCAAGAGGGGGACCGATGAAACCTTCACAGCAGTTATTGATGCACAGATATCCAAATCCACAGTCGTTGCTTGCGGAGCCTATACTGTCTTTAAAGAGAAGCTTTCACTCAAACTTACAAGACTGAGAACAATCAGCAAACACTGGAGAGTAAACAGTAAAGGCAATGAGAAGGACAACCTGAATATGGTTATGAAGCGTGTTCAGAATAATATGCCTTACCAGGAAAAACCACTTGGAAGAATTCATTTTGCCAACGTAGGATTTACACAAAGAAGAACACGTCATTGTGCGGCTTTTATTGACCTTTATCAGCAGCCGTCGGATGTGTGATCTCTCCAGCAAGGGCAACACGCCCCCTGATAAGAATGTCAGAAGTCAGTAATCCCGTCAATGTGCGCAAGGAGCTGAATCCAGTCGAAAATCGGTGGTGGGGTACGCCAAACAGAGTGGAGAGCCACCTGCGGAGCGGCTAGTGGCGCAGACGAAGAAAATTCATTGAAATAGCATTTATGTTGTTGTCTATCATCGCTTGTCGAATGTTTTCTATGCAGACTAACTGAAAAAAAAAACGTATAATTACATCAAACGTTTTTGATGAGACTGTGATCTGAACTCCATCGGAATGACCATAACCAAAAGTTAACGGTACGATCAATTGTACCTCCGCGGACAAAGACAACGATTTCTCTCTGTGTGTCTTACGATATCGCACTCTTATCACATAAGACCACAAGTCACTTTCTGTCCATTCTACTTCCTTAAAGTTAAATCGGCGCGAAAGTGCATTTCCTTGTCGTCGCCTGAAGGGAAGTACTACAAAAATTAGAGCAAAATTCAAGAAGCCGCGAATAGGAAAAGAATTTTTGTGGTTGTACCACCGTAGTTGTATAGCGGGATCACTCGTGTCTATGAGGGAGAAAACAGAGAGAGCATCTGTGCTTTGATAGAGACCAATGCACAGCACAACAAGTGGCCACTAGGGTTCTGATAAACATGACTACTTGACAAACACCGATATGATAATATTGTAGAAAATGCATGTGTTATAACAACACTATTTCTTTACATTTTGCGCCATTTTTTTGGTGGTCGATCAAAGAATACTGTGACAATGATCTTCGCTCTGTGCGCGCCAACTGCAATTGGCACTAAGTACTTATCTTTTCGAACAGGAACTGCGCTTTGTACTTTAGTCAGTTCTTCTTTGGCAGATCCACTATCTCAGTTCCGGCTTGATATCGGTATGTACTAAGTCATGAACCGTCGGGGTCGTGCCATCTTGGAGGATCCAGCTCTTTGACGGAGACTGTTTCAGATCATGGTCTCCACTAAGACTTTGTTGTTTCTGCTACTAATCGGCCTTGTTTGCGTAGTTCAATCTTCTGTTGTTCGAGCGAGTACCTGCATCAAACCTTGTAAGTGAAATATCACAATGAAACTGACATGATGCGTAAACTATTGAAGGCCCAGAAGACGGAAGCCGATGCGGATATCTCCAATATTGCTCGAACGGTTGCTGTCGTTGCTGTTTACCTCCTCCTCTCGAGAATTTAAGAATTTGAGAATCTATGATTGTACCTTATGATTGAATGTATCAAGCAACTGGTTCATAAATTGACATGAAAATCATAAATCTCAGTATACATTGGACAAAAATAATTATTACGCTAAAACATAATTATTTTTTCGAATATTTCTAAGCATCCCCTACATTTCTAAGCATATCCTCAGCAATTCCAATTCCAAGTTTTATACCATGTAAAGCACCTTAGAATGACATAAATATTGCAGTATCACATCGCAAAATTTTCTTTCCAAGCTGTCTTTCCAATCCACCGGAACGGTCGACAACAACGGTGATCATCCGATGCGTTTAGCTTGAACGAACGACGGAACGGCGACAACGACGACCGCTCAATCAACCCAGTTCTGAGAGAGCGAACGGACGTTCATGATTAGAGAGAAAAACTGTGAGAGTTTTTCGTATGACTCTTTTGCAGAATTATGTTCTTGCTAAGAATAAGAACTTGCTAGATGTCTTGCTGTATATTGGTACATTGTAGGCACTTCTAATAGTGTACAAAATTGAAGCTGATCGGTGAGAAAAGAGGGTATTCTCATGACTTCTCACGCAGTCGGATGCCTGCCGCCGTGCATCTTGTTGTCAGCGGCGGTGGGACTATGATGTCCGGGTGTTCCAACCCCCTCTGGAAGCCGGAACAGGGTTTGCCATCTGACCAACCACACACTCAGAGAGAGACCGGAGGGACCGACTACTCACCACCTATACAATATAGTGTGCAAAATTCAATCTTGACCGCTGACGAAAGAGGGTCTAAGAATGGGGAAATGCATCGTTCACTCTGTGAAACGGCGGCATAACTTGTGGGAAGCAGTGGTGGGGCCTAAACCGTTACTATTGCACTACACCGCCAAGTCGAAGTTCACTAAACATGTGTCAAACGTAAATTTTTCCGACTTCCGATGCTAATAACAATTCTGCGAAAACGCAGTGGGATCTCTGATTCACCTTATTGAGCACATTGAACTCGGTCGCGGTGGCGAGCGGTCGGTCCCTCCGGTCGCTCTCTGAGTGTCTGGTTGGTCAGATGGCAAACCCCGTGGCAGTTGTGACTGTTCCGGCTTCCAGAGGGAATTGGGACACCCGGAAGCCGTAGTCCCACCACCGCTGACAACAAGATGTCCGGCGCCAGGAATCCGACGCCGAACGCTAAGTGAGAAGTCATCCCGAAGGTCGCCGACGCTCTGAGGACCAGCGAAGACGCAACTCCCCGACCACGGACCATCAGATGCGAAGCGTCCGCTGTGCCGCAAACGATATTCCGCTGCCGCAGCTGAAGATTTGCCTATTCCCAGATGCCCCGTGAAGTGCGCCGTCTACGATCGGTTCGACATCTACGCCGCGCCAGGAATGAAGTCGTCTGCCAGACATCCTCTGTTTGTCTATTTTCGGTGTCGCGCAAGGCATAATGCCTTGGATTCGCGAAATAAAGTCGTGAAAGTCGTGAAAATCGAACTCTATTAGTGTGACCGAAAAGTGACGAAGTGCACAGTGACGAAACACATTGACAAACAACTCAAAAATTAGCCTCTCTTCTATGTGAACGACCGAATGTGTTACTTTTTTAGTCTCACATCGCCATCGATGTTTCTTGCAGAGCTCTCATCGCATCGCATTTTTTGTTTTAAGAGGATGAACTTTGGCGACGATGTGCCGATCGTCTGTCGCATTTTTGCAGATGTCAGAAGAATTTATCGATTTCCCCGTGCGCGACGCTTGCATCGATTTTTGTGGCGACGAACGGTCGGCCGGGTTGAGGCAACGGGCGGAGGTCGTCCCGTGACGCGCTCTTTTTCGAACATGTTGGAATGGCTTGTCAGCCTGATCCGCGATCTATTGCCTCGTTTCAATTATTTCGTTGTATTGTCCGAACTATCGATGTCTGTGACGCTCTATGTCGTTCACCTTTGAGTCACTCTTTCAATCAATTATTTATCATCGTGGCGCTTCACAGCTACATCTCCTCCTTCAGGCCATGTCCTCCAACAAGCACGAGCTCGACGAAGAAGAGCTTCTTCTTGGCGAACCCTGCGGCACCGTGGATTTAGGCGATATCGATGAAGACGCTCTTTTTAATGACCATTTTGACTTGAAGTCCACGGACAGAAAGTGCGATTTGACCGAAGAGGAACTGCTCTTTTCGGACGACGATTTGGACCATCATAAATTAGCACCGGCTGCTGTAGACCACTCGTTCTCGAAAGACGACGAGTTAGACTACGATGAGGATATTATATTGGATGCTGCTTCTGTAAAGGAAGAACCTCCAAAAGAGGAGCCAATAGTAGAGGAGCCCCCGAAAGATGTAAGTTACCGCAGACCCCACCTTCCCAACGACCTCGTTGACTTTCCCAGTCCCATCTTAAATTCTCTTTCCATGCTTGGTAGCTGATAGTGTGTTGTTGCCTAACCATCTTCTCTCTCTGAGTTCCATGAATCGGGAAGCCATCCCTATTTCTCGGCTCTTACGGTGTAATTGTGTCGTTTGGAAACCACATAATGTCTTGCCAGTCGAAAAGGAAAAGTCTCTCTTTTGACCGTATGTGTTATATTTCTTATATATGAGATATATGAGGGCTGTCTTGAAGTCCACAGCAGACACATTCTCTTCTATTTTCCCATTGGCCCACGAGCTGCTGGCCTGAATCGATATAAGGCTCTGTGTACCCTCGAAAAATTCGACCAACCTGTATGCATATCGTCACTCTGTCTTATATTCTATACAAACCTATTTGGACCTATTTGCAGCTTTAATAATTTTCTGCTATCAACCATGACCACAAACCTTAGACTGCCTAAATAAGCCCAGTTTCATCACTCTCTCCAACATGGTTCCTTATGTATCTTTATGAAGTTTTTGGTGATTTTACCCTTAAAGATGAGAAACTCCAAAATGCCGCTGGGACCGTTGTGTTCATCGTTATGCTATTTAATAAATAACATGATAAAGCGCTGACATCAAGAACGTATGTATATGAACGTGGTCGTGTGAAACGAGTGGTGGTCCTAACACGTGCGCTTGATTTAGGCCGAAGTGATAAAGGACGAAAAGAAAGAGGAGAAACCGTCGAATCAGCGGCAACGAATCAAAGCACCATCGCCTCTTCCTGAAGACAAACCTCAGCATCGAGATGGCCATTGCAGTAGCAGCAACAAGTCCGCACCACCACGAGATAGTCGGCCGCGTCACGGACCTAAGATCCATGTTAATCCGAACTTTCAAGGAAGAAACGTTGTGAGAGGTAAGAGTCAATGAAAATGTTTGTATATAATGGATTCCTCGTAGGTCCAATGCCCGTGGGTCCTCCGCCAATAGTGGGAAATCCAGTTCTGAACGTCGCCAACTCGATAATCCAGAGCCAGTTGGCCAGCATGGCAGGAATGGCCCATCTTCGTCCTTCGGGCCCCGTCCCACTTATGTCCCTTCGACCGTCGCCAAATCAACCACCACCCCGGCCTCAAGTATACCTTCGACCTGCCATTCCGCAGAATCAAGGCTACAGTATGGGAGTGCCCGGAATGCAGCCTCCGATGCAACAAGTTCGGCTTTCCCTTCCGCCACAACCTCAGCCTCCTATGGGCGCGCCGTTTGGTGGACCCATTATGCAGCGACCTCCTTACGTGACTGGACCCCCGCCGTCTGGACCAGCGCTCGGGCCGCCACCTGGACCTGCGCCCAGTTCGGTTCGGCATAACTGGAACGACGATGTCAATCAGTTCTTGATGAGAATGAACCAATCAAACGGTAGGTCGCACATTCATAAAACGAACCTCAAATATGTCGGTTCAGCCATGTCCCAGCCGACTTCGATGCCCATGCTACCTGAACGCTCGCGATCACCTCGTCGATCTTCTCGGAACCGTCGTCATCGCGATACACGACGCCGCTCCTCCAGACGTCGAGCGCGCCACTCTTCGTCTCGATCGCGCTCCAGAAGCCCTTCACGTTCCATGAGTTCCTCCAGAAGCTACTCCCGCTCCGTCAGCTCATACAGTAGTCTGTCCAGATCGCCCAGTCGCTCTCGATCGCCCCGAGAACGGAGCTACCGTTCGCAGCTCCCTATGGGATCGCAGCAGCCTGACCGAGATCCTGGCGGCTATATGCCTAAAGGTCGCCGATCGGGCGACAGAGGCAGTCGAGGAGGCAACTCGAACAGAGACCCAGATATGGACTGTGTCAAAGCGATCGGACTGGACCACGACTACATGAGCAAGCTGGAAGAGCAGAAGCGTCTTCGAGAACAAATGCTTAGGAAGAAGGAGCAGAGAAGGAACGAAAACAGAGGCAGCCCCGGACCCTCGAAGGTTTCGAGAAGGGACCCTCCTCCACAGGACCCCCTACCGACCGACGACAAGAAGCGCACTGGACGCTCAAAGGCCTACTTGGTGGTTGTGGTAGACAATGTGGAGAGATGGCCGGCCGCTCAGCCCACAATTCAAGCCATCGCTTCAGCAACTGGAAGAATAAAGGTATCGTGTATTTTCTGAACTCTTAGTATAGTGGGCTATTTAGAAATGTTGGCAATCAGCCTCATCCACCGTATCCATTGTCTTCCACGAACACGACAACGCAAAGCAGTTCATGATGAATCAAAATGGAAAGGTCTACGGAGGATGTCGTTTAGCCATACGCCTCGAGAAGGCTTACCTGAATTTGGCCACTGTGTGACAAATATGATATCTATGTGCTTGTATTTCCCTATTTCTAACATGCATAAATATGTATATGAGGAAAAATGGAATGAGTTCATGTGGCTGTCTGTGAGATCCATATTTGAATACTTAGAACGATAGCAAGGCATGTGTCATACCGTAGTCAATGGTTTTCATCTAGCTTAAGGGGAAAAAGAGGCATCAAAATTGATTCTATTACTTTTCACGAGCGTCGAAAGCAGTACTCTAGTCGAGGTGTGGTGGCGGAGGAAAGCGGAATGGAGGGCCAGAAACGAAAGGCTGGAGATGATGGATGTCAGCACGGCGGCCCTGGTGTTCCAGTCTTTCTGGGAGCCGGGGCGATCATCATGCTGAACCATCGCTCAACTCATCCAGCAAACTTCACAAAGAGCGAGTGAACCGATCTATGAGGATAAAAACAATAGGTTCACGGGACACGCTCAATAAAAACGTCCTCCCATTACCTAGCCTACCTGTGTGACCTCAGAAAGAGATCTCATAAAAGGAAACATTGTTCGTGTTCAGTCATATCCATTGTGATTTTATACCTTCAGAACTATGCCCCTTCTTAGCATGCTAACTCCATTTAATGCCCTCATTTCCTAGGCTAATCTACGTCGGAGATGCCGTCAGGGGTAGGATCGGCTATTTACGATTGGTAATCTATATTTGCGCACTTACAGCCCCTTTCTGCTGGGTCCTTTTAATCGAGATTGCATCCTCTTAGTCACCTTGGAAGTCCTTTCCATCACGCGATCTTATTCCCTTCTTTATGAGTCTCAATCATTTAGGAAAAACGTTCGCTGAATGATATGAGCCATTTCCCAAACCAACAATCTACAGAAGAGCTAGTGGCATTTGCAGGCAATCGTGAATTATTGAATTTGATATGAAATTTGTTAGGATAAACATGTGAAATTAATTACACGAAATGCACTCTAGGCGACTCGGGTTAATTGATGATCTGAAAATGTAAACATTTGTTAGTTGTCGAATGAACACGAATAACAACAACAAGGGGACTTGCCCATGTGCCACAATATCGGCTTCACATCGTGTAATAGATAAATGTCAGGCTTATGAAATACTTCTCATAAATCTGGGAATTACATCAGTGAGTCGCGCACTTGACTCTTTAGCTCAGGTCTATCAGATCCGGTTAAAGTCGACCTTTAAAGACGAAGACAAGTAGATACTTGAAAAAAAAACCTAGCTACTCTAGCTGAGGTTAGAACGGTTTCTTGGGCTTGAAGATTGCTGAAATATTTCGGCCTGCTTCGATCATTGTTCTTGTGTTCGACGGCTACTTGAAGAGGTTAGAACGGTTTCTTGGTGCTAGCAGCTGCTAGCCGAAGTTAGGTTAAACTAGTAAGTCTATCTTCGTCGTCCGCGACCTACGTGCTCCCAAAGATTAGCCGCTGCGGACGATATTCTGGCCAATAACAACACTTACAGTGAAGCTCTGATCTCTACAATTTAAGCAGAAAACGCTTCTACTTCAGCTCCATATGCGGTTGTAGATATTTGAGTATTTGCCCGTGATCCGTTGAGCACATCCCAAACGTGTTGAATGTTTTCACTTTTGGCTTCGAAGTTTTGAGTTTTGCACAACCACTGATCGGTGATCCTAACCATCAGATTCCTTTTTACTTTTTTGATAATGTTTTTAAGCAGCTGATCTTGATAGATCTGCCTTGAGGGTGCAACTCTTTGGAACTTTCTATGACAGCACCTCATCGATGAGCATACAACCTCACTTGTAGGATAGGCGACGACCACGCGGATGGAGCTTAGCTTCCGAACGAACGCAGCACCATATTCGTCAGAAGTCATGGCCGAAGCCATTCTTCGATTCATAAATTTGGTGTTTCCACAAACTTGGCTGAAGTAACGCATGAGAATGATGACTTCCCCGAGGAATTCTGTAGATTTTATGCTGGGAAGAAGTGAATATAAATGTGGTCCGTTTCCACTCTTGGACCCAACATAACCCAGGATATAAAGCAACAAAAACAAGAAGTATCTTATGTACAAACACAAAGAAAATATTACTTATTTACAAGTAAATATCAAATTCCATATCGGGTAATTTCTTGCCTCAGTCGTGGCTGTTCACCAAGTCGACACTGCTAGAAGCTGGCAGTATTTCGTCTCGCATAGATCTTCAACTTCCTCCGATGACGGACAACATCGCCGCGAACGATCATTCGGTTTTGGAGTAGGGCCAGTTCCATGTCCTCGTTTGAGAACGTAATATGAATCATGACGAGAGCAGCGCTACAGTGGCCAAGAAATGAGACACTCAGCAACTACCGTCTCCTTCCTTTATACCCAGAAGGCGCCGCCCCTTCCTGTTAAGACAGCATCAATTAGCCGAGAGTCTGCCCTCCACCCTCTGTCCCGGAAATCATTTGAAACACGCTATTTTCCTGTGATCTTCAATAATTCATTGCGAAGGTGAATGTATCGGAAAGGTCAGCATCTTAAGAGCAATTTCAGAAGGGGCTTTGGCAAACAAACAGAGCGATGCGTGTGGCATTTGCAACGACCATTTACTTGATGAAATACCCGAGGACGGAGCCATGCACTTTTGATTGAACTAAAAGCTGACCCGAAAATTGGAAATGAATACTGAAATGATGTCAACTGCACTGGACAGCTGGTAAATTGAATTACCGTAGTCATTTCTGTTCTTTTTGGGTCAGCTTGATCTCTATGAAGTACAGATCAACTTTGTGTAATTGGTATGACATCAGAACTGTGGATTATAGTGTTTTTATACTTAATTGACTGCAGAAGTTGGGGTCGTTTCAATGTTATAATTATGATACAGTTGTATATTATGGAGCATAAACGCAGCTGCGCGCGATTTGGCGCCCTTTAGGTGTTCAGGCTACAGTAACCCGTCGACGTTTACCGGGTTCGACGTCGCCTATGAGTCGGACTCCTCAGCAGCACTGACGCACAAGATTCAAGTGCGATATACGGTTCCCGACGGTTGGAGATGAGCACGGATACTTGGATAATAGACGGCGCATGCTACCAACTCAGGAACAAATGGAATCGTGCGTCAGCTTTCATAAGGGGCTTACGATAAACACAGTGTATGTTAGGGACTAGGGATGCACCGGAACGGAAACCGGAACGAACCGGAATCAGTCAGAAGGTCCGGGGTTCGAATCCACCCTCGAGCAAAACTTTTTTTATGTACTTTTTCCGCACGTTTTTCCGCATATTTAAATTTTGCTTACGTAGAATCAGACAATCAAACAGTTTCCAGAATGTTATGTCGAGAAAATACAAAAATAAAAAAGTTTTGCTCGCGGGTGGATTCGAACCCCGGACCTTCTGACTGATTCCGGTTCGTTCCGGTGCATCCATACTTTTTACTAGAAACAAACGGCAGCACCCCCCGTGAAACGGCCATCGCACCCTGCACTTGCCCCGCAAGGGCGATCGCCGCAGGATCCCATATTTTCGATAGGCTCTCTAATCCCAGACGAGTCACTTTCATAAGGCTCATCGGCAAATTTGTGTGCATTTTCGTTTTTCTTGCCACCTAGCCCCATGTAGCATCAAAATATGGCTGAATAGCAAAAAAACTGGAATTGAAGATAGGCCTTCTAGCCGGTGTAGCAGAAATTTTTTTTCAGCATATACCGCACATTTTCTTTTTTCACACTTCTCCGCAAAGACGCCTAGATACGGTTCGCTAGTGAAACACCATGGTCTATGCAGATTACAGAATCAAGCAGCGAAGAAAGTGACGACAGCACCCCTCGTGGGTCCCGTCACGATATACTTGCTGTGTCAATTGTGGGATACAATCGCGGAAGAATTCCATGAAAACTCCAAAATTTGCATGCACCGTGTCGTTTGATCGGGGAACTTTGCGTAGATAGCTTACAAGGGGACGGTCAATCATGCAACTCTAAGATCGACGCGAGACTAGGGGCGAACGGTAGGCCTAGATGAATGTATAAACTGTGCAAAATACTAGGTGCCCTCACGCGCTCTATGCCCGTCAAAAGAGATGCGATATGCTTTCTCACAGACGCCATATTAGTTTCTCACCGATGATTCCCAAGTGACCCAGTGTATACTTAACGAGCATCAGGTAGTCGGATTGTGATTTGTCAGACGGTTACCTTAGGTAGTATGTATGAACACTTTCCAACCCAAACAAAATTGTGAGTTTAAGTATACACTGGGTCACTCGGGAATCATCAGTGAGAAGCGATGCTATGCTGGTGAGAAAGCCTCTTTTGACGGACATAGAGCGCGTTAGGGCACCTAGTATTTTGCACTGTTAATACACCCACCTAGGCCTACCGTTTGCCCCTAGTCTTGTGTTGACCTTAGAGTTGCATGATTGACCGTTCCCTTGTTAGGGAAGGGACGTGAAGAGGAAAATAACTGAAAAAATCCAACGACATTTGTAGAAGGACAAAACGCGAATTTTACGTGATACATTAAGCTTTTTCGTCGTTTCTTTATTATTCAGTCATATTTTGATGCTACATGGGGCTAGGTGGCAATAAAAACGAAAATGCACGCAAATTTGCCGATGAACCTTATGAAAGTGATTCATCTGGGATTAAGGCCTGTTCATACTCGGCGGAATATTCCGCGCGCGCGGAACAAATCCATTGTAAATCGTGTTCCGCGGAATATTCCGCGCGCACGGAACACGAAAAATGTTCCGCAGGTGTTCATACTTTGTTCCGCGGAACACCGACACCACCCGCCGCGATTTTTGTTCCGCGGATCATTTTTCTTGTTCCATGGTCTGCCATGGAATTTTTCGATGTTCCGCGGAACAAATGTGTGGTCTTACAGGGATTTTGGCCGCTTTGATCAGGTCTGCTGCTAAAAGAGTGAATTGAGCTGCCATTGTTGGCCAATGGTCATACTTGTGTGCTTCCCAAGCACTTTTGGACCTATCTGAATCGGCCTTCTCGTCACGCCGCCATGTACTCTATGTTAAATATGTACTAATGGTCAGATGCGTTATTTAGAGGTTTATGATGGATAAGTGCAGCGAAGAGATCATTCCTGGAGAAGAGGAGTTGGTGCTCGTGCGCGAAGAAAACGAACTTGATACTTCACATACACTGCCGAGAAAACGAAAGAAGAGGGATACATCCAGCATTCAGCCGTGGATTGGTACGGAATATACCGAAGACGACGTGAAACGTCTCATCATCAAAGAAGTGCAGTCTCAAGAGTTCGTCTGGGCAGAAAGCCATCCAGACTACAAGAACACTTACAAGAAGACTGTAGTGTTTGAAAGTATTGCGAAGAGAATAAATAACGATACTGGAATGGATCTAAATGGCAAGTTCCTCGTACCGTAACTTACGCTTCTCATCTTTTTTAGGCCAGTATGTCGGAGAAACGTGGGGACTTCTCCACAAATATTACAAGAACAACGTTAGAGGAAAGAAGCCGAAGACAGGAGATGGATTAGATGCCAGTGCGAAGACCCACTGGAAGTTCAGCGAAGATCTCTCTTTTCTGCAGGAATCAAGATCGGCAATTAAAACGTACGTCTGTCGTCTGCTCTCATGTCATTATGAGTTTTAGGCCGCGTCTCCTGCTTTCGCAGGGCTCGGTCTCCAATTACGAGTATCTCTCGCAAATTGATGTCGACACTGAAGGAATTGGAGATGATCCAGTCAGCACTGAAGGACCATCCTCGACCCAAACGGTTCAGTCATCGCACGAGCCGCATGTGCGTCGCCAGAAGAAGAGCATTGATTCTGTTGACGCCGCAATTATTTCTACTGCAGATTCGATTAAGGAGCAACTTGCACGAACTGTTACCGAAGCCACGTTTGGCCATTACGTGCAAAAGGTATTTACCGACGTCGAAGAAAAGAATCGTCGCCTCGCCGTTCAAATGAAACATGAGATTTTGGAGATTTGTAATAAGTATGAGTTGTTGTGCCTGGACATTTAGAAAAAATGCATTGTTTCCTATGAGCATCATTCGTTTGTGCTGTTTCTCGGACGAATACAGTTTTTTTTGTGAGAATTTAGCAATATATACATGTTTCCAGATGACTCTATTCGACGCGTTCAACTACTTGGCGATGCTGAGGGAGCTCAACCGTCTAAGGAAGCTAAGAATGAAGAAGCGACGCTATTATGTGCGCCCAGCACACCTTCTTCATGAGCCAGCGCGATTCCCCTTGTTTCGAACTTACTATCAATCAGACGATCGACGCGATCTCCAGAAGTTTCTTCGCCTATCAAGGGATGCTTTCGACGATCTACACTCTGTCCTCGAGGAGAAGATATGTAAAGCTCGAACTCATCGTTTCCCACTGTCGTCAAAAGAACGTCTTGCAGTGTTTTTAAGGTATACGAGACTTCTCTACATCCTCTAGATTATTTGCTGTTTAGATTCGCCGCTCACGAATCTAGCATACACAGCTTGGAATCTATGTTTGGAATAGGTTGCAGCACAGCGCATGCAGTAATCAAGGAAGTGACGGCAGCTATCAATGAGCGCCTCATCTCGTGCATGCCGACGCTGTCAGAAGATTTCCTGAGAAGAAGAGCCGAAGAATTTCACGAAAAATGGAATTTTCCGCATTGTCTGGGTGCTCTGGACGGAAAACACTTTGAGGTTAAAGAACCGCCGGGCCAAGGATCTCTATACTTCAATCATTTACACTTCAATTCTATCGTCGGTCTAGCATGGGTTGATGCCCAATATCGGTTCATACTTCTAGACATCGGTGCCCCCGGACGATGTTCCGATTCTCAAGTGAGCAACTAATTTTGGGCCTGAAGTACTAAACTAACTTAAGATTTACAACGCAAGTCCGATAGCAGAAGGATTCTTCGACGGAACCTACAGAATACCGCCACCAGCGAGGATTGGTAACTTGGAATTACCGTTCGTCGTGGTTGCCGATCAAGGCTTCCGGTTATCCGACGTTGTCATGCGACCGTTTAATCGACGTGATGCAGCTCGCGACGAACATAAACGAGAATTCAATAAACGACTTTCGAGGTGTGGACAAGTTGCCACTAAGCCACTATTAAGCTAGTCTTTAGAGCCCGTCGCGTGAGCGAGAATTGTTTTGGCATTCTCGTCAATCGCTTTCGTGTACTGCAGAGCCCTCTTTACATGGCAATTAGCGAAGCACAAAAGTTCGTCGCGGCCCTAGCGCTGCTCCACAATTGGATAAGAAGCCGCGAAATCGAACGAGGTGAAGAACCCGAGTATTTGGATCCCAACGCTGCGCCAATCTCTTCTTCGACGCCCTCTGAGCATCCAGCTCCCTCTTCCTCGCAAGGAATACGAACGAGAGAATTGTTTACACGCTTTTTTTCCAGTGCAGAAGGGCACATCGATTGGAACACAATTCATTGAAGTTCATTGTTTTCAGCGAAATGTTAAACGAGCTCAATATTAAAAAGTAGACACGAAACGCGTGAGGCGCCACGACAATCCTACGGTAGACGGTTGTTCCGCGCGCGCGGAACAAATGGGTGTTCATACTTTTGCGGCGAGTATGAACGGAAATTTGTTCCGCGCGCGGGGAATATTCCGTGCGCGGGGAACAAATCGGTGTTCCGCGCGTTCGACGGCATTTTTGTTCCCCGCGCGCGGAACAAAAGTATGAATGGGCCTTTAGGGAGCCTATCGAAAATATGGGATCCTGCGGCGATCGCCCTTGCGGGGCAAGTGCAGGGTGCGATGGCCGTTTCACGGGGGGTGCTGCCGTTTGTTTCTAGTATACTTTTTACGTACCTTTTTATTTTGCATTGCAACTTCATGGAAAAGACACGTCGGAAGCAAAGAAATCTCCTGTATGGAGTGAGACCGTTGGGTATGAATGGAGCCAAAACGACGTAACGGAATTTACTGATTTCCTGACACGTATACACAAGTGCGGCAAGAAAATGGCAGTCAGGATGCCGAAGTTATGCTCAGTCATAACTGGCTGAAGGATCCGCAGTCTGTAGGAATCTGTAGGAAGGCTGAGCTGAAGGGAGCTTCGAGCCGAAGAAAGTTTGGCTTCTTCACGAAGTCGTACAAATACTCTAACAAGCCTAACCATCATTTATTACTTAGCACACCAAATATTGCATACGCCAGTAGGATAAACATAGAGAAAATACGTAATTTTCAATCGATCACATTCTGGTCACCATAGTAGAACGAGTCGGCGAAACGATTCAGACCACCGTGACAGTCGGTATGGCTTGGATGGTTGTTGAAGACATGGTAGTCCTCCAATCCGGCAACGTGGTACTGCGAAGCAACGTTGACCCGACGAGGCGCGTAGTCAACTAAACACAGAAGGTTATCATCATGTTAAGAAGCATATAGGTTCACCTGCTCCTTTGTTGAGCTCTGGCATTTGATAGTAGGAGACTGGGCGTTGACTCTTGCGATCCTGGCACAGCATCGAGTCGAAACTGGGGGAGTCGTCGACAGGCGCGAAGTAGCGTTCTTGATCATCGATGTGGCTTTGCTCTCCGAACGTTATGGTGACAGTCTTGTCATCCTCCTCGGGTGCGCTTTCTTGCTTTATCGAGGCGAGATAGTGATCATGGTTCCGCCAGACGACTTTGATGGTTTCCTCGGGGCATGCGGGGACGGCATAGACGACAGGGCCAGGGTCACTGGACGCTGAAATGCAAAAACATCATGATCCCAAGTAGAATCACAAAAACACTTACGGGCTGTCGTGAAACTCGGTTCGGAATCCAGGGAACAGGCATCCGCGTAGCTACCGGAGTCATATGCTCCCGTATCCGAGAGAGTGGTGCTCCAGCTGTCGTCGCCATTTCCGCAGGCGAATCCTTCGTTGGGCGCGACGGCAGTATCGACGGAGACCTTCTCTAAGGCGTCGCAGACAGACGTCATGTCATCCTCGACGGCGGTGCTACATTCACTCTCTGAACCACAGCAGTCAATTTTTGCAAGAAACAGCGCCGCTTACCAGCAGTAGCGCAGCTCATAGTCTCCCAAAATTCGATGTCGTGCGGATTCGCAAACGGACCCATGGCGGTGGCGACACTCATGACTGCCATTTCCGATGGAGCGACCGACGGAGACGGCATGCAGAGCGGGTGCTCCGAAGCGGAGGCGAAGGAGTTCTCTTCCAGCGACGACGCAGGTCTTCCTGAGGACATAGTGGAGCACAAGAAGTTTGCAGCGACCGGTGGCTGGCGCAGACGATTTGCAACAACCGCCTCCACCAGCCGAATCCGCCTTTTATGCTCTGCGGAACGGTCTAGACTGCGTTTGAGACGTCTGAAAAACGCCCAATTAAACGGTTGGGATTGTCCATCGCCTCACGCGCTAAAATAAACACATCTCCAGATAAAATATCTCGCATGAGTCGAAGACACACAACCAAAAGAACATGGAAAGCACGAAAGCCAACGGAACTTTAGTTTACACCTACAAACGTAACAAGAAAACAGCGTTGACAGAGAACACAATTACGAATCACTTTCGGTGGAGCTCTCCCGGGAACTCTTCCTCGCCCTTTGCAGTTCATTCGCCTCCTCGCGTTTGATCTTCGCCACCCGGATTGCTTCCAGCTCCAACCGCATGTCTTCGCACTCCTGGATCTGGTAGCACACGTCAAGAGCCTGGTGCACCTGTAGATGTTTATCGTACTTCTGCTCCAGCTGGAACTCGGCGCCGCAGTCGAAGCAGTGGAAGTATTTCGGAATGGCGCGCTTCTCGAGCCACATCTGCAACGGAGTCTTTCGACCGTTGACGGTGAACAGCACAGGCGGGTCAGTGGGCCTCTTCTTCTTCGTCGGAGACGACGTCCCGTCGAAACTGACGTGCTTCTTCGGCGATTGAGTGTCGTCGGTGGACATCTGAAATGAACAACTTCCGTCAATAAAGTTCCTGTCAAGCAATATCGAACTCCCGATAAGACTCGACGCCCGTCATTCCGAGTTTCAACGCGAGCTCAGAAACCACCTCAGAGATCGGAAGCGAACCGAATGCAAACAAACGAAGCGAAGATCGCCGCGAGACCTAACCGCACAGACATTCAAAGCTTCAATCTTCATTTCGATGCTCATCAACTGGTACCAAAACAGTTACATGAACACAGATTTCAGAGCATTCTAATCATTCCTAATAGTCGTCCTTTTCTCCTTTGCTTGACTTCTTCTTCTTTGTCTTTTTCCCGTGTCCCTTGCGCGTTTTCAAGAGCAGCCGAGTCGGCTGTTCAACTTTGTTTTCCTCCTGAAAGCGGACATGAAATAACCATTCGCGCATATGCACTTACCAGCTCCCAGTCAAACGGAGTCTCATCATCGTTAACGTTAACGTCTTCGTCTTCACCTGCTGATTCAAGCAACTTTCTTATGGCTTTGTAATCAGGCACTTCACATGGTTCAAGACGATTGATCATCTCGATAATCTCCACGAACTGCATAGGCCCTCTGAAGAATTCGGTCGGATTCTTGAAAAACTCTTCCTTCAGATGATATACTCTCTCGCGGTTTCTCTCTTTCGCCCATGGAATGTCTGCAGGAGACATGATGTCATAGCACTAAAATGATATTAGAATTCAGCGAGAAGATGGTGACTGTTGATTATACCGTATAAAACCACGATTCGAGGTCGTCTTTGGCCGTTTGTGGCAGAGACCTATGGCTGAAAATAACAAATGACATGAGCAGAAGAGGTGTTCGGAATTGTGTGACGTACCTGGCACGAGGTGCATAAAGTACAGTTCCAAGAAACTGGTATACAGACGATTCCGGCAGGTCTTTATCGTCATCGGCAAGGTGTACGGACATTCCAAGGTCGATCAGGTAAATGCGCCGATGGTAGGGCTTGAGTCCAATGGAGTAGTTGGCCGGTTTGATGTCCCTATGGATGTATCCAACCTTGTGGAGCTCGGTGATGCCGTCAAACATTTGCGTAAAGACGCGCAACGCCGTATGCCATCTAGAACAGTTCAGCAGTAGTGATTTTACTCAATAGACACACCTACTTGATCTCATATTTGTGGATGAGCTTCTCTACACAGGTTCCGACACGAGTCATCACGAAGAACTTCATCTCTCCTACGGCACCGCTTCCGAAAACCGAAATTAGATGCAGCACGCCCTCGGGGTTCTGGCTGCGATACTTCATGATCTGGTCGTACGCTTTCACCTCCTTTTTTATGCGCGAGGAAAGGCCTTCCCGCTTGTATTCCGTCTTCATGGCGTACTTGTTGTTCATGTCATCCTTGACCAAGTATATTTCACCGAATCCGCCCGACCCGATTCGATCAACGACTGAGACTCGCAGAAACTGGACAGTGATAACAGTGCCCGGGATGAGATGCTCGTTCCTATCCAAACGGAGACCGCCACTCATCTTCGACTTACTGTCGACTGCATCGCACATCTTGCTTTTGGCCTTACTTTTGTTGTTCTTGGAGCTTTTCTTCTAGACATCACACACCATCCCATGTTTAGAACCGCTGCACTTACCTTGTCATCATCCACCGTCTTTTGCTTGTCCTTTTTTCGCATGTCTCTCCGCTGACTTTGCGACCGCGATTCAGACGATTTATTCTCGCCAGTTAAAGTACGCCGCGGCCCTTTCGACGGCGAACAGGTGACCTCTTTCTTACGGCGTCCGCTATCAGCCATGACGAAATCCGCGTAAGAGGCACGGCAGATGTGCCAGAGGGCCAACCGATCGCTTGCTTCGACTGATGACGAAACAATTTTGCAGCACGACTGGCAGCATCTGAAAAGTCTAGACAATGAGACGAGACGCAAGGTGCACGAAGACATAAAAAGACATCAATGATTTGCATATAGATTTGGAGGCTGACCGCAAATCAGTGGAACTTTCGCGAAGGAAAGGCTCAAAACGACCGCTCGCTCAACTCATTCTGGGATACATTGGATTTTGCTTGGCATTGACGCGAAGTCCCTGGAAATTTCGATTTGTCTACTGTAGCCGTTGTTGCAACATGGGTATCCAGAACAGAGGATCTCCAAATGTGGGTTTGGTAAAGTGGTAGTGTGATGTGTCGGTAGACCCTACTACCTAGGTTCGATTCCTCGACTGCGCATAATATCTTGCTCGGTGCTCTCGTTTTTTCGCTATTTTTGCCTTCCATAAGTGGCTCAGAATGTCCAGCCGACTCCCTCTGTTGTTTCTTCAAACACTCAAAATTCCATTGGAATTGACCAAGTGCGCAAAAGGCTAATCACGTTGCTAGGCGCCGCCAGTCCCCCCACTCATACTCATCGCCAGGTGTGCGCACAGCTATTCCCCCATCAGACGCGCTCCTCAGGTTGCCACAAATGAGTATAGGCAACTAAAATCAATGCGCGGCACTCCCACATTCCCGCTCCGCTCGTTGACTCTCATTTCAAACGCCACATTCAGGCATCTGTCTTCGTCCAGCTCTCTGCAATGACCACTCATAAGATCGAATTCGCCATGTCCTTCAATCCCGGCGAACTACAGTACCTCCCCAATCTGCCCACCGCTCAACTGACCGGAGAGCCCAAACAGTTCAACGACCTGGACTGGTTTGTGAAGCTCGTGTACAACGCCCCTGAAGACAGCCTCAGTGTGTACTGTATCAATAAGCAGGTGGACGACGGCATTCCCATATTGCTTTGGGGCGATTATGTTTACTGTCTTACCTATGGAGAGGACATGAAGGAGGCTAAAATCAATGTAAACCACATTTATGGCTTTGCCTTATGAGTATTTTTAGGGGAATATTCTGAATTCCGTCAGTTCGATGGCCTTCTTCTGCACTGCCCCGAGTATCTCAGCTCATCTCAACTCCGAAAATCAACTTAAGTTGAACCTGCAGGTGGAATTTGCGAGGTATACACGGAGCCATACACCCTTTCATATGAGATATTTCGTTAGATTTCAAAGTTACCGCTTGGACATACCCTCGGAAGACCCCAATACGGTCCACCTGAAGCTGGACTGTGGAAAAGACCTCTACGTTTCGAATATGATCCTTTCCCATCACTCACCCTTCTTCGCCAACATGTTCAAATATACCCAGTTCAAAGAGGAAGAACCCAGGGTGTTCAACATCCACAGAGTGAAGTACACCACGGTCTGCATGATTCTGCATGCACTCTATGGACTGGATATCTATCCTTTGCGTAAGTCCCCTCATTTTATCCACACTATGTTGGTCCTCAATACAGGCTGTACGACGCCCGAGCAACTCCACGAAACCCTCACCACGTGCGATCAGTGGCTCTGTGACTCTGCTGTAAGGGCCATGGAAAGCGGCATCCTCAAAGCGGATTCTGGCAGTTTAGAGCACCTACTGGGCATGGCGGACAAGTTCCGAATGTTCAATTTGGTGGAAGACATTGCGCGCAACATGACTCAGAGCACTTTCAAGAATATGGTTGTTCATCCCTTCTCGATTGAGACTTTAAGAGTTCTCATGAGGGCTATGCAGGGCTATCTCTGAGTTGTAGTCTCTACGCTTCTCGGGGTTTAAATGTGATGAAGAGCCTGTTGTATTTTGTCTTTGATGGTTACGTGCAGCAGTATTTTTTCCATCCTTTCGTGACACGCATGAACTCTGTATATTTACTAGTTGGCGAATAAGCTTTATGGCAAAACTGAGTAAGATTTTCAGCTTCACCAGCTGTGTTTATATAAATAAATCACGTTTTTATGTTAGATAAACGTGGCTGTACGTGAGGTTGCACCCTCGAAGTAGGAAAAGCTAAGTATCCTAATGGCGGCAAGAATGGTACTCACGCCTCGAAGACATAGCGGCAGTGAACCTGTACTTTCTAACTGTCTGTGTGGGTCATTGCGAACGCGTCTGATCAGTAAACCGGTCGGCTTCGGTTCAACGCCGGCCTGGGCCACTATTTTTTCTGGTGTCTGAAATCGACCGTTTTATTCAAAAGTAGTCCATCCAAAGCAAATTTTTCAAATGTGGAGCACTCACATATCCCATGTACTTCTGTGCGAGCTGTACCCACTAACAACAATGTGACCTCAACTAACGCTAATCTAATTTTTTCCATTGATATCCGGTAACCTGACACCGTCTCTTGCAATTCTAGCGCCAAGACATCGCATGTTTCTCGAATAACAAATCCGCTGTTAATTACGGGCCCCTCACTTTCATTTCCATCGTTACCGCTTTCATAACAATCGGCGCGCGCACCTGCCACCCTCGGGTTCTCACAGACAAGCGGCGGCTAATTAAAATGCTGAAATAATGTGCGCAACTCACGCTCACCCATGTGTGTTGCATTGAAAAGAAGCCGACAGCAGGCGAGAAAGCGGATTAAGGGGTCCAATATCATGCTATCACGCGATGTACGAAGGATCAGGCCCGAGATTATAGTGACCTCATGCGACCTGGTGGTAATTAAATTAACTACATTTTCACCTCGACGTAATCACGCGAGTTAGAAATGTTGGGATATGCGAAATGTGGGCCAATGAGTAGTTCTACAGTATATTTGCTGGCTCCTCCAATCGGAAAGGGAATATTTGAATAGTTTTTGCTTTGTTTTAGCTCAGATTCTGGCAAAATTGGCAGAACCTAAACCAAAGTGTGGACGTAAAGGGCAAGGCCGATAGATTTGAATGAACCTAGCGCTTAATGAAGGGATAAGGTAGAATTGAAACCAACACGGTAAAATTTCGCAACCGACTCAGAATTCGAAGTATATCAAGCGATCTAAGGCGGCTTGAGTCGGCTCGGATTGACTTCGGCTCATTGGTCTTGTCCTTAAGCACTCTAGACCAGAACGGCCGAACATGCAGTGATCTAATGTAGGCCCCTCATCCGAATTTTCTGGGCGACTTCACTATTTTCTGTTCTGTAGTGAATCGCAAATGGAGCGAGTAAGCTTTATTAGTGGTAAGAATGACATGAACTTTGAACTGCTTGTGAACTGAAATTCGATTCCTCGACTGCGCATAATATCTTGCTCGGTGCTCTCGTTTTTTCGCTATTTTTGCCTTCCATAAGTGGCTCAGAATGTCCAGCCGACTCCCTCTGTTGTTTCTTCAAACACTCAAAATTCCATTGGAATTGACCAAGTGCGCAAAAGGCTAATCACGTTGCTAGGCGCCGCCAGTCCCCCCACTCATACTCATCGCCAGGTGTGCGCACAGCTATTCCCCCATCAGACGCGCTCCTCAGGTTGCCACAAATGAGTATAGGCAACTAAAATCAATGCGCGGCACTCCCACATTCCCGCTCCGCTCGTTGACTCTCATTTCAAACGCCACATTCAGGCATCTGTCTTCGTCCAGCTCTCTGCAATGACCACTCATAAGATCGAATTCGCCATGTCCTTCAATCCCGGCGAACTACAGTACCTCCCCAATCTGCCCACCGCTCAACTGACCGGAGAGCCCAAACAGTTCAACGACCTGGACTGGTTTGTGAAGCTCGTGTACAACGCCCCTGAAGACAGCCTCAGTGTGTACTGTATCAATAAGCAGGTGGACGACGGCATTCCCATATTGCTTTGGGGCGATTATGTTTACTGTCTTACCTATGGAGAGGACATGAAGGAGGCTAAAATCAATGTAAACCACATTTATGGCTTTGCCTTATGAGTATTTTTAGGGGAATATTCTGAATTCCGTCAGTTCGATGGCCTTCTTCTGCACTGCCCCGAGTATCTCAGCTCATCTCAACTCCGAAAATCAACTTAAGTTGAACCTGCAGGTGGAATTTGCGAGGTATACACGGAGCCATACACCCTTTCATATGAGATATTTCGTTAGATTTCAAAGTTACCGCTTGGACATACCCTCGGAAGACCCCAATACGGTCCACCTGAAGCTGGACTGTGGAAAAGACCTCTACGTTTCGAATATGATCCTTTCCCATCACTCACCCTTCTTCGCCAACATGTTCAAATATACCCAGTTCAAAGAGGAAGAACCCAGGGTGTTCAACATCCACAGAGTGAAGTACACCACGGTCTGCATGATTCTGCATGCACTCTATGGACTGGATATCTATCCTTTGCGTAAGTCCCCTCATTTTATCCACACTATGTTGGTCCTCAATACAGGCTGTACGACGCCCGAGCAACTCCACGAAACCCTCACCACGTGCGATCAGTGGCTCTGTGACTCTGCTGTAAGGGCCATGGAAAGCGGCATCCTCAAAGCGGATTCTGGCAGTTTAGAGCACCTACTGGGCATGGCGGACAAGTTCCGAATGTTCAATTTGGTGGAAGACATTGCGCGCAACATGACTCAGAGCACTTTCAAGAATATGGTTGTTCATCCCTTCTCGATTGAGACTTTAAGAGTTCTCATGAGGGCTATGCAGGGCTATCTCTGAGTTGTAGTCTCTACGCTTCTCGGGGTTTAAATGTGATGAAGAGCCTGTTGTATTTTGTCTTTGATGGTTACGTGCAGCAGTATTTTTTCCATCCTTTCGTGACACGCATGAACTCTGTATATTTACTAGTTGGCGAATAAGCTTTATGGCAAAACTGAGTAAGATTTTCAGCTTCACCAGCTGTGTTTATATAAATAAATCACGTTTTTATGTTAGATAAACGTGGCTGTACGTGAGGTTGCACCCTCGAAGTAGGAAAAGCTAAGTATCCTAATGGCGGCAAGAATGGTACTCACGCCTCGAAGACATAGCGGCAGTGAACCTGTACTTTCTAACTGTCTGTGTGGGTCATTGCGAACGCGTCTGATCAGTAAACCGGTCGGCTTCGGTTCAACGCCGGCCTGGGCCACTATTTTTTCTGGTGTCTGAAATCGACCGTTTTATTCAAAAGTAGTCCATCCAAAGCAAATTTTTCAAATGTGGAGCACTCACATATCCCATGTACTTCTGTGCGAGCTGTACCCACTAACAACAATGTGACCTCAACTAACGCTAATCTAATTTTTTCCATTGATATCCGGTAACCTGACACCGTCTCTTGCAATTCTAGCGCCAAGACATCGCATGTTTCTCGAATAACAAATCCGCTGTTAATTACGGGCCCCTCACTTTCATTTCCATCGTTACCGCTTTCATAACAATCGGCGCGCGCACCTGCCACCCTCGGGTTCTCACAGACAAGCGGCGGCTAATTAAAATGCTGAAATAATGTGCGCAACTCACGCTCACCCATGTGTGTTGCATTGAAAAGAAGCCGACAGCAGGCGAGAAAGCGGATTAAGGGGTCCAATATCATGCTATCACGCGATGTACGAAGGATCAGGCCCGAGATTATAGTGACCTCATGCGACCTGGTGGTAATTAAATTAACTACATTTTCACCTCGACGTAATCACGCGAGTTAGAAATGTTGGGATATGCGAAATGTGGGCCAATGAGTAGTTCTACAGTATATTTGCTGGCTCCTCCAATCGGAAAGGGAATATTTGAATAGTTTTTGCTTTGTTTTAGCTCAGATTCTGGCAAAATTGGCAGAACCTAAACCAAAGTGTGGACGTAAAGGGCAAGGCCGATAGATTTGAATGAACCTAGCGCTTAATGAAGGGATAAGGTAGAATTGAAACCAACACGGTAAAATTTCGCAACCGACTCAGAATTCGAAGTATATCAAGCGATCTAAGGCGGCTTGAGTCGGCTCGGATTGACTTCGGCTCATTGGTCTTGTCCTTAAGCACTCTAGACCAGAACGGCCGAACATGCAGTGATCTAATGTAGGCCCCTCATCCGAATTTTCTGGGCGACTTCACTATTTTCTGTTCTGTAGTGAATCGCAAATGGAGCGAGTAAGCTTTATTAGTGGTAAGAATGACATGAACTTTGAACTGCTTGAATAACAACAATCCAAACGATAATGACAAAACTGATTCTTAGAGTATAAATAATTGAAATTGAGTGATTAACATGAGGTCAGACCGTTAAAAATCATAAATGATACTGCATCGTGCGACTGATGAGCCTGAGCGATTCAATCGAGTATGGGGTCAAGTCCAAGTTCCTCAACTGCTCCCGGTTCATCGTAGCAGCGACGGCGTCCACTAGATGATACATTCGGAATCGATCGGCGACGAGAAGAAGGTCACACACTCCGGGAACGAGCGTTTTGATGATTCCCATTTCGATGGCTCTTATGGCCGATTCACAGAGCCACTGGTCGCAGACTCTCAGAGTTTCGTGGATTTGGTCCGTACTCGCACATACTGAATCATCGGCTGTATGTAGCGATCAAGAGGTCACTCACATTTTGGATAGATCTCCAGTCCGTACATCGTGTGCAGAATGAGAAGTGCGCTGAGGAACTTGACCTTGTGGATTTGGCACACTTTAGCTTCACCGTCATCAATCTGACTCTGCTTGAACATGTTGTCGAAGAAGTGGGAGAACTGGCAGAGTCGAGTCTTCGAAACGTAGAGGTTCTTTCCACAGTCCAGCCGCAGGTGGACAATATCCGGGTCGTCTGGCTGGGGAATGTCCAAGCGGTAGCATGTGAAACTAAAGGTTTAGACCTTAGGAATCCTTGTCAAAATATGTATTTATATGAATCCTTTATCCCCTTAGGCCTTGCCACTCTTGTATCTAGTAACCCCACTGTTACGAACCTTTTGAACGTAACTTCCAAGATCACTTTGATCGAGCCCGCATCGTTACATCTATAGTTCATGTTCGGCATTCGGCAGTTGAAGACGGCATAGGAAACGGAGTTCACAAAATTACCCTGAAAGATGACCATAAAGAGAACACGAACTTGTACTCACATTGAATTTGTTCTCCTTGACGCCCTCTCCGACGGTGAAGCAGAACTCGTAGTCGCCCCAAAACACAATTGGATGGCCATCTTCCACCTGCTTGTTGATGAAATACAGGCCGAGCACGTCCTCTTTCACGTTGCATTTGACGCCGACGTACCAATCCATCTCACAGTACTGCTTTATCGGGCTCCGATCGTGTCCGATATGCTGACCGGCATCGAAGTGCACTTCTTTCGGCTTGAAAGAGAAGGAAAACTCCAGCTTGCTGGACGACATGGCGAAAATGGGGTAGGGCACCGGCGTCCACTTACACGAGAACTGAAAACAATCGGTGAGCGCGTGAGCGGCGCGAATTGATTTTCACATCGCAGTTAGCTGCCGATACCCATCGGCGAGAACCTGAGCGCCTGGGAGGCGGGGATGTGCGCACACCTGCCGATAAGCCGGGGCACGATGGAGCCTAGCAACGTAATGAGCCGTCTATGTGTCGGCTGGATGGAGCGCTATAATTAGACGCGCCGTCATTAGGTGAAACGCGAGAGGAAGGGCAAAGAATGTTGAGGGACATACAGTAGCATAACATGTAATGTAAGTTCCCATAAAAATGTCAATGCGAACGGTTTCATATGTGTTTGTTATTGGATAACATTGATCTGAAGGACATATCTGACCAACCAGATACTCAGAGACACTTCGCTTCCGTTCTGTCTCTCTTCCTTTGTCTCAATATCACATGCTAACCCCCTTTACCTTTGGGTCTTGAAATTTTTGAAATTTTTCGGTTCGATTGCCAACATTTTCTAAAATGCTCGAGTCGAGGATATATATATTCAAAACGCCTGTAAAATAAAAACTTTTGGAGAACATTGGATGGAAATTGAATGGCACTGGATAGTTATCTCACTCAAATAGGCATAGGTTCGGGTCTCTGTCACGTACTTTTGGTCTTTCCAAATCACAAGAGACCCTTCCATCCTTATCTTAAACGTTTAAGAAAAGGTTGTAAGTCGAGAAGCCCGTCTACGTTCATTTATTTCTCAGAAACATCCCCTATATACAAACGGAGAACCGACGGGTCCGTTGGTCTGTTTGTGTGTGTGTATGTGTGTGTGTGTGTTTTTCCGTGCGCACGGGGAAAACACCCACACAAAATAAGGGCCCCGAGGGGAACCGAACCCGACACCGCCCGCTTACAAACGAAGCACGTTCGCAATGAGCCACACAGACATTTGAGGTGGTAGCGCTCTACTTCTACTATGTCTCTGGCGATGCTACGCCCGCAGGGCTATGGTGTCTGGCCGCCCGCAGGGCTACAGTTTTAAGCTCCAACTTCAACCCTATCCATGAGCGCCAATCTTGCCGCCCGCAGGGCTATGGGCTAATTGGCTTTTAGTACCTGGAGGGCACGAATTCGCGCGCAGCCGGGTTTATCCGAATAAATACAAAACAGTTTGGTTTTGTATCCGCACCGTCTGCGCGTAATAAACGCTCTGTTCACGTCGTGCCACTCCGATCCCGCCTGCATATCAGAATACATAAACTTTGACTATTCAAGAAGGTTTCATCCGAATTTTATTTACAAATATTCCTCACAGACAAGAAGCATGCATAGAAACGCGGAGGTTCTCTGATCTAGATAAACATCCCAGCTCGTACGACTTGTTGATCTTCTGGAACTCCATGGTCAGCCCGTCTTCCTGAAAGATAAAGTTGCTCTCCTGTTTATACCATGGTAATCACATTCGTATCAATTGGAGTAGATCCTTGCTAGACACATCACTGCGCATCAGTGTTTGGTTCCCTTGTTCGATGCGAAATGCCAACAAATTCGTTATTTTCCCCCCTAAACACAATAAACGCTCTCTGTTATGCATAACGCTCCAAACGTCCGCCGCGATAGCCTTTGATTGCAATGCAAAAGCGCCTTGCGAATACATTATCGTCATCTTTCAGACGAGCGAAAAGGAACGTTATTCCATTTACCATCGTCTTCACAACGACGATGGGTCGCCTCTGCTTTTTCTTCCTTCTCTTCCTCACTGTCTGTGTGAAGGGAATAGAGCGTATCTACCAAAATGCGCAAAAGCTGGAAGTCAAGGTATGTGTAGTCTCCATTTCAGCACTCCCATCACTTTCCAGGTCCTTGTTTACACGTCGGATTGCCATAAAGCTGGCACTGAACATGACCTCCAGGTTCGTGTAGGATACATCAAGATGGACAAACACGTCAGGGAGTACGAACAACTTCTTTATGAATTTGCCACTCCTTGGATCGATGGTAGACAAGGTGAAAACCTCGAGCGAAACACGTTCAACGAAGTGGTGTGTTCGCCTCTCTAGAACCTTATTGTATTTCTAACAAACGTTTAGACACACATCGTACCCAACAATGTCGTTCAGCTCAACGAAGGCTTGTGCTACTACTACGTTTTTCATTATCTGACCGCGCTCGACATTATCGAACGACAACGCATATACGAGGAGTGCAATCTCAAGCCGAACATTGTTAACTTGAGACTGTTTTTCCACAATAACTGGGGGCCCTCTTGGCGAGTGGGCTATGTCAACCTCGACCTGGCCTTCACTCTACAGACCGGAGAGTACAAGTACAACTCTATTCGCTTTGCAGCGAAAGACGACTGCGACTATGATTGGGCCAATTTTTGGTACGACCCGGCTAATGGATTGTTTGCTGAAACAGACAATTTCCAGCTGCGGGTAGATCACAAGGCTAAAAACGGTAGTGGTATAAGTGATAAACTTCCTAATATGTGGTGGTCTGTCGGTGACTACTATCACTTGGTGCAAAAGCATCCATGGTAATTTTGTGTTCAAATGCCAATGACACCAATAAATCACTTATGTATTAGTTTCAGCACTTGAGGTGGAACACCGGTTCGAAAAGGGTGTAAACATCTCTGGGGGCGTCGGCTTTTAAAAGTGTGGTGTTGGGTAATGCGGCGTCGGGAAATACAGAGCACGAAATCCACCTTATACATAACGGTCCGTTGGTCTGTCTGTGTGTGTGTTTTTCAGAGAGCACGGGAAAACACCCACACAAAATAAGGACCCCAAGCGGAACCGAACCCGACACCGCCCGCTTACAAAAGGAGAACGTTCGCAATGAGCCACATAGACAGTCGACTTTCTACCGGTACTACTACTAGTCTCTGAGGATGGCCTTGCGTTTCTTCACAGTTTTGTAGTCATTTTAGCCTATAGTGTGAAGACCGCCGGACCTTTCGTGCGTTTACCGCCGATAGGCTACTGGTGTCTTGCCGCCCACAGGGTTACTTACCACGCGCTAATATGCCCCTGTGCACCGCTGTGACGCGTTTTCCTTCTTCTCTTGATCACTCCGTGTGATCGGCGTAATCCTCCGGTCCCTGAGGACTACTGACCTATTAGTTCTTTTGTCTGTCTTTACTTTCTTTACTAGGGAATTCGCCCAGAAATTTCAGTTTACTCTTGCTAAGGCCAGATTAATCACTTTGGACACGTTTCTACTGCTCTCACTCAGTTCGATCGTGCATTCTTGGAAAATGGGTACCAACTTCCGTATGATTCCGTACCGCTATTCTTTAATTTTTTTGATATTCGGATTTTCCACTGGAACCTTTTAGAATTCCATGTGAAACGATCGAAAAACGCATTTTTGTATTGTACATATTGATATGCCGCCGAAGTTAGACGCGTGCTCAGAAGGAGCAAAATGGCAATAGTGAGCATGATTGCGGTGTTAAACTTTGAAATCTGTTAAACTTTGTAATCTGAAAAGAAAATCGATGATCTCTTCGATTTTCACAACCGTAACACTAATCAATCAGGGTTTCAATTGAAATAAATGGCTCGTATCGTGATCGTATTCAGCCAATTGACAAAGATCGATACACGTTTAAAAGTTAGTCCTTCACATGCACGGAATCCGAACCCAAAAAACGTGCCTTTATGCACTTCACCGACTTTCACGATAACATCCGCAAATATATGTGTGGGTTCCCCAATAGCTCTGATTAAAGCAAACCTTTATTGCATCGGATGGTAATTAGGCACTTGATTTGAGGAGAGGAGATGGGAAGGGAGCGTTGAGACGTTTCGTGAAAGCTGTTATTATCGACCTAAAAAGTGAAATCTTTGAAAAAAAAATCTTTGCTGTTATTGTTGTTAGGGAGGCCGGGAGGTCGCGTGGCGGATAGAAGCAGGACGTGTTGCGGATTTCCCAGGGCGTGCGTGAGTGAACGTGCGCCCAAATGATAGGTACCGGTGACATAGCATTTGCACTGACTATTTGTCAAAATGACGATTTTTTGAGTAACGATTATTGCAAGATGGCGATTTTTGCAGTGACGATTTTTGTAGAATTACGATTTTTGTAGAATGAGGATTTTTGTAGCGACCATGTTGCCGGTGGTGATTTTTAATGGCGATTATGTCATGTAATCGATGCGAACACTAGAGTCTGAAGGCTCACTAACGCTGGCCTCAAAAGCAGTTCGCTTCTACAGGCTCACTGACGCTTGCCCCCTGGTCGAAAGACCTCCTGCCTTTCAGGAGCATTGTTCCCGATGTTTTGCAAGGCTTATGTATAATCAAAGATTTTGATGAATTTGCATGTTTTTTCCAACATCGGTGAAAAACCAATTGAAAACGTTCGAGTTAAGAGAACACGGTGATCGCTTTGGACGCCTTTTTTAAGAGTTGCTCATGCTATGATGCATGACCAGCAAAGGGATAGGTGCATTCGGTAGGCGTGAATCAGTGATATACGTGATAGAAGACAGTCACTGTTCATCACACAATTAATACTATAGGAAGCCCCTACATCAAGTTGCATTTCGCGATGTCCATGTGGTAGTTTGACCGTCATGTGATTCGAATGAGTAAAAAAATTATATTTGATACAGGAATGAGAGGTGACCGTAGTCGGCTAAGGCGCGCGCACGACTGACGAACATAACCCACGTACCGGTTTTGCCCTGGATCTACACACTGCGAAAATGGAGGTTGTTTAAAAAACGACATAAATTATGTAACAACCTAATACTTTCCATTATAACAATCAGACCTCTACAGACTCTCTCAAAAGACCTCTCCCAAAAGCTGTTCGCCTTTAAAGGCTCGCTAACGCTGGCCCCAAAAGCTGTTAGCCTCTACGGGCTCGCTAACGCTGGCCCCAAAAACTGTTAGCCTCTACGGGCTCGGTTACGCTCGCCCCAATAGCAGTTCGCCTCCACATGCTCGCTTACGCTCGCCCCCAGGCCGAAAGGCCTCCGGCCTTTCCGAAAGAAGAGTCTAACAGCAGAAAACGCAAAAATTTTCTCCGCGTCGTGCAAAAACAGTATACTGACAGAGATTTTGCTGAATTTGCATGTTTGTTTACGTACATCAGTCAAAGGCTTCCACAAAAAAGCTAGAACGGCAGGAAACATCAGGAAAAAAGAGAAATTGTGGAGAAAACGGAAATATTTCAGACAAAAATTAAGTGCAAAAGTGTTGCAAAAATGAGCAAAATTAGGAAAAAACGCAAAAGAAAGGTGAAAATGTAGCAAAATGCAGGGTATGTAGCAAGAAAGCATCACTACTTGATGTGGCTGTCTGGTTGAGGGGTAGTACTTCGGGACTATCGAAAAACGCATTTTTGTATTGTACATATTGATATGCCGCCGAAGTTAGACGCGTGCTCAGAAGGAGCAAAATGGCAATAGTGAGCATGATTGCGGTGTTAAACTTTGAAATCTGTTAAACTTTGTAATCTGAAAAGAAAATCGATGATCTCTTCGATTTTCACAACCGTAACACTAATCAATCAGGGTTTCAATTGAAATAAATGGCTCGTATCGTGATCGTATTCAGCCAATTGACAAAGATCGATACAGACCTCTACAGACTCTCTCAAAAGACCTCTCCCAAAAGCTGTTCGCCTTTAAAGGCTCGCTAACGCTGGCCCCAAAAGCTGTTAGCCTCTACGGGCTCGCTAACGCTGGCCCCAAAAACTGTTAGCCTCTACGGGCTCGGTTACGCTCGCCCCAATAGCAGTTCGCCTCCACATGCTCGCTTACGCTCGCCCCCAGGCCGAAAGGCCTCCGGCCTTTCCGAAAGAAGAGTCTAACAGCAGAAAACGCAAAAATTTTCTCCGCGTCGTGCAAAAACAGTATACTGACAGAGATTTTGCTGAATTTGCATGTTTGTTTACGTACATCAGTCAAAGGCTTCCACAAAAAAGCTAGAACGGCAGGAAACATCAGGAAAAAAGAGAAATTGTGGAGAAAACGGAAATATTTCAGACAAAAATTAAGTGCAAAAGTGTTGCAAAAATGAGCAAAATTAGGAAAAAACGCAAAAGAAAGGTGAAAATGTAGCAAAATGCAGGGTATGTAGCAAGAAAGCATCACTACTTGATGTGGCTGTCTGGTTGAGGGGTAGTACTTCGGGACTATCACTCATCAGACAGCCAGACGGGTAGCGGGTTCGGTGCCGGGTGGAGGGTTTCACTTGTCTCGATTTGTCGCTGTATGTGGCAGTGTCGCGCCTGTGAGCAGTAAAATTTGTATTGCATTTATTAAAATAACAACAAAATAACAACAACTGCCACAGTTACATAACAATGGTCATTAAGAAGGCAAT
The DNA here is from genome assembly GCA_030435675.1 of Steinernema hermaphroditum. NCBI lineage: Eukaryota > Metazoa > Nematoda > Chromadorea > Rhabditida > Steinernematidae > Steinernema > Steinernema hermaphroditum. The sequence continues at coordinate 1,736,222 of CM059623.1, forward strand.
GGGGAGGCTAACCCCAAAATACATCAACAGCAGCAGTGGCACATGCCGGTGCAGACGTGGGCGAACGTCTTCCGGCACAGTCGCCGGCTGCAGCCAGAAGACGAGCGCTGTATAAGCCAACGTCGCGGCAAACACGTAGAACTTGGCATCATTGTCTTCTTCTGGCCAAGCTGGCTCGTTACTGGGAATCCAGAACGTGGTCCCATCACTAAACATTTTCTTTTTCAGGTCCATATTGTCGATCTGAAAATAAAAAACATTTAAAAATCAGTGAAGCTGTAAAACGCGACTGTCGGGAGAGTTAGCGGATTCACGCAAGAAAGGTAGGTTCCGGAAAGTTAGAGGATTCTAAGGCAACAAAAGATTGCAACGCAATTATAACCAGGAAATCTCGCGAAGGATATCGGTATTTGGGGCGGCGTACACGAGGGCTACATGACATCAGCGCGAAATTTTCAGCACGAAGACAGTTAGCGCGAAGGCAATCTGCGCGAACGACAATTAGCGCGAAGGCGATCTGCGCGAAGGCAATCTGCGCGAAGGCGAACACTGCAGGGTAAAACACTCCATAATTTGGAATCTAGGTCAGAACTACTAGGATATCAGCGAAGCTGTTAAGACAACAGGGCTCCCGTTAAATCAACAGGCATAGTCCTAAGCCGGAGCCTAAGCCAAGCCTAAATGTTAGGCCCTTTCCAGAAAATGAATACAGAGCTCTCAATACAGAGTTTACAAATCCGCGGAATTTACCATCCGCGGAACTTTCCCATAAGAATACACTGATCACCGATGGTCTCACCGCGCTTACCCTGCAGTGTTCGCCTTCGCGCAGATTGCCTTCGCGCAGATTGCCTTCGCGTAGATTGCCTTCGCGCAGATCGCCTTCGCGCTAACTGTCTTCGTGCTGAAAATTTCGCGCTGATGTCATGCAGCCCTCGTGTACGCCGCCCCAAATACCCATATCCTTCGCGAGATTTCCTGGTTATAAATGCGTTGCAATCTTTAGTTACCTTAGAATCCTCTAACTTTCCGGAACCTACCTTTCTTGCGTGAATCCGCTAACTCTCCCGACAGTCGCGTTTTACAGCTTCACTGATTTTGAAATTTTCTCAATTTTCAGGCGAACAATATGGACCTGAAAAAGCAAGTTTTGGTGATGGGAGCACGTTTTGGATTCCCAGTAACGAGCCGACTTGGCCAGAAGAAGACAGTGATGCCAAGTTGTACGTGTTTGCGGCGACGTTGGCTTACACAGCGCTCGTCTTCTGGCTGCAGCTGGCGACTGTGCCGGAAGACGTTCGCCCACGTCTGCACCGGCATGTGCCACTGCTACTGTTGATGTATTTTGGGGTTAGCCTCCCAATTGCCTTCTTAATGAGCATTGTTATGTAACTGTTGCAGTTGTTGTTATTTTGATCGCCTTCGCGCTAATTGTCGTTCGCGCAGATTGCCTTCGCGCTGAAAGTTTCGCGCTAAATGTCTTCGCGCTGAAAATTTCGCGCTGATGTCGTGTCACCGTACACGAGATATAGCGATTTTCTATCTTCTCGTCGTGTACCCACAAGCTCGTCGACCAGTGAATCAAACTTCTTATGTTCTATGGATGGGAGACGTGGGCCTTGACGAAATCAACATAGAAAAGAATCGACATTGCACAAAAACGTATGGAACGAAGCATCGAATAACGAGTGGTATTATTGTGAATCATATTGTGAACGCCATCTTATGTTTACACAACGTTGCACCCAGAGATAACCAATCGAGTATGTGGGACTCATTCTCGCTTTGCTTCTCTCATAGGCGTCCTGGCGTCAAACTTCGGGCATCCGAAGATGTTGATGGTGGCACAACACCGCTTTGGTTTTCTTCATCTGGCTTTGTTCGACTAGTCCAGGCACTGCTGCTGGAAGTGATCAAAACTTCAGTCTTATTGCATTATCCCATATGTAAAGTCGGTTGTGGATGAACCAAGGCCAGCTGAACAGTCACCTCACCTAGTCGGTTGGCTTCACCTAGCCGCGAATACGACCACCTTTGAAAAAAAAAACACAAAAAAAAGGATTCAAATTCTGCGGAAATCCGGGAAATCCCGGACGCACTGAAAGGACGCGACCGCTTGTCACGACATTCCCCACTCACAAACAGAAGTGGACAGGATACGTGATGTGATATGTAGAGATACTGGAGGTCGTGGCAGCCTTTGCCGCGACATTCCCGGCCGAACAAGAGGCGAAAGACGAATAGTAACGTAAGCTTCTTGTTCCTCGTTTTACGCGTTGAATTTGACTGTTTAAGTGGGCGATTGATATACGACTTCGCCTGGGCGAGCCTGCGCGCCCACATTTTACGTGATATGCTTGTAGGTGGTGGTGTATCCGACGGCTCTACCGCATGGGTGATACATACGTCCAGAACCCAACTTTTATCAATCTGTTCTTTCAATACGTTTTTGGAATCATTCACTGATTTTACGTTTTGTGTTGGTGGCCTATCAGTAGGCACGATCTCCAACACCTTTCCTAAGTCAATCATCATTACGTTTTGCTTGAACTTTGATTCAGCATTTTGTGCGGGTGACCAGTTACGTGGTTCCGCCGTCATCATCAATTTTAAGTGCTCTGGTTTCTCGTACGTTTGATTCACGCTGGCTGCTTTCTCCGAAAGCAGAGGTTCCAGCATGAGCGGCTTCGCTTCAAGTTTCTTTTCCGTCTTTTCCATTTCAACGTCATCAACTGGCTTCAACTCATCAACTTCTCGAGCCTCAGCTTCTTCTTTCATCCTTTCTACAACGTTTCGCTTCTTCAAATCATCAGCTGGCTTCAAATCGTCAGTTTCTCTAGCCTCGGCTTCCTCTTTCTTCATTTCTTCGATGTTCGGCTCCTTCAAACCAGAGTCTTCGGCTTCTACCTTCAGAGAGATCATCACACCTGACTTGAACGACGAGTTCTTCTCTAATCCAACTTCTTCATCGCTGCAAATGGTCATCGGCTTCGCGGTACTGCAGATTTTCATCTTCGTTTCTTCGCGAACGATCGTCTTCTTCGGCTCAGTCGGAGTCTTTTCGAGCTTCAGCTTTGGTTTCTTCTCAACGTTCACCTCCGCAAGTAGCTGTTGTCGCCACCCGTAGTGCTCTTCAAGCCGTTGCAGAGCGGGCTCGTAGTTCTTCCCGTCGACAACAAACACCGAAATTGTTCGGAAGGCTTCTCCGCGGCAGCACAGGCGCAGATACTCAAGTTTCTCCAGCTGCGTGCATTGTTTCTGTTCGATAAGCTGTCTAAAGACACTTTTAAACTGGCGCCATTCCTTAGGCTTGCCGTCAAAACTCAGCACTTTATGTTTCGCTGATTTACGTGACTCATCACTATGTTCTACGTGATCTTTCCATTCCAACGCGATTTGTTTCGCGTTCTCTATGTTAATCCTGCCCGTTATTTCAGGACTATCGTCCGCCACTGTGACAAGACATGTCGATGGCTCTACTGGTGGGTCTGTAACCTCTTGCCGACCAGAAATCATGGCGTAGACTGGTAAACTTCGGATTTTGTCTCCTTGTACTTTTTGCTTGATGTTGAAGATCATGTAAAAACTGCAACGAGACGTTTTGACGCGGTACGTGACAACTCGCCGCCGCCAACTCGCCGCCGGCCAACTCGCCAGCGCCAACTCGCCAGCGCCAACTCGCCGCCAGGACAACTCGCCGCCGCCAACTCGCCGCCGCCGACTCGCCGCCGCCAACTCGCCGCCGCCGACTCGCCGCCGCCAACTCGCCGCCACCAACTCGCCGCCGGCCAACCCGCCAGCGCCAACTCGCCGCCGGCCAACTCGCCACCGCCAACTCGCCGCCGCCAACTCGCTGTTACAGAAATGTACTGGAATTGTCTCGACAATTGCCACTATCCCAAACACCGATATACATTATAAAACAACTTTTAACAACACGAACAACAAAACAACAACACCAATTAGAGCACTTCCAGATTCCCACGCTTCAAACAGAGCACTTCCAGATTCCCACGCTTGACTGTGACCTAATCCATGCGTTCATTGAACGCGATACCTCGAAGCAGGTCAGCGACATTGCCATCCGTCAAGTAATGCTCAACTACGCGCAAGATCCTTTCGTCAGCTAGCATATAACGTTTCCTCTTTTTCGGTGGTTCCTCTCCGCGCAACATAGCTTCGTATGTCAAATCTCTACCTTTCTGAGCACGGCGAAGAGCATCGATAAACAACCAAATTGTCGGATGATCCACTTGGACTTCTGACTGCAGTCGGCGATGAGCGGCTTCAGCATAGTTATTCGTGCGGTCCTCGCTGTTCATCACTCGATCGTGCACACTCCACATAGAAATGGGAAACGTAGGAGGTCGACGGTTGAGAGTACGTGGATTAAGCCTGCCAACGTACGTGTCTTCGAAGTAATTCAGCACTGGCACCAGTTCTGGTGGGAGAATAGCTTCTAAGGTATCTATTCCTTCCTCCACATCTTCTGGTTTCAGGAAGCTCAGAGCAACAATTGATCGGCATTTTATAGCAAACTCTGGGTCTTGCACGTAGTTTCTTGTTAGTCCGGCTTCACTCACATGCTTCTTGATGTTGTGACACAAGTGATACAGGCAGCCGTTCACTTGGATGCTTCGGAAAATTGACTTGAATGCATTAACCGCTGCGAGTTCGAAGTCAACAGAAACAGTATCCGGTTGGAAGGCAGGAAACCGATTCACAAGTGCTCGAAGCAGATGGGAGTATGTTTCTTCGCTCTTATCTGGTAGCAGAGCGTAGAGGATCGGAAACACGAATCCTCTCTTCTCAGCAAGCAAACAGTAGACCTGCTTGAACAACGGTGGCGTAATTGAAAATGTTCCATCGGCGAAAATTTTCTTCATGTCACTGGCCCAGGAAAAGTTTTCCTCTCTTTTTCTTTTCGCGATCTTCTTGCAGCCGTGGTGGATGCGTCTTCCGATGACTTGCTGCTGGATCAGAGACAGTTAGCACTGTAATGCTTTGCAATTAACATAACAATCAAAAGAAATGAGGTTCAAAGAAGGTCGCAGACACATTTGTCGCGACACTCCCGGCCCAGAAAAGAGGTGAAATAAGTGATAAGTCTTCCGGTAAATGGAAGTTCCCATGGATGCTAAGTGAATGGGAGGATGAGAGACGTAAACTAACTATTGCTCCGACGAGCCATCGTCTTGCGCATCTTCTAATTCCTTTTCGAAATCGGCGTTGTTTCTCGCATCGATGCGATTCTTGTGCTTCTTCACTTGCTTAGGAACCGACTTCAAGCGATTGACCGCTCCAGGGCCTGCCTTGTCCAGAGGTTTCGTGTCTTCCTTTCGGCCTCCTTTCGCCGCTTTCTTCAACAGGATGTGCGGTTCGCCTGCGCTTGCTTCTTCGCTGCGTCTCTTCGGTGCACGGTGATCGGGCTTCCCGGTCTTGACGATTGAGAGACGGCTGCATATGGATCCCTTGCCGCTGGACTGACCTACACTCGTGTCGCACGAGCCTGCCGCCCCGAGATTTCTGTTGCGTTGAGTGGACATGTTCTTCTTCGTTTCTTGTTCAAATACTTTGATACGTTCTTTGAATTGGAGTTGGTCCTTCGCCTCGCACTCCGCGCGCAAGACATTCAAGCGTTCTTCGTTGTTCTTTGCAGCGCTCTTGTTTTTTTGACTGCTTGTTCTCCCTCGGAGTTCGGATTTCGGCGTTCAGCCTCTTGTGGTTCTCGTTCCCACTATTCCTCGAGTCTTTCATCTCCTTCAGCGTCGCTTTGAACTGCTCCACTAGTTGCACGCGTTCCTGCTCCATCTGTCGCATCTTTTCGGCCATGTCTTTCTTCAGCTCCCGGTTCTGGTTCTGCAGTTCACGGCACAGATTCTCGAGCTGCGTCTTCGTCAGCTCTGTTTTCTTCATTACGGGTTCGCTCTGTACGATCTTCTTCTCGTTCTCTAAGTTCACACAGTCGATTAAGTCGGAGTTTTCATCCGCCACTGTCATAAGGCAAGTGGTTAAGTTGGTTGCAGGATCAGCAATATCTTTGCGACCTGATATCATTGTTCCTAGAGCTGTAGGCACAACAAACAATCCAGAAGGCAACTGTTGCGGCGCTCCACGGCAAAGCTGCCAGAAATAATCAGTGCCAATGAGCAAGTCTGGCTTGCGTTTCTTCAGCAGTTCCTTCTTGCTCTCGGATAGTTGGACTTGCATTTTCGAAATAGCGTTGCGATCTTCTTCAGTCAGTTCTGGGCGTTGAATCCAATCACCCATAATTTCAGCCTTTTCAACGGCTTGGATCGTCATCTTCTTGCTGTTCATAAGTGTGACGTCCATTTCCTTGACGTTGCAGCGCTCGGTGCTTGTTCGACTCTGTCCAAATCCGATAGTTGCGATGTTTGTCGATCCAACTGTGGGAAGTCGGAGTTTTTCTGCGATTTTCTTCGTGATAAACGTTCGGTTCGCAGCTGAATCCAGGACGACCGTTAGCTTCTCAAAGATTCTTCCAGTTGAATCTGAAACGATAGCTGTACCCGCGAGAATATACGAATTCACATCCGCAGGTTTAAGTTTAGACTCATCAACTACGCAGAGTTGATGAGCTACGTTACTGCGCTCTCCAACGCTCTTCCTATATGTTTCATTTCCTTTCGCCTGGCACAGACTTGAGTGATGATTTCCTTCGCATTTGGGGCACGGCTTCTGACGGCATTCAGGTTGCGCGTGGCCGGGCAAAAGGCACTGGAAACACAACTGCTTCTTTCGGGCGGCATTCTTGCGGTCGAAACTGCTCTTGTAAGTTGTGCAATTCATGGCGCGATGGCCGGCGCCGTTGCAGAGCCGACATGTATTCACGATGAACGGCTTGGCTTCAGGATTTGGCTTCCACGCGCCAAATCTGTTTAAGTTCTGCTCAGGACTATCATGTCCAATACGTGAGCCGTTCATCCTGTTTGGAAAGTTTCGACGTCTTTCGTCATCTCTACGGTCTTCAGTCTGGATACGGGGTGGAAAGCTGAATCCTGGGCTTTTCCTTGCTTCGCCATGTCCCTCGAAACGACTGTTGCGGTTTCGGGCTTGACCATCTCCTACGATCGCTTCTTCCGTGATATTCTCGATAAGGAGCTTGTCCAGTTCTGTGAGCTGCATCTCGCTGATGATAAGTTGTTGGTTGCCGTAATGGTCTTTAAGTCGATTCAGTGCGAGTTCGTAGTTTCCCGCTTCAACAATGTACGTCGAAATCGTACTAAGTGCTTCGCCACGTAGGCTCTGACGTAAGCATTCGAATTTGTCCAATTTCGAATATGGACCGCTGTCCACTCGTTCCTTGAACGACGCATAAAAGTTCGGCCAATCCCAGGCCCTCCCAGTGAACACTGGTAGGCTAAGTTGGGGCAATCTTGGCGCGATTTCCGAACCAAGTGCGTTGCTGCCTTTCACAACCGACTTTGGAGATGTACGCACGTTGTACACTTCATCTTCCAAGTCGTTGATTAAGTCTCTGCTCTCCATAAGTACCTTGTCAGCTTCTTCAATCAGTTCGTTCCATTTGATATCATCGATGGAATTGCTGTTGGTGATTTCTTGTCTTGCGTCAGCAATGTTGGCTTTCAATTCGTTGCTGGTTGAACACATTCGCTTGATCGTTTGTTCCAAGCGTTCAACGTACTGCTGAGTGTCTTGAACCTTCCATGTCGGCATTTCTTCTTGGAAGTCTTCAATTCGTTTCTTCGCCCTGTTCACGGTACGCAGCAGGTGCTTGTCCATCGTAAGCACGTAAAATAAGTTAACACAAATGACGATAAGTTGTTCGGAACCTGCCCAACTTTACCCATTTAGATGAGGGCTATGGTGTCTTGCTGCCCGCAGGGCTATGGTGATGGTGTTTTCGGGGTGAGTGTTCGACCCCACGTCTTAATCCATATTCTATGATTTGGACATGGGTGGGAAAAGTCGTCAGAGTCAGCCAGTAGTCCGGAATCTTGGGCAGGAAGGCTGAGCTGAGGGGAGTTTTGAGCCGAAGGGAGTTTGGCTTCTTCACGAACTCGAGCAAACGCTGTTCTACTTCCTCTTCGAACACCCTATGGCAGTCAGTCGTGAGAGACTTGCAAAACGGGCTGCACAAATAGATTGGGCCTTCAAACCTAATTTTTTGAACCCTCGAATAGCGCCCACCCCTGAAACCAAACCGGACACGCTCGTTTTGTTACAAGTTATATAGAAGTCTAGTAAAAAGTATGGATTTTTTGTGATCTTACACATTATTCATCATAGAGTTTTCAAGGGTTGAAGCTACATGCAAAGTGACCGAAAAAAGACGAACAATGGACATTGAAACGTATTTATCTCCCTAGAATACAGCTGGAATAGAATAAAGCTATGATTTATTATTGGCAGGATGATACAATACAATTAAAACACACTGTGCATTACTATTGAGCTGGTAACTGACCAAAGTTCGTCGGACAATCTGCCTCTTCTTCAAAGGCGCTGAGAAAATCGAGGCCAAGATAGCTGAAATCTATTTTGCTGCCAATTCCTCGGTAAGGGGTGACGGTGCACCGGATGCACTTTCCCTAAATCACTATTATGTACTCAAATTATTACTCGAAATAATACTAGCGATTTGGAAGTGAGACAATGATTATAGTCGCTATACTCATTAATCAGTGACTCAAAATGACTCTCATTAACTACTGAAACCTACCTCCTCTTCGACACCGCATCGGTGTGTGATCACTAGATACGGCTGTCCCGTGAACGCCTTATCCTCATGAAGTTCGAACCAGCCGAAGTTATCCGAATAGGTGCTGCTGTGGAAATCATCGGCGAAGACTAAACGTGGAAATAAATGGAATATTAAGAACGCTGTGCACACATACAGTAGTGATATTCGTACAACTCCACTAACGCTCCCTTGTAGATCAGCCGCTGGCACAGAAGTATCCCGTTTACTTCCACATGCCGCATTTCCTCTTGGGCAAGCGCAACGAAAGCGAACATTGAAAGAACGATGATAGTCTTCATTGCGGAAGTAACAAGGGAAAGGTATAGTGTCGAAACTGAAATGCATACATGGAAAAACGTCATCTGGACTTAACTACGACTGACGCACGACCTGCACGAATACAGTGGGATTTCCAACCCTCAAACAGCAGCCACCCTTCAAACCGATCCGCCTTGAAGGGAGCAAAGAAAACACAAATCAACTGTTATCAGTCTAGGCGGGCATCTTCGAGAGACAGGCCTGGCGTTCCAGGTCTTCTGGGGGCCGATGAAGGACGTTAGTCCAAAGTGGACACAAAAATATTACTATTTGATGTGTAAACGTCAAATAATGGGGTGCCAACGGCAACAGCAAAAGAAAAAAATTCGATTCTTCCGTGGCTGATAAGTCGACGTCCCTCACCGATAGGAATGACAGCTTTATCAGACACCGTCAGCTCAAAGAGGAACAGCATGCCTCGTTCTATCTGGAATGCAGCAGTCCGCGTCGATGTCGGCGAACGCCTTTGCGCGATCTTTGACTGAGTGTTCTTTCATCGGACGCAATCAGACGTTCGACGACATAATCAATAATTCCTCAAGAACGACAGAGTATCCTCCATATCAGAGCAACCGTAGTCAGAAAGAAACAAGTGGAATGCAATCGCTGTATACAAACCAACAGTATACAATCGCTTCCCGATATAAAAGCTTCCCACTGACTGTTTGTTTACAAATGCCCCCTCGCCTTTGCACTTTACAACACGGCTGGTTGCGGAGACGGCGGCGAACGTCCATTTTTTATACATGCACTTTGTATCGCCTATCGTTCCATTCGCACGTGCGCCTCTCGTTTCCTTGTAGCTGTCCATTTCGTCCAGTATTACACCGTATTCGATTCGATGTGGTTGGGAAACCCTACTTACCACTAAGTGGCAACTGTGGCTTCTATGTTCAAAAATCCAATCGAAAAAGTAACAAGGCTCTTAATATCGGTTGATGACTGAACAGACGCGTGTTTATCAACATCTTAACTATTTTGTGATGCTCAAAATGTAGAATTTCCAGTTTTATCTCTTCAGTCAACGGCATTACGGCGTCCAAAACACCATTATCGCGCAAAAGAGAGTAAATATTGGGTTGAAAAGCTGAAAATAGCGCATTTTTGATTTCCATCTCCTATTTTCTCACTCGTGTCACGGTGGTGAGCGGTCGGTCCCTCCGGTCGCTCTTTGAGCGTCTGGTTGGTCTGATGGCAAACCCTATGGCATCTGTGAGTTTTCCGGCTTCCAGAGGGAATTGGGACACCCGGAAGCCGTAGTCCCACCACCGCTGATAACAAGATGTCCGACGCCAGGAATCCAGCTGCGTGAGAAGTCACCCGGAAGGTCGCCGACGCTCTGAGGACGCCACCACCAGCGAAGACGCAACACCCGAACCACGGAATCATCTCTCCGAAGCAGATGCGAGCTCAGAAGCCTCCTCTGTGCCGCAAACGCCCCGAAAAGAAATATTCCGTCACCGTTTCTGGATTTTCGCCGATTCGCAGATGCCCCATGAAGCGCGCCGTCTACGACCGGTTCGACGACTACACCACACCAGGGATGAAGCTGGCTGCAAAGTGATATCCTCTGTTGTCTATTTCCGGTGTCGTGCAAGGCGCAATGCCTTGGATTCACGAAATAAAGTAAGTAAGTAAGTAAGTAAGTAAGTATTTTCGCACTGTGTAACCCTGGGACAAGAGTTACTGCTTTCGTACAGGCAATTGATTCTCTTCCCAAACTGTGCGCTGTTCTCCGTATTTTTTGAACTATGTTATGTTCATGGTCTGCGAAGTTCCGCCTCACGATTCGAAATCCCAGACAACTGATCCCATGGACGACTGATCCCATGGACGACTGATCCCATGGACGACTGATCCCATGGACGACTGATCCCATGGACAACTGATCCCATGGATGACTGATCCCATGGATGACTGATCCTATGGATGACTGATCCCATGGACGACTGATCCTATGGACGACTGATCCCACGAAGCAGCCATATAAGCCCTCCTTTCAAGTTCGTACGTGGTCTTACAGCGACCATTTGACGACATGCCGTACCGTATAAGTACATTCTATTTTCACACAGTTACTTTGTATCCCTAGGTCCATATGATAAATTACTTGTGTTCATTGCTTCCGATATCATGTTGTCACTTTTTGCTTAACGATTATTCGCCGACCTTCGTTTATTTCGTTTAGTTCAGATGGCGCAGTTCATAGAGTCTCAGCGTGGTTGTGACAAGCTTCATTATTTGAGATACATTTACGCCAAGAAGCGTTGAGTTGCTTTATCGCGTCCATTGGGAGACCCTCAGAATTTAACACTTGTGCAGCATATGAGAGAGCCGAGACAAAACTGCTTTGAGACATGTAGACTTCGGGTACGTGACTGTCTCAAAGACGAATGTGTACACTTTAGGCAGCTGGTGATTGATTCTAGCGGTCAATTTTCTCTTCTTTCTTCAGCTTTTTGATTCTGGTCGGAACAAACGTGGCAAAGCCGAAAGCATCCATTAGCCCTTTAGTGACGGATCGATGGCTAAACCAGAGATTCCAAATGAACCGAAGCCGGACCTGAGCCGGACCTGAGCCAAGGTCCGGCGTATCCCCCCTCAAATACAACACCTGAAAGCTGAATCGCTAATCGATCATACATGACCACCTCCGAAAGGCGGCAATCCGTTGAATGATCTTTTTCAGCGTCTGACTTCGAGGCTTATTTCAGTTCATGTTCTTCAAGCGCAGCGACCAAAGTGATCCTCGATTCATCAATTGCAGGCTCGTTTCAGGTTTCATTTCTGTTCATCTTGGTTCATCGGAGGTTATCCATGAATGTTGCGAGACGCGACTGAACAGCGGAACACGCCGCGGCTGCTCTAAATTGTTAAAAAACGGCGCGCCAATCGATGAGAACGTCGGCTGTCGCAACATTTCGCGGCGGCGGCCGCTGAAAAATCGATCGGAGATGTTTGTGTATATAGTCTCTTTTTTCAGGTAATCAAACCGATCAATCGATGTCGACAACTTCACTGAGCCAGAACATTTTCAAAATGTGAGTCCTTATTGATATTGCTATCAAAATGAAACTTTTCCCATTCCACCATTTACCGAGTCAACGACATTATGCCGTTAAATCCTGATTAAAGGATATTATGACCGTTCCCTTCAAGCATTTTTGGACAGTTAACAAAGTTCAGAATTTAGCTATAACATGCACAATTATGATAGATCCACTCTAGTTTTCTCGCTCTCTTTGTCTCTGTTTTGACCGCCGTTCCACTATCGGTGAGTAACGTCGACTCCTTATCAGGCGCGGAAGAAGCAAATGCGTTTTTGTCGTTAGCAGGTTTTTAATAGAACCATGTCCTCAGCGCACGTGAAAAAACTATACTTTCCGAATTTCCTCCTGAATGACCACTCCTCTCATACATAGGACGCAATGATTGCTTGCGAAGAACCTTGATTTGTCCCTTATCGATTTTCGCATCGGTCACCTTATGCTCAACTCAACAGTATGCCAAAGAGACTCTTACAGATCTCAATGAATCACGGAGGCTACACCGCTTATTAGTGTCGTTGTTTGTGGTTATTTAAATGCTTAACTTAGTGTGATCATAATGTCATCATTGCAATCATAATGTCATCATTGTCATGCTTCATGCCGATTCCCAGAAGCCCCATGAAGCATCATTGCAATGGAAGTTTATCCCCTATATAACAGAGAACCGACGGGTCCGTTGGTCTGTGTGTGTGTGTTTTTTTTTCGTGAGCACGAAGAAAACACCCACACAAAATAAGGAACCCGAGGGGAACCGAACCCGACACCGCCCGCTTACAAATAGAGAACGTTCGCAATGAGCCACACAGACAGTTGAGATGGTAGCGCTTTACTTCCACTATGTCTCTGGCGATGCTCGGCTTTGAGTTTTTTTGCTGTTTGTGAGTGATTTTTTGCCTATTTTGTAACAAGCAGAGTTTTCGGTTCGAGTTTCCCGAAACTTTACAGTTTTTTGGCCAACTTCAGCCACATACATGATCGCCAATCCTGCCGCCCGCAGGGCTATGGTGTCTCCATCCGAAAAGCCGTCAGGCCTTTCGTGTGTTTACCGCCGGTAGGCTACTGGTATCTTGCCGCCCGCAGAGCTTCTTGGCTTTCAGTAACTGGAGGGCGCGAATTCGCGCGCAGCCGCGTTTATTAACATTATGGTCCATTATTTAACCCCCTCATTCTATTCTGAGTTCTGAATTTCTCTGATATCGGTGTTGTGGCCAAGGGCGGGGCTAAAAGAGCATTTCATCTAGGTAGAGATTTATTTAGAGTGATATTTATCTAAATTTCTAAATTTTATTATTTTTGCAACTAAGGTAACGGATTTCACAGATACATTCGTGAAATGCGTGAGCTTTATTCACTGTTACAACATTATTCTTCTAGAAGCCATCCCATCTCAAAGCTTTATCGAACATTTGCGGAAACATCTTGTTTTCCCAGAAGATTTGAACACGAGAGCAAAGAGAGCAGGCAAATCCGATGAACAAGCTGGCCTCAAGGAAAGATACACATTCTTTCGCAACGTAAACTGCGATAAGTACGTTCTGCCCTTCAAAGACGACTAACGGATCTGCAACGTAATAATTATGTGCACTAAGTTCTTGAACTGATCATATTTCCAGAATTCGTATTCGGTATTTAATCCACACTTCCTCCTATGGGCAGCAAGCGGCTCCATATATCGAAAACTTTCTCGGCAAGTTTTTCGTACATTTATAGTGAAGAAGTAGACATGACGATATTACAGAAAATCCAGATTTCGTGAAGTTTCCTGATGCAATCAGCAGGAGCACTCGCAAACTGGTCTGGAGAAGATAGACAATAGGCTCAGCAAACGACGTAGCGATCTGAAGGAATGTTTTGAGGTGGGGTGTTCATTTCATTCATTGTTTATATTAGTTTTAGGGCCGAAAAATGGACGACGACGACGCACTAAAAGATGTATGTCATAGTTGGTGCATTTACTCGAAATGCGGAGCAGTGCATGGCGTCCAACATAATCCTTCTCATCATAAGGTATGGGAAAAGGCACAACTGTCGTGTGTAATGTGGATTCTTTATAGGGAGCAGCTACGAAACTTTGTATACGCCCGTTTTACGAAAGGTATGGCTTCTTTCATTTATTAGGTTATAATGAGTCCCTGGGTCTGTGAAAGTAAGACGTGCCTAACATACATTGTGTTGGATTGTTAGGGCCACCCGAAGACCATGTCATTGGGAGATTTTGCTGTCAGTACGTGAACGGTCAACTCTTCCTGCATATCCCCTATATATAAATGGAGAACCGACGGGTCCGTTGATCTGTGTGTGTGTGTGTGTTTTTCCGTGCGCACGGCGGAAACACCCACACAAAATAAGGACCCCGAGGGGAACCGAACCCGACACCGCCCGCTTACAAACAGAGAACGTTCGCAATGAGCCACACATACAGTTGAGATGGTATTGCTTTACTTCCACTATCTCTCTGGCGATGCTAGGCTTTGAGGTTTTTTTTTGCTGTTTTTGAGTGATTTTTTGCGTATTTTGTAACCAGCAGTGTTTTCGGTTCGAGTTTCCTGAAACTTTACAGTTTTTTCGCCCACTTTAGCCATTTACATGAGCGCCAATCTTGCCGCCCGCAGGGATGGTGTCTTGCCGCCCGCAGGGCTACAGTTTTTTTGGCCCCAACTTCAGCCCTATCCATGAGGGCCAATCTTGCCGCCCGCAGGGCTACAGGCTAATTGGCTTTTTCTACATGGAGGGCGCGAATTCGCGCGCAGCCGGGTTTATATACCATAAATTTCGAAAATTTTCGAACAATTCGCCGTCATTCTGAAGAGTCCAAATGCAAGCGTTGCGGTGAGACTAAGTCTTTAAGTAACCACAAATAATGACGCTAATAATCAGTGCATTCTCCATGCTTCACTCGGACCTGAAAGAGCCTCTTAGGCGCACTGTTGACAAAGATGAGGAGAAGCTCACCGCTGATATCCTCCCGCTTCGCTTCTCTAAAGTGGAGCAGGGACAAATCAGTGTTCTTTACAAGTAGTGTCTTATGTCAGAGAGGAGCGGTCAAAATTTTCCGAAATATGTCAAGATCCGAGGGAGACGACCGAAACCCCAGCTCATTCCACAGAGCACGATTGAAATTCTAGAGGGGATTTATATATTTTCCTTTTTCTAATTTCTGTTTTAAGCTATGAAGGTGCTGACGACATTTTTGAACGTTTTTTTTTCATTTCAGTTTCATCTGCACTTTGATTCTATTCTTTTTATTAGCATAATGATTACAATTGTCGTCCTGGCTTTCTTCGCTCTCATCGCACCTGCCGAAAACGAAATGCAGCATATGACAGTATCTGGGATACTGTAGAGACAGGTATAATGTGGTGAGATAATTACATTTCAGATGCTCTCGATTGTTGTGACGGCACATTCCGATCACTGCCGGTCACACTTCGGGACTCTATAATACAAACATTAATGTTTTATGTTTAGGCTTCGACCCCCGATCAGCCGACTTCCGCCGCGCTCGCAGCTCCGATCGCCAACTGAAGCTCCTCACTAAGAAGTTGTGATAAAAGGAACTTCGTCGTTGTATCTAGGCCCGGCAGCTACCGTGATAGCCCTTTTTGTAATAAAGAGTTAGAGTAATTCTTTTGTTGCAAGTTGAGTCAAGTTAGAAGCTGGAGGAGAAGAGATCTGATTAAGCTGATTGAGATTAAGAGTTTGAGTTGAAAGTCTGAGTTAGAGTTGTTTCAGAGATTTGAAGAGTTAGAGAGTAGAAGTAAGAGAAATTAGAGAGAGAGTAAGAGTTTCCCGCGGAGGTCGATCGGTTGTTCAATGTTCGTCGTCGTCTTGTGTTGGTTCCTGTGCCCTATGGCCGCCAAGTTAATTGATACTCACATGCCAACGGATGCTCTACGAGCGAGCGCAAGTGGAATTGTACGAACATGATTTGCGTATGTAGTGTTACTAGATATCCCATCTATATTCATGTTTAGACTCCTTCGAGACTTTCACGGAAGAACGTATTCAAACGAGTGCGGCCGGTTCGAACTTATCAGAGTTTACCAGGTTTACCGACGCACGACCACCTGACAACCACGCGATCAACCGGAAGTGACGACGAGCCAGAAGACTACAGAAGAGGACGATGACCACCAGTCGGGGCCCCGCCGCTACGGTCATAGCAGAGTGTGATTCGTTGCCCTATTGAGACTGCTAATAGAAGTGAGAGACTGATTCTGAGGCAAACAAGAGACCTAAAGGGAGGAGTCTTTTTCCACTCAACGTGTGGCAATTTGCGATATACCCTCTGTCATTGTTTGTTTGCAGATGTTTATCGCAGCTCTGCTCCCTTCCAATATCAGGAGAATATCTATCGTTTTGTAACGAAAACGTATCAAGTAGAGAAAACCAAAGGAAGAGCATCCTCTCTGTCCTGTATATTTTGTATTTCTTTATTGTAATAATAACTATTTGTAAATCCGCGTGGCACACCGCTAGGTGGTAAGGCGAGCACAAAAGGGGCTTCTTCTCTAGAGAGACCTTCTTTTATCGGTCGATTTGCAGACACAGACAATCTGAGGCCATTTCTATACTGATAAGTGCACTTTGTTTCCACGAGTCTACATCTTTTGAGACGCTCTTTCAGGTTTCAGAAATAACACTTCAGTAGGGTGAGTCTATCATTTTGCGTCTGTCATTCATGAGTCTATCATTTTGCACCGCACTGTACAACACCTGAAAGTTGAAGCGCTTGTCGATCATACAGCACCGCTTCCGGAAGGCTGACCACAATCCGTTGAATGATCTTCCTCAGCGTCTGAATTCGAGGTGCATCGGAAGTTATCCATGAACGCTGCGCGACGCGACTGAACAGCGGAACACGCCGCGGCTGCTCTAAATTGTTAAAAAAACGGCGCGCCAATCGATGAGAACGTCGGCTGTCGCAACATTTCGCGGCGGTCGGAGCAGTCGCCGCTGAAAAATCGATCGTGAGATGTTTGTGTATATACTCTCTATTTTCAGGTAATTAAGCCGATCGATCGATGTCGACAGCATTCCTGAGCTGAGGCGTTTTCAAAATGTGAGTCCTTATTGATACTCCTATCAAAATGAAACTTTTCCCATTCCACCATTTACCGAGTCAATGGCGTTACACCGTTAAATTATGATTATAGTATCTTGTGACCGTTCCCTTCAAGCATTTTTGGACAGTTAACAAAGTTCAGAATTTAGCTATAACATGCACAATTATGATAGATCCACTCTAGTTTTCTCGCTCTCTTTCTGTCTGTTTTGACCGCCGTTCCACTATCGGTGAGTAACGTCGACTTCTTATCAGGCACGGAGGAAGCGAATGCGTTTTTGTCGTTAGTAGGTTTTTAATAAAACCATGTCCTCAGCAACACTTTTTGTACAAACAACACTTTTTGCCTCTTCTCCTGAATGACCACTCCTCGCATATTGGGTTGGAGCAGTGAAAATGGGACACTTTTGCACTGATTGTTTATATGTATTTTTTCAACCATTTCACTTCAAGATATTCACCATTTGACTGGACAACTACAGACCACTTCTCGGGCGAAAGGCGGATCCCTCGTTCATAGAATACAAGGGGTTTCAAGTCAAAAAATGTTGTGGTCCAATTTTCGACCTCTTTGTCTTAATTGGAGTGCATTCTTCTGGTGTCACCCTTCGTGGACGAGCACATATAACAGTTAGATAGCACTGAGAGAGCTAAGAGAGTGCTATATAAATAGCAAGAAAGGAATCTCGCAGCTCGATATCCCCATTCTCTGTTACGGTACTTAACCAATTAGAAATGTTGGAGTTAACAGAACATGATCAAATACGATGATCCGAAAAAACCACCTTTTTTGAGATCAGCTCATGTTCTGATATATGACGATAACATAGATAGGTGCATCCGGTAGATTAGTCCCAAGGATGCCCATGGTTGAAAGTGGTCACCGTGCATTACACAATTAATACCATAGGAAGCCCGTACATCACTTCGCAGTTTGCTTTCTCAAGGTAACAAAAAAATGACCATAAAAAATGAAAAGACCTCTAACATCAAGAGGAATGCAATGGACAAGTGTAGAATCATAGTGTGGGGTGAGAGTTCACTGCACTCCACAAATCACCCATCCATTTTGCCACAAGTCTAAACATAACGAGAAAAATGAATGTTTATCAGGTGTCCCATTTTCAATGCGCCAACCCAATAGATAAGACGTAATCATTGCTTCCGAAGAACCTCGATTTGTCCCTTCTCCAGTTTGGGGAGCCGAGCTGGAAGTCATCGGTCACCTCATGCTTAACTCAACAGTATGCCAAAGAGACTCACCGAGATCTCAATGAATCACGGAGGCTACACCGCTTATTAGTGTCGCTGTCGCTGATCGCTGAAGTGTCGCTGATCATTTAAATGCTTAACTTAGTCTGACTATTATGCCGTCATTAGAAGCGAGAAGAGGTCGTTCTGTAGAGTCCAAATGCAAGCGTTGTACAATGATAAGGGACAGACTAGGTTAAGCTCTTTTTAGGTTAAGTCCCTTCTAAAATGACATTTCTCCGTAGAGAGCTAATCTTGGGAAACAATAGTCACTTTAGGGGGATTACTAGGGATGTACCCGGTTCCGGTTCCTGTTTTTCCGATTCTTTGGGGACGGTTCAAAATTCAAAGAGGACGGCTGAAGGAGCAAAAAGAGACGGTTGAAATAGCTTTATACCTTCTCTTTTTCTTTTTATATCTTTTTTTTCTCTCTCTTTATACCCCTTTTCTTTAAACGTTCCCTCCAAAATCTGTTCTCATTTAGCATGTTTGGGCAGCGGCTCAGCAAGTTCTCAATTTGCTCATGCAAAGGCTTTCGCAATAGAACCAATGCTGAACGACCAATGCTAGGGATGGAAACTGCGCTGAACAAACTGCTGGAAAAGTGCAAAGTGGATACCAAAGGAAAATCGGACTATCTTTGCACAAGCATCAACGATCAGATCGGCAACCAGCAACACTTCATGTGCACAAAAATGAGGCGGCATTATTTTTGGAAAATCCGTAAGATTCTGCAACGCTCTAAACTCATTTGATCTATTTTGTATTAAGTTGGGTACTGGAAGGAGATCAACGCCGTGTTCTACGGCGAATCCAAACTGAGCGATAGGAACGCTGAGCCCACAGGCGAAGTCGGCAACAAAGTGGTACAGAGGGATTTGAAGAAATTTGAGTTCCCGGCAACAGACGGGACGATGACAACCATGTACATCCAGCTGCCCGAAAGATTACCCACGCAAACGGCAAACGCCGAAATCCTCTTTGGCATGAACACCAACCTCGCCGACATGCCAGTTAGGATGGCAAACATTATGAAAAGGCATATGCTGGTTAACCTGATTCACAAGCCTGTAATGGTCTGCGGAAAAATGGCTCCACAGTTCGTCGTAAATGTTTACGCATGGACAAACAACGCATGGTTGCAACGGTTCAAGTCCGCGAAGAAAGACAAGAACAATAAAATAACGATCGAAGAGGAGCAGATATATCCTGTTTCGAAAGATCATTCAAAGTTCTCTGCAACCGGACCATGTAAGAACTGTGGGATGCTCATATGCAATCACGATCTAAATAGGCATGTAAGTCTAGCTCATAAATTTTCTATTTAACTCACCTCGTAATTCCAGGTGACACAAATGTATCGGAGCGGGACGGCAACGTGTAAGGAGAACGCGGACCTGAATCGAAATATCAGGTGCTCTGCCATCCCAGGACCAGTGTACAAAGTGAACAAGCCCGACTTCTTTTTTGAATTGCTGCCCGTTGGTTCATCAGATACGGTGCCCGACCCCGCAGATAGTTCTGAGAATCGCTTCGTTGTCGACATCGTTTACGAAGCGCTCTTCTCCGATTGTGGGCACAACGATGATTTGAAGGAAACCATTAAAGGCGCTTTGGCCGGAAATCTGCCGAACGTAGAAGCACCGTCAAAACAAGTAGATGCAGCTGAAGGTACTACTACGCACATAGATTACGTTCCGAAACTGACGTCCCATGGAAAAACAGATTGATTCGAGAATATAAGTTAAACTATGGAATTTGGAATTATTGTATAAGAAAGATTCAATAAACACTTCCAGTCCAAGTAAAAAGACTGAACACATATTGTAATGCAAGTGATGAAGACTGAAACTAATCGGATAGTGTCGCAAAAAAAATTGGAAGGAAACTATCAGCTACTCACTAAAACAGAAGCTGGATAACGGATATCAATCAAAACAAGGAAAAGCAAGCAACATCTGTAACGTCTCAAAAATTGACTGAAGACTAACAAAATCGACTGCAAACATCACAAACGAATTTAATGTGTGGAGTGAAAATGAACACAATGCTCGCTTCGATCGCGGCCGCGGCTCGGCCGCTCCAGTGCATAAACTTCGGTCCGAAGTACGGCCCGCGTCCTGTGAGTGCGGCCCGTGGCCCTGATTGATTTCTACGCCTCTCTATGTCCGTGAGCTGTATTTCTACACATTCGAATACAAAAGTTTTATAAAAGCTGCAGCACAACACAAAATCCTGCTCTCTGCAAAATCCATAAGTGTATGACTAAGACTTTACGACTTTATTTCGTGAATCAAAGGCATTTCGCCTTGCACGACACCGAAAATAGACAAACAGAGGATGTCTGGCAGACGGCTTCATCCATGGCGTGGCGTTCATGTCGAACCGGTGGGAGACGGAGAGCTTCATGGGGCTTCTGGGAATCGGCAAATCTTCGGATTCCGGAGCGGAACATCGTTTGCGGCACAGCGCACGCTTCTGTGCTCGAATCTGATGGTCCGTGGTCCGGGAGTTGCGTCTTCGATGGTGATGGTGTCCTCAGAGCGTCGGCGACCTTCGGGATGAATATAGTAGTCGCTTAGAGATTCGTAGGATTCTTGTCATAAATAGTTTCCAGTTGTATGTATCTCTTGAATCAACGCATTACGCCGTGCAAGATAGTTAGCTATTTTCCAGCCTTCGCGACATTTCTTCGAGGAGGTAATTTGTGCCCCCAGCGATCGGTCGGGTCGTCCGCTCGCTCTCTCTGAGGCTGTCTGAGCCTGAGATTGAGTTGAGTGAGCGGTCGTTCTCGGCCGTCGTTGTTGGCGCAATGATCGCCCCGGCTCCCAGAAGGCCTGGAATACCAGGGAGCCGTAGTTCCACCGTCTTGCCAAGAAGCCCGTCACTGCCGCCCGACTCCACTCGCGCCGCCAGAGAAGCCGAAGAACCGCCACAATTCCGAAGTCCGCGTCGCCAGCTGCCCTGATGGTTCCCGGTTCGCCTGTTATGCTCCGACAACGCGTTTCGCCTGCATGCCTGTTCTTCACTCGTGCCGCGCGCGGAAGCCGCTGAAGAAGCTCCTCAACTCCGACGTCCGCGCCGCCACCTGAGCTGAAGATGGGTTTGATGTGCTCCACCGTCTCCGGAATCAGCTCTTCGCCTCTCTGATGCCCGCGCACACTAATGGGATCGCCGTGCTCTACTCTGATGTGCCGAAGTCAGAAGAAGACCGGCGACTACGGAGTGATAATGTGTTTCTTGTGCATATATATGACGTCTCGCAAGGCGTAAGCCTTTGATACGAGAAATAAACTCGTGAAACTCGCGACATTTCAGGGCTAAATTTCTACCTTCATCACAAGAACAACAACTTCCACATTCGGAGGCCTATGTGGAGACCTTTGTGAGATCGCATTGTTAACAGCAAGAGTACAAATGTGCATCGCTTGATATCCGCAACAACTCATATATGGTGTCGTCTTGCAGTGCTCTCGTCAACGGACGATTACTCTAACATGCATTTGGAAAAACTCAACATTCCGATTCCTAATCGGCCATTTGTTGTGAAAAACAACCGCAGGTACAGTTGTGAAGTAACAGACCCTTTTATCATCAACATGTATGACTTGGAAAGTGGCGAGTCCAAAAGTTTTTCCGTAGGTGAAGTTTAGCAATTTCAAGATCCTAACTAACTTTGAATTTTCAGTAGGTGAAGATGTTAATCTTTTGGACAGTAAACGATTTGGGATGCTGGCGATTGCTGACGAAAAAATGTTCGTGCTGCATGTAGGTGGTAGATCTGATGGCGTGATCCTGGAGCTCGACGTCGACTTGAAGGGAGAGCAAGTGATTTCAAAAAGATCAATCAGGTCCGGTAAAATCTGTTGACCTTCTCATCAATGCGGTTTTCAGATTAATACATCGCGGTTGGCATGAAGTGTCATGTTCGCTACTAATTGCCAAAGACGTCGTGTTCAGCCTGCAGAACGGCCAAGAATATCACATCCCTAGCACAGGTTAGTTCTTCAAATACGTTCTTTTTGTGCATACAGTTTGTTATATAAAGATAGGGCCACCCTGTTTTTGGGCGATTTTGAGCGAAACTATGTCTTGAGTGAAATTTTGTAGCAAATGCGAGAAAGAGCAACTCTTCCTGCCTATCTTCCTAAAATTTCAAAAAATTTCGACCACACCCCTCGAAGATAGGAGGCAATCATTCTGAACTGTCTGAACGTTATGACATGACGAGATGATAGTATATGTGGGTTATTTCACACGCTCTATAACGTAGTGTCATTTCATGACAATGTCATGTCAACTTTTTTAGCTTTATGGGGCATAGACCTCACGGTAGTCACTAAAAACGCACAGACTATATTAAGCATGGATTTTTAGCTGTTTGGTAATGCTTAGGTCAAGCTCAAACATGAATACAAGGTTACGACTTTCACGACTTTCACGACTTTATTTCGCGAATCAAAGGCATTATGCCTTGCGCGACACCGAAAATAGACAAACAGAGGATGTCTGGCAGACGACTTCATCCCTGGCGCGGCGTAGATATCGAACCGGTCGTAGACAGCGCACTTCACGGGGCATCTGGGAATTGGCAAATCTTCAACTGCGGCAGCGGAACATCGTTTGCGGCACAGTGGGCGCTTCTGAGTTTGCATCTGATGGTCCGTGGTCCGGGAGTTGCGTCTTCGCTGGTCCTCAGAGCGTCGACGACCTTCGGGATGACTTCTCACGCAGCGTTCGGCGTCGGATTCCTGGCGTCGGACATCTTGTTGTCAGCGGTGGTGGGACTACGGCTTCCGGGTGTCCCAATTCCCTCTGGAAGCCGGAACAGTCACAACTGCCACGGGGTTTGCCATCTGACCAACCAGACACTCAGAGAGCGACCGGAGGGACCGACCGCTCGCCACCGCAACACGAGTGAGAGTGATACAAGGTTACATAAATGCTTAACCTAGTCTGACCCCTATCATTCTGCGCTTGCAATTAGACACTTCAGAATGAATGCCTCTATCTCCGAGGGGTGCGGTCGAAATTGTTTGAAATTTTGGGAAGATAGGCAGGAGGAGTTGCTCGTACTTGCCACAAAATTTCACTCAAGACATAGTTTCCGTCAAAATCGTGCAAAAACAGGCTGGCCTTTCCGGCAACTGCTTGATAATAGCGCCGGCTCATGCTTATGGGCACGAGAGCGGCCGCCTTCGGTCATTCGAGGAGTGGTTGATTTCAAACACGAGACAAAATAGGGACCCTGTTCGGCGTTGGACCGGTACCAACCGATTGCAACTCAGACACGTTCGCAATGAGCCACAGACCCTATACAGGGATCGGCTCGCTTCCACTATGTCTTCGAGACCGCTGCCTACCGGGTTAGACCGGAACAAAAATGGGTTCATGGGCGCCAATTTTGCCACACGCAGGGCAATGGTGTCAGTGCGAGACACCATAGCCTTACATTGCTACATTAGTGATGGTTCATACACTTCCTTTTCGAACTTTAGAACGAAACCATTCAGCGTGTAGCAATTTTCGATACGCTTTTCTCATTGTTAGTTTGCAGATGTTTATCGCAGCTCTGCTCCCTTCCATTATCAAGACAGCTTATATCGTTTTGTAACCAAAACCCACGAAGGAGGGTGGACTCACATCGAAAAGATCTCACAAGACGGAAAGGGACATCCAGAAACGCGTGAGCTGCACCCACTGAATTCCGTAGTCGCCTCAGCGAAATTAACGCATCTCCGCACATTTGTGTTTGGGAAAGTCGCTGTACTGATTCATTACAACGATAGTCATTGTGAACGATGCGCTAAAATACTGCGGGTGAACCTTGAGTAAGTGCTTTTATTTATGTAAATAATTCTGATCGGCGGCTGCGAAATTTAGGACCAACACCATTGTGGACGTAACGGATAGGATTACCAACATCAACTGCCTGAGAGTTCTCCAGGGCTGGGCCATAGTCAGCGATGGAAACGCTATTTACATTCAAGATTCTGATAGCATCTTTGAGATCGACTACCTTAGATCCAAATCCGTTTGGAAATTGGAGGTGGACGACCTTTTGGAATCGTATGACAAGGTTCCTTAATATTTTCAGAAAATTTCAAAGTGTACTTCGTTTAGAGACTTGAAGCGTTGCGGGTGGCCGAAGCGGAGCTCGAAGCTGGCGAAGAGTGTCTGCACAGGGTAAAGCTGGAGTTGTTGCCCAAAGGTGTTAGGGATGGCTTCGTCTGCCCTGTGTGCCGTGATATAATGGAGCACCCAAAGGTGTTTCAAACATGTGGTCACTCGATCTGCCAGAAATGTGAGGTGCTGCTCAGGGAAAGTGAAGCTGAGAGGTGTCCTGTATGCAGAAAAAACACGTCGTCTGAGGAACTACCACCAAACTGGTCTTTAAAAAGTACGTTTATCTCACTGGGATTATAATATACCTTGATTATACAGATGTTCTGGATCTCATAATAGAAGAGGCTGTGAAGAGCAGTAAGTGCTCTTTTTGTCACAAGTCCATTAGTTTGCGAGACGATAAACGCTTCTACTGCTCCTCATCAACCCAGGAATGCAATGGAAAAGTAGGTTGTTCTCATCAGTGCCCGTGGTTCACAAAAAAAACCTTTAGGTTCAGTTTTCATGCAGTTCGTGTTACATCGGCGATCGCCGAAAAAGGTGTTATGTGGAAGTTGACTTCGACGATGGTCAGCTGGAATGCTCTGTGCGACACACAGTCAAGAGTCTAAAGTTTTAGAAACATCACACTCGAATATTCTGTTGAAATAAATGACAATAAGCAAAGCAGTTTAGAATGCTAACCTCTGAATACTGAATATGAAAATAACTTCGAAAAAAGTGAAGGCCCTCCTACAATGCGCTCATTAACCAACGATTACTTATTAAGAAAGTAATTTGTATGTATTGGTGCACGGATGATGCAGGCTGGACCATGGGTTCGCTCCCGGGTGGTGACAGGGGGGCGTTTGGGTGGGTTCCTGTGGTCTGGGTGAGATGGTGTTAAAAGAAAAGTTCTTCCATTTGTTTTGAAACTTTTTTTGCTGCTTCCCGTTTCGCGCCAGGACCACAGCATCAGGCCTAACTGAATCTGCAAAAGTGACGTCCAAGTGAAGCCGTGTTACCAACGGGCAGACTGGCGCAGTGGTCTAAGGCGCGCGCCGCACATGAGGTCGCGGGTTCGACTCCCCGGGGGTCAAATTTTTTTTCTTTTTCGTTTCTTTTCACTTTCTTTTCGTTTCTCTTCTATTTTCCCCCACTTTTGACCGGTTCTCACTACCTACCGTAACCCCGGCTCTCTTTCAGCTTCGATTTTCCGCCGTTTGGGTACTTTTGACGGGGGGTAAGGCGCCCGCACAGAACCAGCCCTGCGAAGCAGGGCTGGTTTATTATTTATTAAGAAAGTAATTTGTATGTATTGGTGCACGGATGATGCAGGCTGGACCATGGGTTCGCTCCCGGGTGGTGACAGGGGGGCGTTTGGGTGGGTTCCTGTGGTCTGGGTGAGATGGTGTTAAAAGAAAAGTTCTTCCATTTGTTTTGAAACTTTTTTTGCTGCTTCCCGTTTCGCGCCAGGACCACAGCATCAGGCCTAACTGAATCTGCAAAAGTGACGTCCAAGTGAAGCCGTGTTACCAACGGGCAGACTGGCGCAGTGGTCTAAGGCGCGCGCCGCACATGAGGTCGCGGGTTCGACTCCCCGGGGGTCAAATTTTTTTCTTTTTCGTTTCTTTTCACTTTCTTTTCGTTTCTCTTCTATTTTCCCCCACTTTTGACCGGTTCTCACTACCTACCGTAACCCCGGCTCTCTTTCAGCTTCGATTTTCCGCCGTTTGGGTACTTTTGACGGGGGGTAAGGCGCCCGCACAGAACCAGCCCTGCGAAGCAGGGCTGGTTTATTACTTAATAAGAAAGTAATCTATGTGTATTGTGGCACCATGGATGCAGGTTGACGACACGGGTTCGCTACCGGGTGGCGTTTGGCTGTGGTGCCGTGGTGCTCCACTTGGGCTCTTAAAAGTGAACTTCTTCCACTTCGGCTCAAACTTTTTTTGCATCCAACCGTTTCGCGCCAGGACCACAGCATAAGGCCTAACTGAAATTCAAAAACCGACGACCACGACAGGTGGTGTCGCTGACCACACCCTTAGCGCAGTGGTCTAAGGCGTGCACCGCGCGGAAGGTCACGGGTTCGATCCCCCCGGCTCTCTTTTTTTTCTTTTTCGTTTCTTTTCTTTTTCTTTTCGTTTCTCTTCTATTTTCCCCCACTTCTGACCGGTTCTCACTACCTACCGTAACCCCGGCTCTCTTTCAGCTTCGATTTTCCGCCGTTTGTGTAGTTTTGACGGGGGGTAAGGCGCCGGCACATAACCAGCCCTGCGAAGCAGGGCTGGTTACTTATTAAGAAAGTAATTTGTATGTATTGGTGCATGGATGATGCAGGCTGGACCATAGGTTCGCTCCCGGGTGCTGGAGGGGTGGTGGATAGGTGGGTTGCTGTGGTGCTGGGTGGTTGGTGTTAAAAGGAAAGTTCTTCCATTTGTTTTGAAACTTTTTTTGCTGCTTTCCGTTTCGCGCCAGGACCACAGCATCATGCCTAACTGAATCTGCAAAAGTGACGTCCAAGTGAAGCCGTGTTACCAACGGGCAGACTGGCGCAGTGGTCTAAGGCGCGCGCCGCACATGAGGTCGCGGGTTCGACTCCCCGGGAGTGAAATTTTTTTCTTTTTCGCCTATTTTCACTTTCTTTTCATTTCTCTTCTATTTTCCCCCACTTCTGACCGGTTCTCACTACCTACCGTAGCCCGGCTCTCTTTCAGCCCCGATTTTCCGCAGTTTGAATACTTTTGACGGGGGGTAATCGATTAAGTACCACAACAGACAACGGGGACATCTAGCATCCGTACTGATCCGTAAATGGAAACATCACAGGAAACCACGCAGAACAAGGCAAAGAGGTCGAAAATCAGACCATAACAGTTTTTGACCTCAAGCCTCGGACTTTCTACAAAAGGAAGGATCCAGCTCCTGCCCGAAAAGACAACTGACGTTGAGCAATCGAATGGTGAACACCTTAAGTGAAAAGAGCGTTTTTGTGGTCTTCAAACATTCACTAAAAATGGTCATTTTCAATGCTTCAACCCAATACTTCAACTGAATTAAGGTGAAAGATGAGATGTTAGGTTGTTGTCGAAAAGAGCTAAGAAGATCGACAATTGGAAGCGTTACTTGTGCTAAGTTTCTGGACAATTGAGATGGTGAACATGGCCGTCGTCCTGGAACTACGGTGGATGCCACATTTGGAGGTTCATGGAGTTTCGTGTTGCCTGCAAAGATCGTCCCGGTTCCAAGAAGGCCTGGAACACCAGGATTGCCGTTCTGTCCACCTGGTCAAGAAGCTCTTCACCGCCGCCCCACTGTACTCTACCGTTGTATCATTTTCACTTATGATGTCCGCGTGACGATTATACTAAATCAAACATAGGATGTTAGACTTTGCATCACGGAATGTTTGAATCCCCCCCCCTTCACACGAAGCAGTCCATGTTCATTCATGAATCCGAAATGTGGTCTAAGTTGTTTACGACAAAGGAAAAGCCGATTAATAAACCCGATAAGCTCAACGCGCCGTCACGAAATCATTGACTGAGTGGGGTTCAGCCACTGGGGTCCTATCTAAGCGGCTTATTAATGTTTACTTATTAAGAAAGTAATTTGTATGTATTGGTGCACGGATGATGCAGGCTGGACCATGGGTTCGCTCCCGGGTGGTGACAGGGGGGCGTTTGGGTGGGTTCCTGTGGTCTGGGTGAGATGGTGTTAAAAGAAAAGTTCTTCCATTTGTTTTGAAACTTTTTTTGCTGCTTTCGGTTTCGCGCCAGGACCACAGCATCAGGCCTAACTGAATCTGCAAAAGTGACGTCCAAGTGAAGCCGTGTTACCAACGGGCAGACTGGCGCAGTGGTCTAAGGCGCGCGCCGCACATGAGGTCGCGGGTTCGACTCCCCGGGGGTCAAATTTTTTTCTTTTTCGTTTCTTTTCACTTTCTTTTCGTTTCTCTTCTATTTTCCCCCACTTTTGACCGGTTCTCACTACCTACCGTAACCCCGGCTCTCTTTCAGCTTCGATTTTCCGCCGTTTGTGTAGTGTTGACGGGGGGTAAGGCGCCGGCACATAACCAGCCCTGCGAAGCAGGGCTGGTTTACTTATTAAGAAAGTAATTTGTATGTATTGGTGCACGGATGATGCAGGCTGGACCATGGGTTCGCTCCCGGGTGGTGACAGGGGGGCGTTTGGGTGGGTTCCTGTGGTCTGGGTGAGATGGTGTTAAAAGAAAAGTTCTTCCATTTGTTTTGAAACTTTTTTTGCTGCTTCCCGTTTCGCGCCAGGACCACAGCATCAGGCCTAACTGAATCTGCAAAAGTGACGTCCAAGTGAAGCCGTGTTACCAACGGGCAGACTGGCGCAGTGGTCTAAGGCGCGCGCCGCACATGAGGTCGCGGGTTCGACTCCCCGGGGGTCAAATTTTTTTCTTTTTCGTTTCTTTTCACTTTCTTTTCGTTTCTCTTCTATTTTCCCCCACTTTTGACCGGTTCTCACTACCTACCGTAACCCCGGCTCTCTTTCAGCTTCGATTTTCCGCCGTTTGGGTACTTTTGACGGGGGGTAAGGCGCCGGCACATAACCAGCCCTGCGAAGCAGGGCTGGTTTACTTATTAAGAAAGTAATTTGTATGTATTGGTGCATGGATGATGCAGGCTGGACCATAGGTTCGCTCCCGGGTGCTGGAGGGGTGGTGGATAGGTGGGTTGCTGTGGTGCTGGGTGGTTGGTGTTAAAAGGAAAGTTCTTCCATTTGTTTTGAAACTTTTTTTGCTGCTTTCCGTTTCGCGCCAGGACCACAGCATCATGCCTAACTGAATCTGCAAAAGTGACGTCCAAGTGAAGCCGTGTTACCAACGGGCAGACTGGCGCAGTGGTCTAAGGCGCGCGCCGCACATGAGGTCGCGGGTTCGACTCCCCGGGAGTGAAATTTTTTTCTTTTTCGCCTATTTTCACTTTCTTTTCATTTCTCTTCTATTTTCCCCCACTTCTGACCGGTTCTCACTACCTACCGTAACCCCGGCTCTCTTTCAGCTTCGATTTTCCGTCGTTTGTGTACTTTTGACGGGGGGTAAGGCGCCCGCACAGAACCAGCCCTGCGAAGCAGGGCTGGTTTTGTAGTAAGAAATCTTATTATGAAGTTTGGGTAAGTGCTGACCATATCACAAGGAAGAAAGCTCAGAAGAGATACAGCATACACACCTTGAGAGAGTTTCAGAACGCATAACATTTTGATAAGTGATCTGGCCAAGCCATGGCAGATATCTTACAAGGAAACGTTCTGAGGTATTTGGTTTAGATTGACCAGAGAATCGGCTCACAAAAACTTTGGCTCATTATTTAACGTTAACTTTCCCAAAACACCACTACTGCTAAGTAGTCGAACTGGGAAGTGTCTTGATTACCATTTTTTCGATCCGGTTTTGATTCCCTCCGGTATCAACTGCTCATTGATCAATACCGTAAATTAGCGCAAAAACGGCGAATCCTCTTCTCGTTGCCGCTCCTATGGCCTCAGCCTTACCATAATACGCACCATAATTCACGTACCCACTAGAAACAAGAAGAACACGGACTTCTACACAGCAGCCGAAATACACGATTTACACGATTTTACACGATTTATCTTCCCGAATCAACGGCTTACGCCGTGCAGGACGTCTCATATATGCACAATGAAGAACAATATCACACCGTGGTCGCTGATTTTCTTCTTGTTTCGGAGGAGCAGACGAATCCGAAGAGAATCCATCAGTATGCGCGGGCGTCGAAGTCGTGAAGAGTTGATCCCGGAATTGGCGCGGCGGTGGAGCACAGCTAACGGAGAGGAGGGCCATCTTCGGTTCAGCTGGCGGCGTAGATTTCGCAGTTGCAGCGCTTTTTCGGCTTCTCTGGTGGCGCGGATAGAGTTGGGCGGTCGTGACAGGCTTTTTGGCGAGACGGTGGAACTACGGCTCCCTGGTGTTCCAGGCCTTCTGGGAGCCGGGGCGATCATTGAGCCAACAACGATGGCCAAGAACGACCGCTCACTCAACTCACTCGGCTCAGACAGCCTCAGAGAGAGAGCAAGTGGACGACCCGACCGATCGCTGGGGGCACAAATGAAAGACCGCCGAAATACAGCACTTCTAATTTCACCCAATGGCCCCGCTTCGAATAAACACATCAAAGTCACACTTGCATCAGTCCCAGTATTTCCAGTTTCGTTCTGGATAACGATAATGATGGAGGCCAAAAGAAACAGTGGCGATTTTTGATAGAAGATGGCACAGTCAAAAGACATAAGATAACAATGACGATGTTTCCCACATTACGATTTCTATGAGGAAATGACTATTGAGCAAAAATAACCAACGAGTGAGTCGTGAGCAGCTTCATGTTGACAGTCTGCCGAACTCTTTCATTTGAATGAACAAGACGGAAGTCACTTGATGTTTGACTTCGTTATCAGTCGCTGCCCTACTGCTCAGAAGCGATTGATAGGTGAGTCAGCAACGGTTTTTTAAGTAGAAGTCGATAACATCAGATGTAGATATCGATGTAGATGCCATTAGGAGATTTTCCAACTTAACCACTGAACCACGGGCAAACTTCGACTCTTCGCCGGTGCTGTCTGTTTCCCGTGAACTTCGTAGCCGGACCTTGTTATTTGTCGTGTTTTAACGACTCTGGGAATCTCGGAGCAAAACTTTGCGAAAATAGTGTAGACGAACAAACCAAACCACGAAGTCTTCTTGCGTTTTGCAGCTAAGAGACTACATTAACAACATCTTAATCTTCCACCACTCATTCATTTATTTGAATTATGACAAATCGGATACATGTAAAGAGGATTTCTCGAAGACAGATTCATGTTTGTGGGGGTGATCCACAAACGCTGTCGTAAGGTGCAATCTGCAGAACTAAAAGTGATGCTGATTTTGTTGAATCATCATTATACATGTCACTGACAGCTCTCTTTAATAACATATACCACATTATTTTTGAGTTCATTGCTTCCGAGTCTGAACGGAATAATGAGAGTGCCGAAATTTCTACTATTAATCGATATTTTGATATCATGTACTGCGTGATTTTAAACCTGAACGAAAACTAACGAAATAACGAGAATCGCCAGTGCCGAAAGATATACTTGTAGCAAATGTGATGAAGCTTTTACTTGGTACCTCGCAAAATCTCCTGATCAGCGAAGCAAATACACTCTTGGTTTTCCCACGTCTCCAGCTCTGTTCAGACTAGAGTCACAATCAAGGTAAAGGCATTTCAAAAGTGCACGACTGGGAACGTGGAAGAACGAATTGGATTGAAAGAGGACATGGGAAATGCAGTTACAGAAAACGTGCAAAACTACACTGTACCAGTTCCTTGGTGTTAAATCGTTCTCATGAACTTACCGGCGATACTCTATTACGGTTAGCTAATGGTTGGAAATTTGACACTACGAAAGAAGTTCAAACGCAAAAATCGTACTTTGTAATTAGAAAGAGTTTCTGATAGTCACATTTCCGTCAATGGAGATTCATCGTCTAAAACGTAGGCACAACGACATAGCAATGTCTATCTAGTGTATCTAGTGCCTAATAGCAGGTCTGTGTGATTAATTCAACATAAATTTTGTTCGATTTTTTTTTTTTTTTTTTTACACGATTTATCTTCCCGAATCAACGGCTTACGCCGTGCAGGACGTCTCATAAATGCACAAAGAAGAACAAAGTCACACCGTACCCGCTGATTTTCTTCTGGTTTCGGTGGAGCAGACGAATCCGAAAAGAATCCAGCGTTCCCATCAGTATGCGCGGGCGTCGAAGTCGTGAAGAGTTGATTCCGGAAGAGGCGCGGCGGCGGAGAACAGCGAACGGAACGGAGGGGCATCTTCGGTTCGGCTGGCGGCGCGGACTTCGGAGTTGCAACGCTTCTTCGGCTTCTCTGGCGCGGGTAGAGTCGGGCAGTCATGACGAGCTTCTTGGCGAGACGGTGGAACTACGGCTCCCTGGTGTTCCAGGCCTTCTGGGAGCCGGGGCGATCATTGCGCCAACAGCGACGGCCGAGAACGACCGCTCACTTAACTCATTCGGCTCAGACAGCCTCAGAGAGAGAGCGAGTGGACGACCCGACCGATCGCTGGGGGCACAAATGAAAGACCTATCAATTTTGTTCAGTGAGTACAAACCGGCCTTACTGCGTCATTGCGGTCTTCTTTTCGCAATGCGAAACTTACGGGTATATGATGATCAGGCAATGCGTGGAAAATCCTTGACAACAATTTTGATTTTTTTGCGAGTCAACCACTGACACAGACCATGCATGCGATTGATGATTTATTTTTCGTTCTTATAGCAGACATACTGTAGCAGCATCTCAATAGATCGTTGAGATGTAGATACCAGCAGAGTACACCGGTTTCAGACTCTCATCTACCACATATTTCCGCTTCCGGAATTATTATATCCTCGATGTTTTTTCATTCATCCTCTTCACATTTCAGACTTGATGTGAACGTGCGCAGCACATCCGCTCATTTTCACATCAATATCAACAGTACATCCGTGTAATTAATGCTAAAAATGGAAGGAGATTACACATGTGAATTGAAAAACAGTGGACAGGAAACCTCACCTTGCAAACCTCATAAACACGAATCCGTAAGACCTTAAGGCGGTTCAGTCACTGATAGAAACCACAAATTACTACATTATTATGGTCTTCTCAGGAACTTACCGGTGACACTTTATAATGGTTAGGTGACGCATTGAAGTTTGGGCAGCAAAAATTTTTATTTTTGTTGTTCTGTCATGGACACAAACCATATATTACTGCAATACTAATGAGCGTAATTTCGTTTATCACACCGTCGTATTTGCTCTGTACTCTCCCTCCTTCTCCGTCGTAACTGAAGCTTACGACACCTACTGTATCCTGCATCCCCTTAAATCGTTGCTATGTGGATAACAGAATAGTACACCTTTTTAGACTCTTATCTACCACATACTACCGCTTACGGAAATATTATATCCTCGATGTTTTTCCCACATTCATCCATCATCGTGGCACTTCTGACTTGATGTGAACGTGCGCACCACATCCGCTCATTTTCACATCAATATCAACAGTACATCCGTGTAATTAATGCTCAAAATGGAACTAGGTTGCACAAATGAAATGAAAAATAGTGAACAAATTCTTCCCACCTGTTAATGGTGTCTCCAATCGAAAGGCCATTATGCGGAAACAACTCGCCAGCTGAATGGTCTCCGATTTAAGAGTTGGTGCAAATTAATGCACAGTTCATCATTTGGAAGTTCATACCTGTGTAATTAAGGAAGCAAGGAAATGGCAAACAGCGGAATCTGTACATTGATCCACGCAACATAAACACATCTTAAGCGGATAGTATTTGAAATTTTTGTAATTTGTCTGTTCTTTTATTATATCAACTAATTCATGATCACCGGCTGGACATATTGGGATCCTCTTTGATGTATCAATGATACGCAATAAATTGTATTGTATTATATAATGCGTTCCAGTGACTTTTTCAGTGAATTCTTTATTTCTCAATATCACATTCGGATTCGGATTGAAATGAACTGGTTCAAAAGAGTCCTTCAAAAGAGACCATACAAGTTCGACCAGATCTTCTAGCCCTCTACTAATGAGGCGCCGCTTCCAAAAATTGTACATCACCGACGGCAATTTGATGTTTGAATTTTACTAAGATCCGATTTCAAAAGGCGAAGTCGGCAAGAGAGCAATCTTATCGCCGAAAACCGATTTTTACTACAGAATCAACGATCAAGTACTGAATTTAGTGTAGCAAAAGTCAGTGTATAACCATCAGACTGCTTATCTTGATGTCTCGTTCTACGCCTCTTGATGTCTCGTTCTAGAAGTATACTGTGTCACTTGTCTCCAACTACATACATAACAAAGTGTACATATTTGGTGACAGACGAATCTACTCTTACCATTACGATTCTCACGTTCGAACAAGTCAGTTCGCTTCCGTTCACTTCAGAGTGAATTACAAATGTTTATATGCTAACCCCTTAATATGCGTTAAATTAATGCAAATTATCATTTTAAGTGCAAAACATGTCTTAAAATGAGAATTTAAATAGAAGTTTTAATGGGAGTGCAGGAAATGACTCCACTCGCTGGCGCACTCATAGAGTGGAAAACCGAAACATCAACAGAAACGTTCTTCGATGGTAATCCGCGAGATGAATACAAAAGAGGTCATTTTGTCTAGTGTCTGAAAGCAATCGCTCCTATAGGGGCAATGGGTCCACCGGTTCTTATATACTAAATTCCATGTATACAATTACTGGCCGATATAGTTGGCTACAATTTCTGCTTCGTTGGTAATCTGCGATGGATCGTAGCCCGATGGATGGAATACGGTGGTCATACAATATTGTTTCTTCAAGTCTACCCCGAAAAGCTATTTATCGATCTGTTTGATTTAAAAGTGATCGGGGTCAGTTGATCGAACGTCTGTCTCAGATCTCACTTTTGTTCTGATGGGACTGCTCCTATAGGGAAAACGGGCCCTTCAGTTGTTATATACTGAATCCCGTGTTTGTAATACCTGGTAGCAGTAATTGTCTAAGCTACTGCTTTAGTTCGACGCTTCAAGCCACCGAAAAAGATCTTTGATGCTTGCTTTCCATTTTCAATGTGCTAGTGCGAATTCTGGATCATTCTATGATTGATCGCTTTTGTGGACTTTGATAAAATAGATAGACTATATAGCGGTGTCTTTCTCGTTGCTCTACACACAGCGTTACCCGTTGGTGCAAGAGTAGAAACATGAAAACTGGAACTGAGCGTTTCTCTACGATCATTTCGATCAGTGCCTTCGGAAATACACATACAAACCAACGAATATGGCTGTGTATTGGGATAATGAGACTGTCGAGTGAGAAATGAATGAACGCGCCTTTTCTGAGCAAATATCGAAGACCACAGAGATCGATGTTCAAGATCTAAATGGTTTCTCTAGGTTTAAGCTTGTTTATCATGCAGTCATTCACAAAATGGTCGGAATCGTCATTTCAGTAGCCCCTAGAGTCTACATTACCGTGAGAACACGGACACAATGAAGTGCAGTTTCCCACGGACGAACAAAGCAAAAGTCCTGCTACTTAACATCAATTCCGAAAAACAAATACTCTTGTTGACACAAGGTTATGGGGTCTACTCAGGAACTAATTGTTAAGGCGTGGGATCACGCTACAAGTACAGTTTCTGCGAGAACAAGTAACAGGAAAAGGTCGTGTTGTCTACTGTATCTTTGCAACATAAATATTCTCTCCAATCTAAGATTAAACTGTCTATTTAAGTGCATGGAAGTCTAGACAGGAAACTTCAGATGCGCCGCGCATCTATTAGTTGGATGTTTCCCACCACTTCGGGAACGTCCCCACTATCACCCCGCATACGTCCTATAATACCACCTGCGAAGTTCGCCGGAAGGGCACAGGAACACATCATAAATGCACTTTTAATTGCGTGCAACATCCGGACAACACCTTAGGTGTGACTACTAATTCGGTTGACAAAGGGCAGATATTGAATGATCAAACTGTGTAGGTGTTTTGTGGTTCCTTCCTAGGAAGCGTTTAACTTACAAGGATCCTTCTGAAGGGCGAAGGGGAAGTTGATTTTTGAGAACATGCCATCGTTCGGATGCAGAAGCGCGGCATCTCGAATCTGCGTACTGTAAAAGCCCTTCTGATTTGAGTAATGTGAGTTCAAGTGAGTCGTTGATCGCCACCGGGAGAAAGGACATATCAAGGACAGGGTCAGAAGTGGTGGACCCTAAGAACCAGAGGACTCTCTATGATCTTTGCAATTAGGCTACTTTTCGGCACAAATGATCATTAGAAATTAAATGGTAAATCAGCGCTTTCTTCAAAAACCGGAATTTGAAGGGGAAGTTGATTTTTGAGAACGTGTGGGTACTAATCAATTTGGCCGCCGCGTTAGCCGGATTCGAATCCCCTGGGATTTTACAGTTTAGTGAGTTCTGGAAACAAAGTCTGCTCTACGAAACACGCAACAACGGACTACCTGAAGAACGGTCCGGAACGCTCATGGAAGGAGATTATACCAGAGATGACCACATCGATCGTTGGTTCGTTCCACAAGCAATGAAGAGAGATCATTTCTTGTAACAGTCGTGTTCATGAGCGTCATAGCTTTTGAATTTGAGTATAATTTTTGAGTCTGAAGACTGCCACAGTAAATTATCGTAAATTTATTATGCTGCAGGCTGTACTGGCGCACCCTGTATAGCCACCTTTTAAAACTCATTTGATATGCGTGTGTGGTCAAACTGAGTAGTGTCTTGGTTTCCATTTTTCGGATCCGGGTTCGACTCTTTACAACCATTCACTTTTAGTTTATTTTTGCTTCGCCATTTACGATGATTAGCAAAGGCACCGAACAGAGATTTACAATATCCAGCTCAATACCATCCTGTAGCTCTTGGCCATACTAGTTTCGACGCAATTTGCGAACGGTCGCCAGGTGTGCATATAAGCTGACGTTTATATACAAGTCAAGTGTTTATCATCCCTTAGAAAACAGATGCCAATTGAAGCATGTAAACAACGAAAAAAATACAAAACTCGATATCAATATTTACATATGAAAACCTAAGATAAGACAGGGAAGCCAGAATGCCTCTCGTACGATGTTCATAACTGAATCAAAAGATGACGTAAGTGCACAAAACTCCGAAAGTATTTTGGACTATGGAACATAGTCTTCATCAAACCACTCAGCGATCTGCACGCAGTGGACACTTTTTTGTTTCTTATCACGCTGATACTGTCTCGAAACGGAACCATCAGAGTATCTAACTGTAAACAACTGTTTAGAGTGAGTTGGCAAACACACTGATAAGGAGTGGACTCTGGCGACCTTTCACATAGAATCGTCTATAAAATACTGCCTGTGGATGGTGAAGACAGTCAGTTCTCAACATGACCTCGAAGACTCTACTTCTTCTCTTCGCTCTTCTTGCTATCGTAGGGAGCTTTAAGATGATCTTGTAAGTGGAGCCTCTTTAGAGCCTTGCGGTTTCCGTCCAAAAGGAGGATGTCTTGGCCGAACCCCAGTGTGACTGTGGCACTATCACCGGTGTTCTCATGAAGACCGTCGGAAAGATTCGCAGCTTCTTGACGGGACTCGTCTTCCGCGCTCTTCAGATCCCCGGATGTGGATTTGAAAAGTCGGTGAAACTGGTGGTTCACCTCGTCAATGAAGTTCTCTATCTCCTCGCTTCCTTGTTCGGCCTCGGTACGCATGAATCTGCTTGCTAGTAGCAAAGATCTCTTCTTTAGCCATCCCACAGCAGCCATCCGAAGAGCCCTATCAGATGTGCCACGGATTCGAGAGTCTCGTCAACGACTTCAGAGCTCTGATTAATGACCTCATCAGCGACGACCAAGAATTCAAGCGGTGCGATTGCCAGGTCCCCAACGCGCTCCGGGACTTCGTCAACTTCCTCATTCGTCTTCTCCAGCGTCTCGACAAGTACCTTGGAGGCGGCGACGGAACTGAGGAACCCCCAATGCTCAACAAGGTTTCGTTCGAAGACTTCCTTCGTGTCCAGCACTGATATGATATTTCACGAATGGTTTATCTTCATCTTTATTGAATATAACTGCACCATCTTATAAAGGTGTTTGGTGATTTTCCTCTGCACATGGGCTGCTCGGGATCTCAGGTCTTAAGTGCCCGAAATTTCAGGATCGGGTATTTCGTCATCTCTGACCCCATCAACGAACGACCAAAGAGCAAGTCTGTGTATGATATCAAATAAACATTTGTTAGTACAGCACAAAGATAAACGAATAACATACAGAGCGCTTATCACAGGAGAACGACGCCTGGACAGAAGAACGCTAAACAAAGTTGTATGGTACGTTGTGAAACGTTTTTATTCAAATGCCTTTTCGGAATAAGGACTGTGAACTCTGCACATGATAGACCTATTCGCACTGTACTTCGGATGATAGGGTTAGGTCGGTTTCACTGCATTTGTATCGATGTGCTTGTTTATGTACCCTTTTCAAACTTACTCTTGACCAAAGTGAAATCAACAATTTGCATTTTTGTTGTATTCCAAGCAATTCTTTTGAACTTGGGCAGCTGCTCGATTGTTAACTGAAACTGCTCCCCCTCTCTTTCAGTGCAACTTTTTGCGTTTCCCGGAAGGGCAATGTTCGCACCGAAAGTGAACTTATTCTCACAGAAAAAGACATTTCATGGAAGGCACAAATTTGCCGATCGGAAATCAATTCACATCCGCCCTCCATCCGCCCTAACATCACGCACGCACTCTTGTAGAAAAAAGTTTCAGATATTGAACATTTGATTCTGGTCGAGTTCATCTTGCACTTCCGGTGATGTGGATGTGTAAAAGCAGATACCGCAAACCATCTCCTCTAAGGATCTCTGTACTTCTCAAGTATCATTTGAATTTGATTGATTACATCTGGAACCTATTTACGACTGACTCAATAGGTAGTACATAATTGATGAATCAATGAAATGTCGCGAGCAAAACATAGGGTATATGGTAGATTTGCACAAAAGGCGTTTTATTTTATACATATGAACAAGACCTGAAGTTTCAGTAACTCATGAGTGGTATACGCTTAAATTTTGTTATGATTGTCTCTTTTTACCTCTTTAAACATTGACATGGTGTACGAAGTTGGCACACAAGGCACAAGACCACTTGTCACGAACACATATGACGCAAATGATGCCACACGTGCAGGGGAAGCAGACTGTCTAAACTAAATGACATGTTTGAGTTTGTCCTCAACAAAGAGTAAAGTGCAGAAATTGCTTATTAGGTATCGGCTAGTTAATGGTTATTTTTCATATTTCTGCGACTATCTGAACATGGCTCGTATCTGGCACATGACTCTATGGCTCTTTGTGTGGCAACGTATCTGGCACATGGCTCTTTGTGTCTGAACTGGTGTTAATGTCTCAATATAGAGCAAAGTGCAGAGAGTTTATCACAATACGGACTGCTTAGTGGTTATTTTTGTATGTCGACCCGTATTCTTAAGTATTTCGTATTCGCAGTTCTCATTTTTGGACTCAGACCCACAGATTGTCAAGAATTTCTTTTAAGTCGATCCCTGTTCTTCTGTCGATCCTACCATCATGTTATACCTACTGTATGGAAGCCGTTGTTGTATTGTGGAGGCGGCTTCATCAATCACTTTAACGTATTTTGCAAGAGATGCCCTTTTCGGATCCCTGAATCATATGACGTGGTATTTCGACAGAAGGACGACATATCCAAACAATAACACAAAAAGCATGTTTTATTCACAGTTGATTCAATAACATGCGCATGGATTAGGAATCCAGGAAATGTCGTTAGCGGAAGCCAGGGTGTACGGTAGCTTGTGTCAAAGGCTGGAGTATGAAACACAGAGAATGTCCGTCAATGATTAGCAGTAGATGTCCACATTGATGGACATTTATGACTTTTATTCATCCCCAAATTTAAACCATTTCAAACGGTCAACCATTTATATGGGGCGTCCACGGTGTTTCGGTTTCTATGTTAATTGCCTTTAGTACGTAATATCGTAGTGTTTGGAATGAAAACATGCGAAAAGATACAAATCGAATTTGTACCTTTTAGTGTTTATTATTTCATTATCTATAAGGAGAAATACGATATTAGTTTGAGTATGAAATTGCTGACGTCCGTGTCGATCGTTGAAACATTGCTATCTGAACGCCATTTGCCGGTAGGTTGTCTAAGACATGTGTCAGTCTAAGAGCTAACTATGTACTTGAAACTACTCGGATACGAACATGCAGCCTCCATAAAGGCACAACTGTCTCCACGCGCCAAAGAACCAAAAATTCGGTTTTAGGGAGACCAAAACAGAAGTTTCGGATAACCCGAATAACAAACCCAATACAACTGTGCTACTTTCGTACGTTAGTTCGTGGCGCATACATAGCAGAGGTCGATGTGAATTGGTGAGTGAGTTGATCAGCGTGGAAGTCTACGACATAGCTTATCCGGTTAATAGCCAAAACAACAATTATTTTCTTATGTGGGTTTGAACTTCACCCAGTGACATGCTTTATTTCTTGTTAGTTATTTATCGAAAGACCTTCATCAGGAACATGGCTTACAATTTAAAAAAGCTGTTAATTTTTGAGGAAACTGACTGCTATGAGTCCAAGTCTCTCATCAAGTTTTAGCTGCAGCTCAGCAGCACACTTCATTAAGGAGAATAAGCCATAAAAGGAGTTTGATGATATCAATGAGTAACTGGTGACGAAACACAAGCACCGCATCATGGACTTATTGACGAAACGCACCTCTTTCTCGTTGATGTAACCGGGTGACTGGATGAGAATTAGGGGGCCACGTCGTCATAGGAATCAGCTTTTTGTCTTTCGTCAGAACTCATTCAAATGATGCTGCTTTATTTGTCATGGTCATGTCTCCGTTGTCTCCACGAAACTTTATTTCAGGAATATCAAGATTTCAAAAATTAAGCATATCATATCAGATTACCGAAATGTCCGTAACTCTCCGCTAGGGCATCTTTCAATTCTTGAAGCTATATGTCCCCTAGAACTTCCTACAAACATACATAAGTACGAACATCAGGTTAATGAATTGTGTCACGCAAAGTTTACCACGAACAGGCTATCGAAAAGTGGTGAATCAGCCGTAGAGAGGGCGACGAAACTGAAATTATTTACGAACATGTACCCAGCCGGAG
This sequence comes from Steinernema hermaphroditum, assembly GCA_030435675.1. Taxonomy (NCBI): domain Eukaryota; kingdom Metazoa; phylum Nematoda; class Chromadorea; order Rhabditida; family Steinernematidae; genus Steinernema; species Steinernema hermaphroditum. The sequence continues at coordinate 1,777,525 of CM059623.1, forward strand.
ACTTTGCTCCAGACAGAACATGGAATATTAACAGTTCTGCGAGTGAACTTTGACATCAATTTTTGCACGGTTTTTGATAGTGACTATAGGATATTTTGTTCATTTATGACCTCTTTATGGGCGACAAGAAAACGGCTCAAAACCGATCGGGCTTACATCACGTATTTGGCCAATTTCCTTATGAGAATGGTGATTACACCATTGCTATTGTGTTTCGGGGAGCGACCGGTCGAGTGGGGTTTATTTTATCAACAATCACATCCTTTGTGTGTGGAATCGTAGACACAAAAAGGGCATCTAGTCAGTCTGGACTAGAGACTACAACCCAGCAATTACAACTATGTTTTGTGATCATTATGACGCTGGAAGACAAACATGCAAACTTCGTCACATTGCCATGCGATGATCGCTTATTAATTACCGGACTTCCGCTGTTCCTGGCGACGTAGCTAATGACTAAGAGCAGTGATTATAGATGTTATGATTGCGGATGAAGATATAATGATAATTCCCTCGTATTTTCCTCGCTTCCCAACTCCGTACAATCTTCATAAAGAATCGCTTAAGTCATTTAAGAGCTCTTATACGCACCGATTAATGCAATTTGTTCTATACCTGGAAGTCTGGTGGATTTAGATCATGATGTGATTATCATTACGCGAGGATCTCGAATTAAGAAGGTCGCAATTACGTATGTTTAGTTTAGTTTGTTATGTAGCTCATTAATCATCAAGCGACTAGCATAATTCGCAGAAAGGTAGTATGCAAGTGTAAGCGAAACAGTAAGTGAGACATGTGGTTCCCATAACCTTCACGATAGTGGAAAGGAAGTGGAAAGTGGTGTCTAGGGCGTACAGTGAAAAGTCTAGACACGTGCCCTTTATCAGACGTACCTCAAACAGACTTAGACACCACAGGTCAGACATGTACTACCAGATTTGAACGTCAAAGAGTGAGTCGCAAAGCGTTAGTCATAATTTGCGTGCAATTTTTTAACGAATTTCAATTTTTGATAAACGTTCTTACTAGTATTTCGCATCCAGTCAGTTTAACATGCACAGTTATCGGATATCGCATGTATAATGGGGGGCAGAGGACCGGTTGGTATGATCATCGAGGAGCGCTCGCTTTCAGACGCTAGACAAAATGATATCGCCCGATCACAGATCAAACACGTTCGCAATGAGCAACACAGACAGTCTATGTATAACGAGCAGGTACCATTATACATTTGAGACCGATGGACCACCAGTTGTTAGACTGGTATGAAAACGATTCCAGAGTGCGAATTTTGCCGAACTGGATCACTGTAGCTATACTTCTGGCCACGCCTTTCTTTACAGTTTTTGATTCACTTTTGGCCACTTTGTCGTCCCAGTTCTAGGGGTGAAAAAGCCTCTGGCTTTGAACCAACCTCTAGCTTTGAACCACCTTACGAGCACCGATCTTGCTTCCACAGGGCTGGCCAAGGTCCGATGTTCAAATCCGCCCTTAGTCAGAACTTTTCCTTTTTTCTTGACGAAGCATTCTACAATCGCGTATAATTTTGCCTGCGGATGGATCCGAACCCCGGACCTTCGGTTTCGAGTCGAGTTCACCCCTATATGTACGTTGTTCGAATGTTGCTCTTATCTTCTGTTCATAGAAAATTCCGAAATAAACACCACTCTTCCATTCCTCTGCAATATTCCACACTCTGGCTAATTAGTCCCAACACGGAACACAAACAACAATGAATAATTCGGTACAAACTGGACCGAATGGAGATGGATACATAAGTGACTGAGTTTTGCAAATCAGGGATATTGTCGATACATGCTCGCTGTGCTTCGCGACATTTCATCACTTCCCTGCTTCCAGGAAGCGCCTTGCTGTAAACATCCCAGAAATATCGCAGCTGTACTGGCGCCTTACGCAAATGGACTAAAATAGTAAATTCGATATTAATTTATTCATCTCTACGTCTTTTTTGTTTGAAATTATAAAATTACGACCACATTGTTGCAGGTGATATTCTTTCAATCGACGTAGTTAAAAGTCTAAGTGTAATGAGATATTTCGCAAGTCTCAAATACAATCTTTGATCCTCTCGAAAACGGGGTTGCTTGACCCTCATCCGTCCGCACTTCGACAGATGGTCTTACAATTCATGGTCGCTAATTCATTAAGTTGTTCCATGGTCCTTTGTTAGGAAAAGTGAATGTTTCACTGAGTAATGAAAGTAAGAAATTGATCGATCTTTCGAACATCTAGCTGTAATAAGAAAATTTACTGAAGATGAGGTACATTTCGTCAAAAGGTTGTGAAAGCTTGCTCAATGAATTTTGGACTCGATGCATGCAAGGAGAGAGGGCATTTCACTATAGACAAGAGATTTAGGAGCATCGTTCGGCATCGGCAATTCCTACATTGCAGCCTTCTGATATAGCAAATGAACAAATTGAAACGAATGGACACCCTCTGATATTCAACGAAATGTCGATCATTTAGATTTAGAATGTCGATTTAGCGATGCAACACTGTTTTTCCAAGACCCAGAACTCAATTCAATTCAATTTTAGGAAATCCTCGAATATCAAGTCCAATATTTGAATCCGAGAACCGGACTTGTTGATCAATTGATCACTGAGAAACATACGGACTTGATGTATAGTTGGTTTCTGTTGCTTAGTGCGCTCTTCGAAATGTTTCTTCAGAAGGCGGTTCCCGAATGCGACAAAATTAAACGCCCGCAACGTCAACACGTAAACAACGCTTTTAGCAGAAATCTCGGTGTTTTTTTGGTGTGGATTTAATGTGTATTTTCTCTTCCTTACTAAAGGTGTTCTAAAACAAGAAAGCTGATGAAGGCCTAAGGAACGGTTCATGTAGCTGATCATTGGTGGTACCAGAAGCGCTCATTAATTTCGGGCTGGTTATTGACCTTTTGTTCTCAGTGCTTGGGAATTTGTTCTTTAGAGGGACTAGAAGAAGAAAAGCCTGTAGTAGTATGCATTTAGTTGGCGGGTTTACAGTAGTTGGTATCACATTCAGATGCGATACCCACTGAGCGCTCCTTTGTCAACGGCGAGCGGACGAAACATCCAAAAATGATTGTCTTATGATTATGGTCTCATGTTCAGACCTCGGGCCCCACAGGTCTCTCGTTTATGTCTGTGGCAATCGGCCGGTTCGTCCACTCGCTCTCAGTCTCGTATGTGCAACTCGCTCAATCCACCATGCTCATTTTTCGGAACTTTAACACATAGAGCTGTTGTCTCTCTCTTATCGAGTCCTCTCTCTTATGAATATGTATGAATTATTGTGTACAAAAATTATATGCGAACAACGTGGCTGACATGGTTTATGCACCTACAATTCGGAAAATTTCCACGAAATGCGTGTTGAAAAGCAGAATTGTCGCACTGAGAGGGTCCTTGGCCGAACCAAATACTACGATCTCCTCTAGGGAGAACCAAAACGAAAACAAGTGAAACATAACACTGGAAAATTCTTTCGAGGAAACCTTATGAATGGTCGTTGGAATGTAGGTGTTTGACTTTGTTACATTCAAGAATGACATCGACATTTGAAAGTGGCAGATTAACCGGTTGCGCTATCTTGTTTTCATTGATTATAAGAAGCATGAGATATACTAGAGATATGGATATTATCGTGCTGATTATAAGTGTTCTGCTCGAAGATCAAGTTAATGTACCGACCAGAAACGAGTGATTGAGGGATCGAATGACTCATAGGTCTCGATATGACTTATGCCGGCAAGCACCAACACTAATTCTTGCACCAAATAACGCAACGTAAAACGACTGTACAAAAAAGTACGAAGTATATCATATTGTACGGTTATTATGTCCTAAAAGTCGTCTGAGAACGTCCTGATCGGAAGAGTGAGGGCCCGACCGAGGATCATAATCTCCAGCGCCGTATTTTGTGACGTACATCCAAAATATGATCTAGAACCTATGACATATGGCACAACAACACTGCATAACAGCGACTTATGTCAAGAAACACAAAGCACCGGCCTAGATCGTTTTAGTTAAAGATAAAACGAGATTTGATGGATACTTGAACGGCGTAGAACATCGGACTGGGGGGGGGGGGCTCCAAGGCATCGCTGTGGGAGTTAGCGAAGACGAGCTTAACGAACGGTGTGCAGACCGATGTGGACATCGGTATTGCAGCGGATCTTCGATATCTAGAGTATGTAGCGTGGGTTGAGTCAGGCAGCTAACTACCGAACCTCAAAATGTTTAACAGCGACATGCAATAACTTAGCACCTTAGCTCTGCACTCAGGAGCCAAGCTAGCGATCCCATCAACACCCCTTACCCACCTCTGGTCCCACGCCAAAGTTGATAAGACGATATCGTATGCAGATTCGGCATGGATTACGGTGCTGCTGATGGAGATGGAGAGAAAGCAGATGATGAGATCCCTGTTTCCCTGTTTATCGATACTGAGGAAGAAGGTCGCCTTTACGGGCTGCACTTCCTTATGTGCGTCCTTATGTCTTATTTTTCCTTGTCACTTTTCTTTCGAATAGAAAATCAGAAAAATACATTTATCAAATAAATATGCATAATGGAACAAATAAATACAATAAGATGTCAACCTATTGTTGAGCAGTTCTCAAACGGACAGTGCAGGGATACGGTAGTCTGAGCTTAGATGGTCGGCTACACAATTAGACCATTCAGAATTTGGTCGTGTTCCGTCTGTTGATGGCGATTTTCCTGCGGCGACGAATAAGTTCGGCGTTGGATGCGCGATGGAGGGCCAACTCGAAATCTTCGTTGGAGTAAGTAATGTGGATCATGATGCTAGTGGAGTGAACAAGCAGCTGCTGAAGGACAAGCAGAACTGATGGAATCTTAGGGGTGGGACCGACAACACCCCTTATATACGCCTTGACTCCGCCCTTTCACGGAAATCGCGAGATTAACTTTCTCTCGAGTTTGGAGAAATGTCTCCACCTTATGGGCGGAATTTTCGTGAGATCTCGAATATTCCCGACCGCTGGCTCATTAAGCGTTGTGAATAGAGTTCGATGATTCTCAAAAGTTCACCTTCGGTGTCGAGGGACAAAGCGACTCTAATAGCATTTCATGCAAGCGGACAAAGAAGTCAAGACTTATGCAAAATACACCGACAGACTCCGCCCAACGCCATAAGAAGAATCGATGTGTCGCCAGCCACTCATAGAATTTGCTCCAGTAACGTGCTCCAGCGTCTCTTTCAGATTCAGCTGTTCGCCGCTGACTAATGAGATCGCTGACCTTATGTCGCCTCCGCGCGGAAGCCAGACGAGAAGAAACGACTACAGTATGGCGTCTAGCACCCCTGGTTCGGATACATTGGGAGTCTTTCATTTGACATAAGTCCGATCGTCTGTTCACTCTCTTAGAAATGAGTTGGGTTGGTTGTTTCAAAACAATCCAGTTGATTTCCAAAGAGATATATCTGGCCCGTCGAATGAGTTGAGTGAGCGGTCGTTTTTGGTCGATTTTATAATCGCTCCAGCTCTCCATAGAATACGAGGAAGCTGTATCCAACGTCTTGCCAAGAAAACTCTTATCACCGAAAGACTCAAAGAGCACTGCCCACCCGCAAGGAAGGAACAAGAGAAAACTTCACGTACAGTCAGGTCCTAACATGTTTAGTAGCTAATTTTGAGTGAAATGAATGAACAAACCGTAAACGTTGAAAGGCGGTCCTTTCTAGGTGTTTTGTTCAAAGACTTGGAGCCTTTTTCCGCTCCGAAGCGCTTCGCACTTCTACGCGAAAAAGTACATTTCATCTTCGCGTAGAAGACCACTGTCCCTTAATCCACCCTCCTACCAAATACAACGCCTCTTATAACAATAGGGATGCTTTATGCAGCTCAAGAGGCAAGAAGGACTAAAGCGCGGGGTCTATTAAGAGAAAATAAAAGTCGAATGAGGTCACCGACTCATTAAAGACTGACTGCTCGTATGTGGATGGCGTAAAAAGCACCGAACCTTTCTCCACACAGATAAAGTCTTTAACAAACCATGCCCACGAAAGACCAACCCACAGAGAAGGGAAAAACATGTGAGATGGCCACCATGGCACCCCCAAGATAGCTCTCCCTTTGCAACTAAGCAAATGTGCCACGGTTAGTGGGATGAGATTCGGAGGGGGGACTGCCCAAACAAATTCGGTTGCCCATGATGAGGCGAAAGCATTTACTCCTTCAGAACCTATATCTGGGTAACGTGATAAAAATCTATCGCACTGAGCGTTTCGACTATTGGCAAAAACGTCGATGGAGGGAGTGCCCCAGCGCTGGCAACAGATTTGGAAGAAATCCGGGCTTATGCCCCAATCGTCGCGATCTATCAAGCGGCTTGCCTCATCGGCTAACATGTTTTGATCCCTAGGCACCCACACAGGAACGATTTCCGCGCCAATAGTTTCGGCTAATTCGAAAATTGCGGACGCCGCGGACTGCAGGCCTGGTTTCGGGCTGCCCTTCTGGATGATGCTAACGGCACCTACGTTATCTATTTCAACAATGACTTGCGAGCCCGCCAGCTCGCTACTAAACACGCGGAGGCCGAATTCGACCGCTAGAACCTCCCTGTACGTACTCGATTCGGCACGCTCGTGCGGCGTAAAATTTATGGCGGTTCGAGAGGTGGAACCATCTCGGTTCCAAATAACAACACCTGCGCCCGTTGCTGACGCGTCCGTAGCTATTCTACGCGCATTCAAGATCTTGTGCAGTGGGCGCCAGTTCCTGTGCCTAATGTTACGCTTCCACCAAATGAGATCTCCTCGCTCGCCTACTGACAATACCTGTCGCGCGCTCTGAGGAAGCGCCATCATGCTGTTCAACTCAGCATGGATACTGCGAGCTTTCAACTGGGCCGCTGGTCCAAAAACATATCCAATGGATGCCAAAGATCCTGCAAGTTGCATCCGTTCCCGCTTTGATGGTGATGCACTAAGCGAGTGGTCAATCTTAGCGACAATTCTGTCGACGCGCTTGGCAGCTATCCTAACGCCAAAATCTTCCAGATCAATATCATAACCAAGCCAATTTAGCCGTTGAACCGGGTCCCACCTACACTTATCTTCGGAAACGATGACACCCGCCTTCGCAAGGTCATCCCTAACTCTGGTCACGAAACGCTTACATAGCTCATAAGTAGGCGCGAATATTAGACCGTCGTCAAGGTACAGAGCACAAGTGATCCCGTCTTTGCGCCAGTGCTCAAGTAAGGGCCGAAAAAGTTTCGTGAAGAGCATGGGGGCGGAGGACAAACCGAAAGGCAAAACATTAAAAACATAATACTTGTGGTCCCAACTAACGCCCAAAAACTGTCTATCGTGATGGGAAATTTCGACATGATGATACCCACTCTTCATGTCGAAAGACGACATGTAGCCGCCCCTCGGTAGCAAGGGCGCAATTGATTCGAGACGCTCAAACGCAATCGTTTTCTTCTCCAAGAACTGATTGAGCCAAGATAAGTCAACTATTAAGCGCAATTTCCCTGATGTTTCGTTGCGTACCACCGATAAAGGGCTAATCACCCTAGGCTTAACAGTAACTAAGGACACTGCTCGCACTGAGAGCAAAGAATTCAACTCCGCAGTCACAAATGCTTTTTCCCTAATAAATGAATGAGAATTAGCTTTCGCAAAACTGGGAATAGAAGCGTTTGGCACAAAGGGAAGAGCGTATCCGTACTTAATAACGTTCAAAATCCAAGGCGGGGTATTAAGTGAAGCCCAAAATCTAACATGAAACCTTAACGTACCGATTAGTCTGCACTGAGCGGGTCCAAGTTCCTCACTGTCGACCGGCTGGACCTTGGGGGCATTGCTTGACAAAGTGCCCGTAACCTTTACAGAGGAAACAAAACGGTGGCCCTGATTGCCTGATTGGAGCTCTTGGCGGAGGCGCTTGATATCCATAGCCAGCGCTGACTTGCTGTTGGAGGGAGTTAACTTGCATGCAGAGCTGCTTAACCAGGCCGGACTCTTGGTTGAACGCGGTACCAGGGCGTCCTCCACTGGTACCGCCCTGTCGAAAGGGCCGTTTCCTGCCCAGATAAGAGCTGGCCTGACGCGGGTGGATAGCTTCGAGTTCATTAAACTTCTTCAGCGCATTGGAGACACACTGCGCAAACGGAATATCTGGTTCGGCTTCTCGGAAGTTATCAAAGAAAGTGAAAAACTCCGGCTTCGCATCTCCCTTCCGCAGTACTGTGTTGCGAGCTTTCATGTCTTCAATAATAGCACAAAGCGAGTGTTGATCTTCACCAGCTTCGATCTGGCTCAAGCGGTTGATCCAATCCGCGTTCAATGCAAACTGGAGATTCAGCCTGGCGCTTTTCAGCTTCTCTGTAGCAGCCGGCATGGCTTCGCGAGCTTCCAACCTGCTTTCGAGACGTGCGATGACGTTGAGCAGTCTCTCCGTGGTGTCTCGCGCCCCACCTTCGGTCTTAAGAGGCATAGGTAAATTGACGGGCTTATGAACGTCAATACTTACGTCTTCCTGATCATGCACTACTGCGGATGACGTTGGCAAATGGCTCATGTTGAACGTGAGCGGTTCTGGAATAGAAACGTGATTAGAATTTGGAAATAGTCGACAAACAAACTGAAGAAAGGACCGCGAGCCAATAAAGAGGCAGGATATAATCCACTACCTTGGCGGGAAGCACGTCGCCGAATAAATACCACCGGGAATATGATCGACCGGGGAAGCAGGATGAACTCCACTGCTTTGGCAGGAATACTCCACTGCCTACAACCTCTTTAGCTTTACAAACTAGCCTCAACTTAAGCGAAAGGATTTTGAAAGTACTCAAATCACTTTTGAGCGTCAAAGGAATTTCGTATACTACTTGATCACAAATCAGTCTTAACTTGAACAATGAAAGCAAGATATCAGTCTCAACTTAAACAAAGAATTTCGAAAATAATCAAATTATTTGCGAGTGAACTGAAAGCAAGATGAGGAAACGCCGTTCGATTTCTCATCTGCGTATCGATCCCAAATCGAACCTACGATACCTGCTACTCAGCGAAACTCCGTTTCGAGACCCTTCGTGGTCTCAAATACGCTACGACGAAATAGTCATTTCCATAGGTAATTCATCAGTTTCTGGCGCAAATAAGTAAACAACTGCATTGCTTTTCTTTTGAATGATGTTACCCGATGACAACCAAAAGCGGTAGACGGGCCATGCCGTTCGCTCGCCAGCTACGATATGCTGTTTACCCATAAAATTCAGAAGCCTGGTGCGTTCCTGATATATGTCTAAATTTTTGCATATGCATTTGAATGCTATGACCATCTAAGACCGTCTTCCACAATTTAATAGATTTGCGTTGACAATCAGAGGATGTGCAGAATTAGGAACATATCTGTCTAATGGCGTTTCCGATAAATCTCTACGTATGTCTTCCTTCCTTCCGTTTATACAAACAAGCAGATGACTAGTAACACGTGCTTCCCAGGAGTCCTTCTAATTGCAAAGCGATATTCTCCCGGAAATCGTTAATGCTGGAGAGCGGATGCGGACGTCTGATAGCTGACCACTTCCTCGACATGTGCTACTGTAAAACGTGGAAAATCTAGAGAGACCGATTGTTTAAAAGTCGAATTCAACTCCGCAGGAAATGACTCAACATTAGCAGCAGTCTTCTTTGATCGGCGAATGTCGATTACATCGATGGCCTCCAGGCTGATCGTTAACATCCATATTATCAAAATGGTGTCTGAGGAGGACACAAAGAGCGGTGCCAAGATGACAACTCAATACAGCTGTTCTTTCATCTCTCTTCACACGGTAAGCTACCACTCTGGCCTCCTTGATATGCTTTCTTCTCGGCTTCAACGCTTCATTAGCAAACACCTCTTGTTATGGATCGCAGAAAGTTTTATGTAAAACACTTTATACACTGATAGAAAATGATCAAAATAAGGCTTCTCATATGTACATAACTGAATCCAACATTGAGCAATTATTCAAGGAATAAATATATGAAATACAATAATAACGGTTGTATTCAAAAGAAAGCGGTTTTGCTTCTGATAAGACTGAGCTTCCGCCGACGATGAAGAAGCTGAGATGCCGGGATTCTGGCCTCACCACGAAGAGCCATCTCGAACTCTTCATTTGAATAGATAATGTGGATCATGGCTGGATCGGACTACAGCTGATGGACACAAGGTTTGGTGGACGAAGATCGCCATCCATGCCTTTATAGTCCCTAGAGACTCCGCCTTCTTCTCCAGAGACAGAGATTAGTTCTTCCACGTGGGGCGGACCTCCACCCTCACCACGTTCTCACGCTTAGCATCACGCCATTTCGGAGAGATTAATTGCAGGTGGGGGGGGGGGAATAGCTAATCTTTGAGCGCCTCGAATGCATCACAAGCCGATTCACCCCTTTGTTGCCTCGTGGTGTTTTGTAGAAGTGCAATTGTGATAGATACGATGAGTGGTTATCTCTGCAAACAAAACATGCACATCATTTTTCTGATGTCTCCACCCTTGCCGTTGGGAAGCAAGTCATCTTTAGCCTCTGTAGGTGGCATCTATAAATGAGTTAAAGAACGTAAACCAGCTTGAAACACAGTCTAATTTATCTATCCTTCCATGTGTTAATTCTATGAGCATCCACTTGAAGGTGACAGATTCAGTTCTAGACAACACTCATCATTGTCTTTGCAGATTGTACAACGCACCTAAAATATCTACCGTTCAGGGAATTATATCTAATTTTAGAACGTAACCTATATCCATTACGAAAGAATGTAGTGGATACTCTATTCTTCCGCCAATATAGATTTAATTGTATAGGTCTATTAAAGATGCATACAAACCTATTTTGCTATTTTTACCCATCAACGCAATCCGTTAATACAGTTGCGCTATTTTGGTGGAGTGTTGACTACGCTGAAATGTTTAGTATCCGCGCGTTCTCTGTTTTCACCGAATACGATGTCGTATAAAAGTCACAAGATCCAGGTCATAAAGGCCTTTGGAACTCACCGCCATACTATGACAGATCTCAAATAAAAAAGAATGGTTCTCAAGACTGAAATCAAAAAATTGGTTTCTTATTAGTTATACGTTCCAGCCTCCAAAAAGCGTCCGGTAATTGTGCTAGTCCTACAATTCACAAATGTGCGATATCAGACGTTGATATTCATGTGGTGAAAGGCCGGAGAAATGGAGCTTTGGTTACACCGTTTCTCGTTCCTAATCAACAGCTTTACGCCGTGGAGGACGCCTTTTAAGTGCAAAAGTCGCCGGTCTTCTTCTGGTTTTGACGCAGGGCACTGTGCAAGAGTTATATCCAGTGATCGGTCAGTGTGCCCGGGCATCGAACGGCCGATTCTGGGAGACGGTGGAGTACAGCAAAGGAGGTCCAATTCCGTTGAAAGAAGTGGCTAGCGGCGCCGATTTCGGAAATTTGGTGCTTCGGCTTCATGTGACGATGCGAATGGAATCGGGTGGTGGCGACGACCTTCTTGGCCAGACGGTCCTGGTCTAAATGAAGCGTCGGTTGCTATCAATATCGGGAAATGTTGTTTCGGAGAGTCGTTGACGTTCAGAGATGGCGCAGGTCAGTGCAGATCGGGTCTAGATCATCAAAATTCAGATGTCAATAGAGAAACTGGGGTAGATTGCTAAGGGTGGCGAGAGCCACAATTCCACTCCACCCATCGCTAACGATCGCTGTTCTGGAGCGGAGTGTTTTTGGTTGAGGACGAACTGGACCAGTTGTTTTCCGGTCCTCTGTCCTAATCTGACGGACACTGACCATTTGCGACTAGCCTGTACGTAATCAAACCTTTACATTGGTCACTGGAAATCATTATGCTGTTACGCACCACATTTATAAACCATGTTTATTAGAAATTTTTGCAAATACAAAGTGAATGGTCAAACAAAACATTGAGCAGTTCTTCATGGACAGCATCGATATATGGCGCTCTTCTTCGACTCAAAAGAGAGCTGTCCTTCTTCGGCTACAATGGTGTTTCGTACGGTGACGACGAAGCTTAGATGCCGGGATTCTGCGTCCACTGCGAAGGGCCATCTCGAACTCTTCATTTGAATAGATGATGTGGATCATGGCTGGATCGGACTACAGCTAATGGACACAAGGTTTAGTGAACTGGGGTCGGGGATCGCCTTCCAGTCCTTTATAGTCCTCAGAGACTCCGCCTTCTTATCCACAGACTAGGGATTAGTTGTTCCACGTGGGGCGGACCTCCACCCTCACCACGTTCTCACGCTTAGTATCACGCCATTTCGAAGAGATTAATTACAGGTGGAAGAGAATAGCTAATCTCTGAGCTCGTCGAATGTGTCACGAGCCCATTCACCACTTTATTTTTTGCATCTTTAAATATTTTTCAATAAACCGTTTCTTGGAAGAGGATTTCAGAAATACAGACTATCAGTGTATGGCATCATTCCAAACAAGAACATTCTTGTGTGTCTATATTATAATATGCGTCATCATCATGAAAGATCTTCTGTCAGGGATATCTAGCAAAAAAAAGACATTTTTGCGTAAATTCGTGTGTTGCTGTCCTATACCGTTCCCATCGATTCCTTTTAGGGTCGCCTAGAGGCTCATAGAGCCACCTGCCTCAAAAAAAGCCAAAGAAAGGGCCACGAGTTGGCGATAAATATGAAAATGGTTGTGGCCAATCAGGCAAGTCGTGAGGGGACCAACACATCGGTTGAAGATCACCTTTCGATGTTCATTTGTAAAGAGAGCGCAAAGAATTAGAGTAGTAGCACGTTGGTACCGGCACGACATACCACATTGAACACTAACGCCTTGTTCGTCGACTAGTTGTACCAGTTTGATTCCAACTGAGTTTACGTTCGCTTGCCCAGCCCACGTTCCATGCAATCCACTATTCCTCATCCTGATCAAGATGTTCAAGGACGTATCAGTCGTTTTCCTGTGAGTAATCTCTGTTAGCTTTTTTGTTAATCAACTAAAAAAGTGATGAGTATTGACGTATGCAACAGGCGACTTTTTAGACGAGCATAAGTGTAGTAAGAGATTCCCGTCTGTTGAAGACAATAGAGGGTGAATCAAGAGGAGACAATATATCTGACTCATCCTCAAGTTCAAGGATTACAGTCACCTCTCGTTCCATCCATTCAAATGATGACCAAACAAGAATACGTAAATGATTCTATTCAGGTGATGAAGTCATCGAAGACGAAAGCGTTTTGCAAAAATATTCTTTGTTGGGGACCCTGAATGACCGTATACCTCGTATTGTTTATCTTCGTCCATAGAAGAACACGTGGGCTGATCTATGTACACCATAATCTGATCTTTAGAGATAAATAAGTTTGCTCTCTACACAATATATTGTTCTTAGCATCCGCCAAAACACGTTGTCTTGGCGGGAGTCCACGTCAAGGACACACGTTCGGCAGAGGTTAAGAAGATGATCCTTTCATTTCCAAGCAGATCCCCCTACACGAAGATGACACTAAGAAGTCGGATTTGTTAAATTTAGATGTCGACCCACGCCGGGTGTGTGGGAGTTGGTATTTGTGGAGAGTGCTATATGACTTAACGACGTGTGAGTGATCTGGATTACGGTAATGTAGAAAAGTGGGAAACCCCCTGCATCGGCTCTCGGCTCTCGTTTGCAATACCTGAATGTAGTACATTTTTGGCTTTGAGAACGGCAAACACAGCCTCTGTTTTACCAGCACCACAAAAATCTCGCTTATTTTCTATACAAAATCCGTCTGTCTAATGGTATTTCCGATAGATCTCTGCGTATTTCTTCCTTCCGTTTATACAAACAAAACAGATGACTAGTAGCACGCGTTTTCCAGGAATGTTTGTTAATTGCAAAGCGACATTCTCCCGGATGTCGCTAATACGTCTAATCGGTGAACATTTCCGCTGGTAATGTTCAGAAAACTATCTATAAAGCTGTTAAAAACATTTCTGAAACAGACAATGTTTACATTAACATCCGCTCTGTCCAGTACCATAAAAACAACACAGTTAAATGTGCGAATTAGTGCAAGTACCGTATGCCAGGGAGACAAAATAATGCAGAAGACAGTGAGTGAGTAATGTGTCGACTGCACGGACTTTTCGAAAAGCTCCTACCGTATGCTAAGCCTCCAGGGCCTAGTGATTAACTTTTCATTATTTACTTCTACTTCCACCTATAATCCACGCATCACTGCTACCGTATGCCAAACGCAAGATATCACCTAAACACGTCTTCATGATATCACGCAAACCGTAGTTGCATTTCTAATTACATGGCGAGGGAGTACAGCTTTGTTTATAGCATATGGTCGTTGCATGACGAATCCGATGAAATCATCGTCTCGCCTATTGAATGAACCGTTTCATTATTTGACATTTTTAATTACGAGAGGGGCACCGACCGCAGCGTAAATCACCGAATATGTCATGATTCACTCGTCAAGTGATGCATATGAGGAAGCTCATTGAGGACACGAACAATTGCTTCTATTCGTAAGCCCTGAATGACATCAGGGATATGATAGATACTGATTATGTTGCAAAGTAAACCATTTTGGATTCGTCATTCTATGAAAGCATAAAATCCTCTGCTGTATTTCAGTCCGACTTTTCTCCTTCGGCGACCACGGGAAATCACAGATTTTTAGGGTAGACATTGGGTTTAGATCACTTTCCAGGAAAATTCCTCACAGGACAAAGGGATCTGAATATGAAAGATATCAAATGTCTATGAGACGAAACATACATACACCAAAACATACAACAGATCAGAATCGCGGAACTTTCGAGAAGGAAGTCCCAAAGACGGAATGCTCCAAGCGCTCGTAGTGGCTCCGTGCTGGGTTCTAACATCAACTTTGCAAATTCGAGTAATTGCGATTTGTCTTTGATCGATGATCTATCTGTATTTATACCCGATTGCTGCATTAATACAGGCTGTGACGAGCTAAGTGGTGAAAATGTGCTTTCCGAACGTTATCTTTGTGCAGGTACACTTGACTCACGGTTACCTTGAGAAGGCTAGTATCGGGAAATTCCGCGAGCTTAGTAGATGCGAAACTCGCTCAAAACGAACGTAGTACCATTCGTTTGGTTGCTTCCTGTGGACATGGATCACCTTAGTAAGGCTAAAGGAACATGTCTACAAATTTACGCCGCGGGCGAGCG
The DNA here is from genome assembly GCA_030435675.1 of Steinernema hermaphroditum. Taxonomy (NCBI): domain Eukaryota; kingdom Metazoa; phylum Nematoda; class Chromadorea; order Rhabditida; family Steinernematidae; genus Steinernema; species Steinernema hermaphroditum. The sequence continues at coordinate 1,792,735 of CM059623.1, forward strand.
AAGCAAGCCCTGTATTCATTTTCGTATACGGCCCAACATCCAGGCTTGGCGTAGGCTTATGCCTATGCAATCTTGGCAACTACGCTGATATCCTAGTACTTCTGATGGCGTATATTCCGAATTATGAAGATGTGAATTCATTTTGCTTGCGGTATATCCCATTGGAGATCGGGCTGGGAACATATTAAGTGGTACGAGCGTTTGCATTTCTGTCGAATGAGAAAACACTAATCAGTCACAGATTAACAGATTTATTGTTACAATATCATATGTGTACATATAATTGCACCCAAAGTTATCACCATCGCCGTTCGTAGTTTCTTCTTGTCGTTCTTCCTCGGAGATGGGCGTTTTCAGCCATTGGTGTTTCTGATCTGAGCTTGTGACGTTTGGGCTCCTCGTTGGCGCCATGACGAGAGGTTTTCGATCATTGCGAGGTTCTGCCAGCGTTGAGTTCCTACTGCCAGTTGCAGGGAGTGGTATATCCGCCGTTGTAATGTTACGGCTCACATGGTGACATCCGGGTGAAATGTTTGATTGAAATTAAAGAGCTGCTTAAAAAGCATCCACAACTTGAACCTTGCCAGTGCCTACACCGCGCGGATTCACCTTCATTTTGTATGCGGTATATCGCATTGGACCACTACGATAATCAGCGCAAAAATCCATACGTGGTTTGAACACCACCAAAGTAGGCCGAGTTAATTGCATTGCAGCATACATTTCTTTCTGTGCGGGTTTATACGCACTGAATGCAGTCCAGACGAACCGCCGATTGTTTTTAGCACTTCCCAACTTGTCCAGACAGATCACAGGACGACAGGAAGGCGCCACGCACAGCCACCCTAGTAAGTGGTCTAAAATAGAGATCATGAGCGTGTGGGAGACGCCGTAGCATCAGTGAACGATCCATAATTAGAGAGTCGTTCCTATTTAGCTAAATAACATTCGCGTTTGTTTTGGCGAGCCTACACGACAGCGCTACGTCAAAGTGGATCACGATTCATAATTAGTATCTTACACTTTGTGAAATCACTGCAAGAAGCACATGAAAGAGGATTGCAATGATGCGGACATGGATCAACAAAAATCGACCCCAGATTTTCGGCGATATGAGCTTTAAAAGAATTCAGAACTTTCTGTTACATGAAGATATTGCGTCAACGAACTGAGTTTTACAAGTAGGCATAAGGCAGGACATCAGAGTATAACGAAGCGATCCCATTAGCGATCGCGAGCATCAGGGTGACTGAATCCGGAAGTGGTGCACATGATGGAGCACAGCGAACCCGTCTTCAGCTCGAACCACCCGAGAATTCAAATTGAAACGAAGTATATCTGGACGACATAACTTAACATCGACTTGACGAGTATTATAGAGTATACGGTATTCATACAGCTTCAGGTATTTCCGTTAGCTGCAAACATTTTAACCAATAGCCTCGTTAATAAATTCGATTCCTAGTGCATTCCTCTTTGTTTCCGTTTCAGTTGTTTTCGTATGGATCACGCATATCCACTGCGTGGTATTTATGTTGTAGTTGGAGCGACCTTTGAAGCGACCCACAAACACATGCATATTCCATTACTGGAGCGAGGGAGGAGAGCAGATGTGTGTGAATAACAAGTCGTACATGTGACTCAAATGATGGCATCTTTGTGCTGTTGAACCCTTTCAAGGCGTTAGTATGGATCAGCTTGTGTGTCAAAATAACTTTCCTCTCTTGAAGTGGTGTATGCTTAGCTGAGAAAACTTGAGCGCTTCTTTAAACTTCAAAAGATTTAGGTTGATGAATTGAACCAAAAGTGCTTTCTTTCTGATTTTACCACCCAAACGTTCTGATTTACATCTGTATTTGTCAAATTATTTCGACTATTTGCATCGTATATTAAGCATCACCCAGTGGATGTGCAATGTATCTATGACTCGACCCGTCACGGGTGTATAATGCAAAACATAATGATGTGATCTATATTTTTGGATAATCCACCACCACCTCCTTATAATTAATTCTCATGTGCGCGAGGGTGGATCCGCGTGCCAAGGACAAAGGTATTAAGCAGACCCAGAGGCGGGGTCCGTGCATATATAAGCAGTGTCCTTGCCATTGGCTACCATAATCCCTTCAGCTTTACCACACACTTTCACGGATCTGCTTCTCTCCGTTGCAGATCCAACTCAATGATTCACATCACGTATTCGAACGAGGAATTTGAGCATGTTCTGCGTCGCAAGATGTCTGTACAGGTTAACTACCGTAAAAGAAAGCTTAAGAGAAGACACAGCTTCTGATCTAAGGTAAGTTTTGTTGTAAGGAATGACGCTTTTTAAATTCACCATTCCATATTGGGCCCCTTGCTCGCTTACAAGCACCGTATTCTTCACATTTCTCTTTCACCACATTCTTCCATGGAATAATTCGGTGAGAACTATCAAGTTGGCATCAGGCATCAGGGGTCCCAACGAGTCCGCCGATAAAAGACAACATTTAATAACAATGGACAACTGAAGATCTACATGAAGAAGATCTGTATCTCTTTCGCTTCGACCGATCGGGGGCAGCGGTGTGAGAGAGCGCAGACGAGCAGAGAAAGCAACACACTTTTTTGGCGCATTTAGCAAAAGCAAACGGCAAGCCATGCCGCCCTTCCTCCACCAAAACGTGTGAAGAATACTCAAAAAAGAGGAAATATAAAGGTTGTTCCCAACCGTTATCAAATGATGTCGGCAGATTCGGTGGGATCTCTGATTGGTGCAGTAACTTTTCAGCTCCGAATTTCAACAGACAGCGACTGGTCTTGTTCCGCTTCACTTTTGCAAAAATACTTGACAACATGATGCAATGTTTTATGTTTATCTGGTTGGACGCAAGCTCAATCTCATATATATTTGTTGGTTGCTTCAGATATTTATAAAATATATTTTGCCGCACATTTACGGCTCAACGATACGAGAAACAGAACGTATTCACAGGGAACCAGGTTTTTTATTCGTGACAGATGCGTTCGTTCGTTCGCTCTCTCAGAAATAATTCGAGTAAGCGGTCGTTTTTGGCGGTCGTTGTTTATCCCTCTCCAATTATCTTTCCGGCTGCAAGGAGGCCTGGAACACCAAGGAACCGTAGGTCCGGCGTCTTGCCGAGAAGGTTATCAGTACCTGACTCCACTTGCACCGGCCAGTCGCAAGCGAGTTCAACTTTTGCAACGAGACACGCAGTCGCTTTCAGACAGCAGACAACGTAAGGTCCTGGGTCGGAGTCGAAGCGACCCCGATCGGTTCACAAATCAGATACGTTCTCAATGAGCCACATAAGCAGTTCGAAAGAGACCGGTTCAATGACACTATGCTTTCAAGACCACTATGTCTTCGAGACCGATCGCCCACCAATGCCTACCGGGTCGATCCTATGAGCCAATCTTTGATAACTTGCACCTGGCTTGTTCTGAAATGTTTCTTAACAGCCGCACAACAACCAATCGGTCATACGTCTTCCGCGATACTTTGTCCAGTCCACAAGGAACTTCGCAGTAGAGCAAGTTCTGTTGTTAGCAAAAAATAACACATGTTTTTCGAAGGGTCACGATGCGTTAAGAAGGATTAAGCGCGCAACTCCAGGAATAGCGTTTACTATGTATGTTATCTCTTAAAGAAGGACCCTTCATGGCAGGCCACCCATGTCAACATTAAAGTTTCCACAAGAACAAAGAGGATTAACGATATCGACATATATGCAAGTTTTTACGACTTTCGATTTTTGTCGATTTTCCACATAAAGCCATCATAGTCAAGTCCCGTGCAGTCACTTGCTAAGCTTAAACTTACGTATGTTTCTGAAGATAGAAACGTCATTAAAATATCTTGTACTACGGCACTATTTTAGGCCTACCCATCAAAAACCATTCAATCCCACAGATGACAGATTTCTGAATCTTCTGCGCATTTTGATATCGAAATTACGTACTTGAACAAAACAATAGATTGCGATGTCGCGGGATTACTACGATGTTATCTTGATGTTGCCAGGAATTGCATCGTTGGATTCAACAGATCAGTCACCATCAGATTTTCAAGTATCTTCGTAAAAACCGTTGTTTGAAGGCAAAAATGAGTTTTTTCATTTCTCTAACAGATTTTCTTCTTTAGAGATCGCTCATCAAGTACAGTAAGTGTTTGATCAGTATCATCAACGAAATTATCACAAAACAGTAAAGATAATCTACTGAAATACAATCAGTTTTCCTTCGTTGTGAGGTGTTTTGCAATCTGTATCGTAGAATAGTGAAAAGGGTAGGTCTTTAAGTTTCCGGGATCTCCCAGTGTTGTACCACTGCGAGACGGCATTGATATAAAATCTGGCCCAATCCATTTCGTACAGAGAGGGTCCTATGCGTGCCTATCAGTCACTCTAGAAAACGTTAGCCTTCTGTAGCCACTTCCAAGGGAAGTGTCCAACGTGACCTGCACCGATTAGGCTAGCCTGTAGACTTATTCACAAAATTCAGCTGCCCACATGCTGTCCAGTTTCCGTACTACGTGATTCCCTTATTTGACAAAAATGCTGACTTTCCATGCCTTATCAAGCGTATCGTGGCGGGACCCACTTCTAATGTCCGAAGCAACATGAAAAGCACACACATTGTCAGTACTTATCAGTGCACTAAATTTGAGCCACATGGACTCGGATCGTGACTGGTACCTTCGCATTCGAGTGTCATAAGCAGACTGATCCAAATATTTTATTTTGGACAAATATGAGACAAATAAACGTAAGATAAGCCTGCTAACGGTTCGTGGATGGCCTTGTTCCATCTTCGTAAAGAGATAACGATGGTACGAAGGGCTGGCGACGATAGATCGATGGCCATCAGAAATCCTATAACCTCTCAGGATTACCAACAAGTATCAGCTATCGTACCTCCGATCAGAAATTAGCAGTTTGTCGTCTGACAAAAGTGAGTCTCCTCCTCCGGCGAAGGAACTCGGATGCAGAAATCTTCTCAGATTCCTTTCGGAGGGCCAGCTCGAAATCCTCGTTGGAGTAGGTGATGTGGATCATGACCGAGAGGAGTTAAAATAGAGCTGGATCCTAGGTGACGACTACGCAGTAGTAGTGGGGCTTACCGACAAGCAGCGCCTTTTACGTGCATGTGTTGGCGCCGCCTTCTTATAGGAGGCCAATCATGAGCTGTTGTCGAGAAGGAGGCGATGACATATTCCACGACGAAGGAAACACATTGAAACGTCATGTTTACGTTGAGTCACACGTGCTCTATGACGGCTTCTTTGCAAATATGTTAACGTAAATGAGCTTAAAATAATATAAGATGCCTAAAATGGTCTGGATAATATCGGTCACCTTTCCTTCGCCTTTTTTTCGTCAAGTTGTCGGTCTTTTGGTCTTCCATGTACTTCATTCATGCATCTACCGTAGTAGACATAGAGGTTACCAGTAAATAAAGGATCTATTACATGTCCAGCACGTTGCTAAACGTTATAAACACGTGGGAAGGAGCAATAGAATCATCTTTATCCCACCTGACAAATCCTCTTAGAACTTGATGGAAATAGTATCCGGCATGTGGTGTTTTGACTGTGTTGAAGTCTTGAGCCTCGTTCAGGTCAAAGCGATTATCGCGTGATCCCTTCGCGAGCTATCTGCTTCCTTTCAGCTAATTTCAATGGGTGCGCCAAGTGGATGAGGGGGTTAGATGATTTTGAAAAGACAAGGTTTAATGGAAACCTCAACGAACTCTATCACCTTTTCATCTATATTGGACTATCTTGACGACCATGCAGTTCTCTATTAGTTTGTGTCGCTTTTAGGAACGGTTTCAGAAACGTTGATATGTGCACTGCAAACGCTTGCCTTCCATGACCTTCCATGTTTCCGTGGATCTGTCAATTCAGTCAACTCTTTCGCGGTGATCTGGAGGTACATACTTCTCAAGCCTCACATATGTTTGCCCTTGTTTGCTAGTGACTTGGTTTGTTCTTGTGTGCCAGTTCAGAACCATCCTCCCACGTTTCCACAGATTGTACATGTGCACCTAGAGAGACGACGACCCGCTAATAACCCCCGACGAATAGTCTTATTTCTCTGAGAAGGCCTCGTGCCAAGGGCAAACAGATGATCTATTGGGTCGTCTCACAATTAAGGTCGTCTGTTATAAATATCCTTTATATTCGTGATGTTTACTCCCAGGGTGAACCCTGCAGAATGCACTTATCATTGTGTTCGCCCTACATCAAAACATGAGCTAATTTCAAAAAGATGGTCTTGTCGGACCACCATCCATCGCCGTTTCTGAAGTTTCGTCGATCCTCAGATACCCGTGGAGCGCACCGTCTCCGACCGACTCGACATCAACGCTACGCCAAGAATGAAGCCGGGTGCAATGAGACATCTTTCATGCGTGCAAGGCGTGACGCTTTTCATTCATAAAAAGAAGACATAATAATTGTGAAAAGTTTCTTTGAAGTCTCAGTAAGAATTACGCTACTTTCAAACAACCAACATCGTTATTGAAGTACGAATAACACCGCAAAGCATCGGAATTGTCAACCCGCACTTTTATAGAAAAAAGAGGAAATGAGCCACTTGTGTCATTTGCAACATTTATGCCCTAAACTTGCTAAAGACAGTATTCTCGTCCCTCTGACCGGAATCCTGAACTGGTGCCTTAGAAACTGTGAGGTTCCCGAGAAGATGGCAGACGCGTCGACCATCCTACTGTTCAAGAAGGGAGATCCTATGCAGCTGAAGAACTACAGACCAATCTCTTTGCTCTCCGCCGTGTATAAGATCCTGACCAAGGTGATTGTCACTCGGATTGAGCGGATTTTGGATGCTGGGCAGCCAGAGGAGCAAGCGGGATTCCGAAGAAGCTATTCAACCGTGGACCACCTCCAAGCCGTGAATCTTCTGGTGGAAAAGACGCGTGAATACCGGCTACCGCTCTTCGTCGCTTTCGTCGACTTTGAGAAGGCGTTCGACTCCGTGGAAATCAACGCTGTGTGGAACGCGATCAAACGTCAAGGAGTTCCGGCTGCGATCATCAACCTGCTGCGGAAGATCTATGATCAAGCCGCGTCCTACGTCCAAATTGGTGAAGAACGTGTGCCGATCAAGATCCAGCGAGGAGTCCGCCAGGGAGATACGATCAGCCCAAAACTCTTCACGGCGACGCTCGAAGAAATCTTCAGAGAGCTCGACTGGGAAGACTTCGGGATCAACATCAACGGCCGGAAGCTCTCGAATCTACGCTTCGCAGACGACATCGCGCTGATCGCCAACACGGAAGAAGAGCTGCAACAGATGGTGACAGAACTCGACGAAGTGTCCCGAAGAAGCGGCCTCAAGATGAACAGGGAGAAGACGAAGATCCTGGCAACAGAAGAAGCGTCGATTCTCGTGAACGGAGAAGAAATCGAGCAAGTTGAAGCTTTCGTCTACCTGGGACAGGAAGTCAGGCTGAGAAGAGACCACTCCAAGGAGATCAACAGAAGAATTCAAAGCGGATGGAACGTTTTCAGGAAGTACAAGGACTTTCTGACTTCCAGAAGCGTCCTGATGCGATGGAAACGAAAACTCTTCGATCAGTGCGTCCTTCCCGCCATGCTCTACGGTTCCGAAACTTGGTCGCTCACGAAATCAGCGCGGAAGAGGCTTGCGACCGCTCAGCGAAGGATGGAACGCCGAATGGCCGGAGTCCGTCTAATAGACAAGAGGACCAATGAGTGGCTCCGAGGCGTCACGAAGGTGAAGGACATCGACGAAGCGACAAGAAGAAGACAAAGACATCTTTCGACTATCGGCTGGAAACGTACGTCAGAAAACATCCTAAAACATCCTGATTGAGTAGAGTTTTATTGAGCTAGCACATTATGATTTGCTGCTTATGCATCGTATTCATCCTAATGTTGTAGGTCTATTCTGTCAGTCATTTTTGTGGTACTTGTCTTATAGCAGTAGCGGATGATCCGGTGCATTGCTAATTAAGAACAGTTATGGTTAGACTAAGTGCGTCTATTCTAGTGTTTCGACGCAAAACAATACAAAATACATCCAGCGCAAGTTTTGGATTGTCATTATTTGTCATATTTATCATATTTGCCACTATTTGTCATAGATTGAATAAGGAGAAGATGTATATCTCATCAATAGGTCCTGGTAAATCGAGCTCATCTGCCCATTACACAATTTCTAGATCACCCGACTCCACTCAAATCACAAAATGAGCTGGAGCATTTTTTCTTATAGTGGGTACTTTGTTTATGAGTAGTACTCTCCTGTCCCATTAGATGTTATCCACCCCTAGACAGGATCTACAAATATGTCACAATCGCGCCAATGGTCTAGGCTAATAAAGGAAGGGAAGGAAGTTCCTACGCAAAATCACATTTGGTTTTTGCGTCGGAGTGCTACAAATAGGATATGTGGGAGACGCCACACATCACTTAGCTACTCCCATTACATAAATCGTCGTTTGTCTATATCGAGGACGAGCGTTGTTTTGCACATGCCACAGCGTCATGAGCATAGAACAGGAATCATATATTTGGATTTTATGAATGCAAAGCTATTCAAGGATTTCTTAGCTTCTACATAAACTCTGAAAATGTCAAATGAATTCATTTTAAACAATGAATGACGCATTGTCAAATAACAGAAGATAGAAGAGCATAACAGTCAATCCCTTCATATCGAACCAAGCGTAAAGACGTGAGCCGTATGAACCTTTATAATGTCATCGGCAGTTATTGTTTTGACGGAATCGGACGCAGCAAAACCGGATGTTTTTTGCAATGGTCTGTGAATTCTACGAGAGATCTCATGTTGTTCATCTACTACAAAACATTTACTTGATTTTGAAAAAAGCAAATAGCATTCCAGTTACCAGTAGGTGTTAACTACGAGCAAAGCGAGTTGGTATTCACTTTGCAAATGTCCTAGACCTAGGCTTAGCTTAGGCTCATGGATTTAAAGCGAGCCCTATACTTGCAGCTGCACTTAGCAGATTTCCTAGCACCATCGGAGACTTCATCTTGGAAAATCTTATGTGTCTTTTCGGTTAGGGGAAGAAATCCAAGAGGGGATGGTCGAAATCGCAGGGGACGATGCAGGTCTCAGGACGGTTGGGACGGTAAAAAGCAAAAGATTCAGGTGGACGGAGACGGTCAAAAGCAATGGGGGACGGTCGAGATCCCCGGGGAGACGGGTGAAACGGATTTGTGCACGGATTTATGTTCTAGTTTTGTCATCTATAGTTCACCCATTGGGCGACTGGATGAGTGCCTACCCTGGAGGTAGATGTTTTTCAAACACAATCGCTTCGGTTTTTTGTTTTACTTAAAAGTCTTATTATAGCTCCTTACGACAAGCGCTCCTACATTATTCCGTCATTTTTTCGTTATTTTAGTATAATTGCCAGGTGTGTTCAGATTTGCGTAAAGCATGACTTTTGTGACTCACTGATTCTCGTCGTTAAATCTCTATGCGTAATGAATCTGGCGAGACCATTGCGGTAATCGCTGTATTCATACGCTGTGTATTTCAGTCGCGGGTGTTTTTGATTACGGCAAACAAGATCGTCGTTCGGTATTCATCGTCCAAATTTAGACCCTCTTGCTGACTCACCCTCTAAATCGGGTCATACAAATATGGTAACGTCCATATACAAACATCTGACAGGATTTTTTTTGTGTCCACTTCAAATGCATGCTTATCTTGAAGTCCCCGAGTAGAGTCCAGACGAACCACCGACTTATTTTGGAACATTCTAACTTGCCCAGACAGATCAAAGGGGGGACAGGAAGACGCCACCCTAGTAAGTGGTCTAAAATAGAGATCATGAGCGTGTGGGAGACGCCGTAGCATCAGTGAACGATCCATAATTAGAGTCCTTCCTATTTAGCTAAATAACATTCGCGTTTGTTTTGGCGAGCCTACACGACAGCGCTACGTCAAAGTGGATCACGATACATAATTAGTATCTTACACGGCGTTAAATCACTGCAAGCACATGAAAGAGGATTACACAAACGCTGAAGTTATAAGTTATACCATTCGCTTCGTGTGGCTCAGCTCGTTTCTCTGCTCCGACATAAAAGGACCAAAGCGATAAAGCAAGTGGAATGTGTCTATTTTACGTGATGAGTAAGGTATTTCCACATATGTAAAGCATTCGGACTTTAAACTCTACAACAGAAGGTAAGTTAAACAACACACTACATGTCGTACAAAATCACATTTTTGCACATAGAAATTGTTCTGAAGGTAAACAGTTCAAACCATTTAAAGCAAGCATTTTCTCATCTCAACTTAAAGCATTGCTCCATCAGACTGCCAATCTTTAGGTAAGCAATGATATCGTTAAAACATTGAACTATTACGAATAAATTTAATCTATATATCTTTTCTAAACCTTCAGATTTTAAACAAGACCAATGTCGCAGCAAATGCTGCCACGACCTCTAGTATTTCAACATATCATTGTCACTTATCTTGTCTAGCTCCGTTTGTGAGTGGGGAGAGCGTGACAAGCGATTGCTTCAGCATCAGTTTCGGAGTATTTAAACCAAAAATTTTCCCATGCGATTTCGAACTACCCGGTATAGTGCAAACTAGACGTCTACAAGCGGCAGTTATGTCTATTGGCCACAGAAAGTTCAGGAAGATTCGAAAGCAGTCAGCTAAAGTGACTCATTGCACTTTATTTAACAGGTATCAATAAATAAGCATTGATCAACTGGTCCCTGTAAATATTCACGGAGTACAACGAGTGACCTACGACTGTTTTCACCCGAATTCCCAAAAAAACAGTCATTGTTTGTCGGAAGCTTTTTTCCTGAGATTCTCAGTCTTAATTACATTCCCATCAAGTACCATATTCTTTTTGTCTTCCATTGTGTTATAAGAGCTGCGCCGAGTGGGAATTTAATTCTTTCCATTACACTTCTGTGGACGTCCTTTGGTGACAGCTACACAACTTCCTTGTCCATGTACGGTGGACGTGTGATGCGCGGCTCCCTGCGTAGCTTGCATTTCAGCAGGTTACATAAGATTAAACTTACAAATCGCAAAAATATTGGGACACAGGCTGTGACAAACAAGAAAGACCTAGCCTTAAGAGAGCGAGTGGACGACCCGACCTCCATTCAATGCAGTGCTTCGTAAAGAACAGACTCTCGCGTATAAGCAGCATCAAATCGACGTGATTCAGATCCGATGAAATCGGCGGCCAAATAGATTTTTTCCAGCCGTGGGCACATTGGCCCGCTAGACCAAAGCTGCTTCAGTCTTAATCTACGATTCGACGTTGCTTTGCATTCACGGACACCGTCCAGAATCCCCTGATAGGAGTCGGCCGTCAAAGCTCCTTTTCTTCCACCACCACCTGGTTACCCAAAGTGGAAATGACCAAGCAGGACCATCGAACCTTTATTGGCGTTAGGAAGCTTTTGATGATGACTCAAACCTTTGTAAACCAGCTAAGCCCCAAGCCAACTTTGTACCATTCGGACTAAGAACACCACAACCGTTGGGCGGACATGTTTATATTCATCCACATCTAACAAACAAATATGGATTTCCTGTCAAAACGATACACATATTCGCCAAGCATGGAATGAAAGACCGATTTCTAGAAGTTGGCGGTTTGCCGTCTGACGAAAGTTAGCTTCCTTCGACGTCGGAGAATCTCGGCGGGCGTAAGAGGCACATCCTTACGGAGGGCCAGCTCCAGGTCTTCGTTCGAATAAGTGATGTGGATCATGGCTGAGGGTGTGTTGGGGCGGGAAAAAAGTAGAGTGTTGGAAGGAAACAAGGTGAGGTGCTTTTATACAGGCTTAAGTCCCACCTCTTCCTCTATAGACGGAGTGATTAATTTGTCGATCTCGATACGGGCTCTGCCCCTAGGGGCGGAATTCCGTGATATCATGTGGATACATCCTTTCAGTGACCATTAGTCTTTTGCCGTGGATGAGCACAATCTCAAAAAGGACAGAACAACACGGGGAGTAATGAATCCCATAGGAATACGCTCCACATTTTCAACCTTACTATATGGGAAATAGGCGATTACGAGCGTTTTCAAGTCGTTGTATATCACCTCAGATCCACTGCACGTTGCTTCTGGATGCCAAACATTAAGCAACAAAGGGATTGGGCACGTGGAAGGCGATCACTTCATTCATCAGAGCAGAGGAAGTTTAACAATAAGGCGATTTGTAAATGTTAATCTTCAGGATAATACATATACTTCTCTATCATTTCGGAGATCACATGTGAGTTGTGGGCGACGATGTGGCGGGAGACGATACGAGGCCAGTATCGGATTCCGAACACATTATAATTACTTACCATTTGAAGTACAATTTACATATTGCCTTTATAGGAACTTGTTCTGCAGCACAATTCGATTTAAAGGGTCAATTATAATCTGCGCGACGTATACAGACCATTTGTGTCGCACAGTTAAGCGACTTTCGCGCAGCTATGCGGTGCATCACACAGTCGCGCAAACTATAAAGGGCCCTTAAAACGCATTTTATCGGAGAGTGATCAACACCATTTTATTGAGCAGGGTGAACTACAAAATTATACCACAAAGCATTACAATTGTTTACTGGTTTGTTCGGAGTTTCAGCGAGCTAAAGTGCGCCATCTCGTTATTGACGGCACATCCAGCACAAATCGACAAACCAGTTAATGTGATGGAAGTAATCGTCGAAGATAGGTCGGTTCCAGACAACAAACAAAACGAGGACTGAGGGCGACACTTTTTAGACGAAGTTTCATCTACCTGAAATACGTCGCTTTCAAATAGCATCATTATTGAACAGCGATTAACACCAAAAGCATCGAAATTGTCCTCCCACACATCCTTTGCCAGTCTTACACGAAATCGGGCTCATATCGTCAAATCGGATGACGTTTTCGAAACGCAATATAGAAACTACATTGGCGAATGGTACGACAAATCTTATATCGATGATATTGGCTTCCGTGTTGATAATAACTCATCACCACTAGAAGACTACAGGTTCGGGAATGGAACACTTCATCTAGAGGTTGTATCTTCAAACTTTTGGAGCGCATGTGTCAACACGGCAATTCAAGAATCTTACTCGTGCTCTAACGCTCTTAAGGAAACGCCCAGTCACTCAGTTAACATTGGAAGAATCCAATTCTCTCTACAAGATCTATCGTTCACAGCTATCGGAACCCTTTTGTGGGGACGAGATTCTAGAAAGTTTCAAATTTTTGATCATGAAACCCAAACTACAGTCTCTCACGATTTATTCCTATAGGGTAATATAGTGCGAAAATAGACTAAAAACAAAGAAGGCGCCATTTTCAATGTAACAACCCAATATATGTATAGGGGATTCTCGAAAGCACTCAAAGAAGTTATCGACAGTATCCAGTTCAGTATTATAGTGTGAGGCGAGAAATTTCTAGATTTTGAACCGAGATTCGATGACCTTACTTACAAGTAACGGAGAGATGCCCCCAACAGAAGGTAAGAGATTTCATTTCTGATTGACGAAAATGCGAAAGGAGACAAAACCCGACATTTTCACCTGAGCAACCCAATATAATTCGTACCTGAATCAGAAACAATAGATTCCTTTATTTCAGTTCATAAATTTAGAACTTATGATGGTAAGCTTCTATTGTTTCATTCCACCAAATCACCACATTGAGCAATACGTAGACATGAAGTACCCATTATGTGTCATCGTCATATGTCATTTACCATTGTTATTCTCCAGATCGCAAAACTTTTGCTGTCATTTGCTTTTCCTGAGGGTGTACGACTAATCAACGTGGGAGGAAACGCTCCTGAGAAATGGCTAATGAGAACGAATAGAGGTAATTCCGTGTTCGAGAAGTGGCATTCCCTAAGGAGGTATGGACGAGCCTGGGACATAAGTCAGTGCCACGCTTGTTATTCAACTGTGCGACTTGTAGCGGGATAGGTGGGGATCTGAAAAAGGTTGGCCTGATTGACTTAGACACGATTTTTCTAGGCTATGTTGGATGCTTACGCTGAACTCTTGTTCTGTCGGAAGGAGGTCGTTATGTTGTGCTCAGTGTTACGTCCAGTTTACTGGGATCGTCTCCAATCCCTGTTAACTCAACTACAGAAGGGCAATCCTAGATATCAGGTCGACCCTCGATAGCAGCAAAAATTTCGTCATCTATTCATCAAGTTACGTTCTTTGAAGACCACCACTCCAAGCTCAATATTCGAATGCACAGTCATCAAACTGCTCTGTGTGGTCGAACGTAATCGACCGTATGATGCATAAACCAAATTGTAGCCGAACAGTAGAGTGTCCTGTCTAAAATAGCTTTGTTAACGAAAGATTCTTCGAACAACGTTCCAAATATAGAACGAGCGATGGTCTTGCTGAATGGATAATTACGATGTGACGTAAGCAACGAACGCCCTCAAGTCAACAGCACCTTGAATCACCTTTCTTCTGGTAACCCGTACCTATGAACATAGACCCTGATTGTAATTGCCATGTCTGTTGTTCCGTACTTCGCAGGCCACCTTCTCGAGAAGTGCAAAAAACAGTCAACACCTGACTTTGAACTAAGATCGACATGTTTTTGGGTTCCTCTTAAAGTGTAAACACCTTGCATGCAGACCCGTTTGTTTAAGGGCAGGTTCGACTGATGTAGCCGACGGACAAGATGAGGTACTGTAGCTGTCCAGTCTTTTGCGAACAATGTAGTAGTTCATGACTTCAATCAAACTCGAACTTATTCTTCCTGTACCAGTTTACGCGTTTAAGCTATTGCATCGATGGTTTTCAGTGTACCAGGCGTCCCATAAACCATATCGCACCAGTCATTGATTCTCCTCTGGCAAACGGGGTGGAGAGCCACTTTTGATTCGGCTGGCGGCGTAGACTGCAAAACTACATACAGCGAACCTTTGGCTTCAGTAGGCAGTGCAGGATAGTGACCATCTTCTTATCCAGCCATTGGAACTTCAAATCGGGTTCCATTCCGTTGGGTCTAGCTCCCCTTCTAATACACACTCGGTCTCTCCAATTTGCGGTTCGCCGACGATGTCGCCCTGATCGCTGAAAAACATGCAAAAGATGCTCGGTGAATTGGATGACTTCTGGAATATTAACCCCAAGAAGACCAAAGTGGTGGTGATAGAAGAAGCTTTGATCCTTCTGAGCGGAAACGAAGTCGTCTTAAATGTTGGACTTGATTATCCTCACATAGTGTTCGATGGGACTCAAATATAAACTCCTTTATTTACATAAAAAAAACATTTGAGATAATGGTGATATATGACTTCGGATAGATATCTGTGTAGTATACAGGGCTTGAGCAAGTCTTTAGAGGAAGGGCGTTGCACGAGGAACGAAATCTTGACTGACGGCCATTGCATAGGAAGGTTAAAACATGGTGGTTTGTCTTCTCAGGAAAGTGAGCTTTCGTCGGCGTCTAAGAAGTTCGGCCGGAGAGATTTCAGGTTCCTTTCGCAGGGCCAACTCGAAGTCTTCGTTGGAAAACGTGATGTGGATCATCTTTGAGTAGAATGGGCTGGGACACTTGTAAGACCAAGAGGAGAGTCGATTTTTATACGCATTCTGAGAAGCCCCGCCTTCCTCCTGCGCCGCGGAGAATATTCCAGACGTTGAGGTGCCCACCCTCCGCGAGGACAGCCCTCCCTCACCAGAGAGCCGTGCTCTCACGACACCAACAATCAGGAATATGATATATTTGAAAGTCAAAGTCAATCTAGAGGGTATTCTCAAAAATTATAAGTTCTTGATACTTTTTATCAAAAAAGAACTGTTTTTTAAGAGTTCATCTTATCCCCACAGCACTCCTCTTCGAGTACACACTCAGAGCATTGGTGTAAATTAAAAAGTCAATGCTTTCAAAAATTATAACTTCTTGACACTTTTTGTAACGGTCAACGATCACTGTTAGCAAGACACTTTCAGCCGTACCATCTCCCAAAGGGATTTACTCCATCTACGTGACGAATCTTCACTTGACTAATGGTAAAAAACAAGAGGCCAGCGGGAGATTAACTATGGAAAAGATCGGGTCGTCAAGTTCGCCAATTAACATAGTGGGGCCTATCCCCGGGGATGCAGTCGGCTTTTGGATTTGTGAACTCTGAACTTTTCCTGGTCAATGGGAAAGATTGGCACGTTCAACATGAAAGATCACTTAGGAGCGTACCAAGCCTTGTGCTTCGTGTCTGAGACCTCCATTCCACTATGACAATTGACTATATCAGCGTTTGAACTTCACTCTAAGGAGTATAGAAAACTGTTGTCGCGAATCTTGCTGTATGGCAATGGTGACTAGGTGTGAAAGGTCGTGAAAATATTGAAATCGTTCTTGGGACCTTTTCATTTTTTCTTCGCTTTCTTATCGCAAAAATAACATACATCGAAGTGCTATAGAGACTACACCATTCGCATCTCGACCAACTTTACGACTTCATTCCATAATTGTATGATGCCCAATGATAGACAGATCAGCTTTGATAATTCTCGAATTTCGAACAGTTCGAGCCTTTTACCATGCCACACATACAGGGTGACACAGAAATACTGTCACAATATAGAACGTCTATAACTTCGCGAACAATTCAACAATCAACATTTTATTGTAAAAACAAGAAAGGGCAGGACATTTCATACAAGATATCACAAATCCAGTTCGAATTGACCTCCATGCGCAGAAATACGAGCATCTAACCGTTCCTTAAATTTCCAACAATAGACGCAGGGTCGTAGTAGATATTTCTTCCCAAGCCTTCTACAAAGCACGTATAAGCGAATCAACACTTTCATGGCGCTTTCGGTAGGCGTAATCGAGGGGATTCAGATCGGCTGCCGCGAAATCTTCGTCACCGAGAGGGTGCTTTCGTATATCAAGCATATCATGGATTCACGGACGCGCAAGGAGACCATATTTTCACGATCCAATCTGAAATATCAGAAATATCAGAACACAGTAACGTATATTGTTAGGTCTAACCTACCGAATGCGCCTATCTATATGGATGGCTTTTTCGGATCATCGGATCGGATCATGTTCCGTTGACGCCAACGTTTCGAATTGGTTAAACACCGTAACAGAGAATGGAGATATAGAGTAGCCCTCACTCACAGCTACCATTCCCACATAGCGACTCCTTGAGCTCATTTCTACTTTATGGAAATAGAGGCCAAATGTGGGAAAAGTCACACTTCACACTTTGGTGCCCGAGACCTCACATTTTCAAGTTGACCCTCAGAATGGCTCTCTACTTTGAGCTGCGAGATTCCTTTTTTGCTTCTTATATAGCACTCTCTTAGCTCTATCTAATCATCATCTGCGCTCATTCATAAACCACGATATCAGAGGAAATCACTCCTAAAACTTCGAAAATGAGAACAAAACATTTTTTAACTCGAAACTGCGCATATTCTACGAACAACGGATCCCGCCTTTGTCCGAGGAGTAGGCTGAGGTTATTCAATCAAATGGTAAATACCTTGAAGTGAAATGGTTGAAACAATACAAATAAACGTTCAATACAAAAGTGGCCCATTTTCAATGTGCCAACCCAATATATCACCCTTTATGTACCACCATCCGATATCGAAAAATTGCCATGCCACACATATGTCCCACCCTTCCAAAAATTTATCTGTGAATTCACTACTTTTGGCTAACTCGACAGGAAGAAACATGGTGGCGGCTACCATCTACAGAACTACGACAAACTGCGACAAAATGCAAAAATTAAATTTCTGATTTCGGAGAGGGAACGCTCAACTAACCAGTAATAAAGCACACAGCATTTAAGTCAGTAAAGAAGCAAAAATCTACTGGAAAAATCTTGATTTGGAAATATAATATTCGTCTGGAAAGAGATTCCCGTAGTTACAAGAGAGCTCGGTACATCCCAGCGTACTGGAATTCGTTGGTCAGAAGATCGTTCATTGTGGTCGTCATGAACGACGCAGACATACTGAACTGCGATCGATCCTTATGGCACAAGTCTTTCCTTACTATTGGGTTGATGCATTGAAAATTTGACTGAACCCAATAATTTTGTCAAAAATTCATTTAGAAGAACGTTGGAGTTTAAAAAATCATCGGATTGTTAGTTCCTTCTTGATGTCTTTGTCACGGTATAGGAATGCGTAATCACCAAAGCCATTGTGAAAGGCTCAATTGTTCACAGATTGACTGTACTACATAAGAAATGTTTGTTTGTACACTATTTTTTCTTGTTATTTATCCACGCACTCCCACTCCACCCAGACTATATGATTGTCCTCCTCGAAAAGAACAGACCCATAATTAGACGGGAAACATTGCTTGAATGGAGAGAGCATGATGTCAAGTCTGGAGCCGATGTCCTCAAGTGGTGATCAACATTAATCGTCATGTACGGTAAGCGAGAAAAAAGCTGCGTAACCGTGTAGGTGAAGGTCATTGAAACGGAACTGTGATATAACTTTGCTGTAGTTGTGATCGCCGGCCCCCACTTCACATGAAGGAACCGATAACGGGTTACTTCAGAGTACATAACTTACAAGGAGAAGCCCCAAACTGTCCCACGCCGATTTAGCGGAAATTTGGCAGGGAGATAGGCAAATTCAGGAAATTCTGAACAAGAAAGATTTAATCACATTCAAAATGTCCACCTTGCAGTGGTTATGCAGGTTTGAAGACGTGTCTGAAAGTTCTTAAACTTGCACGTTGCCATGTTCCGGTGTACCTTGATCCCAGGCTTTCTTCAGAGCGCCTTTGAACGAGTCCAGTGTCTTGTGCTTGAAAGTGCATGCCTTCAGCTCCACGATATCCACATAGCGAAATCCATGCGGTTCAAATCAGGCAAGTTCGAAGGTTTGTGTACGTTTAAGTCTTGAACAAGGGAAGAAGATTTCTCGGAAATCTCGTACTTTTCACATGATCTGTTGCCGCATATCATTGCCAGCTACGATAATCAGTGGATGGATTGGAAATCATGATATTATTGCCGTAAAGTTCTTTCCACAAGTGTGTTGCAGTTTGCACTTTTTGACTGATTTCTTAAAGATACTAAAGAATCATTACTCAGCATGTTTGAGCACCCCCTGGCAATCAAATAGAAATATGCCAACTGTAGCCGACAGTTAATACCACCCACCACTTTTCCTCTAATGATACTGCAATCAGTACTCAACATGTATTAGCACCCCCTGACAATCAAATTAGAAGTCTGCCAACTGTAGTCGACAGTTAATACCACCCACCACTACATGTGAAGATTACCAAATTATAAGGGTGTGCATATCTAGTCAAAGGGAGCAATGCTAAAAGGTAGTGGGTGTACAAACGAGGGTGGCACTCAACAATATCCCCATTTTGACAAAAATAATGGAATGTGTGGGGTAAAGGTTGAAAACCGCTTATTACAATCACGGTGTTTGAGGCTAAAAATAAAAGGAGATTATGTTTCAGGACATTGTTATTGAATCATCTTTGAGCGTCACAAGCATCAACGGTCAGATCGCATGCTATGATCCACCGTAGTAGAATTTGGACTAAAACTTAATGAATTATATTGGCAATCAGAGGGTATTAAGTAATCACAGAATTTTTTCAGCCGTTTCATTTGGGGAGCTTCTTCTCGATGTAGAGGCGAACAGGCATCGTGGGCTTGGAGGTGTTCAGTCAAATGGAGGGATGGCTCCAACGCTTGCAGTTGGCGTATGACCTTCTTTCTGCAGTTCTTCGATCTGTGTCCCATGTTCAAGGATTTTAAGCAGACAACCTTATTTTCTTGGAGTGATACCGGGGATAGCCGATTGGCAACGATTCAGCTCTCTTGTGGGCGTCGACATCTTCGGAACCGGCGATCGGCGAGAAGAATAGCGTGAGCGGCGATGTTTAGATTTCGCCAATGCACCATTGTTGCTCTTTATTGTATAAAGCGGAGGATTATATATATTACAAAGTGGTTGATGGAGTTAGGGGCGCACACCTACCCGAGGAAAGTGTCGTCAATCATATAGGTCACGCGGCTGGAAACAATCTTGATAACGCGCCTCGCAAAACTACAAAGGTTCAGGAGACAATGACCAACCGGAAAAAAGAGATGCGTGTACAAGCTGCTTTGAAATTAACTGCCGTGAATGTTCACATTGATCGAAATGCGGAAACCACACACCGACACTTTTTTCACATGTTCGTTTCAAACTGTTTTGGTTGATGGGGTACAATATGTGCAAAAGATTGTACGTCTTGATCTTTTTAATGTTTCCGCAAAAGGCAACTTATCGGAATACTTTTGGTTTGCTTGATCGGTTGAACGCGCTTGCTGAAAAGGGAATTGCCTATTTAGCAAAACCAGCTGAACCATCCGCACAATCACGTGATCATTGCGCCGCGCTCGGGCGCTATAAAACCACGACGCGAGACGTAGTGCGCCACACCGCCGCCAACTGAACTCCCTGCTTTAATTTTTGCATAATCACAAAACCTCTTCTTAGCTACGCCTCGCTGAACGGGTGCGATTGTAGTGGGATAATGTGGCGCCGTTGTTTTCTTATTTGGTCTGTACTACCTGACGAGCAAACATTGCCAAGACAGAAGGTGTTTATGAATTCTCTTGTTTTCAAAGTTCGTTCATATTTTAGAATACTTCCTACATGATGACTCATTTATTGTATTTTTGAGATTGAATAAAAGGACTATCTTTTATAATGTTCAGCTTAGGCTTAGATCATGAATATATGAGAATATTCAAACTTTGGTTTGGTGGGATATACTGATTTGATGATCGTTCCTTTAATGTAACGACTGTATTCCTTAATGTGATACGAATATACCGTCGCAATATATCGCGACGGCCAGGGTGGTCACCGCTGAAAAATCGATCGTGAGACGTTTATGTATATACTTTCCATCTTCAGGTAACCAAGCCGATCAATCTATGTCGACGGCATTCCTGAGCTCGGACGTTTTAAAAATGTGAGTTCTCATGGATATCACTATCGAAATGAAACGTTTCCCATGATATCATTTACCAAATGCACAGCGTCATGCAGTTAAACCCTGATTATGGGATATTGTTACCTTTTAAGTGACTCCTTTCAAGCATTTATAGAACAAATTGTTAACACAATTCAAAATTTTGAGCATTTTTGGGAGCATGTAGTTGACATCTTATGGCCGTGATCTTGTGAACATGCTGCGGCACGGCTGTTGGTGTTGTTGTTACGACACTGTTATTCATACAATAACGAACTGAACCCAACAGCCAAAATTGGGATCGGGCAGAAAATACTGGGATCTTAAGGATCGTTTATCACAGGCGTCATTTTCTATGTAACCTACTACTTGTTTGCTAGATCATGACATTTGCAGTTTTTTCATCGATTTTTGCGATTTTTAAAGCTGAACATAACGTTCTGATGAGCATAATTAGCGCGAAGAGCGCCGCAGAACGGTACATGACAACTTGCCGAGAGGGACAACTCTCATTTATTTACTGTAGAGAAATAGAGATGCAAATTAGGGATTCATTTGGAAGTTGTGGGCACATCCGCGAAGAAACTGGTCGATTTTACTATACGGCTCGGCCGAATCGAAGTTATCCGAAGAATTCGTTCGTCTTGAAGCCTGTACTGGCGGCGTTTCTTCGGGGGCGGAGCAAGACAACTCGCCGCGGGACAACTCGCCGCCGGACAACTCGCCGCGGGGACAACTCGCCGCGGCCAACTCGCCGCGGGGACAACTCGCCGCCGGGGACAACTCTTTTTTATTTCTGTAAAGAAATAGTGATGCAAATTAGGGATCCATTTGGAAGTTGTGGGCAACTCCACGAAGCAGCTCGTCGATGTTACCGTGCGGCTCGGCCGAATCGAAGTTGCTGATTATCCGAAGAATTCGTTCGTCTTGAAGCCTGTACTGGCGGCGTTTTTTCGGAGGTGGGTCGCCCCTGACCATAGCCTCGTAGGTTACGTCGCGAGCAGCTTGCACCTCTTTGAGTGCCGTTATGAACTTCCAGACTGTCGGATGTTGCATCTGGAATTCGATTTGTATTCTTCTGTGGGCGGCCTCTGCATAGTTATTCGTGCGATCTTCCCCATCCTTACTTCTCTGGTAAACAGACCACATGGCGACTGGAAACAAAGGACGACGACGTCCTCCCCTGCTGCATTTAAGCATGTTATTTACGATCATATAGCGTAGAAACTAACACAGTGGGACGGCCCATGTAATTGTCCTCGAACCAGGTAAGGAGAGTTCCTGGTTAGATGAAAAAGGCATCCATCAATTGTGATATCCGGGAAAGACTCGGCCAATGCGTTCATTGCTGCCTTCTCGAAGTCCATTGATACGTTCTGAGGGCGAAAATCGGGAAACCTGGATCTAGGAGTATCTAACCGTGGGACAATTCGCCTACCTATTAGTTATGAGTGCGAGCATTTTAACGTAGGTAGCTTGCGTCTTGTCTAGGAGCAAAGCGTAGATTACGGGGAAAACATAGGTATTTCTTGACGCGAGAATTACGTACACTTGTGTGAAGGGGTCGGGAGTTATCGAAAACGTCCCGTCAACATAGATATGGGTCATCTCGCTTGCCCATTCCATATTTTTCTCACGGCCGGAAATTAGCACACGGGAGTGAGTATCTTGGTCTTCGTCCCGGCTGTCCCCCAGGAGGAACTGTTCCTCGGCGGTGTCCACAGTATAGGTCTTGTATGTGTCCGGTATGTCAAAGTCCCTTGTTAATGGGTTATCTGGGCTGCATCTGTTCCCTCGGGCGCGGTGAATCGCTTTCTTCATAGTTCCTATTGCTGGCAGCGAGCCACGAACTGCTGAAGGCACGTTCTGGACAGCAGAATTGATCAATGATGCTGGATTTTCCCTGCATTGAATGGCCTTCCTCCTTAGGTTTGTTGTCAACTTGCAAGCCTCCACGTTCTCTGGCTGAGAGCCGTGGGTGTGCTCGTTAAATCGTTTAACGATCTATAACAATAGGACAAAATGCAGCCGACACGCCAAATGTTCGTTACATTTGCTCCTTTTACCTCCCAACAGCGCAAACATGTAACGCTAAAGAAAGCAGCACCGCCGAAATGTAAATACGGTGTTCCTCCATTACAGAGTGTACGAAAACGAAGTGCCGGTTTTCGAACACAACAAATTGAAACGGCAAGCGTGAACAGATCACACAAGCACGCGGGGAACGCCTCTGGGGCGGGCGAAAGTCGCGAACAGGAAGCTGGAGACTTTGACCCCGACAGGCAGTGATGCGCCTGGTCCGTTGGCGTCCTTGGTTTTTCTCATCGAATGGCACGTTGGCGGCATAATAAATGAACGCCGAAGGTACCATGTGCCACGGCATTCTGGTTTCCTTGGTCTTTCCGATGGGAATTCGGAAGGTTCGGCGCTCATTTATTACACTTGCTATCACTTCCTATCGCCGCTCCGACCAAACGAACACACTGCGAACGTGCCATCCGATCGGAAAAACCAAGGAATCCAAAATGCCGTGGCACATAAGAGGCACCGCCCTATCATTAAGACCAAGCGGACCAACAGACGAACCGTATTTAAGCACAGGGTTCTACTCTTCATCACATCACTCCCCAATAACATGTTTGTTACAGGCTTAACCTACAATGTGGATGAATCTGTTTATCATCTGTTTGCTGATTACCGGCGGAAGCCCGAAAAGACTGCGCTATTCTGAGTCATCGTCTTCGTCTGAAGACATCGAACCGAGGCTGCGCCGGACTCTGCCCGCCCTCTCCGTAACAGCGGCCTCCGGTGGCCCCATTGCTGTTGCCGGCGCCACTTTGGCGATTGCCATTGGAGGCGCAACAGTCGCCGGTTCGGTTGTCAGTTCTTTGATCACGTGGGGCGTATTCAAAGACAGCGACGTGCTTCAAGCGATCGAAAGGATCTGCGCAGGAAAAGAGGAGTTCTGTCTCCGGAAGTTGAACCTGCCGGTTAGTCAGTTATTTACAGCTATCTGCGACCAGTTCCCAATTTAGGATCGCTCCAAGAGACATCTCCGCCACCGTCGTCAAGTCCTCCTGCCCGTCGACTTCCGCCCCCTCCTCGACATGCTCCTCTCCGCCGCCATCAACGCCGCCCTCCGGGAGGTTCTCCAAGACTTGGAGAACGAGCTGTAAGCCCCTCCCCCCTTTCGCTGCTTTGTAGTTTTTTAGAAATAATAAAGTTTTGAGTTTTTCTGGTCTTTAACTACTCTGCAATACATGTTTCCTCGGGCTCTTCTTTTGCGGCGCTTTTTTTTGTGGTGTTCTGAAATACCGCGGCGAGTTGTCCCGCGGCGAGTTGTCATGTACCGGCCGAAGCCAGCATGACAACAGGGCTCGCTTAAAATCAATAGGCATAATCCTAAGCCTGAGCCTAAACCAAGCCTGGATGTTAGGCCACTCGCGAAATGAATATGGGGCTCGCTTCGTCCGTCCGTACCCTAAATATCGTCAGACCTTGGTCAATATTGGGTAAGGACTCGGATGAGTTGTTCTCTTTCCAGGTTTTGGCCGCTATACCGAGTTCGTAGTTAAGGCTAATATCCAGGCTTGGCTTAGACTCATGTCTATTTGTTTTAAGCGAGCTCTGTAGTCCTGGAAGCTCTGGTTAGATGTGGTCCATTATGTTCTTGACTCTTGTGGATATTCACTAGTTATCTGCAAATTTGCCTTCAAAATGCGCGTAGATTAAAGTATATTTCCGCTGGCGGCGAGTTGGCCGGCTGCGAGTTGGCCGGCTGCGAGTTGGCGGCGGCGAGTTGGCGGCGGCGAGTTGGCGGCGGCGAGTTGGCGGCGGCGAGTTGGCGGCGGCGAGTTGGCGGCGGCGAGTTGGCGGCGGCGAGTTGTCCTGCTTCGAACGAACACAGTGCGTCCGATCGGAAAAACCAAAGAAACCAAAATGCCACGGCACATGAGTGGCAACGCCCTATCGCCCGTAAAGACCAACGGACTTCATCTTCATTCTTCATCACCGTCTTCATCACTCGCCAATAACATGTTTGTTACAGTGGATGCATATTTTGCTCCTGGCTTTGGTAACCACTCCGAGAGAACTCCGGCACACTTATTCTGCGTCGTCGTCATCCGAGGAGATTGTGACTTAGCCGAGGCACCGCCGGGCTTTGCCCGTGCTGTCGGTAACGGCAGCCTCCGATGGACCGATCGCGGTCGCTGGAACCCTGGCGATCGCCATTGGAGGCGCCACGGTAGCGAGCTCGGTCGTCTCTTCCCTCGTAACGTGGGGATCTTCAAGGAGTCGGATGTCCTGCAGGCGATCGGACGCATTCGCGCGGGCAAGGAGGAACTGTTTCTGTGCAAGCTGAACCTTCCGGTCAGTTAGTTATTTACAGCTATCTGCGACCAGTTCCCAATTTAGGACCGTTCCAAGAGGCACCTACCAGACAAGTGATGCTCCCTGTTGACTTCCGATATGGAGGAAATGAAATATACTCCGCGTTTCTCAATGGCTGAGCCTCAACTGGAGAACAGAATAGCGATGTGTTTATCTCGGGGCATTCCCTGGGAGCGGCCCAGGGGGCGCTAACCGCAAAGTATCTTCAACACGAGGGCATCGATGAAAACAGGATTTTGGTGGTTGTCTTCGGAAGTCCCCGAAACCATCGACTGGAAACCGACATCCTGCATAAGGTCAGTAGCTCCATGAAACCCAGTATGATATATTTTATCTAGGTCCCTTTCGTGTCGACGACACCTTCGATCCGATCCTCCGTGATACTGGGCGCAAACTTTTTACGCTACCCCTTTTTGCACAGTTCACAACTCCAACAGCGCCCAAAATTCACAATACCTCTGTCGTCGACGAGTCGAAGACCAAGTCACGAAAGACAGAGATCATCGACTTCACGGATTGCTCCCTCATTTGTTTTGTCAATGACCATATATCTTAAAAGGATTGATGCTCCTGTTTGGTATAAAACAAGTTCTGATCATGATTTAAAGCATGATCCATGCATCCATATACATACATGTTCTACACGAACCCCGAGAAAAGCAATCGAGATAAACGTTATGTTTCATCGGTCAAACGGTAGAATGGTAGAAGAGAGTGCATCTTGTGGGTGTACAAATGAGGGTGGCATTCAAAGACGTCCGCCGTTTGTGGCCCAAATAATAGGATGAATGAGGTAAACGTTGAAAACCACTTATTACCATCAGGTTGTTTGAGGCTAAAAATAAAACTAAGGTCAGATTTCAGGGCATTTCTTTGACTCATCCTGAATCCTCTGCTGGGTTGTTTACGTTTAGATGCATGAGTCGTTAAATCAACTTGTACTCCTTGCTTTTGCTTTTTCTTTGCTTTGTGGCTTCATAGCTTCCACAGGCGTGTCCTCGAATATTATCTTTGATGACTGAAGATTCCTCTGAGTGCTTCTCAAAGACGCGCTGAGACAGGTGAAGGTGTCTCTGATCCTGCCGCCATTATTCTTGGGCTTCGCGATTGCTTCACGCCTGACCTGCATTCCGAGGACTTCTTCCCTTTCGCGCGGTTCACAGGCGTGCTGGAGTAGAGGGTCGATGGGATCGCTGAGGAACAAAAAGTTCGTCATCTTGTTGTTCGAATCCGAAATTTGATTCTGAGGTGTGACCTTGAGGGTGCTAAAAAGCCGCCAGACCCTGCGAACTAGTCTAAACTGTCTAGCCCAAACGAACAGAGAGGCGGCATGTTGTCTACACTTTTTTCGCGCAAACTGGCCGAAACCCGACAAAGCCTACCTTCTGTCTATTTATTATACTAAGCATGATTCCAGCAAACAAGAGAACAAATCATCATTCCTTCATGTAAGTAGTACAATGAACGATGGATTCGTACTCTTCTTCAATGCTCAGTTGAATAGAATAGTGAAAATACGGTGGACAGGTGCGGGCCAACACCCATGATCACCTGAAGACTCTGGAGGATTGTATCGGCTGGATGTAGAAGATTCGCGCGGCCGGGAAAGAGAAGTGGGAGCGCCATCGCAGAATTTGTCAGAGTCGAATGTACCGGAAGGGCATTTATGGAAACTGCAAACAAGAACATCAGCTCCGATGTGTTAAAATTCGACGCCAGAGTACACGTGTATGTACTTTCAGCCGCCCTCTTCCTCCGCGTTCATCGCGCAACGCGTTCACAACGAAAATTTTGCAGTATATAGAGTGTAAATTGGGATTTGGATTTATAAATTGGCTTTCGAAGTGCATTATGCTGCATTCAGAAAATTTTTGCAATGAACAATCAGTACAAAAATGTCCCATTTGCAATGCTTCAACCAATACTATCGGACTGATCAGTTCTTGTGCTGCGGCAAATTGTTTGTTGCACTCTTTCATCGATTATGCTGACTTCACTTTGAGACGCATAAAGTCCGTTTTAAAATCGTGCAGATGGCAGCTGACTGACACGTCGCTTTCTGATCTTGCCATTGGGTATATTATCGACAAATACAATCCCTCATACCCACCCGACTAATGCACATTAGAAACCATAAAATCCTCCTCTGATTAGCTTTGCGTTGGTGGAGCTACCATATCGGCGATTTAGATTTATTATCAGATCTCTTCCGCGAGCAAATGTTGAGTCCAGCTCATCTTCTTGGCCTTTAGCGGAGTGTCCTTTACCGAGGATAGTAGCATTGAAAATGGGACACTTGGTAAACATTCCGATTTTCCGCCATGCTTGGACGACAAACGAGGAATCCTGATGCTGCTCATAAAGTGAACCGAAGATGTAGAGGGCAATGGTGAATACCTGGAGTGAAATAGTTGAAACTATGAGCAATGAACAATCACTACAAAATTGTCCCATTTTTAATGCTCCAACCCAATACTATCCGACTGATAAACAGTTCTTGCACTGTCGGAAAATGTTTGTTGCACAGTTTTATCCCTTATGCTGACTTCTCTTTCGGCTGCACCCGCATAAAAGCCGTTTTTTTGGTCCGTTCGTCCACTTGCCCTCCGCCTACCAAAAGACCTGGGGTTGCGGTAGTTCCATTCACCAGGCCAAGGCGTTCACCGTCCGACGCCGAAGATTTCCTGGTACTTCGATGTCTGCACCACCAGCCGATGATGGGATCCCTTCGCTCCATACATATACTACGCGTCAACCTGAATCAACTCTTTGCCTCTGAGGTCCGTCGACTAATTTGAGTGAACGGTCGTTCTCTACCTGCTCACTATTGTGCTGAACATTGAAGTCAGTAGTGTGTAATGACTATTGTCAGAAACATGAAGCATTCCAGTGATTGTTTGGTAGAATTCGCTATTTCCGGTGAGAAAGCGATGAGTCAGTGCTGAGTTGTAGGCAAACAATGACAAATTATCGTCTGCCTGCTGATCACGTCGTGGAGTATTACGTCAAAAGAAACAATAGAAGACAAAAAGCAATTAGCTGTTGTGTCTCAGAAGGGCGCATTGCATGATATCATAAAAATGTAGTACTCTGGCTTCTGATCTTTTATGTGGAGCATAGTAAAAAAATTGTCCGCGTAAATTCGTCCAAGTCGACCCTGTGTGCCAACTGGTACTATCGTACCCTATTAGTTAAATTAGTTAAACAGTTAATATTAGTGCTATTAGTTAAACAACTGCCCAACGGTGAAACGTCAAGAAGTGGCAGTTCCAGCGCCTCGCTAAGAAGACCATCACCAGGCTGATACTCGCACTAAATGCAACATGGCTCTCCGCTCCTTTTTCTCTGTTGCAGTGTCAACGCCTCCACGGAAATCTGCTCTTGGCCTTTCCGATGCCCGTGCCCACTGACGGGATCGGCGCTTTGCGTTTGGGTATCGTAATGGGATCGTCGTCTTCAGCTCCGAGATGGCGTCCCCGTGTCGAAGAAAGAATAGAAGCGGCAACTACGGTGTGACATTGTCCTTCTTTGTGCTTCATATGACGCTTTGTACAACGTAAGCCATTGGTTGAAGAGTAGAAACGTTAAAAAGAAACGTTAGAAACGTTCGTTAAAAAACCTTCACTGCTCAGCGCGTTGAAAAACGGCAGTAATGTGATAGGCCATTTTCAAGAAATAAAGAAAAAGCACTATGATACTGACTGATTATACCGAACGAAAACAACGACGTTCTGGGTGTGATAAAACGAGGAAAGGAGACATAAGAGTGTTTGGTATATAAAATACATCATTGAGAACCTGACATAAGAGTGAGCGGTCGTTCTTGGTTGTCGCTGGTTGGTGGCTCCGGTTGCAAGAAGGCCTGGAACGCCAGAGATCTGTAGTTCCACGGTCTCGCCAAGAAGATTGTCACAAATGCCCGACTCCACCCGCGACGGCATATGAAGCCGAAGTCCGCGCTTCGGTTGGATTCAGCTCTTCGACGTCTGCGCCAACAAATGGGATCTCCAATTTACATTTGGATATCGGGTCCCGTAAAAATAGACACTGGTTTAGTTCGTGCTTGTAGTCAGTTTCTGTTCCTATTTAAGGGAGACATAAGAGTGTTTGGTATATAAAATACGGTGTTAGATTTGTTCTCTTTATGGCTTAATAGATGTATTGCACGGTGTAAGCCGTTGATTCAAGAATATAAACTCGCAAAACTCATACAGATTATTTTTGAATGTTTCCCCAAATCTCATCGGCTGTGTCATGGTCTAAAATGGTTCCAGATTGGCCCTTGAATCAGTTAAAGTAATACGTACCTGGTGCATTAAATGAAGGTTTGGCTGGGAGTTGAACGCACATAAAATCACCTGCTCGTAATCAGACTATCCACTAGAAACAGCGCCGGAATAGGAGCTGCTGTATGTTCACCGCGGGTACTGGCGTCCTGCCATCCTCAGATCTAATCTACTGGACTCTTGCAAGGAAACCACTACAAGTGATACACGTGGATGGGAGTTAGGTGCGGCGCATTGGCCGAAGGTTCGATTTGCCATGATATCGCGATAAGTATCCAATGTTTGACGCGATCAGTCAGGCTATGCAACGCCGCTTCCACAAACAATCTGGTCGTTGCACAAGAACCAGAGAGACAGAGAAAGGATTGTTCGCCTCATAAATGGCCTCAATTCAAAACCAGTTTCCTTACTTCTGTATCGTTCATAAGCCATAGGGTTGCGTTTTCTGTTGGGTCCTTATCTCCGCCACCAGAACAGCCTTAAACACTTCATCAGTTCCTGGTGCGTCCAAATTTCCAGATATATTTGTCCTTCACAACTTTCCCATGTTCGCTGAACATTGAATAGGGTACAATGCTGAGAAAGTCACACACATCTCATTCACAACACAATACACATGGGTAGGAAAGGCCATAGTCTCACGGCGAACAATGCTGCTCCTTGTCATCCTTTCCTGTAGATTACACAAACAGGTCTCTGAGACTTTTTAGTACTGTCTGTTACCATGGAGTACGCGATCTTTGTACTGTTGTCACTAGTTCTTGTCACAACATAGGCGCACAGGTGTCTGTAATGATCTTAGCGCGATAGGACCTTTTATAGCGACAGGCACGATAAACCGCGCGCCCTGTCCGCTGTCACCGGTGCCGAGTGATAAAATCCGCAACTAGCTCGCCAAACAATCGGCTTGTGACTCTTCTGCCACAAAAGTCCAAACCGATCGCGCCACGCGGTTTGCAAAATCCGAGAAGTATATGCGCGCTGTTTTGCACGCCGCGTATACCGATATCCGAACACACAAAACTCCGGTTTCGACGGAGTGAATAACCGAAAAGAGCTGTTGCGATCCCGACGCAGTCAACTCACAAACACAAGTTGTTCCTACCGCGGATACGACGACAGCAACACAACCGAGAGATCTGCCAACCCAATTCCGACAGTTGACAATCCCAAGCGTCCCTCAAGACGAACAGCAATCAAACGGAACCAACTTTATCGCAACGGCGATAATCGAACAAAAGCTCGAACTTCGACTTAAAACAACAACAAAATCACGTATTGCAAATGACGATCCCAATTCTTCTGGTCCCGCAACGCTGAGTACCGTTTCCTCGCTTCCGCTCGCTCGTTCCCGTGAATATCTTCCGTTCGCTCTCGTTTCCCGCCTTTTCCGATCCGAAACAATCAAACAAACTCGCTGCAACCGCTTGCAGCGATACCTTTTGTTCATCTTCTTCATGGATTAAGTTCACCAAACCACAATAAATTTCTTAGAGTTAGCTCCATTGGAGATACATCAACGCTTTGAAGCGCACAGCGATTTCCAAAAATTCCCAAGGAGTGCCCAAAAAGTCATCTGTTTTCAAAAATCCCTTCTTATAATAAACAACTTGTGGGGCCATCGACCGTATTCCCACACCTTATGGTGTGTTTTCGTGGGAACGCCGCCGTTCTGTCTATAATTACGAGTGCCTTAATGAATTCCGAGAAATGATAGTACGCAAACTAATATCATAAGATCATCGAGTGCATTAACATTCATCAAACACATTATGTGGGGGATAGAAGGATAGACAAGATTTCGGAAACAGAAATATGGAGGATAGGAAGTGAGATGATAGTGCACACTCATAGCCAACTTTTTTTGCTAAATCGGAAGTGAAATGAGACCGGAATATCGCAAATGGCTTTCAAAACAACAAATAGAGTTCATGAGGAATTTTGAGATATCATATAAACTAGGTGGTTAACAATTGGGATACATAGGAACATCTATTTTTGTGACTTTTAAGACGTCGGATAACTAACACTAATCTGCCACCTACTTCAACCATAATCCCCTTCTGTTTTCTGGATTACTTGAGGCTCATCGTTGGATTTCGGGTTTCTCGTTTTCCGGCTTTTGGAGATAATGTCTCGGTCGATGAACTTTTTATGTCGGGGGTACGGTTGACTGTTGAGTCACATTCGGGTGATGAAGAACTACCTTATTCACCAGGAGCTATAAAATGTGCACCAAAACATGCTGTAAACTCTTTTGTGTCTGCCCCTACATTAGCAGATGTGCATTTTATGATTGGTGCGATTTAGGGATGCACCGGAACGGAGACCGGAACGAACCGGAATCAGTCAGAAGGTCCGGGGTTCGAATCCACCCGCGAGCAAAACTTTTTTTATGTACTTTTTCTGCACGTTTTTCCGCAGATTTAAATTTTGCCTACGTAGAATCAGAAAGTGAAACAGTTTCCAGAATGTTATGTCGAGAAAATACGAAAATAAAAAAGTTTTGCTCGCGGGTGGATTCGAACCCCGGACCTTCTGACTGATTCCGGTTCGTTCCGGTCTCCGTTCCGGTGCATCCCTAGTATCAAGGTTAGCCTAGGGTTAGCCTAGCTACAAAACCCCTAAAATGACCAAAACGGTTAAGGCTAATCCGCTGTAACCCTGAGAGCTGCCTTTCTAGAAGAAGGAGGAATGGGAAGCCGAATGGACGGGAGGTGCTGGGTAGTAGTAGTCCCGCTCCAGATTCTAAACTGACTAATCACCCTCTTGTATCTATGATTGATGAAGATGAACCCCACTCGACCGGGCGCTCTCAACGCCACATCAGTTGCTATGTTTCATTTATTTTACAATGCCATAAGTTTATATAAAGTGGCATTTAAATATAACCACAAATCGAGAATGCAGCACCTTTTTCGTTTCGCTTCAGTCCTTATGGAAAGGAACTTCAATGATCATGGCTTCAAGTATCGGGCTTCCCTGCATGACATATCTGACGGGTGGTTCCTTTCATAATTGTTACATCTCCTCAATTTTCACCAAAAAATCTATGTATGTATTCATAGAATAAGGAGGAAACTTCGTGGAGAATTGGCGCATGCTTTTCTGGATTACGCAAAGATAATCCTCAGACAGGTGAGTTCTTGTTTTCCGGCTTTCAGAGATCTTTCCTCTATCGGTGTTCTTTTAGTCTCATAAGTTGTGTCAAAGGTACTTTCTCTAGTCACACTTTACGTGGAGCCTTCAGGCGTTCACATAGAAAGAAGTACATTTGTTGCTTACATTACTCACTGTCCAACTGCAGCCTAGTTGGTGGGCAGGAGCCGGATTCCTCACTCGTAGAATATACGGAAACGTTTGCACATAACACCATAATCACTCGTCATAGAGCATCATTGTCCATAGATACATATAAAACTCAACGCTTGGTGTTTCCCACACACTACAGATTGTTTTCGTGGGAGCGTCGCTGTCTGTTCTTCTAAAATTATTTGTTCTTTAATGCATTTCACTACGCAAAATCCTATCATAATGCAATTAGCACTCCTTCATAACAACCACGTACACACATTCGGAATGGAACGAAAGAAATGTATGTTCTGGACAACGTTCAAAAGCGATAGCGCTTTGGAATGAATGAAAAATCCATGGATGAACTCATAAATATGTATTTTCTCCTCCAAACGAAACAAAAATCGGTGAACCAGTGGTTCAGGTCGAGGAGAGGGTGGAGGTTGGTGTTCCTGTCTTCCTGCGAGGATTCCTGCCGTGCGGGTCTTCGATAGAGCTACAATGAAGTACAATGCACACCAACAACTCCAAAAAAAAGCTGTGACATGCAAGCCA
Source organism: Steinernema hermaphroditum (assembly GCA_030435675.1). NCBI lineage: Eukaryota > Metazoa > Nematoda > Chromadorea > Rhabditida > Steinernematidae > Steinernema > Steinernema hermaphroditum. The sequence continues at coordinate 1,826,270 of CM059623.1, forward strand.
ACCAAGAGAGGCTGATGTTTGTCCGATGTCCGACGTCAAAAATTGAACCATATATGTGTTTTGAAATGACGTCTCATTCAGTCCTCTCATTTCATCCGCTCGATTCTGCGGTATTTTATGTTTCCGAAATGAACGGCACTATGCCGTACAGCACGTCTTCAAAGCATAAAAAGTACTTCTTCTCATACGGCGTGACAAAGGGGGCCTCAGACAAAGGGGGCCTCAGAGTTGAATTTTGTGATTCCATTAGGTCACTGATTCCGGCGGAGGCACACACAATGTAACACAGTCAACAAATCGAAGAGCCATCTTCGTAGTAAAGCTTTTGAACTACGATACTTGTCTTTTCAGTGCACACGTCACATGATAATTGACTGAGTACAAAAAGCTGCTAAAGTGCATTCGTAAAAGACGTCACGTTAAGTTCCTCAAAAAAAAAAACAAAACAAGCACATATCCCTTCAGTTGGCTCGAGTTGTAAAAGTAGTGAAATGCTGGATAGAGATTAGATAAACCGAAGAAATTTGCATTACAAGTGATGTTACGTCAGTGAATGGTATCAATTTATTACGGATCAAGTCGATCTCAAGTGTTTGCTGTTTGGAAATATGATGGGTAGCTCGAAGCGCAGTGAATATTATCCAGCACTTTTTACGGATCAAGTCGGTCCCAAAAATCGAGCAAAACACCATACACATAAGACTATGAGTGATCATGTAAGTGTTTGCTATTCGACATTCTCATGGGTAGCTCGAATCCATCTCTGTTATCGATCTAATCAACAACCCGAAACCTGTCCGATCCAGAGGCTGTACATCAATTTTAGAAAGCCGAAATACTAAAATCCCTAAATTAGGATTCTAAAAAGCCATAAACAACACAACAAACAAGTGCGGAAAGGGAAAGGGAAAACCGAGATCTCCGATGGCATTTCAGAGACGAACATTTTGTGCAAAAGCGGATGCTATAATCCTGGATAAACCCCCACATACTCCAACCATAAGCCCAGTGCCCTCCGCCAAACTGACCAGCCGTTACTTATGCTTTCTAGAGCTTAACTTCTAGGGGATAATCTCTGATTAACCCTTACGAGGGAGGAGGTTTTGGCCTTCCGGTTTATAAACATATTTTCCCTGATATAGTTCTATGTTTCACAAACGGTGTCGGGTTACGGTATATCAGGCCAATTGTCGGAACTCTAAATATGTCATTGTCCTTGACATTTAGAAATGTTCGCAGAATCACACCTACGAGATTCGAAAATTGTAGTTTTCCAAATTATAACCGAGTGGAGTTCAGGCTGCACCTGAGTAATTTGACGTAAGAACTAAAAATGTTGTAATTGATAGTAGTGCAACTGAAAAAAAGCAAAATATACCTGTATCATACATGTTTTTGAGTCCGCTGCTTACGTCACATGACAATTGACTGATCAACTATAGCATGCAACTAAAGTGCATTGGTGGGAGATGCCATGCCAGAAGACCTTGATGCAAACAAATCAGATCGAACCCATCACTTTGAGGCTATCAAAAATTTAAGCCGTTTTTATGAAGGCACCTGTTCAAGCATTTCGAATTGAGAGTCTTTCGAGTCCGTATACTCAATAGCTCACTCAGCATTTGAAAAGCGTCTTACTTATACCATTTGAAGGGGAAGTTCTGGGCTCGATTTATAAATAAACTCTGTTCACGCGAAAGGCTGTTTATGAAGGAAGCATTTTTTTTCCTTAAATGGCGTAAAGCTGTTTGTCGAGAGGAGTAGCATCACTTAAAATAGCACGCCACCACGTGTGCTGGTGTATCATCTTCCGCTGTTACTCCGTACATGACGAAGAAGATAAACATAATAATTATTTGTCAGAGAGGAAGAGTGAAATGCGTTGCGCCACATTTCTTTGGAAGTGCGAATGTTTCTCAGAAGTATGATTACCAGCAGTTCCCCCGACCTGTTCTGCAATGCGCGTCTTTCAACCTGAGTCTCTGAAGTTCGCTGAATGACTTGACTAAGCGGTCCCTATCTCCCCTAAGGGGGTAAAAGGACTCGGTTAGTTTCCGCACATTTCTGATTCAAAAGAGAACAGATCTCTTTTATCATATAGTTTTCGAAAATTACATTTCATCTCTAGTAGAAGGTCAGAACTGACTATTTCTCACTGTTGTGAAACGCCGTAAAAGTCTTTTCGCAAATCACTGCACTCTTCTAACGGATCTGAAGTGCGATTAACACCACAAAGCATCGCAGTTGTCTTCCCACACATCTATAAAAAGAGGCAATGAGCCATTTGAGTCATTTGCAAGATTCGAGAGGATGGACTCAGAAGATCTGCCGAACGACTTCGCCCATCTCTCCACCGACATCATCTTCGACGTCGTCAACACCGAAGCGCCTCCCGTAAGCGACCTTGCTTGCTTTGCTAAACTAAGAGGTAATTGGGCTAATATCGTCAAATCGGACGACGTTATCGAAACGCGCTGTGTAGGCGAACGGTACATGAAATTTTATATCAATCGTAACGGCTATCAAAGAATTGTTACTCGCATATCACTATTGCCGGAAAACAACAGGTTTGACTATGTGATAGTTTATCTAGGGCGCGCTTCATCGACCGTTTGGAGATTATTTAGAGAATTCATGGGTAAGGTGTGCCTAAAATTCCAACATGCTTTTGAAGAGCGATCGGTGACAGCACAAGAATTCGATATTTTTAATCGTGCCCTGAAGCTGTTAATGAAACGCCCAGTCACTCAGTTAATATTGACTGAATGCAATTCTCTCTACAAGTCCCGCCGTACAAAGCTTCCGGAACCCTCTTGTGGAAACGCCATTCTGAAAAGTTTCAGATCTTTGATCATGAAACCGAACCTGCAGTCTCTCGCCATACATTGCAATAAGGTGCTCGACGAAGAAGTTGAAGAGTATTTGTTCGAGTTCGTGAAGAAGCCAAACTTCATGTCGCTCGAAGCTCCCCTCAGTTTGGCCTTCTTTCACAAACTTATAAACTACTGGCTGACTCTGACCACTTTTCCAAGTTACGTTCAAGCTGTGTATTATGGATTGAGCAGCGAAAAAACGAAATCGATCGATTTCAAAGGATTGCATTTTAAGTTGCAGAGACCGATCGGAAGGAAAAGGAGTAATTCGCAGAAACGGTACTTCAAAAAACACCCGAACAATCAGCATCGAGGAATCGAAATTAAGTATGCAAATTCGGACGTATATCCGCAAATCCTATCAGTGCGCCTGGTTTAGTTTGTGCTTATTGTCAGCGAATCAAAGAAATGTCCTGAAATCTGACCTTAATTTTATTTTTAGTCTCAAACGACCTGATGGTAATAGGCGGTTTTCAACGTTTACCTCACTCATCCTATTATTTGGGCCACAAACGGCGGACGTCTTTGAATGCCACCCTCATTTGTACACCCACAAGATGCACTCTCTTCCTCTATTCTACCGTTTGACCGATGAAACATAACGTTTATCTCGATTGCTTTTCTCGGGGTTGGTGAAGCTAACCCATGGCAAATTCGAAAGCAAAACAATGCCATTTTCTGGCAACATTATTCTAGGAATCAGAACCGTGAGAAATCTCTCACCTATCCCAGCGTTTCTACAAAAAACAAAATAATTGTTTCCACTTATTTGACCACCCCGATTATGTGAAAACCCTATCATCCACAGATCACCTTCTTGGGAGGCTACGGTATTGATATTGAATGCCGTCGCATTAAAATACTGATGAGCAATAGCTGCTAACAGCGGTGACATAGAACTCAACGATATCGACTCACTTGTACATGACATTGTAATATGGACACGAATCTTAGCATGCTCCATATTTCATGCTTTGCGATCTGATTTTCAATGGCACATTCCATGTTTCATCAAACCCTTTCAAACCCATCGGAGATACGTCGACCTTCGCAACAAGGTGGCCTTCGGAAGTTTTTCATAATGGTGAATCGAAGATAAAGGAACAAACTAACCGATGACATCTACCGGAATGCTTCATGTGATCAGGGTGATCATGGAGGGACTTTCGAACGTGCAGATCTTAGTTCTTTGTTCTTAGCGGCCACACTCTTGATTTGAGAAGAAGCAGCCCTTGTGACCGTTGGGTTCACTGATTCTGAGACTCACAGAAGCCGGCTAGTGCACAGGAGGTTCCAAGAGCCAGTGATTCTGACAAAGTGGTCGGAGAATGCAAGAAGTCGGAGTAGGTAGTGCGGCAGAGATTTCCAGTAAATGCACAATCGGTCCTGAAAGTTATGCGTTGATCGATCTTGTACTTTTGGATTCTGACCATAGAACACACAGGACAGCGCTCACTGAGAAGCCGCTTTACGTATCTATGTATGCCTTTAAATGCTACGGCAATTCGTGATTGTGCTTGAAACCATCAAATAGGTCGCTACTAATAACGACAATGTAATTCTCTTGAATTATTTTGTCTCCTTTGTTTTCTGCGCACGAATCGTGAGAAACCTACTAAGTTCAACTGGAATGCTGAGAACCAGAATAAGGGCTAATTCTTGGAAATTTTTGAAATACCGATGCTGTTATCTGGCGTCGACCATAGCGACTTGTTTAAAGGCATCGTCTACAGTGTGCACAAAAGAGTAAAATGCTACTGCTTCGCAAACATTCAAACAAAAATCGATGAAAACCGCGGTCGGTCTTTCCTTTCCCACGCTGCATATAGCCTTCCTATGGGGACGTTCCACGCACTCACGGATCAAAGGCTACTCCCCTTGAGGGTGGAGATTCCACCTTCACAAGGCGGTGGGAAATAATCCTTAAGAGATCTGAGGAAGGGGCGGAGTCCAGGTGCGCGCATAAAGGGAAAGCACCGCTCCCACATCTAAGCCTCTCAGCCTTGTGCTCCCCTTGTGCCTCGCAGCACCTTTATCCACGCCATCAACATGATCCACATCTCGTATTCAAACGAAGAGTTCGAGATGGCCCTTCGACGTACACCCCGAATCAGATCGTCCAACCTGCTCCGGCAGCGTGTGCGGCTTCTCCTTAGTAAACGGGAAATTGCAGTATGAAGACCCGTCGATTCGAACTTGGTCCCTCAATTTTGCTGTCCATCGAAAAATTGCTCATCGTCAGAGTTTGTCAGAGTATTATTTATTTATTGATTGTTTTATTACGCTAAATAAAGTGTTAATTGTTTCTTATGTCCGTTCTAACGCTTCATCAGCTAGACTACACTGGTGTATAGTTGCCTTAAATATAGATCGGATAGATCACTATCACGAAGCAGCCAGAGGAACAGCGGTCCAAACACGGGCAAATAGAGCAAAAACAATCAAGTGGATCTATCATTATTGTGCACCAAACTTAGCCATTTTGAAAGCACTCAAGGGATTGAAAGCCTTGTTTTGCATTTGCTCCACCAGCGCTCTTCGGTTCTGATCCTGATGAACCCTGCATAGAAGAGGTAAACAAGGGGACTAGGATGTAAAACCGCTTATTAGATGGCTTGCGGTGAAACGGGAAAGCTGAATTTAGAATCGTACTCAAACAAAATCTCAGTAAAAGCAACGGGATAAGTAATCGTCTCCGGTAATCAAATCCAGGAAGTCGGAAAGTGCTTCAGATTTGTTCCAGTAATCAGTCGCCTGCGCCGACGAAGGAAGAAACGCAGCGACTACGGGCATCTACGGTCTTCGTCAGATGGCTTGCGGAAGTAAATGAATCAGAGATTACTGTGGAAGTGGATGCTGAAGAGTGAGAGGATGGGCGGTGTGGCCCCACTCCTCATCTTATCTCTTGTCTGAAACCGACCACTTCTCGAATGAACAAATGCGATCTTATGTACCGTACCCCGGACGTCTGGACAGTCCTTTAAGCCTCAAAAACTCGTATCAAAGGATTACGCCTTTCAAGACGTCATGTATACATTCCGTAGTCGCCGATCTTTTTTTGGGTTCGGGTGCAAAATAGCAAACCCACCTTCAGCTCAGCGCGGCACAGACTTCGGAGTTGTAGCGCTTCTCTGGCGGCGCGGGCAGAGTGGAATGGTGGTAACTAGCTTCTTGACAAAACGTTGAAACTGCAGCTCCCTGGTATCGCAGGCCTTCTGAGAGCCGGGGCGATCATTGCGCCCACAGCGACCGATCAGTCAACTCAGGGAACCTCAGAGAGAGCGAGTGGACAACTCTAATCGCTGGGAACACAACTGAAAGACCAGAAAATAGGTTATCGTCCACTGCCGCTCCCATCATCTCCTCGTCCGAAGCTGAAGATGAAAGGACTGAAATGTTTCACTACAAAAATTTATTCATAACTAAACATTATCACTTCTATCCCCTTTCTGCAACTTTCTAGCGAATCTGAAAGCAAAAAGCAAAATTTATCTCAAAGTTACCTGCTGTCGTTTTAAATATAAGCACATAGCGTGACTCACGCCGTTCCTTGCACCTTATGCCGTATTGCGATGGTCCTTTAATTCATTAGATGCACTAACTGAGTCTCATGTAGTGAGCAAGAGATGTGGACAACAATGATGGGAAGGTCATGAATTCTTCCATAAGAAACGATACGATCTAACACCTTGGCCAGTGAGTATTTTCATGCCACTCATGAATCATGAAGCGCTTTTCGCTTGGGAATGTTTGTAGCACTTCATACATCGTGTTTTGACCTATATAATATGATTATATTTTGCTGCTAAAAAACCGCATGAAACAGAGTTTATTAACATTCTGTCTGGGAAAAGCCTACCTTTGTGTGAAACTGATGCCATTTTCATAATCTCTATTAATATCTTCTTCTCATAAATGTTGTGCTTCAAAAGCTACAATTCTACACAATCGAAATAGCAGTTAGTAAGCTTTGCTAACAAGGGTCAATCATGAAACGCGAGACTAGGGGCAAACGGTAGGCCTAGATGAGTGTATTAACCGTGCAAAATATTAGGTGTCCTCGCTCAATCACCAGCGAGAAAAAGAGGTTTAAAGTTATGTTGTCGGGGTATATGCGAGAATGGCGGCATTAAAAGCCTCTGTCAATGTGACGCAGTGGTATGTCGTCTGCCTACCATGTTTGCCGGGGTCACGGGTTCGAATCCCGCGCCACTCATTCTTTTCCAATCAACTTCATAACATAGCTCTGTTGCGATTTCCCAAAGACATGAACTTCTGACCATTGGAATTAACACCCGTACCTCTGTGCAAACGGATAAACGGAGAAGATTCCAAGATGATCACTTATGGACATGATCGAGCAAGTAACCAAACAGAGGAATGGAACTGACAAGGATGATAAGGGTGTTCTCCACTTCATCGCGAAGCAAAAATAATTCCTTCATTCGTTGTAGTGTTTAAAGTTACAAGGGAACCTGCGAAGTATCCGCCTCAGATCGCTTCAGATAATTGGCATACAGGAAACTACCCTTGTTAATAGATGAAATTTCCTCCCGGAATGGAACTGCCCATGAAAGCGCAAGTTATTAATATTTTGTACATATAAATGCTCTGTCACCAAGTGTCACAAAAATTTGGCTTCAACAAGCTTAGAATCCGTTCGCTTCTCCATATCCTTCCACACAGCTCGCTATGAATGTCAACGTGACATTTCTCACAACCTTTTCAACGACTTGAGGTTTTCTTCCTGGATTATTGGAAGCTCATCATCAGAGATCAGCACACCTGTTGAGATTTTCCCACCTCTGCGGCCTTGGGTTACTGTTAAAGTTCGATGTCAACCCACATTCCCTGGACGGTGTAACAGTGACCGAAAAGTTGAAATCCATTTGTTTGGCAAAGATAAAAGCTAAAATAAAAGATAACATGACCAGTTGTTCATAACGTCTTCAAGCCCAAGACCCTGTTCAAACCCCGTTTGACTTCATAACATTGGAATCAGGGCTGTGCGAAACTCGAAACTCGAAACTGAAAATTCGCACAGCCCTGATTGGAATCCTGTTATTTTTGTACCCATTACAGCGTCTACCCCGATGCCAGCCGCCGACGACTCGAACACCCGCTTCAAGGTGCTTCTCCTCTGGGTCACCTTCTTCGTCACCTGCCATGTCATCGCCATCTACCGTATATCCAGGTGGGTCCTTGTTTTTCGGCTTCCGCGGAGCGCCTCTCCAGGATAATAGCCCTGGGACCGACTCCTTGGCCCCCTCCTCGAGGGCTCTCATCACTTCCATCTTCCCAGCCCTTTATCTATCCTTGCTCGCCGCTTTCGTTGGAATGCGGCACACGCTTCTATCTTCAATCGGAAGGTGTTAGAGAAAGCAGTCCTTAGGAACTAATCGTTGATTCGCTGATGACACGTTATTCTTAGAACTATATAAAAACGTGCAAAAATTATTTTTACCGTCTAGACATTTGTATTTCGCAGGACTACAAATTAGCATCATTGACGTAAATCTGTTTTTGAACATGATCGGAGGTTTGTTTTGCCGAAAATGTTAGCAAGAGGCGACAATACGACACAATTTATGCTAAAATATGGATGTGAGTCAAACAGTGAGGCTCGTTGAGGTCTACAATTTGCTAAAGCATATGGGATATGGGGTAAGAAATACATTCCCTTTGGGGATTTGCAAAACATTTTTTTTTCCAGCATAAATGCACCCTTCTCTGGGAAGAAGTCTGTAAATTTGCAAATTCCAACAGGTAGCAAATTCACTGCTGAGCATTTCGCGGGCCGACCTACTGAGATACATTGCGAATTGAGAAAGTTTATCCATTTCTACGGACAGCCATTTTGTCTCAAAAATGGCCCTTTGGTCACGCCACGCTTTTTGGGTCACACGCCAAGCCAGCGACGAGTGTGGTCTTCGATTTTATAATTGCAAATCGTGGATTTCGCAAATCGTCTGCAGTTTTGGATACCTTTGACGTAGATACCACACATATCACACAATTCTAACAGCAAATTGATATTCCCTGATTAACTGCGAGACGATTGAGCTCAAAATTGTCGAAAATATGTGAGGTCAGGGAATATAAATTTGCTGTTAGAATTGTGTGATTCGCGCGGAAAATGGATACGTGATTCACTTCTCGTGCACGTGTACTTCAAGTGATGTTCATTTCTGTCTCAGGATGTTGCGATATCAGCGCAGCATCCATGTTAAATTGCAACTCACTGCAGGCACGACCTAAACAAGGCGCGTAGATATGATTTGCATGTTGTTGTTGTTAAAATTTGTTATTCCACCGATTTGCGGCTCCACGCCGTTATGCAAACCGCGCCTTTATGTCTCTTCAGGTCTTCGTGCACTATATGTCGTCTCATTGTCTAGACATTTCAGGATGCCGCCAGCCACGCTGCAAAGTTCTTTGGCCATCAGTCGAAGCAAGCGATCGGTCGGCCCTCTGGCACACTTTCCGTGCCCTTTACGCGGATTTCGTCATGGGTGATCACGGACACCACAGGAGGGAATGTTCGCCGTCGAAGTCATCCAAATCAGTAAGTCCAGTGCGTGTAAACGTGTAATGGTTTGTGGTGTTCAGAGGAAAATCAGTAAGAGTTCCAAGAGTAAAAGTAAGAGCAAAAGCAAGTACCATGAAGTCGAGAGCAAATCGAAGATGGGTGGCAGTCTCTGCTTGGACCTGAACGAACATCTCATCCCGGGCACTGTCATCACTGTCCAGTTTCTGCGAGTGTCAGTCGTGGATCATCTCGGGTCGGGTGGATTCGGTGATTTATACTTGGTCAAGGATGATATGGACAACAAGTACGCGATGAAGACGGAATACAAACGGGAAGGCCTTTCCTCGCGCATGAAGATGGAGGTGAAAGCGTACGACCAGATCATGAAGTATCGCAGTCAAAACCCCGAGGGTGTTCTGCATCTTATTTCGACTTTCGGAAGCGGTGCCGTAGGAGATATGAAGTTCTTCGTGATGACTCGTGTCGGCACCTGTGTAGACAAGCTTATCCAGAAATATGAGATCAAGTAAGTGTGTTTATTAAAGAAAATCATTATCGCTGAACTGTTCTAGATGGAATTCGGCGTTGCGCCTCTTCACACAAATGTTTGACGGTATCGCCGAGCTCCACAAGGTTGGATACATCCACAGGAACATCAAACCGGCCAACTACTCGATTGGATTGAAGCCCTACGAGCGGCGTATTTACTTGATCGACCTCGGGATGTCCGTGCTCCGTGTCGAAGATGCTAAAGAGTTGCCGGAAACGTCGGTATACCAGTTTCTTGGCACTCTTATGTATGCACCTCGAGCCAGGTACGTCACACATTTCCACACACCTCTTCTGCTCATGTCATGCGTTATTTTCAGCCATATGTCCAAGCCACAAACGGCTAAAGACGACCTTGAATCGTGGTTTTATTCGGTAAGTAACAGTCACCATCTTCTCGCTGAAGTCTGACATTTTCTTAGTGCTACGACATCATGTCACCGTCGGAGGTTCCGTGGGCGAAGGAGACGAATCGCAGCGTGGTGTATCATTTGAAGGAAGAGTTTTTCAAGAATCCGACCGAATTCTTCAAAGGACCTACACAATTCGTGGAGATTGTTCAGATCATTAATCGTCTTCAACCATGTGAAGTGCCTGATTACAAAGCCATAAGAAAGTTGCTCGAATCAGCAGGAACCGATGAAGATGTAAAAGTTGACGACGAGGACACTCCTTTTGACTGGGAGCTGGTAAGGACATATGCGCGAATGATTGTATCATGGCCACTTTTAGGCGGAAAACAAAGTTGAAGAGCCGGACCGAAAGTGCTTGAAAACACGTAAAGGGCACAACAAGCAGAAATAGAGGACGTCAAGCACAGGAGACAACGACGATTATTAGAAATAACTGGAATGCTCTGAAATTTGTGTCCATGTAACTATTTTGGTGCCAGTTGGTGATCGTCGAAATGAAGATTAAAGTAGTAGCTTATGAGCTCTGAATGTCTGTGTGGTTGGGTCTCGAGGGGATCTTCCCTTCGTTTGTTTGCCTTCAGTTCATTTCCGATCAGGATGATTTCTGAGCTCGCGATCAAGCTCGAAGTGACGAGCGTCGAGTCGTATCGGGAGTTCAATATTGCTTGACAGGAACTTTATTGACGGAAGTTGTTCATTTCAGATGTCCACCGACGACAATCAATCGCCGAAGAAGCACGTCAATTTCGACGGGACGTCGTCTCCGACGAAGAAGAAGAGGAAGACGTCGCCCACTGACCCGCCTGTGCTGTTCACCGTCAACGGTCGAAAGACTCCGTTGCAGATGTGGCTCGAGAAGCGCACCATTCCAAAATACTTCCATTGCTTCGACTGCGGCGCCGAGTTCCAGCTGGAGCAGAAGTACGATAAACATCTGCAGGTGCACCAGGCCCTTGACGTGTGCTACCAGATCCAGGAGTGCGAAGACATGCGGTTGGAGCTGGAAGCAATCCGGGTGGCGAAGATCAAACGCGAGGAGGCGAATGAACTGCAAAGGGCGAGGAAGAGTTCCCGGGAGAGCTCCACCGAAAGTGATTCGTAATTGTATTCTGCGTCAACGCTGTTTTCTTGTTACGTTTGTAGGTGTAAACTAAAGTTCTGTTGGCTTTCGTGCTTTCCATGTTCTTTTGGTTGTGTGTCTTCGACTCATGCGAAATATTTTATCTGGAGATGTGTTTATTTTAGCGCGTGAGGCGACGGACAATCCCAACCGTTTAATTGGGCGTTTTTCAGACGTCTCAAACGCAGTCTAGACTGCTCCGCAGAGCATAAAAGGCAGATTCGGCTGGTGGAGGCGGTTGTTGCAAATCGTCTGCGCCAGCCACCGGTCGCTGCAAACTTCTTGTGCTCCACTATGTCCTCAGGAAGACCTGCGTCGTCGCTGGAAGAGAACTCCTTCGCCTCCGCTTCGGAGCACCCGCTCTGCATGCCGTCCCCGTCGGTCGCTCCATCGGAAATGGCAGTCATGAGTGTCGCCACCGCCATGGGTCCGTTTGCGAATCCGCACGACATCGAATTTTGGGAGTCTATGAGCTGCGCTACTGCTGGTAAGCGGCGCTGTTTCTTGCAAAAATTGACTGTTGTGGTTCAGAGAGTGAATGTAGCACCGCCGTCGAGGACGACCTGGCGGCCGTCTGCGACGCCTTAGAGAAGGTCTCCGTCGATACTGCCGTCGCGCCCAACGAAGGATTCGCCTGCGGAAATGGCGACGACAGCTGGAGCACCACTCTCTCGGATACGGGAGCATATGACTCCGGCAGCTACTCGGATGCCTGTTCCTTGGATTCCGAACCGAGCTTCACGACAGCCCGTAAGTGTTTTTGTGATTCTACTTGGGATCAAGATCTCCTTGTATTTCAGCGTCCAGTGGCCCTGGCCCTGTCGTCTATGCCGTCCCCGCATGTCCCGAGGAAACCATCAAAGTCGTCTGGCGGAATCACGATCACTATCTTGCCTCGATAAAGCAAGAAACCGCGCCTGAGGAGGATGACAAGACTGTCACCATAACGTTCGGAGAGCAAAGCCACATCGATGATCGAGAACGCTACTTCGCGCCTGTCGACGACTCCCCCAGTTTGGACTCGATGCTGTGCCAGGATCGCAAGAGTCAACGCCCAGTCTCCTACTATCAAATGCCAGAGCTCAACAAAGGAGCAGGTGAACCTATATGCTTCTTAACATGATGACAACCTTCTGTGTTTAGTTGACTACGCGCCTCGTCGGGTCAACGTTGCTTCGCAGTACCACGTTGCCGGATTGGAGGACTACCATGTCTTCAACAACCATCCAAGCCATACCGACTGTCACGGTGGTCTGAATCGTTTCGCCGACTCGTTCTACTATGGTGACCAGAATGTGATCGATTGAAAATTACGTATTTTCTCTATGTTTATCCTACTGGCGTATGCAATATTTGGTGTGCTAAGTAATAAATGATGGTTAGGCTTGTTAGAGTATTTGTACGACTTCGTGAAGGAGCCAAACTTTCTTCGGCTCGAAGCTCCCTTCAGCTCAACCTTCCTACAGATTCCTACAGACTGAGGATTCTTCAGCCAGTTATGTTTGAGCATTAATTCGGCATCCTGACTGCCATTTTTCTTGCCGCACTTGTGTATACGTCTCAGGAAATCGGTAAATTCCCTTACTTCGTTTTGGTTCCATTCATACCCATCGGTCTCACTCCATACATTACGGAGGAGATTTCTTTGCTTCCGACGTGTCTTTTCCATGAAGTTGTCCACTCTGCGGAATGTTGCCACTTCGAAGAACAGCTCTGCAGCGTTACTGAAGTTGTGCTGGAAAGTTTTCTGCAACACAGCAACACTGAACTGTGCTTAACACTCTTAGCAAAATACCTCAGAGCAGGCGTTTCCCAAATCGACGATTTTCACATTTATCTCCTCCTCGTCTGTCTGTTCCTTCACAGCTGCATCAATTGCTAAATCAGAGAATCCTGAAGAAGGAAACAACAGTATTGGACTCCTTTAGTCTTGGAATGTAAGCACATTCCCTGCAAAAAGAGTCCAGTAGCTAACCTTTAGTCAGTTCTTGCAGTTGACGCTGCATCCGTCGTTAGTGTCTGCACAAACGCTACGCAGCAGCTGGTATGATTACGAATTTAATATGGTCCATACAACACATTTTCCATACTTTGACTTCCTCCAAAGCAGCCTTAACATGTTAACTGCATTGAATTCGACGAACTCTGAAACACAATAAATCCAAGATCTAGAAAAGTAACTTTTTGCTCGATCACCTTCACTCTAGTGTTCGCCCACTCCAACGCTTCAGCTACCAGTTCCTTGATCTGACTTTGTGACATTATCACCAGAACATCCTCTTCGCGGCATTCATATCCAATAAACTTCCACGCCGTACGGAGGAGTTCCGTCTTTTCGTGCGGCGATTTCAACTTGAGCTCATTCACCTTGTGAAATGTGGCGACTTCGAAGAACAGTTCCGCAGCGTTCCTCAAGTCGTCATCGAAAGTGGCGTTCTCCTGTAACACAGTGACAACACTGACTTGTGCCACTACAACATACCACACAATGGGCGTTTCCCAAATCAGCGATTTTCACGTTTATCTCCTCCTCGCCTGTATGTTCTTTCGCAGCAGCATCAATTGCTAAATCAGAGAACCCTGAAGAAGGAAACAATAGAATTGGACTCCTTTAGTCAAAAAAAAGCACATTCCCTGCAAAAAGAGTCCAGCAGCTAACCTTTAGTCAGTTCTTGCAGTTGACGGTGCATTTTCATGACAGAATGCAGCTTTGGGAATTTGTCAATGTTGGCCGGAACGCCATTAGCGTTCGGCAGGTCTAAATTCGTAGGACGCTTTTGTTTCTCGGTGCAGTCAATGTAATTGGCTCCAGCATTTTGAAGGCGGTCACTGTCTTCGACCCGTTCCGTGCTTGGCTGTTCATCGTTTTGCTGCATTGAATTCGACCAACTCTGAAACACAATAAATCCAAGATCTAGAAAAGTAACTTTTTGCTCGATCACCTTTACTCTAGTGTTCGCCCACTCCAACACTTCAGCTACCAGTTCCTTGTTCTGACTTTGTGACATTGTCACCAGAACATTTCCCGTGTGAATGTCGTTGTGTGCGATATTATGGTTTTCGTGCAAGTGGTGTAAGCCTCCAAGAACCTGACGAGCGATCACACGGACCTTGGAGAGCGGCAGAGCTGTGCCATTATTTTCAATCATTAGCTTTCGCAAATCGCGGCCAAGAACCTAAGCAACTCTGATGTGAATATTAATGATTACGTTGACCTCACCTCAAGAACCATACAAACATGCGTCCCATTGGGACCCTCAATCTGGAACTCATCGTACATTTGAACGACGCGATCACGGTATCTGCCGTTGACAGTCTCTGCACAAACGCTACGCAACAGCTGGAATGATTACGAATTTAATATGGTCCATAGAAAACTTCTTTCATACTTTCATTTCATACAACGCAGCCTTACTATCTGCAGACTTGACGATTTTCATAGCGACGAAACGTTGATCCTTGGTGTCCCAGCACAACCAAGCAGCGGACTGCGCTCCCCAGCCGAGCTCACGAATCACGTGGTAGCGATAGGCGATGTGGCATGTAGGCAGCTTCGCCACCTAAAATCACCGTTATTTCATCGCTAATTCCACGGAAACGCGGACGTTCATATGCCAGCCGCCTAATAAATGCCTTAAAAGCCTTGTATTTTGACGGCAAGTTCGAGTCAGCATTACAGTGATCGACAGTTCGATTCGCTTCATCTCACATTTCTTTACGTGTGTACAGAATTTGATCTCAAACAGAGCACACTAGACTGTGTAGACATAGGCGGAGAGCTCGCTGAGGCGAAGTGATACGGTATCGTCTAATGCGAACTTTATTAATGGTACGGTACTGTCGGATGCGAATTTAACTAATGATATTATATCGCCGGAGCTTGCCATCGGTTCGTCTACAAATTCGAATCTTAAAACTGAAATTAGCCTAAACCGGAGCCTGCTCCAAGTGGACTGTTCGAGCTGTTTGAAAATGTTTAGCTGCCAAATTCGCCCAATTTGAGAACATTCGATTTCGCCATCTGGGGGATAATGGAACAGAGCGCCTGCGCTGTCACTCCGTTGACTCATTGACCAATAAGCATCACACCTAATCAAGTTTCATCCGAATCCCTGCGTAACATAGTTGATCAATCCCTGTTAGTGTATATGAATAGTTTTTGGCATGTCACTGCGATTGGTTTGTATTAACTGAAAAAAGCGTGGAGTCTCACTCGTGTCGCGGTGGCGAGCGGTCGGTCCCTCCCTCTCGTCAGACAGCAAACCCTGTGGCATGTATGAGTTTTCCGGCTTCCAGAGGGAATTGGGACACCCGGAAGCCGTAGTCCCACCACCGCTGACAGCAAGATGTCCGACGCCAGGAATCCGGCTGCGTGAGATGTCACCCTGAAGGTCGCCGACGCTCTGAGTACCAGCGACGACGCAACTCCCGGACCACGGACCTTCAGGTGCAAGCTCAGAAGCGTCCGCTGTGTTGCAAACGATGTTCTGCTGCCGCATCCGAAGATTTGCCGACTCCCAGATGCCCCGTGAAGTGCGCCAAAACGCGACTTTCCTTTTCACAGCAGTCGCGTCTCTGGCCATATGCGATTCCCGTTCTTCCTGTTGTGGCCACCCCAGGACAGCCAAGACACGTCCATGACCTGAGAGACATATTGGAAATTGTGGAATTTCGAATCCTCTATAGTCATTCAATCTGATGAATCTAAAAGACGTCATTTTTTCATTTTGGCATTTCTTAAACATCTTCGCCTTCAACTTTTAAACGCCTAGGGCTTCTAAATGTTCGGCATCCTTTGATGTCTTTCTGACCCTGATTGTCGATGTCTAGTCGATCGCCTCGCTCTCCGCTGGATGCGGTGTCGTCGTTTGAGAATGCTACGTCGGTTAATGTGGCGTGAGGAATTTATATATGGGGCTAACATCCAGAATTGGTTAAGTCTTATGCGTACATCTTTAAGGTTCCGGGCAACCCAACCGAGCCCCGTGTTCATCGTCATTACGACACAAACGTTACGACACAAACGACACAAAATCGGAAAAAGTCCATCTAATTTCAGCACCATATCGAAAGTAAGCCGCGTTCACGAACCTCCCGACGCGACGCGACGCGACGCGACGTGAAATTCGTGAACGGGTGTTCACGAACGCGCCGACCGTCGGCCGACAGTCGGCCGACGCGGTATCGGCCGATCGTCGGCCGATGGTCGGCCGACGATCGGCGCGTTCGTGAACACCCGTTCACGAATTTCACGTCGCGTCGCGTCGCGTCGCGTCGGGAGGTTCGTGAACGCCGATGGTCGGCCGAGGTTCGTGAACGCCGATGGTCGGCCGACGATCGGCGCGTTCGTGAACACTCATGGTCGGCCGACGGTCGGCCGACGCAATTTTGCCTTATGATCGAAAATATCAAAACGGTTTGAAATTCTCGGCGGATGCCTTGTGCGAGGTCTGAATTTTTTTATGTCTACAGGTTGCCCATGGTGCTTAGACACCGATTTTCAGGTCGGTACGAATTTTTCGGTTGGCGACGCTGGTCATCGACGTGCTTATAGCCATGCCTATCCGCGCTAGGGAATGGCTCATGTTTACGTGGATTTAAGCCGTGTTTTGTCATGGTTGTCAACTGTGACCTGTTCTAGGAACATTCGCAGGTTCGGCCGGGCCACAATTAGGAAACGTCGCATGTTCGTACCCATCTGTGAAGACTTCGGAAAGGTGATTTTAGATCACAATGTGCGCCTGAAACGGGGATTTTGCTCCCATTTGATGCATATGGCGCCTGCTTTTGGCTCACTTTGAAGCTGGCAGTGTTTCTACGGCGAATTTTTCGCGTGAATGCGCGAAATACGGGTCTTTGCGTTACTACTCACTGATTTTTACAGGTTTATTCGTCATGGAAGCGCGGCTTATCGAATTGATCCAGGAGAACGCTTTGCTGTATGACAAGAGGGACCCGTTCTACAATTGCGATAAGCAACGGGAGAAGACTTGGATCGAGATTGCGGAGAAGTTGTCAAAAGAATTCCCCGAGGAAAAGCACGCCGTCAAGGATGTGAAGACGCGTTGGTCGAGTTTGAGAACGGTGTATTCGAGGAAGAAGAAACCGTCGACCGGAAGTTGCAGCCAGCAAGCAAATTGGGTCTTTTTCGACTCTATGCGGTTCCTCGACAGCTACACCGACGATCGAAAAACGTAAGGTTTAGGAATTCCCCGAAGCTGTTAAGCTCGTCTAAAAGTTTGTCTTTTCAGCGTGAACAGCATGAACGCGCCCGATGGATTTGAAGACGACGACGGATATGAATGCAAGAAGGAAATGTGCGCCAGTCCGACAGACATTTGGATCGATGCCGAAGAGTCTCCACCGCCGCCAGTCCAGAAGCGCAAGCGCAAGAAGAACGAGGTGGATCCCACGTCGCAAGCCATTATGAATCTCGTTGAAGCGTCCAACAAACAACTTGATGATCTGCAACATTGCCGAAACTATCATTTCGCAATGGAAATGGCCCAAATCTTGGATGCCTTGCCCGAAAACGTGCAAATGGAAAAGAAAAAGCGCATATCGTACATACTTTATGAGTAACTCTTGTTGTTTTGTTGCGCTTTTCCTGCATATCCACCATTAGTTGATACGAATTTTGACCATGTTTCATTTGTTGTTGAGTTTATCTACTCGTGGCTACCGTTGCGCGGTTTACTGTGGTTTCGAGGACTACCCTAATCCAACAAATTTCAGAATGGTTCTTATCTGTCGAGAGGCGCATGCATTGGTTGTCAGAAGAAATGCTTTGCTCCTATTAATGATGAGGCAACGTCGTGCGCTGCGCAAACTGAAGGACATCCACAAACGTCGCAATCAGTTTGGCCAGTACGCGAAACTGTTCAACGAACTGAGAAGTGATGAAAAGTCCTTCAAGGAGTACACCCGAATGAAGCCGAGGACATTTTATAAACTTCTGCATCTCGTGGAGCCGTTTCTGGAGCCCAAGAAGAAGAAGACAACGGGAATCGTTGCTGAGCATATGCTTGTTGTCACATTGCGCTATTTGGCGACAGGGAACAGCTTCCACTCGCTTCACTTCGCTTTCCGCATGGGAGTGTAAGTTGTAACTGTTATATGACCGATTTCTACGACGTATGCTACAGATCGACAGTTTCGAAGGTTGTCAAGAAGACATGTGATGCTTTGCACAAAGCTCTCAAGAACAACATCGGCTTACCCAAATCACCAAACGGATGGCTGGAACTAAGCGAAGCCTTCGAACGAGAATGGAACTTCCCCCATGTACTAGGTGTTGTTACTTTTGCAGAACATACGAATTATGAACAGGCTTTAGGTGCCATCGATGGTAAACACATTCGAATTCAAAAGCCATCGAGGTCAGGAAGCCTCTTCTTCAACTGCAAGCACTTCTTTTCAACGGTCCTGCTCGGCATCTGCGATGCAGACTATCGATTCCTCTATTACGACATCGGGAACTACGGTCATCATCATGATAGCCACGTTCTCGAATCAAGCTCGTTCGGAAGAAGCCTTCAAGAAGGAAGTTTCCAGTTTCCGGAAGATAGTTACCTGACGGGAACCGAAGTCCTATTGCCCTACTTCTTCCTCGGCGATGCTGGCTTTCCGTTGCAAGAACGTCTTCAGAAGCCATTCACCGGAACCACATCGAAGATCCAGGCTACTTTCAATTATCGTCTGTCGCGGGCAAGACGCGTCATAGAACATGCTTTTGGAATACTGGCTACGCGATGGCGGATTCTATTGAAGGACATCGAAACGTCCACACCCTTGGCCGATTCAATTGTTCGTGCATGCCTGCATCTGCACAACTTTTTGTCTGACGAAGAACCATTCGCCAGACGCAGACACAACGAAAACGGAGCTGATCCTGAACGCTTCGTTCAGGCCCGCATGCAATCAGCACCTGTTCATCCCGCCCGAAGTCAGAACTCGACGACTTATGCAAAGAATGTGCGAAGAAAGCTAGCCGTGTACTTCCGGCGACAAGGACGTGTTCCATGGCAACATCGTGCAAGGAGGTCTTACTAGATTGTATGTTGAATTTGTTGCCATATGAATTTGTTGCTTAAAGGCCTGTTCATACTCGGCGGAATATTCCGCGCGCGCGGAACAAATCCATTGTAAATCGTGTTCCGCGGAATATTCCGCGCGCACGGAACACGAAAAATGTTCCGCGGGTGTTCATACTTTGTTCCGCGGAACACCGACACCACCCGCCGCGATTTTTGTTCCGCGGATCATTTTTCTTGTTCCATGGTCTGCCATGGAATTTTTCGATGTTCCGCGGAACAAATGTGTGGTCTTACAGGGATTTTGGCCGTTTTGATCAGGTCTGCGCACGGAGTGATCCGTTTTCATGAACTTTGAGCCTGTGTGTAGAGTTTTGAGCAGTTTTCGATGCATTTGCTCGTAGCTGGTGCGAGTACTGTGTTCCACATGGACTCAGTTGGCTTTTTCAATAGTGTTCAATCATTTCCGCGTGTTGTTCTCTGGTCGAGTCAGCGTTGAGGATTTCGCGTCTGATTTAGAACGAGAATCCCACGTTGGCCGGACTGAATTCGATGGTAAGCTAGGAAAA
Organism: Steinernema hermaphroditum; assembly: GCA_030435675.1. NCBI lineage: Eukaryota > Metazoa > Nematoda > Chromadorea > Rhabditida > Steinernematidae > Steinernema > Steinernema hermaphroditum. Next base: position 1,846,356 of record CM059623.1, read on the forward strand.
CTCATCAATGATGACTCATTTGTGTTACTTTCAGATCTATGCGGGTTGATAACAAGCCGAAACGCCCAGCTCATCAAGAAGCGCTGCTAAATGAAGCTCTGTATGCGAAAACGTTGAAACTCGGGTTGGAACCAAACCCCAATCTGGATGGAACTGCGCAGAATTTTGCTGTACTCATTCTAGCGCAAAGAATGCGCCCCTCTGGAGCGTGTGTTAAATTGTCAGCCGGTGTTGGTTATTTCCGTTGCCACCCATGGTCTGCCTGACAAGTGTGATTATTCGGATGTTCCGAACTCTTCTTCGCTCCAAATGCTCCAGAGAAACGTATTCTTTGCATTAGAATGCTCATATCAAAGTCCGACGCAGTTTCGTGGATATTCTAGCGCAAACAGAGCTTCAGTTTCCAGCGCTTCTTGATCAACTGGGCGGCCATGGTGTTTTTCTTGCATATAGATCGGAAACGAATGCAAATTTCAGTCCGGCTTTTTGTCCGGCAATCGAATTCCGGCCTTGGCCGGACTGAATTCGATTGGTAAGGTGGTATTCTCATTTTAAATCAGTCGCGCAGTCCTCAACGCTGACTCGATCGGGAAAACATGCGAAAAACGATCGAAAACTAGTGAAATATGCCGAAATGGTCATGTGAAAACACAGTAATTGGTCAGAGAAACCCATTTTATGCGCAAAACGAAGCCCTACGCTGTGTAGGGAATAGTTTGAAACACATCTCGATTGTTCGAAATATGTCAAATCACAAAACCGACCAGATCAGCACGAGCATCTTGCCCTGCTCGACCGAACAGATCTGAATACCTGTATCTGAATAGAAACAGGACGAGCATTCCTGATAACTCGCATTTCATGTGCTCAAGACAGCGTGGATGCAAGTATACGTGACCATGGCCGTAGGCCAGCCAAAAACAACCATTTCTGCAATTCCGAACAAGCGCGAAGAAATACACAGCACGAAACACCTGAGGCGTCAAGAAAATCCTACGGTAGAAAGTTGTTCCGCGCGCGCGGAACAAATGGGTGTTCATACTTTTGCGCCGAGTATGAACGGAAATTTGTTCCCCGCGCGCGCGGAACAAATCGGTATTCCGCGCGTTCGACGGCATTTTTGTTCCCCGCGCGCGGAACAAAAGTATGAATGGGCCTTAACTTTCGTACCTCCTTAGTGCTGTTTTCATATCACTCCTGAACACGGCACCCCTGAACGCTCAATAATTACGGTAGCTCATTATTTTTCTTTTCTCAAATCCCATTGTCGAAGAAAAAGGAAAAATAAGCAGCTACCGTAGTTATTGAGCGTTCAGGGCAAAACTGCCGGTGCCACTGAGTGCGCATCGGATTTTTCTCTCGTCGTCTGCGCTCGCGTCATACCGCTCCCTGCGAACAGTCGCAATTTTGCCTAGTATATATTGCGGCCGGCCAGTAACAGCTATGGTTCAGCTCGTGATGGGTGTGAGCCGACCGTCGCGTCGTGACCCGTTCTCGAACGCGAAAGTGGCCCGACGCGACGGTCGGCTCATGTCGCGTCGCGTCGTGTCGGCGCGTTCGTGAACACCGATCGGCGGTGATCGCGTCGCGTCGCGTCGCGTCGGGGGGTTCGTGAACGAGCCTGTAGTCTAAAACGCAGCCTGAGCAAATCTTGGATTTTATCGGTGATATAATCTTAATCTCTCCATCAGTCACAAATCGCTCATCCCTAGTGTTCGTACTATAATTCATTGTCTTCATTGACTACAGATTTTTTATCGAAAACCATATTCCATCCTTGAAGACGTTACAAATGATAAACGCTGTCCATTTTTATAATGTCTAGATACTATTTAGTTGCATCATTATTGAGGAAATTCTTCGGCGGCGCCCGCGGGCGACATGGCTGAAGACGGGAATCCGGGAGAAACGCGCTGTCGGTGCATAGCAGTCGAACCATCAGAGCTGCTGGCATCACAGACTTCGGAGGACTTTCAACGAAACTTCGGTTTCTCTGGAGGCGCGTTAGAGTCGAGTGGAAATGGCGAGTCTATCGAGTCTAACGCGCCTCGTTATTTGCATTATTTCTTTGCAATATCATTGTTGAACTGTGAATAACACCACAAAGCATCACAATTGTCTTCCCACACATCTATAAAAATATGAGCCAGTTGAGTCATTTGAAAAATTCGAGAGGATGGACTCCGTAGATCTGCCGAACGACTTCGCCCATATCTCCACCGACATCATCTTCGACGTGGTCAAGACGGAAGCGCCTCGCATAAGAGACCTTGCTCGCTTTGCTACACTTACAGGCAATTGGGCTGATATCGTCAAATCGGACGACGTTTATGGAACAACATATAGAAACCACATTGGCGAATGGTACACCAAATTTTATATAGATGATAATGGCTACCGCGCTAATACTAGCTCATCACCACCAGGAGACTACAGGTTCGAGAATGTATCAATTCATCTAGAGGAAGTATCTTCCAACTTTTGGAGCACATTCAGTAAATGTATGGGTGAGGTATGCTTACTTTTTCGACATCGTCATTTCGATAGGCTTGTGTCAACACGGCAATTCAAGAATTTTAATCGTGCCCTAAAGCTCTTGATGGAACGCCCAGTCACCCAGTTGACATTGCAGCTATGCGATCCTCTCTTCAAGTCCCACCGTGCACAGCTACCGGAACCCTTTAGAGGGAACGCCATTGTAAGAAGGTTTAAATCCTTGATTATGAAACCTAATCTGCAGTCTCTTGTGATTTCTTCTGAGAAGGTGCTCGACAAAAAATTGGAAAAGTATTTGTTCGATTTCGTGAAAAAACCAAAGTTCCTGCGGCTCAAAGCTCCCCTCAGTTCAGCCTTCCTTCCCAAACTGCTGGACTACTGGCTGAATCTGACGACTTTCCCGCCTTGCGTTCAAACCGTAGATTATGGATTGCGCAGCGAACAAAAAACACCGGTCGATTTCGAAGAATTGCGCTTTCAGTTGGAGGAAGCGACCGGAAAGGAAAGGGGAAGTACTTGGCAGAAACGGTACTTTAGAAAACACCCGAACAATCATCATCGAGGAATCGAAATTTTTCCGCGCACATCTACGGATTTCGACAGAAATACGCACATCATATCAGTGCGGCTGGTTTAGTTTGTGCCTGTACTCTCATTTAAGTGTGTTTGGTATATAAAATATATCACTGTGAACCACCAAACGAACCATCTCTGTTTCACTGAAGTTCGTTGAATGAGTTGAGTGAGCGGTGCATCTGCCTTCAACCACGTACATCCTTGGGATTAATGGCTCTCCACTTTGAGCTGAACGATCCCTGTTTGCTGATTATACAGCGCTCTTCTAGCTCTATCTATCTTCGCTCTATCGTCGTCCGTGTTTGACATGACGACACTAGAGGAAACCACAAAAACGCGACGTGAAAACACTGGAATTGCGCCAGCTATCACTTATAGAACAACCAGATTCCTAAGCTTGGTTCTAGCCTAATTCAAGCGTCAAGTTTGCAGAGAATTATTAAATATCCACAAGATCCAAGTAAATTCTACATTATATCTAATATAAGCTTCCAAGACTACAGTGCTTGCTTAAAATCAGTAAACATGAGTCTAAAAATTGTCGACTTGTCCTGCTTCGCAGTAAACAACCGTATCTCTTTGAGATAGTAAATGGTCATGACCAGGTATTTAATGGATTTTACGAGTGACTGATCGTCTCAGCCGACTGAGTTGAGTGAGCGGTCTTTCTCGGCTGTCGTTGTTGGAACAATGATCGCCTCCACCCCCGCCGCCAGAGAAGCTGAAGAGACGTTACAACGAAGCTCCTCAACTCCGATGTCCGCGCCGCTACCCGTGCTGAAAATGGCTTCGATGTGTTCCACCATCTCCGGATTCAACCTCTTCGTTTGTCCTCTGCCGTGACCCGTGCCGAAGCCAGAAGAAGACGGGCGACTACGGAGACAATATGGCTCTTGTGCTTATATATGATGTCTCGCAAGGCGTAAGTCTTTTATACCAGAAAAAAAAATAGTGATTGAATCGTCAATGTAATTGTCGCTGAATGCACAATAGGAGGATCACATTGGGTGCGGTCTTCGAAAAAAAAGATAACTTTCGTGTGATGATCTCAAATTTCGAGTGCCGAGGTGATTTGGCCCATTTTTCGGGCCCAAAACCCATTTTAAACGGGAAATTCAGATCTTCCCCAGGTCTTGAATTCAAGATCCATTCCCCACACATTCCGGTCGGCTCCCAATCGCTGCACGTGTCTTCTATTTTTTCAGTTTTATTTAATGATAGGAGCTGATCATATAACAGTACGGTACATTAACGTTGATTCTTTAAGAAAGCTCAGATCTGTATCGTTTCTTTCAATGGCTTGTTGCGGCGCCTTGAGGAAAGAATTGTTGCAATTGGAGCTGTTCTCAAACGTCGAGGGTTACAGGGACCTCCAATATCGGCTCGTGGCATGTAGGCAGCTTCGCCACCTAAAATCACCGTTATTTCATCGCTAATTCCACGGAAACGCGGACGTTCATATGCCAGCCGCCTAATAAACGCCTTAAGAGCCTTGTATTTTGACGGCAAGTTCGAGTCAGCATTACAGTGATCCACAGTTCGATTCGCTTCATTTCACGTTTTTTATGTGTGTACAAAATTTGAGCTCAACCAGAGCACACTAGACCATGTAGACATAGGCGGAGAGCTTGCTTAACCGAAGTGATACGGTATCGTCCAATGCGAACTTTACTAATGGTACGGTATCGTCGGATGCCAATTAATGGGTCAAGGCTCCTGGCACGAAAAGTGCAGTTCTCGGAAACGTTGCACGCCTTTCGCCATTGAATTTTGGAGGCGCGACAAAGAATGATGAATAACTCGTGAAGTACAGCGTATTGTGGAAAAATGAACGTTGATTTTGTAGAGCAGAGCGTGCCCGTTCGAATGAGCTCTAGTTTGGGCAATTTGATGGCGCGTGCGCGGAGTTATTAAGCGATTATTACTTTAGTATTATATAATGTGACCTGAGAATGTGACCTGAGACAAGACAAGCTTATCGCCGGAGCTTGCCATCGGTTCGTCTATAAATTCGAATCTTAAAATTTAAATTAGCCTAAACCAGAGTCTGAAAAAGCGCGCAACTCCATTACCAACTCGCTAAAAAATCCGATTTCCCATAACTTTTCCGACACCTTATCAGTCAGCGCATTTTGTTCAGCCCTGTATCTACCTATATTTTCAAAGGGCAACCTTTTCTCTTATTTTTCATGATTTATAAGGTCAAGGGTAGGGTTCTCGAATCGAATCGAACATTCGATATTCGAGGATTTTTCAGTATTGGACAACCCTAGTCAAGGGGGCTCTAGCTATGTAGTCCGCGGTAATAATTGAGGACACAGATCAGGAAGTGAAACCAAAGATTGAGTTGTGGTCAGAACCAGGTTGAAAAAAGGATATTGCACTGTATTACATGCGATATTATTCAAGCACTTGGATGAAAAGTGTTGATGGGATAGAACAACCTCTCAGCTATAGTTTGCGCTTAACATCTAAAAAAGTCTCTTTTTCTTATTCAAAATAGAACAGGAAATACGAATCGAATCCGGGGTTTCACCAGGTCAAAGGGGACGCGCAATTTTTGATAACTTAGACTGACCTCAAAATTGGGGCTCATCTTCAGCTGGGACTTTGATTCTTATTGGACATGTAGGCCTCCCCCAGCTCTATCTGACAGCTACTTGTACGGGAGCGTCGGAAACATCAACAAATAATAAGAGCCAAAGTTCGCAATAGCGCCAAAAACGGACTAGATGGAATTTTTCGACCTGGAACCTCTCGTGTTCTATGGTGGAGTGACCAGGCTTCTTATCAGGAAGTGCTCTGAGGCTGAGCAGTTCAACGATGAATATCTCCAGTGAAATATGTGTCTCTATGCTGAGGAACTTGTTGTGAAAAGAACCAAGATTTTCAATGCACCAACCCAATACAATTGTAGACACAAAAGGGCGTCTAGTCAATCTAGACGCTGCAGGGGGACTACTACCCAACAGTACTGTTTTTGTGCTGTCTTCACTGACTACAGGTCTTTTACCGAAAACCATCGTTTTCTGCGTTGAAAAGTGTATAAGTGTACAAATTAGCTCATTTACGTGCTTATGGGCATCAATTCCCCTTCAAAACTTAGAACCCCAACTTGACCTGCACTCTTCTCCGGGTCCCGGAACGATCTGTAAGACGGAATTTCCAGCTTTTTTGATCATTTCCACGTTGCAGAGCGTATGCGAAAACCCCAGCTTTTGTTTTATCCCATGAAAAATGGAGTGTATGCGCAGTCCGGGCGTGAAAACTTCGTACCATGGAATTTACAATTGAAAAAGGTCGTTTTTCAAAGGATTTTGAAAGATCCGGCTTTCCCTCATTAATAACCTCACGCAATTGTCAGAAGATAACCCGGATAGGTTTTCGCATACGCTCTACAACGTGGAAATGATCACAAAAGCTTAAAATCCCGTTTTACAGTTCGTTCCGGGACCCCGACAAGAGTGCAGGTCAAGTTAGGGTTCAAAGTTTTGAAGGGGGAGTGATGTCCAGAAGCACTAAAACGATCTAATTGATACCTCTATGTAATTTGGGACGCTGAAAACGGTGTTTTGCGCAGTTCTATCCTGTTTTCAGGCTATTATCACAAAGAAAAGCCCAACTTTTTCTCAAAACGAACCCTATGGAAAGTTTTTAAATTTTAGGGGTTGTCGTGAAAGTCGTGAAGTCGATGATGATGGGCTGCTGAGCTGCTTCACGCTTCACGCTTATCGTTTGTTTGACGTTTTTGAGTTTTAACTTCGTAAATCATTTCAGTACGCCTCGCTTAATTACCCGAACCCAAAACCGTCGAGTGCCTGAACTTTTGGGAACATTCCTCTTCAGATCCACAGTCACCATGTCTGCTCTCCGTCTCCTCGCGGTCCTCTCTGGTTTCGTCGTCGCTCGGCTGCAGAGGACATGGTTGGGGCGCCGCTCCCCACTACGGCTACAGTCACGGATCAAAAACAATTACCATTTAAGTTGATAGTTCCGCCGAATCCCAGCGAGTATTTTCCGCTCTGAACTACCTGAACTACCGTGAACCCTCGAAGAGGCTATAAAAACTATTATTCAAATGTTCTAAATTTCGGTTTTTTTTTGCTCCAAACCTATAATTCTGTTGTGACGCAGCATCGATGAACGGTGTTTCTGCCTTCCCTTGTCGAGAACCCCTGTTCCGTTATTTTAGGTTACTTCCGAGTCCTATGGTATGTGACGAATTTCTTTTTCACATAAGTCTCGCTGGCGTCTTTTTTCCTCCCCTTCTTCTTGTTGTGGCCACCTCGCGACACCTGGTATGCGTCCATGATGTAGAAGACGATTGCAAATCGTGGAATTTCGAACCTTCTACATCATTTTACTTAACACTTGTGCACTAAAGTTATTGAATAAGATCGGAGTCTTGAAGTTGAATGTAACAATATTACAGTTCATCTATGGGGTGATCTCGATCTCTTCATCAGTCACAAATCGCTCATCCCTAGTGTTCGTACTATAATTCATTGTCTTGACCGTGCATTATCGTCTTTAATGAAACGTCAAGCGACGACCTTTTCCAGTCATGTTAACCCCAGGCGCACCGACGGTCCGCTCTTCCTCCGTGCACCGATCCGGCGGAGAACCCGTCCTGGTCCGTTCGATTCCCGATTCCCGGCGTGCGCTCTTCCAGGAGCGGAGAAAGTGTGCACGCGCTTTTAGAATGTTTCGCTTTCGCCGCGAAACCGGCTTCTCGAATCCAGTTACGGAGTCGGCGAGCCGCGCCCCCAAGGGCGCTCTAATAAATCCGGGTCATCGTCGACTATCCGAGTGTCCACCGCTGTCCGCTCGCCGCGCCGCGAAACTCTTTTGTTAATTCTTGTGACAAATGCTGTCATTGAGGTAGGAATCCGGCTTCCAACGCTCCGCTGATCTCGTTTGCCCTTTTAGGAAGGTTCTTTTTCTCTTTCTTCTGCTGGTCGCGCAGTCAAATGCGCAAAAAGGAGGACCACGAGGTCCGTTGACCAACGATTTTGTGGTGAGTCGAGATCTTATCGCAAATTACGGAAGTGTTTATGGGAATTTTATTTTTTTTTAATGGATTTTTAATGGATTCGATTGTAATGCGGTCTGAGAGGGTTGTCTATGAAGCGCAGATTGCGCAGGAAAAGGTGCCCACGATATAAGAAAATATGAAAGTGTAAAAAGAAAAAGGTCCGCAGCGAGCAGGATTCGAACCTACGCGGGCAGAGCCCATTTGATTTCGAGTCAAACTCCTTAACCACTCGGACATCGCTGCATGGACACAATCTGGGGTGTAATGGTACTACCGTGGGATGGCTTTCGTCCTGCCTCTCGACATTCCTACACCAGACAAAGCCCCGTAATTTCTGAGATATGGGAATGGTCGTACATGACTTGGACGAATCAATATGAGCTATGTACCTTATGGCGACACTCTATGCGCATTTTACAGTTCTCTTTTCAATATCCTCTGTCCAAGAAACATCCCCTTTCCAATATGGTCTATATGCACGTGACTCATCTCCCTAATCCAAGAAGGACAGCGGACCGGTTTACAGTTGTCACAAGACGAATCGATGTTCTCGGAACGCTCATCCTTATGTGACAACTGGAACGGGTTTTGAGGGGTACTGGAATGTGGATGACGCTTTCTTGGTGTTAGACGGCCTGGATTCGTGATCTAATGTTGGTTTTTGTTGTTACACACCTAGTGGTCACGGAAGTGAAAGGAATCTGTATCGTTTTCTTAATACAGGCTGTTACTATAGTGAACGAAGCCCTGTAGCACTTAAAGGCTGACCGACTTTTCGGAATACTAGGAATATCAGCCTTGTTACGATTGAAGTTTGATTGCCTGCTGATTTCAGAATAACCAAAACAAATCTTGCCTCTCATGTCCACATTAATTTGCTCGTAATTTACAGGATTGGCTTATCGCAAATGGCTACGAAAGCGAGAACTTCGATCGCGCCGATATCGGCCCCAACGGCAGCTTCGGCGGCAGAAATGAACCCAACGACCCAGTGACCAAGGAACCCGTGATCTTCGTCCATGGAAACGGCGACGCCGCCCTGCATACCCAGGCGCCTCTGGCCACCGGCTTCTCGCGCTCAATCCAATACTTCCTCGAGCAGAACTACACCAGCTCCGAGCTCTACGCCACCACTTGGGGAGACACCTGGGGATCGGGCAACGTTCTCGACTCCTACAACACCATGCACACCTGCAGCTACCTTATGACCATCAGGAAATTCATCGAGTCCGTTCTTGCCTATACCGGAGCCAACAAAGTCGACATCATTGCGCATTCAGTCGGTGTTCCTCTGACCAGGTTAGCGAAGGAATCGCAAACGCAATCAAGGGATGCGTTTCAGAAAGGCTATTAAAGGAGGAAGCCTCATCGCCACTGATGGAAACTGCAGTTTGGGTGAACCCCTGTCGGCTAAGGTTGATACATTCCTGGGAATTGCTGGACCCAACTATGGTCTTTGTGTGTGCCAATTGGCTCAGACCGTGCCAGCATGGTGTAACGCCCTCGATGGCCTCTATCCTGGATATACGTGCGATGACCAGGTAAGATTCCCTTTAAGTAGAACCGAAACAACATGCTTTCCTAGCTTCTCTGCGGCTATCCGTCCAATGGATGCACCCAGAAGGACTACTCCACCTTCCTCGAAAAGCTGAACCAGGATCCCACCCGCGAAGGCGACCACATCTACGCCATGTGGTCGGACGTCGACGAAGTATTACTCTTCCAGGGGATGACGTGGGGAAAGCCGACTGCCCGAATCCCCGGCATGAACGGCCGTTGGATTTCGGACCGAAACGGTCACATTGCCATGAAAGATCTCACCGAACTGCGGCAATATGAGGCCGTCGTTCACCACTCCATCTAACTTGGAATAGGCTGTTAATTTATTTACTTAACTTATTAAATACAGAATCAAAAAAATAACAACAGAATCATACATATGGTGGTTAGATGGAAAGACGGAACTATTCAGAATGCAACATGAAATGGTACACGCATACGCAAACACTCGTTACATCAACATGGGCATTGATAAAGGCACGATGACGTAACGTATTATATCTGTGGCTGATGCGGAGTGTCTCTTGCCTACCAGTTTGTAGAGCAGGGTTCGGTCTCCACCAGGCTTTATTTTTGTTTTCAACCGCTAACTCAAACAGAGTTTTACCAAGTTCCAAGCGAGTCGCACTCGAATGGATTTCGAATTCGATTAGGATCACGAAACTTGACCCATTGAGCGTTCTTCAGAAAGAGCCACTTAAGCGATGAAAGACCTTGGACAGCTCTCAGATAATCTTTGCATGGATGAGGGTGACGCACAGACTAAGGAAGGGGTTAAACATGAATCGGGCATAGGATCAGGTACCGATCACAGAGAGATAAGACGTGGATCGGAAAGAGATGCGTATAGTCTGAAACGGAGATGGCTAAAGATTTGCGAGATGAACCGGGATGACCATTAATTAGATGAGAATGCTTCAGCACTTCATACTTCGGAGTCAGAAAAGATAGCTCTTTATTAGCTCTATAATAAAAGTCAAATAAAATTGTAATTATTATTTGTGCGACTTCTTTGCGCTCGGATAACATTTTGCAACGACTGGATATCGATTCTGACGGAGCCTTTGTGAGTGAGATAGTCTCCCAGAGTTGGATCGATCTCTGCATGGCGGCCGGCGCGTTTCCAACCTAAACACTTGTCGTTTACACCGGTCTCGCGTCTTTACTTACAGATGACATATTCCTTCAGGTAAACTGTAGCACAGGAGGAACTCTCAGCAGGAAGTGGATGTTCCCTGAAGTATTCCAACAGGTCTACCATGGAAGAGAACGTCAAGCCCTGGAGGCTGCACTCTCCTGTGTTTTCGATGGATATTCGAAGATGCTAAAGGAAATTGTAGGTAAGTACCTTAAGTGCTAGTACCTTAGCTTTATTTGAGAGATTGAAGGTGAGGACGAATTCTCCAGGGCGGGTTTCCGATTGTCGCACTAGGAAGAGTCCATGGCCGTCGACGCCGTTATGAAGGACTAAGGAGGAGCTTTCGTTCCGGGAAAGCCTGGCGTGGAACCTATAATTGGATGATCGAATCTTCTATTGGAATCTAATTTTTTTTTAAATTCGAGAAATAAGATCCTTACAAGGGAGGGTTCCCAAGTGATAAACGCCGATTTGGCTCAAACTTTGTACATTAGGAGAGCTATGGCCATGTAGTGCAGTGACGTATGCCGCACCGGCAGCATCTAATAAGAGAGGGTCTAAAAGCAAGTTAAAAGATAGGGATTAGGTGATATAGTGCTGTTGAAGCCAGTCTGAAGATGATGACTGTGTGGTGTAGTGGTTAACGTGTCGGACTACAATTCCTTTTTCTCCGCCGGGTTCGATTCCCGTCGACGGTATAACGTTTTTCTTGGCCTTAATATCTTCGCCAATATCTTTAAACCCATTTAAAATATACGAAAACCGTTTGATTTTAGGCAATAGGATGCTGTGACCGGGGTACCATTACGTTATCACTGTGTGTGGTCGTTGTGCGACTCTCGTAAGAGGCGATTTTCGTGCATTTTAAACGGTTTTAAAGACAGTGGCGATAATAGTAAGGGCAAGAAAAAAGTTATGCCGTCGACGGGGATCGAACTCGGCGAAAAAAGCACTGGTAGTCCGGCACGTTAACCACTACACCACACGGTCATCGCAATTCTTTGCAAGAAAAACAGCACTATATACCCTCATCCCTATCTTTTAACCTGCTTTTAGACCCTCTCATATGAGATGCTGCCGGTGCGGCCTACGTCACTGCACTACATGGCCATAGCTCTACTAATGTACAAAGTTTGAGCCAAATCGGCGTTTATCACTTGGGAACCCTCCCTTGTTAGTCAAAAACAGAGTTGGCTTTCAACTGGGGCTCTTTTCTTGGACTCTAATGTGAGCTCGGGTCACACTCTGTTTAACCTATAAAATAACATAAACTATACCACGGATAGTTATCGAGTCCGGGCGGGAAGCGATTGAGCCAAACAGGAACTCGGTGCTCATCACTGAGCCTCGCCGTCGTCACCAAAGACTGCACGTTGTTCAGAGATCGTGATGAAAAACCTGAAACGATGATTGATGTCAATTGGAAATCATTACAATGCCAGACGGTTTGCAAGGTAATTAACAGAAAAACACGTCTGCAAGCCGCTATAATTATTACACAGAACTCTCGTTTTGTGCTTTTCTGTTAGCAGAGCGTCGAATTTAGAAATTCTTGATGGCTCTGATAAACCAAAAAGATACGTTTTTAGCTCTTTTCTATTTGGTAGGGGGCAGTGGGGCACATTCAGTGACAAAAATTACCCTTTCCCGTAGTCTGACACTGCACTTCGTTCTTTACACCCTAAGATTTAAAAAAATCACGACATATTCAAATGGCTTGTCATGGCCAGATTTGAGAAAAGACAAGGAGACAGTTTCAGAAATACAAAAAAAAAGAGAAGAACTGCTTGGAAAAATGATATACTGATACAGGGTTCGAACTCGAATCGACCGTTTCACAATCCGCAGTGTTACCCACTGAACCACACAAGCATAAATTTTTGAGGCGTCCATTTTGTGTGGCGCAGCGGATAGCGTCGTCGATTAGTAATCCACACAGCTCGGTTGGAGTTCGGTTTCAAGCAAAACTTTTTTTGTATCTTTTTTATTTTGTATTTTTTTCTTTTTACAATATGATAATTTTTTGCCTTAAGTAGTCCCGATCGAGCCAAACATCCGGACTCGTCGAGATCATTGAATCTGACACTGCATTACCACAACATTTGAAAAATCACAACAGACCCAAATGATTCCTCTTGATCAAATTTGAGGAGGACGGAAGCGACGGTTTCCTGCAGAGTCGACTTCCGCCGGGACGGTTGGGATCGATGATAAGAGGCGGATTGCCGAGTGGAATAGAGTCCCTAATGGCGTTGATCCACTGGAGACATTCCTCTCGAGACTTCGTTTCTATGACATATTCCATTCCGTTGAATGCTTTAAGCACAAAAGTACAATCTGTCCAGTCTTCCAAATCTGACGTCTCCCTCACTTCAGCGATAAGAAGGCAGAATATTCCAGATTTGGCTCGGCTACTCTGAATTGATTCGTCTATGTGGACAAAACCGAAAACCGAATTGTCTACCTTCGATGGAGGGTAAAATTCCAGCAGATAGCCGCCACTCGTTTTCACTAAACAGAGTCGACCCTTTTGCCAAGATTTGGTGTCCAGATCTAGGCCTTGCAAGTAGCGCACATGGCCTTCTTTGACGAGTTCCACCGTTTTCTTTGAGCCAAATTTAGATCGGAACCAGGAGGCACGTTTTGTGTGTGTCGAACAGGCGGATGAGGAGACAGACGTTTGATCAGGGGAGATGGCCTGAGATAAACTGTCAGGATGTGGATAGAGCGTGAAACTTACATTGAAGTAATTGGACATTTCAGATTTGCAGCGAAAAAGCGATGTCGCTCCATACATGGAGCTGGGTCGTTCGCGGGCTGAAATATACATATGATTTTTGGTGCCATATACGTTAGGGTAATCAGGAGTTTGCATAAGGCACAGCTGTCTCACTGAAAGGGATAAAGCGCAAAGAAACCACTTGGGGGTTCATGCAGTATAGGTTTCGCAGGATTGTAAATCTTCGTAAAACGAGTAACTTCCAGATAACCTTCACAGGGCAGGCCCAGACATTGGCAATCTGGATTGGTTCCCCATCTTAAATCATTTCTGTATCGTGCTATTGAAGCCCTGAACCATAACGGGATCTGCCCACAGGGGCTTGCATGATGTAAGCGGTTGATCCAGTAGTATGCCCTGTGGAACTCACAAAACTATCTATCTAGGCCAGCCATTCTACAGAGAATCAGGGACTTGATTTTATGATTAATCGGGGACTACGTTTCTGTTTGCATATAAAACGGCACTTAATAAATGAGATGCGCCGAAAAGGGTACCCAGACAGAGTAGGCAGAAGAGAGTCACTAGTCTGGAACCATTTCCGATAGCATTCAATAGCGAGACCGGTCGATTTGTATCGTTTTTTGCTTCCCTCTTTTTCGGACGGTCTCGCGCCTGGATGTCCACGGAAATGACATCCTAGACTTTATTTTTATCTAGACGTCTAAATAGGGTGTGCTACAAAAGCGCCTAAACAAATGTGTAGAGAGTCCCTTGTCTGGAGTCATTTCCGATAGCATTCAATAGCGAGACCGGTCGGTATTTTTGTCTTCCGATTGATTTTACGCTCTCATAAATGACTTGGTATTCTATGCAAATACTACATCGTGCAGTAAAATATTGTACCATGTGTAGATGCCGTTTTTCGGCACATCCTACAGGACCCCCCACAAATGACACTAAAAAATCTTTTTATAGCAAAAAAAATATGTTTACGTAAACTTCGCATCGAGCAATTTATCAATTGTGTTTTCGGAGTTTGTGCTCGAAACTTCCGGATATCTTGGTGAATCTGCGGACGTATGCTATTTACATCATCAATCCAACCCTTATCTAACTACTGTCACACATCGAGTAGAGATGTAATAATACTCGATCACCTGGATTACACAATGTGCGATTAATATCAGTAGCAGCTCGATCTATCCCAGTGAGTGATGAAAAAGTTTCTGATCAGAGAGCGGGATTACAATAAGTTTGTGTTTAGGCGGCTAGACACATAAATTCTGGGCTTTTTTAGGTCTACAACTGATTAAGATCGTGACTCAGCCTAACATTACAATGCTGATGTTAATCTTTGAACTCGTTATTTTGATTCGCTGCACTGATCCGCTGTTGTCGCTTTGATTTTGAAGTTTAAAAGCGAACAGGTGGGTGTTTGAGTGTGTCCACAGTAAACTATATGCGAGTGACCAAACAACATAGGAAAGAAGATGAGCTCAGCGATTAATCATCTGCTTTTGAGCTCTTGTGACAGCTTGGGGCGATGTGGTCATGGCAAGTGTACTGTTTTTTTTCTGCGACTTTTTCTGAAACTCTTATCATATGGATCACGGAATAAGTCCAGTTGAACCTACTCGGGTTAATCGGACTTTGCAGGAGCTATACACTCAGCACTATGTGCCTATCCGCGTCGCTGTCCTTTTGCAGTGATCTTGATCTCGACCATCGCCTCCAGGAATAAACTGCGACTTGGAGCGTTTCCCTGGTATTTGAACCGTTCCCATAGATATGAATTGATATGAATAGATTTGAACCTACTTCCGTAAATTTATATCGTGTTTCATGCTCTACTCAATGTCGGGCCAATTTTTGCAAAAGATCAAACGATACATTATTGAGGTATACTTTAATTATATCTATTTATTATCTATTTGTTAACGATAAACTAAAGGCTGTACTGTCGTGTTAAGACTTCTACGGTCGTCGGTCTAAATTAGGAACGGAAACCGGAACGAACCGGAATCAGTCGGAAGGTCCGGGGTTCGAATCCACCCGCGAGCAAAACTTTTTTATTTTCGTATTTTCTTGACATAACATTCTGGAAACTGTCTGATTGTCTGATTCTATGTAAGCAAAATTTAAATATGCGGAAAAAGTACATAAAAAAAGTTTTGCTCGCAGGCAGATTCGAACCCCGGACCTTCTGAATGATTCCGGTTCGTTCCGGTTTCCGTTCCGGTACATCCCTAGTCTAAATCTACAGGATTCCCATTCAGATCTTTTCGGGGACGGTGGAAATCCCAGCACATTCCTGGTTTTTCAAAAAGCGAATTTCAAAGGGGACGGCTTGAGACAGCTTAAAGCTGAAACACTCTTCCCAGTGTGTCAAATTTCTTTTAGATTCTCCGCAATACCTGTTTGAATTCGTTATATTATTGCTATCCGTTCTTAAACTGCTTATGTCATGCCATGTTATTGTGGGTGGTCAATCGCACTTTGCAGGAGTTATACACTCTATCAGTACTATATGAACCTTTGAACGCTCCCTTGTTAATGTGTTAATTCTGATTCACATCGCCCGGCCTCATTCTTAAAACAAAAATTTGTTATTGTGGTATGAAACGATTCTAGTGCTATTATAAACACGATCTATCTTCGTCAGAAACAATTCACTTGTTCGCCATTTCGTGTTGGTGTTGGATATATTTGTTTTGTTTCTGTGTTCTCGTTCAGGATTACACCATCCCCCGGTGCTACTGTGGATATATTGAGTATGTATATGAAATTAATCTGTAAAAGTGGATTGCCATATATCCTCTCCATTATCTTCAATGAAGGGGGCTAAGAAGGGCTTAAAGAATCAACGGTAGATGATACCGATAGTGACTTTCAAGCACATAGTGGTCGACTCATAGGAAAGAGGGATAATTGGCCGAGGATATTAGGTATATGCCCATTTACATAATTCTTTTTAACATAAAATCTCACATTCAAAGTTGCACAATCTGATCAGAGGCTGCGTTCTTGAAAACACGCTACATTGAAGTGGCTGTAGGCACATCAAATCATGACGATGAATTTGGTCTATTGATATTCTTTGACAATACGCTGTCCACCCCTTTCTACGTATCTTAAAGTAACCACTCACCGGATTCGGTAGAGCGCCACACCTTGACGTTCGGCCTCCGGTCCAAATTGAACATCGAGACGAGCGTCTTCCGCAAATTCCGCGTGGGAGTGGGCCGACGCCGGAGGGTGGGCATCGGTGTCGTCTCCTCGGCGGCCGCGGAGATGAAAGGCGTCGTTGTCCTCGGCGAATTCGTCGTCGTTGTTGCAAATCGATCGGCTAATTCGGCGGCGAAAACGCGACAAAAGCGTTCGATCACGTTGTCAATGGGTGGAGGCCGCTTCGTCAGATTGACGGCGACGAAGCCGCTCCACGACGACTCGAAGTTGTAGGCGACGGAACGGGCGTACTGCTCGCAGAAGTGCGTCCATCGGTCCACTTCGGACGCGCACAGTTCGGTGGGGATGACCAGCGTCGGATGGTTATGGGGCGAAAACGTCGGAGGCGTCATCGCGCCACAGAGGAATTCCACGGCGCGCCCTTTAGCCGGAGCGCCTAAGGAGCTGAATGGAATGTGCTGTGAATGAACGAACAGTTGCGTCGTCCGCGGCGGTGGGCCTTTGGCCGATCACCTGGCCTCCGTTTCGCCGTCTCCCCTCCCGAGGGGGAGGCGCATCCCGACAACTCGTCATCCCGTGAAACTCCGACGGACTTTGGGTTCAAGGGCGCAGCCGTCGCCAACGAAATTAATGGCACAGCACGTGGCCGGCTAGTTATCAATTTCGCTTTTTTTGTGGCACAAAGTGCAAAGAATCGAAGTCGGTTTGTGTTGCGGAATGGCTGCTGATCGATCGGAACTTCCGGCGACGATCGGCGCCTTCGTTGGCCGGAATTAGGGTGAACAGATGCTGCAAACTGTCGTGACATTACGTGCAAGCAGATGAACTTTATGAGGCGAATGTCGCCGATGCTCACCGTATAAAAAGTTTGCAAATGAGAGACAGATGAGCGTTTTCGCAAATTTTGACAATTGTTATGAATGGGATTTTTCGGAAAACCGGAACTCTGGAATGTGACGATGTCAGAGGAAATTTATCAACTGCTAAAATGCAAAATTTTGAACATCAAAGTTCTCGATGAACGTGCTGCTTCGAGTTTTCGGTCCAAACTTGCCGAAAAAATGTGATCAAACCAGTCTTTGGCCTCTCTTCCTAAGGCGCTGCGTCAGCCATAAATCATTGGACAGAAGCCAAGAACTCTTTCAGGTGCCATACTTCCCCATCAATCAAAACTGATATTCGACACTCTATTTTTCAGTTGTTTTGCCAAATGTCACGTCGAGCGAAGATTGTTGGAAGTTTCAGAAAAAACATCTTTTTCACAAACGCTCAGTTTTGCAGTGTGGTATTGCTCATAGGAAACAGTGCTCAGCGTTTAAGTAGCTTAATGGAGGGAGATAGACTTGACGGCGATTTGGAAGGCGCGGCTCTCAATATTTTTGATAAGCGGAGTCGATATTTTTAACATACTTCGGTGGAACATACTTCGGTGGCTTCCGTGGGCAGAGCTAGCGAAGAACTCAAACTGGTGTCGGCGCGGCGGAGGAATAAAGCGCTTAGACCGGTCAGAAAACAATGCCTCTCATCTCCGTTCACCTGATTCGTCACTTCGACGCCGAAACGCCGAAAATAAGATGGTGCCAGCAATAGTATTGGTATATGTGCAATTATAAGGCGTCATGTATGGCGTAATGCCATTGATTCAAAACGATGAAAGTCATTGATAAAAAGTCATTCTCATTCTGTAATCCGGTAACTAAATAGCTCTCAACAGGATCAACCACTGAGTCCGGTTTTATCTTCAGTTCCGATCATGCGAAACGAAGCTAAGATTCTCATATCTCGCAGCAACATTCGTGGTGGCTGATTGACCGAATCATATTTATTTTAGGTGTTGCTGAATAAACAAATCTATAGTTATTTAGAAAGATGTCACCGGCCTGTTACATGACAATGTCCGACCGACCATTAGCTTTGTGTACTTAAAAGCAGTCCTGCACTTATCGGTTCTCTCTACCTTGAATCCAAAACAGTATTTATCATGTCCAATTCCCTTGACCTTCACGTGCTCATTCCAGTATTGCGAAACAAATAAATTCGCTTCAGAAATTTACGGGGAAAACATGGCGCACTTCAGGTCGCCTTCCGCCCGTCGGCAACACATGCCGCCGGAGGTGTCATGCGACGCTGGATGCTGATGCAATAAAACAGTGATGATCAGCCGCCGGAAGCGGTTATTTATCGAGCCGCTGGGGGCGATTGTTACATTTCGGCGATCAACAGAACAGGTTCAGATATGAAGATGTTCGCTTTCTTCACGAACGAGGAAGTTCTTGCAGAGGGCAAAAAGATCCGATTTCCAAGTGACCGCGATAATCGTCGTGCTGGGGATTGTCGCCGTCATCTAAAAAATCATTAATCAGTCCGTGCGAACAAGGAATCTTTGCTGCCGAAGCCATTTTATACATCGGGCGCGGCAAACAAAGCAATTAAGAGGTCTTTGCAATTTTTGGTCGTTCCTCAAAATCTTGTAAATATTATATGAGGGTGTGCGGGAACCAAGGATTTCCAAAGATCGGTACATTATTTGGTGAGTTGATACAACCTCTTAGCCTGAGGATTCAGCTTCCGTGCGAGCTAGGAATCTTTTTTCTCTGCAGCATTGTCTTCACGAACCTCTGAATTTTAGAGTAGACAATTACGGCCAAAGGGGGGTTCCTGCGCCCGAAGCTTTCGAGGTGAATGCAGCCACTTGGATTGACACATAAAAGATGACACAAGACGAGTCATACGGAGTGACCTCAACTCGAATCTACGGCCAGCAGTATGCCTACTGAAGACTACGCCTCCTGTAGATTTTTTACACGATTTATCTTCCCGAATCAACGGCTTACGCTGTGCAGGACGTCTCATATATGCACAAAGAAGAACATAGTCACACCGTGGTCGCTGATTTTCTTCTGATTTCGGTGGAACAGACGAATCCGAATAGAATGCAGCGTAGAAGAATGTACAAAAATGTACAAAAATCATTAATATCTAAAAACCTCAAACAATTTTACAACCACACAATGGATAAGTCGTAGCCAATCAGCAGTTTCATTCAAAGAAGCGCCTATATCTTCGACAGTGCCTTCATGAACCTCTGAATTTCGAACACACATGTACTATCCGATTTAAAACGATCGATAAAGGTCCACAATTTTTTATTTACTGTTAACGGACTGAGATTGTTTAAAGACTGTTTAAATACCGGTTTAAAGTCTAGTATTCGGTCACAAGTTCAGATTTTTGGTCTATGATGACGCGCCTTTTTTTCAAAGAGTCCTGCAGGTATGTTCCTGTCAGAGATTGCTTAAACACCGGTTCAAAGTCTAATATTTGGCCGCAGGTTGCGATTTTTGTTGGACTATGTTCCGATTCGTCTTGGGATTCGCTGGATGTGCATCAATGATACGGAATTTATGTTAAATGTTGTGATCACACGCTAATTGAGTTATTATTTTTCGTGAACATCGCGGAAAGCTTGAACACTTCCAGAGATCAAAACTGAGAAAGTGGTGGAAAGAACATAGTTAATTGATTTATGGCTCTCGTGCCTTTTACAAAGTGTGATTAATGTTGTCTGACGAGGACTATCACAGTGATCGATGGACTACTACATTATAGCGTATAGATTTTTCTGTTGTATTTCAATGGCGGAGAATTATGTATTCTCTGCGTATGTTGGGCATTTAACCTTGATAATTATGCCCATTCAGGGCGACTGTCCCACAATTACGAAGTCATTCCGATGAAGAGAATCCACCTTGTTGGCCTACTCCACCATATCGATGCTGAAGGACTCAGCACTCCGATGCTTCGAAGCACGCCGAAAAAAACTTATTATTTCGTCTGCTTCACCGAAGAAAGAATACAACTGCGACTCACAGATGCTGTACCCAGAATGGCACTCTTAAAATTTTTGTTCGTTAGATTAGTTTCCCTGCAGAATTTTCTGTGAATTTGTGAAATGTGAATTTCTTGACTTTGGGCATTTAACCTCAGTATTTGTCCGTCCAGGCCGAAGAATCGCAACAACTTCGAAGTCGCCCCGATGAAGGGAATCCACCTCATTTGCCTACTCAACAATCTCAACGCTGAAAGAATTTTTCGACGCTTTGAAGCCTGCACACACTGATTTGTTCGTATTTTTGTTCGCGTTCGTGTTTTGTTCTAGTCGTATTTCGTCTAATTCATGAACGAACAAATGCAACCAGTGTTCTCATACGCTGTAGGCACTCTACTTGTCATTCTTAAAATTGTTGCTCATATGGTTCGCTTCCGGCAGAATTTTCGTATAATGTGAATTTCTTGACTTTAACCTATTGAAGCAATAATGATGTGATTGGAAACAAACGAGTTAGCGGTACTGTTTTATAGTTCGGCGAAGATTCGGCCAATTTTGTCTTTTTTACATAAAGGGTCCTGTATCTCACAAACTGTCTGCGTGTCTCGGTTTTGGCTCAACGCTTCCCCCATTTCTCATTTTGTCTGCTGTCTTAAATTGACCGCTCCTTTGATCAGTCCGTGCTGACAACAACATGGAAACCAGCGGATCGGTGGGTCTTCCGGACTTGTACAACCTAGGCTCGTTAGCATCACACACTTCAATTATATTTCTCATTTTCAGTTTCAGTTTTAAGGTTAAGTCTGCTTCATAGAAGGAAGAATACAATCGGCGCTCTCAGACGCTGTACCCTGTCAGACGCTGTACTCTTAAAATTTTTGGTCATTCGATTTGAGTCCAGCAGAGCTTTCATAATCCACATGATTTTCATACAATGTGAATTTGTGGGCTTTAACCTATTGAAACAAGAGATTGGAATGAGTAAGTGATACTATTGTTGTTGACTTTTGCGCGACTATCTTGATGCCTGATGATATGATTTGAATTTTGTCTTTTTTATGTAATCTCGATCACCTACCGAAAGAGAATCTGTACCTCAAGCATGGCTTGGTATCGGTTCAGACCTCATGTTCTCTGAAACCGACCGCTCCTCGGTGATCACTCTGTCCAGATACATGCCGACCAGTCGGTCTTCCGGACTTGTACGACCTAGGCTTATTAGCATCACACACTTCAATTCTATTTCCCATTTTGTGCTTCAAGATACGAAACAAGAGAAGCAGAAAGCATACACTTCGGAAAGATCAAGTTCGTCATAGTGGCTGGTCGAAGAATAAGACTTGATTTATGTGGCTCGAGCCTTTTACAAAGTTTGATTAATCACCTCTGACGAAAACCATCATAGTGATGGATGAACAACCGGGACATGCCTAATGGATTCTTGGCTTTTTGTCTGTGATTTGTGGTTAGTCTACGAGACGATCTTTGTGCTTTTTAAATGTGTTTTCGTCGATAAATAAACGGGCGCAAATGAGACCTTTAAATTTACTGCAGAGCGTTTTCTCAACATCTTGTTTATCTTTTCCTATGTCATGTACACAAAGAAAAGACACATGACTTTGATATAGCGACGTTTCAATCTCTCTGGAAGCGTTCATTTCGTTCGCATAGTGAATCACCCCCAGCCGATCGAATACGGAATGGAACCATTCAAGTATTGTATTTCTACGGAACGCCTTTCCTGCGTTTTCCACTGTAACATTCCTCTCAATTTTCTGCTTTACAATTGTTGACGAAACACACTCAACCAACAATTACTGCATTATTGGCGCGTCAGTTAGATCGGTGACTAGAAAACTTGATTTGGTGACGCGTCGACTAGAGCACCAACTTCCGCACTGGTCGTTTTCATTGCAATGTTTCGCCTTTTACAGTCAGCTTTTTTTTTCTACACCGCGAAAATGATGATATAATTATATATTCCATCAAAACCGGCATTACTTCCAAGTTCCAGACGCAGACAGCACTGATTTGTATTTGCTATGCGGATAGAGGCCAGGAGTGGAATGCGGAGTGGAATGCCGTGGAGTGGAATGCATCGAACCTCACCAAACCAAAACTTAAAACGGGGAAAAAACTGTTCGTGGGCGATCAAGTACATCGTGGCAGGACCCACCAGACAAATGTGTATTAGCGCTCATGGCAGAAGCATCTGCAAATGATGACTCAAGAATCGCACTGGTTGTTGTGTGTCGCCCTTGTCGATGCCAACAGAATAGGTTCTGCCACGACATGCCTGATCGGTCACAAACACTACATACTTTTCACCGTTTTGAGTCCAGTTTTAAACAGAGAAATTTGATTGACGTCTAGCGAGGTCAGTGGTCAACTCCATAACCGTGTCCGGTACTCGGAAGCATTCCGTTATACCCTGTGATTAGCTTCCAACTTAATTTTCAAACGCCATTTTATTATGTTTTATTTTATCTTTTATCTTATTTTATTATATTTTATCCGTGTTCGTACATAACTACTCAACCTCCCTAAATAAAAGTCGCCTCCAAATTGGGCGGCTATGGCTAAAACCTGGAATTCGTTTCCCACGATGTCTTAGCATGTCTTATTTACCATATTAACCTAGGGCAGAAGAAGATCTACGATTTATCAAATTGAATTGATTCTCTTACAAACCACTCTAAAAAGTTCCCTTCATCACATAGCCACTGATTCCCCTCTGGATCGAAAACAAACACTTCAATCGCAACTGCGCACCAGGACTTCAGTTCAACCATCACTGCACTTTTCAAGTGCATAAAGATGACATGTTTTTAGTTTCACTCTCTATGGCAAATCATCAGATCGTTGAAGTAGCCGACCAAATAGGGTCACCAAGTCCTGTCGGTCTTAAAAGCACTCCCACGGGACGAAAGTACGTCTTCCGAGTTAATGACAAAACGTTTCTCTATTTCCATTTACACTGAAATGGAATTCACAACGTGGAACGTTGCATTCTTGGGAGAGCAAGATGTGTGAGATGTTACACCTTGACAGTTACCACTTGACCGTATGTGATCGGAGTCGTTGGAATGTACGATCAGACCTGTTGTGGTGAGTCATCACGGACAGCACAATGGGTAACATTGAATCCGTAAAGACGTTACTGTGATTTCACACGAATATTACTTTCGTTACGCGTGACTTTTCGCGGAATGATCAACGATCACATCCGAACATCGACGTGACTGGTTCCATAAACTGTCCTTGTCTCTGGCTTCTCTATAGATATAGACGATCGGCTCCATTTCGCTATCGATCAGTATTGTTTATGATCACCTTTTGTACCGAATGACATTTAAATCTGGACTATGCTCTAATTACTCAATCCACTGTATCCATGTCTTGGCACAATTGTAGTCCTAGCGTGCGATAGGCTTATCATCTTTTTCAGAACACACAGCTTGAACCCTATGTCAATCTCTAGGCTAGAATTATAAGGTTTAGGGCCCGAGTATCACCGCTTTCATGTATAAGTGGAACTGCTTGGGCAACATCATGGAATTCGGCTCTTTGCTCTTTAAGCCTCTTAGAATGCCTGCTAAAATTACAACGGAACAACGCGTGTGGTCGGAACAATGCGTGTGTCCTGAACCGGAAGAAACGGCTCGAGGCGGGTTCGAATCCACCCTGAGGACTGACATTTTTATCTTCAGTCATTTTCATTTGACACTAGTCGCAAAGTTTTTCTTCTGTTTATTTATGTCAAAAGAAATACTATGTTAGTAAAATGGATGTCTTAAACCGACGACAAAAATGTTTGTTCTCAGGGTGGATTCGAACCCGCCTCGAGCCGTTTCTTCTGGTTTCGACTTCCGGATTACTTCCGCACAATCCTGTCCCCAGCCCTAGCGTCATGTCATTTCAGAAGTGGCTGCTTATTGGAAGTGGCATACTCATTCATTTCTAATTATTTTCTTCGAATTCTGTTCCGCGTCCATCTTGAAGCATGTCTTCATTTTAATCTTATGTGAGGTTCTGTATGATTTCCCGGGAGACCCGTGCAAATGAGAAGTTATGATAGTCATCGACCTTGGGATTTATTAACTATAAACGTGGCTACGCACGAATTTGCACCCTTTAAGTACTATTAGCCAATTAGCCATGGGCGGTAAGACACGAGTAGTCTACTAGCGTAAACACGCGACCCTTCCTGTTCTGACCAAAGGGGTTATGGCCAACTCTGAATTGAGACACCGCAGATTTTAGTCTAGCCCGGTAGACAATTGGTGGGCGATCCGTCTCGAAAACATAGTGGCAGTGAACTGGTCGCTTGTCAGCTGTCTGTGTGGCTCATTGCGAACGTGTCTGATTTGTAAACACACGTTTTGTCTGCTGTCTAAAAGCGACCTCCACTTCTCTCCCAACTCTTCCAAAAACACACAGAGACCAGCGGGCCCGCCGATTCTCCGGTTGTCACAAGGGTCACATTAATTACCCTATCGAGAAAGTACTATTTCTACGTCTTCTTGAGATCTTCTTCACAGGTGGTACCAATAGCAGTACCACTATGAAAATTTGATAACTCGTTTACCCTACGCACCTTTAATGAACCGAATTCATCAGAAGTGTAGAAGAACCCAGAATTATTTACAAAAATCAAAAGGACATTCACTGTTTGCATCTCATGAAGAATCAATGATCACTTCAGATCTGTCTGTGTGGCTCATTGCGTGTTTGATTTGTAAACACACTGAAAATTGGATAATTCGTTTACTCTGCGCACCTGTGTGAATTCATTAGAACTATTTCAGAAGAATTGAGAATGACGCACAAAAATCAAAAGGACATTCACTGTTTGCATCCCATGTAGAATGATCATTCTATGATGAATCGTGGATCGTAAACTCCATAGGAAAGGAATACACTCACCAGAAGATGTATAGAGAAGGATATCACAAAAATAAGTTCCAAGCAAGTAGAAGCATTCTTCGAACGTCTCAGTAGCGGCTATAGTTCTCTTAATTCGATAATTGTTCTTTTAAAAGGTGTCTTTACCTCCAATATTTCGTCAAAAGCCACAATATCTGGTTCACCTTTCTGCTCATCATTACACTGCATTTCATATGCTTCAGCTTATATCATTTGTCTTTATCCACTATACTGCTTTTATCAAGGACAGTCAACCGCTGGCTGTATTGTAAACTCCATAGGAAAAGAGTACAATATGCACGAATAAATATAAAAAATCAGTTTAAGGTCAGTTCATTCAGAAGCATTCTTCAAACGTCTCAATACATACGGTTATAAGTCTCTTAGTTTGGTAGTTTTTCTTTTAAAAGGTCTACCTGCAACAATCTGCAATTGAAGCCACTGTAGTCAACATCTAGTTCTTCATTACATGCATTTCATTTTCAATCTCACGTACTTCAGCTTCTGTCACTTGTCCTCATCCGTTATACTGCTTTTTATCACGGACAGTGGTCCAAATCTGGTTCACGTCACATTCTTCACAAACTTTTCTCCTCGTTCTTCGCACTATCCAACATGTGGCTTCCATTATGTGATCGAAAAAAAAAACTTTTTGAACCACCCGAACACCCGCCACCGGACCACTCTGCCCCAAACAGCCGAACCAACGCCCTCCAGGCTCCCGGCGCGACACCCTGCCCGCGCCACCGTCGTCGCCGTCACACGACCGCCTCGCGACCGCAGTCGCCCTCTGGAAGTGGCGCGTGTGCGCGCGGCGGCTCGGCGAACTCGGCGCGCGCGTGCGTTTCTAAAATTAGCCTTTCGAGTGCGCCCTAAGGCCACGGGCGATATTCCGCGGTCGCCACCGGCGGCACTGTCCCCGTCTTGGGCGTCGGCCGCCAAGAAGCCCCCGTAATCTGCTGAGGCCGCCGGCCGGGGCCCTTCTTCTGTAAGGCGCGGCGCTCGTGTCCCACCGCGCCTAACGCGTCGTCGTGCTTGTCGTCGTCGCGGTGTTTTCAGCAAAAAATCGATGTTCCGCTCGAAGAATACAAATTCGCGCTGTCGGCTGGCGGTTTCGCGCGCGAATTTTACCACACTCTGGCTGCGGCCGACGGCCATAACGCAATTAAAGAGCAGATAATGGCGGGGAGGAGCGGAAGGTCGGGACAAGAGAAGCGCACAAAAGTGGACTGTTTCAGGACAAAGCTGGAGGTGGTCAACGCGACGGCGGCCGTCCCCACAAGCGCAGCCACCACGACGTACCGGATTATCAAGCTCGAGCCGCCTCAACCACAAGGTATTGTTGTTGAGAAGTACAAAAACACATGAGAAAGCAATTAAAAAAATGGAAACGTCATGGGAAGAAAGGGTCAACGAATAATCGATTTTCGATATGGGATGAGTGAGGTAGCGAAGGGAAATGAGAACAAGTACATGAGGAAGTAATGCTGAGTAAGAGACGTTTCTGAAAGAGCACACTTTTAGGACAACGAACACAAAAAATTTTCTAGCAACAAAGCACTTCTATTTGCAGGCGTGTAACTTTATGAGAATCTCCTATTTCACCTCTTTATTAAGCGTTTTGAAGCATGAGAAAAACTTCGATTTCGCCAATAACCGATACTGAATGAGATTTATGTCAGAATAACAGGATGGTATAGAGCTTCCCACATCAAAAATAACAAATTGGCTTTTTTGCCAAATCCGGATAAGCCGCAACCCAAAACAGCCGTGTTGTCATCAGTCGGCCGCCTACCCAGTAGCTTTCTGTTCTGAATACGCATAGAGCCTAGCACAATTATAAAATTAACAAAGCGGTTTTAAGAATTAATAAATTTCAAAAAAAGCTAACTTTTATACTATTTTAACGTACAGAGAACAAAACTGCTGATTGAAATGAGACCTAACGATTGGAGGCCAAGAAAAATTGAGAGACAGGGTTGCTGTGCTTGACAGGAGAAAAGGCCTGAATTCATTCTTCATGCGCACTGCCTAACCGCAGCTTGGTTTAGGGTACGTATTGGCCATATACCTAGCAATCTGGCATTGCTGGCAAGCAACAGGATAGCTCTGCATACATGTTTTTTTTATGCACGCCAACATCCAGGTTCGGTATGGATATGCCCGTAAAGGCAACGGGAAGTGTATGGATAGAACTAGATTTTTCTGTGTCATCAGCTACAAAAATACGAACTACGCTGTATCAAGATAAAAATCGCTCTGTAAATCGCTTATTCTGGGATGACTCAATTTTCCGCGACTGAATCTTCGTACAACCAAATCGCTTAGGATGCAGGCTGGTAAATAGAAGTCAAGTCATGCAGAGATTTTAGAGCGCAAAGGAGAATAGCGCTAGTTTTGTCTATAATTGCAAATCACTTCCGATTTCACGTTGGGGGACACTCACTGTCACGACCATTGTAACTGCTTGAATTCTACAGAAAGTTAGTGAGTGTAGTTCCGCCTTATGCTACTATTGGGTTGCTGTATTGAAGAAAATCTTGCAAAATTGCAATTGCTGTTTATTAAGATCAGTAACCTCGGTCTCACTTCGTACGAACAACTGCAGTCCACTTCTCGGGCAAAAGCCGGATGTCGCGTTTAAAGAAAATCAAAAATGAACAAAAATACAATGGACATCGATTACGCTCTAGGAGTAAATGTTGCGAAAATAGACAATGTTTATCATTTGTAACATTTTAAATGCAGCAACGCAATATGTACGCAATGAATGATTCAGCTGGAGCACTCAAAAATTATAAGTAAAAAAAAGAATGTCAAATGAATTACAATATTCGCAATCAAATATTCACTGTTCGTTTCTAATACTAGCTATACCGGTTAGCGCTCTACAGACCAGCGTGCTTCACATGTTCATATGGCCCTATTCAAGCGGAGTATTTATATTTAGATTTATTCAGATACAAAAGTGTTGTTCGGTTAAGCTGAGCTGTAGGTTTGGAACCTAAGTACAAGACCGGTCGATGAATGCGATTTTACTCACTAATTTTCAAATGAATGGAAGATCCGAGAACTACGCGATTATCCGTTAGATCCAGATCCAAGCTCAGTTCCCCAAGCAGCGTAGTCACTTGCCTCGTCATGGAATCGCCAAAAATCACTTTGAAAATCACCGAGTTACGGGGCGGTTTTGATTGGCTTCTTGGTAAGACGTTGCAACTACGGCGAGTCTACAAGTCGACAGATCGCCTGGGGTGAAAATGAACGACCTAAACAATAGTCTTTTACACTACATTAAAAGCGCTAAACCAATTCAGAAACGGTAGGGGAGTTATGCAAGCACGACAAGGAAGTGCCCTACCCTAGCATACCTATGATACCATTCCATTTTATCAGATGATACCGATCCTCGTCGGGATGTTGAGTTTTTGTCTGGGCGAAATTTATTACCTGTTAAGTAGCGATCGTACAAGACATTGTACGTTTTTCGTCAGTATGGTGTTTCCGCAGCTCGCTAGCTGGTTCTGTTTTGGCAAGTTCATTTTTCTATTCCATAGAAACTTTTCCGCTGGGTCGGTCCGCTGCAAAAGTCTCATGTGCATTCGGAATGACGGTGTTGGATCGAGATGCCAGTTCAGTTCCTGATCTGATTACGCCTAGAATTCCAACTGATCCTTATACACAAAAATAGATAGCGAGTGTACATCCTGAGCGCTTATCTTCAGCTCGCTCCATACCCTAGAGTCACTTATTCAGGCAGAAATGCATCATCCTTTCAGCACCAATTGAAAAAAACAGAAATGTGAATTTTAAGAACAAATCTAAAATTCTGTTCTTCGTGAGATCCGAGACGCACCCTGAAAAAAAATGTCATAAACGTAGCTATCAACTTCAAAGGAACAAAAATTTATGGTAGGCTGAACTGTTTTGTGTATTCTGAGGGTTCCTGTTCAGTTTAATTACCGACCAACCACAAATTTACTTGTATCATGTCCATAATACTCCATTCAGAAAAGTCATCTTATCAGCGAATTTCTACCTACAAAAATAAAAATGGCTTTTCACGATTTTGCGTTTTGGATTGCTTTGAGTTTGATTATTGGTCGTGTATTTCGTGTAATGCAGCGAATCTTCGACTTCTGAGGGTGCCGCGGGGAAATCGGGTGCCAGTGAAAAGTGTCTTAGCCAGGAGAGTGAAACCACGGCTCCTTGGTGTTCCAGGCCTTCTGAAAGACCATTGCATCAACAGCGACGACCAAGAACGACCGCTCCCTTAACTCATTTCTGAGAGAGCGAACGGACGACACGACTGATCGAATGAAAAATTAAGCGACCCAAAGCTCAGTAAACAAAAATGAAAACTAGAAGACTAATGAAAATGTTAAAATAGAGTCACGTAAAACTGACTTATAAAAGGCAATTCAGGTTTTTCGAAAATCTGTCACCATTCATCTCAGAACAAGAAAAAACATAAGAGTGATGAACTTACATATTTATATTTGAGAACTTGAAGCAATTAGTCTATGAAATATTCATAAAATACACAAGTCCTGGCCTTTTCTTTCTCCAATGAACTTAAGCAATCAACTAATAAAGCAAATGGTCTTACCTCACCCACTTCAGACTCCCAGCAACGGCAGCATCAGCAACTAGGCAACCACAGCTACGAAACGACGACGGCGCACGGAAACACGAATCCAGCGAGTTCGGCAGCATCGAATGCGCCGAGCGCCTCATCGGCGCCGTCGAACACCGAGCGAGGCTCGTGGGCCAACAACGACGACTTCACGCGACGCCTGATCGAGGCGGTGCGAAAGCAGCCCAGTCTCTACAATCCGAACCACGAGCACTACGGCAACAAGCACACGAACTCACAGATCAGGAACCAAATCTGGGCGCAGCTCTGCGAGGAGCTCGGCTTTCCCGACGGCGCGCAGCAGCTACAGACCGTCTGGAAGCGAATCCGCGATCGATACGTCCGCGAGCGGAGACGAAGACGGCAGGCGGAGGTAGGCGCCGTTTCGGATGCTTATAATTGGGGCCTCCAATCTCTCGTTTATTCGATTTATTCGAAGAGCAATGGGTTTCGGTAACGTCATTACTTCGGGCATGCCCTGCGCGTCTTCGTTGGGATTTGGGTCACTGTGAGAAGCGTGTCTTAGTGCGCTGTATGTTGATGTCATGAAGGTACATCTTTCTCAAAATTTAGTCTATCATTAGATTGTCATACCGTGACTGATTGGGGACTAAATAATCAAAAACAGCACCCCATTTGAATTAAAACATTGTGAGAGAGTGCACCCTAGTTCACTTACTATTCTTATCATCACAGAAGTTTCTCTTAAAATAGAGAATTGCTGAATTTTTTGGGACTTTGCGTGCGTCTTCTTAAAGTTGGGGCAGTCCCGTTCAAAAATCTGTCAGTGGTCTGGAGTAGTCTATTACAGAAACATAACGCGGGGAAAATATGGACGTTTCAGGCGTCTCTTCTGTCAGGCATTCATTTTACATACGTTCTATACCTACGCTTGGCTTAAATCCCGGCTTAGGCTCCTGCCTGTTGATTTTGAGGGAGAGCCCCTTCCGTAGCTTAACATATTGCTCAAAAATTCCCAAAAGTCTCAAAAGGTGTCCCAAAAGTTCTTCAAGCTTCAAATAGACCGGGATCCCAGTAAAATTCTAACGAACTTTCACGAAACTTTAGCAAATTAAAGATACCAAAAAAGTTTCATTCGTTGTGGGAGCCAAAACGGTTACCTTAGCCTTTGCGCCACGAAAAAGGTCTTTGCGGTCTTTGGCTACAAGCAAAAATGAAAACAGGGACGCCTGAAACGAATTTATTCCCACAAGATAGAGTTAATGGTTAATAGCGCTTGCTCACTGCTTTTGCAAGATTTGGAAGCAAAAACCAAAACTTTAAACAAAGAAAAGTTACCAGAACATTGCAAAAATTTGGAGATTATATTAGAATTTTGGAAGCGGATCACATTTGAAGCTCACTCTAATTTGACGTAGCCTGCTTGAAAGAGAAAAATTTTACCCAAAGAAAAAGAGTCACTCAAATGAAATGGTACAGTATATCACAAGCATCTCCGTGCCAATGCCGAAAATTGATAACCATGTTTGTGGCTCAAGCATTCTCTTTAAAACTACTGAGGCAGAACCAAAACAAGGAGATGTATATTGAAAAAATCCCAAACTTTCATTAACTCGATAGCCAAAAATTTATTGAGACCCTTTATCTGCTAGAGGAATATTCTGTTATAATGTTAGGATGTGCATATATATAAAAAATAACTGCCAGTGCCCGAAATTGTGCTGTTTGCGGGAACTAGTTCCTCACTCATAAACCTTTCTTAATGTTTGATACACCAAATAGCAAGCTTGATATGTAGAGTATACATATATTGTTCAATTTTTGCGATTGCCAAATTCATCAAATGAATCAAAATATGGATACTCAAAAATTTATTGAGACCTTTTATTAGATAAGCTAGAGGAAAGAGGATAAGAAAATACCGTGAACAAATGAATGTGCATACTTCAAAAAGAACTGGTAGAGTCCGAGATCGTGCTGTTTGCAATTGACGGAGAACCATAGTTTCTGAGCCATAAATCAACTAAATAGACTAAGAAGATTTCTTTATGTCTCATACGCTAAATAGCAGCTTGATATGTAAAGTACATATTGTTCAATTTTTACAATAACCAAATTCAAAAGATGAAGCAAAGCTGCTCTCCCATCTAAAGTGGTGTTTAGACTCTGCGCGATAGTATCGCTGTAGATGCTTTAGCATTAGACCGCTTTAGATGAATAACGGACCTTAAGGCGTTTATAGCCGATTGACATGGCAATGCACAAAAATCAGCACTTTTTTGTGAAGACAGGGCTGAAATCTTTCTAATGCTCTCGTTAGTAATTCGTTGTCAATACCTTGTAAATACGTGACAATGCTATATAACAGTATGAGAGGAATAACTACCTAAAAGGGATATGTCATTTTCAAAAATCCAGACCAATAAGAGAAGGAAAAGCCGCACCGTTGCAAGCCGAAAAGCCCATCTTTGCGGCACATTACAGACAGTCTAGATGCGCCGCAGCCAGAGAGACATTCCTCCTCATTATTATGCAGGAACTGCAGACAGTCGCGTCTGTTGCTAGCGCACGCCCTCTTTCAACTCCAATAGCCTCAAATTCGAAGGGTCAATGCTCAAATATGAACATTTCTTTACGACTGCCTCTAGACCGATATAGAAGAGTAGTCCGAAGATTTTCCTATTCATAGAAGGTTCATCAGATAAAAATTCTAAAGAGAACATGACATTACTGAGCTCAAGACAAGCAAACCTCACCCGAACCGCAGACGAAACCGACCAGTCTATCTTTGCACAGTTTAGACACGCCCTTAGCCAAAAACACCTTCTTATTATTATACAAAAACTGCAAACCGTCTCGTCCGCAGCCAGCGCACTTCCTCTTGAAACTCTTTGCATGCTGGTCGATGGTTGTATCGTGAGATTAGTGGCTGTTGATGTTATTCAGACGGATGAAGACGATCCGCGTCAAAATGTATTTTTGGCGCGGATGCTGACGTCGTTTCCAACGAACGTGACTCATGGTGAAATATTGTTATCTATGAACGACTCCTTCGTTATTGAACGCTTCATGACTCACATCGCCAAGACGCTCAGTCGTCAATTTCTACTATTGTTTTAGTCAGATCTTCTTCCGTTCGTCATGTACATCTATGAGGTACGGAAATGTTATTGCCCCCTAAAAGCTCGTCGCTAAAAGCTGTGAGAAATTCACAATCAGGGTTTGCAGATCCGGTCGGGCATTAGGATAGCTCACTCCATATGATGAGGATACATAATTTCCGAGGAAATCCCCTATGTTAGCTCTGTACGTTCCGTGAGCTGATGGACTAGTCTCTGAATTTCAAACCTAGTTTCACAGTTAATCAGGATTCCCCTCAGGAATAAATATAATCCATCGGCCAAGGCTAAACTTCTTACATTGAATTAACCAGCCTTGTTCATCTGTTACCTATTTTTGCTTGCCTCAGGAGGTGTATGTTCGTCAACCAAGGAGCTACTTGATTCACCCAGTGCTGGTATGTATGCGCGCTCGCTAAAACGACCCATAACAAGAAGGTTTATGATAGAGTTCTCTAATCAAACGTCGGTGGTCTACGTCGAAATCTTGGACGTCCCCGAAGGGGAAAAGCGTTATTTGTCCATCAAGCTGACATTTGGCGAAGTATTCACAAACAACCCACTGATCTGTTGCAGATTATGTATTGGCAAAAGCAGGTCCACTTTTCGGAGCTCGCTAAACTTACATGGGAACCATTTGAAGTGTCTGCCTCAGATCGAGCTGAGCCCTTAGAAAATCTTTTGTAAAACCCTTAGAAATGACCGCAGATGTGGATATTATGCGGATAGCACAGTTTCCGAGATCTTTGGTTATGTTTATGTGGTTGCCCCTCTCCCTTACCTATCACTTTGTGGGTAAGGATTTGACTTCTTTTATTCGGTCTTGCAGGCCTATATTTGACCTCAAGCAAACTATGTCCCTGTAAGCGCTCCTCGAAAGGCACATTCAAATCAGCACGATCAGCTATATTGTGAAACCAGCTTGAACTGGTCGCTCTTTGTATGTTTATCATCGAAGGACGCCAAAATGGAAAAAAATTAGAAAGAAATGGTTGAGAAAGGGATCAAGATGGGGGACTCAAAAATGACTGCCCAATTCTTCCACTCACACAGCCAGTTCAGGGTTCAGAAAGCTGTTTATGGTCAGTTCAATGAGAAGCGCTCCCTTGTAATGTTCCACTGTAAGATATGGCGACTAGAAACCAACGCGCTACTGTTTATAGTCATTTGATTGAGGAGCCGTTCCTTGTAGGATAAGATAGCCTAGGCGACGCATCTTTATGGCGATTTAAGTTTGAGCTGCATTCAAACCTCATTCAAATGCACCCTGCCGAAAAACAGACGTATGACGAGAAGTCATGAAATTCGAATTAATCGAAACAAAGCGCGCGAAAAATGGTCAAAAATAGCGTCGTCTGCTTTCGTGTGAAAACGGAACCACTACGGAAGGCGTGAACTTCACACATACCGACAATATATTTAAACGTCTATCGGATAGGCAGTGACTTAACCATTCTGTAGCATGGCGGGTTGTGCCCTGGGTAAGTCGAATTAAATCCCGTTTTACAAATTGGAAATATCACACCAAAAGCCCTGGCGTTTTCCCACACAAATTCCGAAATTTCAGCAATCAGGAAATGCCAATGCTCCCGCCAACTCCACTGCCGATGGCGCTTCCGTAACCGGACAGAACGCCGCATGCAGGCACTTCGACTCGATGCGCTGGATCGACGCGTACATCTTCGACTCGAACTCGACGTCCAAGCAAAGTGAGTCGCCGTTTAGTCACCTTTTATGTCTCGTCTCGATACTGCATTGCATAAACTTTCAATTTCCTCACGGTCTCCATCCTATCTAGTTTCGTCTGTCGTCATACCGTAGCATCACCGCCGTGTGTAAACTATAGCACAAAGATGTACGTTTAGGCGGTGCGCCGGGCTCTTCGACTGCTTCGTCGCAGATCCAACCTGCCTCGTCGGAAACGATGTACTACACTCTACAAAATTCGGAGCCTAGTACTGGAGATGTCAGGTAGGATGGGCGCTATTCTGAGATGTACACTCATGTCTACCTTCGTTTCAGCTACCGATCGAATCATCAAGACTTTCTGAACGTTTCCACAACAAGTACAGGCAACTCGACATTAAACTGTGAGTGAACTATTACCATAATCCGAACGGGTGACATTCCCGAGCGCTCTCGGCGCTCCGGCCACAATCCACGAATCGAACTCGGAATCGATAATTAGAGCGATGATGATGAATTTCAGTCTCTCACAATGGCAGTGTGCTCGACACCAGCGGCTCACCGTGCTCGTCGACCACTTCCTCCGAGATTTCCGTCGGGTCGACGTCGTTTACGGCGACCGCTTCTTCCACCAAAGGCCAACAGCAACAGTCCGCCAACACCACCGTTGTCTGCACTTCTTCTGAGGTGAGTCGTTCACAAGACCGGGTCGTGGTAGATAACAGGGCATCGCTCGAAGCTATGCGTCTCAGATCCCAGTAGAGTATGCCTATCTCCAGGGGAAAGGACAAAGACGTCATAAAGGCTGAAGCTATCTTTCGTGAATTGACACACACGGAACTTACACACAATCGCGCTAATGATGGATAATATAGCTAAAGTGCATACGGTTTCCATGGCATCGGCATTCTGCTTCGCGAGACAATCACCCGCAGTTCTATTCCTTTGTCGAGCTTGGTCTCATACCGCCACAAAAAACTGCAGTGTGCAGTCTGTGCATCACGTTTGGCAAATGAATGTTCAGCTTCATTTATGGTTTCCTTTAATCCATCCATTCACTGTTTATTACTCAAATCTCTATTCTCTTTCGTTGCGGATTCCGTATCGCAACAAAAATTGAATTGCAAAAGCCTCACTGCCAGTGTTTCACGTTTGGCAGCAGATGGACGAAACTTTACGGATCTTTATTATCCGTTTTCAGGTTGATTAATGGTTCATTTGACTTTTCCATTTATTGTTGATTGCTCCCTTTTCATAGTTCTTCATAGTCAAGTAGTTCTTCAATGTACAGCTTAAAATCCTCCGAGGATTCTGGTTGATCACTACAGTGAAAGGTTTTGAAAAATATCGGGCATATAGAAGTGGAAGTTATTGCCTCTGTTCACGGACAAGTCGAAATTGGACGGTATGGACCCCTAAATGGTCCAAGGGTAACTCGCAGAATCACATTGCTAGCTAGCATATCGAGCAAATATGACTGGGTTTGGGTGTTTCGGGTCACATTTGGGAACCCGAAAAGTGCAAACCCCTATTTATGCCCCTAAAATCGTCTGCGATCCCTCCCGTCATTGCGTCTTTTACGGATCCTAGTTCAGGTTCGAGTCGATTCGCGTTATGGATTCCGATGTTTCGGGTACCCATCGAGCGCTGCTATCGGCTGCTTGTCAAACGCTTCCCTTGTACGTGGGGAAATTGGCAAAGAAAGCTTGGAAAGAAAAGAGTAAAAACATATTCCCAAGATCCTATTCCTATCGGCTTTTCTTCGCCACCAAAAAAGACTTTTATCATTGAGCGGTCAGGTCACGACGATCATGTTTTCATTACCCCGTTTTCTGTTTGATGAATGGTTTCGGTCAACCCAGCCACCCGTTTTTTATCGCTCCTTTTTTGTTACGACTCTTCGCCCAAGGATAGGAGTCAAAAGTGCAAAAGAGCACTCTTGTACACAGTAGCAGAATGAAAGAGAATCAACACAAAGTCCATAGGTCTTGGCAGCATGGGAAAGCGGACAATTTCTCAACATGTTGGCTAGAAATCGATTGCACATTGTGACGTAGAACCATCCATTCTATGCACAGCCAGCTCAAGCCGTGCCGGACTCATCCTCATTGGGACGCAACTCCTAAAACCCCGCACGCGACTCCATTATGATTGATTGCGCTGCAGAAAGAAAGCCTTTTTTTCATTTAGCTAATGGGTGACTTGCAAGTGAAACTTTGAGCATTACGTGATGAGAGTCGACGCACGTGCATTTCGGCGATCCAAGCATTTGATTGTTGGAAAGAGGCTGCCACTCTACCGACAATCGATTCTGGCAGCAGCGTACTAATCTGTGCCCTTTTCAGCAAAACTACGAGCAGCAAAAGATAGAGACGAAAGACGGGACGACCATCACGGTGACGCACAGAGGGAAAATACCGCCGAAGAAGGATGTCCAGAGGATAGGTGAGTTGATGTTTTTGATCATCTCAAAATTTGCGACTTCCGACAGAAAAGGATCACTTGATTCTCGTAGAAAGTGTCAAAAATATCGAATTTATTGGTGTAATGACAATAAGGTTACTGAAGAAAAAGATAATCACACATCCCCTTTCTACGTTTTTCTTATCTACTTGCCTCTTCCTGGAACAATCCTTAAAAAGAGTTAATCGTTTAATAAACAAAAATGTTTGCGGTGGTTAACTTCTCTCAAAATCGCTATTTCCCACAAAAAGGATTGAATGATTCCTGAGGAAACGTATGCCTCAAAAATATGTAATTGTATCTATTAAGATTACTGAAAAAGAAGATAGTCACACGTCAATTCATATAATTTCCCTATCTATCTGCCTCTTTCTCTTTTAAAAGACCCACCTCTAAAGCAAATTACGCATCGAAACACCTCCAAAAATGTTGTACTTTTGCAAATCGCGTCACGGCAGCAATGCTGTTAGTTAAAGGACACACAGTCGCGCCAGGTCTGTCTAGTCTGTAGGAATGTACTTTATGGCGCGCTCTCGATTAGCGAATGCGCAGGTGTAAATAAAAGTGTGGACGATGAGTGAAATAGTGCATTTCCACATCAGATTTTGAAAGAGGAACGCCCTGAAATGTACCTTAATGAATCGAAGTATTGTTTGCTGCTCTGTGTTTGGACAGAATATGGGAAGTCATTTCCGATGGCATCCCATCGTTCGGAACACAAAAGGAGCCGAGTAGTCGTCTCCTAGTCTTTTGTCTAAAGTGTCCTTTTGGATCTTTGCTTGTATGCCCAACTACAAGGTGTCCCAAAAAGGGCATTCAAGAAAGAAGTCGTAGAGACGTCTAGACGACTATATTTAGAATCTGTACGGTTTCTTTCGCTTTCCGACTATTCTCACATGCGGGCACTCTAAGAAATGACTTCCCAAACGTCTGTCTATATGCTTAGATGCTTTTTTGGGTGTCTAGATGCCTAAAGTATCTTAAACGTCTCGAATATTTCTGTCAAACTCCAAATTAAATAGTGTAGCAAACGATACCTAATTCAATCAAGATAAAGCGCTTTCCTATTGCGATTATTACTGTATTCCAATATTTTATTACTATTATTGATACTATAACCACATGAAAGGTTTAACATGTCAGGAAAGTATTTGTAGAGCTAGTTTCTAGCTCAAGAAACCCACCTTTCTGACTATAACATTCATTTTGGCGGTCAAATTCCTTCATCTTGCCCCCAAAGCGTACTTAATTCACCCTTACGGCGTGCTCTTCTATATTTCCGTGCCCTTTTTCGTGCAAACCTAAATAAAACCCATAAAGCCAAACATCAAACCGTGTAGATTCAAACGCCAAACGTGCGCGCACCACAATTACCGAACGTCTTATCTTTCCACCAGCTCCCGGCCACCCCTCCCGTGCTCGCTCTTTAGGGGAGCAGGTGTTTTTCGCGCCAATGTAATCTGCTCTCCCCAATGGACTAATGTCAGCATGGCTTTCCTAAGTAATGATCAATATTTACGAATTGGCATAATTCCGCTTTAATTTCAGACGCTGCCATAAACGTTAGTGGAAGTGGTGGCGGTCCGAATGTAGTGAAGATGTTCGTCGACCCGGCCCAACTCCAGATCGCCGCTCCGCAGAAGGTCTACAGGCTTGTCGCGGCGAATCCGAGCGACCTGAGCGCCATGAAGAGCGGTGGCCTCACGGCCATAGGCACGGCCACTACCATGCAGCAGCTCAGCTCGCCACAGCAGCAGACGAGGTTCACCACGGGCCGGAAAAGGGCGGCCCAGTCGGAGGGGCAGCCTATCCTCTCCCATCCTCCGGGAACGACTTCGGCCGTCGTGCAGCTGAACGGAAGGCCCTCGAACGGCCACTTGAACGAGGAGATGATCATGGACGAGGGCCAGATTGTCATGGAGTCCGGCACTGCCCAAGGCGACGACAATGTCAAGTTCAACATCGTCTCAACCAACGTCATAGACCCAAACAGCGGCCAGACCATGGTCGCCATAAGCAATGCGAATGTGCAGCTCCAACAGGCGCATCACATGAATCAGGCGGTGAGAATTTCTCACTTCCTCGCCTTTTATTTAAGCAACACGTTCAGATTCAAATCGCGTCGACGTCTCACCAAATGTCCCATCAACAACAGCAAGTCGTCACCATTCCACAGAACGTCAGAGTAGTGCAGGCGAGGACTGTCCAACAAGGAATGCCACAGGGCGCGCAGATTCTTCAAGCCCAGCCGGCACAGTATCATATCATTACGGCGCCAACCACCGTCACCGATGAATCGTATTTGGCCAACCATTTGGCTAATACGCTGTCCAACATGACTGATGATGATGTAAGTTCTTGATGGTATTTCTTCTGTATTACTCACTCACTCTGACACACACGTCCCATATCTTCTATAAGTCAGGGCAAGACAACTTTAGGAACTTCTATAAGATACTGATAAGCAAAAAAGTCTCCATTAGAAAGGCCGTTCGGTGACTATCACAGCCTATCGGTAGCAGGCACTAGGGTTGGCATTCGAGTCAAAAACGTTAAGTAAAGTTGAGTCCGGCTCTGCGAGTGATCGAGTTCGACTCAACTCGCAGTGCTAACCGTACTATGCACCGATCGACCGGTGGAGATTTCATAGCCTTGCTAGCGACAAGAGTTATACAAAAATAAACCAAAAGTGACACAAAACCTATAAAAAACATAAGACATATCCCCAGACGCAAGAGCTTGTGGAGCGGTGGTATCTTGAAAGCGATACAAAAACTGTAAAGAAAGATAGGGTCTAGTATCCCCAGAGACACAGCGGTAGTATCTTAACGGTCTGTGTGGCATTGCGAACGTCAGTTTGTTTCATTTAGTCTGGTGTCTGACCGCTCCTCACTTCCTCATACAGAGATTAACAAGAAAGGCATGTAGACAGTCTGCAATGTCAGCACCCTAAGTTGAGATCGATCGAAGAGGTATCCTGAAAGCGACACAATAACTGTAAAGAAACATAGGGTCTAGTATTCCCAGAGACATAGCGGTGATATCTTAACAGTGGTTCAGGCATCTAAAGGCATCTAAACAGTCTGAAATATCATTTACGTCAGCGCCCTAAGTTGAGATCGGCCGTGGAGAACTTCAAAAAAGGACACTTTAGCCGTTCTTCTCGGGGTCCTCACACTGTTATCATACTGTCTTGCCTTTGCGCTATCAAAATGATGCTTTTATTTTTAAAACAAGATCGCTTTCCACATTAACAACGAAATTAAAGAGAAGATCAAGGCTTAACAATCAGTATAAAAATTCCAAACTCCACTTTGACAGCATTCGTTTTTGAACGCTCCAATATGACTCTTTGATAATAGTGTTTCATAATAGAGTAAGCACTTAGGGTCCTTGATATATAGGCTCCATATCATAACCTAGAATCCACGTCTCTTTCCAGAAAACCGTCTTCAAGCTCGCCATCCAGCGAATCATCATGGATGCGCGGTTCGGCGATGGCACGAGCGTCCGCATGCTTAGCAACGACATGCCCCAGCCCCAAGTGGTGGCGGTCGCCCCGACAGTCTTGAACCTGAACCTCGACCAGCAGCAACAGCTCGGCAACATCATCGCCGTGCAGTGTCCGGTGTCCCTGGCGGCGACCTCCATCGGAGTTCCGGTGACCAGCGCTGCAGCGCAGCAACAGCCCCAGCAGGCGATGGGCGTTCGACGGTAGTCGACGACACCCTGGACGCCGGTAGAATTCGCATTTTTCCGTTGTACATATTTAAGTTATGAACTTCATGCCTCTGCTGTGTGTATCGTTTGTTGCACTCTCCAACGCTAGTTCACACACACACGACCAGATCACGTTATGCACAATCCGGGTGTCTCTATTTTATTGTTTTCGCTTCTTCTGAGTCCTTTTGGCAGCGCCAGAATGCCCATAGCCTTCCACATAAAACGTTTATCAGTGTCTCAAGTGTCAGTCTTATGCATCGGAGGTGGGAACTGTGATAAAGCTTTATGAACAAGACGGACTGGAACGACAGATTGCTTGTAATATAAGTGATCGGGCGTTTGGGGGCGGCTTCGGGGCTCGCATCTGATTCGGATCGGTCTTTGGCCTGGAAGTTGAGTGTTCGCCGGTCTCCTTAAAGCGTCAACGAACTTCACGACGACTGCAGAATGACTTCTCACGCAGTCGGATTCCTGGTCTCGAAGATTTTGTTGTCAGCGGTGGGCTTCCGGATGTCCCAATACCCTATGGAAGCCAGAGCACTCACAACTGCCACATGGTTTGCCGACTGACCAACCAGGCCCTCAGAGAACGACCGGAGGGACCGATTTTCTAATTCTAGGGACCATCGTTCTAATTCAGCAATCTCGGAGCTGAAGACGGCTGCAAATGAATGTAAAAGTAACCCATAAAAATTTATCCTTTCAGCAAGTTTAACTACATGAAGCATGTACAAAATTCTACATCTGGTACGTGCATAACGGCTATTGTATGGCAATAGGAAGAACTACATATGACTACCGACAAAGCGTGAGATACTATAACTTGTATTTGCAAAGGAGAGGTCTCTTCCGAGAAATAACGTCACACTGATACCATTCTAAAGAATAATCAATTGCAAACGGCTAATAAACGACACTTACTGTCATCGATCGTCATAACAGCAAATGTGCAGATTCTATCTGATTGTTTACAATATGGACATCCATAAGCCTTTTTCCAATTGGTGTAGGTCACCGGCGACTTGTCCGCCCACACCCACTTCGTGCCATCGTTGTACTTGTCGTAGTTTTCGGGTGTTAAATGCATGCCGATCGCAATTCCGCTGAGATGCAGTGTTTCGAACAGCGAATACAGTGTTGGGTTTGTTACTAAAATTTAATGTACAGCTCAATATATGGTTCCTAAAAGTGGATACCTAAGGCCTTCTCCTCTTCAGCGCTATGGATGGACGCGGAGTCGGAGAACGGGTAGAGCTTCTTGCAGGCGAAGACAATGTCGTTGTCTGACGATATCACTTTCTGGGATAGGAATGAGATGGCCTACTGTAATGGCTTGCCTTATATTCGGGTTTTTTAAGCGCTAAGTAACAGTAGGCGGTACCGTTGATGATGAGCTTAAACCATCCATCCCGACAAGTAGCTGTAAGCCAATATAGAAGCTACCATAGTAGTTCCTACCGATCTTGTTGAAGTCCTTAGACACGTCGATCGAACATACATCATCACTTCCCTTCGTGAACAGATAGGATATCATAGTTCTCTCTTCATTCTGGGTCCCTGTCACCTTACTAAACCCTTCACATGTCTTATCGGTCGTATTGTAGCTGATAGCCACAATCGAGTCGTTGAACCACGTTTCAGCACAGTTCATGACCTTCTCCGCAGCCATCGTCTTCACAGCCGTTCCAACAATGGAGGTTCCAGTGGGAAATTTCCGGAGATATCCAAATTCTCCGGTAATACACCCAGGGAGAAGCGCCAAAAGAAGGAGATAGCGGAGATGAAACATGACCGAATGATAGTGACCTGCTCGAGGCGATCAGACGTAGCAACGTTTCAAATGCGTGCTGTCATAGAGATAAACGGCCCAGACGGTCATTTTTATTTTTTGACATGTCTTATGTTATACTGAGCATAGAGACTAGTTTTTTTATACCACAGTTATGCACCGGAGCAGATATGAGGCACAGTTAGAGATGGAATACCACACGCAACGATTGAAGCATACATGAACAGACTAATCACGAATATCGGAAGGGAAATTAGCTTCGCCAATGCACATAGAGTAGATAAATAATTGACCTACACTTGGAGGACTAGACATACATGGACAGAATACCGGTTAGGGTTACAGCCGTTGAATTTTCACTCGATTTTTGAATTCAAAGCTGCTGCATCCGGTTACGCAAATGTAGATCAATTATTTATCTACTCTATGGGAGCTGGCGAAGCTAGTTTAGCTTTCGGTATTCGTCCTTATTCTGTCCATGTATGCGCCATCTGTTGCGTGTGGTATTCCATCTCTGGGCATGGTAACGGAAGAGACGGGGACGTGGGTTGATTTATGCAACGGGCAGAGGTGGTCGAAGCTTTGTAGCGTGGAACATGGATGGGTGGAACGTTGGCAGGGCATAGGATAAGGCATTGACTGGGGTAGAGATAGGATATGGACCGGGCACATCAGTGCCCCAATGTGGAACTTGATTCTTAAGGCTATCCATTACGTTAGCCATATTTTGGCGTACTTTTAACTCATCCAGAACGAGAACCGAACCTTCAAAACAGCTCATTGTTGTTCTTCACTGATTGTGCAAAATGATTTTTTCAGTAATTTTGTGCTTCCTTTCCCTGTCCGATCACTTTGGAGAGACGCAGAGCTTTTTAATTGCGATGAAAGATACAAGTACTTCATACAAACAAAACAGATTAGCTTTAGGAGGTCATTGCTGTGCTTGTACATAAGGATTAGGGCATGAGCCAGCTTTCAACGTATCAAAAATGACATATAATGGCAGACAGAAGAGCCATGATCGTGGCTACTTGTACAGAAGAGGCGCTTGACGCTTCAGTTGGTCGATTTGGCTTCGAGGTTGTCGTACTGACAGCTGTTTTGGTTGGTGTAAAAGCCCAAAATTTCAATTCGGGAAAGTTGCTACAAGTACCTCTTGGATATAAGGTTATAGAAATTGACTTACACTCCCTCAGCGCCACTCTTCTTTGGGAAAATCATCAATCGCGGTAACTCATTTGTTTGCGGAATCGAATGGAGATTCACACCTGGCGTGTGATATGCCCGAGACGCATGGACTTTACGGAGGAGGCACTTCTCTTTCTCTACGAAGAAGTTAACCGGGTCGAGACGAGTCAGAATGTGGTGGTAGTAGATGTCGGTGTGGGTACTAAAAAGTCAGGAATTCATAAAGGAATCACGAGGCCGACTACCTCCCAGGATGACCCTCTTCGATAACC
Organism: Steinernema hermaphroditum; assembly: GCA_030435675.1. Classification (NCBI taxonomy): domain Eukaryota; kingdom Metazoa; phylum Nematoda; class Chromadorea; order Rhabditida; family Steinernematidae; genus Steinernema; species Steinernema hermaphroditum. The sequence goes on from CM059623.1 coordinate 1,890,661, forward strand.
TCGACTTGCAGTTTGAATTTCCCACTTTCGAGTTGATTGAAGAAGAACGTCTCAGGCTTGGCGTTCCTCTTCGACGGCTCTTGATAAAGTCCATTTGCGTCTTTTTGCAAGCAATCAGCTCTATCGAAGAAATCGCCAATCATTTCGACGGGCTAAAGATAGAAAAGTCAATCTTGATGGAGTTCATGGTGAAATAAAAATAAACCACCGAGGTGCTACTGGTGTCAGCACTCTCATAACCCCTTTCGACTTTTCTCTTTTTACCCTATAGACATATTAGATCCACCGACTATTATTGAAGAGAGAGGAGGCATGGAGACCGAGAGGAAAGCCAACTGGTTTGCCATGGCGCCGACGGCATTGGGTAGTTGCCCGTCGGTCAGAGGAGCAGGTCATACGTCAACGCTGCCGACAGAAAGAAACATATTGTTTGTTATCTCTTTCGTAGGACTGATGAACAAAAATAGATTTAGGAACCACTACAAATGCTCCTCATGCATCGAAGCTTAGATTTAGTGCCTATCCAAAATATGCTGCCACAGAACAGCTGTCATAAATCCTTTTCAGCAATCCCGAGGCTCGGCGGCAAAAGCAACCCGGTGTGGCGGGCAGTCGTGTCGCTTGGGCAATCGTGTCGCTACCGTAATTTATATTGAAAATCAGTGTGTTCGCGGCGGTACCGTCATCCTGAATTTCTGTAGCCGTATCCAGCTCACTGAGAAATGTCTCCCGGGAGGTCCCGGCTACTTCCAGTTCTGTGGGAAGTGAAAAGAGGTAACCAATAAACTGACAACGCCTCTCAGTTCCTTCCCAGTCCTCCCACCCACATGTGGAAGTGGACTTCCCAGTCACTGTTCTGGAACTTTTTTGACGCGAAAACTTTGTGACACGCTACTTTATCGTATTTTTAACGTTCCGAAGCTGTTTCCAAGGGAATTTGAGAGTTTGACCTAGATATTACAGACTGTGTCCAACACTCGGTCAAGAACACACACAACGTTTTTTTTTCTGCGAACGGACGCCGCCGTCTTGTGTGGTCTGTTCTTTCTTGATGGGTTGGGGAGAAAGTTAACGCTAAATCATCAGAGGGGAAATTATTGTTGAATTAGTCGGAGATATGTGGTTAAGATCTGCTTATCAAAAAAAACTAATGGCATTTCAAAAACTTATCCATCTTCTCCTGGAATTGCATATTGCGGTAGATTCACGGGTCCCGCCGCGAACACCCTGATTTTCAGTATAAATTACGGTAGCGACACGATTGCCCGAGCGACACGATTGCCCACTACACCGGTACGATGGTCATGCGCCAATTATAGCTCATACCCGAGGTCAATTAGTGCCGGTTCGATTCGGTTATCATCTATGGGTCGGTGGTCACGCCCCGATAACCTACTACCTTTTGAAATGCATCGAATTTGTAGAAATTTGTAGAATTTGGTGTTCGAAAAACACATAAAGCTAAATAATTGTTACCATTACATTCTACATCCCAGATATACCTCTTAGCCCCCTCTTGAACACACTATAAAACCTGAATCTTACCAATTAACTTATAACAATTAAAATATTGTTGCCACTACGTCCTACATTCCATCCATACTTTAATCACCCTTATCTGCTCCTCTTCAAAGCACCATAAACCCTGCATCTTACCCTTTTCACGCAAAGATCGCATTTTTCTTTCGCCGAAGAACCTGGATTCACTTCCTCCAATCTTGTGAAATAGCCACCCGTAACCATTCCTGTTGTCACGAGCTTCGATCGGTGCATAAGATCAGTTAGAATCTCGTCCGACTTGACCACCGTTTGAAGACCGTCGTATACCCGGTACGCGCGCGAAATTGACGTCAGGTGTCGTTGTCCATTGGGGTTGAACCCGCTGCAAGTGGTACTGTAGAAGGCCCTTTTATGAAACCTTACTTTTTAAGACTGCCCTTTTCAATGGCCTCGATGTTAAGCTCTTCTCTATTATAGCTATTCAGTGGCATCTTGCTCGTGTAGGCCAAAACCACATAGGAGTAGCTACCCAGAGCGAGCAGCTTCGGTTTGACCATTTCGTCGGGGTAAGCGCCAGCGATGTGTGCACTTTGGTTGACCCTATCATTCAAGAAATTATCAAAAAAACACATTTTCAAACTCTCTCACCAACGATCGATCTCCGCATTGAGCTCTCCCAGTGATGCCTTGTGGCCATCGACACGAACTATTCCATGATTAGTCAGCAAAACGATGTAGTTGTCTTTGAAAAGGGAAACATCACAGGGCCGATCTAAAGTTCGAGGCTAGGAGTCAATCAAGAAGGGATACTCATTACATTCGGTGGATTTTGCCAGGTAGGTTCCTAGAAAGACTAACAGCAAAACGCACAACGCCTTCATGCCCGGTAGAATGGCGTCTTGATCCAGGATGAGCAATTTAAAAGCACGACGCCACTTAGATTACGTCATCGTGGGATTGCAGCTTTTCAGAGCCAAAGACAAAGCATTAGTCAGCGAGCGGAAGAAAGCGATATGGATCGGGCGAAAACATACGTATATAGTCATAGGGACCCCTTCAAGAAGCTAGCCATAGAAGGTATAAAGAAGAGATCGTTTTTCGCAGATTCATGGACTCAGGGAAGTAAGCCCGTTGTGGGTAACATTCCATGTGGAAATGGACACCTTTTAGGATCTGAGACACAACATTGGTCATGAGGAATATCGTCCACGATGTGAGTCAATCGTAGTAAACGTACATGTGACGTAAGACGATGAGAAACCCGCCCTTACTGTAGCTTTTCGATCCCTCCTGTAAACGATAGTCCGGTCACCGCCCTCCCAAACAGTCAATAATCTTTATCCCTTTTTCGTTATTATACATCGATCCGTAAAACAATAAATAAGTCTTATGCAACAGGCTCCAGGTTGATCAGTTTGTTACTGTAGTCGGCCAATTGAGAGACGGACACTCGGCCTCGTTGAGTGATGAACTTCGCCACTGAAAAGAGCAGATAACACTATAGAGTGTCTACACATAAGCCTGGCGTCAACTCCAACTGAACTACACCAAAAAGAACTACAAAACCACTATGTATGATACGTGAGATCAAGTGACGCTGAATACGAATTTCCGCAAAAATGCTATTCTCAAGAGTTTTCGAGCACAAGAACACCCGGAAAACATATTTACCTGCTTGCATCTCTTCCTCTGTGATGTAGATGAACTTCCCACGATCATCGAAGACTCCGGATAGCGTTCCATTGTCCAAAAAGAAGTTCAGTCGACTGAGCGCTTCTTCGGTGCGCAGCTTGAAGTGCTTCGCCAGCTCATCCATGTAGACAACCTTCGTTTTCTGCACGTATTCGACGAAATCGCGCATGAGATTCTCGGATTCCTCCTCGTCCAGCTGGTCAAATCCTTCCTCGCCGACCTCGAACTGCTCTTTCATCTTTAGATACTCTTCATGTTCGCGGCGCTCGCGTTCTTCCCGCTCGAGTTTCGCCTTCAGTTCTGCCGCCTTTTCGGCTTCGTCTTCGGCCTTGCGGCGTTCATCTTCTTTGCGTTCACGTTCCGCTTCGCGCTTCTTGCGTTCTTCGCGTTCCGCGAGTTCCTGAAACAAAAAGCTCGTTATTTTTTGAACACCTTGGCATAAGACGCCCACAAGACCAACCGCTCCCTCTCTGTATCTTAAAGTATTGTCTATTCCCAAGCAAGCTGTGCGATTTCGATTCGACACAAAGGATTAATCCCAAGCAAACAGGTCGGCCAGAGCCACTGTTGCCTGCAGACAAGAACCAAGCACTCACATATTCTCTCTGAGCACGCTTTTCCGCCTTGGCTTGCAGTTTCGCCAACTTCTTCTTTCCAACGTTTCCATCAACTCCGAGGGCCTCTGGTGACATCGGATCATAATCCTCCGCCTCCGCCTCCTCGTCTTCATCTCCACCAGCATCGCGCATCATGGCGTTCACGAAGCTATTATCCTCGTCTTCATCGAGATTCACGCGTCTCCGGCCTCCGGCGCGGCGTCGTCCTCCAACAACGACGGGCTGCTGCTGGTTCGCGGCGCCTCCGTCGTTGCCGGCCATGGCCAAGATGGCTTCAGTTCTCCGGCGGGCCGCCTTCTCATCCAAGTGGAGCTTGATGAGGCGAGCGATGATCAAGAAAAGCACCATCAGCAAGAAGCCAACGGAGCCCAAGAGGAGTGGGTCGAACTCGGTCATCGTGCTGAACCTGGAAGGGAAACAAAATGAGAATGTTACATACAATATGACAGCAAGACGCGAATGTCGACGCCCGATTGCACTGAAGGTAGTGTGAAGAGCTCAGCATACGGCGAAATATCTAGCAGCTAGCATAACTCGTATATCTAGAGGGACCCGTGTTAGAAGGAAACGAAGCGCTCTCTCATGACCACTTGAACAATACCCGCAGAGGAACAGCGAAATCACAGCACATTCAGAATTACAAAGCAGTAAAACACACACTTTCTAGGATACGCACTATCAGTTTCGATCGCAATTGATCCTGATCCTGCTGGAAAGACACAACATCGGATTTACCAGGCAATTACTCAGAACACAACCACAAAATTGCGAAAAATCAATAATTAACAGTTCAAAGGAAATATGAAGCGCCCAACGTGAAAATTTCAGATCCCGAAGGCCAGCATCGCACACAATGCTCCACCGTCGTGAACGACGCTAGACATGTGGATTTGGAACATGCATGTTGGAAAAGTATGAAAGGGCTCAACGCGCAGGTCATTCGTTCTGAGACCTTCTCTCCCACCGCTCCCCAATCAAGCACCAGCAGAAACGACCTTCCTCATGGTAACTGGTCCGGACGCTAATAAAGACCGTCTGGAAACTACAAACGAGACATGTCTGGGAGGGGACTTTAGTCAGCTTTACACAACATCAACAACATGACATCAATCAACAACGATATAACAACAACAAGAACTTCAGTAGGTAGGGTTACCCTGTTGGGTGCGAAGGATTCCGAAACGTTTCTTGATGGTGATGCGGTACTTCGAGTACTGATCTTCGGGCGAGAAGCGAGCAGGATGGGCCGACTGCGTTTCCTGTCCGCTGGGCGACTTGCTCTGAAATTGTATGCATGATTGTTGTGATGGATGTGCGACAGGATTACCTTCAAGGTGTAGACGCGCTTGCCCTCCTCGTTCAGGTAAAACTTGAGATACATGACGGATTGAACTGAAATGCACAGAGATTAACACTTTGAAGGATGTACCACTGAGGTGAAATAGTTGCTGAATGGACTGAATGACTCAATGGCTTAAATATCGACGCACGCACGAATGACTAAAAGATTGTTGATTCGCGATAACAGGTTCGCGGAATGACTAAAGATTGCTCAAAGCGGGAAAGTTGAAGATTGTATCACCAGAGAAGGCGGCTACAATTACCACCGATACTTCCACCAAATTCTGAACAGTTTTCCCGTCTCATAGCTCACCAACACATCGACAACGAAACAGCACAGAAAATTCCAATTTTTAGAAATTTCGTGAAGAATTTAGCACCAAACCAATCTTGGCAATCAATCCTGCTACGGCGAAATCGGCGCCGAATTCGACAACAAGCGCGCAAAATTAAACGAATTTCCCAGGTTATTCGAAAACAACACAACTCCCATAAGCAATAAGCGCACAAACCGTCCATTTGATCTAAAAAATTATCAAACACACCCGACCTAAAATCCGCCCCGTCGACAAGCGCGCGATCGGAGGGTAGACGGGTGCGAATCGTAAAAGCAAGGCGCGAAGGCAGGCTGCTCGTTGCGGGACCCAGACTAGGAAGCAGAGACAAATCTGATCGCGTCTGTTGTCATAGACGTTCACAGACCACAACGAGAGAGATGACGTTGCTGCTTCTGTAGTCTACAAACGAGAGATCACAGACTTGTCTGCTGTCTATAAATGAGACAGGTCAGGGATACTATATGTTATTACATGTTTCCACTCCCGTTCCTGTTGACTGAGAGGTGTGACAGTGTGTAAAGCGCTATATTTGACCGAACCAGAAGCTTTTACAAAAAACGTAAACTCTACATCTCATACAACTCCACCTTCAGTTCCCATCTCATCGTCAGACGCTTTCCCTGCGATACAATAAGGCAGAAAATGTCTTTTTCGTTCTTAAAAATGATTTCGTTTTTTTTCGATTTCGATTTCGATTTCAACTGTTCTATCTCACGAATTGAATAGAATCTCTCGAAATTCAGTATTTCCAATGTCTCTTCGATGGTCTCTGCAAATGGCGATAAGTCGACCCGAATTATATCCTCGTCGTGAATCATCGCATTGCAGCAGTTTGTTGTAAGTCGTCCGATCTGCTCCAACGTCATACTTAGTTTACACAAAGTGACACGCAGACCTCGCGGAGCAAGGCCAGGTCCCGGCACCATAGTTTTTTTGTAGGAAAATTTGTCGATCAGTAAATTCACGCATCTGGATGTGATGTCGCTTTCAACCATGCGAACAGAGTAGAGATAGCCACACGGTTGTCGTTCCACCAAATCCTCTATTTCCGTTTGGAAACCTCTGATACCGCTCAGATGTAGAGCTCCGAGATATGATGGTATGGTGAAGAACATCGGGCCAAGTCCGTTTACGTCGACTTCTTTCTGGAGATCGTAGATAGCCATGAAGTTTGAGTCGTTTACAGCGCCAGCACAATCCATACGTCCCCTTATTGGGACCGCAATCAGTTGTCGGAGCTTCTTAAAAGACACTTCATATTTGGTATTGTTCAGCTTTGGCGAATAGGTGAGTAAATCCGGATAACACTTAATGTAGACATTTGTGCAGAACCTAAAATCGACCCCTTCCACACTCCAGGTCTGTTCAAGCAAGGTGTCTTTGTGGATGATACATCTTGCGATCGCTATGCCACGACGTAGATCCACGGCTATGTCAAGAGAAAACCGGTTACGAAGGTGAGACACGGCAAGTGAATGCCAAGAACCCGAAAGCTCCGAAATGAGCCTCAATTGGCCAGTGACGATCAGCGATTCCACGGATTCTATGAAGTTCGCGGGAACGTTGTTCATTGCGGTAGAACACATCAGCTTTTTTTGCGAAATCCGCGCTTTATACGTTGTATGTGGTGCGAAACTAGCATTACTTTCGTCGCAACACGATGCTGGAGGAACTACGGCAAGACGCCGGAACTACGACTCTCAGGTGCTCTCTGGTCTCGCCAAGAAGATGACCCGAGTTTACCGCGTCGCCTACTCAAACCGAAGCTTGGTGAAATTCGATGCCGCCAGCCGCTCCGGTTCCACTTTGTCCATTGTGCTCCACTGAATTCAGCTTCCAACTGAATCGTAACCCCTCAACAGCATCGCTTTTGTCACTACACAATGCTGGAGCAGATAGTTTGAATGTCGGATAGTCGCTAGTCAACATTTATCTAAGGGAGGCCATAAAAGGACACAACATAATGATCCAAAAAGACATTTGTTCGGTACTCACAGAGTCTGAAGGAGTTTTTTAACGCACGGGGAATCATTCGGGCATCCCTCGCAGATGTACTTTTTGATTTGCTTCAGATCTGATGGCGTGAGTCCATCTGTGCGAAGGCTGTGGATCATGCACCTCAACGCCAGATTCAGCTGCGCGTTTCTGAACCACATGCAAAACCCGCCTCGATCTTGCTGTGATCCCTGAACGAAATTCCAGTTAAGATAACGGCAAAACCAAGGTACCATCCGGTTGTTGTCGGCGACACAGACGTAGCTCGGCGTGGGTGTTGTCTGCTGCCTACCATCGGGGTCAATAAAGTCTCTTCGGATTTCTACAGCCCATTTAGAATGATCAACGGTGCCATACTGAATGGGGTACTTTTGATCATCATCTTCGTATTGGATGGCGTGGACATCGGCGATGAATCTTTCGTGCTCCTGTTCCTAATGTAACTCAAAATCAGAACTGAGCAAAAGCGCGTTACTCACTCGACACGTGCATGGAAGTTTACCTCCAGAGCCCGATTTCCAGGCGTGGACCAAAAGTGACGAGCCATAATCGCTGTCCCACGAGACGTAGTCGTAAATCTCTGAATCTCCAACTTTACACTGTGAATACAAGAGAAATTGATACCTGTCCCCAGAATAGAAGATTTTTCATGGAGCTTGAACCTCAAATTCCCTCGACTGACTATCTCTAATTGGGCGTAATCGACTTCTCCCGTCTCGACCGGTTCGTTAGGGAATAAGTACGACAATCCCAAGCTGTGTATGTAGTTCTCTGAAAGATAGATTGTTATTAGTAATGTGTTAGAGGACCTGCCCAGTTTCTCGAGGTTGTCCTTATCAAGAGACACGCAGAAGAACATTTGACCTTTGGCGTTCGAGCCGTGAACATTCGACGCGAACCAGGTGCCGTCGTTCTGAGGATTGGTGGTATCAGTGGCTGGAAACTTTGGCAATGTGCTCTTCATATGGAATCCGCCTTGATTTAGGAACTTGAAGATCCATCTTTTTGAGTGTGCCACTTTCCAACTTGGCTTTTTTTTGCTATCTGGCTGGTCGTTGTAAAAAGTGGCTTTGAACTCAGGGACACCCTGAAATACATAACTATTGCTGTATATTCTACTAGAGCAGTTTAACAAACGCGGTACTGTTTGACTTGTTCCATTGTGGCATGAAAAGCGCTGTTCGTGAAGAAGTCTTCCTCAATCCAAGTCCCTGGATCGTCGCTTGTGATTGTGATCAACGTGCTGCGAGTGGATAGTTTAAACGCTATTAACCTAAACAAAATAAGTGTCTGAATTTGTCATAAGACCATACCAGTCAACGGGTTTCCCTTGTGTATCCAAACAGTTGACTTCTGAAAACCTTTTGTTATTATCGATGCTCACACTGCTCCCCGATTTCCACCCCGATCGCTTCCATCTTCGACTTTACGCGGTTCCCTTGTCAGTTATCTGTGGACCGTGTCAGTTATCTGTGGCCAATGAAGACTAACCTTTTCCCTGACTGAGCGAGAAAAAACCAGCAAACACCGCCACTGCCGTTTGACAAACATTTTCCCTGAAATGATACACATCGGTTTCTCGAAAAATTAAACATGTAGAGTCTGTGCATGAGGGAGATCTTACACATTATTACACGCCGCAAAAAGGGAGCGCCGGAAGAGCGCCGGAAGAAGCGCCGGAAAAAGGAGCGCCGGAAAGGGAGCGCCGCAAGATGCGCCGCAAGAAGCGCCGTAGAAAGGAGCGCCGCAAAAGGGAGCGCCGCAAGAAGCGCCGGAAAAGGAGCGCCGGAAAAAGGAGCGCCGGAAAAAGGAGCGCCGGAAAAAGGAGCGCCGGAAAAAGGAGCGCCGGAAAAAGGAGCGCCGGAAGATGCGCCGCAAGAAGCGCCGGGAAAAGGAGCGCCGCAAGAAGCGCCGTAGAAAGGAGCGCCGGAAAAAGGAACGCCGCAAGAAGCGCCGTAAAAAGGAACGCCGCAAGAAGCGCCGTAAAAAGAGCGCCAGAAGGGGAGCGCTGAAGCTTGGATTAGGAATATGCCTTGACTTTTAAGACTGAAGGCGAGCGCAGCGAGCCTCATTTTTTGTGTTTTTTGTTCGTTTTTTTTTGTTTTGTTTGGCGCCGGCGAAGCGCATGCCTATTAATTTTATGCGAGCCCTGTGGTCTTGACAGCTTAGCATACGGTGCAGAAATTAGGTGGCTATTTTCCGTACATGTATGGACGCTGTACGCCTTCTTGCTTAATTTTGGAGCTCATTTTTTTGAGGCGCAGTTTTCTTTGTCATTCGATGGTCACCGTTTCTAGAGCTCCGTTTCTATGACATCGTTCAGCTTCGTCACTCCTCTCAGCCAGACGTTCGTCTTCATATACAGCAGTCTAAACCAAGCATCCTTCGTTCCACTGCTGGATAGTTAGTAAACAAAACGGAAGCATAACATTGATAAAGAAGTTCTTTGGACACAACACAATGATCTATAAAGGGATCTCTATGAAGCTCCCTCCTTTTGTGTTAGTTTGCCCTCCTCTACTCCGATTGGTTCACAAGAGTGTCACACGATGATGATCAGGATAATTCTATTTCTTTACAATTTTATTTTTTAATTACAAAGAATGCTAAATAACTTGTAGATTATGAATAGCTCCGACATTTTGCGGGTTTGTGGGATCGGTAGCTCGAAACATTGGCAACGTGCTCTTCATATGGAGTCCGTCGTGATTTAGGAACTTGAAGATCCATCCTTTTGAGTAAGCCACTTTGCGACTTGGCTGTTTTGGGCTATCTGACTGCTCGTTGTAGAACTTTGTTTTAAAGTCAAGGTCACTCTGAAATAACTATTGCTGCATGTTCGACTGGAAGGGTTTAACGTACGCGGAATTGTTTGACTTGTTCCATCCTGGCATGAAATGCGCTATTGATGAAGAAGTTGTCCTCAACCCACGTCCTTGGGTAATCGCTTGTGATTGAACAACGAAAACAATACCTAAACAAAATAAGTGTCTGAATTTGTCGTAAGAGCATACAAAATGCGCGGTGATGTCCTTGTTGCCGATTAGAAAGGTGAGTTCGTAATTTCTTATAATTTTCTCATCATCCCTCGTGGCGAGCCAAACATTCTCATAACACACGGACTTTGTTAAGCGATCTAAATACATCATGAAAATCAAAACCGCTTTTAACACTCTTGCAAAGCTTAACGGCAACTTCTCTTGGGATGGTCACGCCCATGTAAGCTCGATAGATGGTGATGGTAACAGCTAGATCTTCGAGGAGCCGCCATATGGAATGTTCGACATATTGCGTGAGTTCGAATTTTGGGCTTGTTGTATACATAATTTGATAAGATTGATGTTTCACCATCGTTAAAGCATACAGTGATCTTTGCTTGGTAGTGCACGCTTGATTTGTCTGAGTCGTTTGTACGATTCCCGTGACGCACTCTGCCGCATGACACTGATGGCTATTTCTGTTCGGATGTCAACCTCATCGAAGCTTGCTTCTGTATCGTCCCATCTGTCCGACATTGCTGTAATGACTGAACGTGCATGAAAACTGTCGCACATTAATTACGTGTTATGAGGTGTTCCTTCTCGAGCATAACACGAAAGTTCCCTTTTGCGACCTTTCTTCCCTGAAATACAGTCGATGAGCCGAACATATTACCTATCATCTATCATCTAGGATCTATCATCATTCTGCACGTCGTATTGAAATTTTGAACTTTGTTAAGTATCTGTTCCAAAAATGCTCATTTTGGGGCTTGTTGTATACAAAACGATTGCTGTTTCACCATTGTTAAAGCAGACAGTGGTCTTTGCGTGGTAATCGCTTGATTTGTCTGCGTCTTTGTACGAGACACAAAACGATTACCTGAACCAAAAGTTTATACCGCGCAATGAATAGGGAATCCCCAATTATCACGTCCTCAATCCTTGACTATGTCATCATTGATAGTCCCTTTGGAGCATTTTTGGAATAGACGGATGGTAAACTTAAAAATTTTGATGTAGCGAAACTTCACTCGCGGCAGGCACGAAAGTGTCCAATACGACATGTTTGCCGTAGTTACCGTACTAACTGGAATCTAACCGATGTGGAACCGAGGGACTGCTCCAAAAAACACCGGCCAAGATGCAGACAAACAGAGGGCGTAAAATAGAGTGGACCCATCAATATTGTGCACATTTTCAACCTTGCTCCAAAAATCTGTTCTTCAGGGTGGAGCATGTATACTGTAAGTCCGAAAACTGTCTACAACTTTTTACAAACGACGAGAAGTGAAATGAATTTATAACCAAATGAAAGAGCAGGAAATTCTACACAAACCGTTTCAATTATAATCATGCTCGCGCCACCCTTATCTGTTCAAAAATTCATAAAGAAAACGGTCATAAGATCGCATAAGTGTTTAACGAACTAATGCACTTGATTCGGTAAATGTTGAAACGTTCCATTTAGATATTTCGATCAATAACGACTCACATTTTTAAACTATTGAAGCTCAGAAACGTTGTCGACATCGATTGATCGGTTTAGTTACCTGAAAATAGAGAGTATATACACAAACATCTCCGATCGATTTTTCATCGGCGACGGCCGCGAAATGTTGCGACAGCCGACGTTCTCATCGATTGGCGCGCCGTTTTTATGAATTGGCGCGTTCCGTTGAGCTGTGTTTCGAAAGGGACTACAAACCGACTTTATGAGTTTTGCCATCTTTTCACTCTTCAATCAACGACAGCAGCGTTCAATACATCCTGTGACGTCCACCGACGCTCTAATCGATTGACGCGCTACTGTTTAAAAAAAATTTTTTATGTCCGGCGTTCTTAGAGAAGAAGTAAAGATGAGCATCGATAAAGATTGCTTTATTTTGATGTTTACTTTGAGTTCCCGAACGAGGGATCCTGTACGCGAATATATATCGTTCGAATCGCTTTATCAGCTGATAACCAATTGTTGTTTTTGAATCCGAAATTAATGAACCCGCAATGAAAAGAAATGAATACCGGAGCGAGCATGTAATTGACTAGTCGAAGATGATTTTTGACTAGGCAACCTACAATCTTGCCATCCCGTCCCCTTTCTCTTATTGGTGGAAAATCCAAGGTCGCATTCCGAGAGAGAGAGAGGAGATTCGTTCGGGTGAGAGGAATGCGAAAACTGAAATCCATTTCTGAAAGAGGAAAACTGTTGACAGATCAACGATTGAACCGAGGAAGAACCTTCACCTACACACTTTTTTATCTATTTTAAATTTTAAATTTTTATCTATTTTAAAAACCTATACACTTTTTAATTTATTTTAAACAAGCACATGCATTAATACAGAATATACAGTGGCGGAAATATAAATAGGGACACCTGTGGAGAAAACAATCTTACGAGTTTTAGGTGAATTTTACGGTAGCTGATTCCAAACAACTTTCGCTGTCCGACGTACAATTTCCTACTGATTCCCATCATATATAGACGTTGGGTAATTTCCCCTGATCAGACAACACTTTCGTTGCGAGACCATACTGCGCTCATTTTGTCGCGGAAATATAAATAGGGACACCTCCTAAATACAGCTATAATTCCAGTTTTATGAAACGGAAAAAGGTACGCACAGTTTTATTGACGCCTACTGTTGGTATTTAGCGGGTTTATGTGTGGTTTCGACAATCCTCAGGTGGTTAGGGTATTCAAAACTATTAAACTTGTAACAGCACAGTGTGAAGACGAATATCGAGTGTTTCCATGTGAAATTCACCCGCAAAATCGCCAGAGTCACGGCAGTGATCTTTTTCCCCATCAAAAATAGTACGGGGAATCAAAAACGTCGATTTAATTTCTGTCTGAAGACCTCTTGCCCTTCAAAACTTAGATCCCTATGTTGGCCAGACTTCTTGTTAGGGTTCCTAAATGTCCGGAAACGCAGGGCTTTTAGCTTTTTATTGATATTACCATGTTAACCAGCGTATTCGAAAACCTATTTTAGTGTTTTGTGGCATCAGAGCAGCGATACATGCGGATACGGGACGTGGACAGGTCACAGCATAGAATTTTCAATGGAAAATACACGTTTTCAGAAGAAATTTAGAAGAACCGTCTTGTTTTTTCAAGTTAACTCAGGAAATTACGAGAAGATAGTAATTAGGGGTTATTTTATTCGCTCTACAACGTAGTGTAATTTAAAAAGGCTGCAAAACCGGTCTTCTACATCGTTTCGGGACCCACATAAGAATGCTCAGTAATGTGGCGTTCTAAGTTTTGAAGGAGAAAAGATCTCCAGACGCCAATTAAACCGGCGTTTTTGCCTTCTCGTGCTATGCTTGACGGAGAAAAAGATGTTAACCGTAGTTCTGAAGATTTTGCGGGTGAATTTCACATGGAAACACTCGATATTCGTCTTCACACTATGCTATTACAAGTTTAAGAGTTTTGAATACCCTAACCACCTGAGGATTGTCCAAACCACATTTAAAGCTAAATATCAACAGCAGGCATCAATATAGTGGTTACTAACATTTTACGTTTCATAAAACTGGAATTATAGCTGTATTTAGTAGGTGTCCCTATTTATATTTCCACCACAAAATGAGCTCCGTTTGGTCCCGCAGCGAAATTGTTGCCTGATCAGGGGAAATTACCTAACTTCCATATATAACAAGAATAAGTAGGAAATTCTACATCGGATAGTGAAAGTTGTTTGGAATCAGCTACCGTAAAATACATCTGAAACGCAAAAGATTTTTTTCTCCACAGGTGTCCCTATTTATATTTCCGCCACTGTATGTCTACAACTGACGACTTGTTGGGTCGGTAACATGTTTGCGTCAAGGAGAGGGGGGGGGGGGGGGGGCGGAGGGTGGAGGTGTAGGCGTGAAGAGATTGTCTTGAAGCTCCGGAAACGGAGACTCTCTGGAAACTTCATCAACCACATCCAATAGGTCTTAAATCTTCGGACTCTCAAAGTCCAGATCCATAAGAGTCAAGGCGCGTTACACTGTTCCACAGTCTTCAGTACAAAAACGGAACGACCAAGGAAGTTGGTCAATTTTGCTCCGTCGCATCGCGTTTTTAAGTGCATGGAACGGAATAAGCCTCGAATTCAAACGCTGACGAAGATCGTTAAAATGTATATTGTGTCTGGTTCCCTCTTTTGGATGTCGTCCGTAACGCAGACGTAGTTCGACCCTGCCTGCCGTCTGACTAATGAAGCACTGGAAAGCTTCGCAAAATGCATCGCTTTTTCCTATCGGAAATCCATAAATTCCCCTGTCAGCAGACTATTTTTCCCCTGCAATGGATTCAGTTCCCCATGATTTTATCGATCGAGTCATATCCTTCGACATAAGGAAAATTGAAGGATTTCAGAAGCTGACTTCACTAATATGGTCAAAGGCTGCACAGGAGTTTCTCACTTGCGACTATGTGAGGCGGCTGAAAGTAGTCAAGAGTGGCGCAGATGGAAAATGGTATTATAGCGCTTACTCGACTAATCGAGAAAGGCTAACTTTAAGAGACATTCATAGGATGAAGCTGAAGAGGGCAAGAGGGCTTGTGATAATGGATAGTCGAGAAGTAGAGAGGGGAACACCACTTCCAACTGGGATACAGAGTTTCCTCCTTCGTGTTGCCTTTCCTCTCGGGGTGACCTACCTGGAACTAAAAGCACAGAGTGATCACTCACTAGTTGAATCAATTCTCATGCAAGTTTTCTCCAGTGGGTATGTTTTTCGAAGAATCAACCTCCGCTGCCTATCACACGCATTCTGCATGGACTCACAGGACCTCCTTCACAGGATTATAAAAAATCATGTCAAGTCAAATGTTTTAGAAGGATTGGCTTTGCCATCAGACTTGGATCCGAACTTCTATACTGCTGAGCTCGAGGAATCAGTTGGAGAATGGATAACCCAGAGGCAGTTCAGCGACGCCATCATCCCACCGGTCAATATTCCAAGAGCTACCATAGAAACGGTGCTTCGAAATTGGAGCGAGAATCCAAAGTACCTATACTTTCGGTCACTAAATCACTTCAGCAAAGAAGACCTTTTGGATTATGGATTTGTCAAAGTTGATCCTCTTTTTATAAAACAAGATACAAAGACTGGATTGCGACTTTACGCACATATGGATGGGTCGAAATTTTATTTGTGGTGCGATTAATGTAAAATAAATACAACGTGAATTTTAGATCACTTCGCAACGCACTTAGTACTTTGTATTATAATATTGCTATTTTTGAACGGGTTCCTTATTTGGCTGGGTCTCTGTAAACGTAAGAGGATCTTCCTCCTTCTTCGTTAGCCTGCGGTTCTTCCTTCTTCTCTTCCTTCACGGGTTCAATATTTTCGGATCCTTCTTTTCCTTAACATCGAAAACGACATGTTCCTCCTTGTTCTCGTCGATGTTCTCTCCAGAGATGTATCCGTTGTCTTTAGCCTATCCTTTCTGGACCTTCTTCTTCTGCTCCTGCTTATTAATTTCGGTTAAAGTGTGGTGCGAGCACTTGGGTCGGCGTTGTGTTGATATGGAAACCGGGGGGAGAAACGACGAGATGGTTGTTCAACGAGACTTCGAGACTTCCTGTGTGTGGGACGCGGGGCATTACTTTGGAAAATACGTTATATCCGTCCGTGGTGGAGCCGTGCCCGGTTAGTACAAAATCAACCACAACCACTGATCAACAATCAATAACGAAATTAGGTACACTGCGCGGACGGCACTCGCTTGCTCGGAGCTTCACGGTGCGAGTCCGGGGCGTCTTCTCTACAAATGTAAAAGTTACATGTTTAACTCGTAATCGATTGGTCGGAGTAGATTCAACGCCAGACTCAGCCCTCACTTGGTCTGCGGTCTCAAATGGTCCTTCATTTGTGCACTCAGCGATTGCTAAATGAGTTGAGTGAGCAGTCGTTCTTGGCCGTCCCTCAGTCTTTCATTCCATAGTAGACCTCCTTTTATTTATTGGGAATACCTCAATCCTCAATCATCAAAAAGTCCTGATCCCTTCAGCGATATGGAATGAACTTGTACATGTGGCACCGAAAATTCTTTTAAAGTGAAAGTCGGCATTTCCCAGTGAACACAATTCAGAGAGCTATGACCCACTTAAGAAGAGATTAGTCTTCCACTTCTTCAAGAACGTTCTATTCGAAGATTTGTGACGATCTCCGATAAGTCACGAAAAACGTTGATTTGACAAATGGTTAGACATCACCCGCTGCCAGAATGCGCAAGGATGATTTATGCCATCACATGAACGGGGTCAACTCAGTTGTTTGTATATCAATCTCATCTCTGAAAATTGTGTTTTGCCGTATGGATACCGACAGCCGAAAGTGGACAAAGAAGAACACGGAATGCGAAAACAAAAAGTGACAAGAAATCACATTCAAACAAACAATATACACAAGTAAAACACGGTCGACTTTTTCAGTACAAAAAGTGGCTTGATTGATGTGCGGATTGCAAGTGGGTTACATGAAATGTCGCAAAATAAAAATACTGCACCGAACGCACATACATTTAAGAAGCACCTCGTATGTCAGACTGTACCGCAGATCCCAAATGTTCTTCCCAATCCTCCTGTTATTCCTTGTGGCCTCAGCTGATGCCTGTGCCCCGATGAAACCAACGGAAAGGGACATGTCTAAGGGAGTGTGTGAAGATCCAGATGATATGGGCGTCTGTATGTTCTCTATTCCAATTTATGCCTCAGATATCAGTCCATTTTTAGGCCCGGACCCCACAAAAAAATCGAAAATGACGACAACATCAGCACTCATGACGACCACGACCACAATCACTCCGACTTCGACTGTTACTGCTTCTACAAGTACCACTACTAGTACGACGACGACAACAACGACCAAATTACCGCCAAACGTGTGTCCAGCTCCCAAATTCACCGGTCAACCCGATTATACCGTTGATTTCAATGGGAAGAACTTTGTTCTGATCGCAGATCTGGTGAACATGCCGCAACACTATATTCATGACCAGGATAAGCATATCGCCAAAAAAAGTAAGTGCTATGCTAACAGATTTCATAATCTACTCATTTAGCCGAATACAGAAACCACATAGTTTTCGATCTGAACGAAAAGGCAGCTGGCACAAACGTTATGGAAGTGTACTGCTATGAGAGGGAGGAAATGTGCATTTGCGAGGGGAATGGGAACTGCTATAGAGAACACGTAGCCCACACAAAAGAGGACTACATAAAAGTTCAACTTGACTGCGTAACGAAAGGTACGACTATACTGCTTTTACTATGACAAATGCTGCTCTTAGGGAACTGTGCTGTCGATGGACATATGGTAGGAGGCAGTAAGAAGGTGTACAAGGATATACAGTACTTGTCATGCAACGTCTGTGCCGACAATGTCAAGCTGTCAAGGACAATTCTGCACCTTTACGGCGTAGGTTTCAACTGGAATTCCTTGAAAAACCTTCTATACAGCTTGCTATCGAACTGCCGCTGAGTTGCAGAAGATGGACACCGAGACGTGTGCTCTCGGGTCCGAAATGTCTTCGCAAGTGTGCAAACCTGACATGACGGAAATTGTGAATACAGTCGCGATTGAAGCTTCCATTAGTTGGCATTTCTTCGATGTGGGAGAACGTGAGTGTCGCCTTGTTTCTAGTCATGTTTAGCTGCGGTTTCAGGTTGTCGATACAGAAATGGACTTGATCTACTTTATTTCAAGAAAGGTGCAAAAGAGGACGAAAGACTGGGCCTCTTCGGAAACGCAGAGCATTGCATCGTAACCGAAAATCACAAACATTATTCGACTTTCGGAATGTGGGCGTTATGGCAATATTGCACGAAAGGTAGGTATGACCCAAGGGGAATAGTCATAGTCGGGCATAAATCTGTAACCTGTTTCGTATTTTGCGTCCAATCTCTACTTACTTACAAGGAGAGGTTCCAAACTGTCCCACGCCGATTCAGGTGCATGCCAGAATGTAGCAAAACCTGATAGGTTTCATCGGTGAATGGCCTCACAAAAGCTCTAAGAAATGGTCAAAAAACTGATGAGACCACCGTATCTTTTGTAGTATTAGGGACATCGTGTTAGGACCTTACAATTACAGGGGACAAAATCCACTATTAAATATAGCTTAATCTCGCTATTCACCGATGAATTCAGCCTTGCCCCGTCGGCAAGATTGGTTTTACAAAATGCTTAATGTGGTCATAATCGTGTGTCTCGAGAGGTACATTGTCCTTTTATAGGTGAATGCAGCGTGTACGGGTGGCTATGGGAGACCGGAAAATTTATCTCTGTGGATGACCCAACGAAAATAGAAACTTATCCGTCCCAAAAAGCGAAACAAGCAGCTGGTAAACGATACCACGATCAAGATGCGTACGTGTCAAAGATCGTCTGGATCGGCAAAGGACCCTGTACTTGCAACGTCAAGTAGAGCTATCCAGGGTATACGAATTCTGTAGATTTGTGAAAAATAAATTGTGGCAAGTGTGCATTTTTATATTCGATTAATCGGAGATGTTCAGCTTTGAATATGTTTTATGGGAATGTTCTCTTTGTTTAGTCTCAACCTTTCCTTTTTTTCTGAAGTTCGTTGAGTTGAGTCAGCGGTCGTTGCTGACCCGAACTTCTAGAAGATATGGAACACCAGACAAACAAACAATTCAATGGTGTCGAGGAGAGGGTGGACATCAGTGTTCTCAGTATTCTCCTATTGAGGATTCCTGCCATGGTCTGCGACGTCAGAGAGCGTGTTGTACACACTCTCAAATTTGGGTAATTAAATTTTTACGTACAAGTGAAAGAAGACAGTTATATAGACACGAGCATAGTATCATGAAAAGGGCTGGCGGCGACGGAGTTAGAAGACTGCGGGGAGAGCGACCGGCTGCGGGACCGCTTGAGGTTCTCTGGTGACAAGACTAACGGAAATGACCAGTGATCATCGGCAGTGAGGGGCTGATGTTGTGGCTCCCTTGCACAGTGGAACGCTGGTCGTCGACGGATTTGGTTCTGTCATGAACTGATCATCTGAAATGCGAGAGGAAAGAAGATGCGGGAGGCGATAATAAGGACCCGTAGATCCAACATGTCGCCAACAAAAACAGTAATCCTCGTCCTACCAGCCGCGTCGCTCTGTCAGGCCAATGCCGAAGTCTGCACCAATGGTTATCTTCCACGCCACATTTCGCTTGGAAGGGCACATACTCATAAATGCAGCATGTTAATGGAGGCGCTTTGCTTGAAACAATGAAGGAAAACGGCTGTCTTCGTCAGAGCTTTTTCACACTTTTGCAAACAAACTGAAGTTATTTTCTGGGGTAGGACACACTAAGAGCTTTTTCGACTGTTTGAGAAAATCGATCTTAAGGGTTCAAAAACATCCGTGCAAAGAAAGACCTTTCTCGCTGATATCAAAAAAAAACTTGATCTGTGGCGACACGGAAAGTGGGTCGAGTTTTTTTTAGCATGGGCGTCACCGTAAACAACAGAGTACACATCAGATCAAAGTCCAAAATAACCATCTGATTTGTAGAAGACGAATCGGCAAACAGTTTTTGTCTTGTAGACGTATGACAACCTAAGATACGACTAAGTTTGACCAGACTTCGAAGTGTGGGAGGGACTGCCTCGACTGCAGTCTTCTTTCTGTGGGAAAGTGAACGCAGTACATTCATCATTTTTGCGCAACGAAAACGTGTTTGACAACGGAATGCACAACACAATTGTGTTTTGGTGTGTGGACTCCAAAAGCCAGTTCCACCTCGAAAAGTATGGACACGGTAGTCAAGGAATAGTGGATCACAGTTACCTGGGTGGATTATTGGACTATTATGGAACTTCTAAGCATAGGCTATCTCTGGCGCCATTGTGCGAAGATGATGTATGCCATTACGTAAACGGGTCAACTCACTAATTTGTAGTGGATATCAATCAATGAAATAAGAAGGTCAGAATATGGAGATAGTGTCTTGATTGATGTGTGAATTGTATGTAAATAAAAATACTGTATCGCCGCATAAATCGGAGGAACACACCTACATTTAAGAAACACCCTGAGTGTCGGATTGCACTGCAGATCCCAAATGTTTTTCCCGATCCTCCTGTTATTCCTTGTGGCGACAGCTGATGCCTGTACTCCGATGAAACCAACGGAAAGGGACATGTCTAAGGGAGTCTGTGAAGATCCAGACGATATGGGCATCTGTATGTTCTTTATTCCAACTTCTGCCTCAGATATCAGTCCATTTTTAGGCCCGGACCCCACGAAAACACCGAAAATGACGACAACGTCAGCACTCATGACGACCACAACTACTCCGACTTCGACTGTTACTACTTCTACAAGTACCACTACTAGTACAACGACGACAACAACGACCAAACTACCGCCAAATGTGTGTCCAGCTCCAACATTCACTGGTCAACCCGATTATACCGTTGATTTCAACGGAAAGAACTTTGTTCTGATCACAGATCTGGCGAACACGTCACCCTATTCTTACGACAACAAGAACATAGCGAAAACACGTGGGTAATTCGACCAATTTCCTGATTACGTTTTTTGTTTAGATCTATACAGAAACCACAGAGTTTTCGAAATTAACGAAAACAGTGCTGGTAATACGGCTGTCACAGTGTACTGCTATGATGGACAGACCTTTTGCATTTGCGATGGAGGTGGAAACTGTTATAGAGAGCCTGTAGCTGCGAGAAAGCAGGACTTCATTAACACTGTTCTCACTTGTGAGAACGAAGGTATTTTTTTGTTCATTTGTGGGAACGAGATCTGAATCGGTATTCGTTTATATGTAAATTAGTATTAGGATGAAGCAAGTTGATTTAGCTGTCAGACTAAGGGACTTGCCAGAAAAGTGGAAAGTACGCTGGTCACCTCTTTATTGGTAGCCGACATGAAATGCAATGAAAGTGATACCTGAGAGACTGATGTAACAGATTACATAGTGTCAGAGCTCGGGGCGACTCTCACCACGAGAGTACAAGCTGGTATAGTTTGATAGATCCCACTAGAAGCGTGAAGCATCTCGACGCTCTGTTTGATTTGATTTTGAACGGATCGTGAGACAATTAAATGGGATTAAAATCTAGTATTATTTCGTTTTCGAGGGAGTCAATAGCATGAGCAATTAAGTGAGTAAAAAGTGAAGGAAAATTCTTCAAATTGACAATGCGAATTGTACTTGTTTTTGTGGATAGCATGACATGGAACTGATTTAGGTAAATGTACCGTCGATGGACATATGGTAGGGGGCAGCAAGAAAGTGTACAAGGATATACAGTACCTGTCATGCAACGTTTGTGCCGACAATGTCAAGCTGGACAATTCTGCACCACTACGGCGTAGGTCTCAACTGGAATTCCTTAAAAGACCTTCTATACAGCTTGCTATCGAACGGCCGCTGAGTTGCAGAAGATGGACACCGAGACGTGTGCTCTCGGGTCCGAAATATCTTCACAAGTGTGCAAACCTGACATCGCGGGAATTGCGAACACATACGTTATTGAATCGTCTCTTAATTGGTATTATATTGACAGGGCACAACGTGGGTTCAGCCGCTTATCGTCATAATCATCTGGTCTTTCAGGCTGTCGATATAGACAAGGACTTGACCTTATGTACTTAATGCAAAGCGAAAAAGAAGACGAAGAGATTAGTTCTTTTTCGGGTGGAGAACTCTGTGTCGTGACAGAAAATCACAAGCATTACTCCACCAGCGGAAGGTGGGCGTTATGGCAGCACTGTGCAAAAGGTAGCCGTTCATGATTAGATGAAGCATGAACCATTTCGAGTTGTAGGTGAATGCAACCTGTATGCATGGCTGAATGAAGACTCCGTATTTTCGTTGGTCAATGATCCCAACAAGAAGTACGCATATGCTATGCAGAAAGCGGCCCAAGCGGCAGGTAAAACATACGACGATCCAGATGAATATGTGTCGAGGGTCGTCTGGATCGGTTACGGCCCTTGTACTTGCAACGTCAAGTAGAATTATTAATGGATTTTTGCATTTCGCGCATTTTTTTGTTGAGTTGATTTATAAATAAAAGTAGTTGTGGATTTGCAGCTCTGCCCTTACTGTGCCGTCGGCGATATGAGGATGATGCATAGTCATTGACCTGTTTTACTGTATTAGGGATATAATATTTTAAGATGTGTATCCCCAGAGACTTGAGTTCACCGCTCAACTTACGCAACATGCCTTAAAGTGCAGCTTGGTACTTTACAGTATGTGCTATGGCTGTAGGAATCTGATCATCACGCCGGTCTGATTATCGTCGTTTCCTGACTGTGCGTGTGGCTCACTGGAAACTATTTTATTTGATTTTGTCGATTTTCGATCGGTCGGTTCGATGCCGGCCTCAGCCCTCATTTTTGAAGTCAGCCACACCTCCTTATACGCGATTTTCTCTTCGCTTCCTTCTGCAAGTTCGTCTAATATCGATAAAGACCAAAAGATTCTTTTTCGCGACTTTGGCTTGTTTACAGCATTCTCCAATGTATTATGTACTTTTCCTGGTGGCACATGTGGTC
Organism: Steinernema hermaphroditum; assembly: GCA_030435675.1. Taxonomy (NCBI): domain Eukaryota; kingdom Metazoa; phylum Nematoda; class Chromadorea; order Rhabditida; family Steinernematidae; genus Steinernema; species Steinernema hermaphroditum. The sequence continues at coordinate 1,913,678 of CM059623.1, forward strand.
CTGGACAGAATATAAACAAAATTGTCGTTGCCCGATAGATTATGCATCTGATAGTGGTCTTGTTTTAGTGACCACATTTGAAAATCCAGGGTAAATCGGCAATCGAAACCTGATATAAGTTGTGGGGCAAACTTATAATGCATCATAGCTTTTTAACCATTTGTATTTTACCCTTGAAACAAGAAAAACAATATTACTGGTAAGCAGCTTATCGTGATATGCACACTGTTTCTGCTGACCTTTGATCACCCCACAAACCAAAACAAGCATCAAAATATTTGATCAGCACTGTAGTTATCATAATCGCAGACTGTGTTTAGCGAATGTAACGTTTTCGATGTCCAAACTTTGCTACTTGAGCAGCATGTGCTGTTGTTTCCCAAATCAACGATCACCGAGTGTGAAAAACAGGACGTGGAAACTGGTATACTCCAAATTTTTAGTATCCGTGTGTTACTGGAAGTAAACGCGCATTCTGTTACATAATTTTTGGATGGGGTTACTTTCCTCTATATTTTGCTGTTTCGAGAAGTTAGTCGATTTCCTTGTAAACCCTGTTTCTGTTTATCTCTTTTTTCTCTCTTATACTGTGCGCTGTCCACCGGTAAACAAGTTATTTTGACGGCACACACTCCGTACACCCAAAAAACAAATAATCGCTCACTTAATGACATAATATTGACCGACGCTAACTGGATTGATCTTCGCGTTGGTACGACCTTCCACTTCTGTTGAGACGCGCCATTGATGTTGTGATATAAATAACGTACTCTCTAGGGATTTTTGAAACGAATTGTTGAGGCTAATTTCGTTAGTGACTCAAACGGATCTTTATTCTTTCACGTTTGGGAAAATATTTTTTGAATAGCAGACTCAAAAGATCAGATTCCTTCCCCATTCTGCGTGTTCCATGGGGCGAGGAACTAATGGGCTTGTTGCGCTCTCCGGTAATGTGATCTCACGAGCTGTAATTATCCATCGTATTGCGTTCTGACATTGAAAACGGGGCGCTGTAGGCATCTTCTATATTCGCATTTTTCATGGCTATTTCAATATCACACTAATTTCTGAGCAAACGAGGCTAATTTCGTTTGTGACTCAAACAAAAAAAGCTTTTGTTGCGCTTCTTTATTCTTTAACCGATTTTGATATTTTTGGAAGTAAGTCTCCGATGTACTGGTTAACTGTAGTTTAATAATTTCTTTGACTATATTATTATTTTCATCCACATCTTTGCTCGTAAAGGGTAAATGCCGAAAATCTGCCATTGACTTTGACTGAGCGAGACTGCACATTTCCACATTGGCCTCTACATCAGTTCACTGTTCTACGCATGATATTCTTTAGTATATTGACGCAGAGGTCTCGAAGTGCCCATCGCTTTTTTATTTATATTGTGGTCATTTGCAAGAAGTGGTGCGATAAGAGCGCAGACGATAAACATAAATTTCATCGGACGCGAAACTCAGAGGTCCGTCTCTTCCTCTCTTTAGCAATGTAAACTAATGAGTTATCATCCTTCATTACAACTTGATCTTGCGCTAGATATCTGTTTGAACGAGAGCAAAATTCCTCCTCTTCCAACAGTATTTCTTAATCTCTCTGAACGTCTGGCTGGTTGGGCGGCAAACCCTATGACAGTTGTGAGTGTTCTGGCTTCCAGAGGGAATTGGGACACCCGGAAGCCGTAGTCCCACCACCGCTGACAATAAGATGCAAGAAGCCAGGAATCCGACTGCGTGAGAAGTCATTCTGCAGTCGTCGTGAAGGTCGTTGACGCTTTAAGGAGACCGGCGAAGACTCAATTTATTTGTTGGTTACGATGCGTATCGTATTCGAAATTTAGTACAAGACAAGAGAGCCGACCGTAGTTAGATATGGGAACATTTTTGTTCATTGAATTTGGCCAGGGCGATACGATCGAATACCTCGGATTCGATGAACACACACGGAAGCCATAGTCCCACCACCGCTGTGTGAGGACAGGAATCCGTTCCTCTAAGGTCTTGTTTTTGGGTGACATTGACATTAAATTTTGATGAACAAAACAGTTTTTAGTTTTTCGCACATACGTTTGCTAGTACGTTTGCAAAGTAGATAATTGTATTCCGGCTGCGTTTCGGACGTTCCGTGCACTTTCGGCCTATTTAGAAATATTTCCTCCCGATTTTTCTGCAGAAAATCGGGAGGAGTTTCTTAGTTTCTGTATATCGCTTCGGGAATTTTTACTTCAGATAAGATTGGTTTCTTGGTGGCCGTTGTAGCCTCGGTGGGGCCGTTCATGCGTTTCCTCCTTGTGTTAGATCGGCCCAGGGCTGTGCGAAAGTAACCTGGAATACGGAACCGGATGAAACGGGGTTCGAATCCGCCCTAAAGAAAGACATTTTTGGCTTTTCGGGAAGATACTTCTTTTATTTTTTGCTTTAAACTGGGTACACTGAAAAAAAATGAAAGAATTCAAATGTTTGTCCCTAGGGAGTATTCGCTGCGCTACTGAATATTTCGATTCTCAGAGCTTTCTTGCAGTGTCCCATGCGATGCTTTTGCTTACTTTCTGTAACATCGAGCACAAAGCGTGATCACAATCTTCATTCAGCTGGTATATCTTGTGAATTTCGAATGACCTGTCATGCTTATTTCGTACAGTCCTGATTTTGCACTTTAAATTGTTTCAGTACACACTGATTAGCTTATCCTATGACAAATACTGTTCCAACAATATTTGCAGGGGGTAAACATTAGCGTTAAATCACCAAATTTGTTTATTTTCTTCCGTCTTATGTTTCTCAAGCGAGTTTCCGGTTTTATCTCTTGAATCGAAGTGACATGAAATTAACCAAATCGGTGTATTGCGGCATATAGAAGTACTAAAACACACTTGGGTTGTTAGTTTGCTTCTTTCTTGCGCAAGAGTACGAATCGAATGGTCCGCGATCGGAACGTGTCCGCCCACATATGATAATCGAAAATTGGGACGGCTTACATATATCCCTTTCGCAAGGACCGTTCGGTGCCAGGGAGCGCAGACGAGCAGAGATAATGTAAACTTTCGTTTTTTGAGCACATTTCATATACTGTTCAACTAGCTTTGAGTACTAATATGAAGCGGTAAGGAGGCTACTTTTACTCTACCAAAAAGTGCTTTGAAGAGTACTCAAATAAAGGGGTAACGCAAACGTTGTTGTCTATCTCTCGACGAAGTCGTCCCGATCACTGCAAATGGCGACCAATGGCAACCCTATCTGTGTGCTCGAGCATCAAAGGGAAGAGGTGAATCCTGTCGGGGTGGGATAGAACGAGCTGCAGGTCATCTTCGCCTGGCGGAGCCGATAATATAGACCATATTCGGTGGATAACGCGCCAATACCGACGATCAGGCCGGTCACACCCGTTCAAAAATCAAGTAAAATTCTATTCATCATGACAAAAACTTTGCGAAAAAAAAAAATTAAAAAAAAAAAAAAAAAAAACAAAAAAAATTTTTGTTTGCAATTGCTTGTTTCGTATGTCCATGTGAGTAATGCGTTAGAGCAGTCATTTCGAAAACAACTGAATCATACCGTTTGGCGAACATTTCACATAAGACAAGTTTTGTGACCTGAATTATTTTCGGCGTTTGATCATCACTAATGTTCCCTGTGCAAAGGGAACATGTATTCGAGAGGAGTCTATAGTGGCCGCTCTTGCACTGTTTTTTTACTAAGTAATAAGTTCTAATATATAGGTTCTAACTGCTTCATTTGGCCCTCTCCATTGACGAGGCCTCAAGTTCTTTTTCTTTCTCTGCATGCTACGTGGAAGTTTGTATTGGAAGAAATTGTTGGCTATTTTATCATTTGACACGAAGGATAAGCTTCAGCGTTTTTTAAAGGGACGCTTAACTACGTTTAAATTGCAAAGGTGTAATAAGTGTATTTAGTATTCTGTGTATTTTTCTAAATCTAATCCGTTATAACCGACGTATGAACTAGCCTCGTTTTCACTTCGATCTGATGCAAATTTGATAAAATCAGTCTTGGAACGAATCCTTCATTTTTGGTGGCGTATACGTCATTCTAGTGTTATAGGCTCGAATGCCTCTCGGATGATGTTTCTTTTGTCGTCCTACAAAAGCGTGCCCGTGCAAGATAATTTTTGTCTGCAGGAACCCGGATATTCGTTGTAGACAAGGGGTAGGCATCTCTATGGTTCTGAAATTACATCTTTGAATTTCTCGTATCTATAAAAGGGAACGCTTCACCGTGTTCAAACTCAACGCAACGGTGATAGGTCTATGTTTCCTAATCAAATCCGTCATGACTAAAACCGACGCACGAACTAGCCGTGTTTTGACTTTAACTGACGTAGAATGGGTTTCGTCTGATCAACGCATTCTACTGCGATAGACCTTTCCGATGCTGTCAGTTTCTTTTCACCATATAAAAGTTACTTACATTTAAGTTTTTTTCTGTGATCACTTTAGAAAACAAAGAATATCTTTTGTGCAACGTTGGTGACGCACATTTCCCGTAGTATTACGCCCACAAGCCTCTCCCCCATTTGGCAGTCAGTTCGTTATCAGACGTTAAAAGCTAGAGTCTTTTGGGTTCTTTTTGAGGCGACAGGACATGCCACCAATCAAGTGCTCTTGTTTGACAAGCTGGTAAGTTCGGAAGGCCATAAACGATCTTGCACATATATGAAGGACGCAACGCGTCGTGTTTTTCTCGTCGCATCACAACAGTTACTACTGTAGGTCCTTACTCGTTCAATAACTCTTATTAAGTTCGCAAGGCCGTAAACGATCTTGCAGTGTTAGTTCGTTCAAACTATCCCATTGTAAGGTAGATTATTGCATTGTAAATCATTTAATTTTCCGATCGACTTTCTTAAATACTTATACTTTATAATTTTGGCGTTTCAAGACCATATATCTGAAGCCGGTTTACTGTATTCTGGAATCACTGGTCAGCCCATCCAGAATAATTTTTGCAACCTTGTTGGGATCCATAAGGGCTAGTCTCGTCGATAAAGGTCGAGCAACCCACGTCCACATACCGTAATCAAACATGATAAAAACGCTACAATAATCCGAAACGATTTCAGCACTCTGACGGGTCATGAACATAACTGCAAACCCTATCTGAATTCACCACCCAACTGACAGGCCTGTATGCCTTAAAACCGTTCTTATCACCAGAATTTGACGTCGGTCTGTGAGCCTTAGAGTGATGGGGTTCCCTGATACACTCTGGTTTACGTCACTACTCCAATGCGATGGAAAGCAAGCACCAAAAAATACCATTTTTATGGGGTTGCCAACCGGATATTCATTCAAATGGGAAACATTCGACAACTTCGATAAAAGGGCAATCGATTGCCTACACTGACCCTTGATTGCTGGCGCCGGCCGCACCTTTTTTTCATTGTATGATTGCCTATCAGGCATGCAGTGGCATCCGTCTGCGTGCCTTATCTTATCAGAAGATATGCGAGCCTTAAGGTACTGCAACGGAGTCATTCGACGGCCTTCGTGACGGTGACCTTATATGTTCAATCATGTCCTTTGCGCCGTAGATGCATGATGGCTGTATCTAACCCTATTACTGTTCTAAAAATAGGTTCTCGACACTGATCTCTTGTCCACAAAATATTTTCCTCCCTGTTTGCCTAGGTGCACTTGGATTACGTTGTCGAGGGCATTTCCGCGTAAATATTTATTCGAAAGTTTGACTCGCGCTATTTCCAGTAGCTCCACTCTAACTCATCGCTAGCGCCATGGACGGAACGACGATCAAAATCCTTCTTCTTGTCGCCATGTTTATACTGACGTTCGTTTTCGCTCTACTTCCTATAAAGGTGAGATCATCGCTGACAGAAAATGACATCGGACTGGGCGAAGGTGGGATCGATCTTCTTTGAGGGCCCAGAGGGAAGGGGAAGATTACTGGTGTTGATTTCTTGAGAACTTGTTTCTAACGTCAATTTTTGGACAACACAGTTAGAAAAAAATTATAAACTTTATAATCGTGGTTCAATGGCCTTTCTAAAATTCTTCCTTGCTGTGAGATTCGAACCCGCTTCGATTATTTCCCGGTCCGCAATACTACCACTCAACCACGCAAGCACTGGTCTGCGCAATGACAGACGTATAGCGCAGTGGATAGCATCCGAGATCAGAAATCGATGGATGCGGGTTCGATGCCGGGAGCGAGAAATATCACTTTTATCAAAAGAAATATCAAAATATCACTTTTTTCTTTCAATTTTCTTCAAAAGTTTTATTTTCTAGGTGTACAAAGTGCTCGCCGACCCCCGCAGAGCCAGCCTAATCCCAAAATCGTCCTACAGATCATGGCTGCCCTCACTTGTCATCTCACTTCTCACTTGCTTTGCCGGAGGGGTCTTCATTGGTGTCGTCTTCTTGGACTTATTACCCGATGCTGAGTGAGTTTCACTCATATATGCCAACCTGACGAAACCCTTTTTAGAGAAGCGTTCGAAAGAGTGAAAAAGTCGAACGTGTGGAACGTCGAATACCCTGTCGTCCAACTCATCGCTCTTCTTGGATTCTTCCTCGTCTATGCCGTCGAAGAAGCGACCACAAGACTGTTCCATGGAGATGGTCATGTTCATGCACATGACCAAACCTTGGTCACCGCTCATCAGAGGATATTTGCCGTCGATGGTAGGGAATCGAGGACTGGCTCTAATGGATCGACTGATTGGTAAGGGAACATTTGAGGGTTTATTTAGGGATCCGTTTGGGTTTGAACCTCACCCTATCCATAACTGTTTTCTCTTTTTTTCCTTCTAAGACCGCCTTTTTTTGCTGATATTAGCCACATTTCAGCGAAATCCACGGCAGACACTCACCTGCTCCTCCCCTCGAGCAGACCGAAACATCAACGCGTGTGGTCCAATCCGTCGTCTTCACTCTCGCCCTGGTCATCCACTGCGCCTTCGAGGGTTTTGCTTTCGGCGTGCAGCAGGACGAATTCTCCGTCCTTTCACTCTTCTTCGGCATCATGGTCCACAAATCGGTCGTCTCGTTCAGTGTCGGCCTCCGTCTCATCCGATGCCACCCACAGCGATTGGGTCTCGTCATAGCCCTTGTCATGGTTTTTGTCTTTACTTCGCCGCTGTTTGGCGCCTTCGGAATGGCCATCGAGGTGGGTCTATCGAGATGAAAGCGTGAATTCAGTGAAAATTCAGGAGTCGGACATGGACCAACTTACAAAGGACAAAGTGTCGACAGTTCTCACTAGCGCCTCTCTGGGAACCTTCTTGTACATTGCATTTTTCGAGGTAAGGGCAAATATCGTACACCCATAACAGGACAGTTTAGATGTTGGCCCCGGAAAGAGACAACAAACATTCCCCATTGGCCAAGATGTTAGCGACGTTCGTTGGATTTGCAGTGATTGCGGGTGTTATGACTGTTGGTGGATGAATAAAGTGTACATTAGTGCCCGGAGCTTGCCCATGCATAGATCACTTCTTTTGACTACAAGGTATAGGGGTGTACTTTGGAGCCATAAAGATAAGATCGCCGCTCTACAGAGATCTTTAGAAGACTTAGGTCTGAAGGTTGAGGCGTCTGGGCGAAGCGGTGGGGCACAGCGAACGGAGTGAAGAGTCATGTTCGGTTCGGTTGTTTTTTTGACTTTGTAGTTGCACTGGGACATCGGCCGGCGGCGTGGACTCGGGCGGCAGTACTACCATTATTCAATTTGTGATGGGTTCATTCTTGGCAAGACATTGGAACTACGACTTTCTGGTGTTCCAAGCTATCTGGGAGTCCGGGCGATCATTGCGCCACCAACGACGGCCAAGAACGACCGCTCACTCTTATGTCAGGTTACCAATGATGTATTTTACATACAAAACACTCTTATATCTCCCTTAAATAGGAACAGAAACTAACTACAGGCACGAACTAAACCAGGCGCACTGCTAAGATTTGCGGAGCGAAAGTACCTTTGGAATTTGTAGCAAAATTTCGATTCCTCGACACTGATTGTTCGGATGTTTTCTGAAGTACCGTTACTGCCAAGCCAACTTTCTGCGCCTTTTCTTTCCGGTAGGCTCCTCCAACTGAAAATTCAGTGCTTCGAAATCGATCGACATTTCTTTTTCGCTGCCAGATCCATGACAAAAGAATACGGTCAGCACGCAGGTCGGAAAAGTCGTCAGATTCAACCAGTAGTCCAGAAGCTTAGGAAAGAAGGCTGAACTGAGGGGAGCTTTGAGCCGCAGGAACTTTGGTTTTTTCACGAACTTGAACAAATACTCTGCGACTTCTTCATCGAGCACCTCATCACAATCGATATTGAGACATTGTAGTTTAGGTTTCATGATCAAAGATTTGAAACTTTCTAAAATGGCGATTCCGCGAAAGACTTCCAACTGTGCTCGACGGGACTTGTAGAGAGAATTACATTTCATCAATACTAACTGAGTGATTGGGCGTTCCAATAACAGCTTCAGGGCGCAATAGAAATTTTCGAATTGTTGTACTGTCACCGATCGCCTATTAGGCGCACCTCACCCATACATTCGTTAAATGTGCTCCAAACCAGAGATGGGAACGAGTCCGAAAACGAGTCCGGACTCGTTGGTCCGGACTCGAGACTCGAGACTCGGACTCGGACTCGATGGGTTTTTCGGGATCGAGTCCGGACTCGGACTCGACGAATTCGACGTTATTGTGATGCCGAAGAGGCTGTCCTGTGTAATTCATACAATGCAGCTAGTTCTGAAGAAGATTGTAACTGATGTGTTGGATGCAGATGGCCGTGTTGACTCCATTTTGCTCTTCGTGCGCAACTTTCGGCATAGTTCAACTTGTATGCGGGAACTATTGACTAGAAGCGGTCTCACTCTTGTCTTGCCGTCTCGAACGAGGTAGGTAAGATCGCTGTTAATAAGTGTGTATTGTCTTTATAGATGGAACTACATCTATTACGTATTCCGTCGGCTCGTTGTCGTGTGGGACAAATTACAAGATGTCTGTTCTTACCTCGAAAGAGAAGCTTTACCTTCGCGGGATCTGGTTTTCGTAAACAAAGTGCTAGATATTATGAAGCCGTATGAAGAATTCACAAGAAAGATGGAACTTGAAACTGATGTTACAATAAGCCATGTCTTCCCGTTCATAAAAAGCCAACTTCTGTATTTGGAGGTAAACCCAGTTACGTAATTAACCAATTTAAGCTTGGTGGGAATTTCAGAAGCGGACAAAAGACGAAGTCAGCATCACTCTTTCACGAGAACTGAAAACAAGGTTCAAATTTGGCACCAGCGAATTTGACGAACGTTACTTGATCAGCACATATCTTGATCCCGTGTATGATTTTGCTCTGAATCCACTTGAACAAGCAGAGGTTGAACGAATGATTACTGCTGTCGCTCGAAAACCTATATCAGATGATGTGGAAGAAGTTCAACTAGTTGACGAAATGTGTACACCATCACAAGATAGAAGCAATGTTCCATCCTTCTGTCGTGATCTGTTGGAAGATGCTGCCAATATGCGTCACGCACTCTCCGGAGCAGCTTCAGATAAGGATATTCTACGAAAAGAGCTCGATATCTACAGAAAAGAACGCACCAAGTTTGTTGATCAATCTGCACTGGACTTTTGGGCTTCACAAGAACAGGTAGAGTTGATCATAACGCATTAATCTCATAGTGATTTTAGGTGACGATGATGCCCAAACTGCGCGAAGTGGCACTGAGATTCCTCTCCGTCCCAGCGAGCAGCGCGTCGTCGGAGAGAACATTCTCTCTTGCAACTATTTTTTTCGACAGGACGTCGAAATAGAGTGTCGGATGGAACTTTACGGACCAGAACGTTCTTAGCCATGAACTCCAAGTTCTTATCCAATTGTTGATGCTTTTTAGCCTGCTGTTGTTACTGATTATTACCTGTTTGTTGCCATAAAAGTAAGGAAATGAGCCGGAAACACTGTCAATCTGCAACTCTTCCGCCAAAATTTGCAATTCAGACTCGTTTTGGACTCGAGTCCGGGAAAATTTTTCGACTCCGGACTCGGATTCGTTTCTGATTCCCAAACGAGTCCGAGTCCGAGTCCGGACTCGTTTCAAAATTTCTATCGAGTCCGAGTCCGAGTCCGGACTCGTTTCTGATTCCCAAACGAGTCCGAGTCCGAGTCCGGACTCGTTTCAAAATTTCTATCGAGTCCGAGTCCGAGTCCGGACTCGTTTGCGACTCAGAAACGAATCCGAGTCCGAGTCCGGACTCGAAAAATTTTCCCGGACTCGAGTCCAAAACGAGTCTGAATTGCAAATTTTGGCGGAAGAGTTGCAGATTGACAGTGTTTCCGGCTCATTTCCTTACTTTTATGGCAACAAACAGGTAATAATCAGTAACAACAGCAGGCTAAAAAGCATCAACAATTGGATAAGAACTTGGAGTTCATGGCTAAGAACGTTCTGGTCCGTAAAGTTCCATCCGACACTCTATTTCGACGTCCTGTCGAAAAAATAGTTGCAAGAGAGAATGTTCTCTCCGACGACGCGCTGCTCGCTGGGACGGAGAGGAATCTCAGTGCCACTTCGCGCAGTTTGGGCATCATCGTCACCTAAAATCACTATGAGATTAATGCGTTATGATCAACTCTACCTGTTCTTGTGAAGCCCAAAAGTCCAGTGCAGATTGATCAACAAACTTGGTGCGTTCTTTTCTGTAGATATCGAGCTCTTTTCGTAGAATATCCTTATCTGAAGCTGCTCCGGAGAGTGCGTGACGCATATTGGCAGCATCTTCCAACAGATCACGACAGAAGGATGGAACATTGCTTCTATCTTGTGATGGTGTACACATTTCGTCAACTAGTTGAACTTCTTCCACATCATCTGATATAGGTTTTCGAGCGACAGCAGTAATCATTCGTTCAACCTCTGCTTGTTCAAGTGGATTCAGAGCAAAATCATACACGGGATCAAGATATGTGCTGATCAAGTAACGTTCGTCAAATTCGCTGGTGCCAAATTTGAACCTTGTTTTCAGTTCTCGTGAAAGAGTGATGCTGACTTCGTCTTTTGTCCGCTTCTGAAATTCCCACCAAGCTTAAATTGGTTAATTACGTAACTGGGTCGTTTGGAATTCAGAAACGAGTCCGGACTCGGACTCGGACTCGTTTGGAATTCAGAAACGAGTCCGGACTCGGACTCGTTTGGATTTCGGACTCGTTTCCTATCTCTGCTCCAAACTTCGTAAGAAACGCGCTCTAGATTAAAATGTTACATTCTCCAACCTGTAGTTTCCCGGTGGTGGTGAGCGAGTGTAATTTATATTATAGCCGTTGTCATCGATATAAAATTTTCCATACTGATTGTATCCCCGTTAGTCGTCATAGTCCGTTTCGAAAACGTCGTCCGATTTGACGATATCAGCCCAGCTTCCTCTAAGTGTAGCAAAGCGAGCAACATCTCTCATGGGAGGCGCTTCTGTCTTGATGACGTCCAAGATGATGCCGGTGGAGAGATGGGCGTAGTCGTTCGGCAGATCTTCAGAGTCCATCCTCGCGGATCTTGGAAATGACTCAAATGGCTCATTGCCTCTTTTTATAGGTGTGTTGGAAGACAACTGCGATGCTTTGTGGTGTTATTCGCACTTCAATAATGATGCTGTTTGAAAGTGGCTCAGTTCAGGTCGTTGAAACTTCGTTTAAAAAATGTCGCCCTCAGCCCTCATTTTGTACGTGTTCTGAAACCGACCGCTTCTCAACGATCATTCCGACCACATTAACGGATCGGTCGGTCCTCTATTTATACAAGGTGTCCCAAAAAGCATTCCCCTGTCTGGCGCGGTGGTGAGCGGTCGGGTCCCTCCGTCGCTCTCATCTAGACAGCAGGGGCTAGACTCAGAAGCATTGGAACCGCAGGGTCTAGTAATGTTCCACCCCCACCCGTTTCCTCGCGTTGTGCTTGGAACACTCAACGTGCGCCGGATGTCGTCAACGCCGCGCCTCGTCGAGCTGCAGAAGGAGCTGGAGAAGACCAACATTGACGTCGTCGCCCTCACCGAGCTCAGGTGGAAGAACTTCGGCGCAATGGACCTGAACGACTCGGACTTCTGCTTCTTCTACGCAGGTCCAGAAGACAACACAAGCACTTCGGGTACCGGATTCTTCTTGAAGAAACGACTGAAGCGCCACGTCCGACAGTTCCGCCAAGTCTCCGCGAGTATCTCCCACCTGGATCTGCAGTTTGAAGACCAAGTTCTGCGCCTCTACTCCGTGTATGCGCCAGCGACGGGATCCAGAGGAAGCGACGACAACGAAGAAGATGAGGCCGAAGAAGAAGATGACTACGAAGCTTTCCTGGAAGAAATCCGGGCAGAACTGCGCCACGTTGGTATGCCGATAGGAGTCGACAGGGGTGCCAACGTTGGTGGATCGGGGGAATCCAATCGACGGATAATCCCTGTTCTGCTCGGAGATATGAACGCGAAGATGGGCCGAAGAACAGAAGAAGACGAAGAAGCAGTCGGCAACCACGGCTACGGCGAACGGAATCGACGCGGGCAACTTCTGGTCGATCTCTGCGAAGATTTTCGACTCCGGTCGGTCAACTCCTACTTCAAGAGCCGACCAGGACGCAAATGGACATGGATTTCGCCGAACGGAAGATCCAAGAATTGCATTGACTACATTCTGGCTCCGAGATGCATCCAGTTCCGAAATTCAAACGTCCTGGGATCTTTCAACGCAGGCTCAGACCACCGGATTCTTCGAGCGACGATCCAACCTCCGACACCGAGGCTCTGGAGAGAAGATCAGCCATCCATGAAGAAGAAAAGACTGAATCGGGAGCTCTTCAAGATGGCAGTCGCCCTCAACCCGCCGAGGATCAACACGGAATCGCAGGAAGGATATACTCAGCTCACCGAGTATGTTCACGAAGCCGCTCGGTTTGCCGAAGAAGATGAAGAAAAGAAGAACCGACTCAGCTCAAGAACCACCGATCTCCTGCGACAGAGACACGTACTTCGAAGACGACAAGTCACCAGCGACGACCGAATCGCCCTCACGGAGATGAACAAGCTGATCCGTCGTGAGGTGCGAAACGATCTCAACGAACATCATCGACGCCTAGTTGAAGAAGCCGTGACGAATTGCAAGGGACTGAGGAAGGTTCGAGGAGAAGTTGCGACCGGCAGAAGACGGATAGCTCAGCTGCGTGACAAGGACGGAAACCTCTGCTCGACGAAGACACAGATACACCAGGCCGTCAAGAACTTCTACGAAGAACTGTACGCCTCCACTGTGAACGTCGAATACGAAGCCTCCGAAGAGCCTGAGAGATGTCCAGAAATCTTGCCGGGGGAAGTCGAAGAAGCGATGAGAAAAATGAAGACTGGAAGAAGCCCAGGGAGGGATAAGGTTACGGTTGAAATGCTGAAACTTGCAAAAGACAGTATTCTCGGCCCTCTGACTGGAATCCTGAACTGGTGCCTTAGAAACTGTGCGGTTCCCGAGAAGATGGCAGATGCGTCCACGATCTTACTGTTCAAGAAGGGTGATCCGATGCTGCTGAAGAACTACAGACCGATCTCCTTACTCTCCGCTGTGTATAAGATCCTGACCAAGGTGATTGTCACACGGATTGAGCGGATTTTGGATGCTGAGCAGCCGGAGGAGCAAGCGGGATTCCGAAGAAACTACTCCACCATCGACCACCTTCAAGCAGTCAATCTTCTGCTGGAGAAGACGCGCGAGTATCGGATCCCAATCTTCATTGCATTTGTTGACTTTGAGAAGGCGTTCGACTCCGTGGAAATCAACGCTGTTTGGAACGCGATCAAACGACAAGGAGTTCCGGCCGCGATTATCAACCTGCTCCGGAAGATCTACGCAGAAGCCTCGTCCTACGTCCAACTTGGCGAAGAACGTGTGCGAATCAAGATCCAGAGAGGAGTCCGTCAAGGAGACACCATAAGCCCGAAACTCTTCACGGCGACACTCGAAGACGTCTTCAGAGAACTCGACTGGGATGACTTCGGGATCAACATCAATGGTACGAAGCTCTCCAATCTTCGATTTGCAGACGATATCGCGCTGATCGCCAACACGGAAGAAGAACTGCAACAGATGGTGACCGAACTAGATGACGCGTCCCGAAGAAGTGGCCTGAAGATCAACCGGGAGAAGACAAAAATTCTGGCCACACACGAAGCGTCGATTTTGCTGAACGGAGAAGAAATTGAGCAAGTTGAAGCCTTCATCTACCTCGGACAAGAAGTCAGACTGAAGAGAGACCACTCCAAGGAGATCACCAGAAGAATCCAGAGCGGATGGAATGTATTCAGGCGATACAAGGACTTCCTGACCTCCAGAAGCGTCCTGATGCGATGGAAACGAAGGCTCTTCAACCAGTGCGTCCTCCCCGCCATGCTCTACGGCGCCGAAACTTGGTCGCCCACGATGTCAGCACGGAAGAAACTCTCGACCGCTCAACGACGGATGGAGCGGAGAATGGCCGGAGTCCGTCTGCTAGACAGAAAGAGCAACGAGTGGCTCCGATGCGTGACCAAGGTAAAGGATATCGACGAAGCTGCAAGAAGACGAAAATGGAATTTCGCCTGGAAGATGGCGAATGGAAGCCCGGAAAACTGGTCCAACCGACTAGAGGAATGGCGCCCACCCGTGAAGAGGCCTCTTGGACGACCACGGACCCGATGGTGCGATGAATTTACGAAGAAACTCGGCAGCAGACGATGGCGACACCGAGCGCAAGAAGAAGCCAGGCAGTTGTGGCTAAATTTGGGGTGCGACAACATGTAATATGTTTGATATCGCAAATAAATTCGTAAATTCGTCCCAAAAAGGACACTTGTAGTGTGTAGCAGACGTCTAGAAAACCATTCAGAGATTTGAATCGTAAGGCCGGTCGGTTTCTCTTGTTTTTCACCTCTTTTCGTTTTCGACCGACTTAAGTTAAGCCTGGATCTGAAACCCAATCAGAAAAATAAATATGGCACCCGCTGCCCTCGTCCGCAGCCTAAATACTCCTCCAGAATGCACTTTGCAAATACTGAGGTAATGCCGAATTGTCCGGCCCCACTGCTCCCCGGTGTCACGTTTCTAAGGATGATCTCTACATCTCCGAGAAATAAACCAATCGATACGAGATGTGCGAATTGGTCCGTGCACGTTCTAGGTGCAATTTCTTGTCACATCCCTTCCGACACACTCCATAATGCAGTTCAGTCGTGAGAGAACCAGAGAATGGACACTATTCCCTGCGTCTTCATCGACGCCGTCCTGTCACTTCAATTTTCGGACGTCTCCAATTTTGAAAAACTCCAATCGAAACTATGGGCCGATTCTGCAAAGAATCAATCTGCTCGTAATGTTCTCAAATTGGAGATTTTAGCCGAAGTTTGCGGTGAGGAATGCTATTATCGTCTGATATCGTCTTCCGAAGAGACGCTCACGTTGGACGAAGTCCAAAAATTGAAATACAAAAGAGGAACTGAACTGAAGATAGTACGTAGAGGAGAAGAATGGAATGGAACGTGCTACCCTGCCGGCATTCAGCACTTCATTAGAAACGTCGCCTTTCCACTGGGAGTAAGTCGATTTCAACTGGACACGATTTACGAGCAGAAGCTGTTCGACGCGATCCTCATAGAACTGCTCATGTCGGGCTATATTTTCTCGGAGTTCCACCTCAATGTGCACGACGACTATATCTGCATGGAAGGCAGAGATCTCATCCTTTATCTTCTTGACCATCACATCAAATCGAAGCTTCTCACTAAATGGATTCTGCCCAGGCTCCTTCCCGAGCATTTCTATTGTGATCGGTTCCACGAGCTATTTACTGAATTGGTTTTTCAACGACAGCTGAGATGTCTCGACGTCTACCATCTGGATTTTTCGCTTGAAGTAGTGGAGGCTTTACTCAGAAGTTGGGAAAAGAACCCGTGGCCTTTGAATTGTAGTAGAACAGTGAATCATTTCACACAAATGGACTTTTCAAGGAACGGATTTGTGAACGAAATGGGGTTGGGGCAAAGTTGGTTTTTCAAGAAAACCGATGCAGTCTCCAAAAGCGAATTGAAGGCGAACTTACACGACGGGTTTTTGACTTTCTTCACAAGTTAGTTATGGAATGCAATGTGAGTATCATTTTGAGTGTAATTGCTTGCGATGTTTGTAATCATCGATAAAGTCGTGTAAAACGCGTTGCTTTCAGGCCACTGAGCGTATCTGTAGTGTAATTTTCAAATCCATCAAGTCTTGTTTCATCTCTGCGAAGTCTTGGATCTCGGTCTTGAGCGCAATTATGTTGTCCAACGTCCGGGGTTGTCTCTGTATGAGCCTAAGTTCATTTCGATCTGTATCAAAATCAATGCTTTTCAAGATAGAATATCTCAACACGTGACAACTAGTCTCTATGCTCAGTACAACATAAAACACATCAAAAAATAAAAAATTGCCGTCTGGGCCGTCTATCTATCTCTATGACAGCCCGAATTTGAGACGTTGCTACGTCTGATAGCATCGAGACACTATCATTCGACTATGTTTCGTCTTCGCAATCTCCTTCTTTTGGCGCTTCTCCATGAGTGTATTACCGGAGAATTTGGATATATCCGCAAATTTCCTGCTGGAATCACCGTTGTTGGGACGGCTGTGAAGATGATGGCTGCGGAGAAGGTCCTGGACTGTGCTGAAACGTGGTTCAACGACTCACTTGTGGCTATCAGCTACAACACGACGGATCAGACGTGCGAAGGGTTCAGTAAGGTGACAGGGACCCAGAATGAAGAGAGAACTATGATATCCTATCTGTTCACTAAATCAAATGATGATGTATGTTCGATCGACGTGTCCGAGGACTTCAACAAGATCGGTAAGAGGCATCTTGATGTATTTCTACTGATTTTCAGCCACCTGTCGAGATGGATGGTTCAAGCTCATCATCAACGGCACCGCTTACTGTTATTTCGTGCTTAAAAAACCTGAATATGAGGCAAGCCTTTACAGTAGACCCTTTCATTTCCCTCTCCCAGAAAGTGATATCGTCAATGCACGACATTGTTTTCGCCTGCAAGAAGCTCTACCCGTTCTCCGACTCCGCGTCCATCCATAGCGCTGAAGAAGAAGAGGCCTTGAGTATTCATTTGAAGAATCCATCTAATGAACTGTACATTAAATTTCAGTAACAAGCCCAACACTTCTTTCAATCCTGAATCCAATGAATCTCGGCGAAGTAGGAATCGGAATGCATCTGACTCCCGATAACTACAAGAACTACAAGGACAGCACGAAGTGGGTCTGGGCGGACAAGTCGCCAGTGACCTACGTTAACTGGAATAGGGCTTACGGATGTCCATACTGCAGTAGGTCAAATACAGTCTGCGCGTATGTTGTTATGATGACCGATCGCGACAGTAAGTGTCGGTTGTTACCCATTTACAATTTGTTATTCTTTAGAATGGTACCAGTGTGACATTTCATGGAGAAGACCTATGCTCTGCAAATACCAGCTGGAGTGATTCCATGTGTCAAACGATTGATTACAGCATCATCTTCTTCAATTAGTTAACATTTTATGTAGAACAGGTGAACCGTCTTTCCACCATTCAATTATACCCTAAAGCTATTGCTGCTTACAGCATTTGTCATGCTACTTGTATCTAATAAACGCTTCGTTGGTGAGATTGAGTCCAGCAGTGGGTGGAGTAGAAGTCAAAAGGTCAGTGGTTATGCTAGATAGAGAAAGAGAGCTTCAGTCTCGGAGGCAATGCAAATTTATTGAAGTATCGTGTGTTTGACACCCAATAAATTCACTGCCTCCAGCCACAACGGCAAAAGCAAGGACTGAATGAGTATACGTCGACAACGTCCAAGATGTGTATTCACATCGGACCATCGTCGTCACCGTCGCCGTTTTAATGTGGACAGTGAACAGGGGACGGCGACGGTGCCGCAAATGGTGTTGGACGGCCGGATGACATAGTTTTGTGTTTACATTTGAGCGACATCCGCTGTCCTAAATGAACACACATCTTGGGTATCGTCATTTGCGGTATAGCCCGATTTTTCGTAGCGCACTTATCCACGAGACGCGCCGTTGATGCCAGCCGACGGACGTTGAGTGTTCCAAGCACAACGCGAGGAAACGGGTGGGGTGGAACATTACTAGACTCTGCGGTTCCAATGCTTCTGAGTCTAGCCCCCGCTGTCTAGATGAGAGCTGCGGAGAGGCCCGACCGCTCATCACCACGACAGACAGGGGGAATGCACTTATCTGAAACAAGGATTTAGTCACGGAACGGAATCTTCATTCACAAAGTGTGACGTTGCCCATTCTCAGACGCTGCTTCCATCAATAGTTATGAGGAGGAGGTCTTAAGGATTCATCGATTATTCAGTACATCAAATTCTTGTATTACACTCAATCTATCACTTCTATCGATATTGACCCCAATGTCTGAAATTGAAAGTGTCTGAGCCCCTGCATTCAAGCTCCTAATACGTAGATGCTGGTCAGCAAGGCTACCTTGATGAACTCAATCGAAATCATTTTTGTCTATATGATCCGCTATTCCACGTTTCCTGAATATTTGACAACTCGTCTCTATGCTTAGTACAACATAAAAACATTGAAAAAGTAAAAAAATGGTCATCTCTGCGACATCTCTATGGCAGCATGAATTTGAAACGTTGCTACATTTGATGGCCTCGAACACGACACTATCATTCGACCATGTTTCATCTCCGTGATCTCCTTCTTTTGGCGCTTCTCCATGTGTGTATTGCTGGAGAACTTGCATATCTCCGGATGTTTCCTGCTGGAACGTCCGTTCTTGGAACGCCTTTTAAGACGATGTCCGCGGAGAAGGTGGAGGACTGTGCTGAAACGTGGTTCAACGACTCGATCTTGGCTATCAGCTACAATACGGCCTCCAAGAAGTGTCAAGGGTTCACAAAGGTGCTAGGGACCCAGAGTGAGAAGGGAACTGTGATGTCCTATATGTTTACGAAGGGAAGTGCAGCTGTATGTTCGATTGACGTATTCGAGGACTTTAAAAAGATCGGTATGAACCATTTATGAACCATGGGTAGCTCGTATTTTTATTGCAGCCACCTGTCGGGATGGATGGTTTAAGCTGACCATCAACAGCACCACCTACTGTTATTTCGCGCTCAAAGCAAACGAATATAATGTAAGCTATTACGGTCGGCCCTCACCATTCTGTGTTTTAGAAAACTATATCGACAGTGCACGACATTGTATTCGCCTGCAAGAAGCTCTACCCGTTCTCTGACTCTGCGTCCATCCACAGTTATGAGGAGGAAGAGGCCTTATGTATCAACTTTAAGGGTCTATCCACTGAGCTTTGCATTTAATTTTAGTAACAAGTCCAACACTTCTTTCGATCTTGGATCCAATGAATCTCGGCGGAGTAGGAATCGGCATGCATCTAACACCCGTTAACTACGGTAACTACAAGGACACGACGAAGTGGGTCTGGGCCGACAAGTCGCCAGTGACCTATACTAATTGGAATATGGCTTATGGATGTCCGTATTGCGATCGATCGGATACAATGTGCTCGTATGTTGTTATGATGACTGGGGGCTACAGTAAGTGTCGGCTGTTAGTCATCTATAATTGCTTATTCTTTAGAATGGTACCAGTGTGACATTTCATGGAAAAGACCCATTCTTTGCAAATACCGGCTATAGTGCTTCCATGTGTCATCACGTATGTGCTTTCTGAATGCGGAGAAACGATGCGTGATAGCATCATCCGCGCCCCCTTCAATTAATTGATTGTTTCTTAACATTTTGTATGATACGAAATCGTTCCCAAAGTACAACGAGTTTCGATCTATTTGCTTCTCTCAGACACCTCAAACATTTCGATACTATTGTTAGAGTAGGTTTGGTTGGGGTTAAGTTCTTTATCTCCGCAAACAGGGTGGAAGAGAAGCGACGTTGTCTAGCGACGTGTAAGGATGTTTAGCCCACAAACTCTGCTGATTTGAACCCCCTTGATTCCGTTCCTGTTTGAGGCGTGCATGGAGAAGAAAGCCTGCGCTATCAGGCACAATTACATCCAGTCCTTGAACGCGTTCTGATCAGGGTCTGGTACGCACTCACGCCAGAATTGGTAGCGCCAATTTTGAAAAATTCCGTAAGCGACTCGTGGCTTGTTTCGCTGTGGAAGGTACTCATTTCGAATGTTCGTCATTACAGTATGTGTTGTGATACGAATGTATGACAATTGTTGTAATTGAAATGTTAGGGTCTCACCGCGATGCCTGTCAGTACGGTGGACTGCAGCGGAGCGTGTGCCCGACACGTCTCGTGTTTTCTCCCCTTGTTGCTAGTTTGTTTATTTGTTCCGTGTTGTTATATCACGTGTTAGTTGTTTATAAAAGGTTTAATTACCCAAGTTTGAGGTTCCTCCACGTTCTCCCTCCTGCGCCAGGCACCAGGTGAGGTCGAGAACACAACAGTGGCGATCAAGGAATACAAGCCGACGTCCACCGCGAAACCGCCGTTTCCGAAGCCCGTCGCGCCGCCTCCTCGCTTCGTCTTCCCGAGTGAAACGAAGAACTCTGCTTACGCGCTCCGGAAAGCCGTAACGCACCCCCAAGTTCTCCAAGCCGAGAACGCGATCCAAGAAACCAAGGCGTTTAGTGCTCTGTGAAGAAACCGACAGGGTGACGATTCAAGAGCCTAAATCCTTGTCGGTACAACTGAAGAGCATTGGTGATCGCTCAAGATGTCCAGCGAAACATCCAAGATGGCGGAGATGATGCGTACTATGATGGAACAACTGGTCGCTCCAATGATGCAACAAATGCAGCAGCAACAACAAGCCGCCCAGCAACAGATGCAGGAGATGCAGCAACAACAGCAAGCTGCGCAGAAGCAACAAGCTGAGCGCCAGGAAAAGTTCATCCAACGCCTGCTCTCAAGCCAAGCAAGTTCACCACCACTCTCACAAGGACTACCTCTACCGCAAGCTGTGGCACCAGCTCTACCAAGTATTGAAGACCTTGCCAAGTCTATGGAGAAGTTCCACTTTGAACCAGACCACGACCGAACGTTCGCATGGTGGTACGACAGGTACGAAACCGTGCTGACTGAAGATGCCAAGCACCTGGACGACAGTGCTCGAGTCCGCCTGCTCCTGCGCAAGCTCGACGAAGACTCCTATGAGCGCCTTGCAAGCATTTGTCTACCCGAGAAACCAGCAGAACTGCAGTTTGAAGACCTGGTCGACAAGCTCAAGAAAATCTTCGTACGCCAAGAGTCGCTGTTCAGTATCCGTCACAATGTGCTACGCATGCGCCGAGCTAAGGCTGATGATTTTGGAGTCTACACAGCGAAGATCAATCGGGCAGCCGAGCGATTCAAGCTCCCACAGATGCTGCAGAGTCCCGAAGACTTCAAGTGCCTGCTGTTCGCATCCGGATTAGACAGCCCAGAAGATGAACTATACCGTCAAGCGGTCCTGTCAAAGATGTCCAAGGAAGACAGCGTCACGCTGTTCGACCTCCAAGCTGAATGTGAGCGCATCCAAACGCGCAAGAGCGACAGCCATCAGATCAGCCGCAAGACTGCCGATACGTTTATCCTGTCCAAGTCTAAGAAGAAGAGCCGTCAGAGGTCGCCTGTTTCGGCCAAGGACAAGAAGAACCCCAGACAGTGCTGGAACTGTCTCGGACCACATCATTCCCGATTCTGCAGTGCACCTAAGGCCAAATGCTCCAAGTGCAACAGACAAGGTCACGTCGAACAGTTCTGCGAACGCGCGAAGAAGATTCGCCCCGTCAACACCGTGCTTGTCTCTACTCTGGAAGCAGCTGACACAGATAGGCAGTACGTCTCCGTCAAGATCGACAAGAAGCCCGTGCAGTTCCTGGTCGACACCGGCGCTGAAGTCACCATCATCACTGCAGACACGTGGAAGAAGATTGGTTCTCCTGAGCTGACGAAGACCGCGTTTAAGGCTCGAACAGCCACCGGTCACCAGCACTCCTTCAAAGGATTCTTCAACACGACGTTCGTCCTGGGAAATGCAACGTACCAGGGACCGTGCAACGTCTGGAACGAAGGCTACGGAATCAACCTCATTGGAATCGATTGGCTGACGCAAGCTGGAATCATGGAGGAACTCCGAAACGCTATCTCCCGCTTCACAAGCAAGGAAGTCTCCGTTGTCCAGCGAAGCCTCGTCACGGATCTCCACAAGATGTTCCCAGCGCTGACCAAGGATGAAAACGGTCTGTGCACCGTCACGAAGGCGAAGCTCGTTCTGAAGCCAGATGCAGTACCCGCCTTCTCCTGTCCAAGATCCGTCCCGCTGAACGCCGCAAGGGCTATTGATGAGGAACTGGATAGGCTGCTCCAGATGAAGGTCATCAGAAAGATCGATTTCTCCAAATGGGCCGCACCCATCGTTGTTATCAAGAAAGCTAGTGGCAAGCTTCGTGTATGTGCTGATTTTTCAACCGGTCTCAACGAAGCTCTGGAACCTCACCAACACCCACTACCGCTGCCAGCAACTATCTTCGCAACGCTGTCTGGAGGAGTCCGATTTTCGCAAATCGACTTACGTGATGCCTACCTGCAAGTCGAACTGGATGAAGAATCGCAGAAACTTGCCGTCATCAACACCCATCGAGGTCTATTCGCTTACAACCGTCTTGCATTCGGAATCAAGTCCGCTCCGGGAATATTCCAACAAGTCATGGACACCATCCTCTCTGGAGCCGCCGGGGCCATCGCTTACTTGGACGACATTGTCGTATCAGGAAGAACCCCAGAAGAGCACGATGCGAACGTCACCGAAGTTCTCCGTCGCCTGGAAGCTGCCGGATTCCGCATTCGTCTCGAGAAGTGTTCGTTTGGACAAGACCAGATCAAGTACCTGGGTCACATCATCTCCAAGGAAGGCCGTCGCCCGGATCCAGCAAAGATAGAAGCCATCCGCCAGATGCCAGCGCCGAACCGCGATGCCTGTCAGTACGGTGGACTGCAGCGGAGCGTGTGCCCGACACGTCTCGTGTTTTCTCCCCTTGTTGCTAGTTTGTTTATTTGTTCCGTGTTGTTATATCACGTGTTAGTTGTTTATAAAAGGTTTAATTACCCAAGTTTGAGGTTCCTCCACGTTCTCCCTCCTGCGCCAGGCACCAGGTGAGGTCGAGAACACAACAGTGGCGATCAGGATGAGATAGAAGCCATCCGCCAGATGCCAGCGCCGAAGAATGTCTCAGAGCTCCGAGCGTTCCTGGGAATGGTCACTTACTATGCACCTTTTATCCCTGAGCTGCATCGCCTACGGACAGCGTTGGATGGACTTCTCAAGAAGGATGCAGTTTGGCAGTTTGAAGAAGAACAAGTTGAAGCTGTTCAGAAGATCAAGTCTGCTCTATGCTCAGATCTAGTACTCGCTCACTACGATCCTGACATCGACATTGTGGTAGCCGCGGACGCCTCTCAATATGGCATTGGTTATGTCATCTCGCACCGGTATCCAGATGGAAGCATGAAGGCCATCGAGCACGCTTCAAGAACGCTCACAAGCGCCGAAAGGAACTACTCGCAAATCGAGAAAGAAGGCCTCGCTCTCGTGTCAGCCGTCAAGAAGTTCCACCGCATGCTCTGGGGACGCCGATTCACGCTGCTCACCGACCACCAACCGCTGCTCCACATCTTTGGTCATCACAAGAAGTCCGGAATTCCCGCCTACACCGCCGCTCGACTCCAGAGATGGGCCGTCATTTTGCTGGGATACGACTTCGAGATCAAATACTGCCGGACAACCGACTTCGGACAAGCAGATGCACTCTCGCGTCTCATCGCCGACAATCCAATGGAAGAAGAGGACAAGATCATCGCAAACTTCCTCGTTGTGCCAGAAATTCCCGGAATTGAAGATTTGCCAGTGACTGCTGAAGAAATCCGACGCGCTACCGCCGCCGATGAAGAACTCAAGCAAGTCGCGAACGCCATCCGCCAGGGAGAGCTGAAGAAGATGAGGTCAGGACCAATGCACTGCTTCTACTCGCTACGAAACGCTATGTCCATTGTCAATGGCTGTATCCTGTTGGCAGACCGTGTAGTCATTCCAAGATCTCTTCGAGCTCGCCTGCTGAAGCAATTCCACCGTGGACATCCTGGGATGGAACGAATGAAGCGTCTCGCCAGAAGAACCGCATTTTGGCCGCAGATGAACGAAGATATTGTGAAGACAGTCCAAGAATGCCGCTCCTGCGCCTTAGCCGCCAAGAAACCTACGCCAGTTCCACTGTCATCATGGGACGTGCCGAAGAAGCCTTGGGAGCGGATCCACATCGACTACGCCGGGCCGATCGACGACAAATGGTATCTCATCGCCGTAGACGCCTATTCGAAATGGCCGGAAGTCATCTCCATGAAGTCGACAACAGCCGCGAAGACCACTCAAGCCCTGGACCACATCTTCGCCATCCACGGACTGCCAGAAGTTCTCGTTTCGGATAATGGTACTCAGTTCACAAGTGAACTCTTCGCTGCATTCTGCGAGCAACGTGGCATCCGCCACAAGAAGTCAGCGCCATTCCACCCGCAAAGCAATGGACAAGCCGAAAGATTCGTGGACTCGTTCAAGCGATGCTGTAAGAAGCTCACTGCTGGGGGAGGAGGATCGGTAGACGCAGTTCTCAACGAATTCCTGATGTGCTATAGGACCACTCCGCGTCCAGATGACCAAACTCCTGCTGAGAAGCTTATGGGCCGACGTCTCCGCACCATTCATGACTTGGTACGCCCATCAAGGACCGACGACCCGCGCGAGAAGGACCGAAGCATGGAAGAAGCTTTCAACCGTCAGCATGGAGCCCGTGACCGCCGTTTGGAGCCGGGAGATGCCGTCTACATGCTATGCTATCAGAAGAACTCGTCCTACTGGAAGCCAGCGACTGTAATCCAGAAGCGCGGACAGAAGATGTATGCAGTGGATGATGGCCAACGTCGACAAATCCGCCACGCCAACCAGCTCATACTCCGTCACGGACCCGCCGAGCAATGGAAGGATTTGCTGATTCTCCTGGATGAATATGGTTTGGACTCAGCCGCCAAAGCCGCAAGAAGCTCGCCTCAGCCGATGGATCAAGATCTGAAGACTCGCTGTGCCTCGCCGACGCCTACTCCAGATGTCTCCATTCCGAGTGCCCGCAGTGAAGTTCCACCACCTGAAGCGACGCCGCCTCGCCTTCGACGATCCACCCGTATACGACGCCCGCCGATGAAGCTCGTGATGGACCCGAAGTCGAAGCGTTACCGAGAAGTCTGATTTGGGAGTCTTCCCAAATGGGGGAGGTGTTGTGATACGAATGTATGACAATTGTTGTAATTGAAATGTTAGGGTCTCACCGCGATGCCTGTCAGTACGGTGGACTGCAGCGGAGCGTGTGCCCGACACGTCTCGTGTTTTCTCCCCTTGTTGCTAGTTTGTTTATTTGTTCCGTGTTGTTATATCACGTGTTAGTTGTTTATAAAAGGTTTAATTACCCAAGTTTGAGGTTCCTCCACGTTCTCCCTCCTGCGCCAGGCACCAGGTGAGGTCGAGAACACAACAGTATGTACATTCTAGGGATGCATCGGAACGCAAACCGGAACGAACCGGAATCAGTCAGAAGGTTCGGGGTTCGAATCCGCCCGCAGGCCAAACTTTTTTATGTACTTTTTCTGCACGTTTTTCCGCAGATTTAAATTTTGCTTACGTAGAATCAGACAGTGAAACAGTTTCCAGAATGTTATGTCGAGAAAATACAAAAATAAAAAAGTTTTGCTCGCGGGTGGATTCGAACCCCGGACCTTCCGACTGATTCCGGTTCGTTCCGGTTTCCGTTCCGGTGCATCCCTAGTACAGTCCATCCGACCCTTTTAAGTTCTTTTACGCCGAAGATCACAGCAGCATGAACATTGACATGAACATGAATGAGTGGAAATATAAGATTCGGGTATAATTCGGGAATATAAGCGGTAAACGATTCAGAGCAAAGACGAAGTGCGAGTTCTCGGCTAATTGAGGCCAACCGCGACTGTTCAGTTGATTTTGGTCACCAATCACTGACTACACATATGGGACATCAATAAGGCTTCCAGCAGCAGTGCCCGGACTGGACGAAAGAAAAGGCCAGATGAAGCTGGTGTTTCTTCCGCTGCCCGAGACTTACAGACGCGCATTCGGCTCCCCAACCCGCTCTTCGGCCCGATTCGCGCTTATCACTGGGGAACTGTTCCCTAAGTTCTATTACGCCGAAGATCACCTTGTTGACACCTGAAAAGAGAACTTCGGTCGTCGACGTCGCAAACGGACAGGAAGCCGGCAATCTCGACCGAAAATTGCTTAACATATTGTAGCCTTTAGCTTTGGAGTCGGCAGCAGTAGCATGCGTATTGACATCAGTCATCTATCAGAAGAATATAACGACTACATTCGGTGAGGTGATCGACGATTCCATTCATTGATCATCTTTGCCTCTTCAGCGTGCGACTATTCTTCAACGTTCCAACTGTTTGATAAACAAGGCATACTGTATATCTGCGAGAAACGAAATTGCAGCAGAAATACCCTCTTTCGTCCGCAACACTGTGATCAATTATTCGCCAAAAAAATGTGACGAATACCCGATGATTCACACTTCTTCGTGTGACGATCCCTTAAAAAATAGGTGAAGCACAAATTAATATAGAGAGTTGTTTTTGTCCAACCCTGGCAGGCTGCGACCGGTTCCAGGCGCCTGTTTACAAGTGGGCTGTTTTGCCACTTCGCTTAACGTTCGACGTCTTTCTGTGGACAGTGGCGCTAGACCACTCAGGAACGCTTTTTACACTCGAATTGCGATTGACAGCTACGATAAAAAGACGATCTCTGCAACATAACGCCCACGCCCACAACAAAAACACATAAAAACGCCACCATAGTCTTCTCTTGTTCAGATTGTTTGCATCGGTACTGGGATGAGCTACAATGAAATCCGACGACGCCTTTATAGGAATCGTCTATGTCATCGCCAACAGCGTCGTTCTCCCCCTCTATGTCGCCTTCCTATCGGTAGGCTTTGTTTTTTCGTTTTTTTCGATGACGTGTGGGTTCTGTAGATGTTTGCCACGAGGACACCTTATAAGAAGTCGACTACATTCCGGATCTTGTTCTGGCTGGGAGTTCTGGAATGTTTCCAGATGGTTGCAGGGATACAGGCCGGCTTCTTGACGCTCATGAATGCCACTAGCCAGGATGTCTTTGAAAGGGTTTGTTTTCTCTTATTCTAGTTCCCGGAATCGCTAGTACTTTTAGTTTTTGGGGAAAATTATGTGAAACAAGATGTCCAAATTTGTTCGCTTTGTTCGAAGATTCAAAATCTATGGAAATGTGAACGTATTCAACGGGCCTAGTCCTCTACGCAAATAACAACGTGGTCAGAGCAGATTAAAACGAAGTGATTGGAAGTGAGTCACAGCAATGATTTGCAGAAGAAATGAATCGATCCGACTGACTTTTAACGCAAAAACGCAAATATCGATTTTTGATCTGAATTGATTTAACTTCAATTGTGTCCGATATGTATCGATAACCGGCCTATCTAGGCCAGATTTCCGTCCCCGTCTTGCCATAAGACATGCAACTTCCAGTGAATGACGCCTTCTGTGGCCATGTTCGATGATTATCGAACATTATCCACCTAGACGTCATGGACAATGACACCCAAGTGGTATATATTGGGTCACCTCTGAAATCCTTTTTTTCTCAGTAATGCATAAATGAGAACGGCAGTTTTATGCAAAAATACTCATTGAGGCCGGAGATGGGCAGCCGACTCAGCAGCTATGAGTATGCCTATGAAAACGGGACCGCAATCCCAAGAAAGCTCGTCTTGTCTTTAGGGCCTCCATCTTCGTGTGTGGGCGCTCGTTCAAATAAAAAAAACGACGATCAGGGTTTTCGTGTCGATAGATGTGAGTCATGGACACACGAGGCATTCAGAAATAGGGTTCTCGAATAGACGTGAGTCATGATTTCGACCAGGCCATTCATAAGAACGGTGCGTCCATCTATCACTATCATACAATGCGTACTCCATGAAGACCTGTTGCGCCACCTAGACGTCATGGACAATGACACCCAAGTGGTATATATTGGGTCACCTCTGAAATCCCTTTTTCTCAGTAATGCATAAACGAGAACGGCAGTTTTATGCAAAAATACTCATTGAGGCCGGAGATGGGCAGCCGACTCAGCTGATCGGTTCACGGATCGGTTGACCGGCTAGCCGATTCGTTCCGATTCGTGCCCACCTCCGATTGAGGCCGACCCTTTCTTATCGAACTCATACCTATCGGTGGTTAAAACTTCTGGTAGTTCTCTCGTAAAGGGTTTCTAACAGACTGTGCCTGTATGCTTGTCAATACATCTACTTATTTACTTGCAGATTGGCGGCGCTTTCAACTGCATGGGACTATTCGGTCGACCTCTATTCCTTCTGGTCCTCTCCACAAAACGTTTCTTCAAAACGGCCGAATTGAAGTTGCCCTGCACAAGCAATCAACGACTGTTCACCATTGGAATCGTCATAAACGTCCTTCTTTCCGTTTGGCACTTTATTTACCGTCTCACCGATATGGGAAAAGCAGAATATTCGCTACAATTCGACCTGTTTCGCCCGCCCACCCCTATTCCTGGCACTCTTAATGCAATATTCCGGGACATCACTGTCAACATGGACATCGTCGCTATCGTCCTAACAATAATTATCTATTGCGGTGTTCTTATATGGGGCCTATTCAAGGTAAACTTTTGAAGCAGAGGTCAAAGACGTTTCCCATTTCAGAGCAAATCGGCTGACTTGAAGAGCCTAGAATTTCCAGCAATCTTCCAGTCAGTGGTCACCTTTGCCCACGTTCTTGTCGTAAAATGCGGTTCCGGAAATATTTACAACTTCCTCAAAAACCGACCAATGAATATACTTTTCGTCATCTGGCTCATAGTGATGTGCATCAGCAATCCTTTGCTTTATCTACTATCCGTCAGGTACACCATGTGACTCTGGTCCAAGTGTCTTAAACTTCACACTTTAGAAAACTTCGCGAAGGATTCTTCAAGTTCGTCGGGTTCAAAAAGGACGAAAATGCGTCAAAGAACGTCGAAAAAGAAACGAAGCCTATCCAACCTTCTAAGTGGCGCAGTTTCGCGTCGAGATCTTTGAAGAAATTGAACATTCACATTGTTTGATCACATAAATTCGTCAAGGACACATGGCTTTTTGATGTGAATGTGAGATTTTTAAAATCTTCGACTTCCTGGAAAGTTCAAAGAATCAGAAGTTACTTGTTGCTGCGATGGAAATCCCAATGATATAAAACATCTTTGACAGCGGGGAGGTTTGCCACCCGCTTGGCACGACGATAATCGTTTCATGCAAAAATCATCACCAACTGTGGGATAACTTTGAATTCTAGGCTCTTCAAGTCTGCAGATTTGCTCTGAAATACGATCTCTTCATCACTTGATTGAGGATAGGTCAGACATTAAGCCGGTTGATAAATAGGTGGCTATCGGTCCGTTCACTCTCTCAGAAGTTCATTGAATGAGCGGTCATCGCCGACAGCTATCTTAGCGGTCATGATTTTGCCTAAAATGGGCCATATCTCCAGGTCCCACCACGATTTAAAAAATTCTTTGCGTTAAGATTTAGTTCCACCCCTAACAAATATACTCACAAAATTTTATTCCAAACACGTCAAACCACCCCACCCAAAAGTCCCCCCCCACCCAATCGGTCAAAAACTTCCAACTCACCACCAACACAATTTCCAACGACGACTACGGTGTGGTATTTGTTCCTTTTTGTGTTCTATGGGACGCCTTGCACGGTGTAAAGAGTATGCAGTGGCTTGCAAAAAAATGTAATCATAGAGCAACGTAAAGTTATTGTAAAAAACTGTTGCCTGATGTTTGTTGCCTCACGTCCGGTTCTTGTGACAGAAAAGACAGTTATTGGCCAGGCTGCAGAAGTGAGAAAAATACGTAACAAACAGAGCAGTGACCAGCTTTCATCACCTCCCGGGAATCTCAGTATATCTTACGACTTCAAAAATCATTACGCCTAGCATGGCACCGGAAATATACAAAAAAGGCGGTTTCATTTCTGGCGGTGATGTCGAACCGGTCGGTGGCGGCGTGCCCGGGGCATGCGGGAAGCGTCGAAATGGCTTCTACTTCTCGAAGCGTTTGGGGCTCGTATCTTCTTCGGAAAGATGGGTCTTTGGTCATAGATGGTCATAGAGTCATAGATCTCACAGTTTTACGAGTTTACGAGTTTATTTCTCGTATCTAAGGCTTACGCCTTGCGAGACGTCATATATATGCACAAGAAACACATTGTCACTCCGTAGTCGCCGGTCTTCTTCTGGCTTCGGCACATCAGAGTAGAACACGGCGATCCCATCAGTGTGCGCGGGGATCAGAGATGCGAAGAGCTGATTCCGATGACGGTGGAGCATAGTGCATCTGTCTTCAACTCGGGCTTCAACTCGGGTGGCGGCGCGGACGTCGGAGTTGAAGAACTTCTTCGGCAGTTTCCGCGGGAGACACGCGAAGAACGGCATCCGATGAAACGCGTCGGTGGAGCACAACGGACGAACCGGGAACCATCAGGGCAGCTGGTTGCGCGGACTTTCAGCGAGACTTCGACTTCTCTGGTGGCGCGGGCGGAGTCGGGCGGCAGTGACTAGCTTCTTGGCAAGACGGCGGAACTACGGCTCCCTGGTGTTCCAGGCCTTCTGGGAGCCGGAAGCGATCATTGCACCAACAACGACGGCCGAGAACGACCGCTCACTCAACTCATTCGGCCCAGACAGCCTCAGAGAGAGAGAGCGAGTGGACGACCCGACCGATCGCTGGGGACACAAATGAAAGGATCCATAGATCTCACAACGTTTTATTATTCAGACATAGGGCTTAAGATGGGTGCATAAACAGATTCAAAAAGGCGGCAATGTTAATAGTTCAACAATGAAGTAAAATGTAAAGATGAACGCGGTGTCGATGGCGCAGTTTCACAGGGATCAAGTTGATGGGGATGTGCTGGCTAAAACAGCGAAAGAGGTTGAAGATGAGTCAGTTGAACTCAAACTAGTTGATAATGCATCGTACAAAGTAATCGTTGATGAATCGATTGAAACAGTTGCATATGAGCTACTGGACTGTGAAGCTCCTGAAACAATCAGGAATAAAACAACTGCGCAGCAATAGATGGAGAACCTGTCAATGGTCCTGTTTCTGTTAGATCTGTTGGTGAAGGTGAATCAGTCGTCGGTGCTCCACTTGATGATGAATCGATTGGAGATGAGCTGGATGACTTAGCAGTAGATACTCTATCAGCTGAAGCCGTTGTTGATGAATCAGTGGCAGATGGCTCAGATGAGGTAGATGCTGCATTGCTTGACAATGTATCAATGGTAGTTAACTCGGCTAATGGTGAAGTGGCTGATGTCGACTCATCGGTGTGCGAGCCAATTGTTGATGAACCAGACGGAACAGTTAAAGATGAATCACTTGAACTGGGTGTTGATGACATAGCAGAAGCAGATGAAAGCGAATCAGTTGAAAGCGAATCAGTCGAAGTTAAGCCAGATGAAGATGAGCCAAAGAAAGATGTCGGTGAAGGATCAGTCAGAGCTGTTGAAGGTGGTTCGCTTGATGGCAAACTGGCTGCTGATGACGCAGGAAAAGTGGTAGATGTGTCAGTTGAAGATGAAACAGCTGGCGACGAACCGGTGGTAACAGGTTTAGATGAAGAGGGCGATGGTGACGATGAAAGTGGGCCACTTGAAACTGTCAACGCTGAACTGGTTGACGCTGACGGTGGTGGTACAGTTGAGGTAATTAAAGAAGGATCAGTTGATGTAGAAACGGTTAAGGTCACAGACGAAGTAAGAGGTGGAGATGATGACGCTATCGGTAAAATAGTTGATAAAGAGCCAACTGATGGCGTGCCATTCGAAACCGTTGGTGACGGATAAGTTGGAGGGGTAGATAGTGAACTAGTTGACGATGAATCAATCGGAGTGGACGAAGAGGGGCTTGATGACGGTGAATCAGTGGAGACAGAGGTTGGTGTAGTAGGTGAGGATGAACCAGGTGATGGTGATGTAGGTGACGATGAGAGTGGGCCACTTGAAGCTGTCGAATCGGTCGTAGTGGATGAAGAGGGGCTTGATGGCAGTAAATCAGTGGAGGTAGGGGTTGGTGTAGTCGGTGAAGATGAAATAGTTGACGAAGAGTGAGTGGATGATGGAGTGGATGAAGATGGACTTGATGTGGACGTCAGTGGAGTGGAATCAGTGGAGATAACTGGCGTTGTGGTTGGTGTAGTAGTTGAAGGTGAACCAGGTGATGATGAAGTCGTAGAATCTGTAGCAGCCGAACCAGAGCACTCATAAGTTCCTTCAGTGGTTTCGCCAATCCAATCACAAAATTTCGCGGTTCGAGTGAAAACTTCTAGAAGTTTGAGGCAAAGCAGTCTTCATATAACAGCTCGGTATCTTACGTGGAAAAGCCTGATAATCAGGTGTTCCGAAAAAGGAGGTAATCCCAACTTGGCGCCATTCATCGTCTTCCTTGTACAGAAGTGGTCCTCCGCTGTCGCCCTAAACATGCGACTTGTACAAGCATGCAGAAAAAGAGACACGATACCGGGAGGATTCCTTTGCCCTTTGCGGTAGTGCAGATTTGTGTATCCGTAATCTTGGTGTTTTCTTCTTTTATCCACACTTCCCTAATTATTAAATTGAATCCTGATTAGAATGTGCCGGTAACTTACTGACATATGGTTCTGTCATAGATCTTTACATCGGCATATCTCAAATATTGGCTATCCTTACCAACTCCATCGTGATCTGTAAGAGAATGATCTGAATGCTTCAAGGATCACAGACCACCTACAGTCAACAGCTCCAAATCCCTCGACGACTACAGCTTGGCCGGCAATTTCTGTAGATTCGTCATCACGGCTGATGTTTATAGGCGCCACAAAGTCGGTAAACTCATAGGGCGTTTCCAGCTAGCATCAAGCCACTTAGTGATACAAGATAGGTTGCCTACCTCGACCATTCCAATATCGTTTTGAATGTTGTGCTGATCCCAATCTGGATGCATTGTCTTGTTTCTAACGTGGCTGCTCTGCACAGCGCTATCGTTCAACGCCTTCATGTCCAACACGCCAGCATAGGCAGTTGTGAAGTCGCTCATCTGCATGATGCAGTGCGCCGCGGTCAGGACAAATCTTTCATTGAGAATAGTGCCTCCACAGAAGTATTGCTTCAGATCGCGGCGATAGAAGACCACTTGGAAAGGGAATGTATGGTTCGTGTCTATCGTTCCGTTGTAAATCTATAACATTTTTGTTTATCAGGCCTAGTCAGCGGACATTACTAAGTCTGCGGTCCTAAACGGCAATGGAATGGCTCCGTTGGAGGGCAGAAGCAGTCCAAGAAGAAGAAACCAGAACATGGCTGGCCCAGAGTACAATGACAAAGCTTGTTATCAGTTAGTCTTAAATACGTGGTGAGAACAAAGAGTTCGCCAGTCTAAGAGGTCAGACGCGATAAGAGCGGTGATGGCATCGCGCCAGTGTGATGTTTTTATGGGCATCTCGTGGTCTATTTGTTAAACAAAGTACAATTGAGTGAACCTAAATGAGCTCGGTTGCTAAGTCGTCTTCTTTTGTTGTAGGTCTTGATAACTTTCAGCTGCGAGCGTATATCAATTAGAGTTAGATGGGTTTGGCTTTTCTAGTTTTTCGTCGAAAACCGAAGACTCAAAATTTTGCTTCTCTGATCGTCTGTACTCTCTCGCCTCTTCAGCTAGGGTATCCCAAGGCTTTTATGAACTCACTTAAATGTTTTATCAGTTCGATCATCAAAACAAACAAAGGTTTTATGGGCGTACAAAAGCTGTGCGCATAAACATAACAATTTCGGCTTTTTATAGGTATGACTATCAGAAACATGTATCAAAAAGGGCTGACTCCAGACGGCTACTTCATAGTAGTCTATTCTTTTTGTTCGTCTTTGTTCTCCTTATCACTTATAAAGAGAAAATTTCTTGTTGTGCACGCGAATCAGATTAGAACCGGACGCCGACTGCCCTGAGGAAGAGAAAAGATCATCAAGCACAAAAACTATTTTTCGGCTGTCGATATCAGTACGTAGTCATCAAACAGAGCTAGTGGACGACCCGACCAAATCAGTGGACCTCTTGCGATTGAGGACACGCGACTAAGGCTATTTGGGAGAGCGAACGACCACTCGCCACCGATACAAAGGAAACACTCTCATATGCATTTATTAAGACAAAATATCTTCACCACAGTATCAAATTATTCGTTCGGACAACAGTACTCCCTCTTTCCAGGAACGAGCATAGCGTACTTGTAGATGTGTTCAAATTTAACACTGTAAAATCCACTCTTGCACGTGTTCGATTTGATGTAAGGCAGCCACTCGGTCCAGTAACAATCGGCGGACGCCAAGCCGAAGCTCAGCGCGAAAATGCAGATAATGAGAATAGGCGTATTCATGATAGACTGAAATGTTTTCAAACTGAAATATACGAAAGTATTTTTACCCGCTTCTAAATGATCATAAAGATACAAACGGTGAGTAGCCTGTGCTCATATCTACAAATAGACAGGTGCCAAGGAACCTATATCGAAAAAGAAAAGAGATGCTCTTTGAGCCCCGAGACTTCGAACTATTTCATCGATCTTTCTATCCCGACCCCGAATCGCGATGAAATCCTCAAAAAAAGAGCCGAAATGGAGGAAGCGGTGCTCACTGGCACGCTTTGCCCAATTTTATACTGTTTCAGGACGTGAAAGAGGGTGACGCGGAGGAAACATTTTCCAGGGAACAGGCGGGCCTTGGAAAATGTTGTCTATTTCCCTTTCTTTGATTAAGATTCGCCCATTGGCAAATCACCGTTTGATCGCTTGATCGTTTCTTTTTACTGACTCAATCGAAACATGACGCATTGTATCTCAGAAAAGTGACGTTTGTCTCGCTTGAATAAGACACCCTCGAACGGGAAAATGACATCAGAACGCTGATATCAAAAAAGTTAACATCAGAAACGGCGAAGCATTTCCGTTTGACGCACCTATGTGTGGAAAAATCGAGAAACTATAATAGACATCAATAGAAATGCTAGTTCTATGAGTGTTCTTCGAACCTGGCTCGATCGTTCACTAATCGGTCGCCTGATGAAAGGCAGGTGTCGGACAACCTCAAGGTGTCCGATTTCCGGATGTATCATAAAAACAAAACAAACGGTGGTACAAATAATAAATGGCACTGAAGAGAAATCTGGATAGGAAAAACAACTGCATACAGTATGCTCATTGGCGATTTTCCATCTGCACTTTCCACTAATCTACATCGTCGTCGGTGGGTATCAGATTTTTTCGGCTGATTTTTAGACTCTATCTGATGTTTCTACGTGGCATGCGAGGATCCAACTCACAACGGCAACAGTTCGTTACAAAAAAAACG
Organism: Steinernema hermaphroditum; assembly: GCA_030435675.1. NCBI lineage: Eukaryota > Metazoa > Nematoda > Chromadorea > Rhabditida > Steinernematidae > Steinernema > Steinernema hermaphroditum. The sequence goes on from CM059623.1 coordinate 1,949,257, forward strand.
CCAGTCGTGGTCGTTATCTTTGAGTGAGATGCCACACTTAAACCAGACCCATTATTGCGATCTCCACATTGTCCGCAATGGGGTTGACGTCCTTGTTCTCGCTGGAGATCTTGCCACTTCTCGTTTCAGCGAAATCGCTGAAGACCTCCGAGCTGGTAACATTTTAAGCACTTCGATCATCCCGTCACTAAAACTACTTTAGATTCACGGTGGTAATGTAGTCACTGGCCCCGTCTATCCGTTCCAACTTTATCTGAGGGTTGACAGGATGGACCTTAAAGGAAAGTGCGGAGCCACTTTGTTGAGCACACGTTATGCCCTCACCGCCGCCCATTGCGCCAAATTCATGGGGACAGGGTCTGCGACGAGAGTCTATGGGGGTGTCTACAACACAAGCGAACCAAACTTGTATGCCCAGGGCACCCAAAACAGTGGGGTCCTCAACAGCTACATTCATCCAGAGTACAATGGTACCGAAGGCACCAACGACATTGCCGTTCTTGAGGTCGGATTGAGGACAATTTTGCGATGTTTAAAGCATTTTTTCAGTTAGATATATTCATGTTCGAAACGGATACTGTACAATATGTCAAAATCGACGCCAACTATCCACAAGCCGAACAAGAAGGAGCTGATGTTCACATCGTGGGTTATGGACGCATTGGGTGTAGGTTAAATGATCTAATAATGGAATGTTCCCAAATGGGAGGTAAACATAGAACTGACATGCGATGGACGGCATGGAAGTTGGGGTGAGAGTTGGGAGCAATTTCCGTATTAACACGATTCTTTTCCTCATTCTGCATGGTGTTAAAAACTGGTGCTATATTTATACGGAAATTATCCATTGGTCTTGTTTCGACATATCTGATCGTCCAGGAAAACCTCATTAGTTGACGTATTTAACATTGTCGCTTCCTCCTGATTTTGTAGTTTGAGACCTCTTAGCATATATTTTAAATATAGACAACAATGGGCAGTTGACTTCATCTCCCCTTCTTCATGCTGCTCAGGTCAAGATCGTCAACCACGAAACGTGCAAGTAAGACAAGTCTCCAGTTCGCTGATGTCTCTTTAGACAAATCTGGTTTTACTACAATAAGGGATACGTAACCTCTAATGAAGTATGCACTGACTCGAGCGTTGCTGGCACGCTCAATGTACGTGGGTTCACTTGAAAGAACCGAATGCGAAAATCATCTTCAGGGCGACAGTGGCGGAGCTTTGGCCTACCAGCGCTATAACTCTGCGACCAATAAGTACGAGTGGCGTCAGCTCGGCGTGATTAGAGGTGGACTCGCCGGAAGAGGGGACATTCCCAGTAGGTACCACATCAGAGAACACAATTGACAGATTCTTTAGATGTCCACACTCGTTTGCCTTCTTACTGTCCGTGGATCAAGGCTACGACGCGCTCTGCCTTCTCTTGCGTCTAATGATTTGTTATCCTTATTGGCACCAACGTTGCATGTAAGCGTACTGAAATCACGAAAATAAATTTTTTGAAAGATGAAGGGATGTCTTTTCAAATAGGTTCGCGGTAGTCGTTTCTTTTTGCTGATTCAATCGAGACATAGCATATTGTATCTCAGAAAAGTGACATTTGTCTCGTTTGTATAAGACCGAATCAAGAGACATAGTCATCAAAGAGGAAATCATCAGAAAAAAAACAGCAGGAACAGCGACGTAACTTCCCCATTTCGTTAGGCACACAAGGATGACTAAACTGGTAGAGTGTGCAGTGTGCAAGAAATTTCTGCGCATCTGTGGGTAGCAGATTTTTGGATCCAGCACACAGCGGCAACAGTTCGTTACAAAAAAAAGCGCCGGTTGTGGTCGTTATCTTTAGGTGAGAGGCCATACCAAAACCACGTCACCGTATGTCCACGGTGATAGCTTCTTTTTGTTGACACAATCGGAACATGACAATGGGTGTTCTTCGAACCCGGCTCGATCGTTTACTGATCGATCGCGCTCACCACTCAGCTATCGAGACATGGTTCCGTGATTCGTGTCTGTACGGCTCAATGGATAGCGTTTGCGCTCAGGAAACAAGCAATGTGAGTTCGAGTCCGTGGAGGTTCGAACTTTTCTTTTCGCATCTCATGCTCCCAACTTAACTACTAAAGCACTGGAAATACTACGGCCCTTCGTAGCGAGACCCAACCCAATGAAAGGCACGTGTCGGACGATTTTATGCTGTCAGATCTGATCATATAGCATAAAAACAAACAAAAGAGTGGCACAGTGACAGAATGGCTGAGAGAGAGACAACACAATTGCATACATTACTGCATCCTTGACGCTATTCGACATTCCTCCGCACTTTCCAGCATCTCTTTCATCGCTAAGCATTCATCCGATTTTTTGGTGCCTGTTTTTTTTTGCCGATTTTTGGATTCTATCTGATGTTTCTACGTGGCACATAGCATCCAACTCACAAGTGCAACAGTTCGTTACAAAAAAAAAACGCCGGTTATAGTCGTTATCACACAGCCATGATTTTTCGGTGGAGCACAGCGAACCCATCTTCAGCTTGGGTGGCGGTGCGGACGTCGAAATTGGGGATATTCCTCCGTAAGCGGCACGGTCGAAGACCGGTATCCGGGTGAATCCAGACTTCTGCTTCTCTGGCAAGTCGGGCGGCAGTGACGGACTTCTTGGCAGGACGTTGGAACTACTGCTCCCTGGGGTTCCAAGCCTTCTGGGAACCAAGCACGACCGAAAGCGACCGCTCACTCAGCTCAGTCGGCTCAGACATCCTCAGAGAGAGAGCGAGTGGACGACCCGACCGATCTTTGAGGACACAAAAAAACCTCATGAAGGACTGCGATCCGAATATAGCATAAAAACAAACCAAGCAGTCTTACAAAAACAGAATGGTACAGGAGAGAAGACTGGGAAAGTGAGAACGTAACTGCATACAATATGCTCCTTAACGGTGGTCGACTTTTCCTCCCCACTTTCTACTAATCTCTGTCATCACCAAACATTCGTCCGATTTTTTGGTAGCATAATTTTTCGGCCGATTTTTAGACTCTATCTGATGATTCTACGTGGCATGCGAGGATCCAACTCACAACGGCAACAGTTCGTTACAAAAAAAAAGCCGGTCGTGGTCCTTATCTTTGGGTGAGATGCCATATAAAATCAGACCCATCATCGTCTTCCACATATTCTCCGCAATGGGGTTGACGTCCTTGTTCTTGCTGGCGATCTTGCCACTCCTAGTTTCGTCGAAATCGCTGCAGACCTCCGAGCTGGTAACATTTTAAATACTTCGGCAATCATTCCGTCACGCAACTCTTTTAGATCTACAATGGTAATGTAGTCACTGGCCCGGTCTATCCGTTCCAACTTTATCTGAGGGTTGACAGGATGGACCTTAAAGGATCGTGCGGAGCCACTTTGTTGAGCACACGTTATGCCCTCACCGCCGCCCATTGCGCCAAATTCATGGGGACAGGGTCTGCGACGAGAGTCTATGGGGGTGTCTACGACACAAACGAACCAAACTTGTATGCCCAGGGCACCCAAAACAGTGGGGTCCTCAACAGCTACATTCATCCAGAGTACAACGCTACCGAGGGCACCAATGACATTGCCGTTCTTGAGGTCGGATTGAGGACAATTTTGCCATGTTTAAAGCATTTTTTCAGTTAGATATATTCATGTTCGAAACGGATACTGTTCAATATGTCAAAATCGCCGCCAACGATCCACAAGCCGAGCAGGCAGGAGCTGATCTTCGCATCATTGGTTATGGAAAAGTTGCCTGTAGGTTCAATGATCAGATTAGGGAATGCTTCCAAAAGGGGGAGGCATATCGCACTGACATGTGATGGAGTGTGTGGAATTTTGGGTGAGAAGTCGAACGTGCCTGATATTTTGAATTCAGACAACAACGGGCAGTTAACTCCATCTCCCCTTCTTCATGCTGCTAAGGTCAAGATCGTTAACCGCGAAACGTGCAAGTAAGACAAGTCCCCAGTTCGCTGATGTGCCTTTAGACAAATCTGGTGGAAACACAATGAGGCATCCATAACGGACAGAGATGTATGCACTGACGCAACCCGCTCTGGCACGCTCAATGTACGTGGGTTTACTTCAACGAATCAGATGGAAAGATCATTTTCAGGGTGACAGTGGCGGGGCTTTGGCGTACCGGCGCTATAACCCAGCGACCAGAATGTACGAGTGGCTGCAGCTCGGCGTGATCAGCGGTGGAATCCGCGGAAGAAGGGACATTCCCGGTACGTAGGGCATGAGAGGAGGTAGTTGACAGATTCTTCAGATGTCCACTCGCGCGCCCCGTCTTACTGCGACTGGATCAAGGCTACGACGCGCTCTGCCTTCTCTTGCATCTAATGTTCGTCTTCGTGGCGACCTCTTCTATCTTCTATCGTTCCACGTAAACGAAGTAACGGAAATAAATCATTTGAAGCAATGCCTTTTCATAGAAGTATTATGGGCGTTTTAATGAGGCTTAGGACATAAACCTTATTTTCAATGGTATTTGGGTTTGTGATTGATGAGCCTAACCGGCCTGCGAGAATGTACGACTCGATCAACTGGATGTGCCAAAAACCGCTTTATGAAGCCAGAGTTCATTGAACGGACCAAATTTCAGACAGTGGCCACATGGGTGTATGTGGATCAGAGGCCCAAAATCTGAGAAAATTTGCAATGGAGGTGGAGAATGAGAGAAACAGACCAGTCTCACCGGTCGGAGTTTATGAATGGTTGTCTAGACTTCTGTCTAAATGCTATTTTTACCATCGAACCCTGTATCTTAACGATCTGTAGAGTGAAACAAAAGTACTTTTCACACACATCGCACTTGGCTTACGATAGCGAGCTATAAAAGAGAGTCTAACACGTCATCTGGGCATTCTGGACATGATGCCTGGATGCCTGAAGACGACAGGTTAACATTTGAGCCCGTGTTTCAAAACGGGCCCAATTTGCTTTCTTAAAGAGGTCACTTTCCTGAACTTAGAGCTATCTTAGAGCGAGGCGATCTGTTTGCTGACGGGCCGCGTCCGCTAAATTCTCGAAATTGTCCTTTCTTCTTCATTGGTCCTTTCGATACGAAAAAAAAATGATGGTCTTTATGTCATGTTTGTAAACTCGATTTTCCCACGGCCCCGTCACTGATAAGAATAATCTCACTAAATAGGAACTCACGGGCCTCACTTATATGTTTTTCATTTACTTCATTTAGTGCTTGGTTTATTTATTTTTTTATCGCATAGGTTAGAATATAAATTTCAGAAGTCAAAGCGAACAATCCACACGAGGATTCGTGTTATCCGCAATCCACTGGCAGAAGGAGGGCACGCGGACATGTACATCTAAAGTAGCCGGTTTATTTCTACCGTGTTAAAGCGTCAAACTTGGAAGATTGGTAGAGGGTTCTCCAAATGAAATGATTCCAAGCTGACGAAATTCGGTGGCTCCACTGGCAGGCACAAAGCGTTGGTAAACAACTGGTCCACCACTGTCGCCCTAGGTGCATGGACGTTGTTAGAACTAGAGGTCATCTTACAGCGAGAGCTCCAGAATTTGTGGTGGTTGTGCAGATTTGCTCGACGCTTATGATGGTTTTATCGTGATTGTACCAATCCAGACTTAAAAAGGAAAGGCGTCTTAGTTGAAAACACTCATATTCAACTTACGCGCAGATGTTCCGATCTATGACATTGACCTGAGCATACTGGAGTAGATTGTTCCTCTGGCTGTTTTCTTTGGCTGCAATAAATAGTACAAGTGAATTGCCGATAGTACTAATGAAGCTAGAACAGATTTAAATCGCAAAGTATAGTCATAATTATCTGTGCACCGCTTGTTAATAGCATCTCAAACTGCAGACCAAAAATTCTTCTTTGTAGATTGTTCTTTCGGTTCTGCGCTTGGAAGCTACGCTCCTGCTGTAAGCGTAACTAAGACAGTAAGCTGCCTATCATATAAATAGTCCTGTAGAAAGGTCGTTGAAGGTGCAGTGCTTCGGATTTCCAGTTGGTACTTTACAGACCATGAACATAATATGGTTTAAAGAAAGCGAAGAACATGCAGGAGGGACATCAGAGCATACACTTTGAGGACACAATCAATCACTCATACGAACGCGCTAATCCGTCTGATCCCAGGATTACTCAGTGCGAAAATAGAGAATGTTTAAAAAATGACATTAATTATGTAACAACCTAATATAAATACTCGTTCTTTAGCCGCCTTAGTGAAGACATCTCAATGGCTGACGCATTGACATCATCGGAGCCTGTGGGCGCCAGTTTAATGTTAGGGCTAAGCAAGTATCGCCAACCAATTCTGACGCTCAAGCTTAACTCTACTTGACCCTGAACTATCGACTGTTACATAAGTTTTAGGCATCCAAAAAATAACCTGAAATATGCTTCTTGGATCATGTCTTTTCTCATTTTCAAGAAAAAAACTCTTACAGCCACTTCGACCAAATCCAATGATGGCCACGTCGCCTCCTGGGAATTCGGGAAGCAACCACAGAAGGTCTATCTTGATGGGCTTCACGGTCACGGTCTCCTTGAATTCCCTGTTCAGCTAAACTACTCAAATCAGATTGAATCATCGATAGTGACCAGCCTCAATCAAAGCGATGTCGTTATTGGCGAGGGTAGTATTACCGCTGAAGTGGGGGTGGATGATGTAGTTGTTGATCGTGGAGTACTGCGACCATTCATTCTCGAGGTGCTTGATGTCGTAGACGCCACCATAGACGGTGGTATGCTCTTTTGCAAATTTAAGCGCGCAGTGGGCGGCAGTAAGGGCGTAGCGGGGGCTGATGAGAGTGGCTCCGCACCATGCTTCCTCTTTTCCGGAGTCGTACATCAGAATAAGTTGGAATGGGAAGTAAGGGACGTTAACGACCTGTCCACCGTAAATCTACAACGGCGTTTATGCTGAACCCTTAGCTTGAGAATAAGATCGTACTAGTTCAGATGTGTTGAACGGGGCAGCCGACGAAGTGGCTACAACAGCCACCAGCACGAGTAGCGTGATACTCATTCTGGAAAGTGCCATGGATTGACAGTTGCGTTTGGCTGCTTTAATGCAAGATGGAGGCTGATAAGACTAGATGACAGTCAACTTTTTTGCTTTTATTGGGGCATGCGATTCGCTGGGAGAAAGCAGTAAATGATAAGAAATAACAAAGGTTCTTTGTTAAAGAGTAAAAAACGGCTTCCAATCTGCTATCAGGATTCATAGAGGTCCTTCTCTTCTGACGCTAACACCACAGATTGCCACAGAATCTGACGTTTATTGCGGTACTAAAAGCAATAGTGTATCTTCATCTGCCTAGTATTGACAGACTAGATGTAATTGTGGTGGCTTGCAGTAGCTATGAGCCATTTACCAATCGCAATGGATCGATAAGATATATGACAGAAAACGGATCCAGTGCCTTCGTAGAATCTGTCAGTCCACCGCTTTTGCCTGCGATTCTAAAAAAGGCTAAAATATCCTAGACATTTTAAAGGTTCCCACTAGAAAGTGCACTTATATGTCCCGATCCTCGTCCAATTTGTGCTCCAGTTATACCGTAATATTGTCAGATAAGCGAATCTTCGTGTCTGCGTCTTGTCGTTCAACCCCCGGCTCTATTTAGTGATCTAAAATGAGGAGCGAGGTTGGATAGGAACATCTCTGGAGTTAAGTGCATTGAGGCCAGTTCCTTATCCCTCTATCCTTGGTCAGCCGATCAGATGAACACAAGAACACAATTGGAATTCTACTCCTCTCGAAGGAGGTCCACCTAAAATCGTAAACTCGCTGACCACCTAATAGCCATCCAATTTTTATTGGAAACAACAACATATTTAACAAGGATACACTTTATCATCGAAGAAAGAAGGGCGAAAGAAAGCTCAGTTGTCACCCTCGACACGACCTCTCTTTTCGGCGGATTCGCCCTCGTCGCCCTCTCCGTAGGCGGCGGCGTTCTTCCGCACGTCCTTTTCCAGTGGGATGTCGAGCCATTTAGACATCTCCTCGCCTGTTTTCCCCTCCAGGCTGTTGGCCGTGTACTTGACGAGTGTGTCGATGAAGTCCGGCATCTCGAGGTAGTAGGCGGCGTTGATGACGGCCGCCAGCTTCAGCCGAGGCTCCTGTTTGTCCAGGAGCTCTGTGTCCTCCTTGGCGACGTTCCGGTTGAAACGGTGGATGTGGCGGTCGTCCTCCGAGCGGGGCTCCTCCCCCTCGTGCATGCGCAGCCAGTCGACAATCGCCTCGAGGGCTTCGGCGGCGATCGAGGGCATCGGGATCGGCTCTTCGGGAAGCGCGTCCTCGTCGAAACCCAAGTCGCTCATCATCGTCTTCAGCAGGTTCGCCTTCTGGAAGTCCTTCTTCTGCACCTCGAACTCCTTTCCGTCCGACGAGCGCAACTTCACGATTTCGGAGGCCATCGTTGGTTGGAAACACTGAGCTTTCGATGATGATGGTCTGTTTTGGTGATATCTATATGTGATGTGGAGGTCAAATAGCATTGCAAGAGTCCATCAAGCATCGCATCGAAGCATTGGTGGATAAGACAACCCTGCGAGGAAATGTCCCGGTAACAAGTTGATCTTCTGTTCTTCTGCAGATGCATCATAAAGTTAGGGGTTCTCCGCACAAGCTCTCATCTCGACTTATGGATCATCAACAAGAATCCGTTTCTTCCGCGTCGTTCACTTCTATTACTTTTCTTTAATATTACATACTCGAGTGCGACGGAGGCATTAAAGACTATAAAGCACAAAGATCATATGAAAAAAACTGCATGACCTAGGCATATCGTAATCCCATAATCACCAGTCAACTATATAGGACTTAGCTCCTTACTTTCATGGCTCCAAGTCGGAAGATGTTGATGCTGGCACTTATCATAGTAAAACATCTTTCAGTTTTTAGCTCTTTTAGAATTCCTTCTGTTTGGAACTGTTCTTCCTCAAGAAGGACACAAATTGGAGGCCGGAATCGGTCTGGGTTCGACTGTGGACACTCTGGGAACATCGGGATTACAATCCTTGCACCTTTGATCCTGTTGACAATCAAATGGGGGGACAGTGACGCTGTACGAAAAAAAACGGCAAACAGGATTCACTCGCCTTTAAACTTCGACTGGGTGACTGTGCGGGCAATCGACGACGAACTCGTCTATCGATCGATGTGCCTTCGAATTTGAGCTTTTTTCTCTGACTGTGACGCTGTTTCCTCGATGCACTTCTTTATTAGCACAGCTTATATACGCGATTTCAGATTGGACCCTATTATTCAGCTCAATGGACTCCATCCCTTATGAATTCATCGATTCTGTTGTTCGCCTTCTCAACGACTATGAACAGTGCGAACTACTAGCGGGCTACTGGGGAAAGAAGAGGAACTTCGTCCGGACTTTGTGCGTGGCTCGCCTCGACGCAACAAATGGAAGAATGTACCTCGTCGACTCGAACCCAAAATCAATGGACGATCGACAGATAGTGCTATCGGATGATTACAACTCATGGATACAGTGTGTTGACGATGAGTTTGTGCCTCTGAACAGCGAAAAGTTCATGGCGGCGATCACATGTCCACGGACAGTTCGCCGAGGACAACTTCTTGAATTGCATGGTCTAATGAAAGGAGGCACTCCAGAGGAAGACGACCCATGGAAGAGGTTTGCCGTCGAAAGTGCCCCCTTTCTCGATGCCGTTGACGGTAATTTTTGTGTGGTGTGGATCAACAATACAATTGGATATGCGAAGGAAATTGAAGCGTTCTTCAAACGAATCTTGAAATACCAGATGCCCGAATGCGTGGACATATATGGCTCGGACGCAACCCAGGAAACAGTTGATCTTATATTTGAGAACTGCTTTAGTTCAAAGTGTACAAAACTCGGTCTTTATCCACGAGGAGCTATTGTCACCACGGAGCACCTGAAGACATTTTTCGCCCGGTGGAACACGGCACCTTCCGAAATTCGTCTCGATGTTACCTATCCTCATGTTGTGACGACCTCCACTTTGAGAGATATTTGCGGTTTCGACGTCGAGAAGAAGGAAAGCGAAGACTGTTCGCAACTTTGCAAACTTTGCGAGATCTTTTCGAATGAGACAAAAAATGTCCATATTCACAAAGTGGAAGATCGGTTGGAGTTCGATTGTATGCGCAAATAAAGTTTATATGAATGAAAAAGACCAGGATGATTAGAGAGCTCCACCTGATGATGGTGAAGCCGGATAGATCTAGCTTCTTTTGGTCTTCTACCAGATTTATCGTTCTGGCCTTGATCACCTTCTTCTTCTCCTATAAATGGTCTCTAAATCGGAAAGTGCGACATCTGGAAGGTAGAAGTAAGTGTGATAAGGCAACGCGTTTCTCATCTAGCGTCGGTGGTAGAGACGACACCAGAATCGACATTGGCGATCCCACCAGTTTGCGCAGGCGTCGAAGGAGCGAGAGGCTGGCTCCCCGTAGTTGCATAGACGGTGGATCCAAGTGAATGTAGCAGATCCCACCATCTGAGACTTGAACGTCGGCGTTACATCTTCAGCAGATTTCGGAGTTTCAGAGCTTCCTCAGATCGTCGTGAGAGCGCGGGTGGAGTTGGGCGGTCGCGACTATCTTCTTGGCAAGACATTAGAACTACGGGTCCCTGGTGTTCCATGCCTTCTGGGAGTCGGGATGATCATTGTACCAAGAACGACCCCTCACTCAAGAAGAACTGTGTCCGTTGGAGGCGCGGTGGCACACAACCGCAACCATCATTCATTAGCTGGCGGCGCGGACTTTGGAGTTCTACCCGCCAGATTTAGAATTATTGATGACTAGGAACGATTCTATTGGACCGAGAACGACCGCTCACTCAACTATTCAGTGAACCTCAGAGAGAGAGCGAGTGGACGACCTGACCGATCGCTGGGAACACAAATGAAAACGTCTTACCATCGGTTCTAATCGTCTCTGTCGAAATCATCCAACTTTTTTTGCAACCCCAGTGTATTTCTTGCAGCTTTAGTAACCAAAACAATCAAAGAAAACAAAGCACCGGTGGATTCGTATTCAGAGTAATCCAAGTACAATAGGAAGGCGCGCGAGTTTGGACGTCTAAAACGACATCACCATTTGGGAAAAGTTGTCAATGTCTACAAACCTGGGATGTCTCCTTTGATACCCTGTCCAAACGAGATGACTCCAAGCTGTCGCCATTCGTTCTTATTGGTCAGAGCGTTGAACCGCTGGTAAAGAAGGGGTCCTCCACTGTCTCCCTGAAATATACACTCGCCTAACCCATGTGCTCATATCAAACATCGAGTGTTCCAGCGTTCGCAGAAGTGGTGCACACAGATTCGAGAGTTATCGAATTCTCACTACTGTAGTTCTTCCAGACATCCCTGAACAGCATCTTCAGACCGTATATTATACTCGTTAGGCCTACGTGCAGATATTGCGATCGACGATTGTAACGTGGGTCGAGTGAAGACGGCCTGGCTGTTCTCCATTCCCTAGAAAGAGAATATTTTCACATATGGCCCTTAAAAATAGGGTAGAAATCTTACAGCCACTCTTTCCAAATCCAACGATGACTCCATCAGCTCCCGGGAGTTCGGGAAGCAGCCAAAGCGCGTCGATCTTAATGAACTTTACGGTATCCGTTTCTTTAATTTCTCTGTCAAGCTAAAGAACCATTGTGAATCACTCTATAGAAGCTTCTGTCAACCTCGATCAAAGCAATGTCGTTGTGCAAGGAGCTTGCGTTGAACTGAGGGTGCACGATGAACCGCTTGCCGAAAGCCATCTGTGATCCAGGCGGGTAGAGCTTTCCTACGTTATGGATACCGGCGAAGATCATTATGTAGTTCGGATCTCTGTTAGCAACATAGTGAGCGGCAGTGAGGGCATATCGAGAGCTGAGGAGAGTGGCTCCACAGACACCGATTTTGTCTTCAATTTGGATGCGCACGAAAAGTTGGAACGGAAACTCAGCCCCGTTCACAACTTGGCCGCCGTAGATCTAGTGAGGATGTACATAACGAAAAGAACTTCACACTACCAGTTCAGATGTGTTGACAGGAGAAGCTGAGGACGTGGCTGCAACAGCCATTAAACCGAGAAGTGTCAGCCACATGCTGTGAACTGTCACAGACAACAGAGTGCTGCTTTAGTCAAAGAGTGGCAAGTGATAAGAGCAGACAAAGATCTTTTTATGATCTCATTAGAACGTGCAATTGAAGTCGAAAGCAGTTAGCGATAAGGAAGAGCAAAGGTCTTTGTGCTAAGGTTATGGAGCACCAGAGCACACATATGGTCTGGTAATAACGCTGTGGACACATTAGGCCAAAGTGTTCCCAGCGATCGGTCGGATCTCGCTCTCTTTGAAGTTCATGTGAGTTGAGTGAGCATCCATCCACCCATCTGGACATCAAGCCGAAGATTCGCTGTAACTCCGATATTTGCCCCGCCACACCGATGATAGGGTTCCACTTCTTCTGATGCGCTCCGCCACCGCACCTCCACTGGATCCTGCTCTTCACCCACGCGACCAAGCTAAAAACGACGGAACTCCGATGTTTGCACCAGCAGTCGATGAGTCGATCGATCTCTCTGCTCAATGTTTCGATTGCTCCTGTTGGAACGTGCAAATGAAGTATAAGGGCGGATAACGATAAGAAAGAGCAAAGGTCTTTTGCGCTATGATTACCCAACGCAAGAGCACACATCTCTGATGGACATTAAAGGTATTAAAAATGGTCCGGTAAGGTCAGTATTCGATGTTCCTATGTGCTGACCTGAGGCGCCGAAAATGTCTCGAAAACGGGGAGCAGAACGATTTGACGCGAACGATTCGCCGCGAACGATTTGCCGCGAACGATTTGACGCGGGGACAAATCTACTTGCCGCGCCAGGCAATTCGTTCCGGGACCATTCTGTCGCCTTAGTTTCACCAATTTTCGACCTCTTTTTCGCTTTTTTCTTCGATTATCGAGCTGTTTCTGTCGGATTTCCAGTATAACTAACAAGATAACAGCCTACAAACTTAGGCTGCGAGCAAGCGAAGCGAGCCCTGTATTCATTTTTGGCTTGGCTTAGGCAAACCCCGGCTTGGCTTAGGCTCCGGCTTAGGACTATGCCTATTGATTTAAAGCGAGCCCGAAGGGCGAGCCTGTTGTCTTAACAGCTTCGCTGATATCTTAGTACTGCCGTACACGGAGCAAACAGCTCGATAATCGAAGAAAAAAGCGAAAAAGAGGTCGAAAATTGGTGAAACTAAGGCGACAGAATGGTCCCGGAACGAATTGCCTGGCGCGGCAAGTAGATTTGTCCCCGCGTCAAATCGTTCGCGGCAAATCGTTCGCGGCGAATCGTTCGCGTCAAATCGTTCGCGTCAAATCGTTACGCACTCCGAAAACGTGTAGTATTTCTCAGATTGTGGAATGGATAGAGCGCTGATAACAACGAGTGATGACAGCTGATAGGAAAATACAAAGGCTTTTGTTAGTGGATATGCAATTCAAACAGGAAGGTACGCGTCTCCTTGGTGTTCTAAGACTTTCTGGGCGATCACGACGGCCGAGAACCGATCACCATGAAACACCCGTGATCCGTCTTGTATTTAGTTCTCCCTCATCACAACCACCCGACCACCCGCGCAATACCGTATGGACCCTGGATTTTGCCGATTTAATCATACAGCATGTAACTTAATCAATAGAGTGTTGCCATAAGAGGCTATCCAGAAAATTCGACGAGCTGTCGCACTACTGACTAGAACCGCCCATAAAGAATCATGCTATTGTAAAATCTCTTTCGGCGAATCCTTCAGTCTTTCCCTAAAAAAGAGAAGATTATCTCTTCGTGCATGTCGGCGATTCCTTCTTCAGAATCGACCAGTCTAGTGTAGTCTTAAATGAACTCTTCACGGGGCTGATCGCTTTCGCTCTGGATGCAAAAGCTAATGACATGATCAATAGTTCTCCATTAAGCCGGTCTACAGTAGTAGCTTTGAAGCGCGAAATACAACTGCAACAGCTACTTTTAAGATACGGTTGTCTTAAAGCCCAAAAAGTGACGATTATCCTCAAGTCCTTCGAATCGGTACTTTCCACCAGTGGCCACTGAAAAACAGTACTCTTGTACTTTCTTTCCTAATCTGTCCAATTTCTGCAGAAGTCGGTCGGTTCTGTTATCGCCGTATGTTGATGAGATTGAGGCTTAGCAGACACCCACCCCTTCCGTTCCCATTATATACCCTATAAGTGCAGCTCGAATTTCTAATGTGCCCCTCATAAAGACCACAAAGGACAACGTGGGAGGAAACGGGCCATAAAGGCGTTCTCCACGCCGCCGTCCAAAGACCAATCTGCAACCAAACAACCGCAGCCTGCCCAGTGTCCAATTGAGAAAACACAAATTGTGCGTCGATGTCCAAAAAAATTAATTACTTCCACTCCTCGTTCACAGCCGATCGCGTGCATCGCCGAACATTCGACGAATTGGCACCCCGCTCGCTTTGACGACCTGCGTTCGTCGCGCCACTTTTCGCATTTGCAGCTGAGGCCGACCCTTTTTTGGCAAAGTCGAAAGGCGACTGATTGGCGTGGTGGGGTCGTGTGGACCGCCTGGCCATCTAGGTGCCAAGAGTCGGGTCTTATCGCTCGCGGCGATCTTCTTTTCCATCGCCGAAGTTGTAATTGAATCTTCGCGCGCACGAGATATCGATTCGAGGTCGTCTTCCGCCATCCCAAAACTTTCTTCTCGTTACTTTTTTCCGTGACTCTGGCCACACGCCGTGCCCTCTTTTGACGGTCGACGTTCCGCGGTCTTTCGGAGGGAAAATCTTAGTTCCCGCATAATTTATGTGCATATATGAGTGAGTTGATTATTTCTGCAGTTCTAAAAGTTGTGAACAGCACGTATATGCTCTTTGAGAGCTTAGAAATACGGCCTTAGGAAGCCTTATTTAGAAAGGGGCTACAGTATCTCATAACAGGCGTTGGTCTTCGAACCCGAGTCGACCGCCTGGTAGTCTGTCACTCTAGCCATTCAACCACCGATGCATAATTCTCTCAAAAACATAGACATTTAGTCTCATCTGGTTTAGTGAATGGCGGTATTGCTTAGTAAACTGTCGAGTCCATCAGCCGTCCAACATTTTTAGTAAGCGTCTTTAACGATATTTTATTTTTTTCTGCCTCTCTCAGACATGAGTTGAGTGAGCGGTCGTTCTTGGCCGCCCCAGCTACCAAAAGGTTTTGAACACCGGGGAGCCGCATTTCCACCGTCTCACCAAGAATACCATCGTCATCGTCACAAACTAAAGGGACTCTGAAGCCGCGCCCTAATCCAGAAGAAAGCCGCTGACAACGGGGTATTGTTATGCTTATAGGCCTGCCGGGCGGGGGGCTTATAGACCTAGGCCCTGCCGGGCATCATGAAGTTGATTCGGCAACAGTCTAAACAGTTTACGGGTTCCGGAAGGTACTTGCGCTAGCTCCGTAGCTCCATTATTATCCCGATACATGCAAGTTTAGCACCCATCGATTTAGGGTGATTATCGATCTGAGGGGCAATCTCAAGACAATATCTGGTGCCCGTTCTCGTTTCTTAGTTCCTACTGTGTCTTCTACCTGCGACCCTTCCCGTAAAAAAGAGTTGGATATTGGATGAAAAATTTTTTATCGCCACACTACAATCCTGGATTTCTTCGTAATGTTTATAGAGCACCAAAGCTACAAAGTCGTTTTCATTTTCGTCCATTCCTCTCTAACACAATTCTGATTCTGATTGTATTCCATTCCACTCCTTCGTGTATCCGTAAGGTAGACCAGGAATGGATATGTAGAAACGAACGTCCTTCCGTGGAATCTCAGGGGAGACGATTTTTTGCGTCTTTCGGAGAACTCTAGAAGAACATTAAATTTTCCTACAAAATGACGCCTCGCCACGACCTAAAATGCAATTTCCGCTTTTTGAATATGGCGTTTCAAATTTGGCTCATCTTGGAGATATCCAGTAAGTTGATTGCATTTCCTAGCCACAGCTAAGCGGCGTTATTCGTGGCTACAATTTATACTGTCGATCTCGGAGAGGCTTCATCTCTTTTTGATTGACCAGTTATTCGAGGATTTTAAGGTCTCTCGGATTTTAAAAAACACGATGATCTCGTTCAACCCAAGGATTAGGTTCTTCTCATTGCGCAGCTCTTCTCTCAACGCTATTTCCTATGAAGCCTTCCTTTTTCGCCTCAAAGAACGTGCTGTTGACTCTGTTGAAAAACACTATTAAATATTTATCCAGTTAAGTAAACAAATTCTTTTCCCTCTTCGATTCTTCTTATAGTGAGGCTTTGTCGCACATTTCAGGTGCCCACCTCATATCCTCATGCAATCGTTATGAAGCATTCTCTAAAATTTGTAAAGATTTCTATTTCAAACGAAAGAAACTAACTACCGTGTCTCTAAATATGTCTACTACAACTTCTACTACAAAAGTTTCTATTTGACCATTCTGAGCACGAAATTCCACCCATCATTTGATGTCGGACTTGGCCATAGTTCACCATCTGAGACAATGTGGACGATGGATTGCAGCGACGACTATGGCTATGCTAACAGAGGGGCTGTTAGCACGTTTCACATGGTAGACATCTCTTGTACAGTCTTGTAGTCGCAATCAGTTGTTAACGACCATTTTTCCCCGAAATTCTACTGTCTACTGTCTACGAAAGCTGTCTTTGCAACTATCTGCGCAACCTTCTCGAAAATCGTCTGCAGACTAAACAGAATCGCGAATGGCCGTTGCAGACCATCATCCGGGCTCTTTTGTACGTGTTGGTCGGTCGAACTTACAAGGGAACATTTAAAGATGCTCATATCGATTTGGGTGAAGCTTCGCACATTAGAACTACGACTAGAGTGTGTAATTCTTACAAAATATTGGTACTCTATGGTGCATACTAAAGGCTTTCTTTCAAAAAGTTATCCTTTCTCACCAATCTGCTTCCACCCATGAAGTTAAATTGAACAGTTCGAACCTCACTGAGCCATGAATGTGATCATAATTAGCTTTTAAACACTCTCTACGTCAGCTCTTTAATGGGTTCATATATTTATGGCAAGCCAACCAAATTCAAATTTAGTAATAGCTTCAAAGGCCCAGAGAACGTTCGCAAATAGCAGCTCGAATGCGTAATTAGGTATTTAGTGTGCTGAGTAAACAACAATTTTCTTTGGAACCATTGAAGTAAGCAATCTTCTTGCCTTTAGTCCTACTGTATTCCACAAAGACACATCGTATTCTACAAATACGATGATTTTGAGGCATCGTTTCTCCATTGTAACATGCACCTCACTGCACCCTCCCTCCCACGATCTGTCTATCCTCCACCTCCAGACTCTTGCAGACAACAACAACTCCTTTGTTCTACCCCATTTCGCGGTTTATTAAACAGCACGCCTAATTGAACTTCTCCTCACCGCCCCTTTCCCCCCCCCCCCTACTCAAACGAAACAAACGTTGTTTTCCGCAATTTCCGGACAAATTCGCACAACTGCGATGAGTTGTTTTGTTTTCAGGAAACGCGCCAGAGCCGCGCGGCCCAATGACTTCGGCTCCGACGGCGAGCGGCGGAGCCAACTGCTATCGACAGTGCACGGGCTTCCGGCTTGACCCGCCGGTGGAGAATCCGGTGGACGTGGCCGTCAACGGCGATCTGATCGCCATTGCCGACTACGAGCACGGAGTGCTTTTCGTTACCGCCGAGGGAAGGATCACCAAAAGACTGAACTGCAGTCCCTATCGGATATGTGGAGTGTGCTACAGGAGAACACCTGAACAGGTAGAGTAGATTCTCAAGTAGATTCGTTATTTCGGTGTTAGATAGTCCTACTCGGCTATCACGACTCAAAGTGGTTCATCGTCGTGTACAGTATTCCGTCTATGGTGAAGGATTGCTGCATAGAGTGTCCATCTGATCCTCCGGTTATTTCTTGGGCGAAAAGGAAAATCGCGGTATTTGCTGATACCGTATATGTTCTGGCGACGTGCGAAACAATGTCGGCGGTTTGGTCGCTGCATATCCCGACGTCTAAATGGTAGGTATTCTGACGACATCCCACTCCTAATTGGAGCCACTATGAAGGAACCGGTCTTTTTTGTGTTTCTTTTCGTTTTCCGCCCTATCCCACGTTTTGATCCCATCGGAAATGACTTTTATCTAGAATGTCCTTTTCGGATTTAAGTCTAGGTCTAGGAGACGTCTGGAAAGCCATTACGAGATTCAACTTGCGAGACCGGTCGGAGGCCATATCCAGCTAGAGGTGCCGGTCCTTTTTTGGTCGCTCCGTTTCTCTTCGTTTTCCAACCGATCTCATGTTTGGTGCTTTTGAAAATGACCTTTCTCTAGAGCGTCCTTTTTTTGGCTTCACGTCTAAGTTTAGGAGACGGCTAGAAAGTACCTTATCGTCTTTCAGGTCGACGGTGCTGTTCGAACGGGAACAGCGCGCCGCTTACTCGGACATGGACGTCGGGCTTCCGTTCAACGAAAGCGAGACTGTTCGCTTAGTCCTATGTGTGGAAGGTAAGTCGAGGCTGAAAGTGGTGACCCTCGGTCCCGAGGGGAAGATCCTGCGGACCAACACGATCAAAGTGAGAAGAAACAAGGAGCAACACTGGGTTGTGAGAGGACCGAAACTGGTTGTATGTGACGAAAACAAGGCAAGCGATCAACCGGCTGATATCCCTTGAACTGACCTTCAGGATATAATCGTGTACGACGAGAGCGGGAAACTGTTTTGGTTCGACGGGGCCACTTACAGAATCAGAAAGATAGTCGGGGACATCGGAAGAAACGAGGCTTCCGCGATTGCGGTTCGACATGGGTGGTGTTACGCTCTTTGTCGCCACCAACTGTGTATACATGGGTTCTTGTATAAAGATTCGAGTTGATGTTGTAATAAAGAGAAGTTCGGACGTGGGAGGGATTAAGGCATTCTTATTCCGACAGTTATGTCACATACAATTAGAAAACATCGGGCAATTTAGCTATGAAAGGCTGCATCGCGCTGTTGACACTGTCAGAGCATTTGTCGATGTCGTCGTGGTGCGTGACGGCGACACACACCTTCAATGTCAAACTCTGAAACATCCTCCCTTAACCCGCCTCGTTGGTCCCATTCACCTCGGCTATCATGGTCAGCCAGGCGACCTTCCTCGCTTGTTTGGACCTCTCCTCTTGGGTCCCGAACCGATCGTCTAGGATGGACCTTCCTTCGTTCAGAGTATCGATTAGATTCTTCGAAGCCACTACCTACATTAGTCACTAGTGAATGGATCAGTGGGAATCGTGACCTACTTCCGTGCCATAGGCCCTACAGTGGGCACAAAGAAGGTCGTTAAAATCGGCATTTTCGGGTCGAGAAGTCAGCTCGTTGATGAAGTGAAGTCTCTCAGAAATTATCGTCTAGAATCCTGGTTCTATAAGTGCACAAAGGGACCCCCTACCCCTCTCCTAAGACTACTGCCCTCCACCGGATAATAGCGATTATACAGAACAGCTCCGTCAAAGGCAAAGGTCAGAGGTGCCAGACCCGCCCAGCCCGAGATTGCCTTCAGTTTCCACTCCAGATCCTCGCCATATGAGTGCACGGCATAGGCGTTCAGGATGCACTCCGCCTCCAGATCGGTGACATGAGATACCAGCGATGAATTGGTCATTTCCAAAACCGCCTCCATGGCGTTCTTACAGCGATAGGCCTGCTTCAGGATGTGCTCCTTGGAGCCGACGGGGAAGTCCTCCATTCGGCGACATTTCTCGGATTTCACGCAGAGGGTCGCCAGTGAGAGGAAGAGCAGCAGTAGACGAGCATGCATGGCGCGGCGACTGACCCTGTGACGTTCCTGTTCCATCGCTGAGTGCAAATCCGCTTAGAGTCATTAAATCGAGGTGGTGAGAGAAATGTTCCCAAGGACATCGAGCCTGAACCTTCGTTTTATCTCGTTAGTGGTGATAATCAAACTCTTTTAGGGTCTTGAGAGGCGCTGCTCCAGGACTGTCTTCTCCATCTTGAGCTTCGCGAAGCTCCTCGACAGGCTCCCCAGCTTCTCCGCGAGCTTCTGGTTCCTCTCTGACTCCTTCAAGTAGTTCTCTCGCGAGACCTTCCAGTCGCTCTTGGCGATCAAGACGCTCTTCTTGAGGTCGTCCATCTGGAGCTTCTGCTTGACCTCCCTTCTCCTGAGACTTTTGATCTCCTCACTCTGCTCCTTGCGCAGCTTCTCGAGGCGCTCTACTTGGGCCTTCGCTTCCAGAAGACTGTTCAGTTCCCTCTGGTGCTTCTTGATCTTATCGCTGAGGTCGTCGAGGTACTGTACCGTCGCCGGCACAATTTGGGGAGCCTCTGTGACCTGCTCCTGAACCTCAGTCACCTTCTGGGCTCGCGACGTCTCAGCGATCGACCGGAAATGTCCCATCACCAGGCTCCGGAGCGTTTGATGAGCTTTGAGATCGCGGGCCATCTTCATGACGTTTCTGATGAAGATGACCGTCTGCTTGGCGATCTTCTCGTAGTCACGGCTCTCTTCTATCAGAAGCCTGTAGGCCTCTCTGAATGCAGGACCCCCGGTGAGATCGAGCTCGTTCCTCTCCACGAAGAAACGGATGGCTGCAATGTTCCTGGCTAAGTCGCGGGAATTCAGGTCGTCGTGGAAGGAGAACATAGTCAGTTGGTCGATACCTTGGAAGAAAAAGAACATCTTTCTCGAATTTGATGACAGTTTACACTCACCAGAATATAAAACATTGACTTGAATGCACAAAAGCGATGTTTTGATGATGCGGCAGCGCTTATTCAGGTCTTACACGTCTTTAACGTCCAAAGGGAACAATTTCACAGACACTGGAGACAAAACTACAACAAGGAAGATAGTAGTTTAAGCAAATAAATAAAAATCAACAATCTCAGCCATCAGACCCAATCTTCGAAAAGGTCATTCTGTTTGTAGTCTTTCCTCAACTTCTCGCATTTTGCATCGTCACGACAGCAGCAGAAGATGGAATGATCGTCCTCCTCTTCTTCGCTCACGGCGCAAAAAGCTGTCTTCCCCTTCTCCTTCAACAGTTGGTGTTCGCATATCGCACGTTTTCTGGATGCTCTGGAACCGTCCTTCCGAAGACAACCCATCTCACTGAAGGACGTTGCGTTCATCGGGCGCTCCATGAAACAGCCGAACGTCTCGCTTCTAATACCGTTGTAACGACAAACTTTTGGGGTGTATTCGTCTGTTTCCTCTCGGCACACCTAAAAAATCGTTTAGCTTTTTCGAAAGCTCACGCTTACATACCGTACGCTCATCGTCGCTTAGCCTATATTCCTTAAGAGTGTCTCGAGTATGGCTCTTGACTATATCATACCTAGCCGTACGATCATTACAAAGATTACCAGCACAGATAAACAAAGAGGATCGGAGTTTCGGCTCGTAGAAGTGACACTTGCCATCGGTGCAGGTCTTCTTGAACTGTGATGCTATAGCAACCGACCGATTCCCGCCATATACGCCAGCTTCAACCTTGATATCTAAAGACGGTTAAAGACGTGAGTACTACAAAAAGAAGTAGTCTACCATAGTCTTCAGTTTCCGTTACCAACAAGAAGCACTTTACTGACAATCTGTTGAGTGTTGTCGGCCTCTCATCTACGCGTAATTTCGTATTCTCCCCGCTATATTCATAGCAGCGGGTATAACTCTAAAAATAGTATATCAGAGGCTCATTAATCAATGACAAATGAATCTAACCGTGTACGCATCTAGATGCTGGTGTATATCACCAACCACTTCGGACTTGTTCTGATAACATCCAAAAACGGACCAAGGAACACCATTACGATAGTTTTCAGTGAATCCTACAGGACTGTTCGGGCAGTATTGTTCGTATTTATCAACATCCACAGACAATTGAAGTTCCACTACTGAACATCGCAGCTGCGGCCGCATTTGCTGTACATTACCCATCCACACTATCCCAACATTCAGGCCTAAAAAATTCAGGTTTCACTCATGTACAAAATGGCTATTAACGTACCGAGATCTATTTCAAGTCTTTCGTTTGATGCCAAATCCAGAAACCGAAGACAATAGGGAGAAAAGTTAGGATATCTTCGTTCGTAGTTGGTATCGTATGGGAGATATTCGTCCGTAAAAAGGGGATGGACATCGGGACGCTCACATGGGCGATTTACATCAATCATGGGTCTCTCCTTGTTACCAAAAAAGTCCTGAACTCAAGTGTATAGACGAAATGAGAAGTGAAAGCTTACGTGAACCATCCGATTGCAGAACATTCCTCTGCAGCAAGCCTTAAACTGGATCACATCAACGACCTTCTCTGGTTGGTCAAACGGACAGGTAAGATTCCTATTTTCGACAATTTTTTGGGTCTTGCCATATTCGTGACAGTTCCCTTTATCTGCTTTCGCAGCCGTGGTAGTCTGTTCGATTTCTGTAATACCATTTGCCTTGAAAGTGTACTTTGTCGAACTGGTGCAAATCTAAAGAAAACCAGTGATAATATATCGATACAGCATCACATACCTCGTTGAAGTGCGTTTCTAGAAACTGCTTCCATGAGAAGAGAATTGAATATCTACGCTTTTCCCAAATTATGGGCTCATCTTTTGAGTAATTAAATGTCAGCTTGTAATCAGAGAAAACAGCACAAAAAGATTTCGCGGTTGATGCCTTTGTTAGATTGTTGATGTCATTCTGTTCTCTAGGGTTCATCTTAGGAAGATATATAGGGAGATCTTCATGGATAAAGGTGCCATTGTTAGTCCCATAAAAGCAGCATACGATGTCGTAGTGCAGGGGTGCATAACGTTTGAAGCAGTGACCATTATCGAGTCCAGTTAGTTTGTCCTGAAACGAAGGGTGATTATGAAGCAATTGACCATCAAACACCCATTTCTATAATTATAAATGCTCAGTAAAGTTTGAAGAAACCAACAACACATGGAACACCACTACCTTATCCAATTCCTCTCTATACAATTTACAGAAAGCTTTGTTCGGGTATGGCCCAGATGGACTCTGAACAACGAGGGTATTGTTGAGATGAGAACTGAAGAAAAAGGCGCAAACGTCTAAGCCGTGCTCGATAGGTTGCTGAAAGTAAAATGTGAGAAATAACAATAGAGGATGGTTGTATACATAAGCGCCATCGATACTCTTGCAAACTGCTTTTTTCTCGATTCTGTAGTAAAGTCCATTTGCATCTGTTTTATCGCCATAGCACATGAAATTAGCGCCGCCGCGTGGCTGACAATTGATAAAGCTGGACAGCATGTACTGTTTGCGAAGGTACAGCGCCTAAATACGATTAAGAACGTTTGAAGCGCTTTACAGAGCCACTAGCCATAGGAACTCCTTCCGTCCATATTTCCACCCAGTCACGATTCTTCCCTAGACTGAACGCAAAGTAGTACACATCGTCCTCCCCCCAAGAGCCGAATCCAGCAACCGGCGAGTTAGGTTGTTGCTCTACTAACTCCCTGTAGCGCATTGCATAGTCATTACGAAGATCGTTCCTTTGTATTTGTACGTTATTCAGGTCCAGCATAAAAACGCACGCTTCCGTCGCTTGAAAAGTGGCAGATCTGTTGGCTTCCAGCAGGTCCGGACATGTTCCAACTCTTCCAGCTATTCCGGCGTTAACTGAAAATGTACTGTTTGAGTCCTGTCTAACTGAAAATACAAATAAAAAATATAATCGGCGAAACAAAGTAACTGAACAACCAAGGATGATTAGAAAATAGCCAGCTTAGAGACGAACAGTCAAAAGACCAGCGCTTACCTGTCACCCAGAGCATTGCCGCCTGCAGCAGACCTAGATAGCCGATAGCGACCATGCTGATCGGCGCCTCGAATGCGAAATGCGTCGAATGTCGACAGCATCTTCATCTGCAAGAACGAGACCTGGAGTAGAGTCTATTGACTGGAATTGTTTGCAAAACGAGACAGAAAAGTGCAAATGAATTAGGCGAACGATGGAAAAATAGGAAACGGTGGTAAGAATGGCGCCATAAGCGCGAAATCGTATCATTTCACAATGTAGCACAAATTTTGAACTCGCCAATCATCTTTCGAAATGTTCTTAAATGAAAAGGCCACACACAGTTGCTCCGGGTTTCCATCAAATCTCGAGTTCGACCACTCAGAGAATTCACAAATGAGTGCAATTTTGCAACTCTTTAGGTTTCTGTCTATGTCTACGCCATCCTCTGCTCTCTCTATTCGATCGCCGTGTTCATTTCGAATCAGCTGTGCGCGATGTATCTGGACGAGATGCCCGAAGGCGATGGCGCCATCGCGAAGGACAGCTGGCAGGAATATGTTCTGCTGCCGCACTTCATGACTTACGTGAGTCTATTCTCAGTTCGCACATTTTAAACTGTTCCATTTAGGAATGGTGGCTAATTATCAGCCTCCTGAGCATGGCGTTGACGACAATGATCGAAACGGTCATGATGCGGTTGTACATGTACGCTGTTAAGGACGCCGATCTCGTCCCGGAAAGCGTTGGATTCTACGAGGGTGATTTCGACAGTATCACGGTGAGTTTTGTCGGCGATACGTCTAGCCTTACTTCTTGATCTGTTGTTCCTCCATATGAATCACTCTACTTTCAGAAAACCAAACTTCGAATGTTGCGAAAGCGAAGTGAAACCGAGGAAGAGATCAAGGACAAGAAGCCGTCACTGAACAACAATGGCGATTCAACAACGACGAAAAACACGCAAACGAAGGTTGTAAACGCGTCCGCGCAGGAAAAAGAACAGGTTGAGAAGACGGACTTGGCGTCGGACAAACCGAGTATTCATGCGAAGAAGCGTAGTAAACAGTCCACAAAATCCATTGGATCGCTGAAGTCGGCAATGAGTGCGAAGAATGAAAAAACAAAGTCGATGAAGTCGGTCTTGAAGTCTCTACAGCAGTCGAAACGGGACAAACAGAACAAGGCCGAAACCGAAGGACTTGCTCAAAACGAAATCATCGCATTGAAATCGTTTAGCGCAAGGGCGCGCACGGATCGTGAGCAGGCGAAGAGCTTGAAAAAGCTACTTGAGAAAACTGAGAAAGCGAAGAAGGCTGCGGCGATGATAGAGCTTATTGACGCTGTGTTGCCAGAAACTTACACCGCCCAAGATTCAACTATTATTCAGGCTTCAACCCATTCAGCAGCTCAACCTCCACTACCTGCCGTTCAAGCTGTTCCACCTGCAGACAAACCTGCTGCTGCGTCCGACAGAGCCCCGGCTTCCACTTACCTTTGATCGTGTGCACCGTCCTGATTCTCGTTAAACAAAATGTAATTTATGAACAACATTCATGTTTTGGAAAATAGCAATTTAACATATTATGGCAGTTTTTGTCGATCTATCCCGCTTACAGGTTTGACTTGACTTGGCAGTTCACAATTTCGATCTGAAATCGGCAGTGGTGATCAAATAACTGATAAACACTCCTATTACCTCGCTCTTCTCTGAAGGGGTAATGCCCAGAGCCTTTGCGAGGAACACATAGCTTGCGTCCGTAGACTTCGAAATCGCTTCAGCCGACCGGAATCCGTGACTTTCGCCCTCAAGCAACATCAGCGCCGTGGTGATTCCCTTCTTCTTCAATTCTTCATAGAACGACTCGCTTTGCTTCCACGGCACGACGGGATCTTCGGTTCCGTGGATGAACGCTACGGGATTCTTGATTTTGTCGATGTGATTGATGGGCGAACGCTGATTGTAGAGCTCGGCCTCCTCGGGGTATTTCCCAACCAACATATCGTTGTATCCACTTTCGAATTTATGAGAGTCCTACAAAGTATGCAAGATAAGGTGGAAATCGATTACGCTACCTTGTACAGTCCAACGAGATCGCTCACAGCGTAGATGCAAACCGCGGCCGCAAAGGGGTTTCCTTCGTGGATCAACGAGCTGAGCACCAAATATCCACCAGCAGAGCTTCCCGTAATGCAAATCTTCTCGGCGTCGACTTTGCCGTTCTCCGCAAGGAACTTGGCTGCGTTCACCATATCATTCCTGTCGACGACACCCCAGTTCTTGTACAGAGCGTTCCGGAACTCTGTCCCGAAACCAGTGGAGCCACGGTAGTTGACATCAAAGATGGCGAAGCCTCGAGAAGTGTAGTACAGTTTCTTGAGGTCGAGAGAGTTGGACGCTTGGGCAGTAGGGCCTCCGTGGCCCATAAGAATCACTGGTGGGAGGGAACCTTCGGGACCTGTGAACTCGTTGCTCTGAAAGCGGAGCGTTTGAAAAGTAACTTTAGTCCATTACACACCTTTGGTTCGTAGAACCAGCCAGATACTGTAACCCCATCCGAGTGAAAATCGAGTTTTTCAGGCTCAGAGATTGGTAACTTCTCGATTTCAGCCGCGTCGCGAGTTTCTCTGATGACCGAGATCTAAAAGCTGACGTTCTATGAGTCACTTGTTGAACCTGCCCACCTTCTTCTCTCCGTTCAGATCGATGTGGACTAAAGACTGCGCCTTCTTTGGTCCAGAAGCGATGCAGTAGAAGTGGCCCGATTTGGTAAGAGTGATGTGACTGAACGACGCGTAACCAGCCGCTTCTACGGATTCTTCACCGTTTGTGGTCCTGTCGATGACCACCAGCTTTCCATTGACGGAAAAGATGACGTTCTTCTCGTTGACGGCAAAAGGTCTATCGTCAGCAAACTGCCAGAGAGGACCTCCAATATCTGAATCTACTGGGTAGACGTTCTTCTTCAGAGCCTTCTTCTCCAGGTCGACTTCGTACAGATTCCAAAAGTTCGTCTTGTCGCAAATGACGAAAAGTTCGTCATGTGGGCCCCATTGAAGTCCGTAAAAGTTATTTTCGCCTCCGAGCAGCTCTACAGCTTTAGCGTCACTTTCCAGAGATTTGATAAAGATCGATGTTTTGTCCCAGGGCTAAAACAAGCGAAACAGAACTCTTCGAAGCACTTGTCCAAGTCATACCATATTAGGATGGTTCCACTGCATCCAAACGAGATGCTTTCCACTGGGACTCACTCGAGGTTCCGCGTAGAAGTCCGCTCCTGAGGCCTGAACTTTCCAAATACGTCAAGAATAGCAAGTTGGCACATACAATCTCCGTTTTCTGCCCCTGCTTGTCGACTACCACAAGAAGATTCTGCGGCTCTGCGCCTCCGAAGTGGCGCTCCTCGACGGCGAAGACATCTCCATGCGGCGCAACGTGGATGTCCGCGTGGCGGATGTCCTCATCGCCTTCCTTTGTATAGAAATGTGTCGGCTCCGCTTCCGGGGACATAATCGAAGAGATGTTCCCCTTGTTTGTGATGAGGACTCCTTCGCTTCCAATGGAAAAGGAGCCACCACCGTATTCGTGTACCAAAAAGGACTACGGTATAGCTGACTGAGAAACTGATCACACAGTACCTGAATTCTTGACCTGGAATCCATCCTTCGTCCACTGGATGATATCCTTCGAGCCAACAGTCTTTGAAAAAAGCGTTCGGCATCCGGTGGGGAAACGCTGTTCGATCCAGTATACGGTATCTGAAACGAGAGAACGGTTTAGAACGATGACAATTGACTTTTGGACTTTGGAGGAATTCGAATTGTTTAAACTATCTCAATAGTTGCGATTTGTGTTTGCTGAGACGATTAATTAAAGTGTTGCAAAGGGGCTGCAGTGCGTTGTCCGCCGAGTGCACCTCTCCTCCAGCGGCCGCTGTTTGTCACAACTCTGCGAAAAGTAAACAACCGTAAGGCAGATATGATCCAGTCGACGCGCGGGCCGCTGGATCGTGCGATACGGCGATAATTTTTTCATCAAACTGACCAGTTGGCCAGCCCACCCTCTAGAGCAGCATAAAAGCGCGCCTCCTTAATCAGTTTCATTCAATCGTTCGCGTCAACATGCTTCTTCGCAACCGCCTTCTCCTCATCGCCCTCGTCGGCCTCGCTACCGTAGTCGCCGCCGACCAAGAGGTTCGTTCGGTAAATACTGTAATTTTCGGGGATGTTCGTTTCAACAACATTGGAACATCTAGGGTAAATCAACGCAAGTTTAAGCGTAACAACCGTTTTATTTTTTATCCCTGACCATGTAAGGCGATTTTGATCCCTGACCATGTAAGGCGATTTTGATCCCTGACCATGTAAGGCGATTTCAGGAAAGCAGCCCAGTGCTGATCAGAGCGAAGCGTCAGTGCGGCTGTGGCACCCCCACGCCTTCCTGCAACTGCGGCCCACCCGTTTGCGTCCAGAGCTGCCAAGCTACCTGCGTCCAGCAATGTGTCCAAACCCAGCCCATCCAAGTTTGTCAGGACACGTGCCGCCCAGCCTGCCAGCAGTCCTGCGGCCAACAACCCCAACAGCAAATCATCCTGGTCGTGCCCCAGCCCCAACAGTGCCAACCGGCGTGCACCCAAGCCTGTCAGTCGCACCCTCAGCCCATGATGTGTCAGATGACGTGCCAGTCCCAGTGCGGCGAAGCTCCTAAGCCCGTGCTCCAGTGCGCTCCAGCCTGCCAGCCCGCCTGCACTCCCCAATGCGTTCAGCAGCAACAGCAACAGATCGTCGTTGTCGTGCCACAGCAGCAGAATCAGTGCTCGTCTTCCTGCCAGCCCTCCTGCACGCCCCAGTGCGTCCAGTGCCAGCCCACTTGCGTCCAAACGTGTGTCCAACAGTGCGCCGTGACCATGCCCGTCCAGGTGAGTTTAAGTTTCTCTGAGCAAACAGAAAACAACTTGACGACCAGTTCTGAAATAAGACACCCGCATAAACAACCTTTTCAGAGCTGCCAGCCCATGTGTCAACAAACGTGTCAGGCTACTTGCCAGCAGGCCCACCAGGTTGTTGTCCCTTGCGTCAGCAGCCAGCCCTCCTGCACCTGCCAGGCTGGATTCGCGCCATGTGGTCAGCAGTGCTGCCGCATGTGAATGACAATGGACTGATATTCAATGGAAGGAGATTCAGTAACGTAGAATTTTGCTGTCTGTACATAAGACGGATAAATATTGCTTCTAAGCTCTGACGCCACCCAAAGAGGAGCTCATATATCTTCTTGATTGACCCTCATAAAAGGCTCCGATGGAATCTAACCAGAAGTATCAAAAACTATACCGTCTGAGGCCTGCAGTTCGCAGATGGCCTTGCAGTTTCCTGTCGTCAACATCGCGCTTGTGATCGAGCTCTTCCAGCTTCCATAGGGAGCAACCTTCTTCGCAGCTGAGGTCATCTTGGAACGCGCGGAAACAGAGACGACGATGCGCTTCAACAGCAACAGTTTGACAGACGCTGAAATTTTTCACACTATTCACGCAGTCCACTCCACACCTCCGATGTAGATAAGCATGATGCGAGGAAAACAATGAAGATTGGACACCCTCAGCCCCACGATCGCAACACGTTTATTAAATACAATAGAATTACCCGGTCTGACAGTCAGACATCAACGTTTTAACAAATCAGAGAACAACCTAGATACCAGATCTACTCAAACTTGATGCCTTGCGCCAGAGGCAGGTCCTTGCTGTAGTTGATGGTGCAAGTGGAACGGCGCATGTACTGCTTCCAGGAGTCAGATCCAGATTCGCGTCCGCCTCCGGTTTCCTTTTCGCCTCCGAAAGCGCCGCCGATTTCGGCTCCAGAAGTGGGGATGTTCACGTTGACAATACCGCAATCGCTTCCCTTGGGTCTAAACGAAAAGAGATTGAGATTGTAGATAGAACTTTTTACTAACCCCATCCACTTGAAGATGTTCTCGAGATTCTGAGTGAACAGACTGGACGAGAGACCCTGCTTCACCTCGTTGTTGAATTTGATTCCTTCGTCGAGGTTCTTCATCTTGATAACATAGAGGATGGGGGCAAAGGTCTCACGGAGAACAACGTCGGCATCGTGCTTCAAGCCGGTGACGATGGTGGGAAGAACAAAGTTTCCAGAGCGCTCAATCAGCTTGCCGCCGCACTCGATCTTTCCACCCTGGACGATAGCTTCGGCAACGGTCGCCTTGTACTTCAGAACAGCTTGCTGGTTGTGGAGGGGGCCGATGATGGTGTTCGACTCGAGCGGGTCTCCGATGCGAGCCTCCAGCTGGGCGTAGGCCTTCTTCATGCGCTCAACAACTTCGTCATGGATGTTTTCATGGACGATAAGACGGCGAGTCGAGGTGCAGCGCTGTCCAGCAGTTCCAACGGCAGCGAAGACAGTGGCGGGAACGACCATGTTGAGATCGGCGTCGTCATTGACGATGAGGGCGTTGTTTCCGCCGAGCTCAAGAAGGAGCTGAAAAGAAAATGGTTTACTTGGCTACACTATGTCAATAGAGACCTTTCCGAAACGACCCTGGACTTGCTGGCCAACGATGCGTCCAACCTCGGTCGAGCCAGTGAAGGAAACGAGGTTCACTCGCTCATCCTTGGTGAGAGCCTGTCCAACATCGCCTTCTCCGGTGACCAAGGAGCAGATTCCTCCAGGCAGGTTGTTGGCCTTCAGGACATCTTCGATAAGCTTCGTCACGGCGATGGCAGTAAGGGGAGTGGACGGGGCTGGCTTCCAAACGAGAGTATTTCCGGTGACCAAAGCAAGAGCGTTGTTCCAGCCGTACACGGCGCAGGGGAAGTTGAAGGCGGAAATGACTCCAACAACACCAAGTGGGTTCCACTGCTCGAGAAGAACGTGTCCGGGGCGCTCAGAGGGGATGACCTTGCCGGAGAACATGCGAGAGAGTCCTACAGCGTAGTCGCAAATGTCAACGTATTCCTGGACTTCGCCAACACCTTCAGGCAGGATCTTGCCCATCTCCAGCGAGACCTATAATAGAAATTTAATGTCACATCATAAAACTGCTGACCACTTACCAGCTTTCCCAGATTGTGCAGCTGACCGCGGAGCTTGTCTCCGATCTGGCGGACAATCTCGCCACGAGCAGGGGCTGGCATATCGGCCCACTGTTCATAAGCGGCACGAGAAGCGGTGATGGCTCGCTCGTAGTCCTCGACAGTTCCAGTCTTCACGCGAGCGATCACATCGTTGGTTGCGGGGCTGACCGACTCAACAACAGCCCCGGAGGCTTTCCACTCGCCGTTGAACACACCAGCGTTCTCCTCGGCGAGACCAAGCTCCTTCAGGAAACCGTATTTGGGGTTGGAGACCAGCAGCGACGACGCCATTCTCGACTGCAACAGATTGACGAATGGTCGACGAGTAGCGGACGCAGCGGCGTTGAGGAGAACACGATTCATCGTCGCGGGCGGAACGGAATGACAGAGGCCACGGAAAACGAGTGTGTTGTTCTCTTGGCGATCTTCGTATCTCTAGCGGCGACAACGGCGACGACGCAGGTAGTCG
Source organism: Steinernema hermaphroditum (assembly GCA_030435675.1). Taxonomy (NCBI): domain Eukaryota; kingdom Metazoa; phylum Nematoda; class Chromadorea; order Rhabditida; family Steinernematidae; genus Steinernema; species Steinernema hermaphroditum. The sequence goes on from CM059623.1 coordinate 1,980,641, forward strand.
AAGGCGACACGGGAATGCCCACTGAAAAGAGAACACGCGAGATTAGCTAGGCAACGTGAAAAACAGTTAGAGTGGAAAGAGCGCAGCGGCACGTGGAGAAGCAGAGAGCGACGGCGCGGAGGGAGTGTGAGGCTTCGACGAAGAAGGAGATGGCGTCCTTCTGCTGATAAGACCAAAAAAGACGCTCGAAGATCGACGTAATTTTAGCGGTGATTAGATAGACGATAATGCGCGGCGAAGCGGTGAGCGAGAGGCAAGGAACGCTGATTTTGATCGCCAGAAATCAGAAATCACGTGGAAAAACATCATACCGGGGTTGTTTGCCGCGAATTTCGTGAAACGGACGACGGCAACTGACGGGCGGCCACGAGGAGGTCGCCGTAGGGACATGATCGGCCGGCAGACGTCTGAAATTTGCAGACTGATTGTCTAGATTTGCAGACTTTGAAAAATGTCGTTTACCACACACGGCGATCGTTGTGATACCATTTTCGCCCAACATCAGTAGAATTTTTGAGAGGTTAAAGATGAGCGGAAATATTTCGAAATGTGATGAATTGGGTATATAATAGGGAAAATTGATTGGATTTTCCACGATATAGACCGTTATGAGCATGGTTCAGGGGGAGAGCGTTGTGATACAACTGTCAAGTACAATTTCTGATTTTTGATGATCATTTCTAAGGTCCTTTGGATGGTTTTCAAAACCTTCGAACACTGTTAGCTACTATTTTGGCTGTCTACCAGAATGGAGTACCCTCGTTGAAGTGAGATTTTCTCGTGGGACAGTAAGAGTGACCCTTAGAAGACGGCGAAAACAGCTCGAAGAGTCGTTAAATTGATCGAAAAGATCAAAATGCGATGTGCGATCGTTGATTTTATGATCTGATAAGGATCCTTACCGTCCTTCCCACTCTTGCAAGGCCAGAAACACGTGTGAAACAGCGGAAAACGCCGTGAGAGTTTCCATTCCACTGAAATACAGATAGGGAGGCCATAAAGCGAGTCCCCTGAAGGGTCGGAGAAGACGATGTTTCATAGAGAAGCCCTTGCTTCAAATTCGATCATTTTCACTTGTTGGAAGCTTTCTTGAAGACGTTCAGTCCTAAGAGAAGAGGGAGTACAGAGAGAAGCGCTGCCGTATCACCAAAACATCGCTTTTGTGCATTCAAGTCAATGTTTTATATTCTGGTGAGTGTAAACTGTCATCAAATTCGAGAAAAATGTTCTTTTTCTTCCAAGGTATCGACCAACTGACTATGTTCTCCTTCCACGACGACCTGAACTCCCGTGACTTAGCCAGGAACATTGTCGCCATCCGTTTCTTCGTGGAGAAGAACGAGCTCGATCTCACCGGGGGTCCTGCATTCAGAGAGGCCTACAGGCTTCTTACAGAAGGCAGGCGTGACCACGTGAAGGTAGCCAAGCAGACGGTCATCTTCATCAGAAACGTCATGAAGATGGCCCGCGATCTCAAAGCTCATCAAACGCTCCGGAGCCTGGTGATGGGACATTTCCGGGCGATCGCTGAGACGTCGCGAGCCCAGAAGGTGACTGAGGTTCAGGAGGAGGTCACAGAGCCTCCCCAAATTATGCCGGCGACGGTACAGTACCTCGACGACCTCAGCGATAAGATCAAGAAGCACCAAAGGGAACTCAACAGTCTTCTGGAGGCGAAAGCTCAAGTAGAGCGCCTCGAGAAGCTCTGCAAGGAGCAGAGTGAGGAGATCAAAAGTCTTAGGAGGAGGGAGGTCAAGCAGAAGCTCCAGATGGACGACCTCAAGAAGAGCGTCTTGATCGCCAAGAGTGACTGGAAGGTCTCACGAGAGAACTACTTGAAGGAGTTAGAGAGGAACCAGAAGCTCGCGGAGAAGCTGGAGAAGCTGTCGAAGAGCTTCGCGAAGCTCAAGGTGGAGAAGACGGTCCTGGAGCAGCGCCTCTCAAGACCCTAAAAGAGTTTGATTACCACCACTAACGAGATAAAACGAAGGTTCAGGCTCGATGTCCTTGGGAACATTTCTCTCACCACCTCGATTTAATGACTCTAAGCGGATTTGCACTCAGCGATGGAACAGGAACGTCACAGGGTCAGTCAACCGCCGCGCCATGCATGCTCGTCTACTGCTGCTCTTTCTCTCACTGGCGACCCTCTGCGTGAAATCCGAGAAATGTCGCCAAATGGAGGACTTCCCCATCGGCTCCAAGGAGCACATCTTGAAGCAGGCATATCGCTGTAAGAACGCCATGGAGGCGGTTCTGGAAATGACCAATTCATCGCTGATATCTCATGTCACCGATCTAGAAGCAGAATGCATCCTGAACGCCTATGCCGTGAACTCATATGGCGAGGATCTGGAGTGGAAACTGAAGGCAATCTCGGGCTGGGCGGGTCTGACGCCTCTGACCTTTGCCTTTGACGGAGCTGTTCTGTATAATCGCTATTACCCGGTGGAGGGCAGCAGTCTTAGGAGAGGGGTAAAGGTCCCTGTGTATACTTATAGAATCAGGATTCTAGACGATAATTTCTGAGAGACTTCACTTCATCAACGAACTGACTTCTCGACCCGAAAATGCCGATTTTAACGACCTTCTTTGTGCCCACTGTAGGGCCTATGGCACAGAAGTAGGTCACGATTCTCAGTGATCCAGTCACTTGTAACTAATGTAGGTAGTGGCTTCGAAGAATCTAATCGATACTCTGAACGAAGGAAGGTCCATCCTAGACGATCGGTTCGGGACCCAAGAGGAGAGGTCCAAACAAGCGAGGAAGGTCGCCTGGCTGACCATGATAGCCGAGGTGAATGGGACCAACGAGGCGGGTTAAGGGAGGATGTTTCAGAGTTTGACATTGAAGGTGTGTGTCGCCGTCACGCACCACGACGACATCGACAAATGCTCTGACAGTGTCAACATCGCGATGGAGCCTTTCATAGCTGAATTGCCCAATGTTTTCTAATTGTATGTTATATAACTGTCGGAATAAGACTATCTCAACTATCTCGACTATCCCCATTAGTTGACACTCCGATGCAATGATCCATTGGAAATTTCAGGATAGCACTGTCAGCTAATCTGTCATTTGTATCTGGCTGCAAATGGCGCTTTCACTAACAAGCCTTCCGTTGTTCGTCATCCCTCGACACATCCCAATTCCGAGTAATTACTCCCCGACGTGGTGCAGCTACCGGTTTCTGCGCGTCCCTTTCGCGCCGATTGTCACCGCGGCTTATGACAGTAATGACTTATGGAATTGCATTTCATCTGCCTGTTTTAACTTTCGGATTATTGTTTCGGTTTGGCGACAGCGTTGTCGAACGTGAAGGTATTGTGACCTGACTCCTTCTGAATGTGATTCTCTGGCTCCAGCTTATGCCCCTCATCTAAATGGCCGATGTCCCTTCGATCAATTCGATTGTGATCCCTCGTCAAAAGAGAAGTTTTGTGTCCCGTTCACGGTTGTTCGCGACTGTTTTGTCGATTGTCCAAATGGTGAAGATGAGAGTAAGTCCAAGATTGCACTAATCGTCTTCGAAGTGACCCCTAGGATGCGGACTGAACCAGACGATGTGCGACAAAGAGCTGAAAGACGGGTCCGGAGTGTTGATGTGTGGGAAGTGTGTCCTCAAAAAGGAGATCAACACGAAGTGCTTGGACCGGAAATGTAAGATACATCCTCTGACAGCAAAAGACCCGTTACAGGGCGGCACCTCTGCTCGGAGGAAGGTACTTTCCACTGCAAAACGAACCAAAACTGCGTCCCCGTGGACTGGCTCAACGACAACGAAGACGACTGTGGCGACGGCTCCGACGAGAATCCGTGCGAGAACGGCACTGTGGACTGTAGAACTCGAGTCGTTCCTTCGACAACTTCTCCGACCGAACGACCTTCTGAATCTCCTAAAGTGGATAAGACCCCAGCCAGCGATTGTGCCGAGCTTCTGGCGCTGAATCCACACCTCCCTTCCGGGAATTACTCCGCCTACGACTGGTCCTGCGCCGATCGATCGAAGTGTCCGTTCGGGGTGTACTGTGACAATGAGTTCAGTGGAGGTGGATGGACGATGGTGATGAAGCGCTGGGACGACAGCATGAACTTCAATAGGTCCTGGGCGGAGTATCGCTGTGGATTCGGTGATGTGACCACGGGAGAGGATTTCTGGATAGGTATCTACTGTGTGGATAGTCTAAGTTTGCATTACAAGTATCGTGCCGGGAACGTTAGTCCAAACTTAAGGACTTTCGAGTCAAATTACTCAAGGACTCAGGTGTGACTCAGACTCGATTAGCGTTCGCTCGATCGATCGATCGATCGAGAGATCGAGTGGACGAGACGACCGATCACTGAGGATAGAAATGAAAGACCAAATTTTGATTAAGTGTCTTCAGGCAATGACCGACTACACAGCCTAACCGCCAAACGTCAATGTCCAAACGAGCTGATAGTGCGCATGCAACCGGTCGGCACAAACCAACCATCTATCGTCGCAAAATACGCCCACTTCGCTGTCGCCGACGAGTTCAACGAATATCGACTGAGTTTGGGGCCTCTGGTGCTGTCGGAACATCTCTCTGGTAGAGTTTCTCTTCGGAATCTGTTCTAAAAGAATATTTCAGCGATCGACGCTCTTCTAGACGCCCGAAACAATCCATTCATCACACACGACCGACCAGAAAAGCTGATCTGTCCGACAAATCGCCAATTTGGCTTCTGGATGAGTGGATCGTCGTGCTCGGCAACTCTCCTAACGTCGCCATTTCGCGCGAAAAATGAACATCCTGGTGTTAGGTGGGGGGCCGACTTGAGGATCCGTTCCGTGGAATTGTTGATTAGACCACAAGGTTTTGTGCCGCCTGTTAGATAGAGAATGGAATCAAGTAGTTCTACTAGCGCTAAGAAATTGTCATTTTCGGAGCGTCACTTCATTGACTTCACACTCGGCGATACTATGGAAAATGACATGACCTCCCGTAATAAACAAAATGTCTGACAGGATCTTGAATAGTCCACACCAGGGTTGTGCGGAACAATGCGTATGTCCGGAACCGGAAGAAACGGCTCGAGGCGGGTTCCAATCCACCCTGAGGACTGACATTTTTATCTTCAGTCATTTTCATTCGACACTAGTCGCAAAGTTTTTCTTCTGTCTATTTATGTCAAAAGAAAAACTATGTTAATAAAATGGCTGTCTTAAACCGACGATAAAAATGTTTGGTCTCAGGGGGGATTCGAACCCGCCTCGAGCTGTTTCTTCCGGTTCCGCCTTCCGGATTACTTCCGCACAACCCTGGTCCACACACTGCGGCTAGTACACAATGCTATTGGTTGCGAAACGCAGACGCCAACGGATGTAGAAAGCTGGAGACGAACCAGCGTCGAATAGAACGAAGAATGTTTCGCGTCAGGCTGTTGGGATCTTCAGTCGCGACTCGATCTCTCATAATATCTTGCTTCTTCACAGTGTATTTTGTTTACCCAAACACTCTTTTATCTTATGCCGCACTTATCGTCGAAACTGATTACGAACTAAACGAGGCGCACTGATATGATTTGTGATGGTGATGTTCTTTTGAAACTTGTAGGTGCACGGTGCGAAATTTCTATTCCTCGATGTTCATTGTTCGGGTGTTTTCTGAAGTACGTTTCCTGCTGATAGACGCAATCTTCACGCATACATTTGTCCGTGCTCTGCAGCCGAAAATGCAGTCCTTTCAAAGCGATCGCTAGTTTTTCATGGTAGCTGAATTCATATTCTACGGTTTGAACGTAATTCGGAAAAGTCGTCAGAGTCAGCCAGTAGTCTAGAAGTTTGGGCAGAAAGGTCGAGCTGAGGGGAGCTTTGAGCAGAAGGAAGTTTGGCTTCTTCACGAACTCGAACAAACACTGTTCGACTTCTTCGTCGAGCACCCTATTGCAATCAATCGTGAGAGACTGTAGTTTAGGTTTCATGATCAGAGATATGAACCTTTCTAGCATGACATTCCAGCAAAAGGGTTCCGGCAGCTGCGAGCGATAGAAATTGTAGAGAGATTTGCATTCAACCAATATCAACTGAGTGATTGGACGTTCCATTAAGAGCTTTAGGGCACAATCAAAACGTTCGACTTGCTGCAGTGACGCAAGTCGCAATGGCACTTCAGTAAATCGAAATTCTTCTGCTAGACAGACCTTACCCACACATTCGCTTAATACGCTCCATTCGCTTGAAGATGACAGGTCTAGATACACTGATACATTGTCCATCCTGTAGTTTCCCGGTGGTGGTGAAAAGAGAGTTTCATTCTCATGGTAGCCTTCATCATCGATACAAGATTTGGTGTACCATGCGCCCGTAGTGTGCGTCGCAAAAACGTCGTTCGATTTGACGATATCAGACCAATTGCCTGTGAGTGTTGCAAAGCCAGCAAGGTCTCTTACACGAGGCGCTTCGGTCTTGACGACGTCGAAGATGATGTCGGTGGAGAGATGAGCAAAGTCGTTCGGCAGATCTTTAGAGTCCATCCTCTCGAATCTTGCAAATGACTCCATTGCTTCTTTTTATAGATGTGTGGGAAGACAACAGCGATGCTTTTTCAGAAGCGATGCTGAGTGCTGTATGAAATGTTCCCCTATACTTGTGGAGTTTTCATAAAATCCAAGAGCAACGTGTCCGTCTCCTCGGAGCTGCAGAATTCTACTCGATGTCCGGCAGTGAGTGAGATTTCGACAGAGACCGTTAAATCGAAAACACATCGCTGGATTTCACTGCAAATCATTCCATTCCAAAGAACGTTGCGCTTTTCCGTAGGCGTATGAGATATTACAATGGAAATAAGTCATACAGAAATATGGATAGCAAGACCTTTCGGCCCTTCCCCTTCAAGAATGTCCACGCACCCCCATCCTATTAACGTCGCATTGCCCTTCCTTATGACATCATTCTCCGCTATTCTTACGCAACACATCCAGGACAAACAATTTTTGCTTTTGAAAAACGTCTTTCTAAATTTAACCTCCACTAATGGCTCACCCCCCAAGAAGCAGTATGGACGCTTCATGTCTGAACATCAAAAAACAGGCGTTGAGTGGTTAGCGCGCGCAAAAAATCAATTTTCGATGTCAAGAGAGGCTAACGGATAACAAATAGCCTATTGTTCTTTGGGACGTCGCGGACAGAGATTAGTTCCCTGTTCGCGGGTGGATTCAATGGCGCTTCCTGACTTCGCCTTTCGCGCCGTTCTCATGTGACTTCCGGTGAGCGGCGCCTCTAAATGCCGTTTTTATGTTTGCGTGCTGGTCTTACGACCGCTTCGCCAAGGCAAGACTATTGCTTTTTTGGGCTGAACCGTGATTAAGCGTAATTATAGGTTGGCGAAAAAGAGAACAATAGGCAATTTTCTTTCCGCATTTTTTCGCGTTTCCATCGCACGTGATTTCGCTTTATGTAGAAGCTTCTTCGGGTTCCTCCCTTTGCTCCTCGTCATGACTTTAGGGTTCATAAGTCAATTTTGCCAAATCTGAATCTTCTTGCCCCGTCTTTTGAATACTTTTTGAACGGGTGGACTTCCACTTTTGCAGTTAACATCCGGAATCCTCGTTCATAGAATGGGGTTTATCATCGAAAAATCGTTTTAGTCACTTTTTGTGTGAATGGGTGGAAATTAGGGATGCACCGGAACGGAAACCGGAACGAACCGGAATCAGTCAGAGCGGCGCCTCTAAATGCCGTTTTTATGTTTGCGTGCTGGTCTTACGACCAACCGGGGTTCGAATCCACCCGCGAGCAAAACTTTTTTATTTTCGTATTTTCTTGACATAACATTTTGGAAACTGTTTGATTGCCTGATTCTATGTAAGCAAAATTGAAATCTGCGGAAAACGTGCAGAAAAAGTACATAAAAAAAGTTTGGCCTGCGGGCGGATTCGAACCCCGGACCTTCCGACTGATTCCGGCTCGTTCCGGTTTGCGTTCCGGTGCATCCCTAGTGCTTATGATACACTCTTGAAATATTGATTGCGATTCCTGTAAATAACGATTGTTTATTTGCGAGAAACACACATATTTTAACTCAAAGTATTCACCATTTTCATCGATCACTTTATGGGCAACATCCAGATTCTTCGCTTGGAATGCACAGGGTTCAGAATCGAAAAATCGTTTTGGCCCTTTGGCCCGTTTTGTCTTATTCTGAGTGGTTGCCTCTGGTGTCGCTATTTTGGACGAATGCAAATGATAGAAGTGCTATATGAACACTGAAACAGGAATCTCTCAGCTTAAAATGGAGATCCATTGTGGAGACCAACTTGGAAACATATGGCCTCGGGTAGTCGGACTTTTTGAGAATGCAGGGGTCATTTTTCCACATTTGGCCTGTACTTCCGTGACAAACAACGAGCTATAAGTGAATATGTCTGCAGAAAGTAATACAATCTAGTAAATGAGCCGGTTTTGAGCACAAATTTAAATTGAGGGCCACACGCATCTTTGCGAAAAACGCACAGCATTTCCAACGACTATCAGTTACAAAATTTGGATATTTCTATGTCGTATACAATACACGAGACTGAAGACTGAAGGTCAAGCAGCATTATTTTGTCCTCTTGTTTAACTGTCTTTGTTTTTCGTTGTTTTTTGGGGGCGATTCAACCATAAAATTCAATTTTCTTTCCTTCTGAAATATTTACTTGTCACGCTATTTACTTGACGAGTTGTAAACAACGACTCTCTCAGAAATGAGTTGACTGAACGGTCGTTCTTTGCGATCATTGCTGGCTCTGTGATTAGGTTTCCAGAAGGTCTGGAACATCAGGCGCAGCAGCAACCTTCCAGGCATGTATGCATAGAATATGAGCGAACTCTAAACTTATATGGAGAGAATTTCATATCAATTTCAATTTCAGATCATAAGTGTAGTGTCAAACGTCAAACGCCATGTCAAACGCTACGCACTTCATAGACTTATTATGTGTGTTTTTCAAAATGTTTACACTGAACAGCAATTTTATTATTAGTATTTTAATGGATTTTTGCGGATTGGAGAAATTTGCTAACAGAAAAGTATCAGTTGGCCTATAAGAGTTGTAGGGTTCGGGTTCTGATCCTGAACAACTCTAGTCGCACTATAGGACGGACACTGTTTTAAATCTGCGAAAACATGGCACTCTGATGACAGTTGAATGCATTAAAACAAGAGTTCAATCCTCTATTTTAGGACAATTTTGTTCTGTACTTCGTCTGCACATTTAGAGCCGTAGTTCACTAGAAAAGTGCGACATCCGATACCCGGCTGGGGGCTGATCTTTGCACTTAAGTCAAATACGGAACTGCTGCCAGTGACATTCCCAAAAATGTACTTTTAGAAGAAGTTTGACCGAATCCGTCAACTCCCCACTCCAAGTTGACATGCCAACGTCACAGCGAATTGAATTTTTTCTGCAAAAGCAATCTTTGCTCACGACCCATTCAATTGTGTCCATTGTTTTATTGTTCATTATCAGGCACAGAAACCACCATTATTCATTAAGACTACCCCAGCACTCCTCCTACACATGCACTTTCCTTGAGATTCTTCCTCATTACAAAATCATTGTTTTACCACTTCCTTTTTCTGGCCGCCTTCCCTCCCCTCCATCCGACTTGAATCCGCCCAGGACCGAAAAAACAAGCCGGGCAATGGATGTCACTTAATCGAATGCGTCCCCTTCGACCAGGCCAAATCTAATTAGCCTCACATTGTTTTTGCAGAAGTCACGCAATACTCTCAGAAATTGGTCCTCTCATTATTCTAATGCCTGCTCCAATTTGTCCCATTGTTCGTCTCGGGATCTCCATCCATGCATGTGAGATCGAAACGTTTCTCTTTTAGATGGTGAGGTCGCTTGTCCTTTAGCGCCTTGGCGACCAAAAATCTGCCAGCGACTATTCCATTGTCCGATTTCTATGAATTGGAGCGATATTTCCATTTTTGGGGTATCGATGAATTGGTCGGAAGATGGAGTTATGTGTAGAATAGGGTTGGCACTTCGAGTCGAGCCGAGTTCGAGTCGCCTTTTTCCACTTGACTCGGCGTTTTTTGACTCGATTGCCAACCCTAGTGGATGGGTCTTTCAGTCACACCGATAGCTGCACTAGCAAGTTTGCTATCTTATCTTTGAGAATTCCTAATAACAAGCGGAAAACCCCAAACGGAAAGTGGAAAATGTTCGTTTTTTGGCGGAACCAGAGGTCCAATAGGAGCCGAAGTCGGATCGGCTCAGTTGGTAGAGTACAGAGAAAATCGGATGCTCTTTGCCCTGTCATCCTGTGCCCGTCTTTCGTCGTGCTCTCATCATACCGCTCCCCGCGAACGGTCGGAATTGTCCCTTGTATATGTTGGGGCAGCCGGCTCCGATTGCGAACTCAACCCGAATCAGCATCTCTGGGCAGAACGTGGCTATTTTTGAACACCACTGTATGGTCATGTTCTGCTTCAAACAGGGATTTGAGGAGGTTTGAATGTAACTGTATTTCAGGTTTACAGCCCTATCTGCGATTATGTGAATTGTGGCTTTCAGAAGACGAGCGCGGTAGATAGAAATGCAGAGAAGACACTGGCTCACTCCTATACGCTTTGGTCCTTATTATTGTGTGGATAAGCCTCCTTCCTCACTACGGAGATAGGTGCTCTCCCAAATCGCCTTCTTAAAAGAGCCAAAGGGCCAACATCCTCTTCCAGTCGTTTCTTTCTCCGCTGTGAGGGGCTTTGAATATGATTGAATTTCAGAAGGGTCCGGAATTCGTTCGAATGTCGAAAAAGAGTGCAAAGAGGGTTTAATTATTTTACTTTTATTATCACAAAAAAATATCGCTGCAGAACTAGAAATTTAGCACAAACACACACGGCTCAAGGGGGATTCAAAATTTGAACTTTTGATGGATGACTGTCCCGTTAATGTATTTTCCCCGATGTGCACTGAAGATTCGTTTCCATTTCAAATATTGCACTTTGCAAAAGGAATGAAATATATATGGAACATTGCTTATATCTGAACATTTGATTCTTGACGTCTAAAGCCATATGTGCCACAGGGGCTGTGTTTATGCTCAGAAATGTAGGTGATCGAAAATAATGTTCACATTCGATTTTCGTCGTGTCATGCGACGCCCTTTAAAATCGCCTCGGGTCGGGCAAACAACTCATCGTCCTTCTGCTGCCGAGCACCCGTAATAGCACACTTCCCTCCCCATTTGTTTACATTTCGCATTCAATCGGTCCAGCCAATCGATGGTCCACCCTCACACGGCATTCAGTTCTATTTGCCTTCCTGAGCGGTTGTTTGCACAGCGAGTTTTGTTTTCTCGTGAAGTCAGGTTGGTTTGGTAAGAGTTGTGGAAAAACAGAGTCGGTGAGCAAAACATTTCGGAGTGACCGAAAACATAACAATTTGATCGATATTTAGCTAAGATTCCGATGTATTTTTCTCTGTGATTTCTATAGGTTTGGCCAGATCTTCTTTTTCAGTGAAAAGTATAGTGTCCAGCCTATCTTTCAAATGGAATGACCTGAGAGCCTCTCCGATGACACAAAGATACTAATATCCCTGCGGGTGGTAAGAATGGCGCTCACAAATCACGCTAAAAATGACTCAAAAATTAAAACCAAGGAAAGCTGTAGTCCATCGGAGGTGAGCGGAATATGGGACGAATAGATTTTTTGCCTTTTGGGTGACAACAAGAAATATCTCCAGAGACAGTTAGATTAGAACGGTCTCCCATGAATTGAAAATGCGTTTCAGTCGGTGTCGATTCAATGCCGTCCTCAGACATCATTTTGTCTGGTGTTTGAAACCGTCCGCTCCACGAATGATCGAATGCGACCTCTTCCGTGCCGATGTAAACACACAAAGAGCTATAGATCGGTCATTTTTCTGTTTGTACGGGGTATCCCAAAAAGGGAACTTTAGACAGAAGTCTAGAAAACTATACTAGTAAACGTTTAATCTCTACCACTTTAAAGTCTATCCTAGCAAATCATCCAAAGACTTTGCGTTTTCCAAAGGCATGGTGGCAGTGAACCGGTGGCTCTCAAACTATCTGTGTGACTCATTGCGAACGCGTCTGATTTGTAATCGATCGGGACCAGGGTTGTGCGGAAGGAATCCGGAAGTCGGAACCGGAAGAAATGGCTCGAGGCGGGTTCGAATCCACCCTGAGACCAAACATTTTTATCGTCGGTCATTTTATTAACATAGTTTTTCTTTTGACATAAATAGACAGAAGAAAAACTTTGCGACTAGTGTCAAATGAAAATGACTGAAGATAAAAATGTCAGTCCTCAGGGTGGATTCGAACCCGCCTCGAGCCGTTTCTTCCGGTTCTGGACGCACGCATTGTTCCGCACAACCCTGATCGGGGTTGGTTCGACGCCGGCCGGGATCCCTGTTTATTTTTTCTGTCTGAAGTCGACCTCTCCTAAGTGATCATTTCGAGCGCTCCCAAGCGGATGTTTGGAGTATGCCCACTCCGTTGCAAATGCTGCCAGGTTTTTTGCGGGCGAAGAGAGCATTGGTCACTGTTTGCCATGACATATGAAACACGAGCCATGTTAGGTTTCGTATTGCTGTTGCGAAAATTTAAGAACTCCGCATGAAAATTAATATGACGGGTATCTTCCATTAATGAAGTTCATTAAAAATGACTCTGAGATAACATCAGGGTCGAGGAATTGTTGCACAAACTTGCGCTTCATTATCAAAGCGGAAGCGAACATACTTGGATGAATTCCATCTCTCAGTTTGCTGTTACCCATGGTAACCAACAAGATGTAAATTTATGCGAACTATGTGAAGCGAAACAGCTTATAAAAATTCAACTGGATTCTGGACGGATGTTGGCCAGAGCTACTTGATGTGCATGTCATTTGAGATACGACCAGAATTGTATGCGCCTACAGTTTGCTAGACCCTGGTTCGAATCCATGCCAAAATTTTGGGCCAACTTTCGCTCTAGGAGCACAGCAATAACATTTTCGTGGGGGCAAACACACTTCCGACTGCGCCATCTGCACATCTCCTGGAAATACACGCAGACAGTCACATAGTAGCTCTGGTCGACATTGACACTTTCTCGATCGTACCTGAGCGAGGGCAGGGCACAGTTTATTCTTAAAGTCGCACTTACACTTACTAAAGTCTATACACTTACTAAAGTCTATGGTTTGGCACTAGAGCCACCTAAGCGACTACCTAAGCGAACTACCTAAGCGAACCAGCGTCTTTGTCAAGTAACCCGCTCCATTTCTGGGACGAGATGCGGACAGCCACAAAGTTTGGAGATGCGGACAGCCACAAAGTTTGCGCCAATGGAGGGGTATAGTTGTTGTTAGGTTTGTTCATTTGTTACAAAATAATGTTTCCATTTCTTGTCATGTTTGGTCTCGAGTCTCGAGTCTCGTCTCGAGATTTTTATTTTGGTCTCGAGTCTCGAGGTTGAAAAGTCTCGTCTCGCACAGCCCTGCTTCGAATGTTCCTTTTTAAGTCGAGTACTACGGAAAATTTTATATATTGACAACAATTCAGTTATTCAAATTCCCTTTGAAATCTCTGCCACCCCATGTCCTCACATCATTTTCCAGTTTGAATGAGCTCAGTTGACAGAGAACGTTCCTATTTACCTCAACAGCTCCATCTGCTGCCAGCTGTTGGACCGATTTAGTTTGTTTACTGCATCGAGGAAACATTACCTTCGATATATGTTTTCAAGATTAAAGACTCTGTTTATCTATCTGCCTTCACTTTACTTTTGCACTGTTTAGCCTGCTTGCCTCTTTCAAAACAGCACCAAAATCATGATAGATTGTTGGATCAGAGCTGGGCCAATGTCAGTCCAGACGAATGGTCGATATTAGCTCTTAAGCCTTTCCTCCCCCAGTCACTTCTTCTTCCAGTCCCGCGTTCCCTCGCGCTTAACCTCTTCATTTCAGAAATAAACAACGTTTGTTTTGTCTTCTGTAGTTCTGGCGCAATTGTGCTCGCTATCTTGAATAGACTAACGTGGATAAAGTGTTTTGACAGAGGACACACTCGAAGTTTGTGTGCCCACTTTTGTTCCCTCTCCTAGAGCTGGTAGGGCCGTTTAGGGAAATTATGAAAGTGCACAATCACTGAACTTATGTCAGTGAAAATTATTTTATGCATTGGCTCGAAGGGAGGAGAACTCGTGTATCACAAGGATCGGTATCTGTGCACTCCTTATGCAATTTTATCCTTCTGCTGACTCCAATGGAGACTAAAAATACGCCATGATCACATCACCTCATGTTCCACAGTTGACTGACGACGTTAGGCTCTAGAAGTCGGGTCGTCCACTCGCTCTCTGAGTGAACTGATTCATTCTTGGTTCAGTGGTCACGGCTACGAGAAGGCCTGGAACACTAGGGGTCATACTTTCAGTCGTCGTCGTTGTTGCCCTGCTCGAATGACGGTTCTGACTAACACGCCACGATCAGATCACGTCATGCTCCGTGGTTGACTGACGATGTTAGACTTTATAAGCGCACCAAAAGACAAGATGCTTGGGGTGATTTCGTCGACAGAGCATTAGAGTAATAAAGATTTTTAATGAACATCATACACTGTTGTTTCCAAGTGGCATATCTAACAGAAATTGGCTGTACTGCGCTGTAAATTTCTAAGGCACTTACTTTGTTGCAGGATCTCTCTGGTGTTTTTGAATCAGTGAAGCAGATTTAGTTCTTAATTGCAACGCGCAATTACATAAGCATTTTTTTTCTGAATTTTCACCATTTCTTGGTTCAGAGGTCTTTCATTTGTATCGATGGCGATCGGTCGACTGTTTATCAATCTCTCTCTCCCTTCGCGTTGGCACCCTCTTCTAAATTTCCTAAGTCGTTACTGGGTGTGAGGTACTTCTCCGAGGACGACAAAGGAAGAATCTCAGGCGATGCCTGCCGACAAAACTCAGATGTCAAAACTATAAACTCGAAACTTAAAGCCATTTGTGAGAGAAATACGGTAAAAGTTCTCTCGGTAAAGTCTTCCAGAAAGCCGTTCCAGAAAGCTGACTTTAGGGATAGGCCGACTTAGCCGAGTTTTAAGCCGACTTTAGATATAGCAGCTTTCGGAGATTTTCGGATGTCGCCGACGAAGATTGATCTGTGTCAATGATACCGGGGATAAGAGCCTCTCGTATCCGGCATGGACAGTGCTTCAAGGCCGAGTTTTGAGTCGAGTTTTGTCAAAAAGTACCGCAAAAATCGAAACTCAATACTTGCACAGCCCTACTGCCGACACCACCAAGATGGCCGATACCATGCGACGAACTCACCACTTCGATTATTCATTTTATCACAAGAATTAACAACCCTTTTGTACAATTTCTAGTCGGAGTCGGAGTCCGAATAGCTGCACAATGGAAGGGGGTTTGCGTGCTTCTTCTTGCTTTCCTCTTCGTGTGCTGACGGTTCTTCTATCTTTCTCTTCTTCACGATGACGCCCTTCAGGAGTTTCTTCTGCGACGACTCCTGGGGTTCGGGTTTCTTCTTCTTATAAGGGATGCTCCCACTGAACGAAGGCTTCTCTTCCACTTCGGCAATGGCCTTCTTCTTGTCGGTCAGAATCTTCTGGATCAGCTCTTCATCTCTCTGTTCCTGTTCCTTGAGAATCTCGTTCGTCGATTTACGAACGTCGAGCACTGTGAGAGCGTCGACGCCCTGGTGGCGGCGACTGATCTCTTGCAAATCCTCGATCTTCCCCATAGCTTCCATTTCAGCGCGACTCGCTTTCGTACGCTTCTCCAGCATTTTCATCTGGTCTTTCGACTCTTCCTCCTCTCGCAGCTCCTTCTCTTTCTCCTGTTGCTGCAAGAGCTTTATTGCCTCGAATAGACGCGTTGCACCATGCTCCTGCTGATAGTCACAGTTCTCCAGATCTGTCTTGAAGGTGATATCTGCATGGCAATTTGGGCATCTAAAGTAAAATCGAAAGATCTTCAACCCTAGGTAATTTTCGCCTTCTGCAGTTTCTCGCCGCATGTTGAACTTCCTTCCTTTGTAGATGTACTCGTTGCAAGTGTTGCACTGCATGTTGTACGGCGCCATGACACGCTGAATGAACTGGTTGTTCCGTCGACCCTTTGCCTTCGGAATCTTTGAAGGATCAAAGTCTGGAGGGTAGTACTTCTGAAAGACCTTTCGTTCCGTTCCAGTCATTTTGCGAGCAGACCTTGAAAACGAACATTCAGGACGTTCCTGGGACTTATATGGCAAAGCAATGTTACAAAGCGATGTTACATCTGAGATCCGTTCATAGCATTAGTCTTTATTGTTATGGCTACGGTACAATTAAGTTTATTAAGTTGAAAATCGAGGAGTTGGACAGCTTAGGTCTTCCTCCTGTTTCTTCTGTTATAGGGATCTTGTACCTTTCTCATTCGCGACATGACCCTTTTGAGTGCAAAAGTAAAAAACATCGCTTACTGCATATGGTCATTAGTGCGTTCCACAGAAAGCCTGTCTTATGCTAATGAATTCCCGAAAAAGATCATCCGACACCCACTGGGGAAATTGACTTATGGAAATGAGTTTGTTGGAGAAGTGCTCGTAAGCCTCTTGAAATTTTGCAAGAAACAAATTCAATTAGTTTTTACCTTGGCCATTCTGGGAAATGTCTTCGACACGCACTTCCTCATGTAAATGGCGATTTTTCGCGGAGATCTCATTTTGCATTTGGAATGCATGAAACGCAATCAGCCATAAAAGCCATTCCTTTGAAGAGAATTGGAATGATTCAGCGAACATGAGTAGAACTGGTCAGATATGAGATATAAGAGAGCATTCTGAACAACTCAAACCTTGCCTTAAAGGGATGCAATCATGGGTGAAAAAGTGGGGGTACGTATTGCCAAAAGCGGTGTTTCAGGAGTTTCATTTTGTCCGTCGAATGAGTTGAGAGAGCAGTCGTTCTTAAACGTCTTTGGCTCGGTGATGGCCCCGGCTCCCGGAAGACCCGGAACACCAGGGAGCCACAATCCACTGTCCCGCAAAATTGTATGCCAACAATCAAGACACATAAACTTTCTGAAGTTTTAGAACGTTTTTTTATCCATGACCAGGTGCCCTTTAAGGCAAGTAACCTGCCATTTCTATAAGACGGTGCTCAGACATCAAAAACAGGCCGACCAGGTTCCCTTGAGTGGTGTTCAGCCGTCAATGAAGTTCCTATAACACGTATAGGTTCGACTGTTACAGACTGCAGTAGGTTGGAAACAATAGACATTACGAACTGTACAAGAGCGCTCTGAATTGAATTAAAGGTATCATGGATAAAAATAATGCTCTAAAACTTCTAGATAAATTGACTTGGTTGTTATGCTCAGTGACTTCAAAGAAAGGCTGACCAGGTCTCTTGACCAGCTTAACGTTGATCAGCTGCTGATAAAGTTCCTATAACACGTAGAGGTTGAATTTTACCGACTGAAGTAAGCAGTGGGTTGGAAGCAATAGACATTGAAAGAGTTTTTTTACCACTTAACCGAGAACAACCGATCAAACGAGTGAAGTGCCAATCGGATATGATCCTCCAATCAGTTTGTTGCGTCCCATCGTCTCTCCGTACTTCATTGCCCGATGATGATCCCAAACTGATGAGATCGACTCTGTTTTCCTATTGACTCCTTTCCTTGTCTTCCGCGTTCGACTCTGTTGTTGTGCCCTACGCTCAAGTCAAAAGAAGACCGGCGACTTTTTGTGCTTATGGAACGTGTGCAGTGCCGCTGATTCGAGAAGAAAAACCATGCAAGACTCATGCCATAACCATGTTAAAACCGAGAGTTCCAGTCAAAGGAAAGGGGATTCGTACATATGCTCTAAAATTCTGGAAAGCATAACGTTCTGCAAACTAAATGCGCTCGCATATCGTTTTTCGTTTTGCATTTAAAATGCATTGGGGGGCAGTCGCCCACAAAAGGTTTCGTTTCTGAAACGCTCTGCATAATTTATTTCCATATGTTATGTCCGAACAACGTCTCTCATATCTTTCGAAACATGTGGAATTTAGGGATCTATACATTCCTAAAAATTCTTGGATTTAACCTGAAGATGTTGCCATTGGGTCACCAAACCTGAAAATAGTCATTTCAACCCTTAAAGAGGAGCTTTTCCTCCCAAAGCATGCGACTTTTAGTCCTTTGCTCTTTATCTGCACAGCCATATTTTACGGGGCCATCGAACACGGCGAGATATTGCTCCTTCCGTTTTATGGCTTTGTTTATCCCGTGCCATCCACTATGGAGGAAAACCTAAAATTAGGACTCGTTCCTTGGAAAACGTGACCGAATCAGTCCCTGCTGTCATGGCGTACATATGCATATACGATGTAATCTTTAATTAGACCTCTTTATCTCCGATATTCCGCGCAATTTCCTGACAATCGGATCATTGGTTCCTTGGCTTCTCCACATCCATCCCCATGAATGGCCCGAAATTCCAATTTCTGAGCCTCTATCTCCACGAGAGCCTATTTCATAAGCCCTCCTCCGCCCAACAGGTTCCTATGAATCGGTCCTCTAAGTGCCTCGACTCCGCCCCTCCCAACCCTTTGTGTAAGACCCGTGTTTACTCTGTCACTCCGCTTGTTGACAACGGCGTTGAATGTGACTTCTTCGACCACACACGTTCCGTTTTCAGATCGATAGATTCTGATCAATCTGCTATTGCGCTGTTGGGTCGCGCTTGTTCACGACCTCGCGCAAAGAGAGACGTCGAACGGTTGAAGAGCTAGCTGCTGCAGGAGGAGAAGGAGGAAGAGGAACGAACGCCCATGTTCTGCTTCTTCCCTTATATGCATCGGAGGGAGCGCGTTGAGGAGGACAAAAGGAAGGCGAAGCACGAGGAGAACCAGAAGAGGAAATGGGAATCGTCCCATCGAGTGAGAGACGAAAGCACAACAAGGTCGGTTTTTTCCTCGAACTTTGCATTCCGTTGAGAACAGCAAAATAATACAAATCCTCTGATACAAAAAGGGATCATAACTGGTGGGCGAAGAGATCGCTTCCAGCTTCCAAACCTTTCCAATCTGGTCCACGATGGCACCAGATGCCAGCCCTATTCTTTAAATTATGGTCACAGTTTTGAGACACTTTATGCGCGGCCATAAAAACACATAAAAACGATAAAAGCTAACTTTGGAATAGCACCGGAACAAATGAATACGAATTCTTCCGGGAGGAATCGAACCCGGATGTCGAAAACGCAAATCTGGCGCACATGCAATCAACCACACAGCTAGTCTCGCAATAGATATGATGCGCCACTATACCACCCGCAATGAAATCGTTGCAGGAAACAAACCTTTCGTTTCCGGGCATTGTCTAGAGCCCATAACCCACATCTTTTCAGACCGAAGCCTGGGTCCAAAGCCTAAAATCGGTCGCCGAACTCGTCGAAGAGTTCGAGGCGAACCGTCACCATCGCAGTCGCCAAAAAGTGGTCGTCTCCGAAGCGGCCTTCGCCAACAGTCGCTACCGCGACGTCGATTGCCTCGAGAAGACTCGGGTCAAGCTCCGCAACGGCTCCTACATCCACGCCAACTGGGTCAACGTCGACCGACAGCGATACATATGCACTCAGGGACCTTTGGAGAAGACGGCCGAGACGTTTTGGTCCATGATCTGGGAGGTAAAGTACGCGAAGCTTCGATAAGCCCTTCAATGGCCACTTTCAGTACGATATCCAGGTGATCATCATGCTGTGCAATGTGATCGAACACGGGCAAATCAAGTGCTCCCAGTATTGGCCCTCCAGTGTCAGCGAGGAACGTTTCTACGGTGATTATAAGGTGGAAAACGTCTCCCAAAGTCTCGGTGCCAACGGTGAATTGATCACCACGATTCTGAAAGTCCGAAAAGGGTAAATCAGGCTTAAAAGTGCAAGAAAAGTACATCAAATATTCTAGACCAGACAGCAAGACACTGACACATCTCAACTGGAGGGATTGGCCAGACGTAGACGTCCCGGAGAACCTCCATCTTCCCCTCCAGATCCTGGACACAGCCGAGTCCCTAAGCCTGAAGCCCAACTCGGCCACCCTATCGCCTATAGTAATTCACTGCTCAGCTGGCATAGGCCGAACCGGAGCGCTGGTGGCCGTGGAGATGGCACTTCATAAGATTGCCAACGACGGGGAATTGAATATGCTAAACGTAGGCTAATCTTAGCGCTCAATATCCAAAAAGCATTTAGATTTTCAAAGAACTCCGCAGTCAACGGGCACAGGCGATCCAGTCCGGGCTACAGTATGTATTTGTCATAGCCTGCATCCTCAATCTTCTTCTGAAGAAAGGAATAGTCCAGGACAGCGAGCAAATCCACAAATGGTTTTTAAACTACAACGGGTACGTGGAGCGGAAACGCGAAGCAAACGAATATCACTGAATCGAATGTGCTTGATGTAAATATGACATATCCTATGTGCGCCCCATGAATAAAAGCCTAAAATGTGAATTTAATACGTCTATCTTACACTAAACAGCGATTGACAAAATGGATCGTTAATGGAAGCCTCCGCTCTTGGGCTTGTATCCTAATTTGTAGGCGACTCCTTCGTAGACGGGCGAGTCGCCGAACATGACGGCTTGAGAAGCATCGACGCTGCGGGGCTTGCCAGGGACCTGCAACAGAGACACAAGACACCATAAGCATAGACAGACAAAGATACGAACATTTTTGTGGGATCCGTCGCAGAGCGGTCGGTTTTCGGTCTGCTTGCACTGGCACAACAAGTAGTTACCCGACTTTTCGACGGAGAACTTGACGGGGCGAACGTTGGTGGTACCGGGGCGCTTGTGGGTGCCGTCGCAGAAGGGTTGAGTGGCGCTGTGTCCGCACGAGCACCAGAAATAGGACTTGCCGGCGGTCAGCTCGACTTTGACGGGCTTCTTGGCGGCATCGACGCCTTTGTACGGCAGCATAGCGGCAGAGGGGTTCTCGATCTTGATGGACGAACTCTTGTTTCCGCGCTAGAAACACCCAAGTTAGAAGTTTAAAAACAATAGACAGCTTGCCGTGGAAAGCATCATCGTGGAGCGGACGGCACGGGCAGTGGTTCGGAGGAGCATTCTGCCGGATTTCCTGAAAAGAAGAATCGTTAGTGGATTGCAGAATGACAAAAGCATGAGCACGGGAGCGGCTACGCGCGAATTTTCAGCACATACAAAGAATATCTGGCTGGGAACAACCCTAAATTTAGAAACTGACACGCAGCAAGCCAGATGACCCATAAAGAACGCAACAATCAGCAAGAACAAGCTTCATCTAATGCCTCAAAAACTGCTTGACTTTTCTATCAACAGTCGAAGCAGTGCCGAAACTTGGAATATGAAAACCAACCCGGAAATCTACTGGCTCTCCTCTCAACGTTGTGTGGCTAATATCTCTTGTTTCCACAAGTATCTGCATACAAGATTTCATCAAAACTTCATCAAAATAGTTGACAAGAAGGTTGAAATAGATGGAAACTGAACCTTCAGGTCATTGTTGGAAAGGTCGCACGAAGCGCAGCGAAATTTCGCTTGCAAACCTATGTAGATCGCGCAAAATAACCTTCCGGGCCGTTGCCAACCGTAGCTAATCTCAATCCATCACAAAAACAGCATATTTAGCTTATCCAAAAGAGGGAAAATCGTCGAAATTCAATTGCAAAACACTCGTTGTCCAGCCGTGCGCTCTCAAGCATCCGACAAGCCAATCGCGTTGAGACCGCGTGCCGTCTGGAGCACTTTGCAGACAGCAAACTCTGAAACCAGACAGATCCTGCTTTCGACCTCCAGAATCGTCTTCATTTCCGTTGCAGACTTCTCCGATGATTGGTGGCGCTTCTCCGATGCCCACATCAGCGTCGCCTGCGGACCGCGCTCCTCCTGTGCGCGCCTGTTCGCCTCAGGTGCAGTTCACCGTCTCCGTTATGCAACTTCTCTCACAGGCCGTGCTTGTCGCGATCGTCGGACGCCTGGCGACTTCAACCACCGTCGTGGAGCGCCTTTTTGGCTTTGTTCTGCTGACGGCCTCATTGGCCTATGGTCTCATGGTAAGTTTCTGTGGATATCTCTGTATGAGCTTTTGAGGGTGAAATTTTTGAGCATGTTGGCTGTAGTTCATTTTTGAGCATAAAATGGGATCGCTTGATCATCCTTTCTTAATCCCACATTCAGTTACTAATGTTTATCTTCATTTTAGTGGGCTAAGCTCCATTCTGGAAGTCTTACTCGCCGTCGCCGTGCTTCCTTCTTCGAAGCGAACATCTTGAACACGTATCAGCCCCGCGCTCGGACTCATGGGCATCTGTTCCAGGTTTGTTATCGTTTTTTACATTGTGTAGCTGAAGCACTCTGAATATGAAATGAGATGATGAGTCATTCTGCCTTCATGTTCTGTCCAGAATCATCATTACTGGTGCATGCATCTTACTGTTTATTTCTCCTTGTGCAATTCGAATGACTGAGATCGGAATGCATTCATCCTTTTCAGCCCGATCCACCGACTCCTGTTCCCAATGAGCAGCGCGCAGAAGCCACACAGAGCAAATCAGAGTTCAATCTGATGCGTGAAAAGGTAAACTTCTTTATTTTCTTTGCTTTCTATGGTTTTCTTTTCCAGCACTACGCAAATGAGTATCAGTACATGCAGAAGACTGCGAAAGAGATAGATGAGATGTCGAAAAATGGAAACTACGTCCTTCCGAAGACGGCCGACTCGCAGATAAAAGTGGAAGACCCGGTGATGATTGAGTTCAAAGAGAAAGCCGAGGAAGAGGATGATGAAGATCGAAACATCGGCAGCTATCGTCAAGATTTATAATATGGAGTGTTAAGCAAGTAATTATTATTAATTAAATCTGTGGTTTAGTAAGGTCCACTTTTCGGCCATTCACATAAAGTTCATGGACGATTCCGACGTTCCGTTTGCCGCTGTTGACGGCCTTGAAGCAGCAGTGAGTGTTTCCGGAAGTGAAGTGCGTTACGGTGCCTTCGTCGGTGAATTCGCCCTGGGATGTCGAGGATGGTTAGTGTATAGGCAGAAGACATACCGTTGTCTCCATTTTCAAGCCATTCACCCAAACGTCCATTGTTTCTTTTTCTGAAATTGTGCTGTTTATGCAAGTTCAGGAGATATTAGTCACCCCACGCAGGTGTCTAAGAAAGAATTACAAATTCTGCAGGTGGATTGAAAACCGGTACAGCAATTAATGTTTAAAGTATTTCATCGATAACGTTTTTGGGTCGTACGGAAGAGTCCCCATAGATTTAATCAGGTTCTTTATGATTTCCTGTTGTTTTCCTTCTCGTTCTTGTGTCGAAATTCTTATCGTAGCTTGTTATTTGACGTAAAAAATCTTCCCCATCTGTATTTACATTATCTTGCTTTAGGACTGTTTTACTCTTCCAAAAGAGATTAAAATTCGACTCTAATAATTCCCTCGGGGGCCCGCCATGATGGATGTCCTGCCATACGAATCTAAATGGTCTCTTATCTCAGTTTTGATGACTTTTCGTGCCGCCACCCCTCTCAGCCCAAAGACCAAAATTATACGTTCCGTCGGCTAGCCTTTATCAATCAATCAACTTTTTGCCTGAAATTCACAACTCAATTAACAAGCACGAAATCCCATTATAAAGCCCATTTTCGCGGCAACAAATCGCATTATTCATTTTCTCAAAATTTGAGAACGACCACAGCGCATGCGCACTAACCCCTCCGCCGCGCGTTCACTCACGTACCGAGGCATATCCGACACTCCTTGCCTTCGACGTCGGCGTACCACGTCATCAGTCTTTTGTTTTGCTGTTCGCGGAATTTTTGGAACGTCTTCCCGTTCACTTCGAGCGAGTATTCGTAGGCGAAGATGCCCAGCGCTTCTACCGTAATCAGACAGCGCATGCCGTCGAGTTCGAAGATTTCGCGGCCGACCAACTTGAACATCCATTCGCGGCGGAGGATTTCCTAGAAGAGTAACATCTTCAGCTGAGCGAATTGAGATTTCCGGAAAAAATATCAGAAGTTTCTTCGCACTTTTTCTGATATTGCACTGACACTATTTATTGAATTTAATGTTCGGGTGTCTGTAAGTATGTCTGTAATGTCTGTAAGAAATAAGGTTCCTATGAAGTAGGGGGAGACGGATTCGAAGCCTGAATGAATCGGAATCAGTCAGAAGGTCCGGGGTTCCGTTCGAAGTGCGATTTGCGAAAAAAATGTGCTAAACGACCGTTTCATGACTTAAATTATTCTTTAAAGGGGAGTCGAAGGCGTTGAAGAGTAGGATACAAAAATAGAAAGAGACTTGTGCGATAGAAAAAAGACTTTTGCTGCTGGGACTCGAACCTGACCTGAATGTTTATTAATCGGGAACGCTATCCACTGAACCATGCCCGCTCATTTCCCGCAGACTGTCGTTGGAGTGGAGCAGTGGATAGCATTGCTGATTAGTAATCCGTCGTATCAGGTTCAAGTCCCAGCAGCGAAAAGTCTTTTTCATTGCAGTCCATTGCACAAATCTCTTTCTATTTTTGTATCCTACTCTTGAACGCCCTACGGTGCCTAAGAATAATTAACTTCCCCACACTAGATGGATAAACACCTTTATGTGCAGCTAACTCATTACCGCAGATGTACACTCACCCAAAAACAAATAGAAAATTCATTGTTTTGATCAAGAATCATGAGCTGTCCGAGATAACAGCTCTGATAGGCACACATGGTTTTAGCTTTTCAACGATGTTAGACCAACGCCCAGAAGGAGAACGTCAAAAGGTTCTTCTCAAGGTTTCCCCCTAGCATATGTAATCAACAACAATGCCCGATATGCAACAAACGGAAGCAATGTCGGTGGGAATAAGGAGCTGAACTTCCATCCTGATCTCTGACGCGAGGAAGAAGCATAAAGGGGTATTTGAACGTGTCTACAAAATCGCATAATCTTTTTTGATGTGTTGAACCCCTGACCAGAAAACGAACGAAGCATCCGTGAGCACTCCAGGAAAAGTACGTTAAAAACCACTCCCTTTGGGACTTCTTGTGTCTTAGGTTTGTTTTCTAAAAACGGCGGCCGCTTGGACTTTGGCGCAAAATAGCACTTTTGATGAGTTTGACAATGAATTCCCCGGAGGCGAAATATTTGTTTACACTGGCTGTCATTAAATCGAAAGCGCCTGGATCTGCATTTCATTTGTCGACTATCATCGCTTGCTTAAACGCTCATCTCTCTAGAATGTTTCAGGGCTCATAGACTCGCTTTGCTCCCTAACTACAAAATGCTTTTTGAACCTACAGGAGCGCCGATTTATACTGAGTTTTCTAACTCTACCTAAGCCTGTTTCCGTGGCCGTCACTATATGGTTGTTGTCCGAACAAAATTACGGAGCTTTTGAAAAAGCCTGCCATAGGACAAAAAGAGCTAGTTGTAATCACGGTCTTTTCATAAATTTAACGACTGAAATCGACGTGCTCCATCTTGTGGTATGATACATTATGGCTCCTACGATATGCTAGTGTTCAAAAGGTACAGTCGCTCTTCTTCTTCTGGTGGCTGATATTGTTTCAAAGTTTGTCCTCAATTTGGATTCGAACCCACCCACCCACCTTTCGGATTACTTCAGTGTAGCTCATCTAGCATGTGGAGCAGACGCCAAATGGGCCACAAAGTCTCTCGAAGTCGGGCAGTTAGTCACTCATTTTATCCTAGAGTAGACGCAAGACGGGCCTCGCAGAGGCCACCAAGTCAAAGACAAGAAGTCGGACAGTCAAGCACTTATATTAACTGCACTTTAGGTTGGTCTTAACTGTTGGCTTCCCGGAAATTACATCTGTATCAGAGCTGCGCGTCATAACCTCGAAATTCGGAACCGGAAGAAACGGTTCAAGGCGGGTTAGAATCCACCCGAGGACATACATTCAACTGTATGCTACAAAGTTATGTTCACTTCAAAACGACAATTTTAAAAACAAAATGGCTGAAAATAAAACTTATGTCCTTAGGTTCAAACGAAGATTCGAACCCGCCGCGAGTCGTTTCTTCCGACTACTTTCGCATAGCCCTGACGGTGAATACCCCGGGCGGAACTTATACACAGGGTGGGCCAAAAAGGGTATCTAGATTGGAAAAAGCGACCGATCCCACCGGTCTGAATTCCTGAATGGCCTTTAGACGTCTGTCTATGTGCTTGCATCTGTTTTGCGCCACCCTACACATCAAACCATAAGTTAAAAAGTCGCCAATTTCTAGTGTTTTCAATAGATGCTTGTTCCTACCTACACGTTGTCCCAAAATAATGAAAAATCCTCGCGTATGATACGATTGTGATGCATGTCAGTGCTGCATAACCTCAGTTTTTATCCGTAACTATCATGTTTAAGAGTGGCGTTCCATCACTGATTTTTCTTTCCATAACCTCCACCAATTTGTGCTCATTTGTCAGTCTTAGATCAAAGCATTCTGGGTGTACAGTTTGCAAGAACGTGCATAAATTTACCACTCCGTCGACTCGGATCACCCGCTTCCCGGTGGTGGTGCCGTGCTCGAACTCGATCCGATATTCGCGGTTGCGCATGGGGACCACCCACGACGCGACGACGTCGGAAGTTCCACTGATGGACATCGCCGCTGACGGAACGCACAAACAAACCTGCAATTATGCGTCTTTACCCTCTCGAACGCGTACTAATTACATCCTTTTGCTCGAAAAAATAATGAACACCTCTTCTCGCGCGCTTCTCTTCAAAACGCACGCCTAAGAGCGCCGGCGGCGGCGGTGGCCGCCCGGCTGCCCCCTGGCCGGGTTTGCACATTCGACGTCGACGTTGCGGCGGGTGCGTCGCCATGGAGATTCGGCTGGCCGGTCGGCCGGCGAAGGGGCCCCGGGAGCGCAGACGAACTTGGCCGGTCACTCGGGGCGGGGCTTCATGTTGGCGAGGCGTCCCCCTCCCGCGCCTTTGGGAGAATTTGAGTGAATTCAAAAGAGGTGTTATTGTCATCCGTATAGTGGACGGGTGAAGAAGATGCGCGACGCGATGCGCCTTTTCAGTCTCTCGGCTCATCTGATAGCGTTTTAGACCATGTTCTGCTCCATCGGAAAGAACCCTCAATCGCGTAGGGGACGTCGGACGGCTTCGGTTGCCGCTTCTGAAAGGGCCGTTGATCAGAGGAGCGCCAAGAGAGGTTGGTTTTGAATGTGATGTTGGGACTAGAGTTGGATCCAAGTGCTCGTTCAATATAAAAGAAGGGGACCGTATGGCATGAAAAGGTCGTACGTTTGTGACGGATGCCATGAAACGGACTGATCGCAAGGGGTTTGATATGAATCATCTCATCAGAAGATTTCTCAGCGGATACTTAATGAATGTCTGTGGAAGATTTCTAGGTGGATAGATCAAAGAGAATAGAAAATACGTACCACAAAGATGGAGTCGAAGATTTCATCAGATCATGTCATGTCCATGTGTATTTGAGAAGAACGAGTCTTTCATCAGCCATCCGAACCATCATCTAAATTCAAAATCTTAAGTCAAATTCGATCCGTTATTGCTTGTCCAACGCGCATTCAAATCGTTGACGAAGTCAACTCAAAATATGGATCCCAATGGGTTATACTCAATGAAGGACCAATGAACATGCGGATTAAGATTAAGTAGATTTCGAGCGCTTAATTGGCTACTGGTAACGACTTCAACTCAATTGATGAAAACTGAAAGAACACCCAGAAAACTTGGGTGGTCTATGACTATTGGAAAGATTAGCTACCGTTTACAGTGGACCAGAATTGGTCCTAAAACGACAGCGAAAAGGGAAACGACTTTTGTGTTCTGTCGAAGTCTTGATGAGCTTTGCAACCGGGCGTAATCTGCACAAAAACTCTTGGGAGGAAGCCTCGATTATTGTCGATTTTCATAAGTCATTGTGGCTAGTCCGCCAATCTGTAATGCCTTTCAGTAGCAATCCCAGCATTCCCTTTTCGGCACCTTTAAGCATTGTATAGCTACGTGTCCGCTCCACGTCGAAAATGACCATTGCCATAGAAAATTACTTCCGGTTAGTGACCAATAGATGTGAGACACAAAAAACCTAACAACCTTTGCCTGGATTGCCAAGACCAGCTGATTTGTATACACCAAAAGCGCTAGATGAATGCGGGCCATTAGCGCAATGTGCTCTGCGCGCTTGATGATAGGCTCACACTCTCCTCGTTTCGAAAAGACTGCAATTTTCTTCGGCGCCATTTCATCGAAAAAGAAATCCGAGAATAGAAGAAAATGATCATTTTCTTTCTGTGAAATGCCGAAGCTAATTAGAACCACATATAATGAAGTTGTGTGACGTCTCGTCTAGAGATTTTTTCGCCTCTCTTCGCGAGAACCCGTTTTTATACATGCACGACGAGTTTAAGTGGACAATGACCATTTAAGTGAAGCGTGATTTATGCTTCCGGCGATGTTTTGTGGTCCAGTGCCGGGCGGAAGTAGTTTATCAAAAGGGAAATAGGGCCGCTTCGTTGACTTTTTCAATCCCTGTGAGTTTCACGATGTCGTTTTCAAGTGAGCCTAAGTGACAAGGGTGGTCTCGTCGCGATTTATGTGGAAATCCATGATATCTTTTGATGAAGTCAAGAAGATAAGAACCATTGCATTTGGGATCTTTTGGATAGGTTCCTCGATCTCAGGAGACTTAAATTTGTGTCAGAGGCGACTCATTGTCTCAGAAATGAGTAGAGTGAGCAGTCGTTCTCGACCGTCAATTGTGATAGGAAGGGTACACCGGTAGGTCGCTCTTGGCGCATTGGCCCCGGCTCCCAGAAGGCCTGAAACACCAGGGAGCCGTAGTTCCATCGTCATGCCAAGAGGACGGTTTGTTTCATATTTGGACTTACATCATGGATCTTTAATGGACTTTCGTCAAAGTGTGTCCATTTTCGTTCCTTTTTCGGGTCCTTTCGGATGGGTTCCTCGATCTCCCTTGTTTCAACATGGCGTAGAGGCAGGCAAACGAGTCCATCGATTTGCTTGACTGTTATAGGAACGTTTTTTGACGGCAACAGCTTCAAATAAAGTGCGCTTCAAGAGCCTTTCTCAAATGAGATGCCATAGTTCCACCTCTGAAGGTTTCTTTCCCAACCTTTTGAGAGCTGGGTGGGTGAGTTCTCTTGTTTTTTTCTCTCAACACTGAAAATGGACATTGGTCACATGCGGTGATTGATGCTTCCGACGACCCTCTTGGCCCGTTTCTGACCGGAAGTAATTCATCAAAATCGCAATATTGTTTGCTATGCTGGGGACCTATTTTTGAAAGCCGACATTTTCAGTACCGTTAGCATGTCACTGAAATCATATGCCCCTACAAGGAAGAACAGAGTCTTATACATGTTATTACTCTGTTAATCCTGCGCCCTATCAAATTACGGAAGTGTTTATAGTACTACACTTCGACGTCCCTTTGAATGGGTCTTAAGATAGAACTACAAACGTGTAATTTACTAAGAATACCGTAATGGAAGGTTGTTTGAAAAGACAAGGACAAGAAACAGGACATATAAAGAACCAGTCGTTCGTCTGCTTCATCACATCATTTACCGTAAACCGGGAATTTATCTGACGCCAATTAGGGTATTTTTTGACGTCAAAGCTTAGCGTGGGTAATCAGTTGTAATAACATTCAACTACCGCCTCCCTCCGGATGTTATTGTGATCTTTAAGAACCTATGTGATAGGTTAGCCTAGAAAAAGGAAAGGAAATGATGAGTCTAGTCTTTTGCACTCTGCGCATAGAATCTAAATGGGCCCGTTAACAAAGCCTTTGTTGAATTGAAAACCTAAAATTCGTCACTTAAAGGTCGTCTGAGAAGATACGATCATCAGGGGGCTTTTCATATAAAGAAAAGCCCCCTGATGATTTAGTTTCACTTAGTTTCATTATTGGCCTTACACCATCTGATGGGTTACAAGATAAGCCTGATTGGCCTTCCATTCATCATCATAAAATTCGCCACTGATGATAAGGAGCGGCGCTACGGTGCTGTCTGAGGACTTCATCGTCTGTAGATGATTGGATGACCGTGTAAGAGCTACCAAGAACCAAATTGACGCTCCATTCCCACTCAGACAAGGAACACTTTAAAAAGCGTAGCTGACGACACCTCAAAAGAGCACGTCCATTTACGTCACAGCTCAAAAGTCCCTTTCAACGAAGGATGACAAAAGGTGCGCCAATTCTCTGTTTACATAATAGGATAGATCTGATGACGCTCTTGAAGGGCGTAAACAATCCCATTGGGAAGGATGACGACGTCCACTGTTTTTCGTTTAATATTCTTGATGATGAAACTGCACCTACGGTACTCTATGCGAAGCACAAACAGACTTCTCAACCACCCTTTTTGGACATCATAAACTGATTGTTTGGTGGAGATGCTGTTGACGGGTGTAAGTAATGCGTTGATGAGGAGGCCTGGTTAAGGAAGTCAAGAATGCTACAAAAGGGCTAATAGGGTCGCTTACAACGTTCTGTTTGCCGATTCTGGCCCATGCTAACAGTGATAAAATACACGCCAATTTAGTGGTTGTATAGGACGTTTTTGATTTCCGACTCGACGATTTTCCATATGGGTCAAGGTCATCTTTTTAAGTGGAAAAAGAGACTTTTTTTCTAGAAAATGCGTAACAATACTGTCCGGTTTATAGCGTTTCATCAAGGCTGTTTACGGTCCCAGAAGTATCAATTGGAATAGCCTAATTTCGAAAAGACTGAGAACATTTGGTTAACAGAAGTCTACAAAAGGGCTAATTTGATCCATATGCCAAGAATAATCAAATTATACGGCAATTTAGTGGTTGACAGTCTTTTGCGTTTTTGGTTTGACTCAAAGGTCAAATGGCCAAAGGTAAATGTCCATTCGAATCACCAAGGCTTTGGCTAGGTTGCTGAGACATTTGAGCGACTCACTTACCCAGTTGGCTTCAAGGCTCGCCGATTGGCTTACCATTGAATTGTGCACTTCTAATTCGTCCGATGCTATCTGGTGTCTACAGTGTCCCCTGACTGAAATGTCTCAGAAGTCCCTGTACCTATGACCACAACATTGGAGCATCGATTCTTTTCCCACATGTTTATCATGAACCCACTTTCAGATGGCCAATCACTGGACCGGGTCAATAACAACGTCAACCACGCCGGTCCCATCAACCACAGCCTTTTCCATCGAGTCGTCTCGGCCGATCCAAAAAACAAAAACGAAGGGGTTGTCATCGTGGGTTCTCCTCCATCGCTTTTCTCCACATCCCCCTTCCTCCTTCAGAGCAACTATCCAATCAAGAACCTGTACTCCCGCCGCGATTTCACCGACAAATACCTCTTCGGTCGTCTTCTCGGTCGTGGCACGTTCAGCGAAGTGCATCGTGTCAAGTGTCGTGTCACTAGTGCCAAGTTCGCCCTGAAGGTAAACACGCTCGTTGCCAACGGAGACGTTTCACTTCAGAGCTTATGCTATTTTAGGAAGTGGACAAACATCAGATGCAGGGACGACTGTCCTATTTCGTCGAAAACGAAATCCAGATCCTTCACACAGTGAAACATCCGAATATATGCAATCTAATAGAGGCCTATCAGTGCGATATTTCTTATTTGATGCTTTTTGAGTTGGGAGAGGTGAGGCCATTTCTATGTGTCCCTAGCTGTCACGGCTTCAGAACGGCGATCTCTTCGAAATGCTAACTAAAGTAGGCCTCATCGGCGAGCCTGGTGTTGCTCACATTATATACCAGGTGATTATGACCCTTATTATACCGTTCACCTAGACGTCTCTTCAGCTGACCAATGCACTTGCCTACCTCCATAACAAGAACATCGTGCATCGCGACCTAAAGCCCGAGAATGTCCTTCTCTCCTTCGACTACACCATCAAACTCACCGATTTCGGGCTGGCCTGCCTGGTGGAGGGACCTCTCTACCGTATCTGCGGAACGCCAACATATGTCGCTCCAGAAGTTTTACTCCAGAAAGGTAGCAACATCTCAGTCGAATCAGAAATCCCTGGATTTTTAGGATACGGTGTCCAAATCGACATGTGGTCAGCTGGAGTGATACTGTACACTCTTCTCTGTGGATATGCCCCCTTTAGATCGCGCGATCGTGAAGTGCTTTATCGTCTCATAAAGCGGGGAAGTGTCGCTTTTGATCTGCCCGAGTGGCGAAAGGTCTCCTACGGTAAGTCCATCATTGCCGTTAAATTACCGTAAGCGGCATTTTTAGAAGCGAGAGAGGTCGTGAAGTCGATGCTGACAATGAACCCAGGAGAACGTCTTCGAGCAGAGCAAGTCATCGAAACGCCATGGATTCAGTCTTTCATAAATTGATGTGTATAAACTAATTATTGACCAGTTAAATAAAACATTGAATGAAATGTTGCAGTTTGCTAGAGAAACGGAAGTTTTCTATAATCCCTTCCCAACCAATGAGTATTTGGAAGATCGTTTATTTTTGGAAAAAATGGTTAAAAAAACAAAATCGAAAAACAAGTTCCACCTCTGTGACTCGAACCCGACTCGAGCGTTTCGTAGCGAACAACGTTACCACTGAACCACAGAGATGTGGTTCAGTGGTAACGTATTGATGTGCAAATAGCATCACAAAGCATCACAGTTCTCTCCCCGCACATCTATAAAAAGAGGCGACGAGCCATTTGAGTCATTTGCACGATTCGAGAGGATGGACTCTAAAGATCTACCGAACGACTTCGCCCATCTCTCCACCGACATCATCTTCGACGTCGTCAAGACCGAAGCTCCTCCCGTAAGAGAACTCGCTCGCTTTGCTACACTTACAGGAAGCTGGGCTGATATCGTCAAATCGAATGAGGTTTTCGGAACGTACGCAGAGATAACGCGCGGACGTTTTCCAAAACCGACGTACCAATGCTATAGAAAATGCTATATTGCTAAGAATGGCTTCCTTGTAACGGAGCACGATTCACTACCACCGGGAAACTACAGGTTGGACAATGTCTCAATTTATCTAGAACGCTTTCCTTCAAACGCTTGGAAATTATTTACCGAATTTATGGGCAAGGTATACCTACGATTCGGATGTAACTGTTTTACACAATCGGTGACAGCACAAGAATTCGATATTTTTAATCGTGCCCTAAAGCTGTTATTGGAGCGCCCAATCACTCAGTTAATATTGGAAGAATGCAATTCTCTTTACCGTTCGAAGCTACCAGGATCCAAAAACGGAAACATCACACAAAGAAGGTTCAGATCATTGATCATGAAACCCAAACTACAGTCTGTCACCATTCAAAGCGTATGCGATGAGGTGTTCGAGGAAAAAATCGAAAAGTGTCTGTTCGAGTTCGTGAAGAAGCCAAACTTCCTTCTGCTAGAAGCTCCTCTCAGCTCGGCCTTCCTTTCCAAACTTCTGGACTACTGGTTGAATCTGACGACTTTTCCGCCTTATATGCAAACCGTAGAATATGGATTCAGTTACCATGAAAAACTAGCGATCGATTTGAAAGAACTGCATTTTCGGTTGGAGAGCAGGGATGAATATGAGGGGGTGCACATGAGGATGCGTTGGGACTATCGGCGAGAAACGTACTTCAGAAAACACCCAAACAATCAATATCGAGGAATCAAAATTTCGCACAGTGTACCTACAAAATCTTTCAACAGACAAATCATATCAGTGCGCCTGGTTTAGTTTTTGGCCATAATCAGTTTATCTTTCTATTTAAGTGCGACAAAGGCAAAAGATTGCTTGACAAATAAAATGCATAATTGTGACAAAGCAAGATATTATGAGAGATTCAGAACGACTCTCGATTGGCCATTCATTTTACGGCGATCATTCAGAGATGTTTCTTCGGAACTTTGCTGTGAAACCGTCAAAATGTAGCGATGTGGCGACGGTGCTTGATGTCCGTTTCATCTAAAGGCCTGTTTATACTCTGCGCGACAGCAAAACGTGTCTGTCGCGTGTCTGTGTCTGTCGCGCAGAGTATAAACGGGCCTTAAGAGGAAAGAACCGAGTGAGACTATGACCTAAACATCAGTGATGTCCCGCAGAAGTTGTTTTCGTTTTTTTTTTGTAAAAAATGGCGAGAAAATCAAAATGAAAACAGCAAAAAAAAGTAAGAAAAAGTTCCACCTCTGTGACCCGAACCCGACTCGAGCGTTTCGTAGCGAACAATGTTACCACTGAACCGCAGAGACAGTCTGACTCGAGTTTTCAAGTCCTAGTGAATTTTCCTCCTCTACAAGATGCTGCACAGAAAACAGGTGATCCTCATTACAAGGATGCGCCAACAGGTCGTTTTAAGAACCACGGTCTTAAAAAAACATAGTTTTAGGACCCCGGGCGTGGAGTAAAGTGGGGGGGGGGGGGGGGGGGGGGTAAAGTCATAGTGAAGTGGGCTTCCCTACAAGATGAACCACAAATCAAGTAAACTGCCCACAAATCCACCGTATGGTCGCCGTAATTTCAATGGGTCAAGGCTCCTGCCACGAAAAGTGTGCGTCTAGGAAACGTCGCACGCGTTTCGCCATTGAATTTTGGAGCCGCGACAAAGAATTATGCATAACTCGTGAAGTAGAGCGTATTTTGGAAAACTGAACGTTGATTTTGAAGATTAGAACTTTCTCGTTCGAATGAACCCTAGTTGGTGCAATTTGGTGGCGCGAACGTGGAGTTATTAAGCGATTATTATTTTAGTACTATGTAATGTGACCTGAGGCGCCTTTTCCGCTTGAAAAATATGCGCTGCCTTAACTTTCAAGCCTTTTAGAGCTGACACAAGGCTCATGACGCTTCAATATACCCATGGAATTTGGAAAACCCAAGATTACTACAAGCTCCCTACGCTACGATCGAACGTTGGATTTTTACTAGTAGCTTCAACCTCAAGCTTGAATGATGCAAAAGTGGTTCTTTAACAAGCGTTACAATGCGCAGGAACTCAGATCGCAGTACGAGCGACTCTGATAGCAGTGACAGTGATGAATAACCCGCGTGTATGACGTTAAATTGGCTTAGGATGGTAGTCTGTTTTATAGACCGTTTAATTCCGGCACGCGGAGTGAGTTTCCAGCAGTGAGCCATAGCTCATTCGACGCAGCGTTCAATTCTGCACAAAATCAACGTTTGGATTTCTGCGAAACCTCCTAGATCGCGCAAAATCAACGAAACAAGATAGAAACTCTGTGATTTCCATTGTAAAAGTCGGCAGAACGACAAAACTACGGTAGTCTGGTGGTCCCACCACGCACACATTGCAGGCGCATTAAAATTACGGCGACCATATTTTACACTCCCACGCGACCGTCGCTTACATTGCGAATTCAGGGATTTCGTTGCGGGACCACAATCGACCCACCTTTTGCCCACCCCTGCTCAGTAGTATAGTGGATAGCATCGGATTCTAGGAAATGCTCGATGCAGGTTCGATTCCCATCGGGTAAAAAGTGTCAGAATAATATTTGCAGTGTTTTGTCGGATTTTATAATATCGATGACCAAAAAGGAATGTATTAAAAGACAGTCTCGCCCGGAATAACGGATCCTGTGGTTATAATAAACCTTTTTTTTTCTTGTTTTTACTATAGTTGGCCAAAGCTCGACCTTGGACACAATTTCCTAGAAGTTAGTCGGTTTTACTACCTTACTGTCTCTCCTTAACCATGTTCGCTTTATAATGCTAATTTATTCAGTGCAATAACTTAATCACGAAAAGTTCGGACCCGACCCGATCTTCGCGTACACATAAAGCTAGAATTCCTCTGAGTCGGAAGCCTCTCCCACTTCACACGTCCTAACGACTTGGCGTCCCCTCCGGCAGCACCGCGAAAACGTGTAGCTGACGTTTTCGGGAATCTGTTTGACGAGCTTCGTGAATCGCGGATCGCAGACGATGTTCACCACCGGGTCCACAATCATACCTAAAGTGAAATTCTACCGTTTCCACGTTAGAATTACCGCCTACCGCACAGCCACACAATCGCTGCAATACTGGCCAAGATTTCCACTTGAAGATAGAGACTTCCATTTAGATAGGTTTTGCAGGAGTTCTTGTAACCGTTGCCTAGAGTGGCTAAGTGCTCTAGGTGCGCCAGGGCCACAATCGCGACGATTAGGATGGGACATTTGCTCACGGCGAAGACGCCCAAGTTGAACGATAATCTGTACATGGCCCTGATGTTAGTTTGTTTTCCGGTGGTTATGGAGACTATCGTCTAAATCAGTTAATTAGAGCTTATATTGAATAGGATACCCCTACATCTCTTCTTCCTTCCACTAGCCTCGTGGCGTGACGCAACCTCATTCTGATCAGCATGCACACGTAGAACACCATAACGCTCACGTAGCACACGCTCAGAACAACAACAACAACTATGGCTATCGGTTGCTGGCACGTTTTGAAGTCGCAATAGAAGGGCGCAGAATCGTGATAGAAGAGCGTCGCTCCGAAAAGACCAACACAGACCGAGAAGGCGATGGCCACAAGCCAGATGATGCTTATGATGATGAGGCACTTGACCAAGGTCACTTTCTGTTTGTACCAAAGCGGGTGAACGATGGCGATGTAGAGAAGACTCGTCATGGCTAGGTAGGTCCCTGCAAGAAAAGTCACAATTTTCCACAGCCATGACAACCAACCTGTGAGGGTCAGAAAGGTGAGACAGCCCATAAGCAGGAATATTGTAGCCGAACTGTACTGAAAGCCGCCTGTTTTCCAGAATATCATGACGATGTAGAAGAGAGTGAGGGCCATGAGTGTGCTTATGGAGCGGCTGAGCAGGAAAGCGTACCGCTTCTTTGAGCTAAAAATGACGATGATAAGAAATAAAACTGCAAAAAAAAAACGAAAAGCGCTGATTTTGCGAAGGTTGGATTCGAACTCGGATCGATCATCTGTTAATCAGCAATGCTATCTGCACTGCTCCACCTCGACGACAGTCTGCGGGAAATGAGCGGGCATGGCGCAGTGAATAACTTTTCCGATTAGTAATCATTCAAAGCAGGTTCGAGTCGCAGCGGCGAAAAGTCTTATTTTCTATCGCATTCGTTTAGAATGATTTTTTTGTAAGATGTTATTTCGGAACGTCATATGTAAAAGAGGTACCCGGTTCGAAACTGGAGCGAACCGGAATCAGTCAGAAGGTCCGGGGTTCGAATCCACCTGCAGGCAAAACATTTTTTGGGCGTTTTTGTTTCCTTTTTGGTGATTTTCCTTTTTGGTGATTGAGATAAAAAAAATATTTCAGATATTTCACAATGAGATGTCTAGAAAACACGCGAAGGATAGAAGTTTGCCTGCGGGCAGATCCGAACCCCGGACCTTCTGACTGCTTCCAGTTGGTCCATTTCAGTTCAGTTTCGAATACGGTCCCTACTTTAGGGACAGGGACATTATCTCTTACAGATACCCAAAGATTAAATTTGATCAAAATTGTAACCAAAAGTGTGGCTTAGCGTTCTTATCTGTGGATTATGTATATCGGCGATAACAAAATGTTTTGATTAGCAGTCAGTCAAAAACATAAGAAATAAATAAAATCTCGGCAGAATGAAAAATAAAAAATTTCTTGCTTCAAAGCAATCGAACTCGGATTGATCGTTTACTGATCGGCAATGCTAACCACTACACTTCAATATCAGGGTGAACCGAGACTGATGATTCAATAGTTCAATGGTTGCGAAGTTCGATTACAAAGTTCGATGTAAGTTCGAACCCCAGCCCATCTCTAAATTTTTATTTTCCTCATTATATTGTTTTTTCTTGTTTATTATCATTTGCTATTGATAAGAAACTATCAACACAATAGAAATTTCCCCTTTTTTGCTTAATTTTCTGCATAATATTCAACTTACCCTACTTGTTGATTGGCGAACAAAACGCCTCCCAGCACAACGAAGAATATATTGAACAGGATGGCGATTGTGGCGAGGATGAATGGAACGTAGGCCAAAAAGAACTTCCGGAACTCTTTTGCGTCGTGCAGATCCCTCAGAAGTACGCATCTGTCCTGGTCGTAGGAGACAACACAGTTGGCGTATTTCAGGTCAGGCTCCCGGTACTCATTCGGACATTTCTCGAATTCGGGCGGAATATATTCACTCAGCCCAAAAAGTTCGGGCTCGAAGGCCGACATTCTGAAAATAGAGGGGATTGTGACTGTGGCGGAGGGGATGGCACGGTGATTCACGTGTGACATAAGTGAATTTAATGCGGGTTCGAACAGAAGGATCAAGGCCAACAGGTTCTTTTTGGATGAAATTCAGATATGAATCTTTCTATTTCTGAAAGGTTTTTCAAAAGAACTGATTTATTAAACAAGCTACTTTCGGGCTAACCCTTCAGAAAAGAGACACATTCCACTGGCTGCTTTGATTTGATCTTTTGATCTCTGAGTTTGCGCAGAGATCAAAATCCGTTTTGTCGTGGCTATAATTAGCCGAGAAGCATGTGAAGTTAACTTGCTGCTCAAACTGTGAAAGATGAAAAGAAATAAGGTTTGCAGAGGGAAATTCCGATGCTAAGGAACCACACTTTTAGATCAGTATACAATAAGACTAAGGGCATCGAAGAGGGAAATACAAAAACTGTTCAAGTCGCTACTTGCTTTAGTGAATTCAGCTTACAACTATTAGTTTCAATAGTAATAGTTTTGTAGATTTGTGACGCCAGCAGACGGACAATTTGACCGAGCGGCGCCGGCGCAAATGTCCAACTAATAACACTAGAGCAAAACGGGATAACCAGAGGTAAAATTGGCGATTCGAAGCCCTCTCCACCCAGATGTTATCTATTTTACACACTGCTGTACTTTGATTCTGATCAACCCCACATGGACGTTCCGTTAAGCACAGATTTTACCAGAGTTCCTATAAGATGGGCACGAACAGATCGGATCAGATCG
Source organism: Steinernema hermaphroditum (assembly GCA_030435675.1). Taxonomy (NCBI): domain Eukaryota; kingdom Metazoa; phylum Nematoda; class Chromadorea; order Rhabditida; family Steinernematidae; genus Steinernema; species Steinernema hermaphroditum. Next base: position 2,019,568 of record CM059623.1, read on the forward strand.
GGTAGCCGATTCAGCCGATTCGTCGGCTGACACGGATATACGTTCCAGCCGATGCCCATCTCCGTTAGTACCCTCTTCCAGCTTCAAATAGATTGCAGGGTGATTTATCAAAAGGCCGAAAAATGATAAGACAGTAAGGAGCGCCCTTTCGTAACCCTCTTCCGCTGACAAATATGCCGAAAAAGCGAATCGATAACATTCTTCTGATGACTAAAGCAGTTGTGACTTTTCGTTGTCGCCGTTTCATGGAGGTTAGTCATCTCGCGATGCCGAAAAAATGTGTCTTAGTATGGAATAGGGTTGGCATTTCGAGTCGACTCGGGGACTCGGCGTTTTCTGACTCGAATTCCAACCCTAGTATGGAACACCAACACTGCTTTTAAACAACGGTTCAGCTCAAAAGAGGCAAATTATTGACTATTTCCCAAAGTGCTGGAGAGCGTCTACGGTAATAAACACCGTCCGTTTGAGCGACGCTGCTTGGAGCACTCAAAATGTGGATAGATTTACGGCAGCGCAAGTCAAAACAACTACATAATCCCATCGATAAACAAACAGAATCGCTTTACAATCAACGGAGAAGATGACTTTGCACCATCTTTGACACGACTTCTGTACGTTTGGAACGTAAAATAGATGACTCATTGCAGGAGCTACAGCTGAGAAGGAGCCAAAGACATTGTGAAAAAGAGGCGCTTGCTTCCGACGAACGGTGCCGGGCTACCGCTGTACGTCAGTCCCTAGAGCGATAAGACAGGAAACTTGACTTTTTGTTTTTGCGTCACAAGTTGTTACGCAGTAGAGTAAAAATAGGACATCATATGAGAACGTTTCTCGAGATGTTGATCTACGTATTCGCGAAAAGAAGGAGGGTTTGGGGAAGGGCTATTTCGCCAATGACTACCAATAGACGTGGGACAGGAGGATAGATCCGTCCATGTAAGATGTTGTTCATTTATCTAATTCTGATATCCAAACGAGCGTCCAGTATCCATTCCTCCAGTTCTATAGTTGTCTAGATCATCGATGAATTTGAGGTGAAAAAGTCAAAAATGTGTCGAATGCCAAGTAAAAGAAAATTATTGAAAAATCAATGAATTCAGGTCTGTAAACACGGCTCTCATTCCCACGATAACCAAAGTCATGACTCTGCGAACGACAAACACGATCGCACAGTAGCCAACATTAATTTACACTGGGCGACGCAAAACCACCCAAAGCAAATTTAGGGACCCTTATCAATAGGGGCTCTATTTATCCAGTTTTCGCTCCAAAATTTCAAATTCCGTCCAAAACGACCCGCAACCCTCCAACTCGATCGATAAACAAACAAAATCTTATCAGTGGAGAGGACGACTCCACACCCCACCAGAACCAATCTGCTCGTTCGGGCTGTGCACGCCGAAATCCACGCGCAGGTAAACAAAGCTCGCTGACATCACTTCACTTCAGGAACTGGTCCACCGGGAGCGCTGTTTGCTCTCCGGCGAAGCTTAAATCCGAGGCGCCGATCTGACCTCTTCACCTGTTTGTTTAGGTAAATTCGGAGGAAAGGGAGCGGCGCCTCGCCCAAAACGGCGAGTTGAGTCACCGCGGGCATTGAGAATGACTATAGGCGCGTGACATCACCGATGGCGGACGGTGAGAAATCACTTGAAGAGGGGGAGGTCGCGGGTGCTTGATTTTTATGGCGCGGAAGGGGGCAAACAAGAGACGAAAAAAGGAGAGGGGACAAACGGGAACAACGAACAACGCTGATTGTGATCGCTGTAAATGTGTTTTTGAGCTCTCTCAATCCTCAATCGATCCTTTTTCAACTGAGGTAGAATCATAAAATGTGCTCGTATGTTGACAGGAGCACAACTACGGTATCACTGTGTGTGGTCGTTGTACGACTCTCGTAGGTGGCAGCTCTCGTGCGATTAAACGAGATTAAAGACATTGACGAAGACTGCACGGTCAAGAAAAACGTTGTACCGTCGATAGGGATCGAACCCGGCGGGAAAACACCGTTGTAGTCCGAGAAGTTAACCACTGCACCACGCGGTCACCATATCCAATAGCACTTTAATAGCACTATATAATCTAACTTTGGGAGGTTCTGTTGGGGCTTTCACACTTCAAAGGAAACCATGCGAAATGTTTTGTTTCGATCGTATTGTTCTCAGCGCGGATTCGAACCCGTTTGTTTTCTGGGATTCCTTTTTGCCTAAGGACCGCATTTAGTCACGAGCAACCAGAAATAATGATTGGGGTGAACATTGCAAAACATTCGCATGAATCACTATGATTCAAAATATGAATCGCACGGATCGATTCCAAACGAACAACATCTATTAGAAAAGAGCACACTTGAAATGAAACGTGGACATCTTGGAGCTGCTACCGTACGGACCTGAAACTCCGTCTCTCGATAGGCATCGAAGACTTTGTTGTTCACCTTAGATAAGATCTTCCTTTCTATCAACCTTTCTGTCTAGTTGGAACTATCCACCTGAAAACTGGATTTGATAACCTTCGATCTGAGTGAGTTGAAGCATGATCTAATCCACGTGTAAACAAAAACGTCTAGAAAGGTTAAACGGTCTCCCAAGGTCCAACGTCACTTGTTTTTAACCCTGCGAGTGATGACGAAAAGAAGAGACTACTTCCCTGTCTAATTTCAATCAAACGGTAAATGAATCACAACAACAATGCAACAATCAACAACAAGTACTGTACTCTCGTCTCAGTCCATCTACTGGACGCTCCTTCGCTTCTTCCTGGGACTCGGCCCGGCATCGCTCTCCTCCATCGTCGCCGCCCCATCGTCGGGCTCTTGCAGGCGCAGCTTCTTTTCGACTCCGTAGGTCAGCTTAACGGTGAACTTCTTGGCCATCGCCTCACGGAAGAAGTCGAAGATCTGCAGCGCCGAGTTCTGCGCCTTCTTGAGAGCCTCTTCATACTGCGCCATCGTAAACGCTCCCGTGTTCATGGATCCGATAAGTTCGCCTCCGGAGACGATCGACGGCTTAAAAACGAGCACGAACGAGCAGTCCGGCTTCACCTTCTGTGTTCCTGGCTCCAGCGAGCTTCCGACGCTGATGTGGACGCCACAGAAGAGGTGGTGCAGTGGGACAGCGGCGTCGAGAAGCGCGAGACACATGGCGTTGATGGCAGGGGCTACGTTTTCGCTGGCGCCTTCGATTTCTTGAACGTTGCACATGAGCTGCTGCCGCGGAAAGAGCTTCTTGTCAACTGCATGTTCTAGCACGTTTCGGAGGAGGCACTCGAGCTGCAAAGCACGATATTTTAGACACACAAGGCGTTAAAACTGTTTAGACAGATTGGAGTCTAGTCTCAATGGAGACATAGAGACAAAGGGGTAACTAGACAAGACTTAAAAGAAAAACATGACAGGACAAGCTAGGGCGACCATGCTCGGTATTTGACAGAGTCAAGTCTAATTTCGATGCTAGAGACAGAGAAGCAACTAGACAAATAGACAGCAAGCTCAGGCTGGAAAGAGAAACAGCAGTGCGAGAGAAGCAGGGTAAGCTAGGGTGTGACAAACAGACAAACTATACAGGGTCTAGACAGAATCAAGTCTAGTTTTGTAGCGACAAAGAGTGCGAGACAAACAGCTCGACTAAACTCTAAAGAAAGACCAAACGAAACATGCAAGATACACAAAACAGAGAGGACTATACACTGGTCTAGACTCCAAACAAAGACAGTATGAACAAGGGAAGATTTCGAAGAAAAGACAACTCCTACCTTTCGGTTCACATTTTTGCGTACTTTATTACGGTAGGCGAGATTAATTTTTAGATTCTCATGATCACGCTTGTACATCGGACAGAGACGAGGCCCGTTCACCGCGGCCAAGAAGCACGTTCCGCCTTGCTGAAGTAGACATGATCCATCGGCTCTCCCACTACTGTGCAGCTCTGCATTCATCTTATCTGAAATGACCGTCGCATATAGAGCACATGTCAGCACCGCTTTTCGCGAAGCACGCATATTATCAATAAACAAATACAAAACGGAAAAAAGTGGTTAAATACTATTCTAACATACCGATACGTGTCTGTCATAGAAAACAGTCAAACAGACAGACAAGATACAAGCGAACAACAAGATATACCTCCGACAATCAAACGAGACCAGACAGCCATCTATCCATGCATCCAGACATTTTTAACCAGACAGTAGTAAGTAGCAAGTAACAATCCATTATTTACTCAATTCTATCATGCTGATAACTTCAGTCGGCAGCGCCCGCTTCACATCGACCGGTAGCGATCCCAACGTTCTCTTCATTTCCGCCATTGGAAGTGATTTCATTTGGTTGGCTAGACAGAAATGCTGCAGAAACTTCTGTTGGTCTTCCTCTCCGATCCTTCCATATTCTCTGAAGACGTCGACGAGCACGCCGACGTTCAAGGGAGATCCTATGAAGCGTTTCCAGTTGTTGTACAGGCTGACCACCATCTCATGATACGCCTTTTTGAGATTCTCGTCTAGCGAGTTTTTAAGATCGAATTTCGCGATTAGATTGAACGTCTGAAAGCTAGGCTGTTGTCAGCAGTGTCGCAACCGCCGAAACTCGTACCGTACTAGCGAATTCCTTGGCCAGGAAGTTGTTTTCTTTGACAACGGCGAAGAAAGGCGTTGCGTCGTCTCGCAGCCACTCCGTGAAGACGATCGCCCATGACCGTTCGGGCTCGTGCACTTGAATGGCGAAGATAAGGAAGTACACTGTGAATTCTGCGGCGAATTCTCGCAAGGGCAGTAGGAATTCGTGCTAAATTGCTGTTTATAGATGTTCAAAATCTAATAATTTACCATATTTAACCGCTCTTCCGAGATCATATATGCGTTCACGATGTCCGTGACGAATCCTCTAGCGTAGTTCTTGCCACTACCCCTTGATATCTACAAAAAAGTTATTTCCGTACTGAACAAGGGATGCTAACCCGATTCAGCCACTGCGCGACGTCGGCGTAGAAAGAGTACGGCCCGAACTGCATCATGTGAACGCAGAGTTTGCCCAAAACGGCCATTCGAGATTCGTGAAGGAAGCTTTCGCCCTCGCGTCCCAGGAAGATGACATCGAATAATTGATATCTAATCGTTGGAACTTCTTCGTTCACTTTCTGAAAGTTATCGGGTTATTTTCTCTGTTGTATGTCTAAAAAACAGCTTGGCAAACAAATCAAAGATTCAACTTCAATCGCGCAAAGATCGAAAATCAGAACCACACAAGTGGCCTCTCGACAAAATTCGCATTTCTCAGACACAATACTGTGTAGACAAGTTTCCGACGTCCACTGCTTACCGTAAAAAACTCGGCTAAGATCTGCAAAAGGCGGAACTGATCGCTGACCGTAGTGAGCCGAGTCGCTCGCCGATCGACGACCAAACAAAAGACGTCGACGTCTATTCGTGTCTGAATGTCAGCCAATTTACTTCGGGCGACTTTGCCTTGGTGCTGACGGAACGTCTGGAGGATCTAAATCGACAATTACAGGGTCGGATCCGCTAAAAAAATGCGGACTTACGCTCGCGAGCGTGTCTTTGGCACATTTTGGGAACTGCTGCGGGGAGATAGGTCGTGGACCGCGTGGGCCTGGCATCTGTTGGGCTGCGACCACCGGCGCTGAAGGAAGCAGTGGTGCGCGTGTGGACATAAAAGTCTGAAAGGGATGCCAAATGTGAGAAAAAAAAACGTCGAAAACCGATACAGACAGCCATGTCTAGACAAACAACTGATAGCGCAAAACTTTGAACTCTGTATCAATGTCTACAGTTCACTATCTGCAAAATGTGTTTTGCCTCCACTGGTCTACAGACAGCAACTAAAAGCTAGACAACAAAGCGGCTTGAACCGGTCGATTCCAGATCAACGAGCGACGCATAAAACGCTCATTTAATTACAGTACCCGCAAACATCAGATATCAGCTGTGCGCCGCTTTTTGGCTGTCACGGGACAATGATCGTAAGCATATTATCATCTCTCAACACACGTCATTATAATGCCACAAAAAAGAAAGACCTTTGCACTGGTAGAATGAGGAGAAACATCCAAATCCCAAAACAAATGTAACACACGAGATGCGATAACAACACAACATAGACAATTTGTATGAGCAACATGTAATGAAAACAACTTCATTTATAAAAGAACTCTGCCAAGTAACAGTGAAATATTTTATGTACATCACGGTGCGAACTGGGGTTCATGTCGATAAGCGACTACATGACGGCTCACATCACCACGCAATTTGCCTTCTTCTCAGGTAACAGGTTGTTCTTAGAACGCTCGATCTCATAGAGAAGCTTCTCAAAGATTTTGTCCACTTCCTGAAAGTGACACAATGAAAATGCGCATAAACGCCCGAAGCACTTACAGTGTTGTCTTTTGCCGAAGCTTCTATGAAGATCGCGTTCCACTCTTTAGCCAATTTCTGCCCCTCATTGACAGTCACCATTCTTGAGTTGTGTTGCAGATCCTGCTTGTTACCAACCACTATAAGCGGCACACTGAAATGAAATGAGATTAGACAGGTCTGCGGTGCATGTCAGACGTCTTGAATCTATTTGGACGTCTTGCAAAAGCAAACTTGTTGAGAAACTTTCTGCGAACCGGTCGCATCATCAAATTTAAATTAGAGCTCGGGCACAGCTCTTGGCTGCTTATCTAGTACTGCCCAATCACAGAGATCACAAGTAACATTCGTAACGAAATTCCTGGTCACGTGCTTTATGGGTGCTCGCTCACTGTTCAAACAGACCACACTACAGTAAAAAATGTAAGCTGCTTACCTTATATCTCCGATGGAGTCGATAATTTTGTCATGGATGGTTTGCATTATCTCGAACCTGAAAACGAGCGCTGATAGTGCCGAAAGGAAGCGAAAAGTCCTCGACTTACGATCGTTTGTCGTCGATGGCGTAAACCAGAATATAACCATCAATGTCAACTGAGCAACTTCGAGGGAACAATGAATACTCTTGCTGAAATATTTGGCCACTTATTTAGCTTCACAAAGCGCTCTCGTACTTGTCCAGCACTGTCAGTAATTTTGAGCAAATAGTTTCGGTTGTGGAAGTGCATGCTCTTCTGGTGGTAATCTTCAATGGTTGTGTCGTAGGCATCTGGGAACGAGCCTTCCACGTATCGCAGTGTCAACGACGATTTTCCTGAAAAGTACGCATTTTAGATGGACAGCTTACGAGACGAAGCACTTACCGACACATGGATAACCCATAACAGCGATTTTCCGCTGCAACGCTTCGTTGCTTTTGCCCCGCTGTTCGTGCATGCTACCCATCAAAAAATATGTACAAAAAAGACAATTTGAAAGCTCTGAAATAAACAACTGATAAAGTAAATTTTTAACGTTGGCACGCACAGGGTGCACGAGGTAAAGGAATAATTACGAGCAACACGAAGCAGCACGTTATGTAGAGGAGACATCGCGTTATCTCTTTTTCATGAGAGAGGATGGACTAGCGCGAGTGATAAGAAGCAGGACGTGTATAGCAGGTACAACAATCCAACGAGTCCACCATAACAACGTCATTTCACTTTCACATGAATGGGAGCGCCCCAATGGACGCCGGAGAATAGAAAAGTCGACAATCCGTGAAATAACACGCGTTCCTCACATAGGAACTATTTACAAAACAGTCGGTATTGTAAACAACCCCAGCATCCTGAAATCACGCTCGATTCAATGCATCGGCCGTCGGCGCCTTGCTTGAGGACAAAGGCACTGATTAAACAAAGCGCTGCGAATAATTCGGGAAGGGCGTGCGCAGCGCGATCACATGGGATAACCCGTGCTTACTAATACGGAGAATGCGTCCCCGATATCAGCTGACTGGCGCCGCCATCACATTCTATAGCTGTTTGAAGAATGTATTTCACAAGGTCTTTCGCATTCCGAGGCATAGAAGATTTCGAAAGGTGCGCAGGAACTAGTCATAAAACGTTTGTTTTGATGCGAGCATTTGAAATCGGAAGGACATGAAAGTAGTTCAGGTGAGGTGTGACTGGGGTCAGAGCAAAGAATTTTGAACAACACTGATGTAAAGAATGGAGCAAAGGAGTTAAAACACGACGTTTCTGTTGAAAATGACGTTTATTAATCCGCCAAAACATGCGGATCATGTGGTTTAAGCAATTTCGATTGTAAACAAGGAGAAAAGCGCGTACAAACAACAGTTCAATGAGTAAAAATCAGAAGTCATTATCGCACATTTGACTGAACAAAGCACTATCCGGGAAAGGACGATTTTCGCCAGTTTCGACCTCCTGGACAAATAACTCATCTAATGATTTCGGATAGGTAAACAGAACTGTTTGTCACACAGAAAGCGATGGAAAAACTTGACTAATTCAGAAGGGCTGAACACAGATGGGACTCGAATTCTGCACCGCCAAGTGTTACTAAACAATGTGCTCCGTGTAATTCGAACTAAAAGGTCAGCCAGGAAATTGGATAAATGCCAAAATTCTAATGACAGCCATATCTAAATTCATATCTTCAGAGCTAAAAAATTCGTCCGCTCCGGCATTCGCCTTGTTTAATTACCTCACCACCAGTGAAAAAGCGATAACAAAGCGGGCTTCAGAAGATCATAAAGTCAATCTGAGATTCGGCAAATAACCTGGAGCCACTTACCTTGCCACATCGTGAATATAACGCTCCCACTAAAAAGCACTAGAGAGAAGGACGCAATCGTAGCAGCCAACTATCACACCTCTCCCGCTAAATGCTTCTCCTGATCGATCCCGCCTAAATCGATCGATCGCAAAAAAGAGCACAAAAATTGGCAAATGTCCAAAAAACGCACTACGACGTTAGGTCGAACTGCGTTCGAAAGAGAACTGCCACCCGTTGAGCACGCCGAAATCACCGTGATCTCGCGGACTACAGTAGCGAAATTTGATCAGTCGTCGCATGCGCGAAAAGATCGCGCGCAAGAAAGTCAGGCAAATCCCACTAGGACCAGGCCGCCGCGGGTTATCGTGGCCTAGAGCGAGCGGCGCTCGTCTTCCTTGTTCGCCCTTCGCCTTCCTCTTCCGTCGGCGTCGTCTGCTTCTTCGCCATTGCGCGCGTCATGCCCCTCTTCCTCTCGTGCTCCGCGTGAGTGTCACGTGCTTTGTGTCGCCGCCTGCACTGTGTGACCGTAGTCGCCGAGGATAATCAGACACGCGCTGCAAGAGCCACGCACCCTCGCTCGTTTGATTTCGGCTGCCCGGCGACCACCCGCTCGCATCGATCTCATCCGCGCCGCGACGCGCGTGTCCATCGCCCACTCTGCGGCGAAGTGCGGCCCTGTCCTGTTTGGTTCTTTGGCCCTTAGGGGCCGCGTTGTCGCCGTCGTTTGTTGGACATCTTTTCTGTGTGCGCAGTGTCGCGATCGAATCGCCTTCTTATTAAATTTCATGTAGTTTGACGAGCTTCACCGCCGCATCGGAGCTCGCACACGGACGATTTTGATTGTAGTTTTCTTTCCACTGCTGCTGTGCTCAACTGACGCGCAAAAATAAACCGGTTGATTGACGCACTAACGACTTCGACAACGACAACAGGAGCAGCAAGAAAGGAAGACGGGGAAATACGGGGGTGCGACAAGGACGACGAACTCTCACAGGGGCCGTGTTCGCGTTCACCGTTGCTGTTCGCCGCCTCCGGCTCGCTTTTCGTTAGAACAGTCGCTCTTTGAAATGTTTCAGCTGACAAAGCGCTTAACCGAATGTCTCAGTGCCCTTTGAGTGTCGCTTGTGATTTCTCTGTCTAGGGCTCCAGTTCATTCTTGTCTGACAGACGTTCTCAAAAGTGTCTATGTCTCACTTTTTTCGATTTGCCTGTCTATAATTTCTGTCTGATTTTGCAGGTCGAATTCTGTCTACATTATGCTTCAGTCGTGTCATTTCAGGGTCTTGCAGTACGTGGGAATGGTCTAATTCGGCAAGATCGCGTGATACTGTTCGGAACAGTTCAAGGACGTTCTCCTGTCGCCGTTCTTTTGATTTAAAAATAACGCTTTCTTTGTTATTTCTGCCGAATGTTCCTCTTTGTTTTCACTGTTTTATGAGGAACTCTTTCATATAATGCGTAGGAGTGCAGCTGCCTGCTTATCTATAATTCGCTGGAACAGCAGTCGCCACTGTTTCGATTGCCATTTCGTTCGTTTTCAAATTCGCATTTTTTGAATTATTCAACAGAAGCGGCGATACGTGATCTTTCACATTTGGTTCTGAAGTATTTTGACTGTCGCTTGCTGTCAGTCAAACCAAGCGACTAAATAAGGGGTGCCAAGTGGGTTTTGGTGAGCACGCTGTTCTGCTTCTCTCCATGGAGATTTTTCTGGTTGTGAAGGCCATTGCGCTTGTATTATCAGTTTGTTTAAATTAGACGCAACAGCTGTAAGGTGGCTCATGGCTTGATAAGAGCGCACTGGTCTTTGTTGTGGCGACTGGTTATATTTTGGCGCAAATCCCGATGGTATTTGGATTTGGGAAAGAAAAAGGATTTGAGGAATGAGGACTCCATCCGTTGCATCCGCAACATTTCGGCATCTTTCGCTGCTGTTTATTGCATTTTTTACGACTTACTAACAGATGTATCCCGCTGTGACGGAAACTGGAACCGATGATTGCGCCCAACGAATTCCACAAAACTGCGTAGTGACCCGGACTGTTATTATGCACTCAACTTTCGATGTTTCCGCTAGGTTTTCAGCTTATGTCCCCGTATGCCACCAGGAACCCATCCGATTGATCCGTTTGCGAAACGCAAGGTCGTGTTATTGATGTATTTATCGTTCTCTTTCTCTTCGCTGTCAGCAAACGCTGATAACGTCGATGATTTTCTCCTAGTTATTGCGGCAGGTCGGCGGTAACGCAAGGTGCGAAGGGGAAGAAGGTTCAAGATATTCATGTATCATTTCTGGTATGAGCAATTCACCCCGAACGACCCGCCATAACAGGTATTTCGGGGGTGTGGTGCGCTAATCAATCCGTTGAAGCAGTTTATATTGAAGTTCGAAAAAATTCTATGCGAATAACATGGAAGGACAGGCTCGTCGTTTCACTCGGTTGCTGAGTCAGCCGGCGTCTGCGCTCGCCCTATTTTGGGTCATGCGGCTCTGATTGGCGCTGCCGCGAGAGTGGTGGGAGACGAACGCTGGTGCAGAAAACTCAATACTGCCCCAGGCCAGTGTTCTATCGATGTGTATTCCACGAAATTGGAATATTTTTCTCTGTTATTCTATGTCATATTTTGTCACATCTTCATTGTCTCGATGCTCATGGGATTTCACGCTAACCTGTTATTGTCGTCGTGCTCGCTTTTTTTGTTATGTGCGTGTTCTTGTCGTCGAGCTTCATTAACGTCTCTTTCAGTTTGCATAATTACGATGGCATCGAAGGAGCAGAAGAAGGTTCTCCATCTACAGAAAAAAAAGAAGAGAAAAAATGGAAAGAAGGTGAGATTTGACGTCTGTGACGCTGTAAATATATGCGATGTCATTTCAGAAAGGAGGAAAACCGAAGTTGCCGCCTCACCTCCTCGTCAACACAGATAGGAAGTGAGTGAAAATTTTTATTGAACAGTTAGGCTGGGCAGGACGACAGCTTGGAAATGGATGACGGGATGGCTAGGCCGATGGACAGTTGTTGCGTCCAGGGATACGCGCCTGTTGAGCGAGAGTACTGAGGCAATTGTGGTGTCACTTATTGCTACTTTGTACATAGCGAAGTCCTTGTCCCTTTTGCTCAACAGATATTCTTGACGGGTCGCGCGCTGGGTTGTTTGCACAGTAAGGGAAAGCTGGAGGTGCGATGCAAGCTTTCCGCTAGCTGTGATAAAAGAAGCGCATGCTCCTACAATTCGTTCACTACTTCATTCGAATGTTTGTTGTATTCCTGAGTCGGTGGCTACAACCGCCGGACCTGTCGGTGGCTCAACCTCGATCACCTTCTCTATCTGAGCGGGATTTGCTTCCTACGCCCAAACCTGACCATCATGAAGAACCTGAGCAGTTTGTTCCGTTGCAAAGGTCGAATGACAGGGCTGATGACGAATTCAGTCAGGACAGCCTTGTCATTGATGAGGAAATTAACCTCGTTGTCACATCTGACGAGGAGTTCTATGCCGATGCGGTGGAGATGGAGCATCAGTACGAGAGTTGTGACAGCGAACAAGACTTTTATCACCACTACGCTCCTGCCTCGGCATCTTTTACGTACAGAATGGGATTTTTCTATGGGTTAGCATGTTAACATATAATTAGCTTTCTAAATGTTATTGGTGGATCCCAAGTACAATGCCTTTTTAGCGAGAATGAACCGATCAACACCGTCGAAACGCCTGAAGAGTATGCAGATGCTCTCGACTTGCAGGGCGGCGAGCTTCATGATCTGAATCCTTCGATGTACCATCAAAACGGCGCTCCTCACAATTGGCAGCACCGCTTTGAAGACATTTCGCCTTTCGAGGAAAGCCCAGAACCTCGTTACCACCATGGTAAGTTTCGCTGGAATGTGTTTTGATTGCTGGACTGAACGAATAGTAGATGTTTCCTTGTGCTCACGACGCGGCTCCCATCGCGGGAACCATCAGTGTGAGTAATATGTTCCTATTTTAGAAGATCAATATCTTGAAACTCGCTCACTGGAAGGAAGTGAATCTTCTGTTGAAGCTGGTATGTCGCCCCAAGACATGAACGGACCTCTCGGAAGCGACGATGAGGAGCAAGAAGATCCGCGCGACTACCGACTGGGTGGATACCATCACGTCCGTATCGGCGAAGTGTTTCATCAACGATACCACGTTATTCGCAAGCTCGGCTGGGGACATTTCTCCACTGTTTGGTTGTGCTGGGACACAAAGGATCAACGTTTCGTCGCTATGAAAATCGTCAAGTCTGCACAGCATTATACTGATGCTGCTTTGGATGAAGTCAAAGTATGAAAAATGTTTTCTATGGACTGTATTAACTCGTAATCATTCCAGTTGCTGCTTTGCGTTTGTAAAGAGACTAACGACGGCGGATACCGTGATCGCGTCGTTCAGATGTACGATGAGTTCCAGATTGAGGGTCCCAATGGGAAGCATGTTTGTATGGTTTTTGAGGTGAGGTCCACGCAGTCATCAATGTTCACAACAAAGTCGCTTAGGTTCTTGGTTGCAATTTGCTCAAATTAATTATTCGAAGTAATTATCAAGGTCTGCCGCTTTCCAAGGTCCGTGTGATCGCTCGCCAGGTCCTCGAAGGCTTACACCACTTGCATGATAACTGCAAAATCATACACACGGATATCAAACCAGAAAATGTTCTGGTAACAATGTCACAAGCTCAGATCAAGCAAATGGCAGCTGAAGCGTTGGCCTGTACGAAGTACGGATTGAAAATGTCGGGCGGAGCAGTCAGCACAGCACCAGCTCATATAACACATCTACCTCAGGTTTTTTCCCCAGCCCTGCGGCGATATTGTATCTGAACGTTTCAGAGTAATGTGCCAGTGTCGAAAAGTGCGAAGAAGCGCATGAAGAAAAAGGCTAAGAAGGCACAGAAGTTACTGGAAAAACAGTTGGAAGAGGTTGAGGGAGTGTCAATTGATCCTGAAGTACTTAAGTCGCCTACTCTAAGTGCTCGAATTGTAAGTTTGCTGCTGCATTGGCTTCTCTTGCTAGTTTGGGTTCCTTTCTGATTTTCTTAATCTCGTAACATGGTTCTATTGGGATTTCCAGTTCGCTAGCCCTCCCGAAGATCAACAAAAGTGGTTTGAACTAACCGCCTCTGAGGGGAACACGCCAAGGTTCCCCATGCCGATTTTCGATCCATACAGTTTCAAGATTCCATCGATTCCACGCATTTCTATGTTCCAAAAATCGAATGGGAACGGTGGAGCAGCGCCTGCTAATGCGTTTTCGAAGACGGTAGGATTGGCGCACATCTGCCGTTGTAGTGGTGTTGGTGGTTGTGCTACTGGCATGATTGTTGTGTTGTCTTCACCCAAGTTTGCGTTGATTAACTGCTTAACAGTGAGCTCTCTTTTACACAGGGCCGTCTCCATTAACACTTTTGTTGTTTTTGTTATTCGTTGCACACCTGATCATAACATTGCAATAACTATCATGCGTTTCAGAGTTCGTCGAATTCAATGCAGCAAAACGGTGAACAGTCAAGCACGGAACGGGTCGAAGACGGTGACCGCCTTCAAAATGGTGGAGCCAATCACGTTGACTGCACCGAGAAGCAAAAGCGTCCTACGAAATTAGACCTGCCGAACGCTAATGGCGTTCCAGTCGAAATTGATGGAACACCGGAGCTGGATTCTGATGGAGGAATGCAGCGTCAACTGCAAGATCTAACTGAAGGTGAGCTACTGGACTCTTTTTGCAGGGAATGTGCTTACATTCCAAGACTAAAGGAGTCCAATACTGTTGTTTCCTTCTTCAGGATTCTCTGATTTAGCAATTGATGCTGCTGCGAAAGAACATACAGGCGAGGAGGAGATAAATGTGAAAATCGCAGATTTGGGAAACGCCTGTTGGGTGGTATGTTGGAGTGTTAAGCGCAATTTTATGACCTTGTTTTATAGCACCACCACTACACTGATGACATTCAAACTCGTCAATACCGCAGCTTAGAAGTCCTCATCGGCGCTGGCTATGGGCCTGCGGCCGACATCTGGAGTGCGGCTTGTATGTTTTTCGAGCTGGCCACTGGTGACTACTTGTTCGAGCCGCACGGAGGCGACAACTACTCAAGAGATGAGGATCACTTAGCGCACATCATGGAGCTACTGGGCCCCATTCCGGCGAGTATTTACAAGAAGGGGTCCGAGTGGCGGAATCTTTTCCACAAGGCAAGTCACCCTTCTAATTCTGAATTCATGAATTCCTTTAGTCGGGTAGACTACTGCACATCACGCAGCTGAAGCCATGGTCGATGTTCGACGTACTCACACAGAAGTACCACTGGAGCGAAATGGACGCTTCGGAATTCACTGATTTCCTTACACCCATGTTGGAGTACGACCAGGACAGGCGTGTGGCTGCCGCAGTTATGATGCAACATCCGTGGCTGCAAGGACCTGGGTACTTGCACCAGCCTGTACCTGAGGTGGATTACGACACGGAAGATGGTGCAGTAAGAGCTGAAGAAGTGTAACCGGTCTATTACTACCCCAGCAGTGTAATATATGTTATGGATGCCAGAAGCTTTTTGGCCTGTTCTAAGATTATTTAAATGTTCCCTTTATGATCGCTCCGCACTGTACCAGTTGCATTTCTGTTTGTCAATACTTGTTCACAATGATGATTCTTTGCGCGTGTCTCTACTTGTCTCCTCATCTGCAAACCCAAACGACGACTATATTGAATGCATAAATCTTTAATGTTTTTATTTCTTTTCTCCTCGCCTTTGTGATCAATATTTACAACGTGAAAAGCGATAAAAGCGTAGGACGTGGGTCAAATAGTAGAAATACAATCATCTCTCTCACTCTAGCGCAACTTCAGAACAAATAGAGAGGGGAGGTTTGACGAGAACGTAACCTGAGGATCAATACCGTAATCCCGTATCAGAGGAACAAGTGAGATCACGGAAGTGCAACAGAGTACCCGTCTGAGTTATGGAACACGAGTGGGGTACTGCAGCCGTCATTCAGGTTTGTCGTCGTTCGAATTGGATGTCGAGGCCGTGCTTCCGAGCGACGACTCGTTGGAGCTTCGGCGCCGTCTACTCAAGGGCTGGATGACTTGTTCATAGGAGATGCCGTTCTCGTTGAGAAGTTTCCGCAGACGGTTGTTCTCGCAGCGGAGCTCGACGACATGGTCCGCGAGGTCGCAGTGGCTCTTTTCCATTTGAAGAATAGCGCGGGTCACCTGAAGAGGAGGCGTTCAGTGGATGAATCATACAGTCTAGCGTTTTGTAGACATTGCGGCGCGTTGTTGTTAGACAGTCTCATATATTATAGAGTTGTTTGGTTACATGGAGACACAAAAGGTGGCTGCAGACATGAAAGTGCAATATCTAGACGAAGACTTGTCTAATTGGCTAACAAGGTTGCAAAAATCGCTTATTTTCATCGTTAGGATTGTTCTCCACATCAACAGCTCTTGAATGAGTACCATATTGATGTGACCCGGAAGGATTCGAAAATTTAGAATCCTCTGAATTCTAGATTCTGAAAATCTGGAATGTGCCGATGCCTAGCAATATGGTACTCGTTTTGGAGCTTGTGTCGAGGGTAGCAAGGTTAACGATGTGAAATAGCACACACTTCGACTTATTTCGAAATTCTTGATGGCCCTTCCCATACCGTACCCCAATCTTACCTCTTCACGAGTCATCGAATCGAAACGCTCCAACTTCGCACTTTCCAAGTCAGCCTCGAAGTCACGCTCCATATCAAAGTCTTCTTCACTGCCGGACATCGAGTCGGACGAATGGTTCTGCGGCTCCGAGGAGACGCTGTAGCAGCGGAAGCGGTGGTCGACGACGGCGGTGCCTACCGTATCCTCCTCGACGATGTGCTCGTCGTCGTGGCCCCGCTCGTCGCGGTCCGACAGTAGGAACTGCGTCGTGTTGTACGGCGCCATCGGCTGGAGATGGTGTCCCGGCACGTTTCCATTCTTCGACGAGTGGTGCCTAAAAAGGCGACGAGCATTAGGCGGAAGTCGCATCGACGTGGCGAAGGTGGCGGCGGACGGCGGCCGAGTGAGCGGAGTACTGTCGCTGAGTCAGAGGTGTGTACTGTAGTAGCGCGGCGCGGCACGTACGGAATATCAGACACACGTCGACCACACACAGCGTTGTCCACCGTATACTGTACTACTGAAACGCTAATACGATTAGCGTTTTTGCGTTAAAGTCGAGGGGGTACCGTAATCTTAGTGGTTAAGGGGAAAGACATTGAAGGTACCGTTTCCCTACTGTATTTTTTGCATCGATTTCTCCTACCGTATGGCCACTACCGTATTTGACATCAATTTGCATCTAAGCAGAGGCTACCGTAACCTCGCTTGGGTTTCCCTACCGTGTGACTGTTACCGTATGTTTTACATCAATTTCCATCTAAATAGATGCTACCGTTACTTCACTTGAGATACTGTATCCTGAAAATTTCAGTGCCGATACCGTAATCCCCACATTAAGAGCTCTTAATGGAGCACCATCTTGCCTATAAATGCACAGCCTTATCGTGACGGGACCCGATTACCGTATCCTTCAAGAGAAAACGGGGTGCTGTTATGAGTCCCGGCACGATTGTCTCGAATGTGGCGCTGTGTGATAAAAAGAGGAGAACCGGTTTTATTTCCCGCGGACTGAGTTCTCGGTGCAGACTCGGTGATTGTGGTTACCGTAAAAGAGCAAATTTTAAACATATACGTTATGGTACTCAAATAGACGCTGAAGATGTGCGCAATCCGAAAATAGAGTTCAAAACCGGTTACGATGGAATATTTCTGTACAACGAAGAATTTTAATCAAAGTTAAGGCGGTATACCACATCAATCATATCAGAAACTCCAAAATACAGCCCTGACAATAACAGTACAAAAATTCACCATGTTAGGCATGCACCCCGATGACCCACTTTTTGGATGACCTTCAAAAAACGCACTCAACAAGGGGATTCTGGGTGTGAAACAAGGAAAACCGGCAACTATGAATAATGACCATTTTAGGGTTTCACCCAAGGTACAGTATTTTTGTACATAGGCTATATGGTATTCAAACAAAAGATCTTATCGTCGGGAACACGAAAATACCAGTTAGAACCAGAAAAACTGAATAGGAACCAATGTTGACCTACCCTCTACCGTAACCCATCTCTTAAAGTACCCCTTTATGGAGCCCTTTATAGGGACAGAATAAAGAAACAGTGCAAAATAGGGTGGGGAACCGGTTTGGAACCACCTACAAGCAGGTGGAACCAAGAATTCAATGTCTTTCCCCTCTACCGTAACCCTAAGGGTGGCTGAAAGGAAGGAGAGAAAAGACAAAAACGTACCGTTTCGCTCGTCGTTTGATGGTCTTGACGGCGGAATGGTGATGATGATGCTGGTGGCTCTTGTGGCCCTCTTCGCGCTTCTTGCGATGGACGCGTTTCCGGCGCGGATCCACGGAATCCAGTTCGCCTTCCGAGTGGAATCGTTGACGGCATCGAGGCAGCGGGCCCCCCGAGGTGGAGGGCGGTGGGAGCACGTCAGTGGTGCTCATCAGCAGGAGAGGTTAGGGGTTAGCACAAGAGGGGATGTGGTAAAAGTAGGACCAAACTACTGGAGTCAGTCGTCCCCTTTAGGCGTGCACACTGTGGCGTTGCTCGCAGCGGAGGCGCAAGGCTCTTCGCGACCCTGGCGCCCTCACACAGGCAGAATGAACCGACGACCGGGCGTTCCGCGGCTTTTATAGGGCGACCGCGACGCGGCCGCCGCGCTCGGCGTCGCGGCGCCGCCCCGCGCGCGACGCGGACATCGCCGCGGCGACCGCGAGGCCGGCGACGCAAACATCCCGAGCGGCGGCGGCGGCGACGACGGCCGGCCGATGGGGATGGGGAGCGGACGAGCGAGCGAGCGAGGGAGCTGCTGCTGCTGTACGTGTGTGTGCATGGCGGCGGCGGCGCGCTCGACGACGAAGAATGTGTGTATGTGTCTATGTGTGCATCTGGAAGGCGACCTCAGGAGAGGAACGAGTACTTTAAACGTGCCCTGCAAGTTGGCATCGAGGATGGAGTAATGCGCCGTTAGGCCGGCCGGGAGGATTGCGCCCCGGGGCGGCGGATTTGGACAGGCCTAATGGGGTCACGTGATCGCAGGCGGCGGTCACTGGTTGTTTATGCAGTGGGCACTGGAGGTGGAGGCAATTTTCGATTTATTGATGATTTTGGAGTAGAGGGGTAAACAGATTCTAGTGACGCGAGACAAGACACTGTCTAGATGATAGGATAGGCTGGTTGGGTTAGGCTGATGAGGAGTGGGGTTACTCTTTGTCTTAATAAAAGGGTTCTAAATCTGGAGGGGAGGACCTCAACCTCTACAACCCGAATGTGGAGGAGCTAGGCTACGATCCAAAGAGAGCATTTTATGTTAGTCATTAAATAGCAATATACTTTTTTTGTGCAAATTTTGAGGTCTGCGGTTCTAACTAAAGATCGCCGTTCGTTTAAAAGTGTTCACCGAAAGGTTATAGTGAGCTGTTGGACAATGCATCTTGATTTATTGATTATAAGATGCATTTGTTTAGAAGAGGGCGATCCAAGACCTCCAAGGAATGGAAATAGAGCTCGTTTTGACTTTCTTTGTTACTGGATCAGTTTCAAAGGCCTCAGCTAAGTTTTTAGACTCAAAACTCGACCGAAGTGATGTTGATGTTTGGATGCAAATCACGAACTTGTGAGACTTGACACTTGTTCAGCATCGCTGGCTCATTTTCTAAGAAGACTTTTAAAAGCGTTGAATTTTTGATTAGCCTAGAATATCGATGAAAATGCCATCATCTTCTTCATCCCCTATCTATGTATTCTGAGCTTTTCGATCAGCTTCTAAGGCCTCAAATTTTGGACAAGCAAATCATTTTTGCAAATTTGTATTGTCTCGTCTGAGATTGATCTCTTTCAGAATCTCATCATTTTCCTAATGGCTCGCCGGAGAATCTTCGACATTTGTTTTCAACACAAGATTATAGATTTGGAGTCAAATTGCCATACGTGATGGCCGGTCAATAGTTGGTTGTTTATGCAAAGGCCTGCGCAGGGGACCCCAATCCATGGACAATTCTCACTGGGTTCACTTCCTTTTTGGAGCAAACGTGGTCAGGGTGGGCGTCGTGTTGAAAAGCGCAGATCTTGACAAAAGTATCGTAGTCAATGTCGGTCTCTTTCTCATATCTGAACAATAGGATTTATCTCTTTAAATTGCTGTTTATACTGTATGAACTTTAGAACTGTAAAGGGCAAGTTTGATGTTTCTTAATGATCTTAGGTAAACAAAGGGCGTCAACATTGAAGCGATAGGAATAATGCGATCACGTGGTGGATGGTTCAGTCTTTAAAGGCTAAGGCGTCTGGCTTCTAATGGGCTACTGTAGGGTGTTTCAACGGTTCTGGTTTGAATAAGCTGACCAGAAAAGGTCTTATTTAGCGCCTGCGTTGCATGTAATGTGCATAGAATGAACTCTAAAAGTGCACGATCGATTTTCCGCGCGCCTTTCGGGAAACCATGGACATAAACATGCGGAGAAGATGGGACGCGGCGGTCATGATTTGAGACTGATAGTATAGGAGACGTCGGTTGTTAGACTCCAAATTGGTCTTGTTTCTAAGCGACCTCTCTTTTGCGGATCATCTAGAGAAGGCTAACGTGGAGGGGCTGACCCGGCTAAGCGGCATTTTCTAAAATATACTTATGAACTTTGGACATGGTAGAACCCAGCGCAGGTTTATCCATGTCTGTGCAGGATATGACTTTCACCGAAATAGTCCCTCCCATGACTCAGCATGACAATCCTTACTATGACTCATTTTACTGTCATTCAATGCACCATGTCTTAGGCCTGCAATTCAGTCCAATCTCCCATTTGGATTCACGCAAAATTGAGAATCACTTTTAAGCACATGACGTGAAAGATTCCATTGAAGTCGGTGGCTATTAGCGGCCACGTCACACTAGAGATGTTCTATAAATAGATTCCCTAGTCACGACTGGAATCGACTCATTCTCTATGTCCATCGAATCGTGAAATACGGATTTGCACTCTCTCCTCGTTCATGATTCTAAAGTGCAGGTGAAATGACGACAACCACTAAAAACGGCTAGCCACCTCATTTAAGGAATGTCCAATATTGAAAATCTGCACAAAGTGACTGGGAAGGCAGCCCTGGGACAAACAACCTTTCCAGTCTGTTTTGGAAAGTGTCAAGTGATTAGAGATTGAACTAAAAGTGTACAAGGCGGAAAACATCCAGGAAAAGTCTTCACGACGCCAAACAGAACCTCAAGTGGGCGTTTCATTTGACCAGCTTCTTAGCCTTCCTGAACCAAGACGGAGATACTAGAGAAGCAAAGATCAAAAGCATCCCGAAGCAATGGATAACGTTTGTTTTCACTCAGAAATCCTGGGGCGTACTTTCTATTTTTGCTGTTATCTGACGGAAAACGTGTGGGAAAACACATGTCCAACTTTTATAGCCAATGCATGGCTACGAGTTGCTACTTATCGTTGACAAGAAACGGATGCTGACATACAATTAAGTGATTTTTCAACTTTGAATGGTTCATAACACTAACGTTTTAAAAGTAATGGCTAAATTTATGTCTATTTTTGGGAACATTAGCCATACGTGAGCAGTAGGCACATCAGGAGCAAAATGCGTTGAAAAATCAAGGGTTATGAAAAATAGGATACTTTTGGATTCTATTCCAGGCGTTCCTGGTCGTACCTAAAAGAAGATGGTGGTCAGGATGATACCGATCAGGAACAATAAGATGAAACTATCGCGTTCTTTTAGTTTAGTGTTTTAGATACTAGCGTACACCCTTTGCGCACAAATTGGATTAATTGGAATGAACACTATTATTCCTAATTTCGAATTTTTGGGTTCATGAAGCGTCCTAGACTTAAATCTCCCACGAAAAAAAAACCATATATCAAGACATTTCATAAATGAAAAACGTTACAAACGTCAACACGATTCTATTCCACAAAAATGAAATGAAAAACGTCAACGCATGGCTATGAGTAAGCACTTGTCGTTGACAGAAACAGATGCTGAGATAGAATCAGGTGATCTTTAAACTTTGAATGGGAATGGTTCATAACTGTACTTAAGCGATCCTCGACTGCGTGCTTTTCTTCGTCATCAGGGATTTTGATTGATTGTTGGTGAACATTTTGTGAATTGAGGAAAATTAGAAAACTTAAATGGCTTTCGATTGCTCGGATAATTTAATAGGTGATGTATTTTTGGGCCTCCACTGCGTCAAATGTATACGAAACGCATACATTCGTAAAGACCATTTCGCAGTAATAAACGGAAAGTTTAGGTGAGGCAGTAAAGAAACGATGGTACAGATGCTAAATCATACAAGTATTTTTGGCGAACACCGTTGGAACCAGTGTGCCAGAGCAGTAGTCCGATTTTTTTTTATAAAAATTTAGATTAACTAAAACATCGTTTAGTGAGTAAGTGGAATCTCCAAATTTTGGAAACCGTGTATTATAGTAGATCTGCTGACGTGCGCCTTACAGTTAGTGTCCCGATCGAATATCTGTCGAATAGTTCTCTTACATTTGACTGTGATCCACATTTTTTGAATTTTCTTGTCGGTGCCTTAAAGCTGGTGTCCCGATCAGGGTTACAATGGGCATACTCCAAACATCCGCTTGGGAGCGGTCGAAATGATCACTGAGGAGAGGTCGGCTTCAGACAGAAAAAATAAACAGGGATCCCGGCCGGCGTCGAACCAACCCCGATCAGGGTTGTGCGGAACAATGCGTGTGTCCGAAACCGGAAGAAACGGCTCGAGGTGGGTTCGAATCCACCCTGAGGACTGACATTTTTATCTTCAGTCATTTTCATTCGACACTAGTCGCAAAGTTTTTCTTCTGTCTATTTATGTCAAAAGAAAAACTATGTTAATAAAATGACTGTCTTAAACCGACGATAAAAATGTTTGGTCTCAGGGGGGATTCGAACCCGCCTCGAGCCGTTTCTTCCGGTTCCGACTTCCGGATTACTTCCGCACAACCCTGGTCCCGATCGACATTCACATATGATTATAGTTATCTTATTTTTGCTTCAGCGATTTGATGTCAGTTCTCAAGACTATGCATTTGAGTCATGTGTTTTTTTGCGATTACTGTCGGTGCTCTGTTAAATTTTTGCCCTCCAATTGGGCGATATGAAGTTTTGAAAATCCGACTTTCTTAATCGTATAGATCATGCGTGAGGAAGAACACCCAATCCAGTTTTCCACCTATTTATGCACCTAACGATGGATATCACAGAATACCTGACGGATCTGACATCCAGACAACACAGTCGTTTTGCTTCTGTGTAAAGTCACATTTCCGATCGACTCTTATCACTCTAGAATCCCGAACCTTTTTCGCGTTGTCGGTTCTTGGTCTATTTAAATTTTTGAACATTTGCCCATGACAAGGTTTAGCCATGTGTGAAACAACAAAGAACCCTCAGCAAATTCGATGTGCTAGTGTTCGACGATTAAAGGTTGGAGCCAGGGTCATATGGAATTCAAAAATCGATGCATCTTTCCCTTTCAATTAAACGCTTTTATAAATTCTTTCATTGACA
Source organism: Steinernema hermaphroditum (assembly GCA_030435675.1). Lineage (NCBI taxonomy): Eukaryota > Metazoa > Nematoda > Chromadorea > Rhabditida > Steinernematidae > Steinernema > Steinernema hermaphroditum. The sequence continues at coordinate 2,042,895 of CM059623.1, forward strand.
GATGGCTATTAATCTAAGAAAGCGAAACTCCTGGTAGTGATTAAGTCCCCAGTACTCTCTGCTTCAGATCAGACCTCCATGGATAATCTCGCCGAAAACCAAGGTCAATCCGATCCGAAAATATCGCAACTCAATGCTCATCGCCCCTTCTTCTAAAAGTTCTGGTTTTCGATCTCTTGTGACCGCTGTCGTGATGACCACCAAAAGTGTTCATTGAGCGATTAATTTGTTGTTCAGCCAAACAAGAAGGAAGTGTGTTTCTCTATCAAAGAACGTTTAAGCACGCGCGAGCCCGATGTGTCACATTTTCGCAAATGGTTTTCCGAATGTGGCCACCGATCGATATCTTCAATTGCACGTACATAGTATGGGCGTACTTGGAGGAGGAAAAGCCTGCTCAGAGACCAGAGTTCTTTGTGCGCGCGGCGAAAAAAGGGATTTCAGAAGTGACATTGATCTTTGCGACATTTATAGGTACACACACTGCAGAAGGAACACCTCGAGGTGACATGAATCTAGCATATTTTGAAATGTGTAAGGTGTGCTTTTAAGATCTTCAGAAAGACCAGCCGACGTCTTGTAATAGCAACATGCACTAAGTATGTGTTAGTTTGTTGAGCCAGTACTTTTCTTGAATATGTGTTTATCAATTTTTGTGAGGGAGATCTGTTTCCACAACCGATAGGCCACTGGGAATACTTGAATGAAAACGCTTCCATGAGAGGTTTTAAATGAATGTTTATTGCCAAAAAGACACATATCTGGTAAATAGCAGTTTTATACACATAGGAGAGCACAAGATGTTCCTATTCATTTATCTTTAATGTGATATATTTCTCAACAAACACTGTATGTGCTAAATATCAATTTATACAATGTCGTTCTCCCGGCTACTCCGTATCGATCTGAATTTGGAGTTTCATGTGTTTATCGTCATTAGAGCGATGATGGGGTGAGATTAAACTGTTCAAAACTTTCGAAACGGATAAGCAAAGTTATCACGATTGCAGGCGGCTAAGCTGAACATGTCCGATGTGGTCTAGTGGTTAGGATTTGCGGCTCTCACCCGCAAGGCCCGGGTTCGATTCCCGGCATCGGAAGATCATTTTTTTGTGATATTTCACTGATTTCATTCGACGACCTTTTCAAAGGAACCTTTTCCAATACTACAGTTTTTGCTGAAAGTATCTCCAAGAATGTTTTTTTGGCGTATTTTTGTGCATCGTAATTGTTGCTTATTTTCGAAATTTACTAGTAGCCAATTTTTGGTTGAGTTGAATACCTTCAGATGAATTGAGTCCAGCAAATCTTTGAAGTCTTGAGGAGCGTATCGGTCTGGGTTTCTCTTCTTTTAAGCATCACCATCTCTTGCAAAAATCTTTAGAGAGGTCAGCTGCTCCAATGAAGTCTCAAGCGAACGTTAAGCTAATTAAGTGATGGTAACATGCACTAAGTATGCGTTCATCTTTGAATCGTTTTTAATTTTTGTGAGTTCAACAGCCTCCGCATGCGTGTTTATCAATTTTTGAACAGACAGGCTAGCCACTTTGGAATAGATTGATCGCTGAGGAGCGGTAGGTTTCAAACAGCAGACAGGTTCAATGCCAATATGCCTTCGAGATCGCATGCTAGGCCAAACATTTTTTCTAGATATTATTTGTGATACACTTAAGAAAATAGTTCAACTACTGCTCATTGACGACGACGATAATTCAGCGCTGACAAAATAAGCATTTTTCACATATAGGAATATCTCCATAAGTACTTGAACGCATATTTGCAACTTCATCCTTACCCTGTCAAAGGATGCATTGTCATTGTCAAACATTTTTTTCTACATGTTTCATGAGACGTGACAATCGCATGCTTTCAATTCAAAAGTTGGGCAAGATTCTGCGAAATGCACTAGTACAAGCTTCAGCCAGAATGACCCAAGTTTTGCCAACGTACTGTAGAATCCACCGGGACACTAAAAATTTAATCCTCCAGCATGACTGGGTCCCATGATCCCATGGATCAAAATCAAAACTATCTGTCACGAGATTTGTCCATAAGTCTGTGACAAATTTCTGGTTGTTTTGGACATATACTCCTTCCTATTTGAACACGATGGACTATTCCGCATACAGCATCTTACAGAGCAGTTAACTTGTTCTCGAAAGCTCTACCACTGGCACTCCGCCGTTCAAACAATTACCTCATTACTCTTTAATGAGGTTGGCTTGAACACTAGAGCTGAAATAAGACGTTCTGGTTTTTCGGAAGATAGGGTACCCTAAAAGTTCTGTGGCCCAAAGAAGACTGGCCTCAAAAGCCCGGTTCTGAACCAAATGGATTTTCCCTTAAGTGCATGCCAAGTAGCCCACGCTTGAATCGATACGCTAAAAGGCGCACTTCGGAAAGGCTGGAACGAAATTTCTTGCTGGTGACAAATATGGCGGACATCAAACATCTGCATTGGGTCATCAGCTGTTTCCTTCAACTAATTAAGTGTACGAATTTTACGAGTTTATGAGCTTGAAATATGGCCTCAAAAGTTCATTGTGTAAGAGAATTTTCGGGCCTTCCTGTAGATGTGGTCACACTTTAATGGTGGAAATGATGATTTGGATTCCACATTTGCCGTGTCCACACGAATTAACCTTTTAAAGCGATTTTGACCTTTTCATATTTTTTTCGTGTGGACTGTATGAAAGAGACATTAATGTTTCTTTAGGATGATTAGATATGAAAAGTCTCCATTTTTGATAGTAAATTCTTTACGTACCGGTAATACTATTCTTGTGCCATAAAGATGATAATTTTTCAAGGAATTTTAGTTATGAAATTTTTCGACCTTTATGACTTCATAAATGCAATGGGAACTGTTCGACTTGTGGAGCTCAGACAGCTTCGTCACCTCTTCATTACCTCTTCATTCGTCACCTCTTCAATCCAAATGCGTTTTAAGTTAGTCTCCATTGATCAGGTTTTAGGTTTTACAATTTAAGGGTTCCGCGGTATCATGTTGTACATATTGTAAAGTATGGACTCTATGAATAGTCCAAAAATATTTTTGATGATACGAGAGTGGGTGATTTCTAGTTTTTACTATGTAACTGTTTCCGCACACTTTATGAGGGCAATAGCTTTCATGACTTTATTTCGTGAATCAAAGGCATTATGCCTTACGCGACACCGGCAATAGCTCTAGACGCATAACTCCATCGGATTAATGACCAGTCTCATTTTAAGAGGGTCTTTCATTTGTGTCCCGAGCGATCGAAACTCCTCTAGATGACGATCTCACTACAAAGATGACCGCCACGTTCTTCCATGTTCACCGGGATAGGTTTCATTTGTGCCCCCAGTGATCGGTCTGGTCGTCCAATCGTTCACTCCGATGTTCGCTGAATGAGTTGTGTGAGCGGTCGTTCCTAGCCTTTTGTGTCACCTCCAGCTCCTAAAAGGCCCGAAACATGAGGGTTCCCGTAGTGCTATAGCTCTATTTTCAGACAAACATCTCCGTCCGATTTGTAGACAGTCTCCTTTAAAGAAGTTCGCATTTTCACCGGTCCACTTTGCAGTGGACTATATTCGTCTACCTGTCAAGAATACGTGTCTCTTTTAAACGATAAAGTCCTTTTTCTTCACACTATATGCCATAAATGAAATGGCGACACTCTGGCGGAATGCAGCTGTTTTTCTGTTCACGCAAGGAGTTGTTCTCTCTTTCTGTGCTCCACTCTATTATCTCATTAGTTCCCCTCCACGATAGCACGAGCTGTCGGAGTGCACTTTCGGGTCGGCGTTCCACCGCTGTCGATGATCTTTGATCATCCGAGGCGCTAGACAACACACTTTTCGAAATGTACAGGAACTTGCGATGTTGCGTCTATCCGTTCCAGCCTTGTTCACACGGTGGAATATTGCCTACACCTGCTTTAGCACCTTTATTCACTCCTATTACTATTAGTATCTTCGAAGAAATATTTCAGATGTCGCACAGAAAATGGAAAACAATCATTTAATCATCGAGACTTTGACTATAAACAAAAGGTGGAAGAAACGTCAATTGTTTTCGCGATTTATGGGTTTCAGTACAAAAGGAGATATGGAGGAGAAGAGGGTTTTAGATAAGGCGCTTACGTCAATGGGATGTTATTCACCTGTTGCGAAAATTTGAGATCATATGAAGATGGGTGTGAAGATGAGGATGAAGCATAAGTAGAGTTGTAAATAGTTGTAACTAAAATGTGAGAGGAACAGAGCAGAGCTCAAGGCACCAGTTACTGGCGCCTACTGGCGTAAACCACGTAGACTCAATAACCCTTCGGGCTGAGAGATTGGTGGTCATAGAATCGGTTTTCCAGAAGCATTCAGGTCTAACCCAATAAACCGATGAGCGGTCTCGTGATCATGATCTCTGAAACCGACCGCTCCTCGGCGATCATTTTGACGGTTCCCATGCGGACCGAAAAGCGCACACACATATGAAAGAACTCGTTGATTCCCCGTTGTTCGGTGGTCGAAGATAGACACACTAAAACGCTGTTTTGCCATAGAGCGGATCATTCCATCGCAAAGAGCCTCATCTAATTGGACATGACTTCTAACTAGGCACCCGGTTTCGGTACTCTTTTTCGTGCATAGAACTTTTGGAAAGGGTCGTCGGAAGAAAAAAAAATCAATAATCCACCGACAGGAATCGAACCCGCGAACCCACGCATGATGGCTAGACAGCTTACCGACTGCGCCAATCATAGATGAGGGAGTTTCCGTGTCACTAACGGTGATATACAAATACGGAATAGATTCGGAAAGCGAATTTCTCGCATATGATCCTGAGCAGCTGATAGTTTTGGGGCCATATAGGATATGCAAGTCGCAAAGGTATATAGGGTATTTGCTATACTATATACAGTACGACCGTATTTGCTCTAACCATGCCAGTAGTCAGTGATTACTAGCAACCCATGATCTTATGATCGGTACTGTGCAAATTGGTGGAAAGTCGATCAAATTTTGATAAAATACAAATTTTTGCCCACCATTACTAATTTTTTGGCTAATTAAACACCGAATCTTTATCCGTCTTCGCTATCGAATTCCAGCTTTTCTTTAAACTTGATGAAACGCTCATGTGATGCCCCAGAACCTGTTACAAAAGTCATCATTGTCGTCTGCTTCCTTTTTTGGACCGACGTCAAAGTGTACATAGACGTAGAAAATTTACACATTTCATTTTTGTCCGTTTTTTGGTATTTTGTACGTACACAGGAAACACTTTTACGAACGTTGTTTCTGTATATTGGATCGCAGATGTTTCCGATTAAACTTGTTCTTGTCCGTTATGCTTGCATCTTTGGAAGGGCGTTTGGTGCATGATGTAAAATGGAACGCTTCCGATTTTTGAATACTTTTTTTCTTGGTTTTTACAATTCTGATTCTTGCTGTGCTTTCCAAATAGCTGGATTGAACTGGGGCACACAACCTTTTCCAGTGCGTGACGTGAAAGATTCCATTGAAGTCGGTGGCTATTAGCGGCCACGTCACACTAGAGATGTTCTATAAATAGGTTCCCTAGTCACGACAAGAATCGACTCATTCTCTATGTCCATCGAATCGTAAAATACGGATTTGCACTCTCTCCTCGTTCATGATTCTAAAGTGCAGGTGAAATGACGACAACCACTAAAAACGGCCAATCACCTCATTTAAGGAATGTCCAATATTGAAGATATGCACAAAGTGACTAGGAAGGCAGTCCCAGCCCTGGGACAAACAACCTTTCTAAGCTGTTTTGGAAAAAGTCACGTGATTAGAGATTGAACTAAAAGTGTACAAGGCGGAAAACATCCAGGAAAAGCCTTTACGACGCCAAACAGAACCTCAAGTGGGCGTTTCATTTGACCAGCTTCTTAGCCTTCCTGAACCAAGACGGAGATACTGGAGAAGCAAAGATCAAAAGCATCCCGAAGCAATGGATAACGTTTGTTTTCACTCAGAAATCCTGGGGCGTACTTTCTATTTTTGTTGTTTGTGACAAATATCGTGTGGGAGAACACATGCCCAACTTTTATAACCAGCGCATGGCTACGAGTCGCTACTAGTCGTTGGCAGGAAGTGGATGCTGAGATAGAATTAGGCGATTTTTCAACTTTGAATGATGTACAATAGCTAGAGTTTATGGGGGCGAGATGGGGTGAAGGGACACGGCGTGGTCAAAACAGAGCATTTATTTCGCGACCAATCGGTCCCGGAATACCAACTCTGACTTGCTAAACCACACTCGGTCTATATAAATACATATAAGAGCTATCTAGACCGTCTAGGCAGCTAAAAGGATAAAGTGAGGACAGCGTAGACGAGGTAACAGTAGCGGTAACAGTAACCATAACAGTAACCATAACAGTAACGGGTCTCTACGTTCCAAAGTTATGTGTGTTTTCGAGAACGAGAGATTGCATTCCGCGTGAGCAACAGGCACATCAGGAGCATTTAATGGAACATAGGATACGATACGACAGGGGACGCCTGAAATCTCAGGGGGGACGCCTGTAATCCCACAAAAAAAGGGGGGGGGGGACGCCCGATATCCAGGGGGACGCCTGAAACGGCTTTATGCCACGACAACATGTCCACAGGGCAGGCCGAAGATAAGAAGGAGAGACTTGACTCTTTAGACTTGCGGGAAAGATCTGTTCGTGAAATTGAAATGAGCAACCGATCAACTGGATCACACCAGCCGAAAAATATCAATTAGAGTATCTGTGTCATCTGTCCACTTTTGGCGAAAATAGGTAATTACCCTGAACTTGCTTCAGATATCCTTTCTTCATTTACTCAATCATGAACAAACTCGTTAACATTATCTTTGGTTTCAGAGTTCCCTTGATAGGTGCTTCGTGTCGATGACCTCGTTTAACTATTTTGAGAACTTCCTTGAGCTACTTGGTCTGATAGTGTCACATTGTAATGTCATTAAAATTACTGCTTAATCTCAATCGAACATTCGTTGTATTCCTCTCGTCTTCCTCCTCCTCCCCCAATCACCTTCCCTTGGGCCGTGTTGGTCCTCCAACCCAACCCGTCGGCCAGCCACTCGCCATCGCCCTATAATCCAGTCGGTCGGCGGCGATCGGCCGTTCATCGCCGCCCGCACCGATCGTCGTCGTTGTCGTCGAGGCCGCCGAGGAAGTGGGAACAATTGCGTTGTTTTCGCGGCGCCACACACAGCGACCGCGTCGACACCAGAGAACGCGACGACGACGGCCATACGGGCGCACTCCTTGGCTCGTGACACCGTCGCGCGACTCAGGAGGCTTCGCCGCCGCCGCCGACGCGAAGATGTCGGAAATGTGTTGACGGCCGCGGAATATGGGCTAACGAATTAGTGAATCAGTCGAGGGGAATCAGGTTCGTGATTGGGCGAAGGCGAAAGGCAAGTCGGGGAAGGGAGAAGCTGCCTGGGAATGGAGAAATAAAACGCGATTTTGTATCTGATGGACGATGTTAGGGTTACAGAAAAAAGAGGAATTGTGATATGTATTCGCTGCGTAGAAACTCAATTTTTGGACAAAAACTTCTTCAGAATTCGAAGTGATACGTACAGTGGCGCCCACATAAATAGATGCACCCTTTCTTGTTTCTTGAAGAAGTTTCTGTTGCCCAGTTACCCTTATTTCTTTTTTGCATTGCTAAGGACAACATTTTTCTAGAGAATTCGAATTGACACATAAAGTGGAGGCCTATGTTGAAATTCAATTTTTGGAGGAATGTTGGTTGTTGGTCTGGATGTTGGTCCTTGCTGGAACCTATGACCAGGGATTTATTCCGTTGTATGTTTGCAATAGATACACTTACCATCCAAGATAACTAATGAAAATGAATAAAAATGAATATAATTAATATGATAATTAATAAAAATTGGAGTTTCTGCATTTTACATTATACCGAAGCCATATTAGCCGACGCCACATTATCTACCCTTTTAAATTTTAATTATATTAAAATTATTAAAATAAACCCGGCTGCGCGCGAATTCGCGCCCTCCAGGTACTAAAAGCCAATTAGGAGCTCATGCAAATGGCTGAAGTTGAGGCCAAAAAACTGTAGCCCTGCGGGCGGCAAGACACCATAGCCCTGCGGGCGGCAAAATTGGTGCTCATGCAAAGGGCTGAATTTGGGGCCAAAAACTGTAGCCCTGCGGGCGGCAAGACACCATAGCCCTGCGGGCGGCAAGATTGGTGCTCATGCAAATGACTGAAGTTGTCCAAAAATCTGTAAAGCTAAAAAAATACGCTAAAAACGGCACAAAAACTGTAAAGAAACGCAAAGCCTTGCGTCACCAGAGATATGGTGGAAGTATAGCGCTATCATCTCAACTGCTTGTGTGGCTCATTACGAACGTGCTTCGTTTGTAAGCGGGCGGTGCCGGGTTCGGTTCCCCTCGGGGTCCTTATTTTGTGTGGGTGTTTTCCCCGTGCTCACGGAAAAACACACACACACACACACAAACAGACCAACGGACCCGTCGGTTCTCCATTTATATATAGGGGATTTCGTTAACGGTCGAAATCCCAAAGGGGACGGTCGAATTCCCAAAGGGGACGGTTGAAATCTCAGGGGGGACGGTTGAAATCTAGGGAACGGTTGAAACGGATTTATGCCCAACCGGTATTGGAAAGGGTGTCTTTGAAAATCAGCGAAATATCGCAAAGGACGCAAAAAATTCTTCCGATGCCGGGAATCGAACCCGGGCCTTGCGGGTGAGAGCCGCAAATCCTAACCACTAGACCACATCGGACATACTTACGTTGCCGCCTGCACTCGTGATGACTTTGATCGCCGATTTCGAAACTTTTGAACAGTTTAATCTCACCCCATCAATGCGTTTTTCAAGCTGACGTTGCGTTGGGCACGGGCTAAGTCGATGGAGAGTCGTGAGTCCATAGTCAGGTGCCGTAAGAGGTCATACAAAGATGAAAGGGTTGTATAAGCGGAGGTGGATTAGACACAACAATCGACATGAGAGCGATCGAATGGTGATTACAATCATTGCAGTCCTGCAAGTCTCGCTTAGCCAACCCTAGTTTACTACTTATTATTTTTGAAGAAACAACTCCTCTCTTTTCCCCTACTCTCTTGTTTTTCTGTTATTTCAAGCAGACATTTCGCAAGTGTTAACTTCTCAACACTGAAGAAGAGTGGTCCTTTGGGTACACTAAGAGTACTCCTTTTGATTATTTTTGACGTCTTGAGTAATGGTCCCACTATATAAAACTTTATAGAACCACTATCTGATGGATGACCTTGCAAACTATGGGTGCTGTGTAGTTCTATCTAAACTAAATGAACCAAAAGGACAAAATGTTGACAGGAAATACGGAAGACAATGGAAGTACACACAGGCACAGATGTTGTCCAAAGAAAAATCAAGCATACGGCTCTTCCATGGGATAACATTTGATAAAATTTTTGCGGGTATACGAACTCTATACCAGCTGGTCGTATAAGTCGTATAAGGAAAAGAATATGAAAGCGTTTTGCCGGGTAACTACGGTATAGCATGTACTACTGATCAACTGATGTATATTGATCAAAGAAGTTGATCTTTTATTGTTTATCTTTGACTACATCATTCGTACATTCTTCGTAATGCATACGCTACGTTCAAAGTTCCATTTTTGCATCAGAAAGAAGGTGATCCAGGCGACGGGAAATATCTTACATTTTTGGCGATTTGGCCTAATCCCATTACGAAGGGCCAGAATGTTTGCAATGCTTCAGTAGTTGAGTGGGGAGGGTGAGAAATCAAAAGAAAAAGTTCACCTCTCCACGGACTCGAACTCACGTTGTCAGTTTCCTGGGCAGAAACGCTATCCATTGAGCCACATAGGCGGGGCTCTGGGCATAGTAGGAGAGCCATGTCTGGGTGGTTGAGTGGTGAACGCGATCGATTTGTAAACGACTGATCCGAGTTCGAAGAACGCTCACTGAAATAACATTTCCATTGATGTTTATCATCCTTTTTGAATTTTTACAGTCATATAAGTAATGTGTTATGAATTTTTGCGTACATCACTTTCATTTAATTTCCAAATGGAGGGCGATTCCACTTCCAGGAATATCTTTTGCACAAATCGTTCTATAAGAGACACTCTATAAGCCAAATCATTCTTGTTTTTTCAAAGTCGTTGCACAATTACTACGGAAAGTAACTTTTATTTTAGAGGAAATTTTATAAAACAGTTTGAAAATCATTTATCTGTATCATTTTTGCCGTAACGGATTACGTAGATGTATAAATAAGCGTCCATTTTAAGAGATAGACATTCTCATTGAGCTCTCGTAGAAGAGATCAAGGAACCTTCCGAAGTGGTCGGCACACAAATAGGCCTTCATTAATGAACGTTAATCCAAAAGACCGTCGGCTTGTACGACCAGGTAACACCCTTCGGCAGCTACATCCAAACCAGCATGGGCAATATTCGTCAACGGGTCAATCGTTGCTTGACAGTGATAATAGAACGCGGAATGAGTAAAAATACAAAGGACAAATGGGAAAGGGAGCCAAACCGAGACCCGAAAACCGGTATTCAAGACCACCCATTTGGACCACTTGAATGATTGGTAATAGTCCTTTTAATGCAACCTTTGCAGGTTGCTTGTGTGTGCTTATAAGCCACATTTTTTTGTGTACAACATTTAATAATACATGCCCATTTTAAATTTTCGGACACTTCAATAGGTTCCCTTGTAACTGCACTGAATTTTTTTGGTTTTTCCAATCTGGAAAGTACTGGACCTAAACGACAGTTTACCCTCTGGCGGTGATCATTGATCATTGACCGGTGACCGATGAATCGACACAGCTGTCAAGGTTATTTATGGCTTTGCGCCTTTGGTCTTTCCGTTCCAATTTTTGCTCTGGTTGATCTGTGTATGACAGCAGAAGATCTCAGAAACTGCGGGCACTTGAAAAACGATCAAAAATTTTCTGTCCGACCTTCTTGATCGAATTATTTCGAGGTTCGATCGGTTGCCGCTTCCCTTCCACTCGCTAGAACAGAGCTGAAATACAGTCATAGGATATTTGAGCTTTTCCGCTTCACAGGCTTGTTAGTTCCCAGGAGAAATAGCCGAATGGAAGTCATTGCCGAGCTTAAGTTATCTGAAATACGCACCTCCTTAAGATACCTTAATGGTATTTGCCTAATTTGATTATTATTTTTGCTTCTCGGGGGATTCTAGTGCTTCACTATCCTTAACTATAATGAGGATGGCATTGGCTGATATCAGCCTTCAGCATGCCCATAAACGCTATAGCACATGTATGCGAGACCACATCAACTCTACATTCCCTGAAAATATGCAGGTGTACTGGTGATTAGATGTGGTGTTTGTAATGAGCACTTCTGTTTTGCCTAGTTTTCGTTATGAACCTATGGCAGTGCGTTACGCGTAGGAAGTTGTTTTTAAGATGTTTAAAACAGCAAGGGTGAATATCAGTTTTAGCCTCGCTGGCCCAGCATATGAATTGTTTAGAACTTTGAAAATTTTAGGCACTGATTCACCACTTGCTAGTAGGTGTTTGTTAGTGCTATTTACGAAGCAAGCTGTCCGCCTTTAAGATGAACATTCGAACCCTAGCGCGTTTCAAGCGTTCTTAACCAAATTTATTTTTTCAGTCTTCGATGTTTATACCGCTTATATGCTCTTGAATCCGAAGTTAGAGGTATTACACAGTGCTTACGTGGTGGTGTGGGTTGTCGGGCAGACGGCCTTCTTGGCAAGACGTTGGAACTACGGCTCCCTGGTGTTCCAGGCCTTCTGGGAGCCGGGGTGATCATTGCACCAACAATAACGGAAATATACGATCTTCTAAGAACGCAAAGCAGGATAAGGCCTACTTGTTCAGATTGGGTACTTCTTCCTATACACTACGAAAACTAGCTGTACTTTTTTGACTTTCTCTGGTTTGAATTGCTTTGAAGTGGGAATTTTTGAATTCCATTCTTGCGTCGCCTATAGTAAAACGTCGCCTATTCGAATTCGAACATTTTTGAACAATACATAGCAATCCTAAGAAGCGTAGTTTTCTATGTTTTCGCGTGCCCAAAGATTAACGACTTTTTGGTACTTTCTAGCTTCAGCGCATCGACTCACATTTCACAATTTCGATGTAGATTTTTACGCCAGCGAAATCGTCTTTACTGAGCGGATTGCTTAATGGATCACTTTCAGAATTTCACTTTTTTTTGGCTCAATGAGCTTTGAGAAGAAGATTACGATGCCTCTTTGAACCGGGAACTTTATGACTCTTTTTTCTTTTCGTTCGCGCACGGAAGTTTTGATGGCGACAACTGTTAAGACTTTATTCACATTATTACCTTTTGATTTTCTAAAACACATATTGGTGTGTGCCCTGTAGGAACCTCAAAGTAGTATAAACGTTTAAGAATTCTTTTGAGAGTACTTTCCGATAACCCTGTACACTCGCTTCTAGAAAAGATCATTGCTACAGCTGAGCCATCCGTGCTAATTGATTTATTTACAAAAGAGATCTGTTAAATACAGACATGAAAGGGGTGGATAAGCTTAGGTGGATTAGACGCAACAATCGACACGAGAGCGATCGAATAGCGAAAGAGAGAGAGGATATACGTCAGGATAACGGGAGACAGACATATGAAGTCGTGTGTGAAGTTGCACCTTGGGGCCCGTGGTGCTCAGAAGTCACGTCCTTCCTGGTGGCAGCCAAAGGGAATCCGTGGAGGAATGGCTGACTGACGTTGCGTTGGGCACGGGCTAAGTCGATGGAGAGTCGTGAGTCCATAGTCAGGTGCCGTAAGAGGTCATACAAAGATGAAAGGGTTGTATAAGCGGAGGTGGATTAGACACAACAATCGACATGAGAGCGATCGAATGGTGATTACAATCATTGTAGTTCTGCAAGTCTCGCTTAGCCAACCTTAGTTTACTACTTATTATTTTTGAAGAAACAACTCCTCTCTTTTCCCCTACTCTCTTGTTTTTCTGTTATTTCAAGCAGACATTTCGCAAATGTCACATCCAATTAGAGGAAAAAAAACGAGACGTCGCGAAGTAAGTGTGATATTTGGTGAGTCAGCGAAGAGCGAATCTTCGGCACGGCACGTCACCCTCGGCTAATGAGAGCAGAAAAATATGGCGGTAAAAGGGAAGTAAACAGGATGCAGGGACGATACGAAGCTCTGAATCGGATGTCTGAAAAAATGAGGGAAAGTCACTTTTCAGAGGTGGTTTACGCTATGTCAACATATAAAATTATTCCATTTAGTGTATTATAGTCTCTGCTGAAGATTGGAGGCACTTGGTGGTGGGAATATTTTTTTTCGGTCAATTTTCAGAACTCATTTGGAGATTCTCGTAAAAGCTTGTTGAGAACGGGTAGGTGTTGGTGATCCAAATCTGTAAGATAAGACGGTGCGAGTTACTCGTACGCGCCGAGTGAAATCCTCGACGACATTCGCCCGATTCTGGCGTCGGATTCTACGTCCACGAGATTCAAATCTGTTCGTAAGGTAGGATATGCAACCTAATGTCTATAAAATGTCTGTCGCAGACGCGATGGATTTCTCCCAACTTCCACGACGTTCTACACAAACAGTCTATGTGAAACCCTTTTAATAGCATTGTATTGTCTATATTGTCAGTCTTGGACTTGGTGCATCATAAATAGGTTGTGGTACACTTTTACTCTCTATGTAGATTTAGGTGAAAAGGTTGGTAGTCCTGTCACATACTTTCAGATCTCTCCGCCAAGTCCCGCGTGGTACTCTTAGGAGAAAAGGCGAGCCGGAGGAGAAGTACAATATATACAATATGTCTCTACAAAAGATTTTTGTTTTGTCTGTTCGTCCAACGTCCAATCGACTATGAGACGTACCACATTTCTTCCATCCCATGAATGATCGACCAGACGTCGCACTGCTGTATGTGATGCCGAATTGATGCTTCAATTAACGCTGCCTGTTTTTTTTAAATCAATAAACTCTTTCGAGCCGAAATCCCATTAGACGGTAGAAATCCCAGCTCATTCCTGAAGGGACGGTTGAACTCTCAAGGGGAACGGTCGAAACGGTTTTATGCTGTGGTCGGTTTCGAACAAGGAGAGACATATTCGCTACACAGGCAGTTCAGATGGGACCGATTCAGCTCGGTTCACTTCCACTATACCTTTGATAGGGCCGGTAGGGCATCCGTGTGTTAGAGCTGAATGGAAACGGTTCTATAAGCTCCACTTTTGCGGACCACTGGCCCACTAGTCCACCAACAAGAAAAAACGTGCATATGTCGAATAAAAACGAAACGGACATCACGGGGGGCCTGAACAGCAGTGTACTCTGTGATAGTCGATGGACACGGTGACGGCCTTCGCTATCGTAATTGCCTCAGCAGCCAACGGGCCATTAAAATTTTTGTAATATATTGGTACGGTAAAACTCAACTCAACATTTTTATGAATGTATTGATTTTAGTCTCGACTTTTTGCGCATTCTTCCTTTTCTCCAAAATCATCCCATAAGCGTCGACTTCTCAGCATAAATATTTACACTTATCGACCACCCAGTCACAGGAAGTGTTTTTATTTTCGATCACACGACCGCGGTCGGTTATTGATCTCTTCTCGTCTGTGTATCTCACTCCACTCTCTGTTTGCTCTCCGCGCTATTTGCCGCTCGCCTTTTGTCTTTTTGCGTTCGTGCTGCGAGAAAAGCACAAAAAACGGTGAATGATGGAGAGAAGGAGTGAGTCACGGGAGACGTTTTTATGTGAATCACTATTGGCCGACTGACGAAATGCGACAAAAGAGAAAAGGATCATGGTGGGAAATCAATGAGAGGGGTTAGTTACTGATAGGAATCATGCATATGGTTTGTATATTTGTGTGCAAGGGCTTCGTATTTGTGTCGATGGGTGGAGGAGGAAGAGGTTAAATTGTTGTTATTGACATTTTTTTCGTAGATTTTCGCAGGTCAGGTACTTGAAGCGACAGATATTTCGAACACAGTGACATTCCATATACGAGTAGTAAGACTGACTTTGACCTTCTGACTAAGACTGACTGACCCAGCCATCGATCTAACAGTTTATCGTCACCAAACAACGACAACACCAAACAGAACGTCAAGATTAGGCGGACTGATAACTAGGATTGCTGACGAAGAACGGGTAACCAGCTTCCTGAAAGGGACGCCGAATAGTTTTGCCCGTCGAGGGATGAATCCAACCGCTTCACACATGGCGTGCCAACTTATCGAGATTCACACTTCTGACGGACTATCTTATGGCAGTCCGGGTCATTTCTTATCTTATAAAAAGTTTGGGATTTCACGCCAGGTAATAACACCTGAGTCGCTTGAAGGAGGCAATCTCCACGCCGAGGAGGGCGGCCGTCTCGCTGAAGATAGAGGGGCCGTCGTACTATTCGAAGATGAGGCATCTTCTATGTTCGTAAATCGGGAATCGTTTCCGACATCCGAGCGCAGGGATTGCTCTGTCGTCGTAGATCGGTGGATAAAGCTCAACAATCGTTATGAGGATGCGCTCGAGCAGCTTTCAGAACATCCACTCAAAAAGAGAGGTCGGGAATACCTCATTGGTGGTCCCGTGGAGATGCCTCATGTCGTCCTCTTTCCATAAGGGAATGAATCTGCATAAGCCGAACCTGTCTTTCCTAACCGAACAATAGTGAGTGTTCGTTGCCTTTAAGTTGAGTGGCGAAGGGCGCGGGATAACATATACAGATGTGAGAATAACGCAGCGAACTTTCAAGCGAATAATGTGCCTGTCTTAAAGCGAGGGGAGAGGAAAAGAGGTATGTACTTTTCTTGTCTATCCTATTCCTTCAGAGCGGCTGGTTTAGCTAACTTACAGACTAAACGCGACTGGTTACAAAATATTTATCTGGAGAGGAGAGGAGGTGTTGCACACATACTAATCACTGATACACACAGCCGATACTCCTTCCTGCTCTTTTTATTGGGTTGATGTGCTTGCCTTCCTTTAGGGCTTCGTAGTCGTCTTCGTGCAATATGGCATATAGTCCATTGAGGGCAGTAGAGGCCGTGATGCCAGGAGGAAGTGCACCACTTGCTAAATGAACTCTTTCCTCTTTCCTCGAGGAGACATCTCCTGCAGCACAGATGAGCCCACAATTACGCGCATTATTGGTGAATATGATCCTTGTGCGGTGGAGGGGGTCCAGCGATTGTGATGGAGGCAGTGGTGACGCTACGGAGTTTTTGTAGTGGGTTGTTGTAGTTGCTCTGTTGCCACGCGGGACTTGATTTAACACCTCAAACTTGGGCAATTAAACCTTTATTTCTCGGGTTACACGATACACAAGTACACGATTATTACACAGGTAAACCAGCAGACGGCGGTCATCCCGACCGTCTGCCTTCGAGTGGATGATCCTAGATGACTGAGCTTGTGCAGATCGGAGGTCAGGAGGTAGTGGGGACGCGGGAGTAGACAGAGAATTTATCCAAACAAACTCTGATTATCCCAAGTAATTACAATCTTTTATAGGCCCAATCGGGGCGCGGGGCGGAGCCCGGGGTGTGAATCGCGTTGAGACCGCGACAGAGCTGTGGTTGACGGGCGGTCTGGGGGATTGGCTTGTGAGGAGGCGGAGCCGACTGTGAAGAGGTCCTTGGCACCTCTTCTGGCGCGGCCTCTGCTTTTGGTCCCATCTGTTGGATCTGATAAGATCGGGTCACTGGATGATCCCATCTGAATCTAAATAATCGTCTGGGGAAACATGATAGGATGATGATTTGCATGATTAACAAAGAGAAAAGTCGCTGTAAGCGACAATCCTGAAGTGTGACAGCAGTATTTAAAAGTGAATTCAATTCGACTTACGGTTTTCGAGAGTTAAATCGTAACACGATTCCGTGGATTAGAATCTTTATGAATGTGTGATTCACGTTGACGATGTCCGGTTCTGGGATACGAAATGTCTACAGTGCACGGGATGCTAAATGAACTCTTTCTTCTACCTTCGTTATCTTCGGCTGATTGAAATCATCCTCCTGAAAGGTGGCAACAAAATTGGTAATGAAGTGAACACTAAGGTCGTCTCGTACATGTACGAAGGCGATGTCAGCGACTTTCGACTTCGACAGGATTTACGACTATAAAAGATTATATCATTTCCACGGTGTTGGACTTATGTCCTCTGTCCTTGCTATCGTTCGATATGCAGGACCTCATTTAAATCTGAAAGTAACTTGATCACCATTTCGAACAAAAAGGAGGCCACTTACATAAAATTGAAAGAGCGTCTCGAAGGAGCGAATAGATTGTTCATTAATTTGACACCTTTTATGATCATTTCTTCGAATAACTGCATCGCTTTCGATGTGATTCCATGCTAGACTAGATAGCTGTAAATAACTAACTAGGCTCTATTATCGAACAGTTGCCGGAATTTTCTTTGCCGGAAACTTTATAAACACAAGAAATCTTTAACAACAATAAATGACAAAAACTTTACGAAGTGTAATCGTCATCGTCGTTGTAGGCTTCAGGCTTCAGGTGGGTGAGAGATGATGTGCCTGCTGCCAGCTTGCACAATCCATCCGCCATTTTTCCGCCACTTTGATCCTAAATCATGATTCTGTGTGGGATTGTTTTAAAAACCTCTTACTTCACAATACACTTCAAGCTTGTGCTGCGGGCGTGGCACTTGGACCTGCGGCTTCTTTTCACCCTCATGAGGACATCCGTTACCTCATCCCCACCAAATAGAGCGGAAGCAACGAGAGCCATAGCGTTGTGTCTCGGGAAATTGAAACAGGTTGAGGAGAACAGCTTTTGGAGCGATCCGCAACTGTCCTCCATTTCCTTCTCCAATTCCGGAATACGGAGGTTTTGGACAACGTCGATGAACTCGTTGATGAAATCCGAGGATTGCGACTTTATCGCATAGGAGAAAGTTAGAATAGATCCGAAGATCAACAGAAGAATTATGTGATTAGACATCTGGGAGGTTGGCGGACGGCGAGCTGCGATGACCTACTGTTTAAGCTCAGGAAGCGTACTGCTTATATACCAGCCGTTCCAGGTTGTTTAGTCGTCAAAAAGTGGTTTCCAAAGTAAGAAGCGCACAAGCACACACAAGAAAATTCCGGCAACGCTTCCCTCATTCCGACAACTGTTTGATAATAGAGCCACTAACTAACCGGAAGGTGCAACTTGCAGAGACAGAGCTCCTCCTTGCCCGCTCCGATACGTTAAATCGTTTGAAGATCCCCCATGTTACGAGGGAAGGGACCACCGAGGCCCCATGGCGATCGCCAGGTTGGCGCCAGCGACGGCAACTGGCCTTCCAGAGGCGGCAGATACTGAAAGCTCCGGAAACGCGCGGCGGTTTCTGGGCTCAGATATGGCAGCGCCACTGGAGATCACTAATCCAATGATGATTTACAGCTATCTAGTCTAGCATGGCATCACATCGAAAACGATGCAGTTATTCGAAGAAATGATCATAAAAGGTGTCAAACTAATGAACAATCTATTCGCTTGTTCGAGACGCTCTTTCAATTTTATGTAAGTGGCCCAGTTTTTGTTCGAAATGGTGATCAAGTTACTTTCAGATTTAAATGAGGTCCTGCATATCGAACGATAGCATGGGGGATCTTCAAAGATGGTCTTCCGCATCGTGAGAGGACACTGTGCTAAACATGTTATTGGCGAGTGATGAAGACAGGAGCGTGATGATGAGTAGGACCCGAGAGAACAAATGCAGCCCAGATAACCCTTCTACAAGGGACTTTGACATACCAGACGCATACAAGACCTATACTATGGACAGCGTCGAGGAACAGTCCCTCATGGGGGACAGCCGCGACGAAGACCAAGATGCTCACTCCCGTGTGCTAATCTTCGGCCGTGAGAAAAACATGAATTGGGCAAGCGAGATGATCCATGTAGCCGGGTGCGCCGCCCGGCTACGCACCTAGCCCCGAACTGCTATAAGAACTGCTACATCCTGGTGGCTATCGACGCCTTCAGCAAGTATGCCACAGCGGTGGCATTGCCGAATCAGATGGAGAGGACAGTGGCTGAAGCACTCGTCAATGAAGTGTTCCTTATCCATTCTATTCCGGAGACAATCACGACTGATTGTGAGACACAGTTCTGCAGCGAGCTGTTCCAAGAACTCTGTCACCTGCTAGGAACGAAGCACATTCGGACCACCCCGTATCATCCGCAAGCGAACGGCCAGGTGGAACGCTTCAACAAGCCCTTAGCGGATATGCTAGCGAGTTTCGCAGGGGAAGGAAAAGCCGATTGGGATAGGTATCTAAAACCGGCGTGTTTTGCGTATAACACCTCTGTTAACGCCACAACCCAACAGATTCCCTTCTTTCTTACCTTCGGACGGGAACCTCGACTTCCGATTGACGGGGATTGGCAGACGAAAGGAGTCGACACTCTTCACGGAACAGAGTACCAAGCGGTACTGACGGATCGTCTGCAATGCGCTTGGGACGCCACAAGGAAGGCCATCAAGGAATCACAGGAGCTAAACAAGGCTTATATCGACCAGAAACAAGCCTCAAGAACCCACAAGCTCACAGTAGGAGATCTTGTCCTCCTAAGAATTCCGACGCGGCAGAACAAGCTGGCGAACCGCTTCAAAGGACACTGGATCGTCCAGAAGCACGGCGCAAGCCTAGTCCTATCGGATCTGCAAGGGAAAAATTCGACCCGCACTCACTTGGATCGCGTCAAGAAATTTTACGAACCAATGATGCTACCACTTCGACAAGGAGACAGCAATCGGATTCAAGATTGGACGGAACGACCAGCCGTTGAACAGGCAGACGACGATGGCGACTCGGATCTCGGAATTCAGGATGTCGCGAGGATTAACGCACTACAGATTAGAGCGAATGAGATAAAGGAGAAGAGGACACATATGAGGGATCGACGTCGAAGAATCGATCGTTGTCCCCCCTCGAGTTATACGCCGAGGCGTGGGACCAAGGGAGACCAGAAGACTGTACCATAGCCCCAATCTCATCTCTAAGCATATTATATCCCTTCCAACTTATCTCATTTCCCACTCCACAATTTTAATAATGTTTGTATTGTATCATACTCTCAGCCCGGAAAGGACATCGACGAGGACGACCTCGGTCCCCTGGTGTGGGAATCGGACCCGTCCGAGGATACCAGCGAAGAGGAGTCCGAACCAGAGACTCAGGAAACCGAAGAGGAGGAATGCCGCCTGCAATCTCGATTGAGCGCCACGGCCACGCTCCGCCAGGCGAACGAAGGAAGGAAGATCCACAATACCATTCGAGGAGACGCGAGGAGACCACTGCCATGGAGAGAATCAACACCCCCGATGCCTCGAAGGAAGCCGAGGAGGAACTCCTCGCATTCTCGGAGTGGGAATCAGAGAACGACGAGCAGGAGCCCGACGGAGAACCTTCTGGAAAAGACCTCACCAAGGAAGAGCAGTACGAGAAACTTATGGAAAGGAGACGTATGTGTGTCCTCGCGGAGGAAATGGAAATGTACGAGGAGCGCAGAAAGAGGAGCGACCGATGGGAACGAAAGACAGGGAAAACGGCGGCACCAATTGAGCTACCAAAATCAATCCAGGACATGTTAGCTCAGAAGAGGAAAGTCGAGGAGGACCTGGAAGCGGCTCGACATCAGAGCGACAAGAAGGAGGAAGCCCTCCAGGCGCCGACGGCGCAGAGGGATCGCCTCCGGGAACGGCTCGAGAAAGCGGAAAAGGAGATGCACCGGCTGAAGGATCGTCTTGGCCTGAGAGAAGAAGAAAAGAGGAACTTCCTTCGACAACAGACATGGCTCGAGGAACAATTGGAAGACGCCAATCGGCGCTTGCAGAATGGCCACGAGCAGTTGGTTCAGATCCTGCAAGATAAGAACAATGAGAAGGAGAATCGTCGCTCGACGGGAACCCACGAGGAAGTTCAAGAAGCGAGGAGAAAACTTCGTCGACTGGAAGAGAAGTTGACCGAGACGGAAGAGGCCC
This sequence comes from Steinernema hermaphroditum, assembly GCA_030435675.1. Lineage (NCBI taxonomy): Eukaryota > Metazoa > Nematoda > Chromadorea > Rhabditida > Steinernematidae > Steinernema > Steinernema hermaphroditum. The sequence continues at coordinate 2,063,947 of CM059623.1, forward strand.
GGAAACGGGCGATAGTCCAGAACATTCACTTACAGAAGCTCCTGGCCAGTAGATCGACTGCGCCAGCCCGAGTTGACCGTCAGGAGACGGTCCGCCAGGAGAGGGGGAAAGTTGTAGGCGGGAGGTCAGCGCGGCTGACCTCGCCGCCTTCCCCAGAATGAAGGGTCCTGGCCCGCCGTTCTGACGGCGACGGTCGCGTCCCCGCGCCGCTCCCCTCTCCCCTTGTAACCCTCGTCTCTGTCTGTTTAATGCTACCTGTACTTTCTGTGTTCTCCCTGAATAAAAGGGATTATTAGATGACTGTCTCTTCGTGTCACCATTAGGGCTCTCTCCTCAGCAACAACCATCGGATCGGAACTCGGAGTCGAGGCCCCGCTACACCGCCGATTGGTAGAGGACCTTCGCCAATACGAGGAGAGTAGGAGGTTGAAAGAAGAGGCGGAGGACCGCGACGGAAGAACCCGCGCTCCGGTGCAGCCTTCCTTCTCATTGGTAAAGGCCTACCGGGAATCGACGAGTTGGGAGAAAGAAGTGAAGAAGAAGGATAAGGAGCTCCGCAACGCGCTCAAGGAAAACGCCCGTCTGAGGCGGGAACGCTCCAAAAGCCCGGAGGTTTCCGGCCTCTTCGAAGCCCGGATGGGATTCCTCACCACCCGGCCGGAGAGGTGCCGAAAGAACCTCGCGGACGCGAGGTCAGACCTCACGAACCTAAGGCGGGGCCAGAAGAACGCCAAGGACCAGCGCATCGAGGACCTGGAGGAACGGCTCAACGAGGAGACCGTCAAGCGCCGAAGAGCGGTCCGACGGAGCGAGGAGCCTTGCCGCGCTGGACCATCTCGAAGATCCACAGTTTCATTCGATGGAGTCCGCGTCCATGATTATAATTCGCTCTGTAAAAGACCAGTTCGTCGATCTCGAGAACCGTTCCATAATGCTCTGAGCCTGGTTGCTGGTGACTCATTGGATGTCTTGAACACTGTATGTCTTCTGGGCATTGATGAGTCCATGGTGAACACACTCTTCCATCTTCGGCTATGAATTACGTATCACAGAGGGCAATGGGCAAGCCACCGATCACGGTGTAGGGCGCCAGTTCACTGTACTTAACAACGCGCCCATCGGTTATGCCCTGGGAGTAAACTTTGCGAAATTATGGCATGTTTATGTCATCGGTTCATCGTGTTTATATCATCATAGAGGTTGTTCACATGGCGAGGTTGCAGATTTTGAGGTTCCCTTATAAAAGGACCGAGGACACCACATCGTGTAGTTGAAATAGAAGATGTAGGGGGCCTTCCAGAGGAAGCCCAAGATAGGGCCACACTGTAGCATATCAAGGTTTCAACATTTGGTGATCTTTACTACTACTAAAGTGCAAAAGTTTGAACCCTGGGTCACAACAAACAAAAGTTCTCAAGGAGTACGCCGGTGGCGACCATGTAGCATCACACCGTAGTAGCCGATTTTCGGCGCTTAGCACGCATTAGAGCCGGGGACCAAACTACAACCAGAAATCTTATCAGATCTACCGGGAGAAACATGACCTCCCAGGTCCATACACATGTACTTTTAGTTCTTCCACACAATAAACAATGTTTATTTTGTTTTGAATCGAGTTCCTTCCAAATACTGGTTCCACAGAGGCTGGTCCTCCGTTTCAGGACAGTCCGTGGGTTCCCTCGACCTCGATTTGAGCTTCTTGTCGCAGAATCCACACGTTTTCTGACATACTCGGAAGGCCAAGGGTGCGCTGGATCCAGAACAGGTTGACTCCCCACGGGTCCAAGGCTCCAGCTGAAGGGACCTACTTGACCCCCAGAGGAGTGGCACCTACTCGGTGGAGGAAGCGGAGGCAGAAGTCCCTCCCATGGCGGTCGAAACAATGGCGACTTCTGGTTCCCGCCGCAAAGAAGGGTCGTCGTTCCCACATGTCCCGCACGTCGTTCCCACATGTCCCGCAGCACTGAATCATCCCGAATTCGGCGTCCGAGGCGCATTTCCTTTGGAAGGCGACCGGGCGGCGGCGCCGGATCTCGGCGCACGTCGCGTTCCCTATGGTGTCCCAGCAGCACGGCATCGTCTCCGTCCGAAAGCTCTCCTCGCAGGGCAGCCCTGAATCGTCGTCTATCTTAGTCAGGAAGTGAAAGGGCCGTCGACGGCGGCCCTTTCACACTCACCGCCGAGCAGAGCGACGACATCAAAAACAGAGCCGTCTTCATGGCGATTCCAAATGGCGCCCGCGTCGCTTTGCTCCTTTTAAAGATTCTTTGTGCTGGCTTCGCCTCTGACACTCGCTGACATCTCGTGGTTACACATCCCCGCTTTGTTCGTTTTTCGTTTCGGCAAATAGAGACGTCCGCTCTCTAAAGATTGGACCACTTCCCCTCAGGTCCACCCCTCGGAACTGCCTCTTTCACCCTCAGATGAAAACTTGTCAACTTGTGTTATTCACTTGTCACTTGTCATCGAGCGCTCAAACACTAAAAACGTATTAGATGTTGTGTCGTCGCAGGTGTGCACGCACCGAATTCCTCTAAAGGCGTCGCGGTACCTGGATAATCGTCGAGTTCCTTATCGCTCCACGTCGCGTGCCCATAGTGGAGACGCAAACTGGTGCCGCCGCAATCTTGGCCGAATTCTTCGACCATCGATCGCCCTGCGAGACACTTATCTTATCTCCCGCGCACCTCTAAACACCGTCTCGACGTGACTCCGGCCTCTGGAAGGCCTCATATAGACGGGGAGGAGTCCAGACGGAGGTGGAACCGCAACTCGTTTTTCTGTTTTTGTTATCTTCGGATTCTAATCAGTCAGAACCGTCTTGTTTACAGGATAGGTAGGGATGACTTCCATCGTCTCGTCGTCCTCTGCCATGCCAGTCAACGCCGAAAACAAGATCGAGACGACCAAATTCGGCGTGGACTTCGTCCTCGAGCACATGCGGAGGGTGTCCGGAAACGCGGACCTTCGCGCAGAGAACCTGGATGGAATCGGCGTCGTCGTGAGTCCCTCCAAGGCGTTCTGAGGGTCCCGCTGCGTTTTAGGACATCACTGGGGGCTCCGCCTTCTTCGCCCGCGTCCTCAGGGTCTCCTTCCAGTGGAACGACTCCCAAATCGAGCCGAAGAGTGTCGTCCTCAAGGTGAGTGCCGGCTTCTCTTTCGAGGACCCGATTCTGCCTAGATTCCCACCGGAATCCCGGACGACTTGTTCGGCCCTGACGGATTCCCCGAGTTTCTGAGTGACCTAGTAAGCCGTGTGCAGTGGCTGCCCTTTTAGTTCTAACGCCACAGCTTCCCTAACCCCTTCCCATCTTGCCCAGTTCCCTTAATGTTAGCCCGTTTAAGGTTCCTCGAGTGAAGACGATCGCCTCCACGGTCCAGAGCGAGGAGGAGACGAAAAAGATCGAGGACAGCGACCATGTCTACCTGGCTATAGCGCATACGGTAGACCTTCATCTCCTTACAGTACCCATCCGCTTTCAGAGAGAAGTTCAGTTCTACAAGGACTTCGCGAATCGGGCCAACGGCCTTCGACTCCCGGTCTTCTACTACGGCTTCGAGTACAGTAGGAGCCACGACAGGGGCGTGCTCATCATGGAGGACCTCAGCCGCTTCTCCACCACCGTAAACATCCTCCCCGGCCTCAACAACGCCCAAATCGAGGCGCTCATCGACGAGCTGGCTCGCCTGGCGACACTCTCCTGGAGCGATCGATCCTGGGTGGCGCCGATGATCGAGAACCCGGCGGAGGACCAGGAGGAGTTCCTCCAGCAGATGAGAAACATCTCCCTCGAGCTGCAGAAGCTCGACGCCCGCTTCGAGTCCCTCCTGGAGAAGATGGCGCCCCTCTACACCAGCGGCCACATGAAAATGTCCAGCTACAAGGAGGACAAGTACGGTAGGTCACTGTAAGCTCTAGAAGATCCGGACCCCCGTCTCCTAGGCTTCCCGGCGGCGCTCGTCCACGGCGACCTCTGGACGCCCAACGTCCTCTGGAGACTCGACGAGAACGGCGAAGTGAGCAGCGAACTCGGCGCCGTCATCGACTGGCAGTCCGTCCACGCAGGTGAGCCGGAAGACGAGCTTTCCTGATCGTCGCTTCAGGGAATCCCCTCGAGGACTTCGGCCGACTCCTGGTGCTCAACACGACCTCCGCCTACCGGAGGGCGAACCACGACCGTCTCCTCCAGCTCTACATCGCCAAGCTGAGGGAGTACGGTGACGGAGAGTCGCCGATCCATGAGAGAAACATAGAGCAGGCCTACAAGGCCGCAATGCCTTTCGTGACAATGTTCATCGGCTTCGGCGTGCCCATGTACTGCAATATGCCCTCCGTGGTGCGACAGGACCCCGAGCACAAGGGCGCCGACACCGTCGAAATTCTCGACAGGACCTTATGCTTCTTCGAGGAGGTCATCGAAGCCTATGGGTTGTAGAATAAGGCCGTCCCTTGTATGTCTTCTGGTCCCACCGCGAGAAATAAACTGAACACCACAGATTACGGTCTCTAGCAAGCGTTTATTAATGTAGAAGTCAGCCACTGGAAGGCACGTCTTTTTTCACCCGTTTCCTCGCACACCCTCTGCACGCGCTCCTTCTTCGATTGTCGGCGCCGAAGGAGAGCTTCTTCCCGCAGAACTCGCACTTCCTCCGTGCCTTCACGTACTCCACCAGGTGGAGCGTCAACGCCGGGGCCCCTCGAAGCCTCTTCAGGCAGATGTAGCAGGAACGCTTCCCGTGCCATTTCCGACGGAATCGACGAAGTGGCCGGAAGAAGGCCCGCTGCTCTCCCGAGGCCGTCTCCACGGTGTAGAACGTCGGATTGTGGAGCGACTCGGAGGCGTCGCCGTTGGAGTTGGCGAAGACGATCTGTTGGTCTCCTTCTACGACGTAGGTCAACGCCTGGTCCATGGCCGTTATCACCTCTGGAAGCGGGTCTCTACTGCTTTTGGGTGCGGAATAGGTGGACAAACCCCAGAGCTCATTGATGACCGCTTCCCACACCTGGTGTCCTTCGAAGTGCTCTTCTCCGCTGGCGTCATGGGCGATGGCTGAAGGGGCAGTTTCAACGCAGTCTTCCAGGGGGTCCTACTGCAGAGGGAGCGCGTCTGGGAGGTGCTCCACTTCCTCGGGGGCGATCGTCAGCGGACTGCAGCCAAAGTGGTGCCCCGATAAGGGATGGTGCCTCTCCCTTGCTGAGGAGGACGACCTTCACGTGGGGTTCGGGCGCCGTGAGGTGGATGGTCCGCACGATGTTCTTCTGACGAGCTGCAAGAAGGGACTACGGTAGCCACGGAGGACAACCTACTCCCGACTTTCGCCTGAAAGAACTATGGCCTTTGGCCGGTGCCATCGGACGACTTCCTGTTCAGGGAGAACTCGTAGAACTGCTGCGGGTTCGTGGGGATCGGCAGGATGACGACGGGGTGAGTCTGCTTGCCCTAGAGCCAGAGTTTTTCACAATCGCCCAGCAAACGACCCACCTTCACTTTGTAATTGGAATCCCTGATTAACGACAGTGACCTGGCAAGAGAGCCGAGCTCTCTGTTCTCTTGTTGTTGTTCGTCAGGTTTCAAAGGCTTTCCTACAGTATGCAACTTTAATCAATTGCGTTCGTGTGACTTTATTTTTCGCGAAAAATCGTTATCTGACCCTATTGTAAGTGATTTGCAACTGAGAGATTTTTGACGACAATTGGTGAATATGAAGCCTATCGTCAAAACATTACATTTTTGACTTCCTGATGGTTCAATCTAAAAAAAGAATGTAGCGACAACTGGATAGTTGCCTATTGTTGCGAAAGTGGACAGTGTAAGCCAGAGAATCTAGTTATTTATAGATTATTAAACTTATTTTTGCAATTTAACCGGAGGGAACATAATTTCCAATTACGTGTAATTTCTAAGAAACACCAAAACGTGCTAGATTTTAAAAAAGAAGACATTGAAGAAGGTCGATTTTTGCGTTTGACGTACCGTGCTCCTTCAACCCTGAAGTTTACCGATTATAAATAAACACTCATACTCATCTATACTTATAGAAAGGAATCACAGAGGCGATCTGCCTACCTATAGCTCTTTGGCGTTCGACAGAATTGTTATAAGACAAGTAGGTTAGTAAGTTGATAAATGCATATTGTTTTGTTTATATTTTTGCAGCTGTGTGATATACAGACGGCATCTTCGTCCTGATTTTCGTCCGTGTTTTGCCTCAGATGTTTAAATAAACCTGATTATTTTGTGGTTTGAACGTTGATGACTTCTTAAGAAAGTGACCTTTTTATCGACGACGAAGATATAAGGGGTTTGACAAAGATTGACAAATTGCAACTGAGAGATTTTTGACGACAATTGGTGAATATGAAGCCTATAGTCAAAACATTACATTTTTGACTTCCTGATGGTTCAATCTAAAAAAATAATGTAGCGACAACTGAATAGTTCTAGTAATACCTATTGTTGCGAAAGTGGACAGTGTAAGCCAGAGGATCTAGTTATTTATAGATGATTAAACTTATTTTTGCTGTTTAACCGAAACGAACGTATTTCTAATTGCGTGTAATTTCTAAGAAGCACCAAAACATGCTAGATTTTAGAATAGAAGACGTTGAAGAAGGTGGATTTTTGTGTACGACGTACCATGCTCCATGCGTTTCATCAACCCTGGAGTTCACCGATTATAAATAAACACTCATGTTCATCATGACTCACTCGTGTCGCGGTGGCGAGCGGTCGGTCCCTCCGGTCGCTCTCTGAGCGTCGGGTTGGTCAGACAGCAAACCCTGTGGCATGTATGAGTGTTCCGGCTTCCAGAGGGAATTGGGACACCCGGAAGCCGTAGTCCCACCACCGCTGACAACAAGATGCCCGACGCCAGAAATCCGACGCCCGACGCTGCGTGAGATGTCATCGCGAAGGTCGCCGACGCTCTGAGGACACCAACACTGAGGAAGACGCAACCCCCGAACCACGGACTCATCTCTCCGTAGCAGATGCGAGCTCAGAAGCCTCCTCTGACGCAGAAGCCTCCTCAAACGCACCGAGAATAAGAAGTTCGGCCGCCATTTCCGGAGTTTCGCCGATTCCCAGATGCCCCGTGAAGCGCGCCGTCTCCCACCGGTTCGACATCAACGCCGCGCCAGGAATGAAGCCGTCTATAAGTGATATCCTCTGTTGTCTATTAATCGGTGTCATGCAAGGCGTAACGCCTTTGATTCATGAAGTAAAATCGTGAAAATCGTGAAATCATGTTCATCTGTTTACCGTTTGTTTACCAAATCTGTACAAAGGAATCACAGAGGCGATCTGCCTACCTATAGCTCTTTCTTGTTCGGCACAATGTTTATACGACAAGTAGATAACTGTGGGTGTCATTGTTGGAGCTTTCTTGGAGTCACCATCTTGAGGCTCGTCATACAGATTACCATATCCATTAAAATGACGGTGGAACAGAGTGGAGCGCGGAAAAAAAATGGAAATATCTCTGGTCTGCAACTGCACAATCTCAAACTTGTTGGGGGTTTTTATTTGTTTTCACTCTCTCAGAAATGACTTGAGTGAGCTTTGTTTTGTTTTGTTGGAGCTAAGATATTGAGGCGAGCGCCGCCGTACGGAATGAAACACGGTAAAGATGGTAATATCTCTGGTCTGCAGCGGCATAATCTCGAACTCGTCAGGGGTACTTATTGGTCGGGCCGTCCCTCGCTCTCTGCCGAATGAGTTGAGTGAGCGGTCGTTTTTTGCCGTCTTTAAGGTCTGAATAATTTCCGGGAGTGCTCTGCTACGCCGACTAAATCGCTTACATTTGTCTTTCTGTAAATGACGATCTTGCGCGATCGAAGTGCATCAGATGTCTTGCCTTTCTCGGCTATGCGTCCATGTTTAGAGGAGAATGTCGACGAAGAAGTGACCATTGCCCGACAGTGAGTCGATCATTCGTTCTAGTGTCATTTGTTCTAAGAGTGTTCTAAAAATGGTGACAGAGTTTTTAATTTTTGTTTTTTTTGTACATACAGGGTGGCGCATAAATACTGTAAGTGGAAAAACTGCTCATAACTTTTCATTTACGACAAGGAAACAAAATGAATTCATAACTGTAAGATTGGCGAGGAAATTCTGTACAACATACTTGAACTCTGTTCGAAATGCCCTCCTTGACAGTTTGATTAAGGCGTTCAGACGATTCTGGAAATTCTTCAGGATTCCCGCGGTGACTTTTGGCATGATTTCCTTCCAAGCGGTCTTCAGAGAGCGCTCCAGGGAATTCACACTATCGTGGCTTGTAGCGCATACGTTTGTCTCTAGGACTGACCAAACAGCGAAGTCGAGAGGGTTGAGGACCGGAGAGTTCCGCAGCCAAATATCTTTCCTCTTGACCCAACATCCTTCCTTCACATGGTTGGCTGTGACGAGACAAGGGTATTCTTGACTCCATGGCCAGGCGTCCAGTCCTGCTGAAACGTCCATGCGGTGTTGAGGGACAGATCTAGGGCCCAGGATTTCACCACGCCGTTCAGAACCAGGTTTCGGCAGTTCTCGCCATGGCAGGTCACCTTTTTTTTCATTGGCGTCGAAGAAAACGAGCTCTACGTTCCCAAGTCCAGAAACCCCGGCCCAAACCATGATGGACTTTGGGAAATGGCTCTTTTCGATGGTGACGTTGCGGGGAGAGCCTTTCGGAAGACGTTCACAGTGATCCCGGGTGTTTCGCACTGGATCAACGATGAAAATCTTCTCATCCGAGAACAGGATTTTCTGGATGCTCCCTCCGCGGACTTCGACCTTTATCTTCCGACACTTGTCCTGTCTTACGGCTTTCATTTTGATCGTCCAAGAGCTAGCTGTATGCCATCTTGTAGGAGTCGAGTCCGCGATCTTCTTACACAAATTTTCTCTGCGATCCCTCAATGACTCCCTGTTATTCGACCAGTTTTCTTATGGATATGACCAGATTCTGCTTGATCTTGTTCCAAATGGCTTCTGTGGTCCTTGCTGTTTTGGACTGTTCTCGGTCTCCCACTTATTTGGCAAACAGTGATTCCTCCTGTCTCTTGAAAGTGTTCGACAAAACTCTGGACTTGAAAAAAATGGAATTTCCTTAACTTTTCAATTTCCGGAATCGGCATTCCACACTTTTAATCAGCGATGGTAGCAAAACGGTCATTTTGGGACACCATTTTGTCGAAGGGGCAAGGAGAAAAATAACAGGGGAAACAGTAATCCTAGATCAAAAAAGAACGAGGAACACGAATATAACAACAGAAGTGGTACAAAAAGGCGAAAAAGCAGGGCAAATTGAAAAGTTTGACCCACTTACAGTATTTATGCGCCACCCTGTAGATTATGCGAGAAATATCCCAGCTGTGGCAGCAAGTCATACTCATTTCTTTTGCGCTTACACTCTGCTGCTTCTTCGGGTGCTTGATTTCAGGAGTTTGTTTTTTTCTCCTCTGTTGTAGTCACTCTCCACACTTATATGATCCACCGAAGCAGGATTAGGGTAAAAACCGGGGTACAAATGGGTAGATCGCTTATAAAATGAATTCAGAACTTCATAACTAGGAATTTAGGCCGTCGGAAGTGCTAAGATATCAGCGAAGCTGTCAGGACAACAGAGGATATTCTTAAGCCAAGCCGGGGTTTTTTACTTTTTTACTATGTGGTGTATGTATGCAAGTCTTTAAACTATCAACACTTAGATATGCTTCGTTTGTGCGCGATTTCTCACCGACCATTTTGATTCTCTGGTATAAATAAAGTATTTTTGGGTAACAATATGCAGAACGATATATGTATATTGTAAGGAAAATTTCTTGAGATCCTATTTGCTCTTTTTTTTGTGTTTCGTTGTTGTGTATCACCGGGTTGATCACCGGGAGATACCGGGATTTGCCCGCTGGAGGGTGTTCCAGCTAACAAGGGAAAACGTTGCAAAACAAACATCCTGTATTAGGAGCCGGCCGAGTTGTCATAGACGAGTAAATGGGACATAAGGGGTTTGAAGAGAACAGTAAAAACGATAAATGGTATTTTCGCTTTTCAAAATTCTGTAAGCATTTTAATAACGATAGGGTTTGCGCTCATTTTTATCCTCCATTGAGCGGAAGCGACATAACTTTTCTTTAGAATACATTAACGTAGAATTTTTGGTCCGATCCGGTCTTGACTGGGATAACAATAGTAGGGTTTCCTCCGTCGTGTTTTCAACAATTTTTGTTAGTTGCTCGCTTAAGAGTATCTCACAGCATCAGAGTAAACAAAAAAGAATTTATTCTTTTTAATTTTTGCAGTTCATTTTTTGATTTCCGATGATAACTCTGTACATTAACTTCAAAGTGGAGGCTCGCCGCTATCTATGACTTGAAGTACGCGAGTAAGAGGCGTTAGTTAATAACAAAAATCAAACTCGCAACGAATAACAACAGATGAATCGGTTAAGAAGGTTCATCAAAAACCACGGTACGCATCAAGTGAATCGCGCCGGGACCCAGCCCGGATGTTAGCTATTGTCTAGTCGACAACTGGTGTCAATAAACTTCTGCGAATACGGATTTTCCAGTTGAATGAAGAATGGGACCCTTACTCGTGTGACTGAAATTTGTAAAACATGAAATTTTTTACTCCTTTTGAGAATGAAAAAGACTGAAATTTTTGAAGCTAAAACCTTTCAAGCGGCGCCCTTTGAGACTGCTCGGGTGCTTAACGCTTCGCGTTTTGTGCCAGACAGCCTTCTGTCTCATCTGACAATGATGTCTGAAAGTGAGCCTGTCTATGTTTACACTCCACCACTCTATTCCACCCATCTTCTGCGACTTACTGACACACTTCAAGCACTCTCCACACTTAAGGTCCATACGACATCTCTTCCCCAGTCAATGCCCCAGCTCTGCCGCCGTGCAGTACCCCATCTCCTCACCTATCACCAGTCTATGGCTCATCTCATCCACGATTCATGTTGCAAAACTGCCAACGATAGGGATGCGTGGTGTGTGGGATTGAAACAATGAAGTTTCAATCAGCTCGAGCGCAAGCGGACACTTCGAAGGTTCTGTCGTAAGTGCATTTATTCTTAAGCTCAATGTTTCATGTTTTCAGTTGACATTTTCTGATTTCACACTGCTTCGTTTTGCTGCTTTTATATAGGAAACGTAGTGCAGTACACCTTTTCAAGGCAATTGTATTCAAGTAAACGCTTTCTCATTAATATTGCTTTCTGAGCAAATATCGTGGGAGAAAATTTTTGCCTAGACAACTTTGCCGTTAGTTCTTCAAATGGCACAATACGACAGATTTGAGAACAGTGCACAGGATCGGTAGTTCGTCTCGCGCTTGTCGTCGATCTGCTCGCCAATTCACAGGCAATGTCCAATTGCAAGCGGTCACGCGGGAATAGAGACCGTGTATCGGGTTACAGTTTAATTAAACGCTCAAAACTTTCAACAAACAGCAACAAGAAGTAACAAGCACGGGCAGAACAACAAGCATACGAATTACAGTAACATTCACGCCATACACTATCAAGTCAATCGTTGCGAGAGTCACATTGGTGAAACTTGTCCATTCAGTGAGGTTGTCGCGGTCGCTCGGCGACAAATAGTTGGGCATTATGCTGCATGGTAAATGCCATAGATTCAATACAGTAAATGAAATCAAGTAGAATTCAGATAGAGTTAATATAAATCTCGTAGGCGGCACATTACACAGAAGCTTTGAAGTTCTTGGTGACAGGCAATGACCACGCAAAAGTGATCGACCTGATCGATCGTCTTGATCCTTAGGTAGATACAAGGTATTTTTGATAAAAGCTATCCGACCTACCATCGATAAACCATGTAATAAGGTGGAGCGCTCCGATGTGAGAATGAATGCTGAAAGTGTGGCTGATGTTAACTAACAAAGAATATTCGTAACTGATAATGACAAAAGAATGATGTTTTGCTCTTGCAATGTCGTTAGGTGGGTCTTGAATTTCCATTTCCATTTCTTGATACCGTAGTCGCTGAATCGTTCTTCGGCCATATTGCCTGGACCAGATGCTTGAATGGTTGTCCATTATTCAACGTGCTTGAACAGGCAACCTGACGTTCAGAATTGAAGTATTGGTATTGGGGTTTTTGCCAATTCTAAAGTTAAGATCGGGCCGCGATGTCTTAGACGAATTATATACGGCTGGACGCTTCAGAAGTAGATGATTGAAGTGGCTGGGATAGAAGGTTGTGCGATGAATCTGTGGAATCTCAAACTTGGTTAATTAAAACTTTATTTAAAATCACGGGCTATGTACAACGAGGCGCGAGGATGAGAACAAAGAACAATGTTGATCGCCTATTTATGGATGTGATGACTGAAGAGGCGGAGACGACGGTGAGTAACGCAAGTTGTCCTTCTTGTATGTTTCGCCGCTTCCCTCTTGCATATGACCATTTTTGACAACATTTATAATCTTGGTTTTCGATCCTCGGATACGGTAGAGGGCCGCTCGCGACAAATCATGCATACTGTAAGGACATTTCTGGCGATCGTATTTGGTCATTTTTGTGTTTTTCTACCAGTGTTTGTGGCATGTCATCAGTGGCTTAGACCGTATGCTGAATTTTGCAAATGAAAACGATCAGTTTAATCCTGAAGATTGGCCAATTTTTTTCAGTTTTGCCTCAGATTTACATAAACATATCACACAGACATAACGCCAATTTCAAAAGGAGACATTCCACATAGGTATAGTTAAAAAGCCAATGCAATATGGCAAATATATGTAAATTGCACATAGGCATTTTTGTGCGGTTATGCTTGGTTGTGTCAGTGCGAATGGTAGCAGTATGGAAGCTTGTGTCCTTATGAAAAAAAAACGGTAAATGGTGTTTTTGCTTTTCGGCATTTCGTTAGTTCTTCAAACGTCAAAATATAGAATTGCGAGAGAGTTGATACCGCACATTACACAAAAGCTTTGAAGTTCTTGGTGACAGGGATCAGGGCTTTGGACATATTTTCGGAAAATATGATTTTTGGATGAATCGTCGGTGTACAAAAATGGCGTTTGTTATTTTCTACTATTGCAAAAGGACAGAAAATTGTTACTGGTTACTGAAATTCATTCATCTCATTTCGTTGTTTTACGAAATATGAAAGCCGTTTAAAACTTCAGTCCTCCAAAAAGACCGTCAAGAGCGCCGAGTCCTCCGCTTCCGAGGTTGGCGCAAGAAGCCATTAAACCGAGACGTTACGAAGGAATCTGTGGGGACTGAAGAGCTCCGACAAGCTAAAGAAGGAATCCGACAGTGACAGGCAAAACTGGATTCGAAGACAGAAATTATTGTTCATTTTGACGTTGCTTTGCTACCATATTCTACTATTTTTGTTGTCTGGACAGGAACACTTTATTTTGTTTATATCGGTAGGGTCGTCCACTCAGTCAGTAGTGAGTTAAGTGAGCGGTCGTCTAGAGCCGTGGTCGTTGGCGCAATGATCGTGCCCGAACCCCAGAAGGTCTAGAAGGCAATGAAGCGTAGTTCCCCCGTGTTGTCCAGACGGCCGTCACTGCCGCCCGACTCTACCCGCGATGTCAAATCAAGCTGAAACTTCGGCGTGTGAATCAAGCCCGGGATTCATTCGTGCCTATTATTTGGTTTAGTCCGATTCCACCTTAGCTTCCTGCTTAGGGCACATGGCTGGAATCGACATTAAGCAACATGAAAGGGCGTGCTGATATTCTGCTCATCTGAACATCTGTTATTAGCTGATATTTCGATATTATTTACTGAAAATCGTAATGCCGATTTGCCATCGTTCGGATGCAGAAGCGGAGCATCTCAATCTGTGTATTTTAAAAGCCCTCGTATTCGAGTAATTATAGGTCAAGCGAGTCTTTGGTCGCTGCAAGGAGACAGGACACGCCTAGTACTAATATACTCTGAGAACCAGAGGACTCTTTTCGGTACAGTGGGCCACTAAAAATGAAATGATAGGCCAGCACTGTCTTCAAAAACAGAAATTTTTGCTTATCGTTGGCTTCGGGTACAATTCCATTGAGTGCGGAATTTTTGAGGGGTTCAATTAGTTCACAGGGATAACACGACTACCTTACTTTTGGTGATATGGCGATCAGGAAGAAGTGCTCAGCTTCGGAAATTGATGTCAGAATGATCAGCTCCTCGCTTATATGCGCTTTTCTTTGTTTTATTTAGCTGCTAGCCTCCATATCAACACATCAAGAAGATGCACAAACCGACCGATCGCTGAAAACACAAACGTAAGACTTGAAGGGTTAAAATACACTTAGAGAGTTTTCTAAGAACGCAAAGCAGGATAAGGCCAGCTCGGTCAGATTGTGCACTATTTTTCTTGCTGGTTTGGTTTGAATTCTTTTCTGGTTTGAATTCGTTAGACCTCAAACTTCGTTTTACAACTTCTCAGTGCTACTTCTACAGTCGTATGATTTTTGGGTTCTTCTGTATTTGGTAAAATGTCGCCTATTTCAATTACAGGATTTTAGAATAATACATAGTGATCCTAAAGCTATATTTTTGCATGCTCACTGGCCCAAACAATAATGATTTTGTTGGCACCTTCTAGGTTCAGCTCATCGATTCACATTTCACAATTTCGATTTAGATTTTTGAACTGGAAACCGGAAACTGTAGTTCCAATGTCTTGCCAAGAAGACCGACACCACTGCCCGACTCCACCCGCGCCACCAGAGAAGCCGGAGAAGCGTTGCAACTTCGATGTCTGCATCGCCAGCTGAACATGGGTTTCCGCTCCGTCCGCTGTGCCGCGCCTCGACTGGATTCAACCCCTTCGCCACTTCAATGAGAATAGCTGTTATTGTTAGCATGCACCGTATTTTTGTTTTAACCTTCTCCCATTTGAATTGCTTTGAAATCGGAATTTTTGAATTCCTTTCGTTAAACCTGTAACTTCCTTTTACAAGTTCTCAGCGCTTGGGAACTGGGTTCGTGACCGGTATCGTATTTTTGTACGACTACGTTTACATATCTTCTTCTACAGTCGTATGATTTTTGAGTTTTTCCGCATTTGGTAGAAGGTCGCCTATTTGAATTTGAACATTTTTGAACAATACATTGCAATTCTAAAAAGCGTAGTTCTCTATGTTTTCGCATGCCCTGGCCCAAAGATACATGATTGTGTTGGTGCCTCCTAGGTTTAGCTCATCGGCTCACATTTCACAATTTCGATTTAGATTTTTGCACGGGAGAATTACACTTTTTTGACGAATTGAGTTTTGAGAAGAAGATTACGAGATAACTTCGACTTTTACGATAGTTCTAAAAAAAAGCAGGTAAGGGAGAACTATATGAAAGCTACAGGGTACCCTGGAAATGGGTACTACTTTCAACTCCTCACTGCATCTATTCTTGGATATCAGTAAATGTGTGAGATTCATGATTTTTTGATTTAAGCTGGCAAACAGCGAAGAATGTGTCCAAAAAGTAGTAAAAGATTGAAATAAATAAATTTTTGGAAGATGGGAAGGCTCATCATTCGTTTTCGATCAAAAACGTAGGCATGCCGGACGCTTTCTCAGGTTTTGATCGACCCTAACGCAATGGTTTCCATCGAATTCAATTTATCCTTTAGCTTATGTCAGCTAGATTACTTTTAGTTTAACATAGGGGAAGAAGCATCTTTCCACTTGGGATTCTTTCCAGCCAGGTACATCAAGCGAAATATATTTCCTTTCCTTTGATTTTTGAAGTTTTCTAGTTTCCTTTCCTCATTCATTTTCAATAGTTATTATAAAACTGCTTCTGTTAATCCAAATATTTTTGGAACTTGGCTGGCTTGTCTAACTGACTATATTGGGTTGAGTCGGTGAAAATTTCGCATTTTTGTAATGAGTTTTTTACGGCATAATATTCAATATAATACATAATATTCCTTGTGGGCAAGAGCCGGATTCCTCTCTCACAGAAAATCCGGGGTTTTGAGTCGAAAAAAGTTTGGGTCCAATTCCGACTTCGTCATCTTATTCATAGTGGTTCCTCTGATAACGTTTTTCTCTGATAAACTTGAAAATGTCAGGTTTCAGGCACCAATGCTGACATGCGTTTTTTTCAACATTTGGCCACAATTTCCTTAAAGTTGAAATGAGTTCGTGGAGCCGTTGTATGGGTATGATAGTCGTGAGCGACAGCTACCTGCTATACACTGCAGCGCAAAGCTATAGGGTCACCCCGCTGTGTTTCTGGTTCTATGACTTTCCGCAGCTGCCCGGGGAAACCGGCATGCGCATGTGGTAGACCGTCCACGGAAACGCAGGGAATGCCACTTTCCCCGGAAACATATGCACACATTGGGGGGCTACGGCAGGTAGAACTTTCCAGGGCACCGTTTTACCTGTGCAAAATTATAGGGTCACTTCCGCATTTCGCGTCCATTTCGCTATTTCCCTCGCGTTTTTTTGTCTGTTTTCTTTTAATTCACTACTGTTCAGGTGTATATCAACAATGCCACGCGGAACGAAGCTCACCGACGAGGAAAAGACGATCATTTCAACGTTTCGCAAGGCTGGCTACTCAACTCGTCAGATCACTTCCGAAGTTGGCCGAAGCCAGAACGTGATCTGGAAATTTGTGTCGCAACCGAACGCATACGGTACTAAAAGAAGAACGGGGCGGCGTCGGGTCCTGACCGCACGCCAGAAACGATTAATTGTGCGGACTGCTTCCAATTCAACGATTAGCTGTCAGAAAATCGTGGAGAATTTGCAGCTGAGATGTCACCGAAGTACCGTGAATCGCGTGCTGCATGAAGATCCGAACATCGCGCGATCGAAGATGAAGCAGGCGCAACATTTGACCGCCGTTCACAAGACGCGTCGCTTGGATTTCGCCAGGAACAACATGAGCCGAGATTGGACAAAGGTATGCAAATGTGAACCGTTGAATGATAATGATTTTTGCTACTTTAGGTTGTGTTTTCCGATGAGAAAAAGTGGAACCTGGATGGTCCGGACGGATACGCACATTACTGGCGAAATCTTGAACAAGAAGAGCGGGTTTTCTCAACAAGGAATTTCGCTGGTGGAAGTGTTATGGTTTGGGGAGCATTCAGCTCGCGAGGACAACTTGAAATCGCGTTTGTTTCGACTCGAATGGATTCCAATGACTACCAGAACGTTCTGCGAGACCGTCTGCTTCCGTTCCTTCGTCGGTTTCCGAAACAACACCTTGTTTTCCAACAAGATAATGCCGCAATTCATGTAAGTAAGTCAACTCAACGATGGTTTCAGGCAAAGAAAGTAACAATACTAGAATGGCCGGCTTGTTCTCCCGACATGAACCCTATAGAAAACTTGTGGAGCCTGTTGGTGCGCAAAGTCTATGCAAATGCACGCCAATTCCGAAGCACAGCAGAGCTGAAAGAAGCTATCCTTCTTGAGTGGGACAGAATTCCACGAAATGTCCTGGATAAGTTAGTTGCAAGCATGCGAGATCGGGTATTCGAACTGATCCGCCGTGGAGGAGGTTCCACACATTACTGATTCGTGGTTATGTTTCGTTGTTATTACTTTATTTGTGATAATACACGCGAAATGCGGAAGTGACCCTATAATTTTGCACAGGTAAAACGGTGCCCTGGAAAGTTCTACCTGCCGTAACCTCTAATGTGTGCATGTGTTTCCGGGGAAAGTGGCATTCCCTGCGTTTGCGTGGACGGTCTACCACATGCGCATGCCGGTTTCCCCGGGCAGCTGCGGAAAGTCATAGAACCAGAAACACAGCGGGGTGACCCTATAGCTTTGCGCTGCAGTGTATATTCCTATTGTCTTTTGTGGTACTTAACCAATTGGAAACATTGGAGTTAAGAGAACATCCGGATTTGGCGGTTCCATCTTTTTGAGATTAGCTTCTGTTTTGATATATGACGACCACAGCGATAAGTGCATCCGGTAGGCAAGATGTAACTACTTACTTGGTTGCAGGCAGTCACCGCCCTTCACACAATTACTGCTATTGGATTGTTAAGTTGAAAACGGGTCACTCAGCAAATATATTTTATTTTCATTGGTTTTAGCCTCTGGATGAAATCGATTAGCGCGCTGTTGAGTAGAGTTAACTACTACTTTAGGGTAGCTACCACTCACAGCTCAACAACGCGCTAATCAGTTTTGCTGCAAGTGAAAACATGGCGGAAAAAAAGAATGTTTACGCTATGCGAAATTTTCAAAGACTCAACCCAATATTTTACTAGTCATTGTGGGGTCTTTCATTTGTGTCCCCAGCAATGGGGCGGGTCGTCCGCGCTCTCTCTCTCTCTGAGGTTCATTCGCATAAGTCGAGTGAGCGGTCGTTCTCGGCCGTCGTTGCTGGCACAATTATCGCCAACAAAGTTGGCATCAGATTAAAAGCGATACAATTGCTCAGAAAGACGATCATAAAACGGACAATGTGTCAGATTACGAACCGTCTATTCGCTTGTTCGAGATTTTTTTTCAACTTTATGTAAGTGGCCCAATTTGTTTTGGAAATGGTGACCAAGCTGCTTTTAGATTTAAGTGAGGTCCTTGATATCGAATGCTAGCAAGACGAGAGACAAAACAATCTGCGGAGGGCATTATCTTATGGATGAGGGGTTGTATCGCAATATGTCCTTTCTCGAACGGCCCGCGTAGCAGGACCCAGACTTATCCAAAGTAGGCCTACGATGTGGGGATCGAAAGTAGGTCTTATTGCAAGTTGTTGACTGCGTCTTTCAAAACGTCTTACTTTCTGTCGGGGCGTGGCCCCGCGCTCCCGCCCGCGTGCGTCGACCCGCGCGCGGCTCGCTCCCGTCTCCCCCTGACCAGTCGGCTCAGTGCCCTCAATACGCACCAGTCGGTCCTGATCTCGCGGACACGACAGCTGGAGGTCCCGCCGAGATGAAACTCTTTCCAGCAGCCCACTCGCTCGTCTCGAGCTCGACAGCGACCACCTTCGCCAGCTGCGAAGAACCGTCGCTCCTCATCCCTTCGCGACCCTGCTTCTCCCCGATTCTCCACAAGACGGAACCCGTTTGCCCCACACAACACATTAGCGAGGACTCCGGAGAAGAGGCAAGAAGACCCGACCGCGAAGAGGTCACCTCCGCGACCGCCGTCGCCACAGAGGTCAGCGAATCCATTCGCATCCCAGCGAACACTCCAGAGGACTCCGCAAGAACCTCTGGACCCTCCGGCTCAGAAGAAGCCAGTTTCGCGACCCCCTTCGCCACCGACTCCGGCGAACCCCTTCGCATCCCAGCGAACACTCCAAAGGACCCCACAAGAGCCTTTGGACCTCCCGGCTCCGAAGAAGCCACCTCAGCGACCTCCGTCGCCGAAATCATCAACAAACCCTTTCACACCCAAACGCACACTCTTGCGCTCACCTGAAAGGCCAACCCAATCGCCTCCGGAACCACCAACAACCGCTACACCACCGGAGAGCCCACCAAAGAGAGCGGAAGACTGCCCGCTCAGCCAGAGGACCACCGAGAAGAACGCGAAGTCAGACACTCAGAAGAAGTCTCCACCGCGTCCGCCACCACCGCGAGCGACACCAAAAACCGCTACACCACCGAACACACGTGAGAAATCACAACTCACACCTCCAAAAGAAGAGCAAGTACGAAGACTTATCGAGCAGGCCAACCGCCTCGAGGAACAACATCGTAAGCTCGCAACAGATTTTGACCGGAACGCCACTCGACTCGAGGAAGAGCTACTGCAGAACGGTGAGCAAATTTGGTTGCAACTCACCCGTCCCCTCCCCACCCCGAAGTCACCCAACGAAGACCGAAACCCGTCGGACAAACCCGAACCCATTCCCACGACGGAACCCCAAGACTCGGAGCGGGCCAAGAGATTAGAAGAGCGGAACAAGAAGAAAGTCGCGATGGACCTCAAGGATCTGAAGACCGAGATGGAGGAACTCGGCCAAGCCTTCGAGAAGAAAGTCACTGAGGATGCAACCCGCCTCACGACGCCCCCGGGAAGCCGCAACGTGGAAGGATGGTCCAAGGCCATCCTCGAGGACCTGTGTCGGTGGGTAGCAAACCCCCCGTTAATTCCAGAACACCGGCAGGAGTTCTATCAAGAACTCGCGCAGATCCGCGGCTTCCCGGCCAGTTTCGGCTGGGACGCACGAGGAAAGCGGGTCTTCGAGGGGATGACCCCCAGCGCCGTTACGCGTCCGGCGACGGAACCCAGCTATGACTGGGACGAAGACACCTGCTGGTGGCCGCGACGCGTGGAGGAAGCCCGCGTCCGGTTCCACCGCAGGGCGGCTCCACGCTCCGGCTATGCCGCCTGGGCAGTCGACACGGACGCATCACCCCCACGCCAACGCCGCTCCGTTCGACACGCTCCGTTCGTCCCCGAGGCTGAGAAGAATCCGACCGTTCAGACCAACTCTGTTAGCCCATCTACTAACCCCAAAACCGTAACCCCGACCGTTTTGACTAACTCTGTAAGTCCCGTCGCGGACTCTAGCGACCGTAGTGAACACGTCCAATTTGTGGTATCCCTGGCGTCCACCCGCGCCACCACCATCGACGGAGAGGACTTCTTCTCCGCCGATGAGGACGCGGAGTGGGCCGGTTTTTAGCGCCGGGTCGGCGCTGAATGAAGGGAGGGTGTGTCGGGGCGTGGCCCCGCGCTCCCGCCCGCGTGCGTCGACCCGCGCGCGGCTCGCTCCCGTCTCCCCCTGACCAGTCGGCTCAGTGCCCTCAATACGCACCAGTCGGTCCTGATCTCCCTCTCCTCTTCCCCATGTAGCTTCCACCATACCGCTTAATACATGCTTATTATAAGACTAACATGTTGCAAGGGGATCGTATAGCACGGAAGGGGAACACGAGTAAGTGCCGTGTCGCGGACACGACACTTTCCCTCTATTTTTTAGAAAATGGAACGACATAGGATGACCACGAGGACCTGAGAGAAGGAAGAAAACGACGAGCTGGAATCTCTAAGCAGGCGGACACGTGAGTTGGAACGTCTTGCGGGAGAGTTGCTGGAGGCCCAGCGACAGAAGGATGCGGAAAGGGCCCAGAATGTCGCCTCATTTTCCTTGGAAAAGGCGGACTCCCGTAGAAAAACTAAAAAATACGTGGTACCAAATGCTTTCATTTATTCTGCTGACTTTAATGGCGTTGTCGATCGTGCACAGAACCGCACCAATCAGGACGCACCTCTGTCAGAAAGGATTCCATTTTCGAGAATTCGACCATGTCGTTGCGCAAGACCTTAATGCTATTTTATCACTGGGCCACGTTCCACAATCCCGAATCAGCAAGCAGGTAGCTGCGAGAATGGTATAATTTATTGAAGTACTGATAATTTCACACAGCAAACTTCAGTACTAATAGTTGTTTAGAGATATCTGTCAAGAACGGTATAGAAAGCCAAGCCCAGGGCATTATGGATGGACCTGGAATCGTTGTTGAAATCGACGAATCGCTCTTCTACAGAGGGAAGTATAATCGTGGACACGGACTCCGCCGAAGGCAACTCTGGGTCTTCGGGATGGTCAAGCGCGGCACGGCTGACATTGACAGCGAGTATCGATGGCAAGTGAGACTGCTTTTCTGTATTCTGCTCCTTATGATAGTGCTACGTTTCTATAACACTGATCTTTTGACTCAATTGGAGATTCAACTCCACCGCATGTCATCCATAGAAGCAGCTTGATGCGATATACCAACTCCTCTAAATTTCTAAAAAACGGCGCGCCAAACGATGAGAACATCGACTGTCGCAAAATTTTGCGGCGGCTAGAACAGTCGCCGCTGAAAAATCGATCAGAGATATACATATGTGAATGTACTCTCTATTTTCAGGTAACCAAACCGATCAATCGATGGCGACATCTTTCTGAGCTCGGACGTTTTAAAAATGTGAGTTATTATTCAGTTCAGCTATTCAAATTTCTCGGTAGTTATAAGATTTTTGTGGGAAGACATGAACGCGCCAAATAGTTCCATTCGTGGGATCGTTGTTTGAGGCTCAGAGCAGCAGGGTGATTTGTGCCCATACTATTTTAAAGTGATAAACGGAAAGTTTAGGCAATAGGGCATGGCGACGTAAGAACAGAAAAGCGATGGTACCGATGCGAAAATTATTTTTGGCACGTCTAATTCATCAGAATGTTGCCATTTCCCGTTTTCATTCCATTTTACTTCTTACAACCAATTAAGGCGTTTGTAAATTTGTATATTTATACATTGGTACTAACTGTTGTGGAAACTGAGAAAACTTATAGTGGTGGGACCAAAGGTATGCGTGCCCACAAACGTTCTTACCACGGTGGAAAAATTCGAAAATTCACACGGTCATGGCCCAACGTATTGTCGGGGCGTGGCCCCGCGCTCCCGCCCAAGTGCGTCGGCCCTCGCGCGGGTCGCTCCCGTCTCCCTCGGCAGTCCGCCCGCGCCACCGAAGAGTACGCGAAGCTCCGCCAAGCTCCCGAGGAGACCATCAGTGAGTTCGCGAAGCGAATCCAGGTGGCCCCGTTAGCCGAAACCCATTTGCGAAACGGACTATAAAAGGCTAATGACAGACGATTCAACCTCACTCTGTCACCCATCGTGCCGCGCGTTCGACCGATCAAATTGCCTGTTCCAGATAACTATCAACCAATGCCCGCCAAACGATCTCGAGGAAGACAACCCCGATGTCCCCAGCGGAACGGCTGGTAGCCTTGGAGCATTATCTAGCCCTTACAATTCTGGAAGTCATCCACGTGTGCCCGGGGATCGAAGGGTACATTAACAAGCGGGCGTCGGAAGAAGAGCCCCGAGCCTTCTCCGGGGTGACCACGACGCCACTGGAAGACTCCATCGGAATTCGCCGACAGGCTCAAGTCGACGCCACCCGCCTCGCGACTCCACCCGGCAGCCGCAACGTGGAAGGCTGGACGAGGGCCATCCTCGAAGATCTACGCCGGTGGGTCGCGAACCCCCCTTTGATTCCAGAGCAGCGGCACGAGTTTTATCAAGAACTCGCACAGGTCCGCGGGTTCCCGGCCAGCTTCGGCTGGGACGCCCAAGGCCGGCGAGTCTTCGAAGGAATGTCTCCCAATGCAATAACTAGGCCGGTCACGGAGCCTAGTTATGACTGGGAGGAGGACGACAGCGAAGGGTGGAAACAGTCCCTCGAGGAGGCACGTCGGCGATACGCCCGCCACGAAGTCCCACAACTAGGCTTCGATGCCTGGGTCGCGCAGGAAGACGGCGCGCCCACCCGTCACCCGCAGGCCCGTACGCCTTCGCCGAGACGACCGCGCCGACGCCCTTCACCTCCATCGCATCGCCGCCTGACTTCCCGCACGGAACGTCGCCCTGTAGACCGACCACGCCGACGCCACTCGCCAGTCACCGTCCCATCTACCGTCTCCACCACCCATACACCCACAACTGCCTCGCCTACTGTCTCCGCCACCCATGTCCCTGTTGAACATGTAACTTTTGTGGTCTCACTCTCTTCCATCAGCGCTTCGGACGAGTTCCATTCCGCAGACGAAGACGCGGAATGGCTCGACTTCAAGCGCCGGGTCGGCGCTAAATGAAGGGAGGGTGTGTCGGGGCGTGGCCCCGCGCACGTCTCGGCCCGCGCGGCTCGCTCGCTGCCCGCCGCCTTCCTCCAACCAGCCGGCCTTGTCTCCCTCTCCTCCTCCGCATGTCGCTTCCGCTATCACCATGTAATACATGCTTTAACCAGAATCATGTGTCACAAAGGGATCACACAGCATGGACAGGGAATACGAGTTAGTGCCGTGTCGCGGACACGACACTCCCGAACCGACGACATGCCTGTCAAAGATACATGAAATTCTGTTGAATGCACCAAAAACCGATTATCCCAATAATATTTTATTTCATTTCAACGTACGCCTCAGCACAAAAGGCTTAACAATCGTCCTCCTGATCGATCTTCCCAGTTTTCCGAGGAACGACTGTCTAGTGCAGATCTGCTTCACGTAGTCGGAGTTCAACGTTTGATTGGCCGACCATCTGAGATTCTCCACTGGTTGCAGCATATTTCTCAACAGTTCGAATAGGGGCTTGTCGTAGGAGAGCTTATTGAAGAGTGGGCACTTCTTGGGGCTATGAAGCCAGAGAAGGAATTCGACGTTGGTGGTGGTGGGGCTCTTCCAGGGATAGCGGCCAATGTAGAGAGTCATGATGGTGTAGCCGAGGGCCCAGATGTCGTCGCGAGTCGCGAACGTCGACTTCTTCGCCCACTTCTCCGGGCTGAAGTACCTAGCTGTTCCTCTTCCGTTGTAGGCCTTGATCTCGATCCCACCGCGATCGGTCTTCATCTTCCCGGCGAGACCGAAGTCGCAGAGTTTCACAGTGGTCTTGTCGAAGAAGAGAATGTTCTCGGGCTTGATATCAAAATGAACGATTCCGCGTGAGTGGATGTAGGCGACGGCGGAGAGTAGTTGGCAGGAGATGTGATGCTTCAGTTGGGCAGACGCCATTCCCATGTCGAAGGAGATGAATGAGTGGAGATCGCCGCCTTGGGCGTGTTCCATGAGGAAGATGTGGAGCTTCTCGTGGGTAAAATGCTCCAAGAAGCCGATAACATTAGGGTGGGACAGTTTCTTCCAGGTGTCCAGTTCCTGAGTCACTGATCGAGATTCGCTCGGATTCTTTGGGCAGACGACTTTCATGGCGATCTTCTCTCCGGTGTGGCGTTTGAAGGAATAAACGACACCGAAGGCGCCAGCTCCGAGCTTTCGGTCCTTGAGGAAGATGACTCCTTTGTAGTAGAGATCGCGGGGAATGCTGTCCTCGAAGGTGTGCATAGGGCGAGTGTCAACAGTCATATTTGAGTGCTGAGATGCTACTTTTGGTGGAGAAGGGGACACCTGCATCCCTTAAGGAAAAACTGATGCAATGCAAAAATGTTTAAGCATTGCGTTGCTTATTGGCATCGCTTATATAATTTTATTTTTCGTAGTTTGTGTAATGTTGAGACCCATGTTCGGGCTCTTCGATAGTAAGATCTCTTCTAAAGAGACCCATATCGCTGATAGATCTCTTCAAAGTCACTTATCCGTTAACTACCGATATTGACACAATACATATGTACATATGTATTGTGTCAATACATATGTATGCATCTT
Source organism: Steinernema hermaphroditum (assembly GCA_030435675.1). NCBI lineage: Eukaryota > Metazoa > Nematoda > Chromadorea > Rhabditida > Steinernematidae > Steinernema > Steinernema hermaphroditum. The sequence goes on from CM059623.1 coordinate 2,089,055, forward strand.
TGTTACAGTCGACTTTCTTTGGGCCTACGGCTTCCGCGGAGTTCTCGAAGATTTTACGGATGAACAAGTGGCTGTTTGTAGAGATTCTTCTAAAGGAAATTGGAGGGCTTCGCTTCTTCGTTGAAGAGACTCGATGTTCTTCAACGGCGGGAAGTGGGTCTCTCAAGACGACGACGGCTCTCCTGGAATGGCGACCTTCCTCTCGATGGAAAGGGTGTCGTGGAGTTCGACGTGAGGATCCACGGTAGCCGGTTGTAGTTGACAAAGGGTCGGTTCTCGGCGGCGTCCTCGGAGGCGTCTTCTGATTACGTCTCTTCGGGATTTGGATGGGAGATGGCCGCGTCGAAGGCTTCTGGGTTCCCTTCTTGTCGTTGAACAGCTTGTCCAGTCGTTCCTCGATCGTCTGGGTGGTAGTCGCGTCGTCGGTCTTCGTGCGGAGCTTCAGATCGTCCTTGTGGTGATCGCATCTCTTAGCGTTCTTCGCGCTCTTAAGAGCGGTGACGGCCGACCCGAGTATTGCCGTGGTGAGCGGTTCCAAATCAACCTGAACGGGCATTATGTATATGTAGTGGAGGACGAGATCGATGACTGGGGTGGTCCATGCACGTCAGTTTTCCGTCATGTCGACACCTCCCAATAATCGGTGAGTATGCGCGAATGTTGGCATCGGGTTTTTTTTTTGTTAAAAAACGTCAGTTATCGCGAAAGCGACAAAAGAATCGAGGACCGCTACGTCACAGATCGATGGAGGGACCGAAGAAGCGGCCGACACCACCAGGGCCTTTTCCGCCACCACCGAGAAGAAGAACGCCGACTTCGAGACGCCACTGCCCCGTCGGAATCCCACGAAACCTTCGCAATCGGCACGACACAGCTGACGCTACCAAAAGCAAACGGAATCATCTTCCATGTCCGTCTTCTACACGTGTTCCTGCTGGTGCTGATGGAACGCGATGTTAATAAAAACCACTTCCTCATTGACTTTCCTTTTTCTTGACGGAATACAATAAATAATGGGTAGGAACAAGGAGTAAAATTACGGCTGGAATGAAAGTTTACGGCTACCGTGGAATACAATAAAAGACAGCTAGATAAAAGTTAACAATCATAGTCCGTGATGGGAATCGAACCCGAGCAACAGGAATGCTCTGAAACATTTCCGATTGGAATTATTCTGAGTCTTCGTGGACGGAGAGAAGAACATAAACCCGGCGACTCTCCATTTATAAGCATGGAATATAATCATAAGCTCAGCATAGCGAATATTGAAAGAGGTGAATAATATTTACGAATTTTTGAATAAGAATGTGAGCTTCGTACAAGGGGTACCAGTGAGAGCGAATTTTTGCACAAGAACGGGTCAGTCTTCTGTAGAGCGGATTTTTGTTATCGTACAAGGGGTACCCAGTGAGAGCGAATTTTTGCACAAGAACGGGTCAGTCTTCTGTAGAGCGGATTTTTGTTATCGTACAAGGGGTACCCAGTGACAGCGAATTTTTGGATGCCAAACAAGAGGCCTTCTATGTGGCGAATTTTTGGACATTTATTTAATACACACGTTTCATGAGCGTTGAGTGTTTGTACAAAGCAATAGGTGACGTACACCAAATGTAAGACTCATATGTTATGCACAGATAAGTTTGCAGGACAGAGAATATTATCCGAAGTAATACAACCTTTCGAGAATTCAGAGGCCACTTTTTTGAAAGTCTTTCATTCGAGAACCTGTTGGACAAACTGAACCTCATGAGCGATGTTTCTGACAACTTCCTCTAGCAATCAGTGAATCGAATTTTTGTGTAGCGTATTGCTGTTCTATTGTTTTGCTAAACTAGAGGATTGACATTGATGTTTTTGCTATCCAAAAGCACTCAAAATGTCGAACGCTCAAAATTGTAAAATCTGGCTGAATTCTTGCGTCACGATTCTTTAAAGGTTGGAAAATATTTATTTAACAGACAGCCAAATTTGTTTACACGGCAATTATCTAGGATTGTCACGAAAACACTATAATTTAACCTTTGTTTCACGGACTCCCACTTCAACAATGAACTTTACGCTCAAGACGGTTGAGAGCCATCAATGGAATTTCGCATAGAACACGGATCACTAAGCTTAATGGAGTGAGTACTCGTCCAAGCACATGACATTGTCTCTTTGCCGAAAATTCATAAATCACTCTTTTCAAAGTGTTTCATTTCAGTACCTGACAGTGAATCAGTGAACCGAATTTTTGTTTGTTGTGCTTTGTTGTGCAAAATATACTACTGTTCTCTTATTTTGCTGAATTGGGGATTGAGATCGACGTTTTTGCTGCCCAAAAGCATTTAACATGTAGAACGCTCAAGAAGGCAAGGTGTAGCCACAGTTCAGTCACAGTTCCTCGAACCGCGGACAATATGTGCTCTTCACACACCCAAATCTGTTTGCATCGCAATTGTCTAAGATTGCCACGAAAATACTGTAATTTAACGTTTATTTCACTGATTGACAGTTCAGCAATGAGCTTAACACTCAAGACGGTTGAGAGCGATCAATGGAATTTCGCATAGAGCACGGATCACTAAACTAACCTAATCGTTGTCTATCAGCGAAAGAAAGAATCGTCTAATCTACTCGTGTAACCACATGACATTATCTCCTTGTTCACCTCTCCTCAACCCTTTCGTTTTTTAACTAGCACCCTCATCAACAGATCTTGTCCAACAGCATGAAGTGCAATCATAGAACTAATACAGATAGAACTAATACTGCGATATGTGGAAATGAAATATTTTTGAACATCAGATTATCAAGCTTGACCTACGATTATTTCAAGAAGCGAATGTTTTACAGACTGCTATTGCATATGATTCTACAGTGTGATTTTACGTTATCCCGCATGGCCCGATCAGAAGCATTCTACGACCCGGATTGGCGGACACTGTCTACGGATTCTAATATTGGGCAACCTTTGGGAGCGGATAGACAGCGCTTTATAGGTTCCACATACAGTTTCCCTGTGAAAAATACTGGACAGGTGTGACTCTTGACAGACTTCGGGGAAAGAGATGCACGGCATGTGGCAGGCGAAGAAACTTGGTATATTCTAGTCCTTTATTTCTATTTTGCGCTATTTTTGCACACCCAATCATCGTTTTCTATCAGCGAAAGGAAAAAATCGTTTAATTTACGTTATTTTTGCGGTGACACGAGTGAGTCCACCTACCCTGTCTGCGCACTTTGGCAGAATCACTGATCCCATCTCTTGGGACTCCGGATGAGATGGGGCTCCTGTTCTCACAAGCCGGTTTACTTTTGGCTAACAAACTGAAATCTAGGTTGTTAGTGGAGTAATTTTTGGTAGGATCCAATACACTAGAATCAGGTCTGGAAGATGGCAACGTTTCTATTGGCATATTCTACAAACTGTCACGATACGTTCTACCGTTTGGGTAGCTGTAAAACGTCTCGCACAAAAATAAGGGTGTTTATTTCGACTATTCGAGAAATCGTCGGGTTTGCATCCAATCCTAGATGGGAGCGTTCAACTGTTCAACTGTTCGTAATACCCTCGCTGAACTGGAGAATTTTAAAGAAACCTTCTTGTGTCTCATAATTCCACTTCAGCTTTGTTTGTTGCATTTCCAATCCCAAACGGCTGAATAGGCTGATAAGTGAGTAAGTATATTCTCAACTGGAACACATAACTCTCATAACTTGTGCTTACGTTGCATATAATATCCAACAGCGACAGAACATATTATAGATAGGTCAAAGAAATGATGGCATAACCGAACAATCAATGAGTTTTGGTTGACATTTCTATGTTGCAGAGCTAATTTTTGAAAGATAGGCTTTGATACCTTCAGATATTTTGGTCGATGTTTTCCAATAATCCCAACAATCTACAGTTTGAAAGTACAAATTTTTGCCACTTGAGTCCGAGCGACTTTTTATCATAATCACAGCGTGGAATTTTGTTCATAGCTCTTTCCTCGTAAATTTATATCGTAACTTCCTCGCATTTTTGTACACAGTACCTCTTCAGTACGTGCCTATATTTGATTATCTTTTACCTTCGACATATTTTGGATTAACTGCACTGTGCACAAAATTTTAGGTTACTTGACTTTGGCTTTCTGAATCAACGGCTTTGCACGATACAAATGAAATTTACCAAATGAAAACTACGGGATATCACAGATTTTTAGTAGTTAGTGTATAATAAGCCGTCATTCCGAATGGTACATTTTTGTGTGACTGTTAAGAAGAAGTTTCTGATTTCGTAGGATATTTTGTAATGCACCCTGTGTACTGGAGCGTAATACACCACCGTCAATGCTGCGAACGCGTGTGGTTCGTAGGCTTAGCGAGCGTGGATCACCGTCGCTCTCAGTGAACTGGCAGTTCAGTGGTGGTGAAGATGGGATAGACGTGAAACAGTCTTCACGTCTACAGGGTCACGCACGTCTTCGATAGAGAGAGGGAATCGACGTCAAGCGGCATCTGAAATGGGGATGCCAGAGGTGATATTCAGTCCTCGGTCTCAACATCACTGTCCTTTTTGTAGCGCTCGATTCCTTTTAAGCGGGTTGTGGGACCTTTCGTTTGTGTTGGTGGCAATCGACCGGATCCGTTCATTCTCTAAGAAATGACTTGAGTGGGCGGTCGATCTTTGGCCGCACCAAGCATAAGCAACATAAATGGCATGTGATAGGCGACAATGGCGGAACGGTCCTCAATTGACACCATTTTTTCTGAAGTGAATAACAGAGAATAACAGCGTGAATAGCAGTAATAATGCAGAATGGCACGACAAACATGGATAAAACAACAGGAGCCCCGTAAGACCAAAAAAAAGTGGGAAAAAATCAAGTTTTTTTTCCGCGTCACAGTATTTTCTTGACACCCTGTACACCTCCCAACGCAAAGCATTCCTTGAAATTGCGGTATTCCTTTTGACTGATTTGCGACTTAAGGGTCTTTCTCTTCTTTGTCGAGTGCTTCGAAGGCGTTCCGTAGGTAAGTGCCTTCCGATTCTCCCATCTGACTACAGCATTCATGGAGGTAGTCCAAAGTAGTCAAAAGCCCGTCGTCCTGTAATAACATTCATGAAATATTTGTTAGAAACGACCAGAACATACGAAAACAAATGGGAAGGCCGAACGCGGCTGTTTGACGAGTTTCACGAGTTTCACGAGTTTATTTCTCGTATCTAAGGCTTACGCCTTGCGAGACGTCATATATATGCACAAGAAACACATTATCACTCCGTAGTCGCCGGTCTTCTTCTGACTTCGGCACATCAGAATAGAGCACGGCGATCCCATTAGTGTGCGCGGGCATCAGAGAGGCGAAGAGCTGATTCCGGAGACGGTGGAGCACAGGAAACCCATCTTCAGCTCAGGTGGCGGCGCGGACGTCGGAGTTGAGGAGCTTCTTCGGCGGCTTCCGCGGGCGGCACGAGTGAAGAACAGGCATGCAGGCGAAACGCGTTGTCAGAGCACAACAGGCGAACCGGGAACCATTAGGGCAGCTGGCGGCGTGGACTCGGAGTTGCAACGCCTCTTCGACTTCTCTGGTGGCGCGGGTGGAGTCGGGCGGCAGTGACGGGCTTCTTGGCAAGACGGTGGAACTACGGCTCCCTGGTGTTCCAGGCCTTCTGGGAGCCGGGGCGATCACTATGCAACCAACAATGACGGCCGAAAACGACCGCTCACTCAACTCAATCGGCTCAGACAGCCTCAGAGAGAGCGAGCGGACGACCCGACCGATCGCTGGGGGCACAAATTACCCGGCTGTTTGACAGGAGATGGGAATAGGTGGTCGTCTTCTTGACCACAGTCAGTGTGGCCCAAGTTGCGCAAGGCCTCCTTGACGCCCATTCGGCTGTTGAATATTTCGGTCTCGAATCGCTGAAGGACGTGCTCGATGCCGAAGCGGTATTCGAAGCGGAGAAGCACGTCGAACGCCGTGAAGAATGTTCGCGCGCACTGAAAGAAGCATTGTATCTCAAGACCAGGTGCACAAACTTACTCCTTGGTGCGACTCATCATCCAAGTTCACATCGATGTCGGAGGCGACAATATCCTCGAGGTGACCACGAAGGAACTGCAGTTTCTCAAAGCGTTTATCCATGTCGCGAAGCTTTTCCTCGAGCTGATGAGTCTGCCGCCGAGAAGTCTCCAGCGCGATACGATCCAAGGCCCATTTGAGCTTTTCATCGGACAACGACGAATCCAGTAATTCCTTGGCCCAATGGTTGGCAACCTTCGCTGCTACTTTCTTTCGCCGTTCCATATTCTTTTGCCCGATCCGCTAGAACCTCATTAGCAACTTTGATGTCATTATTGGCGAGCTTCGAGCTCTGTTCGGCCGCCATTAGTTTTGCAATCAGCTTTTGCAGATCGTCCTCTTCATGTCCTGGGCATTAAACAAGCGTCACATAACGACTTAACAACTGCTCACCTTCTCCAGCAGTGGTCGTCTGAGTGGGTCCATCATTTTGGACGTCCTCTGGTCCAGGATTCACTGAAACTCGTCCACTGAAGTCCCTGCAGGATATCTCAGACCTACCGGATGGGTCCTTAACCATTGGGTGACAACCGTAGCCAACAGAAAGGAACAGAGCCAGGACAACGTAGACGTACTTCATTGTGGGAAGACCTGATGATATGCTCTTCCTACTCTTAGCGCCATTTATATTACTTTGTTTCTAATGGGCGCATAACCTGATTCCTTTGTCTTGTGAATTTTCAATATTGATATTTGCGAACGGTGTGCTTTTTGCTTTGGCGCGCACGGCTGATTAATGATAATTTCTCACAACTGAGATCAGTTTTACGGATGCTGAATTGCGATATCTGTGTCTGCCGCCTGTAGACTTTTGGAAGAGGAAAGTTTTTGGAATAAAACCCTTCCAGGCGAACCATAGGTTTTCCGGCGTGGGCACAGTACAGCAGTCGGGTGGTCCATTGATCAGATCACTCAGATGCCCCAGAGATCCATATCAAGATATGAGACCGAGGACGTCGCTGTCCAAGATGTCCAAAATGTGTGTTCGCACTGGAGATATGTGATCTACCGTCACCGTCCTCGCTACAATCGATGGCAACGGAGACCACTCATTGGGGACATTTGGAAGATGACCGACGATTACGGTACTTTTGAATTGTATTATGATGATGCTCTGGGTGGGTAGCTTTGATATTTCATATTTCACCTGATCTGGTTGTTTGCAAATCAGAACAGTTTTTAAAAGGATCACACAGGTAAGAATTGTTAAATACAACTTTCGACGCTTTTTGAAGCACCTTGGAGGTGTCCATAAAGTGTAATACATGTATGAATTTCGATCGCACAATTTCGGGACACTTAACGATCTTTTCTTTATTTGCATTAGTTAATGGCCGACGCAACCGCCGTCGTATTTTTACAACCCTCCGTTCGATGTCCTTCGATTTGTCTTAATGTGCTTCGTTCATATTTTTGTTGTCCATCGCATGACCGCCATTTTTCTTAGAAGGTGGAAAGTTTAAATTTATCTTTTTGACCGTACGAACGATTTTGGATTTCAATATGCTTCATTTTTTTTGAAATGACATCGCGTGTTTTATGCGTATTTCGGGAAATTTGAAAGATCTCCTAGGAATTCCAGCTTAATATGGGTACATATCATGTCATTTTATTTGGTTCGTCACTAATTTTTATCGCGCAATCCCATGACGGTATCTTCCATCTCTTCTATGTCATGTTAAGCGATTTATAATTTGTCTTTGTAGTGGTAAAATCATTTTTGTACAGTGCATGCAGTTCTACTCTTTGCTTGGGTGGTGCATGTCCAGCGGCTACTCAGTTCAGATATAGAAACAACTATCGAAAGTGGAGCGCTTTCTTCGCTACTCACCTTTTCTTTCTGGGGCACTCCTGGCATAACACACCTGTGGGGAAGCAGAACGGCCTTGGGAGCAACGCAAAAACGGACAAAGTTGTCGGGTTCGGATGCTGTCCGCTTTCTGACAATCCTCGGGTCTCAAAGCCATTGCATTCGGTTTCACGTTTTCAAGACCATATAGTCATTGGTCTTGGTTCTTCTTGTTTTTATTGAACTTTAACCCAGTAAACAGAAGGATTACCTGTTGGTCCCGAAGACATGTTGGCGGTACTGTAGAGCTTTGCACACACTTTCTTTACAGGGGATTTTTGCACTTTCTTATACAAGACTAAAATTTAACATAAGGCTACAATTAAAAAAACTAGGATATGGATTAGCTTCCAGCGGAACTCTTCAAAATCTTGCATTTTTGCTGGTGGACCACACGGACCACGTGAATCACAAGAAGAAGGCTGATATAGTGACGTACTTTTGTCCCTTCCTATGTTATTCGTTTGTTTAAGTTTTTCGTGCTTTTCAAAATAGGAATAAATCTGTATTTTTGACATTTTGTTGTGATATTTCCACAGGACTTTTAATTTCCTTCAGTCCGAAACGATTGCATCAACGTGTTTCTCCGAACGATTATTGGTCCATTATTAATCGACCACCATTTATGTAAACAAATAGTCTTGTTTTCTTTTAAAACATGTAGGAGTTCTCGTGATCCAACAGCGTTATCGCATAGGATTTGAATTTTTGAAGTAAGGGCAGCGTTATAATAAGATAATGCGCCATCGTTGATGTCGTCAAGCTTATGGTTAGATTACTTGTGTGATATTTCCACAGGACTTTCCATTTCCACAAGCTTATGGTTAGATTACGGAGCAGGTGTTTGACATTGTGTTTTCCTGTGTACAATAAAAAAACGATAAAAAGGATAACATACCTGTTTAGTATGTCCAGAGTGTCCGATATTTTTTGTAGGAAGTACACACTTTAGTAGGAGCATTACTATGGCAGACTTCAACCAAATCGACGGAAACAACTTTAAATGTTCGACCCTTGTTTGTTCGACCGATTCGCAACGAAAAAACGATCTGCAATGGTCGTTTGCGATTCTGTCTAGACGATCTTCTAGAAGGTCTTCGTTGGTAGCTCTTGTAGACAATATACAGTGTTTTTCAGTGTTTACGGACTTTTTTGGATTTTAAACGCTTTTTTACTGCTAACGCCGAGCAGTCTCTTTTGACTTTTGTGAGTTCTTTTAACCGTCAAACTTTTGACTCTTATACTCTTCCAAGCGTACCTCAATTTCCACGTCAACAATGAGAGCTACACACTTAGAGATCTTAATCTTAAATTAAGGTAGATCCTCTCTTATTCGCACTGTTTGTCTTTCATCACTTTAATCACTTAGTCTTCAATCTTTGGTGTCATTTAAAGGTTGTAAATTCATGCATCCCTTAATGACCACAGTTTTTCCGTTCCAAAACGTGTCCACAATCCCCCGCATGCCTTAACCCCATAAAAAGTGCCCTTTCCCCACCAACGGCTTTTCCGTCTCATCAACATCGTCATCACCGCTCCCCGGCAACCAAATTATGGCCAGTTTCACGTCACATTCGATCATCTCCCCTCCGCTCCCCTCCACTTCGGCGGCGGTGCCCCTCGTCCACCCTCCGTCCATCGTCAACGACGACCGACCCACGGATCCTCCGTCCACACAGTGGAACGCACGTCTTCAGCGTCTGGCGCCCTCCACACCGCTGCGTTCCATGTAGCCGCGTCGATCGATGTGTCGCTGCGGCGGGTGGGCGGTCCGGCGACGTCGCACGACGTCGCGGCCGAAATTGTTTACGCGTCGCGAAATCTGACGATCGGCCGGCCGCGTGTACATTTGGGACTGGGAAGTTGTTGATGCCAAGAGGGTCTTGGTCCCTTGAAGCGACTAAGAGGGTTCGGGGAAGCAAGCTGTGTGGGAAACAAGCAGGAAATGGCGGACAAAAGCATGAAAGTTCTACATCAGCTGCAGTCAAGGTTAGGGGCAACAATGGCGGCGCCGATCTCTGAACAGATAAGAGTCACGTGAGGGGGTGCATTTTTTATGGGACGCACGACTGTGTTTTTCCGGGTGTGGAAGATTTTGTTTGGACCACTAGCAGTGGTCGACATACTCCATTATATTAAAGAGTTTGTTGATCAATTCATTCAATTTCATTCCAAATTCGATTATTTTTGCAATTAGACTGAGACAACATTGGTCATTTGAGGGCGCCCTGGACTTAACATACTATGTGAAATATTTGCGGTGGCAATGTTGCAGATCAACATACATAAAAGTTGTGATACGATGAAGATCGGGAAAAAACAAAGTGGACGTCGATCAGATAAGGATTACGCGAGAAGGTGTATTTCTTACAACCTCGGCTTTGTTTTTTTTTGTTTAAAGTACAAAGAGTGGTGTTCTTCATTGAGTTGTTCTTGGCATTGTTCTTTATTCGAGCCGGCGTTCTTTAAGGAACAGCCAATACACAACCCACCCTATTTTTTAAGAAAACGCCAGTGTGAAAGAACGGCTCTTCCTGCCTATATTTGCAGATGTTTCCGAGGTCATCCCTACAAACATCCCAGTATTTTATACCACAACGCTCTTCGTCTCAACATGTTGGCCTATCTTCACTCTATCTGATTTACACTTGTCTCTTTCCACTCAGAACTCTACGGGCTCATTTCTACTTTACAGAAATAGAGGCCAAATGTTGAAAAGTCACACTTCAGCAATGGTGCCTAAGCAAGAAATAAAGGTGCCTAAGACCTCACATTTTCAACTTGACCCTTAGAAAGGCTCTCCACTTTGAGCTGAGAGATTCCCGTTTAAAGGATCAGATAACACTCTCTTCGGCCTATCTCAGTGTCGTCCACATTGGACCACATATGACGACACCAGAGGAAATCACTCAGATACAAAAGCCGAAAATTGGACCAAAAACATTTTTAAACTCCGCATATAGTACAAACGAGCTCTCTGGCTTGAGAAGCGGGCTGTGTCCAGCAGAGTCCAAATAGACCTCACATTTTCGAGTTGACCTCCAGGATGGCCTTCCACTTTGTGTTGAGAAATACCTTTCCCTTTATAGCACTCTGGAGTGGGGGTGGAATGAAATGACGCCAGAAATGACTGTTAGCTTTCTAAGTCTTACCATTATCTGTGCTCATCTACAAATGACGACATCAAAGGAAACCACTCAGAATAATATAAAGAGGTCGAAATCATTTTATGACTCCAAACTCGGCTTTTTCTACGGCTGTTTACATAATCAATTGGAAACGTGGTGATCGGAGAAGTCCATCTTTTTCAGTCGATTTCACCGTGTTAATAATGTATGTGTAGCAATTTTTAGCTGGTTCTGAGACACTTAAAATGAATTTGGCCTTAGATTTTCATTGACGATCACAGAAACTCGTATTTCACTCAGATTTACAGATTTATTTTGCGATCTCAGTATTCCACTCAATAAGGCTAATTGTTTGATATGGTATTCGTGCAAATTTAAGAACAAATCCGCGAATGAGAGGCTTTTGGAAAAGCTGATTAGAACGGGAGGAAAACATCTGCTGACATTTATTTTTTAAGATTGCTGATGTTTCAACCATATTCAAGGAATCAATAAAGATTCTTTGGAACTAGAGATTCCAACTGAGCCGGAGCCGGCTCAGCTCAGTTGGCTGCAAGCCGAACCTATCAACATAGTGGAAAATTGATGCCTTTCATGGGGACCGGTGCGGAGAGATCGAAGACGACTAGAGACAAAGGGCATTGAGCCAATTTCTAATTATTCAATTCCCTCTCGTTGTGGTGTGATCGTAAATGGACAAAATTCATCACCTAAATTAACATTCTTAGAGTCTCTGTCATCTCTTTTCCCGGTCGTTGGCAAAGAAGAGTTGTCATTTTGGAGTGGATAAGCTATAGATCCTGCAAAATCTAGGATAATCAGCTGTGGTAAATCCTTAAAAACCTAAAAATAAGAGATTCTCAGATATCAGGTAACCGATAATTTTGTCAAAAATTTGGCTTCTAATAGCCGGAACAGCCCAACATCATCGGCTGTACAACAATTAATGAAACAATGAAACAAAAGAAACAAGTTTCCCAATATATGTTGCCGGGTCCCAGCTAGGTTCGGCTTGCAGCCAACTGAGTTTGTTCCCTTCTGGTCATGCTGTGCTGAGAATCGAAAAAAGCTTTCCTACACCCATTTATAAGACGTTGACAGCAATGCCGTTCTGAGATAATGACTTCGCAAAAGTAACAGGAAACGTGCTAAAGCTTCTGGACAAATTCAACGAGAGGTCTATTTTTAGAAACGAATCTTTCGGAACTGTTCACAGACAATGATTTCCATCGCGTCACCCCATGAGAACTCGACGACGACCTTGATGGTCAATGAACTGGTTCCAGGTGGAAATATAGTCGTCAACCACAGATACATGTGAGAGAATCCGATTGAAATCAAATCTTGGAAAAATCCATATAATGTCAGTCTTTCCCACATTTCTAGTCCACCTCAGAGGCTATTTAGAGCGTAGTTAAGATATTTAATTTTATGGCCTATTATTAATGTCGCTGGCGATCGGTCATCCGTTCGCTCTCCTATGAATGAGTTGAGTGAGCGGTCGTTCTTGGCCGCCGTCGTTGGCATAAATATTGGCTTCCAAAAGTCCACAAGAACACGCGTAGTTACGCTCAGCTAACCAAGAAGCTCTTCACCCGTCGAGAAGTCGAGCCCAAGAATCGCCGATTGGATTAAGGTTGACCTGCATTCTTCTCGATCTTCATTCTTGCAGGTCCAAACCGTACTGAACTGGCAAGATCTGACAGGATTTCCGGCTAGTAGTTCAGGGCACAATTTCAGGAATTGGGCTGGCAGACACGTTCGCAACGCTGGTGATTAGCCATATCTTTAGGGTTTTTCGATCGTCCCGGTGGCAGGAAATGGCAACACTTAGCAATAGCCTCCTCAAAACACAATCCTTACAGTTCCCTCACATCTTGCGCTAGACGTAAACACTATGAAATTAGATGTGCTAGGTCACGTGCCGCTCCAAAAGGGCATAATCACAAACACTTCACACGAAATCTCGCGGACGCCCCCGGTCCCGCACCGACTTCCCTGCGCAGTAGAGTGCGGGACTTCGAAAACGCCATGGAAACCCCGTTTTCACACTTTAGTAATTTTGTTAGCATTTCCTCACCTTTTACGTCGATTTTCGATTTATATTATGACTGTTTTTGGCATCGGAATAAACTTCATAACAGCTCCGCGTGCTTTCGTCTTTCGTGGACACTCTCCTCAGTAGATAGCCTCTCCTCAGAATCAGTAGCTTCTTTCAGTGTCCAGCCATGTTCGGACAGAAGAGTCAAGCCTCATCCAGCGCGCCGGCCTTCTCCTTCTCGACCCCGACAGCCAGCGCCACCTCGGCACCTTCCAGTGGCCTCTTTGGAGGCCCCGCTGCCGCTTCGACCCCTGGAAACACGTCCCTCTTCGGCACTCCCAGCTCCACTATGCAGCTCGGATTTGGACAGTCCACTCCGACCACTGGAGGACTCTTCGGCTCTTCGACGCCGGCGAGCACCGCCGCTCCCGCCGCTTCCGGTGGTCTATTTGGAGCAGCCGCCCCAGCAACTGCCGCTCCAACGTTTGGACAGTCAACGGGAACGGGCCTATTCGGATCTTCGGGAAGTACGACTTCCGGATTTGGTGCCGCTCCCAGTGGAGGAGGACTCTTCGGCTCCTCTACAACTGCAGCTGCGACAACGAAGTCCGGATTCTCGTTCTCAAACGCCCCGGCTGCCACTTCTACCGCTCCATCGCTGTTCGGCGCCGGTGGCACAGCGTCTACTGGAAGCGCCGGATTCGGCTTCGGTGGCGCGGCTCCCGCAGCGACAACTGCTTCCAGTACATTCGGTTTCGGCGGATCTACCGCCGCAAAGACGACCACCGCATCTTCTGGCCTCTTTGGCGCAGCACCTGCGGCATCGAGCACTACAGGAGCTGCCGGGTTCGGCTTTGGAGGAGCTGGTGCTACTTCTACCACGGCGGCAACTACCGCTGCAGCTCCAGGAGGATTCGGCTTCGGAGGCGTCTCATCGACCACCACGACCGCAGCCTCCGGTGGACTCTTCGGCGGCGCTGCTGCCGCACCCACTTCTACAGCTGCTGCTCCAGCGTTCGGTCAGTCGAAAGGACTATTCGGTGGCTCTACCACCGCTGCCACTACTGCTGCTTCGACTGGACTCTTTGGCGCCCCAGCCGCCGCAACAACCACAGCTTCCACTGGGCTGTTTGGCGCTGCGAAGCCAGCAGCAACGACTGCTGCCGCCCCAACTGGATTGTTCGGCACCACGGCTACAACGGCCGCGCCAGCTACCCCGACTGCCGGACTCTTTGGTACACCGAAAGCCACGGCTGCTGCTCCTACTTTTGGGGCCGCCGCTCCAGCCGCTTCCACTGGCACAGGACTCTTTGGAACGCCCAATGCGGCGAAGCCAACAACGTAAGTTCATTTGAAAATGAGATAGAAGGCGCCAGCTCATATACCCCCTAAAGAATCTTCCATGTAGAGCCCGTAGTAGAGCCCAATTAGCTATGGAAGAGAATCTTAATAAGGTGTGCAGTGTAGCCTAGATGTCTTGGGGCATAGGAACATGGTCACATCATAGAAATATCGATCCCTAAACCCCTTAATGATTTTAATATAAAACGAGAACTTTCGCGAACCACCAGGACCACCTCCAAACCTCCATTTTAGGGCTACTGCCGCTCCGTCTCTGACATTCGGTGCTCCAGCCACCACAGCCTCTGCGCCAGGAACTGGACTTTTCGGAGCGGCCGCTCCAGCTCCAGCCGCCGCCACCACCGCCCCTGCCACCGGACTCTTTGGCACCACTCCCGCTGCCACGACGGCTACAACCACTGCACCTGCGGGAGGACTGTTCGGAGCAGCTGCTGCTCCAAAGCCCGCTGCCGCCCCGGCTACAGGACTCTTCGGCGCTGCGGCTCCTGCCGCATCAGCTGCAGCTCCCGCCACTGGTGGATTATTCGGCGCTAGCGCGGCTACCACGACAGCTTCTGCTCCGGCTTCCGGACTCTTCGGAACCCCAACCGCTACGACGACCGCTGTCGCTCCAGCTCCGACTGGACTGACCTTTGGAACCCCAGCTGCCAGCACCGCCGCCTCGACGACTGGCCTCTTCGGAGCGGCTGCTCCAGCGACGTCAGCTCCCGCTGCTGGACTCTTTGGCGCCCCTGCAGCCACGACAGCCACTACCGCCTCCACTGGCCTTACCTTTGGAGCGCCGTCCACGACCGCCGCCGCAAAGCCGACCACTTCGACAACAGCCACAAGGCACTTACCTTTCCTATTCTTAAAACTCGTCATCGATGAACTTTCAGTGGTGCTGCAGCTCCAACTCTCACTTTTGGCGCGCCAGCGGCATCGTCCGCTGCTCCACCAAGCCTCTTCGGCACTTCTATCGCCACGTCGGCCGCTGCTTCTTCCACCACTGCTCCCACCACTACATCGACTCTTCTTCTCGGAGCGACCACCAGTTTGACGGCGGCCACTACAGCTAGGGCTGTACCAGCGCAAACGTAAGTTTTCTAGTTCACGGGAACTATGACGAACAGTAGTATAACAGAAAAAATAAGCAGATGTTGTGGATTGAGAGAGGCTGTGAGTATAGGCATCCATTTCAATCATATTTCTTTAGTCAAATTCGGAGCAAGGAGTGAGTTTGATGATAATCTAGATGAAGGGCTAGGCTGTAACACAATCAAGGTCAAGGACGGAAAAAGCGCGGGATTTTTATTTTAAAGAGCGAACAGCTAGTGATTATGGTTATGAGTCGGTTCCTATATGCCCCATCATTATATTTTGAAGTGTGTCGGACTGATCTTCTTTCAAGACACGATATTCCAAACCTTATTCGGTCACCAAAGCTAACATTTGACCTACAGCCCTATTCTGAACCAGATTACCAGTGTAAACCTTCAGCGCCAAAATGACGATGAAAGAGTTGGAGCAGATGCTCCAGATGATGGTTTGCGAGTATGAGGAGCAGGAACGGAGCTTCATGGAGAAGGTGGTCGAACTGAACGCTTACGACGCTGTTCTACGTGACTCGAGACAGAAAGTAAGTCACTGCACTCATCCATATTCCCCACAAAACCGCCATTTTTAGGTATTTGAGCTAGTTGAAGAAGTAAACGGCATAGAGAAGGAGAAGGACCGTATCAAGGCCAACGTCGAATTCCTAGAGACCAAAGAGAAAGAGATGGACGAGATCGTTGTCGAGCTGGAGAAGGCGGTCGGGGTTTCCGACTGGACCGATGGATCCCAGGTCAAGCTGAACAGCTCTCTGATGCCTCCAACCCAGGCTGACAACCAGCGTCAGAGCATGATGCAGATGCAGGTCGGACTCGATGCCCAAATCAAGCAGGCCGATGACGATTTGGCCGACATTCTCGAACAGGTTAGCATCGTCAGTTAGCCTTATCTTTTCTATCTATTCATCTTCAGATTGCTGAGCTCCAAACCTTGGCACCCACATCGGTCGGCGACGATCCAGAAGAGCGAAACGCAGCTTTGGACCAAGTGCGCAGCATTCTCGACTACCAGATCACCGCGCTGCAGAATATTGACGACATGCAAGGTGACGTCACGAGAAAGATCGCTATGGTTGTGGATCGGCTGGAAGGTGAAGGAAAGCAATACTAAGAAACATCATCATTTCCGGTTCAATTTCTTGTTTTTGTTGTTGTTTTTTTTTCGAAATACGTTGTCGTGTCGTTAACAATGTGATGAACGAAAGTTTCGGTCCAAAAAATCTGCTGCAGTTATTTTTGTTTTCCACGGTAATTGGCGTGTTGACAGCACTTTTGGAAAGTGGGTGAGCAGAGATCGTCACGGGGGTAGAAAGTTGAATGGAGATCGAACATAAAGAAAACCTGTTTGGGTGCGTTCTCCGTTCACAGCCAACTCGAAATAGGGATGCATTAGTCGCCATGGGTAAGTATCGTCATCTGTTCAAAAACGAATGGGGATTCTCACAACAAGAAGCGTCAAGCATTGTTAAACGGTATTCGATTTCTTACGGTTATCTGTCTCAACTGGAAGTGCCAGTTAGCTTTCGAGACGATTTCTACATACCGGAAGCGGTCGGTTTCTGCTTCCCAGATCTGCATGAATTCCGTGTAAGAAGGGGCAAGACATAACTGAAATTGGGATAGGATTGAAAAAAAAAACAAATTTAAATATGTTGGAGAAGCGAGAACAAAAAATGTGAATCGCAAGGTGAGTCGAACCCGGGCCCCGAAAATGACAGCCAAGGCACTACCCAGTTTGATCACATAGCCATTTCCACTTTAGCTGGCACAGTTAGTTATAGATATATCGAGGAAACTTTCGGAGGGTATTTAATGGCCTGGTATGCGTATAAACTATCTAGACATAAACCTAAGCCAATTTGGTTAGACCTTGTGAGGCGTCCTTTTGGGGTTAACACTAATGAAGGCCTACCAGTTTGCCAATTTTCAGCTCGATCCGAGGCGGAAACGGTAGATCTGTATAAATTGCGATGCTTCCCATTAACCTCGCCAAGGCGATGCATTACAACCCCTAATGCATTTCTTTTTTTGTGTATTTAATCCCAATCGGGGCCTGAATCTATCATCAAAACACGAACATCTCAAAAATGACCGTAACTGCCCAGAAACCCCGCTACGACTGGTTCCAGACGGACCGCGCCGTCAATCTCACCGTGCTGCAGCGAGGCCTCTCCCAGGAAGACGTCAAAGTGGACTATGACGACTCGGAGCTGAAGATCTCCGCCAGAGGCGAGGAGATCTTCGCGGCGCGCCTCGCCCACCCCGTGGAGAAAATGAAGTTCTCACTGCAGGTGACCCCCCGGAAGGTGGAGCTGCAGATGCCGAAGGCAACGGCCGGTCGCTGGGAGCGGCTGGAGTGGAATGTGGAGCGGCCGAAAGGGCTGAAGACGCCACGCGACTGGAACCGTCTGGAGAAGGAGGCGATCGAGGAGGAGAAGCGCGAGGAGAAGGAGGACCACGGTGACACCGGTATGACGAAATCCCTCCGCGCGCTCTACCAGAGTTGTGACCCCGACGTGCAGCGCGCCATTATGAAGTCGTACGTGGAGTCCTGTGGCACCGTCCTCAACATGAACTGGGAGGAGGTGAAGAGCAAGAAGATCGAAGTCAGTGCTCCCGACGGCCTCGAGTACCGAAAGCTCTGAAGAAGACGATTGTGTTTCTTTGTAGTGGATAAATAAATTTTCTCGTCAAATTGATTGCTTTCTGCCTTTAGTCCGCGAGGTCTTGCATATCTTCCCCTTATCCACTACCGTAACCCCCAGTTCTGTCCCCCTCACTGTATTTGCCCCGGCTACCATCTCCACGGCCTGTGTACCCTTTAGACTGGGTCGCCGACCTCGACAGCGAGCCATTCTACTCGGCCGACGAGGACGCGGAGTGGCTGGATTTCAAGCGCTGGGTCGGCGCTGAATGAAGGGAGGGTATGTTGGGGCGTGGCCCCGCGCTCCCGCCCCGCGCGCGGACCGCTCCCGGCCCAAGTCAGTCCACTCACCGCTCTCGTCAAGAACCAGCCGCGCCGATCTCCCTTTTTAACGAGCGCAAGCTTAAAATTAGCGATGAAATTCCCGGTCCCGAAATCTTGCGCATCAAAAGTCGGGTCTGTAACCAAAAATAAGCAATTCTATTATACTCCTGCAAGAGAAACGTTAAATTAGAAGCAATGAGGTAGGTACGTATATGATGTTTTGCAAGAAGAATAACACTGCTCAGCAGGTTGGGGCCGTCTTAGGCCAGTTGGGAAGGTCCTTTCCGAAGTAGAAGAGGTGATCTTCGACGTTGAACTGCTGGATCGCGTCGAAACCACTTCGGTCCTCAGCCATGAGGCTGACAGTGAACTCAGCGCCCGGCTCCATCCCCTTCGGATACCACACCTCGTGACGGTGGTGGAAGGGTCCGTCGACAGGGCTGCCGATGGGTTCGACGGACGGAATCGCGGGCACCGGGTCGTGGATGTTGATGATGCGGAAGGAGAAGGGCACAAGACGGTCGTGGCCCTCGGCGAAGTAGCGGTCGCCGATACGGGGCTGGCCGAAGTTGATCATCTTGACCTTGTCGCTGGAACGGAATCCGTTTCCGACGACGGCGGCGGCGCCAAGAGACGCGAGGCCGCCGCCCAGGGAGTGGCCGACGCTCTGAAGGAACATGACTAACAACAGAATTTGTGGCTCGACTAACCCAAACTTCATAGTCTGGAAAGAGTTTCGTGTAATTCACGAGATCCTTCGCGATCTTGGAGTCCCAAAGACGGTGGAAGGCTTGGTAATAGTAGTTGAAGACACGGCCGCCAGTAGGCGCGAAGGGTGTAGTGGCCTTGGTGACGAAGAAGTCGATTCCTTGCAGAAGAAGCTGCGGGATTCCCTGCGTTCCTCTGAACGAGATAACGATCGCCTTTTCGCTGTGCACGACGGCCGTGTAGGCGTGGCACTTGGTCTAAATACGATAGGTTAATCTCCGTAAATGACTGACTTACAGTATTCAAGAGGTCACAGGGCACTTCGAAGACGTTTCCCACGGTGACGTTCTCGAACGGGCAGTTGAGCAGCTTCTGAAGACGAGTCGGGTCGTCCTCGTTGGCGCCGGCGATCAGAGGCAGGATCTTCTCCTTCACGAACTCTTCATCGTAGACGATGTCCTTCGGCATTTCACATGGGCAGTTGTAGGCGTGCTCGATTTGGCTGGTCAGGGGACAAGAGTTGAAGAAAAAGGGCACGCAGGAGTTGTCCGAAGCGCACCACCTGAAATGATTCTTGAATTGAGCGCTCTCCTACCGTAACTTACTCGCATTTCAAGCCCAGCCAGTTGCTGGAGTTGGCGCACTCTTCACAGCTTTTGAAAGAGTTGCAGCCGTTGAGTTCAATGGCGCTGGCGAAGAAGAGGAGAGTGAGCCCGAGGAGGAGACAGAACATGACTGGACCGATGTGCAGTCGAGGGGGCCTTCCCTTTTTGTAGAAAGTCGACGAGGAGCACTCAAAAAGTGCATTAACACAAACATTTTGAGCATTCTTGAATAATTGTCATACTTTGTGGCTCACAGACTGCAGATGCCCTCTGTTCTATGGCAATTTTCCAAGTAACTTGCATTCATTCATGAAAACATCCAGTTCGATTCATTCATATCCGCGAGTACTTTTGATGTCACCGGATTTGAAAGGCAAATAACGGCAACATCATTTGCATATACATTCGCGGTGATGTTGCAGTGGCTGCAAAACGCATCACATATCTGTATGTGCTTGATGGGCGTTCTTTATTTTTTATCCGAAATGTACATAGGTTTAAGTGATTCAGGGAACTGCACCAGTCACGGTGAGCCCCATGCGCGACTTCTTCGAACTCTGTCCAGAAACCAGATCTTCGAGAGACTTGCGGATTTGAGTCATCGACCAACGCTCATGGGGATCTCCAGGGAAACAGTGCTTGCTCATGATGACTCTGAGCGCAGTTGGCATATTATCCGGTGGTGCCATTCGATAGCCACTCTTCACTTGGACGTTAACTTCGCCGACTGTCATTCCTGGATACGGATCTGCGCCATCGGTGAACACTTCCCACATCATAATTCCGTAGCTGAAGACGTCAGATTTGGAAGAGTACGACGCGGTGATGAGCGTTTCGGGTGCCAGCCAGCGTATCGGCAATTTCTGCTTCAGATTTTTCAGTTTGTACTTCGCTTCGTGATTCGACATTTCGCGCGATAGTCCAAAATCAGAGATTTTCACGTGGCCGTCTTGTACGAGACAATTGCGTGCCGCGACATCGCGATGGATGCAACCTTAAATAAACATAACAAATCAGCAAGCGGCATGTTGCGTGTAACAAACCTTTATCATGAAGATACTCAAGCCCTTTAGCAGCGTCGTAACACATTGAAACGCGTTCATTCGTGCCGATCGTCGATCCCTTTTTAACGAGAAATGAGTCAAGACTTCCGCCGTTGACTAGCTCCATTACCAGCATTATCGGTTCCTGCAAAGCAAAGATGTAATGATAGACTCGCTTACACAAACACCTACGTGCTCGATGGCAACTCCATAAAATCGTACAATGTTCGGGTGTTCGTAGCGACGCATGATTCGTGCTTCTTTGCATATCTCCTTGATCATTTCCTTGTTCAGCGCCTTTCCTTTGTGTACCTTCACAGCCACCTTATGCACGATATCGTTCGCCATCGTCAGCGTTCCAGCGTAGACGCCTCCGAATGCGCCTTCACCGAGCATTTTGCCAAGATCCACCTGCTCATGTCGAAGCTCCCAATCTTGCTTTGGCACCGCGATAAGAAGCTGCGCGCCACTTTTCTCTGTCACAGCGACTTTGCGCGTTGTGTAGAATCGGATGAGGTCGTTGACGCTATCGAACTGATAACGCTCGATGTAGATCTTGCCGCAGTTCTCGTTGATGATGAAATGATGCGCTTTGCTGTTCCATTTCACAGACAGTACCAGCTTCATGCCCTGAGAAAGACAAAATTGAAAACTCATAAATAAGAGTGGATGCTCACCTGGCCTTGGCGCGGCTCCGTCTGGCGCACGAGGAAGTGGCCTTGCTGCGTGAGTAGCTTCGTGATGTCTTCGCGGGGAAGCAGTCCATGATACCACTCCTCGTTTTCATAGCCTCCGCCGCCGAGATTGCTGCCGTGACCGGCCCCGCGGCTTCGTGTCACCTTGCTCACTGTCGAGACCGTGCTGGTTGCGTCGCCCGGCATCTCCGCTGCTGCTCCGTTGACGGCGAAACTTGCTCCGAGGCGCTACTGGACTCTGCGCAGAAGATGATCGCCGGTCGCGTGGTTCGACCCCTCTTCGCCTGGGGAATTTTCAAAAAGAACCATGGCATGCCGATCGGTCGGCTTTTATGTCCTTTGCAGACTCAGAGGTGCAAAGTAGACATGTCTGGTTCTGGATTCGGACAGGGTTCGAACAGGGAACAAGGCGCACGCGGTGGGACAATAGCCGAACGGACGATAAATTTGGGGAGCAGGAAAGATTCAAATCACACTCCACAGTAGATATCGGAAACTAGGCGCGGCTGTTTCTCCCCGCGCTGGCATTTCGAATATTTCTCTCTCGCGCTTTTCCAAATTTTGTGCGTTTTTTTCGAGCATAGTGATAGCTATGTGAGCTGTGTGGCCTGTTCTTGATTTGTCTTCCCTGATTTTCGCGTTATATTGCGATGGGGACCACTTGCGAGCTCCAGTCGGCGAGGTTTTCTGTTGTAAAAAACAAAATGTGTGGGCGTCTTATAAACTTACCGCCACAGATGACACGGTGAAAAGGACTTTAATTCGTCCGTACTATATTTTCCACTTTTGTGTTTGCGAAAAATGCGCTGTAATTCTTTGTTATAGCCGCAAAATTAAGCGTCTTCCGATTTCAGGTGATGTTTGGAAAGTCGAAATTCCCATCAACTCCAGTAAGCCAGCCCAACCAGTCGGAGGCGTAAGATATCTTTTCTTGTCTGGCTGTTTCATAACATTCTTTTCAGTGGTAAAAGTCTTTTTGGCGCACAAAGCACGACCGGTGGCAGCCTCTTTGGAGGAAATGCTGCAACCACGCTTGCCCAGTCGACGACCCCGGTATGATTAGGTGCAAAAAAAATTAATGAAGTATCTTTCGCTTTCAGGTGATGTTTGGACAGTCAACATTCCCATCGACGCCAGCAAGCCAGCCCAACCAGTTGAATGCGTAAGATATTTTTTCCTCTCCGGTTGTTTAATAATAATCTTTTCAGTAGCAAAAGTCTTTTTGGCGCAAAAAATACGGCCGGTGGCAACCTCTTTGGAGGAAATACTGCGAATACGCCTGCCCAGGCGACCTTCTCGTTCACGGGAGCGGCCACCAGCACTGCCGCAGCAGCTCCTTCTGGTCTGTTTGGCAGTGGACCGAGCGCCATACCAACATTCTCAGTGACGCCAGCAACTCCAACCGAGCCGACCCCTCCGTAAGACATATTTTCGCTCTCAAAATAGACATAAACGTCTCATAATAATCTTTTCAGTGGTAAAAACTTTTTTGGTGGAAACGGCACGGGCGGTGGCAACCTCTTTGGAGGAAATGCTGCAACCACGCTTGCCCAGTCGACGACCCCGGTATGATTAGGTGCGAAAAAAATTAATGAAGTATCTTCCGCTTTCAGGTGATGTTTGGACAATCGAATTTCCCATCGACGTCAGTAAGCCAGCCCAACCAGTCAGAGACGTGAGATATCTTTTCCTATCAGCCGTTTTCATAATAATCTTTTTAGTGCTAAAAGCCTTTTTGGCGCGCAGATCACGGGCGGTGGCAGCCTCTTTGGAGGGAATGCTGCAACCACGCTTGCCCAGTCGACTTTCTCGTTCGCGGGAGCGGCCACGAGCACTACTTCAGCTCCTCCTTCCGGACTATTTGGTTCTGCACCGAGCACCGCACTGACATTTTCAGTGGCGCCAGCAACTCCCGTCCAGTCCAAACCGCAGGCAACGTAGGATACATTCTCCTGTCAGGGTTTTGCAGTGAACATTTCAGCACCAGTGGACATTTTGGCGGCAAGGGCACAGGCGGTAGCAACCTTTTTGGAGGAAACACTGCAAATACGTCTGCCCAGTCGACCATCTCATTCCCGGGTGCGGCCACCAGCACAACAGCAGCTCCTCCTTCCGGACTATTTGGTTCTGCACCGAGCACTGCACTGACATTTTCAGTGGCTCCAGCAACTCCCGTCCAGTCCAAACCGCAGGCAACGTAGGATACATTCTCCTGTCAGGGTTTTGCAGTGAACATTTCAGCACCAGTGGACATTTTGGCGCGCAGATCACGGGCGGTGGCAGCCTCTTTGGAGGGAATGCTGCAACCACGCCTGCCCAGTCGACTTTCTCGTTCGCGGGAGCGGCCACCAGCACAACAGCAGCTCCTCCTTCTGGACTATTTGGTTCTGCACCGAGCACCGCACCGACATTCTCACTGGCGCCAGCAACTCCCGTCCAGTCCAAACCGCAGGCAACGTAGGATACATTCTCCTGTCAGGGTTTTGCAGTGAACATTTCAGCACCAGTGGACATTTTGGCGGCAAGGGCACAGGCGGTAGCAACCTTTTTGGAGGAAACACTGCAAATACGTCTGCCCAGTCGACCATCTCATTCCCGGGTGCGGCCACCAGCACAACAGCAGCTCCTCCTTCTGGACTATTTGGTTCTGCACCGAGCACCGCACCGACATTCTCACTGGCGCCGACAACTCCTGCCCTGTCCAAATCGCAAGAAACGTATGATATTTTTTCCTATCAAATTTTTGTACTGCACATTTCAGCACCAGTGGACATTTTGGCGGCAAGGGCACAGGCGGTAGCAACCTTTTTGGAGGAAACACTGCAAATACGTCTGCCCAGTCGACCATCTCATTCCCGGGTGCGGCCACCAGCACAACAGCAGCTCCTCCTTCTGGACTATTTGGTGTAGCACAGAGCACCGCACCGACATTCTCACTGGCGCCAGCAACTCCTGTCCAGTCCAAATCGCAAGAAACGTATGATATTTTTTCCTATCAAATTTTTGTACTGCACATTTCAGCACCAGTGAACTTTTTGGCGGCAAAAGCACAGGCGGTAGCAACTTTTTTGGAGGAAATACTGCGAGTACAGCAGCCCAATTGACCAATCCGATATCCTCACTGCAGCCCGCAGCCGCAACTCAGCCCAACCAGCCAGAAACGTGCAGTGTTTCCCGTCGTCGTGATTTTATTTTGTACATTTTCAGTGCCAAAATGACAATGAAAGAGTTGGAGCAGATGCTCCAGATGATGGTTTGCGAGTATGAGGAGCAGGAACGGATCTTCATAGAGAAGGTGGTCGAACTGAACGCTTACGACGCTGTTCTGCGTGACTCGAGACAGAAAGTAAGTCACTGCACTCATCCATATTCCCCACAAAACCGCCATTTTTAGGTATTTGAGCTAGTTGAAGAAGTAAACGGCATAGAGAAGGAGAAGGACCGTATCAAGGCCAACGTCGAATTCCTAGAGACCAAAGAGAAAGAGATGGACGAGATCGTTGTCGAGCTGGAGAAGGCGGTCGGGGTTTCCGACTGGACCGATGGATCCCAGGTCAAGCTGAACAGCTCTCTGATGCCTCCAACCCAGGCTGACAACCAGCGTCAGAGCATGATGCAGATGCAGGTCGGACTCGATGCCCAAATCAAGCAGGCCGATGACGATTTGGCCGACATTCTCGAACAGGTTAGCATCGCCATTTAGCCTTATCTTTTCTATCTATTCATCTTCAGATTGCTGAACTGCAAGCGTTGGCACCCGCTTCCACAGGAGAAGATCAAGAAGAGCGAAACGCAGCTTTGGACCAAGTCCGCAGCATCCTTGACTTCCAGATCACCGCGCTGCAGAATATTGACGATATGCAAGGCGACGTCACGAGGAAGATTGCTACGATCGTGGACCGCCTCGAAAGTGAAGGAAGACATTTTTGAATGTTCATATAAGAAGTGTTCGGCGTTAACATAAGGTTATTTTGGGATTTTGTTTATTCGTGTTGTTCTGATAAATTCGTAGACATCGCTTATCGTACATAGACGTCTTCAACGCTACTTGCACGTTTCAGACAGTTGAGTCGTCTTCAAAAAGGGAGAAGTAGTGAAAGTCGGTCGGTTGTTTGCGAGCTCAACGCAACGATCGGTCGGTTGTCAGAAGGATGGGCGATCTGATCCAGTTGGACCCGGGGCGGCAGGTGGAACGTTGGACGATCGAAAAGAAATTGGGAGAGGGTGCGTTTGGAGCCGTCTACCGCTGTTCCGATCAGAAAACCGGACTCATCTACGCGCTGAAGGTTTTTCTCGTTTCTTGTAGGGAAAAAGTATTAAATGTTTTATTGCAGGTAGAAGGCGCCAATGAGCAGATCCAACTACTGAAGATGGAGGTCTTCGTGCTGAGCGAGTTGAACAAGGCCGGTGGACGCCATTTCTGCAAAATTGAAGACAAAGGCCGCGTGGACAACTTCAACTATGTGGTGATGACATTTGTCGGAAAATCACTCCATGTAAACGACAGTTTCATGCTCATTATTTTGAAAAGAGCACATTTAGGACTTGAGAATGCAAGCGCCCGGCAAGAAGTTCAGCGTCGGCACCGCAATCAGCGTCGGAATTCAGTGTCTTCAGGCGCTGGAAGACCTCCATGGTATCGGCTATCTCCACCGTGATGTCAAACCTGCAAACTACACCATCGGTCGTGCTGAGCTCAAGGAGCTTCGAAAGGTCTACGTTCTGGACTTCGGCATGGCGCGGAAGTTCGTGCACGACGACGGTACGATTAAAAAGCCGCGCGCGGCCGCTGGATTCCGAGGAACCGTCAAGTACGCCCCGATCGCTTGTCACAACCAACGAGAGCTGTGCCGACTCGATGACTGCGAAACGTGGCTCTATATGCAGGTGGAGTACACGAAGGGCAGCTTGCCCTGGCGCAACCTGAAGGACATGGACGAGATCGGACGTATGAAGCGCAACTGCCGTGGAGATATCCCACTCAAACAGCTTTACGGCGGTTGTCCTCGCGAATACATCGAGATTATGCGTGTCATAGACGGCGGACGCTTCTTTGATGAACCTAATTATCAGCGCATGTACGCGCTTCTACGTCAGGCAATGAAGACAATGCAGGCGACGGTTAGGTCTCTGTTTCGTAAATGAAAAATTGTCTCGTCCTTTAGGAGTATCCGTACGACTGGGAGCGATGGGAAGAGGAAAGAAAGAAGGTCGAAGAAACAAAGAAGAAGGAGGACGAAAACAAGAAGAAAGAAAAGGAGAAGGAAATGAAGACAGGTTTTGAGGATGACGATAAGGACAAGGACAATAAAGACAATAAGAAGGCAAGTTATTCAACGCAGAGCTTTCTTAAGTACTCAATTTAGAAGGAAAAAGAAGTGAAGAATGACGATGATGGAAAGAAGGTTAGTGTAAGAAGGGCAGGAGAAAAGTAACTGCATCTCATTTAGAAGGAAAAGGAGATGAAGACAGGCTTCGAGGACGACGATGGTAAAGATAAAGAAAAGAAGAAGTGATCATGTGTTCATTTCAAGAATAAATGGCGTCAGTCTTGCACAGTTTCGTGTTACAGAAGTGTCAGAATATCACTTTTCTCTTTGTACGCGTTTATAAACGCATATTATTCCGACATGCGCAGGATCGGTCGAGTTCGTCTCGCGGTTGTCGTCTGATCTGCTCGCCAATTCGCAGGCAATGTACAATTGCCAGCGGCCACGCGGGAAAAGAGATCACGTATCGGGTTAGATATTTAATAGAACACTCAAACCTTCAACGCACACAACAAACCAGGAACAAAAGGGAAGAAAAACAAGGGTGAGAACAAACGGTAACAACAACGGGTATACGAAATACAGTATCATGCCCGCCACGCACTCGCGCGCTACGCTAGCAAGTCAATCGTTGCGAGAGTCACACTGGTGAATCTCGCCCGTTCGGTCGTCGCGGTCGCTCGGCGACACTCCCGGGCCTCACGTCGGTCGGTTCTCCACGTGCCAAGAGAGCACAGTGCTGAGTGATGATCGAACCTCTTACAGAAGTGACATCTGTGTCCCATTCGTCTATGCTGGCTGCTTCGTCTGCAGAGCTCGTCTCTGTGTGCGATCAGACACACGACACCTAGCTTTCGTCTTTCTAGCGTCGTCACTTTTCGAAGTGCGCTTCGGTGGCGCTTCATGTCTTTTGCCCTACCATCGTCTTTACTTGGTAACAGTCTCTTTCGAGGCTTCCTCGCCATCGTCTCCAAAGGAGCCTCCCCCTCGCCGTTCGATGTCGTCTTCTTGGCTGTGTTCTTCGGAGTCGTCTGTTTCAGGCTGGCCATAGTCGTCTGGCGTCTGTTCCGACGTAGTTCGGATTCAATTTGGAAAGGTGCAATCTTGTAATTGCTGGGTAGTGGGCTTTTCGAACCATCTTCCTTCCATGGAAGTCGAACTACGTAGTTCACGTCTGTCTTCTTTTTCGTCTCGTAGAATCGTTTGACAACTTGTCCGTTGATCGTGGCGTTTTCTGCTGCTGGTTGGTTCGTGGACTCGTGTGTTCCGGTTTCCATTAGACACAGCTTGTCAACGTCGATCATATCGTCTTGTGTGTTCGTAATAGATACACATGCTGCATTGATCTTGGTGCTTTCGAAGTTTTCGCAGTCAGCGATGTTTTCGTGCTGTTTCGTCTGTTCGTTCAGAACTGGCACGGTTGCTGTCAATAAGCAACCAACGTTGAGCTTTGTCTTTTCGGCGTCTGCTTCCATCTGCACTTGACTTGTGAAGAGTTTCGTCTGGCTTGGTGTTGCCTTCTGCCTCTCCTTCATAGGCTGAGTATGGTTTACCGACCATCCTCTCTTCGTGTTGTCTTGTGATGGCGTCTCATGTTCCCTGTTCGTCTTGAAGCACGTTGACGTGTGGTGTTTTCCTCCGCACGAGCGACAACCAAAGCTTCGGCAGTTTACGCTGCTGTGGCCTTCTCCTGCACAGTTCATGCAGCGGTTCTGGTCTCGCAGGATTCTCGCACGTTCCTGCTTGTCCGACACAGTGACACACTGAGACATGTTGTGTCCCTGTCTCTTACAGTAGACACAAGTGCCAAGCTGTTTCGCGTCTTTGAATCGTGGTGATTCAGCTGTTGTCTTGTTCCACGAGCTCGTCTTGGTCACGTCAGAAGTTGCACTCTTGGTGTGCTGTGCAAAGCTGAGCTTGGTCAGCGTCTCGTCTACTTTTTCTAGGACTAAATCGATGTCTGTGAATTGCTCGATCGAAATTTTGTCCATCGTCTTATCGTAGGTCTCGTTGGGCAGTTTGCCTAGAACGGTGTAGACCGTTTCTAGATTGTCTGTTTTCGTCTGAAGCGTCTTCATCTGAGTGCAGATCGTCGCTGCTTGGTCGATGTACCGACGTTGATCTCTGATGTCCGCTGTTGGAGCTCGTAGAGTTCGTAGCTTCTTGTGCAACTCAATGCTCAGGAAGTGAACGTCTCCATATCGTCTGACTAGAGCTTTGTACGCGTCTGTGAAGCTGTCTGGCGTGGCGAGATATCGTCCAATCGTCTCTTTTGCGTCTCCCCTCAAGGATTGCACCAGATAGTTCAGCTTTTCAACCTCGCTCAGTGACTTGTTCTTGTAGACCAGTTCTTCGAATAGTCTGTTGAAGTTGGGCCACTCCATGATGTTTCCATCAAAGCATGGCACTGCCAGCTTCTTCAGACCGCTGTCGGCAGGTCTTGCGACACTGCGACTCGTCTCATTCGGTCTGGATTTGTGATCGTCTAGCCAGTCTGACATCACGTCAAGACGGAAGTTTGCGTCTCTCATGACGCCTTCAATTTCGTCTACGCAGTCGTATCCCTTGTTCGTGTAGTAGTCGATGTCGTCTCCTTCCTTGGCTCGTTCAGCCTCGGTCAACTGGGCGCATGCTTGTTCGAAATCGTCTAGGACCTTGTTGATCTTCTCCAGTATGGACGTCAGTCCGTTCCGGTGTCCCTTCATGATGCTGAACTCCTTCTTGACTTCGTTGTCTGCCTCGCTGCTGTTCCACGCGAGTTCTTGTTGGTTCTGCAGCAGTTCCTGCATTTCTGCAATCTTTGCCGCGGCGTTCTTCGTCTGGCGCGTGATCTGCGCTTTCTTGGTTCCGAGATTTCCTGACATCGTCGTGCAGGAATCGTCTATCTCGATGAAGTAGTTGGCGTCGTTGTCTGTCGTAGGGTCCAGAAGTTGCTCGTTTGCAATCGTCTGGTCGTAGTCGTCTGTTTGGCCGATGCACCATGCGCAGGATCGGTCGAGTTCGTCTCGCGGTTGTCGTCTGATCTGCTCGCCAATTCGCAGGCAATGTACAATTGCCAGCGGCCACGCGGGAAAAGAGATCACGTATCGGGTTAGATATTTAATAGAACACTCAAACCTTCAACGCACACAACAAACCAGGAACAAAAGGGAAGAAAAACAAGGGTGAGAACAAACGGTAACAACAACGGGTATACGAAATACAGTATCATGCACGCCACGCACTCGCGCGCTACGCTAGCAAGTCAATCGTTGCGAGAGTCACACTGGTGAATCTCGCCCGTTCGGTCGTCGCGGTCGCTCGGCGACACCGACCGTATTGATGCAGATTGCAGCGTTCGAAATCTGCATTTAGTCGACTGTAGACTGTATTTAACCGTTTTAGTGATTATCAATTCACATATTCACGATTTGCATGTTTTAGAAACTGATGCCATCTACCCAAGTTGAGAACCAGCGGTGCCGGACAACGAGTTCGCAGGTTAACATCATCTTCTACTCTTATCTATACTTTTCCGTGTTTGTTTAGACTGTTGGTCTCCAAGCCTCGTCAAGAGATGGTCAAGAAGATAGAAGAACAAACGATCTACATTCTCGATGTTCAGAGACGTCTCTATCGTCTGCAGACAGAAGACCAGGAGAAGACACTGCAGACATCATCTTCATCTTCATAACTTCGCACATCGCTTTAAAAGCGGTTTTGCTGAGCACGCAGTCTACTGTGAGCCAGGTTCGGTGCGCAGGCGGTCGGTCATCTCCAGCTCCGTCAGCAACGACTTCCCGTGCGCAATGACTACCTCTTCTCCTGTTGTGCGTCAAGGCTCCGCTTCCGCGATGATGTCTCCCAGTGCTGTGCGCGACCTTACGATCAACAAGCCCAACGAGCCGCCGTTTCAGCTGAAAGTGGAACCGAGCAAGATCGTCTCTTTCCGCGCTAAGGATTTGACTCAGCAGACGAATATTGTCAAGCTAGAATTAACTAATACAACGCAGTGTCGTCAGGTGTTTAAGGCATGTTCTTTCTATTGCTCGTTGAAGTTGTGATGACTGGTCAATTTCAGTTCAAGGTTACGTCGAACAGTATGTTCCGTGTCTCGCCTCCCTTGGGCTTTCTCGATGCCGGAGCTACGTTGAGTGTCAAGTTGAGCGCTATGTGCCAGTTTGTTCCACCGAACAACCGCCACTTCTTCACCATTCTTCACGTAAAGTCGGACCCGAATGTGGATAAGGAAAAAAGCGCTCGTCAGGTGTGGAGCCCGGAAGTCAAGCCCGATGGAGTGTGCCGGCTGCAAGCCAGCTTCGAAAAGGAAGATGGCACGCCTCACGGACCGCTTGGCGCCGCTTTAACGCCTATGTTGCCTTGTTCCAGTGCTTCAACTATGGGTAATCCTAAGTAGCTGCGCGTAGAGCTGTGGTGAGTGTAGTGAACGTAGCAATAAACGCCGTTTGTTGTTATCTACTTCCCATTTATACTAGGAAGAGAAGGTTAATGTACCATAGATTTTTATTAGCATTTACGAAATCACTACTCCTTGCAACAGTAGTATTTCTGATCGGTTGCTCTTCGGCATTTCGCTTGATGGAAATCCTGGCAGGTCTGATTGTCGTCCCACGACGTGCACTCCACTGCCTGTCCCTCGGGACTCAGAATCACTTCTGAGCACAAACGCGCCGTGATGGCCGGATTCGGGCAGCAGGAGTGTGACCCATCGAGCATGGAGTCACAGACATATTCGTCTGGACAGGCCTTCGGATCAGAAGGATTGCACCTAAGGATCGTTAGAGAAAGATTTGAAAAAGGAAGTTACTTTTCAGGTTTATTCGACGCCGGATTCAAGATGGGCATTTGACCGTCTGAACAAGTGAAGACGTCAACCTCGTAGCAGCATAGAAAGAGATAGTGCTTGACAGTGGAGTTGATGATTTGCTGATCATCGACCGCTTCGAGGCAGTACGTTCCCGCTGGGCATCGACGGTCGCCTAAACTTTGCAAAAATATCCCACTTTTAGTGATTTTTCTGGGAAAATATTGAATTCTTGCACCCACCTGGAAGGCACTTTTGAGGCCGCTTTCTAGATTCATCAACATACGGCACGACACACTTCTTTTCTGGCTGACAGCAGACGTTCTTGGGCATGCCACCGACGACGCCTCCATTCCCGGCCAAGCAGAGATAGTCCGGCGGACAAGAGCCTTCCACCCCTGGAGAACACACTTTCGGCCGGTTGAAGTTCTCTCGTAGCGTCCGCATTCCGTAGGGACATTCCAGAGGTGAGGTGCAACAGATATGTTCCAGGTTAGACGCCTGCTGACACAAGTAGCCTTTTGGGCAGGCCTCATCGAGGCCAGGCGTACACCGTCTAGCGCTTCCAGATGCCTGTGTCGCCACGAGACTCTCCGGGTTAGGGCAGATCGGCTCCGTTTTGCAACAAACAGCAGTGAAACTTGTTGTCTTCATGCACTCAAAGCCGAAAGGACATCCTTCCTTCTTCTCGACGTTGCACAGCTGTGGGAGTGAGCTGAAGGGACTCAAGTAGACGCCGAGACCACCGGGACATGAGCCGATACAGTAGTCGGAACATTGCTCCAAGCTCGCGAAGCTGTTCAACTGGTCGAGGCAACCGCCGCCCTCTATTGTTTCACAGCTGCCTTTGTTGATGTCGAAGGTGTACACGGAGCCGGAGAGACCCGTGGAACACGTTGATCGATGGTCGTAAGGCGTTGCACATACGGATTCTGGAAAAGTTTGATTACTTTGTTGTGCCCGCTTTTAGGTGTAAGCTGGGCGAACCTAAGGTCCGTCTCCCTGACAACTTTAAGGATGCGAATAAGATTGTAATTGTGGTCCTTATTTTTTCGTTTATTTCTTCTATCTATTGGATTGATCGATTAGCGGTAGGATTCGAGTTGATCCCTAGCTTTGACTACCTACTTGCCTTTACTCGGACAGCACGCCTTCTTAGGCCCTCGTCCCACACAAGTGTAGTTCCTCGCGCAGTCGGAATCCAGGTGACATCGAGCTATTCGATTCGATGCGAACCGATCAGGTTGAGGATCTCCTTTCAGGCACGTCACCTCTGATGCGCAGAACTGCATGCATTCGCCCTTCGTCTTGAAGTTGTTTTCGTTTCCGCCACATCCGGTGAAGGCAAAAGGTCTACAGAGGTTGGACACCCCGTCAAAGTAGAAATGTGTCGTCGCCGGGACGCCGCACGGACTTCCGGGATCGACGTTCATCTCGCATATGCGATCTGACATGTTTTAGTTGTACTGACCAGTTTCCACACTTACCGTACCTGCTTTGCGGCAGCAGACCGACTTCATCCCGTGACCAATGCATTCGTAACCACCTGGGCATGGCACTCTATCCCCTTCGCACCTCTTGATGTTTCCAGCGAAGTCCATAAGTGGGAGACCCTTTCCACATTTTGCTGAAATGGCGAAAAGTTTTGAAGCACCATAAATGCCTGTTAATCTTAACATACCCGTTTTTTTGCGCCTCTTATTTATTTAGAAAAAGTACAAAATATTGAGGATGGTTCCAAAAACAGATGCCTCATGCTGGAATCGAACCAGCGACCTTCTGTTTACTAGACAGACGCTCTGCCCCTGAGCCAATGAGGCTTGATATGAAGACAGTCACAGAGCACCTATACCCAATGTAGTATTCATTAATTGTAAACATCAATTACAACTACAGGAAAAATAATAAATTACAAACTGCTTTTGGTTTTGGGGGTAGAAAGATATCACATTCAGAGGACATCTACAAAAAGTTCTTCCGATGCCGGGAATCGAACCCGGGCCTTGCGGGTGAGAGCCGCAAATCCTAACCACTAGACCACATCGGATGCGACATTTACTTGAACTGAACTTGCTTATTACTGAGCACCACAATATCCAATGTGAGGCATCTAATTCTTCGAATCAGATTCCCACAAAAAGCGGGAGCGTCTGCTTCGTCGACCTTATCGTCGTTAGTCTACTCAGCCTCCCGATAAGTTTCTGTACTGTTTTTCAGTTATATTGTATGCGCCTTCCGCTTTCGCTCTTGCCCCTCCCCACCACAATAAAGCATAACCTGTTTTTTGCGATTTTGACTTAAGAAGTTAACCTATCATCAGTCCAACCCATGATCCAAATGGTCACTTATCTGCTCATCCGCTTACTCAGTGATTGACAGCCGTCGAGACACTCCTCCTTTGTCCGGAAACGGTTCTGATTACCGCCACATCCTTTAAAGACAAATTCGAGGCATTCTCCAATGGCAAAATCGAAATAGAACGCGGAGTTCGAACGATGAGAGCCACATTCGAAGCCGTCGTTCCTGGGCAGACGACATAGAATACCTGAAGCTAACTTCGTTGATTATCCATGGTGCTAGAGAGGAAGACCTCCTAACTCAGCATTTGAAAATTGGAGCAATGCGACAAGACAGGAGGCGATAAAGACGATCATTGTGACAGAGGTGTTCGCGAGGGAAACGGAGAGAAGAATCGATGCTTCTCGAGTGGCGCGCGTTTTGTTTGGATTCGAGACGCGCACGACCAGCGGACAACAAACGGTTGATGACCCTCGAAGAAAGAAACTATACTACCTCTTCGCGCGGTACTAAATGGTATCACCGGTTATTTTTAGCGCATAAGGTTTATATTCTTGCAAAACACTATGAATCGCTCTATTTTGGTGAATATTTCAATGCAAGTCATCATCTTATTTATAATGCGCCGAATTAATCGTATCTTATTTATGATGGAACATCCAGATACAGGGTTCACCTTCATAAATACTAACATCCTTGATGGGTAT
The DNA here is from genome assembly GCA_030435675.1 of Steinernema hermaphroditum. NCBI lineage: Eukaryota > Metazoa > Nematoda > Chromadorea > Rhabditida > Steinernematidae > Steinernema > Steinernema hermaphroditum. The sequence goes on from CM059623.1 coordinate 2,123,681, forward strand.
AGCTGTAAAAACCATCGGATGTTGCACATCGATAATTCTCTCTCGTCCACTAGTTCGACTGAAACAAGATGTACGATGCCACTGCGCTGCGAAAAAAGTGAAGACCGAACACTTTTTCAATGATTGTTTATTTGCTTGAAGCGCACAGATTTCAGTCTAGATATTCGCTATTCGCGTGCACATCGATAACTCTCTGCTTCACTGCGACAAGCGCCGATCGGCATAAATGAACCACTTCATATAGTACTGATTAAATGAGTCATCTCCAAGACCCTTACAAAATTGTGTCCAATTCTGTCAAATCGAGCTGTCCAAATGCCACGTGGACAGAATAGGCTTTCTTTCCCAAGATGTGATTCTCACTTCAAGATTCTCACTAGTTCCACTGAAACAAGATGTATGATGCCACCGGACACTTTTACAATGGATGTTTATTTGCCTAAAACACACAGTTTTCGTTCGAGATATTCACCATTTCTAGCAATCACTTCAGCCCCCTTCTAGGGCCTGATCCCTCATTTGAAGAATACGCACGGTTTACAATCGAAAGATGTTTTTGGTCCTGATTGATCTTTGTTCTTTATTCCGAACATAGTGATCGGACAAGGCCATCTTTTTGAGAATTCCTCATGTTTTGATAAATAACTAACACAGAGAGAGGTGCATTTGGCAGGCATGACCCAAGGATAGTTCAAGCTGATAACCGTCCATTACACAACTAATACCATAGTAGACTCGCGCTGTCACATGTCGCACTTCGCATTATCGAGCTGTCCTCGAGGGTCAGGTTAAGCCAATTAGGCCCCGACCGTTAACAGTCCTGCATGAAATCTGAATTGATAAGCGGTGAATCACAGTGTGGGCTGAGGGTTAACTTACTACGCCCTGGGAGTAAACACTGCGAAATAATGTTTACCAAGTGTCCGGTTTTCATTGCTCCAACGCAACGCAATTTCGCGATGTTTACTGCTAGCGAAAAATCGATAAAAGCATTGCGGCCGTCAGTCTTTCGCTCGCCCAGCTGTGTGTTGTTGCCATCTCTCTCTACTGCTTCTCATGTTCTTATCGAACCATTTTCTGAAAGCATTTCTTTTGACGATTTGTCACCTGGGCATTGTGATGATCTAATTTCTGGTCGCCATCCACATCTTGAACTTCATTCTTCTACCTTCCACTTTCAGAATCCACTTGACTAGAAAATGAATCCTGCAGATCAAAGTGGTCTACGCATCGGCAAACGTAACCACTTAGTTAGTTGTCATACGTATCGAGTATGATGTTTGTAGGTCAATCAACTCCCACAAGCCACATGGATCTGACCCAAAACGCTTCCAAACGCTTGAAAGCGTACCAGTCCCAATCTCAACCCCCGGATCTGTCAAAAACGGAAACAGATGACTATGGCGGCATTAATCATGAGGCTGTGATAGTGATCAAAACCGACGATGCGCTTTCTCTCGCGAGAGCCGTAGTTGTCGCCAAGGCTGCAGCTGATATCCGTAGCTTCAAGAATGAGAAGTTTGTGCAAATGACCCAAGAGCAGCGAGTGCAAAGATCAAGAACGTGGGGCAACCTAAGGAGAAAGGCTCAGCGTCTTAAGGAAATAGGAAAGGCTCAAAAAAGAAAAGCCATTGAACTGCTCAGAGATGCTCGAATCAGCGTCGAAAAAAGCAGTTATGGACCTGAAGACATGGAAAAGATTCAGACTTTCTTTGGGAACCGTTATCGCCTCATAGAGCTCAACACGAGCGAAATTACCGCGAATCAGGAAACCTTCGACCCTTCGTGTTGGAAGAGTGCAACACACACAGAAGGCGAACTCGTGTTTATCATCAACTTCAACGGGACGCATTTCGAAGCGGTTTCTTCAGTTGAGGAGCTCAGAAGTGCTCCGTTTTGTAAATTGTGTTGCATGTGTTTTGCGAATTTGCAACTGTATTTCGATCATGAATGTACGTGATACTTCCCAGGTCCCAGGAAAGACACTGTTGTTATGCTGAATACAGCGAAAAACACTTAGAACAAAAACACTCCACAGAGGCATCCAGAAGTTGAAGGAGGATCGCCTTCCTCAACGCCCTCCATCGACTTGTCTCTCGGGGAGGGTGTCCTAAATTCATCGTATCAGACAATGCGTCTCAATTCAAACTCGCTCAAAAGGCAATGGACAAGATCTTTCAATCAGTCACAAGAAGTGAAGACGTTTTGACCTACTGCGCGACTGAAAGGATTCGGTGGAAGCACAACGTCGCTCTCGCTCCGTGGCAAGGAGGATTCTTTGAGAGAATGGTCGGAGCCGTCAAAGATCCATTCACAAAGGCAATTAGGCGCAAGCTCCTCACAGCAGACCAGTTCATGACGGTACTAGCCCAAATCGAGGCTATCGTCAACTCAAGGCCGTTGGGGTACCTAGCAAGAAGGGTTTGCAGTGTTCCGAGAAGAGAACGGATCACGATGTGGAAAGCTGATCGTGAGCGAAAAACACTTAGAACAAAAACACTCCACAGAGGCATCCAGAAGTTGAAGGAGGATCCCGAGGTACTGAAGACTTCGAATCGAGAAGGTCCCCATAAAGGTCTCGCAGAGGAAGATCTACTGTGTCTGTGTCACGGCGCCCATTAAGAAGGCTTCCTCCTCCATGGCGGCGCCACTGGCTCTTTTTTGTGTTTACTTCTCCTTCTCGGGGCGTATCGGGGCACAGAGGCGATCGGACGACGTTTTCGAAACGGACTATGTAGACGGGCGGCACGGAACACATTATATCGATGATAATGGTTATAAAACAATTTACACTCGCTATTCACCACCACAGGGAAACTACAGGTTGGAGAGTGTAAATAAATTTCAGCCGAATCGGCGTAAGACAGTTAGGGACCTCTCCTTTTAAGAAGGATGGAGATGCGAGCCTTGAACTCGAAACACACGGAAAAAGTACTAAGAACTAAGAAGGAAAAAGAACTCATCTTCAGCCCGGGTGGCGGCGCGGACGTCGGAGTTGAGGATGTTCTTCGGCGGCTTCTCCGTTCTTCGGCGACTCGGGCTCCCACAGTCACGACAGATTTACCGCGTGGCGACAGCGAATTACGTATCTTGCCAGCGGTTGCGTAGTTCGTTGTTTTGTTGGCGAGCACTCACAACAGTTTATATTACCGCGTACGTGGGAATCAAAGGTGACTTAGAGCGGAGGAGACACTCTAAGCCATTTCAAACATTTGTGGTTTCAGAAACTGTAAAAATTCACTGCTTTCAGACCTGATGGCGAACTTGCCAGTGAAGTGGAGCACTGCGCTTAAGAAAGGAAAACGGAAAGCACATTTCGGTGACTTTTCGGTAAGGTGATTTCAAACTTACTTGCTGCAAATGTAAGCGCATTAACAAAGAAAGAAAAACATTAGGTTTATCTCCAAAGCATGTGTCACACCCAAAAGTTACGACGATGGAAGACGGAGCTATTTGGGTTACTGATCCTACAAAAGGTACGGGCTTCCTATGGTGTTAATTGTGTGATGGGCAGTGACTGCCTTCAACCACGTACATCGTTGGGTCTTGCTACCGAATGCACCTATTGCTGCGCTCGTCGTATATCACAGCATGAGCTAATCTCAAAACGATGGTCTTTTCGGATCATCGGATCGGATCATGCTCCGTTAACGCCAACGTTTCCAATTGGTTAAGTACCGTAACAGAGAAGGGGATATAGAGGGGATATAGAGCAGGTAGCCCTCACACACATCTACCATGCACGCATAGCGACTAAACGACCTCATGGTTACTTCACGGAAATAGAGGCCAAATGTGGGAAAAGTCACACTTCACACTCTGGTGTCTGAGACCTCACATTTTCAAGCTGACCCTCAGATTGGCTCTCTCCTTTGAGCTGCGAGATTCCTTTTTTGCTTCTTATATAGCACTCTCTTAGCTCTATCTAATCATCACCAGTGCGCATCTACAAATGAGGATATTAGAGGAAATCACTCCGAATAAGACAAAGACATCGAAAATGAGACCAAAACATTTTTCAATTCGGAACTTCACATATTCTACGAACAACGAATCCCCCTTTGCCCGAGGAGTGGGGAGAGGTTTTTCAGTCAAATAGTAAATACCTTGAAATGCAATGGTTGAAACAATACAAATAAACAATCATTACAAAAGTGGCCCATTTTCACTGCACCATCCCAATACATACAATCAACTCACATATGATTGTCTAGGAAACAGTTAAAAAATATCTCAAATATAGTGTTAAATAGTGTTAAAAATCGAGAAAACCTTTCCACTCACCATCGGTTGACTGACGATTGATTTGGTTTCACCCAAGATCTCATACAAGTTATTGCATCGATGTGAAAGTTTAAGATCCCTAATTCTTCATTATTTACAAAGTTATATCAGTCACACTAGTGTGTTCTCGACTGACACACAGGCTGACTAACCTGATGAAAATGCGGTTATATTTTTTTCACTGCTGTATAAACGTAAACGATTTGTGCTCTTTCAGCCAATAAATTCGACGGAAAAAAAAGAAAATCAACCCACTGCACAGCAGCTTGAAATGTCTGAATCTCTTAAAGAGGTTGCTGAAGAAACCCTGTCAGGTAAGGACAAGTTATTGCATAGATGTACAAACTATCCAATATCCCTACTTTGGTATCTTTTGGACAAATACTGTAGATAACGGCATTCGTCATGCACAGAGATGCAAGCTAGAGCCGCGAGTCGGGCTCGGATAGCGAAATCGGCCTTTGCCTTTGCTCCGCCTCTGTACGACAATTGTCTCTCGTCGTCTGCCACCGCTCCCTGCGAACAGTCGAATTTTTCCCTAGTATATATTCCAAACCCGAGCCCGAAACCGGCTGGAGTTTGCATTTCTGGTCATGCATTGGTTTCCTGTCTAAAATTAATGTCACTGCCAGTAGTGTTTGTCTGACAGACAGAGGACGAAGAGGTTTTCCGGAGAGGTTCGCTTCGAATTCATGGTTTTTGAGAGGGGTCGGCCGGTTAATGTAACTCTGCTACCGTAACCGAACGCAGCGGCGCTCGGTTACGGTAGCCCAGTCGCGGCGGGAGCCTGCCTGTGTGGTGCGTGTGTGGGTACGGTTACGTATTAATTGCCGACGCCATATTAACCGACGCCACATTAGCCGACGCCATATTCTGAAAAGCCGACGCCGCATTCAGCCCAGAGCCGTTTTTTCTTTCACACGCGAACGTTTCAGATGAGGACGACTTATTTAGCACTGGTAAGAAACGTTTTCCGCACCGCAACATATGTCTTGACATTATTAACATGTTTAGCCAAATTTGTACTCAGTACCACCTTTGAAAATGGATCTTGCGAAGGAAATCCATCAGCCCAGTCAGGCTCGAACTCTTACATTATTCGATCGCCATACGAAGATGACCGATCCAGTGTTCGAAACCAACCAGAAGAAAGAGATCTTGTTGATTCACAGGAAAGCGCTGACCGACAAACCATATATGAACAAGGTAGCCAGAGCAAATTTATACTAGTTCGAGCCCTAAGTGCTTTAAGCATCGGTCCCTCCGTCACAAACAAGTTCGTCTGGCGAAATTTACTGCACAGTTGAGATTAGGTTCCTGGAACCTATATTTGAATTCCGATCTCTCAATAAGGCCCACTGTGGCGCTATAACTAGAGCCTACAGCACAGCAAAGGAAATTCATGGCATCCATGTCTTAGCGAAATTTCCCGACTGTGAGAATCGCGGCGACCTTATGGACGCAGTCAAAAACGGTCGATGGGAAGACGTGCAAGATTCTTCTTTGCATGTGATGGATGGAAACCACAGGGTGAAGGCACTAAAGGAATTGAAGCCGGAAACGTATCTTGTGTCCTGCACGATCTACGATTTGCAAGATGAAGAGCAAGTAAGAATGTAAACCGTTTAGCGGAGAATATAACGAATGTTCAGAAAGAAGCTTTCTGTAAAGACCTGAACAATAAACAAACAGATCGACAGCTCCCATTGAGTCTTATCAACAAACTTGCCCAAATATTAAACCTACTTGGCGAGGAGGTCAAGATGAAAGACTGCTCATTTCTTAGAGACTGTGCAGAATACGATCTAAAGACGATCACGACCGGATATAATCACTTTTCAAAGGATAGGGTTGTCAACATTCTAATGCCCCTCTTCGATGCCTTCGAGGAGAACTATTATTCAAAAATACTTAAAAATGACACGGTACTTCGGAATACGCAGGATATCAGGAGGGCTTTTCCGTAAGTCTCACCAAAAAGTAAAGTGCATTGTAGGGATGCACCGGAACGCAAACCGGAACGAACCGGAATCAGTCTGAAGGTCCGGGGTTCGAATCCGCCCACAGGCCAAACTTTTTTATGTACTTTTTCTGCACGTTTTTCCGCAGATTTAAATTTTGCTTACGTAGAATCAGACAGTGAAACAGTTTCCAGAATGTTATGTCGAGAAAATACGAAAATAAAAAAGTTTTGCTCGCGGGTGGATTCGAACCCCGGACCTTCTGACTGATTCCGGTTCGTTCCGGTTTCCGTTCCGGTGCATCCCTAGTGCATTGTACCTACTAATCCGCTTACAGTATGTACCAATACCGTGCTTTTCAACCGTTCTCTTTGGCTTTTGGAGATAGGAACACTCAGCGTATTAAGTGGCGAAACGAAAATAGTAACAAAATAACTGAAAAGCAGTTGCGTTTATGGACGATTTGTGTGAAATTGAATGGATGTTTGATGGACGAATTCGCTGCAGTGATTAAGAAGGATGAATGCGCTGATCGAGTCGTCAAATGGCTGGAACAACATGCTCCAATGAATAACGGGAAGCCAGACTTTGAACAAATTTCGGGGCAAATTTCGAGATGTGAGCCGTCGAGCATAGCAGCTACTGAACCGTCGAGCATAGCAGCTGCTGAACCGTCGAGCATAGCAGCTGAAGCGGCAAAGAAAATGCCAAATGACGCTGTGACTAGTAAGTAACACAAGTAACATAACCGACGTTCCCTTTTTCAGATCATCGTAACGAATGCAGCAATACTCCTCAGCTGGAAATTAGCGACAATTTAACGAACGAAGACATAGAAAAATTTCGATCAATGGTAGACAGCTGCAAACGGGAAGGACGCAAGAAATTTCTTGTCATCTTAACGGATTTTGAGCAGAGTGAAGATAGCGAAGAAGAAATGCCGTCGTCTCAAGACCGACCCCAATGAATTTGGACTAATCAACTAGACCAATATTACAATGAAGATGAGATGTTCCTGAGCATTCGCATTTAACAAAATAAATATTGGGTTGGGGAGTAAATAATGCGGTACCTATCACTTGGGCGCAACCACTTGGGCGCACGTTCAATTGGGCGCACGTTCACTTAGGCGCACGTTCACTTGGGCGCACGTTCACTTGGGCGCACGTTCACTTGGGCGCAACGTTCACTTGGGCGCACGTTCACTTCAATAGGCATAGTCTTAAGCCGGAGCCTAAGCCAAGCCGGGGTTTGCCTAAGCCAAGCCTGGATGTTAGGCCAAGCACAAAAATGAATAAGGGGCTCGCTTCGCTCGCCCGCAACCTCAAATATCTAGGCATAGTCCTAAGCCGCAGCCTAAGCCAAGCCGGGGTTTGCCTAGGCCAAACCTGGATGCTAGGCTGCACGTAAGACGAATACGTGGCTCGCTTCGCTCGCCCGCAACCTTAAATACATATGCGCCCAAGTGAACGTGCGCCCAAGTGAACGTGCGCCCAAGTGATCGTGCGCCCAAGTGAACGTGCGCCCAAGTGAACGTACGCCCAAGTGAACGCGCGCCCAAGTGAACGTGCGCCCAAGTGAACGTGCGCCCAAGTGTAGTGCTCCGTAAATAATGGCGCATTTTTGTTTGACGTCTATTTTCGCACTCAATACGCCGTTTGCAAAACCAGTGTGTGTTGTGTTCGCAACCCATAAATCCTCTTCGGACCACCATAGCCACTTCTCATTCTTGTGTTAAATGCAATATTGGTACTCATGGTACACATAGAAAAATTTGCCACGTGGACATTGAGAAATGCGAAGTGATGTACAGGCTTCCTATGGCATTAATTGTGTGACGGACGGCGTATCGCTGTGTTCACCTATCGCTAGGTGCATCCAGTAGGTACGACCTATCGATGTACGTGATTGAAGGCGGTCGCCGTCCATCACACAATCAATGTCGTCACACATCGTAACATAAGCTAATCTTAAAAAGACAAAAAATACCATAACAGGTGATAGAGACATGCAGCAGGTATCTATCACTCACAGCTACTAAGCCTACATAGGGACTCTGCGAGCTCACTTCTACTTTACGGAAACAGAGGCCAAATGTTGAAAAAATGACCCTTGGATTCCCAAAAAGTCCGACCACCCGAGGCCGTACGTTTCCAAGTTGACCCTCACAATGGCTTTCCACTTTAAGCTGAGTGATTCTTGTTTGAATATTCTTATAGCGTCTTCACTCTGTTTAACCTGCATCTAAACCCTTCCATAATTAACGATATCAGAGGAAGATACTCCAAATAGGAGAAAAAGATCGAAAATTGAACCAAAAACATTTTTTAATCCTAAATCTCCAATTTTGTACGAACTTGGCTTCTTGCTCTTAACCGCAGAGTGAGCTGCGGTTGTACGATATAATGGTGATATATCTTGTTTGAAGTGCTTATCTTTATGCTAAGAAATACTTATTGAAATTATGCGACATTATTTATTTACCAATCCAATACAAGTAAAGAGAACTTAACTGTAACAGAAGCTCAAACAACCACAATATCTGTCACAGTTAACACGGTCGCAAATGGATACGGTGCAGCGGTGTTTTATTGTTCATCTGCTTTCATCGGTCATCGGCCAGCGTTTCGTACGGACGGATGGATGGATGAACGGATGGATGGATGTAGTGTGCATAACGACGAAGGTTAGCTGTAATCATGATAAAAGTGATAATAGAAAAGGTAAATGAGGAGGATGGCCGCGCGGAAAAATCGATCGATGTGCAACAAATGGGCACAACGAAATGCATGAGAAAATTTTCAGCTGAATTATCATCCAATGACCGCAGCCCCAACGAGGCCGTCGACAAATGACAGCATTTGATAACAAACTGTATAGGGGGGGGGGGGCTTATCTATGAAAGGGCGGAGCAAAAAAGGCATATATATGAATGGCAATACAACAGATATATGTAGAACGTCTCTCCACTTTCGAATTGTTGGTGTCCTGGCGAACTTGTTGGGATCACTGGTAAGTGCAAAGATTGTGTAACTACGAGCCGTTCCAGATCAGATATATGAATGGTAATATCATGTTCTGTCTCCCAACATCGAATTTATTAATGGCGAAGCGCCCTTCCCACGACGATTGTCGTGCACTCAAGAAGGAATTGTTGCGGTTAGCTCCGGAACTTTCACGCGCTATTATCAACGAAGCAGGCGCACGACAGTTCTATCACATCGTCGCGCCCTGGTCCGAGATTCCAGAAGACTTAAAGAAGAAGTTTCTTATACTGGTCGATACGCTGCTTGCGTACGCCGTAGTACATGAGCATCATCCATGTGACAACGATATGTTCAACTGGCGCCATGCCTTCTTTTTTACAGCGAAACAGCTGAAGAAAGCACAGCCTGAGGTCAGTACTAAATGTGTTGAATGGCTGCAATCGACATATGATTCTATTGTTGGGGAAGCTGCGGAATACTTGACGAAGCACAGGATCCCGTTTTTCAACGGTATGTTGGCGTTTGGGGTTCATTACCTGAAACACGGTGACTCCGGAAACACGACGACCGTTACCAAGTACTTGGAGAAAATCGAAGAAGTGCTGAACAACGGGATACGAACAGACGATAACTACGTGTTCGATGGCTGGAAGGTGTACATGAACCCGCAGGGATATATGACAACCGCGTACAAGGTGTATATGCAACAGCCACGTTCAAGACTTCTGCAGTCCGTTTACCGACATCGACGTTGAATTACGTACCTGAAACATAATCTACGATGTTGCGTTGTTTGTTGCTGTGCATTTTTATTTGTCTTAATAAAGAACTGTCCGAATATTTCGGATCAACGTAATCACTGTTTCTCTTTATTTTTCGGCGCAGGACACGACTCCGGAGTTGAAGACAGCTTTTCAATAAGTGTGCACGGGCTTCGAAGCGATGAAATTCGTAAGTAGCAAGTCGTAAGTGGCGATTCAAGCGCCAGATTATCGCTGCAGGACTCGAGCTTCTTATAGCTTTATTGAGATCTCGATTATCTCTAATGTTTGATTGTTTTAGATGGCGACGACCTCTAGTGCGCGCAGCAAATACGACTGTTTCTTCCGCATCTCCGAAGATCTTGTCACATGTGGTCTGTGCGAGAAAACGCTGAAGAAGTCTAAGGACGGTTGCACAGGCAACATGCGCTTCCACTTGAAGACGAATCATAAAGTTGAATTTTACAAGGTCAGTGAACGATTGCCGATGAAGCAGTGATCGGAACTCGAGCCGATTTCGCAATCCGAGCCGGCTCCGGCTCCGGCTCGGCTCGGGTCTGCTCGAGCCGAAACCCGAGCCCACAATATATACTAGGGACAATTCTGACTGTTCGCGGGGAGCGGTAATAAGGGCGCAGACGACGAGAGACAATTGGCGTACAGCGGCGGAGCACGGGCATCCGATTTTCTCTCGCCGTCTGCTACCGCTCCCCGCGAACGGTCGAAATTTTCCCTGGTATATATGGCCGGCCCCGGCGCGGGTCCGGCTCGGAGCCAACCCGAGCCGAGCCGGAGCCGCCTCGGGTTTCACGAGCCGAGCCGAGGCGGGTGGTCCGAGCCGGCTCGGCTCAGAGGCTCGGCTCCGGCTCCGGCTCAGTTCCGATCTCTGCAATGAAGTCATACACGTTTTACAGAAAAATGGAACTTGCAACTCTTCTTGATCCTCGATTCAAGTCAGCCTTCTTTGAAGTTCCCGAGATGAAACACGTAAGTAACTTATTCTTAATCCCCAATTTCTTAAAATCTGTGTTAGGATGCCCTTCTACTAGAAGTTGAATCTCTGGCCGTTTCTCTGTGTAAGAAGGCGGATTCAGACCAGAATGAAACCGAGGTCGAAACTGATTAAATTGGAGTGGAAGACTCCTATCACCGACCCATTTTCGCATTTCTTATCTCACGAGCCAGTGAAGTTGACATCAAGTCCGAGTCTGACGATTGCGGATGCGAAGCTAAAGGCGAAGCAGGTAGCTGTGCTTTGGTAACGACCTTTATGAAAACTCGAAACACACGAAAAAAGTTTTGGATGATCGTTAGGAGACCTTTCAATCTCTTTTGAAAGATCAATCGGAAAATGAAAGTGGTGAAACGAGAAAAAAATCAACAACAGTCGCCATGGTTGGAATTCTCCTTCATGAACAGCGGTTCGTCCATTTTATAGCTCAGACATCCGGACTCCATCTGATTACCACTTATTCCGATCGACCCAGCACTACTTGTCCAAAAAAAACTTCAAAAGAAGTGAGGAAGACGAAATTTGACTCATCAACTTCTTCAAGTCCAAACCAGCATGAATTCTTGGAGAAAGGCATTCATTCTCTGTCTGGACGTTGGCGATTTTCTCTGATGCAGCTATCATAGATGACTAATCATGATTGCACCACGAGTACAGGCAGTCACGACGCGGCCGCCGATAAGATGGAGGGGAAAAAATTGATAGCACATTTCGAACGTGTGGCGTTTGTAAACTGTTGCGCAAAGTGAATTGGTGAGCAAGTCTTTTCGCTTGAAACCTAAATTTCAGGCTGTGAGTTTTTTTGCTTTTTTTAGTGTCTCGGTTGTGCATCGCGATTATATAGTTAACACTAATTGTCATAAACGCGGCTGCTAACGCCCTCCTGATACTAAAAGCCAAGTAGCCCATAGCCCTGCGGGCGGCAAGATTGGTGCTCATGCAACGGTCTGAAGTAAAGTCACTACGTCTCTTGGGTGAATTATCTCTAGGTAAGATGACGTTATGGTAGAGTTACGGTCGCTGATGGCCAAGCACGTCGGCACGGTCTTTTTGAAAAGACGGTGGAACTACGGCTCTCTGGTATCCCAGGCCTTCTGGGAGCCGGGGCGATCATTGCGCCAACAACGACGGCCAAGAACGACCGCTCACTCAACTCATTCGGCTCAAACACCCTCAGAGAGAGAGAGCGAGTGGACGACCCGACCGATCGCTGGGGGCAAAAATGAAAGACCGTGCCGAGTTTGTTGTCGATTTTGGATAAGAGCGAATGGGTGAAGTCAAAGAGCCAGCGCCGCCAGCACTCGCTCACCACCGGCAAACTACAGGTTAGAGAATGTATCAGTTGATCTAGATTGCGTATCTTCAAACGTTTGGAGCGAATTCAGCGAATGTATGGGTAAGGTTTGCTTACGATTTCATCGAACTTATGATGAGCGATCGGTGAAAGCAGAACAATTCGCTTTTTTTTTATTTTTCGTTTCCAATCTTTAATCATGAAACCTAAACTACACTCTCTCACGATTCATTGCAATAAGGTGCTCGACAAAGAAGTCGAAGAGTGTTTGTTCGAGTTCGTGAAGAAGCCAAACTCCCTTCTGCTCAAAGCTCCCCTCAGCCCAACCTTCCTTCCCAAGCTTCTGGACTACTGGCTGACTCTGACGACTTTTCCAAGTTACGTTCAAACCGTAGAGTATGGATTCGGCAGCGAAACAAGAACATCGATTGATTTCAAAGGATTGCATTTTCAGTTAGAGAGAACTAAAGGTATGCATAAGAGAATACGAAGTCATGGCTGTCGGCATGAAACGTACTTCAGAAAGCACCATGGGAATCAACATCGAAGAATCGAAATTTATACGAAATGTGTACTTACAAATGACAACAATTTCAACAGGCAAATCATATCAGTGCGCCTTGTTCAGATTTTGTGCGACATAAGGCATAAGAGTGTTTGGTAAGTCTTCCTCTAAGTCTTCCTCATGGAATTTATTACCTGAATTGTTCCACATCTTGCTTACAGGTTGAGGGCAATTCTTCTCCTCAAAGTATCAGGTTCTTCAATGCTTCAAACCACGAGTTTCAGACATGACGGAGTCACTCGTGACAATACATCGCTGCCAGTTTCTGATATATGCCTAATAGGCGTTCACGATGCTGAAAATTTATTGCTAAGTAAGTTGACCAACAAAAGATATGATTTAAGCTACTTATTTGTAAGACACTCGCCGAGCATATAGTCAAGTACCTCATTCAGAATCTGTGAGTTGTAGAATATGGCACCAAGCGTAGCTCCTCCAAATTGGCTTTGGGATCATTAATTACCTAAAATTTATAATTACTAGTTACCTAAAAAAGTTATCTCTGCCACATAAAGTCAAATATGTAAGGCAGAAAATTACGCAAAAATCTTCAAAGCACACCCGTACCAGCAGTAGATCCACCAGATCAAGATCAAATAGAAAAGAGGAGTGTGGTGTTAAAGGGATTTGGTAGGAAAGCAGTAATCATGTAAGGGTCTCTTAGTTGACCCTTACCTGATTACTTAGACATGAGAAGCAAGAGGGGATGAGAGATGTAGGAGAGAGCCGACTGATTCTTCGGTGATCGGCGGAGGTCAGGATGACCATCGGCTGGGGTGACGTCATCGGGTCTAGGACCACCCGCGCTGGCGGTAGGGTCCTGACAACACTCATCAACGCAATTTCTTTGTTTTAAAATGAATTTTGCAGCAATCATGCAAAGTGAATAAATCGCACCTATTTGATCCTACTCCACAGTGAGAACGTCAGCCGAATCGGTCGGGTTCCATCAGACAGGAGGCTTCTATAACTGAGAAGCGAGAAGCTTAGACGAAATAGAAAATGGTCAAATGGCATTGCTGGTTACACCAGATAAAGATTCTGCTTTGACAAGGATAAAATCATGAAATATTTCGAGACGTCCCTTCAAACATAAGCGAGCGTCTGAAAGTGTACAATTTCACGACTGTCCGTTGTAGATTTGTATTGAATGCCTATATTGAATGCATTGAAACATCTAAAGAACCCTTGGAGCGTGTAGCCGGGCGATGCGCCCTTACCCCCTTCGGTCCACCTCCCAGCCGTCCGCTCGATCTCCCGGCAATGGAGGAGGAAGACCGCCGTCGAATGGCGAATGACTATCACGATTACGAGGTAAGGAAAAGGAGCAGGGAGCAAGCTGAAGACCGCGACGGAAGGACGCGCGCCCCATTTGAGCTCCCTTACTCGATCGAGAAGGCCTATGGAGGAAGGACGCAATGGGAGAAGGTAGCCAAAATGAAGGACCAGGATCTCCGTGAGGCGTTAAAGGAAAACGAGCAGCTGAATAGGAACCATTCCAAAATGGAAGAGGTTTTCGGCCTATTCGAAGCGCGGACAAAATTCCTGAACTCCCTTGAACTCGAAAATTCCTGGTTGGAGAAGAACCGGAAAAAACTCCAGGAGGTGTACACGCCTCGCCGACACACTACGATCTCAGCAACACGCCAAGGACCAGACTTGGAACCCAAGATGGACAATCTGATCCTGGGAAGAGGCTCTTAGCGCAAGCAGAGGTGCGGCGAAAAGCAGATGTGATGTGAATCGAGGCATCAGAATCCAGGACCGCGATGGCGCCCGCTACACTGGAGTCTGAGAAAGTTCTTGACTGTCTCACACTAAAGGCGGCACCAAAAGACACCTGTTATGCATTATATTTCACGAGAACTCTATCGGCTACGTAGATCAGATCTGCACTATAGTCAAAGGCGAGAAACGTTCATTTTCAAAGGCCGATATTTTCAATGTTACTACTAGATATCATCCAATAGGGGGCGGATTTCGGTGGGAAGTTCCTCTTCCAGTTTCTTAATTTTTTCCATCTGTTCGTCAGGGCTGAGTGACCAATCCTGAAGCACGGCTTCGCCCTTCTTTATATGCGTAACCATTGCTTCCATGTTTTTTTTGAACGTGGTGTACTCCACCTATAACACATTAAGAATACGCACAGATCTCGAGAAGTGAACCCACCTTAATCTTAGCCGACTGTCCAGCGACCCACTTGTCCATAACCGCTTGACTTTTCCGGTCGATTGTGAACTTTTCCGCTTCTTCGAGGTAAGCCAAAAAGGCTTGCCTGACTTCGTCGGGTGCGTGTTCCACCCACTTAAATAGAAAATCGATGTCCGCGCCAAATACGGTGAGAGCACAACAGCCGACGACGAGGAGAAGTAACTTGTTCATGGTGTACCTACACTGATAACTAAGAAGTGTGCGCTTTTAAATACACATGAGAGACGACGAAGAGTGGAACTTTGAAACCTGTTTGATTCTCCAAAAATCTTTCCGCTTCCCTTTTCTTTGAGTTTCAAACTTTTTAACAAGCACGGTTTAAAGATTTCATTACAACGTTCCAATGTCGCGTTTGCTTGAAATTTGTTTCCTTCCGTCTGTTCGAAAAATGATTCCCTTTCGACGTTTTGGAATCTGGCAGTAGGACACCAGAAGACTACTTTCCGTTGGCGTACGATTGATATAACGCTGACGGGCCTCATAGAATCATCTTTAATCCAGTAAGAGAATGGATAGCATTTGGGTCCAGGAGGAATAATGGCAGTGAACCGCTTGCTTCTGAGCTGTCTATGTGGCTCATTGTCCGTTTTCCGGTCGGTCTTCACATCGGTTAACAGTCCAGAAGACGTCCACAAGGCTGTTCAGAAATTTAAGTCGTGATACCGGTTATTCTTTTTCGACCGACTTTGACCGACCGTCTTAAATCTTTCAACAAACATTAGTGTTTAAAATGTTGTAACAATCAGACATGTGGCTTTCATCTTTTCATCATATCATTTTATCTCTCACCCACAAGACATCGCACAATTAGAACGGCTTTTTTCCGCTTGATTGTGGGTTCCCTAAAGCTAATCTTGAAGGCCAGAAGTTGACTTGGAATGCACCCTGAAAAGGAAATGTGCATGTTTTAAACACCACTCTTTCCGGATGCTCGGAACTGCATATGCATTATCGTCAAATATTTTCCTTTGCTGGTTGTCTCACCAGGATCACTGGTGTGGAAACACATCTACTGGCCAAATTGGCAACCTCCGTAACCAAAAAAGCCATCGTTCTCTGTTCATATCGAAGAATCCATCTAGACCATTCAACAAAGTACAACTTTACTATAACCTGAAGATCAACTAATGTGTGAAGATCAGTTCTTTATTGTTTGGTGACAAAAATATCAACCCAAATATTGTGGCATGCTCAACCCTGCAGGGGGTTCTTGGCCTTTCCACGCACCTCTTTAGGAAGAGAGTTAATGAGCTTCTTGATCTTCTCGTTCTTCTGCTTCGTCGTGAGCTTCTTGTCCTTGGCAGCGTCGGCAATCAGGTCGTTGGTGATTTTGAGCATTTCGTCGTGGAACCAGCTTGTAACGTGGGCGGTGTGCGCCTCACGGTCGGCCTTTAACTTGGCGTAAGCGTCCTGAATTTACCATGGTTACGGTGGGCATCCCTTGTTGGTTTACCTTGATCTTGCGGGGCTGCTTGGCAATCCATTTGTTGACGGCGGCTTCGCCGTTTTTGCGGAAACTTCCGAAGTGAGCGTAATATTCGATGCTGGAGACGACGTCCTTTGGGGCGCCAGAAATGAAGTCCAGTGGATACTCTCTAGCGATGGCGACAACGGCGCAGACGGCCAAGACGATGAGGAGCTGGTTCATGGCTGAAGTGAGCTGTCTTCTTACTAGTCGAGTGCATTTAAATACAGGTACAGGTCGAGGTGAAACCTGTTTTCTCCCGACGAAATGTTCCGCGTTCGTGCGAAGGGTTTCGGTGTTTTTTTTTTTGTAAATGGTGTTTAATGGATTGCAGTACGGCTTCTGTCTCGTCGTTTTCAAAAAAAAAAAGCAATTTGTAACTAATCGAAAAATGACCTTTTTCGCGTTTTCACGATGTGGCTCAACGCGTTTTAGTCAATGATTTCTGATAAGGCGACACTGGTGCTGTAAATATGAGCCATGTTCTTAGTGAGCGAGGCATAGACGTTGCTAGTTGTTGACAGTTCAGCCGCCTAGAAACCATTCCCACTTCGATATTCTATGCACAGGCCACTTCAAATATGTACATCAAGATCGTTGTCCTTCTTAAAGTACTGCTATAGCCAGAGGTTTTCCAACTCTTAGTAATTAAAAATGAGAAAATAGGTATTATGTGGATACAGGTATCGATGAATAGAAGGGGAAGGAGAGGAGAAGGAAGAGGGCAGGTGATTGGTTAGGCCGCAGGGTGTACCATGCCGGAGCGGAGCAGAAGTGCTGGTCTTGAATTTTGTAAAAACTCGTCAAGAATGAGGGAATATTTCACGATTTTACTGACGTGCGAATAGCTCTACAAAGCATCGCAGTTTTCTCCCCGTGCTACATCTATTAGGTTGATGCATAATAAATGAGCCTTTTTGAAAGTAGATATTTATTACCAAAAAGGCACCCGATCTAATCAAGGTATCCGCCGTTAGCATCAACAACTTCA
This sequence comes from Steinernema hermaphroditum, assembly GCA_030435675.1. Lineage (NCBI taxonomy): Eukaryota > Metazoa > Nematoda > Chromadorea > Rhabditida > Steinernematidae > Steinernema > Steinernema hermaphroditum. Next base: position 2,141,212 of record CM059623.1, read on the forward strand.
GCCCACTTCGTCGGCAAGCGCCAGGTTCCTCGTTCGTAGAATACGTGGGTTTAAAATCCAAAAATGTTTTTGGTCTAATTTTCGATCTCTTTATCTTATTCTGGATGGTTTCTTTTGATGTTGTCATCTACAGACGAGAGCAGATGACGGTTAGATAGAGCTAACAGAGTGTTAGATAAACAGCAAAAAAGGAATCACCCAGCTCAAAGTAGAAAGCCATTCTAGGGGTCAACTTGAAAATGTAACATTTCAGGCACCATTCCTGAAGTGTCATTTTTTCGACATTTGGCCATTTTTTCTTTAAAGTAGAAAAGAGCTCGGGAAGTCACTATATGGGTATAGTAGCTGTGAGCGGTAGCTACCTGCTGCATGTCCCCATTCCCTCTTATAGTAATCAACCAATTGGAAACATTGGAATTAACAGAACATGGTGATCTGAAAAGGCCATCTTTTTGAGATTTGCTATGTTACGATATATGACGAAGGAAGCGATAGGTGCGTTCAGTAGGTTAGACCCAACGATGTACGTGGTAGAAGGCAGTCATCGTCCATCACACAATTAATACTATAGGTAGCCCGTACATCACTTCGCATTTTGCTATGTTCATGTGGTTGTTTGACGCCATCTGAAATGAATAGCTGAAAAAATTACACTTGACACAAGAAACTGAAGTGGCTCTGCCCGTCCTACACGCGCGCATGACGGGCGAACAGAATCCACACAACGACTTTACGAAAGGACCAGACAGTGTGAAAATAGATTCGAATAAAAAAAGGCTCATTTTTAATGCATCAACCCAATATAAAAAAGAGACCATTTGAGTTATTTGAGTCATTTGCACGATCCGAGAGCATGGACTCTGAAGATCTGCCGAACGACTTCGCCCATCTCTTCACCGACATCATCTTCGACGTCGTCAAGACCGAAGCTCCTCCCGTAAGAGAACTCGCTCGCTTTGCTAGACTCACAGGCAATTGGGCTGATATCGTCAAATCGGATGAGGTTTTCGAAACGAACTATTACGATGAACGGAAACGCGAAAGGAAACCGTATGGAAAGTCTTATATCGGTGATAATGGCTATCAGAAAAAGTACACTCACAAGTCACCGAGAAACCACAGGTTGGAGAATGTATCAGCGAATCTAGAACGCTGGACTTCAAGCGTTCGGAGCTTGGATAACGTACTTAGCAAATGTATGGGCAAGGTACGCCTAGAATTTAATTGTACTTATTATCGTACCACCACGAGAGAAGTCGTTTCACCAAAATTACTGGAGCATTTTAGTTATGCCCTAAAGCTGTTATTAGAACGCCCAGTCACTCAGTTAATATTGGTTGAATGCAAATCTCTGTTCATGTTCTACCTTCCGTACAGAGAGAAACGGAAACCATCCTAGAAAAGTTCAAATCTTTGATGATGAAACCTAAACTTCAGTCTCTCACGATTGATATCAATAAGGTACTCGACGAAGAAGTAGAACGGTGTTTGTTGGAGTTCGTGAAGAAGCCAAACTTCCTTCTGCTCAAAGCTCCCCTCAGCCCCGCCTTCCTGCCCAAACTTCTAGACTACTGGCTGACTCTGACGACTTTTCCGAATTACGTGCGAACCGTAGAATATGGATATTGCTACAATGAAAAACTAGCGATTGATTTCGAAGGGCTGCAATTTCAGTTGGAGAGCGCGGACGATTGTGAGTGTCCATACGTTGGCTATCGGCAGGAAACGTACTTCAGAAAACACCCGAACAGTGAATATCGAGGAATCGAAATTTCACAGCGTCTACCTAGAAATTTCAAAAGAACATCGCAAATCATATCAGTGCGCCTGGTTTAGCTTAGTTTAATCGGTTCCTTTTCGTGTTTAAGTGCGACATAGACGTATTTGACTGTTAGTAAATAAAATGTGAACTCAACAAAGCACCACCGCGAGTTCGCAGAGTTGAAGGTTGAAGGGGGACGGAAAACAAAAAAAAAACACTTTAGATGAAAGACACTTTCACCAACCAATACGTTCACATATTGAGCATAGAAGAGTGCTTCTGCAGACAGTGTGTGATGCAGAAGAGAGCGATTGCGATTCATCTTTACCATCTTTTGACGCGACGACCGTGATGTGCTCTTCCCTTCTCTCTCGTTTTCTTGTTAAAAAGCTGGTGACCGTTGAAGAAGTAATTTATCATCGTATTTTCTTTTCCGACAAGCAGATCGCCTGAGGTAGTCTACACACATACGATTCTATTCTACGTGCCCGACGGCTGCCTCCATTGGTTTTACCCAGAGTGCGACTCGAATTGAGAATCGAGAGAACCGGCTATCGATTTGATACGATATTCGTAAAAACACGACTTATACGATTCGATTCGAGTCGACAACCCTATTCGTGATCCAAGCAGTTATTCCAGCACCAGTTGGTGAAATAATTTCTAATCCTACTAGACTGTGAAATAACCTAGAGAGAAATGCAGTTAACAGCCTACTACGTCCATAAGTCATTCATTCGGATTGGAACTGTAAACACACACATAGTGAACGAAGGAGACAATAGAGTTTTCAACGCTTCAGGGGATTCTTGACGAGTCCACGAATAAGATCAGGCACATCGTCGATTTCTTTTTGGATCTTCTCCTTCTTCTGCTTGGTCGTAAGCGACTTATCATCCATGATCTGCTTGATTAGCGTGTTATAGATCTCGACCAAGCTATCCGACCAAAAAGCCGTCACCTCTTTCAAGTGCTTCTCAACGGCTGCCTTCACCTTTTTGTATTGAACCTAAATGTCACTGAATAGCTGATACACGTAGAAGGGCATACAGTGGTAGCAGGTGGTTGCGTTTTCAGCCACTTCAGAATGACAGCCTCGTCTTTCTTGGAGATCTCTCCGTCCTTCAAATACTTGTAGATCTTAAGGGAGACATACGCAGGGGCTTTGTCGAAAACGTCGAGGGATGGGAACTCCTCTTTAGCGCAAACGTTGGCCAAAGTTAAAGCAAGCAAGACGACAACGAGGAAGAGCTTGTTCATGGCTGACACCATTGAAGTGTCTTTGAGCACTTATATGCAATGAAATCGGGAGAGAAACCCGTCCCGCTGAAATGTTCCGCTTTGCCGAGCATCTGTTTTTGCACTGTTCTTTGTATTTGATATTTCACAAGTTTGATTCTTGGTTTCTGTCTCGGAAATTTAGAGTGACACTTCCCTTGTTGGGTAGTAAGGACAAGAAATAAAAGACAGGGGGCCGTTCGCGTCGTGACCTAAATATTTCGAACAGGAAATGTCGCCCGTTCGGGTGGGCACCGGGTGGTTTAAAACATTACGACTTCAAACCGTTTAAACCAAAGTGTATTTTCAGTCCAGGACATCACATTTATGAGGGAAAGCACAGCATGGACGCCTTATCTGGACGTTCAGGCCACTGCTTATGAGCTAGGGATGATTATTTTCGTTTTTCGTCACTGGAATGAACATATGGCCAAGTGACTTTTCGAAAGGAGCCAAAACTTTTCAGCTAACGTGCTTGTTCAAACCTCCTAGCAAGCATTTTGAGCCAGCTTATGGAATCCAAACAATCTAATGTATACTGGGTGTTCCATAAGTTCTGTAACGCCTCAAAATGAGCATATCTAGCCGAAAGTTCAATGCATTCGCGCGAAAATTGGTATAACTACAAAAAAGAACCAGGAGAACAATAATCTAGAACGACTGTTCGAAATCACCACTTTCAGTGGGAAAAAAGGCTTGAAGAAGTTTCTTAAAAATTTTCGTCGTGACCACGAGCAGTCCGTTGCCCATGCTCCAGAGATCGCTTCAGACTGTCCAAGCGAGTGTGCCGGATTCGCGAGACTTCATTCTCCAAGAATCCATACATGTAATAGTCCAGCGGATTCAGATCGGGGCTAGTGGAGGACCACATGTCCTTGCTCCACTAACTTTGGGCAGATCTGTTTCGAGACCTTCATGGATAATTTCGATCTATTCGCCTGGGCCCGGTCCCGCTGGAGCATCTAGTTCTTGTTTATGAAATGCTCCTGAGTGAATCTTGCCACTTATGCCTTCAGATTCCGTTCTCGATAGATTTCCGAGTTAATCCTGACACCTTTTTCAATAAAAACGGGTTTCGTTCGGTCCATCCCTTTTATTTTGGCCCAAATCTTGACGGACTTCTGTGGGAAGCGGCTTTTTTGAACTGAACAGATCGAGGAGAACCTGTTTCATGGATAACTCGCTCGTTATGCTGATTTAAGAATAGTTTGATCAAAAAAATCTGCTCATTCGTGAAAAGCTGTACGCGGATTCCTTTGCTCGTGGCCACGTCGATGAATGTTAAGAAACTTCTGGAAGCCTTTTTTTCCGCTGAAAGTGGTGATTTCGAACAATCGTTCTAGATTATTGTTCTCCTGGTTCTCTTTTATAGGTACACCAATTTTCGCGCGAATCCGTTGAATTTTCGGCGAGATATGCTCATTTTGAGGCGTTACAGAACTTATGGAACACCCTGTACACAGCACGGACCTTTTCTTTTCTCCCGTGGTGCCGATCGTTCTCCACCTTCAGCACACCGTAATCAGTGACTTTGCTGCATTTTGTATGTTCACCTTCCACTACTTCCACCAATTTATTCGTCATTTGGCAGAAAACAACAAAATCAGTGACAAGCCACTGGCGGATTTGTATTTTGAGTGATCCAAGTGCAGAAGGACGGTACGCGGGTGTATACATCTAGAAAACCGCTGTTTTTTAAAATTAAACTCTCAATGTCATCAAACTTGGGAGGTCCCCTTTGACAGACTGTCCAATAGACGCAATTCCAAGCTGCCGCCATTCGTTTTTCTTGGTTTGTGCATTGAAACGCTGGTAAAGGAGAGGTCCTCCGTTGTCGCCCTAAGTAGAAAATAGATCTCGTACATTTGAAATATCTTCAACCTTCAGGAAGCCAGAATGCGTCGAATCAGTGCACACGGTTCCGAGCATTATCGGGATTTCGTATTCGGAATTCTTCCAACGTTCACTTAATGTTGTTCAGATCTTATAAACTTTTCTCGACCTACGTGCAAATGTTGAAATCGACGATTTTCACGTGGGCAGAGTGAAGCTGCAATGAGGCTTCTCCATTCCCTGTAAAGCCAAATAACACTCAGCAGTAATCATAATAAAATTATAATTTACGAAAATTGTGTAGTGATCATCCCTTCGCTCTAGTGTTAAATATTAAGGTGAAAGTGAAAGGCACGTTCTATGCACGACTTTTTCTCGGACATCGAATTTTTTCGGAACACTTACACCCATTTACGCCGAATCCAAGGATGACACCATTAGCTCCTGGTAGTTCAGGAAGAAGCCAGAGCGCGTCGATCTTAATGAACTTTACGGTATCCGTTTCTTTCATTTCTCTGTCTAACTAAACCACTAAAGATTATGTGACAAGAGAGATTCAATCAACCTCAATCAAGGCAATGTCGTTGTGCTTGAAGCTTGCTTGATTAAACTCAGGATGGATGATGAATCGCTTGGCAAAAGCCATCTGTGATCCAGGCGGAAAGAGCTTCTCCAAGTTATGGATACCGGCGAAGACCATTGTGTAGCTTGGATCATGCTCATCGACACAGTGAGCGGCAGTGAGGGCGTATCGAGGGCTGAGGAGGGTGGCTCCACACATGGCTATTGAGGATCCAATCTGCAGGCGCACGAAAAGTTGGAATGGAAACTCAGACCCATCGACTAATTGGCTGCCGTAGATCTGGGAAAAAATGCGTACAAATAGGATCTCATTTCAAATTACCAGTTCAGAAGTGTTGAGATGAGAAGCCGAAGAGGTGGCTGCAACGGCCACTAGAGTGAAAAGTGTGAGCCACATGCTGTGAAGTGTCACCGACAGACAACTGAATATTGCTTTAGTCAAAGAGTGGAAGCTGATAAGAACAGACAAAGATGTTTTTTTTGTGCTCTTATTGGAACGTGCAATTGACGTTGGAGCAGTTAGCGATAAGAAAGAATAAAGGTCTTTGTGTTAAGGTTACGGAGCACCAGAGCACACATCTCTGATCGGCAAGAAAGGGCTATTACAAATGGTTCCCTCCAAAAGAGATGCCCGAAAGATCGAACTAGTGGTATGGAATTGCTAATTTGGATCCGCTGATCATGTTAGGACCTTGAAACTACAGAGGACAAAATCCACTATAAACTATAGCTTAAACCCGCCATTCACCGATGAAACCTATCAGGTTCTGCTACCAGGTCTATCAGGTCTATTAGGTTGTTTGATTCGTGGTCGGCCGGGATCGGTTCGACGCAGGTCTCTGTGTTCATTTTGTCTGAAAACGACGGGTCTTCGGTGATCATTCCGACCGCTTTTCTGTGGGTACAAAAACACATAAAATGTTCCAAGTCGTTTCATTTCATACAGCTTGACAAGCCATCGTAGTTCAGAGTGCAGATCTGCGTTGGGGGCGGGCCTATTCGATCTGGTGGTCTACGCTGTTTGAAACACTTCATCCTCCAGAAGAAACAAAACCATCATTGTTATTCCATTGCCAAGATTTATTAGTCAACAATAAAATCAGAGGCAAAGCACGGGCGGATTTGTATTCTGGGTAATCCAAAAGCAGAAGGACGGTACGCGGGTGTGCACATCTAGAAAACCGCTGTTTTAAAATTAAACTCTGAATGGTGTCAAACTTGGGATATCCCCTTTGACAAGCTGTCCCATGGACACAATTCCAAGCTGACGCCATTCGTTTTTTCCCGTCAGTGCATTGAAACGCTGGTAAAGAAGAGGTCCTCCGCTATCGCCCTAAGCACAAAATCAGCCTAGTACATCTCAAATATCGCCAACATGAAGGGCGCCAGAATGTGTCGAATCAGTGCACACGGTTCCGGGCATTATCGGGATTTCGTATTCGGAATTCTTCCAACGTTCACTTAATGTTGTTCAGATCTTATAAATTTTTTCTCGACCTACATGCAAACATTGTAATCGACGATTTTCACGTGGGCAGAGTGAAGCTTCTTTGAGGATTCTCCATTCCCTGTAAAGCCAAAACACTCAGAAGTAATCGTAAGATTGTAATTCACAAAAATTTTGTAGTGGTCATCCGTTCGCTCCAGTATAAAGTACTAAAAAGAGCAAACGGCCTTACAACACAACATCATAACCACGTTTTATACAAGACCGATTTTTCTCGAAAATCAAAATTTCTTGAAGTGGGACACTTACATCCGTTCTTTCCAAATCCAACGATGACGCCATCGGCTCCTGGGAGTTCGGGAAGCAGCCAAAGCGCGTCGATCTTAATGAACTTTACGGTATCCGTTTCTTTCATTTCTCTGTCGAGCTAAAGAACCACTGTAAATCACTCTATAGCAGCTTCTGGCAACCTCGATCAACGCAATGTCGTTGTGCAAGGAGCTTGCGTTGAACTGAGGGTGCACGATGAACCGCTTGCCGAAAGCCATCTGTGATCCAGACGGAAAGAGCTCCACTGTGCTATGGAGACCGGCGAAGATCATTGTGTAGTTTGGATCGCTATCAGCAACACAGTGAGCGGCAGTGAGGGCGTATCGAGAGCTGAGAAGAGTGGCTCCACAGACACCGATTTTGTCTTCAATTTGGATGCGCACGAAAAGTTGGAACGGAAACTCAGCCCCGTTCACAACTTGGCCGCCGTAGATCTAGAAGGATATTTGTGAAGGAAAGGATCTCATTTCAAACTACCAGTTCAGTTGTGTTGACAGAAGACGCCGAGGACGTGGCTGCAACGGCCACTAGAGTGAAAAGTGTCAGCCACATGCTGTGAAGTGCCACGGATAGACAACTGAATGCTGTTTTAGTGAAAGAGTGGAAGCTGATAAGAACAGACAAAGATGTTTTTTTTGTGCTCTTATTGCAACGAGCAATTGAAGTCGAAAGCAGTTAGCGATAAGAAAGAATAAAGGTCTTTGTGCTAAGGTTACGGAGCACCAGAGCACACATCTCTGGTCGATAAAAAAGGGCAATTAAAAATGGTTCCCTCCGAAAGAGATGCCCGAAGGATCGAACTAGTGGTACGGAATTGCTAATTTGGATCTGCAGTTTTTAGAGTATTTGACATGATAACATCTTCGTTGGTCTTGGACACTCTATTCTCGTGTCACAGGACGACGTCCGTATAAAAATTCAAAGAGAAAAGAGGAAAATCCAGAACAGAATGGGTCACCATGAACGATAAATACGGAACAGAACCGAAAATCTATATATGTCCTTGTTTCCTAAAGTTTTGTATGTATGAGCCTAGGCCGCACCCTACTACAAATCGGTATGCCGCACGAAAGGGATCACTCCTTTGTTATGGATTTTTAACCTGACTGTTTTCTATGGATTTCTTCTACTGCAATGCATGTCGTTTTTCATTTGTGCCCCCAGCGATCGGTTGGGTCGTCCACTCGCTCAACATGAACAACATGGAAAATTAATCCATCTGCATCTCCAAAAAGCCATTCCCGCACCGTTCGCGTCGGGAAAGGTAGTGAAGGTGCAGATTAAAAAGTGCAACAAGGACGAGAAAGTTCCTCATGGCTGAACGGGAAAGTGAGACACTTAAGTACGTGCTGAATTTGTCATTTCGCGAAACCCGTTCGTGGTGATTGAGTAATTGCTCTGGTCTAAAATGAGAGACCAACATTTTATTGTAAAGATCAATAAGACTTTATGAAACTCTACGAACGGTATTTACAAAATTTTTTTGAAATAGAATAGAAGATCATTGGATATCGTTTAACCCTGCATGGCAGTTTCGATTTCAGTGCGGACATTGGCGGGAAGACTCTCGAGGATCTTCTGGATCTGCTCGCCCTTCTGCTCGGCACTCAAGGAGAGGCTGTTGGCGACGGCGGAGAGCTTCGCGTCGGCGGCCTTGGCAGCTGGGGAGAACTTGGCGACGGCGGAGTTGTGGGCAGCTTCCGACTGGGCAAGCTGCTGCTTGACCTCAGCCTTGAACTTTACATAGGCAGTCTGAAAATTGGTGATTAGGACAGAGATCTAGCTTGACACAGGATCACCTTGATCTGAGCGGACTGTCCGGCGACCCACTTGTCCACGGCGGCATCGATCTCCGTATCCGTCTTTCCACCAACAGAATCGATCAGAGCGCCGAAGCTCTGGAGAACAGCTGGAGAAGCGCCTTGCAGGAAAGGAGGAGGAGGCACGTCCTCAGCGAGGACGGCGAAGACGGCGCAGGCGGCGAAGACAACGAAGAGCTTGTTCATGGTTGTTGAAGGAGAGTATACTCTGCTGACATGTTCTAGCATCGCACTGATGCACTTATATACAAGGCGAGGCGGCGTCGACCCGAAGAACCGGTTTCCGCTCGGCCGCCACGTTCTGTGTTCGTTCGCTGAGTTGTGACCTTTTTCACGCCTAGACGCAAAAGGATTACACTCCATGGGTGCAGGTTTTCAACATCGGAAGCGTCGATGATGACGTGATTTGTCTCGCAAATTCGCGCTACACGGAAAATCAGATCAAACACCGATCAGATTTGGATGAATCACCGTCAAGTCGACTCATTTCCACTTCCATTAAGAATTGAGCTTCTCCACTGAAACAGAAAGTGTAACCTATTTGTTTTCTTCCCGATTTTGAAAGAGATATGTTTTTGTTTTTGGACGGTCCAGGGTAGCTTGTGGCGATGCTCTTGGACTTTCCGATTCGGGTAGGGGAAGATTCCACACAGCGCAGCAGTGAACCAAAGTGCTAACGAAGTGCCAATAACACCGCAAAGCATCGAAATTGTCTCCGCACACATCCATAAAAGAGGCGATGGGCCATCTGAGTCCTTTGCAATATTCGAGAGGATGGACTCTGAAGATCTGCCGAACGACTTCGCCCATCTCTCCACCGACATCATCTTCGACGTCGTCAAGACCGAAGCGCCTCCTATAACAGACCTTGTTCGCTTTGCTAGACTCACAGGCAATTGGGCTGATATCGTCAAATCGGACGACGTTTTCGAAACGGAATATGACGACGGACATTACAGAAAAAGTTGTATCGATAACAAAGGCTATAATATAAATTACACTCGTGGTTCACCACCACTGGGAAACTACAGGTTGGAGAATGTAACAGTTTGTCTAGATCGCGCATCTTCACACGTTTGGAGCGCATTTAGCGAATGTATGGGTAAGGTTTGTTTACGATTTCATCGACATCATGTTGAGCGATCGGTGACAATAGAAAAATTTGAGAATTTTCACTGTGCCCTAAAGCTGTTAATGGATCGCCCAATTACTCATTTAATATTGATAGAATGCAAAACTCTGTACAAAATCTGCCGGTCAGATCTACCGGAACCTTCGTGTGGGAACGTCATTCTAAAAAATTTCAGATCTTTGATCATCAATCCGAAACTACAGTCTCTCACGATTGATTCCTATAGGGTGCTCGACAAAGTGGTCGAAAAGTATCTGTTCGAATTCGTGAAGAAGCCAAACTTCCTGCGCCTGAAAGCTCCCCTCAGCTCAGCCTTCTTTCCCAAGCTACTGGACTACTGGCTGAATCTGACGACGTTTCCGCCTTACGTTCAAACCGTAGAATATGGATACGGCTACAGAGAAAAAGTAGCGATTGATTTCGAGGGACTGCAATTTCAACTAGAAAGTATGTACGAACATAAGGTGCGAGGAATACGAGGTCTTATCTATCGACAGGAAACATACTTCAGAAAACACCCAAACAATGAACATCGAGGAATCGAAATTTCGTATCGTATTCCAGCAGATGTCAAAAGAACATCACCAGTCATATCAGTACGCCTCGTTTAGTGTGTAATCAGTTTCTGCGTCTCTATAAGTGCAAGAACATAAAAGTTTTGTAAATAAAATACATCAGGCCCTAAAGGTCTTAAAAATTTATTTAAAGCGGCATCGAAAAGAACACTTTAAAGTGAACAGTATTTACAAAATGCATTCAGAGAAGAGAAGGGATCCATCAGAGAGGATTTAACCCTGCATGGCAGTTTCGATTTCAGTGCGGACATTGGCGGGAAGACTCTCGAGGATCTTCTGGATCTGCTCGCCCTTCTGCTCGGCACTCAAGGAGAGGCTGTTGGCGACGGCGGAGAGCTTCGCGTCGGCGGCCTTGGCAGCTGGGGAGAACTTGGCGACGGCGGAGTTGTGGGCAGCTTCCGACTGGGCAAGCTGCTGCTTGACCTCAGCCTTGAACTTCACATAGGCAGTCTGAAAATGGGTGATAAGGACAGGGCTCTTGCTTGACACAGACTACCTTGATCTGAGCGGACTGTCCGGCGACCCACTTGTCCACGGCAGCATCGATCTCCGTATCCGTCTTTCCACCGACAGAATCGATCAGGGCGCCGAAGCTCTGGAGGACAGCTGGAGAAGCGCCCTGCAGGAAAGGAGGAGGAGGCACGTCCTCGGCGAGGACGGCGAAGACGGCGCAGGCGGCGAAGACAACGAAGAACTTGTTCATGGTTGTTGAAGGTGAGTTCAGACGAGTGAATTGTTTCATCAACCCATTTGAGGTGCTTAAATACAAAACCCAGCAAGGCGGGGCCAACCTACACAACCTGTTTGTGGCGAGTATGATGTTCCGTGTTCGTTCGCTGAACTTTGACGATTTCCCAAATTTCGCACATCGCAGTGTATGGCGATTGCGTCACACGGCTGCGTTCTCGCCAATTAACCTGTTTCGGCGTCCAAGAGCGGAGAACGAAATCACTGATCGCAGCAATTCTGCTGACGTGTCTTACATCGTCTTCGCCGAAGTTTTTGTACAGAAAATTTCAAACTCTCGTTTGACGTTTTAGTTCGTCCGTGCGTCACATTCTGCTCTACACTGTCTGTGGCATAGTAAAGAATAAAAGAGATCCGAGCATTTCAGACCACTACTTTTCAGACCATAATTTGTGAATAAGTTAAAAGAAAAGAGGGCCTTGTTGAGAAAAACATTTTTTAATCGACGGAGGAATTCAGCAAACATCGAGACCACTTTTCCGACGATTCCTCGAACTGAACTCTCTTTGTCAATTTTAAGGTAACTCCGATCGCCTCCATTGTTAATGTCACCATCGACAGAGAAAGAATAGGAACGGTTGATTTTTAGGTGATCAACATTGATGATATTGCTTCGAAGTTTTAGCGGCACGGTGGAGTCCGGCGGAGGTGAAAGCATGAGGAAGTATGGCTCTCTGGTGTTCCAAGCAGTCTGGGATCCGAGATCGATCGACGCACGACTGATCAATCGCTACCAACACAACCGAACTTTGGAAGATTGAATCATCCACTGTCCTCAGATAATTCTCCTTATGCAGCTATTTTGCAAACCGAATTGATACCGTATCCACAACTCCTCGTCGAGGCCGGCGACTTCGAAGCAGAGCAGCTCTGGCGGACTCCACCGACATGAATGGCCGTTCCGTCGATCGCCAGTTGACCGTCGAAAAGCTCTTCCTTGCAAGCCCCCTCAACTCTTCCTCTCCTCAAAGAGAATATGCAGAAGACCCTGGCGAAAATAATCGCGAAATTGTTCAACATCGAGCTTCGTCTTTAGATCAACCTAAAATTCCGGATTTGGCTTCGGATACCACCGTCACATCTCCAAGGGAAGAACGAAAAATCCGATGAAAAGAGCTAGTGCGACATCGTCGAACAGGTACCTATGAACTAGGGATGCACCGGCACGAAAAAAAACCGGCACCGGAACCGGGACCGGAATTCCGGCGCAAAAAAAAGCCGGAAAACCGGAAAAACCGGAACCGGGTGCATCCCTACTATGAACGATCCTTGGCAGCAGGAAATGGTTCTTTTAATATGTTCTGAAGAAGGTGCCTGGATAAGCCAATTAGGAATTCAACCGGTCACTTTGCCAACAAACTTCCTTCCCGGACAGACCGAGTTCTCCACTAGAATGGAAGCAGGAGGACTTGCAGGTTAAGTTCGTCGAAGAAGAGTGCCGCCGGTGCTGGAAGGAGCTCACACAAGAGCAAAGTACGGCATGCATTGTAGTCATATCATTAAATGAAAGCGCTCAGCGCACTGCAAGGAATGAGGAACCGAGGCTCAAAAACACATGCACTCAATGAGTGGAGTAGCCACAACTTCTTGTTTTGGTTCGGTTTAACACGTGCCAGGTGCCAATTCCATTAGTTGTTATTGTTCATTTACATACAGCACTGACCCAAATGATGTGGATACAGGACATCGTCCCACTCCGTTGGGATTAGCGGAATCGCTGCTTATGTTTAACACTCTCTGGTGGAGGATTTAAAAGGCTGGTGGGGCCGGTGGACAGCACACTTCCTCAGTTACTCACAATGCGTTCTTTCGTTCTCTTCGCAGGTTCGTCCACGATCTGCTTTGCTACCATTTCACACCTCCTTCAGGACTATTTGTTTTCGTTTCCACGCAAGGCATCCAATGTCCTACCACGCGAGGTTTGACTTCTAGTGACACAATGCACAACGAAGACTCAAGAGCATAAAGTCGCTGAAACTGGGTAAAGATTTATGCTACCGTGTGAGACATATCCGTGTGAGACATATCCTATGAACATGTCATTTGGCTTCTGAGTTGGCGGAGTCGTCGCTTGGATTCACGACCACAGCATCGAATTCGTGTCGGTAGTCAAAATAGTGAACGTTTGATACTCATAGTTGCTAGTTTTATGAAGGTGCAACGGAAACAATGGTGATCGATCGCTGCTAGTGCACCGCCTTTCTGTGCATGGTATGCTGTGGGGAACCTGAAGTGTGCACCATCTACGCCCTACACAGGAAACTCGACCTCCTCGAATCCAGTGATTAAGGGCCATATCTACTTTGTTCGCTTCAGTCATACAATAATACGACGGTCCCTCTTGTTTCTCTAGGCCAGTCGACGTAAACAATTCATCGAGGTTATCCTGAGTAGAAAACTAGGGCAACGTCCCATCGCCACGGCAGTAGAAGTTCTCTCCGATGTGGCGATGCTTCTTAAATTGCAGTCGTGAGAGTACAAAAAAAAAGGACTCCAGAATACAGAACGCAGAATAACGGTGGCCGTCACTTTCTTTATCAGTTATCAGTTTCAGTATCAGTTTCAAACATTGGCACTTGAACTGTAGATCTTTCATTTTCACTGCAGCTAGGCTGCACCAGTGTCCAAAATTTTATTTTAGGAGCTAAGACAGAAAGCAAAAGAAAAAAAGAGGGAAAGAAGCGATCGGACCGAAGACTTCGGATTTCTTGGTCAACAGGAATATTCGAAAAAATTTACCGAGCAACTAAGGACGTCCTAAGGAGTTTTTCTTTCTCAAGCTCTGATATACATCGTATATAAGAGGGTGGCATGCGTTCTACTACAATGTGAAGAAGAGCGACGAGGAATTGAAAACATGAAAACATCTTAATAATTAATTTATTGGAAAGCAACCGAAAATAATGAGTTAGAAAGCGAAAGCACATTAGTTGATAGGCAGTATTAGTCATCACTGTCAGCGTTTAATGCTGAATACACAACGAAGAGGTGGTGTTGCAGGTAGATCCTGCGTAGGTGGTGCAGTCGGAGTCCTGGGAGCAGGGGTCTCCGATCTGGTAGATGGGATCTCCCATCATGTTGCCCCTAAAGACAGCATTTCGGACCTTCTTGACAGAGCTAGGATCTTACTGAATGCGGTAGTTGCACACGACGAAGGTCATGGAGTCGGGTTCAGTGCACTGGGCGATTCCACAGCCGAATTCCGTGGTTGCTCCCCATGCCATCTAATCAAGTGATACATCTACAGTAACCCTCTGATCGCACCTGAGTGTAGTGTCCCGTTCCGGCGTTAAACACGTCGGGCGTCATCGTGTAGTCGGAGCTGTACTGACCCACTCCTTTCTCGGCCAATTCGGACCACCACGAAGTGGGAGCGTCGAGGGCAGGGCCTGAAAGAGCGGGTCATCTTCTGCAGGGGGGACTACGGTACTGTTTGAGTTCTGGACGGGAAACGTGGCGTAGATGTTCTCGCCAGCGTTGCGGCTTTCCTGTGGTGAGTGTTCGAACTGGCAGTTTTCTGCCCACGACTGCGCGATCGCCTCGAGGTCGCAGCTGTAGCTCAGCTGGTACATGTTCGAGGCGGTGGGGGCGTTTCCGCCGTCGGGACCGTCCTGCTCGAGGCCACGAGCGTTCGACGAGCGCAGCTTGTTGTGAGCGTCGACGAGGGCATCACGATCAGGGGGAGTCAAGCCTCCGGTGGTGGGGCACTGGGTGCCTTGGCTAGAGACGAAGACGAACAGTCCTAAAGGAGGTGTGGGAAAGGACCGCAAGTCGTGGACGAACCTGTGAAGAGAACAAGAGAGTGCATTGTGTGGAACTGAGGAAGTGTGCTGTCCATCGGCCCCTCCGGCCTTTTAAGGCCTCCAACAGAAGGTGTTTAGCATAAGCGGCGATTGTGCTAATCCCAAAAAAGTGGGACGATGTCCTGTATCCACATCATTTGGGTCACTTCTGTATGCAAATTGGCAAAAACAAGCGATCAAAAGCAGAATACTGGAAGAGGTGTTTTGGAACGGAAACAACCTCGTCCGGACGAGATGACCAGGACCAGAGGCATTACTTGGAACACTGGAGGGACGTAGGACTGGCTTGAATCCACTTATTTATGCTCTATATGCTCAAGCAACCCATAGAAAACGCTAGTAAACAATAGGATAAATCTGGCTGTCGCACAACGTAATTCCACGAAATCTATGTAGAACTTGATCGGTTCAGTCCCGTGACATCCTCTTCTACAAAGTGTATTTGCAAAGCAGCGATCCCAGTGAGAATCCTTTGTTACACGGTGTCCATTCTGTTCAAAAGATAAGTGACGGATTCAAATCATGTTCACCTACTATCATGGTCTCTCCACAAAACCACAAAACCGCAAGGTTCTGTACAGAACTGGCAATAGTCGGGATTCCAGTCAGCAAAATCGAGCGGCGTTCCATCATCCCATTTCCAGTGGTGCGGCTGATCATAAAAGGCATCGCTTATGCTCGGCTTCAGTCCGATGATTATGTATCCCTGTTTTCTCCCTGAATATGCTGCTTAAGTCTCAGTGACGTGTTAGTTGTTAATACTCAGAGCTTCGCTTTCGTTCAAACTGTGGATTGAAGCAGCATTGGAAAACGGATAAAGCTTCTTGCAGGCAGGGACTATAGTGGATTTATAAGTGACGGACGAAGTATCAGCGGTTTGCTACAGTTATGTCCATAGAGCATCCGCTATTTCAAACATACATTGTACTCTTCTGGAGGCATGGAATAGTAGCAGTAGGTCTCCGCGCCAAAGGTCAACTGATACCATCCATCGCGGCAGCCGCTGTTCTTAATCGCTTCATTGACAGCAGCTGTTAAGTTGTTCGTACACACGTCGCCAGATTCTCGATTCAATAGATACGATATGCGATTGAGCGTTGAGGGTTCAGTTTTGTAGATCTTCGAAGAGTGCGCACGTAGAGTTCTCCGGCGGCCTGAATTAAATAACCCAAATACGCGAGTTTTTAAACGCACTAAAAAGATGCTGAGTAGAATGCCACAGAGGAGACGTAGAATCATGGTTGTTGACTAAAGAATGATCTTTGTGATGTCGCGTTTCCGTAGAAACATGGGCGCCATGGAATGGCGTCTTATGATGGCGCTTCGTGTTGCAAGGCAACGATCTATTTTGATGTGAATACGACAGCTTGTGATACGACATTCCTGAAAAGGGCAACCAGTCGTAGTCGCACATTTATGCTCTAAGGTGCTCCGAGGGTGCAGGAAAAGAGATGAATATCTGTTTATTCGTTTATGGAAGAGAGCAGTGTACATCAATAGTACATTACAAGCAAACGACTGTTATTCTCTTGCATCCGAGCGAGTAATTAATAATTTAATAATTTGAGTTTATGTGCATTCGACTCCTCAGCCCGACTCCTATCCGTCGCACCACATCGCAGCCCGATCGGCGCGTATCACTTCGAGTAGTTCCATTGTAAGCCACAAACCCTAACAAGGGAAGGGTCAATCATGTTACGCTAAGATCGCCGCGAGACTAGCGGCGAACGGTAGGCCACGGGGAGTGTATTAACCGTGCAAAATACTAGGTGCCCTAACGTGCTCTATGTCCGTCAAAAGAGAGGTGATATGTTTTCTCACCAATGCCACATTGATTTCTCATCGGTGATTCCCAAGTGACCCAGTGTACACCTAATAAGCATCAGATAGTCGGATTGTGGTTTGTCAGACGGCTACCTTAGGTTGTATGTACGAACATTTTCCAACTAAGACAAAATTGTGAGGTTAGGTATACACTGGTTCACTTGGGAATCATCGGTGAGAAACGATGCTAGGATGGTGAGAAAGTCTGTTTTGACGGACATAGAGCACGTTAGGGCACCTAGTATTTTGCACGGTTAATACACTCCCCGGGGCCTACCGTTCGCCGCTAGTCTCGCGTCGATCTTAGCGTAACATGATTGACCCTTCCCTTGTAAGTGACCCTTCCCTAAGATGGCATCAAACCACAAAAATTATCTCCGCTGACTGCGACCGGTTCAGAATTGAATGTGAACCACACACGAACACAGATCTATGGATCCGTCGATTATGTTCAGAAGTCGGACACTTCAAACCGAATAATTGATGTTCCATGTACATATATGTCGCCAAAAAACGTCAGAACTATGCCCTTCGCTGGTTATGAGCTGTAATACAAATCGACCGATCCTCGACGATCATTCGGACCGCCCCTAGACCCAAGAACAGGCAGAATACAACTGTGATGGATTCATTCCACAGCTATCAAAAAATAAATCCAGGACGACGCTTACAAAAAAAAACAAAAATTTCAAATTATGGTCGGCGAAGACTCGATCCTTCTGTGTCGGCTGAGACCACTTTAACAAAAAGCTCCCTCGGCCTCAACTTATACAACGTAAACAAAGAGATAATGGCAATACCGGTGCTCGACAACATTGGTACATAACGAAGGACATTTCGAAAGAGATCTATAAGCTCATATTTGATGACGACTGTACGCAAAGTGTTTGGAACTGTAGAAAACAGGGTGTGGATAATCGCTTGAAATAGGACAATCTGGTTTGCCTAAATTTCGAATAGAAGATTAGACCTGCACTACCTCAAGTACCTGCTTATTTTCGGTTCTATTTAAAGCACTGACCATCTTCTTATAGTATATCCGGAAACAGATCACGAAAGCAATATACAGGACCGTTTCCATAAATAAGACAATAGGAAAAATGGTGAGTTGGACTATTATCCACGTTTTTTGGATGATATCAAAGAGGGCCGATTCGAATTGGGGAGCTATTCCATAGAAAATTACAGCAAAGCAAACAGCAAATGAGAGATTCAAGATGGCCAGCTTCGAGCTCAATTTCCAAAATGTATATCTTATGGGAATGCATACGATGAGTAGCCTATCCACGGCGAAGATCGTGGAAACAACGGCGATTACAAAATCGTCCAAGAAATCCATTAAACCAACAAAGGACATGTAGTAGTTGATGAGCAGCTCGTTTCGTGTGAAGACTACGATCATGGTGAATTCAGCAGTGAGGAGAGCATAGCAAATGATGCTTAAGAAGCTGAATACGACGTTTACGGAAAGCACGGAGGCCAATGTATTGAATGGGGTGGACTTTGTGAAGCGTCGAGTATAGAAGAATAGTGATAGTGAGTTCAGAATGAAAATCGCACTATTAGAGAACAGCAAATACCAATTTCTATGCTGCGCGGACACCATGACAAAGTGTAGTGTTTAGCTTGCATGTGGCTATTACTATTGGTTGACTAAAGTGCAAAATTTGAATGATCGTATGAACCTTATGTTTCTGCAGAAATCTTCAAGAAAGACAGAGCTCGCGTGTGGGCATGCATGCTAAATCTTGATGATCGAGAATCGCATGTGTTTTGGACCCATTCCCACACACATGGGGATGATGATTGATTTGTGTTTCATAGAACTGTTGAAATAAACACCCGGTGAACTTAGGGGTGGGAGAGCAGCTATGAGAACAGCCGCTATAATAAAGAATCCTTTTCTTCACTTTCTGTCCTTCTGTCTGTCTGTCCGTCACGCTCCTACTTTGCAACTGTGGCCTCTTGGTGCCAAACCACCTTCACCATCATGTTTCTCATCGGTAATCTATCACAGGAAAAATACTCCCACCCCTGGCTCCTACCACGATCCTAAGAAAACAGGTTCCACTAACCTCACTTTTGTTCCTTTGTTCATTTTCGCCCAAAACACTGTCATATCTCTCTGCTCCATCATGTTTAGCTCTGGGCCCAAAATTTTTTAAAACAGGTTCAAACCTGGAAATGTCATATGTTCGTCCCTTGCCAAAAAGTGCTCCAAACTTCTCCAAATGTTCCAAAATAAATCTTCAAACTTTTCGTGCCAGGACCTAAAATTTTAGGAAAAGTCATATGTTCGGTCAAGCGTTAAAAATTGAAAAAGGTTCAAATTTTTAAATGTCATAGGTTCGTCCGTGAGCTTAAAATTGAAAACAGGTTCAAATTTGGAAATGTCATAGGTTCGGCCATGAGCTTAAAATTGAAAACAGGTCCAAATTTGGAAATGTCATAGGTTCGTCCATGAGCTTAAAAGTGAAAACATTGGTTGATACTGGTATAGACACCGTCATGTTAGGCAACATGATCATATCACATTGAAAATTAAGCAAAAAGTCAATTTTTCAGGCTTTTCGTGTTAGGACACAAAAAAGGGACCTTTTTTCTGAACCCTTTTTAATGTACACTCCGTAGCTACAGTCATCCGCACAAGAAAAACACATAGTTCATGAGTTTTCTGCACACACAGTGCAGCATGCGTTTCTCTGTTTGTCTGGGGTAAGAGGTATCGCACCGCTGCGACGGAACAGTCGGTGATGATTGACCTCCAAACTTGCGGCTTGAATTCCCGTTGCTGTTTCTTAGTCCTGAGCCCTCTATTTAGTTGGCCGCCCTCGGGCTCTGCCGTTTGCTAATAGTGCGGTGATTGCGGTACACGAGGCTCGAAGTCCACCTGGCCGCGTCACAACGACGCTCTGCCTGTGGTATGGGTAGCTTCGTGGTTTCCGCAGCGGTTGACTACCGTGAAGACGTTATTTTATTATTTCTGAAGAAAGAAGACTATGGATGGATCGACTCTTCTGGATGGATCGACTCTTCTACGCAGCGACCTCCGTCTTACGTGAGGTAGCGCTTGAATCTTGAAATCATTCATTTACGATGCTTTGTTGCAGATGATCTCACCGTAGACTGAAAATTGGAGGTCTCGGCAGCCTGGACTACATCTGCCAAACCAAAGTAATCTTAATGTTCTTGGACAGTTCCGTAATACTGATCATTTTAGACGCCTCTAAGAGGTATAAAGAAGAAGACGATCTTCTGGAAGCCGTTTACTTACGAGCTTTGCGGTCTACGGTAGGCTAAATCTCTTCAGACGTTCTGTAAAGAAGTATTTTATAGACATATAAAACGGCCGTAAACAGAAGATCTTCTGAAGGCACTTCGCAGCATTACGGTAGGCTGAACCTTCTTGATCACACTTCATTACGAATCATTTTAGACGCCTTTGAAGAAGCTTAAAATAAAATGTCTTCCAGAGGATTCCCGTCGGATTATGGTAGGACAAATCTCTTCAAGCATTTTGTAAACGTAGTATTTTATAGGCATATTAAACGGGATTGAATAGAAGATCTGCTGGAGGCACTTCGCCACATTACGGTAGGCTGAACCTTCTTGATCACACTTCATTACGAATCATTTTAGACGCCTTTGAAGAAGCTTAAAATAAAATGTCTTCCAGAGGATTCCCGTCGGATTATGGTAGGACAAATCTCTTCAAGCATTTTGTAAACGTAGTATTTTATAGGCATATTAAACGGGATTGAATAGAAGATCTGCTGGAGGCACTTCGCCACATTACGGTAGGCTGAACCTTCTTGATCACACTTCATTACGAATCATTTTAGACGCCTTTAAAGAGGCTTAAAAATGAAATATCTTTCAGAGGATTCCCGTCGGATTACGGTAGGACAAATCTCTTCAAGCATTTTGTAAACGTAGCATTTATTAGGCATATTAAACGGGATTGAATAGAAGATCTGCTGGAGGCACTTCGCCACATTACGGTAGGCTGAACTTCCTTAAACACACTTCATTACGAATCATTTTAGACGCCTTTGAAGAGGCTTAAAAATGAAATGTCTTCCAGAGGATTCCCGTCGGATTACGGTAGGCTAAGTCTCTTCAGACACAATGTAATGTAGACAATTTTAGAAGTCTATCAAAAGGCTTAAAATACAGTATCTTCACAAGGATTGTCATCGTGTAGGCTGATATCGTCAGACACTTTTTTATATAGATTACTTTAGAAGCATACTGAAGGCTCGACAATTAAGTATACCTTACAGAAGCCTGAAAGCCTGCTACGGTATGCTTTTAGTTTTCACATAGACTATATGTTATAGAAGCCTAAAAAAATCGATGCTTCCCAGAAGAACTCGGAAGGTAATCTTCATTCCAGTCTCAATCACGGACTTAAATTTATTTTTAAATGAAAACACCGCTATTTGGGAAGTAAATAGATAAATACAAACCTTATCTTTGTGTTCCTCAAGATATCTTTGTTGTTTTAGGATTAAAGCAAAGATTTTTTTAGAGGAATTACCGTATACAACGGAGTTAATCGTCGACGACTTCCGCGACTGATAAGGGAAGGACCCGAAGTGTGACACTCCGATTTCGCTGAAAATTTTTGGGCGTATAGCGCAGCCCGGGACTAACAAAACGCACATAGTTTGATCGGTGCGAAATTACACCAAGGTACCTAAAAGAGGTCTTTAATTGTAAGGTATCCTGGTGCGATGTCCCTGAAGCCTCAAAATATACGGTATTGTTGTCAGAGTTTGTCGTTTTTTTGACCGGTTTTCGTGCTACAAGAACATGGTTGTTAATCTACAATTTTTATTTTCGTTCCAAATGCCGAAAACTTTAGAAAATCGGCGAAAAAAACGAAAAACACTGACAATAATACCGTATATTTTGAGGTTTCAGAACATATGGCTATGTTGTATAAATGTAATCGTCTACCCTTTTGCCTCTGTCTGAGAGCTTCATTTTAGATAACACAGACAAAAGGGGATAAATTAGAAGGCACTAATAAGGTGATAATCTGTTGCTATGGCATTTACCTCTTGAGATAGCGACTACAGCGATGAGTTTCAATTGTAGGACAAGGTGAAAGACTATATAAGTGAACAATCTGCGTAACGTAAAATTAGGAACTTTCATTTAATGAGACATAAGTGTATAGGGGGATAAACGGAAAGTTCAGAATTAGACTGCTTTTAAACGTCTTCTTTTAGTGAGACGCCGTGAAAAGGGTGATTCGAGGGAAGCACGAGAGACATATGCGGATACAATACAGTAAGCTCTACACCAAGGGATAGTCAGTGTTTTTTTTTCTCTTCAGATGGAAGTAGAAAAGTTGACCAAGAAAGAATATTCATTAAATAAGAGGTTGTGACACATTATGTCACAATAAACTTTTCCTTTCTAAACAAGAATTATAGTACTTTCCTTTAGATAACGACGAGAAACCAGAACAGTTCCACTAAGCATACTAAAAAAAGTTTGACGTAGCCCCCTACAGCACCAACAAAGCGGTACGCATGAAGTGATGCTTCACCGTAAACATTGTGCTCCATTTCAGCTAAACACATACAGGACGTATAAGTCAGGATCATAGGTACCTGAACTGATGACTTCACAGTAAGCACTCAACCTATAAGCTCTGACCACCCAGTTTTCTTTTAGACTGATCGGAAGAATATTGCCGCCGACATACCATTCTACCCTTTTAAATCCTATCCCAATAAAGTATTGCACTAACTTTCGATATCATTATCATCTTAGTCGTTATTTACGCCTTAAATATCTAATTTTTCTATAGAGTACTGTAATTGCTTATTTTCTGATTATAGCTTACAAAGATGGCCTCGCAACGTACACATGCTAATGTAATCCAACTCGAAGACAGTGATGATGAAGTGATCTTTGTAGAAGAAAAGAAAGGAACGTCTCAGGGGCCTTCTTCTTCAAAGTTAGCACCCTCACCATTTTACCAATAATACAGGGTTTCTTATAGGGACAAAACCGAGACTTTGGCAGCGGTGATTGCCATTGGACTCCCAAAAGAAGACGTAACACGACGAGGTACACTAATAGCACATATTAACGTAAAAGTATCGAATGGTTGTTATAGCTATTGAGATCGGTCTCAAGGACGTGTTTGAGGGTTACCCCTTAGCGGAGATAGTGTTCAACAAGCAGCGAAAATACCAGGGACGCTGTCGCATCATTTTCTATCGCACCTTGACTCGAAATGAATACGACATGCTCATCAACCCTAAATCCGGCTTTAATCGCACGTGTCTGATTAAGAATGTTAACGGAATATATAAGCAGAACCAACTTCGCTTTGAGCCGGTAAAGGACAAGAAAATGATCGCTGAATGTGAAAAGCTTATGGAAGCGCACAAGAAGTTAAACGAGAACACGACGGACACCATTAATAAAGAGGAAACGAAGTTTATGCGCAAGCTGCATCTTGAATATCGCACCGAGAACAACAAAAAGCGCCGTCTGGAACGTCAGGTCGAAGAGGAAGAGCGCTTGAAGAAGATTCGTATGGAAAAGCATGAAGCGGAAGAATTGCGCAAGACTGGGAATATTATGTCCCGCTCGAGCCACTATACTGTGCCTCGTGGTAGTTACAAGCCATGGGCTTCTTCTGATAACACATTTTTCTAAGTGCTTTGTGGTTTGTTAACATAAAAATGTTCTGTTAAGTGCGTTCCACAAACATTGGTTCATGACCAATGAAACTACTACTTTATCCTCTATAATTTTGAATCCTACCACGGTTTTAGTACAAATTGGAGATTCTGGCACTAATAAGCGCAAGACTGGATCGGCAGAGGGCATGTCGGGTGCTAAACGCATGCGACGTGAGCAGTGCACCACGGCTTCTCAAAACGCCGGCTCCAAAAGTCCAAACCCTCTCCTCTCTGCTTCTGCTGCATCATCTGACTTGACTTTGTAAGTAATATCCGCACGTAAACGTATAGTAAACATGTTGTCTAAATATAGGCTTTACACACCTCTGACGTCGAGCTCAAACATTGACCCAAAAAGCACTGTCAAGTATGTCAATGTATGAAATTCTTAGCAACATTAGTTTTATCTTAGCAACGGAACCTACCTCGTCTTGGACAGCGTTTTCTATAATCCTGGAGACAAACCGAACTTTTACAAACAGATGTTGGAGGTCATTCTTCTTGATGGATCAAAAAATGTTCTTAAATTGGTTGCCTACCAAGAATTGGCCGTCAAGTTCCGTTTTCTGACCCAAGGAACGGTACACTTATGCCTTGAAATATCTGCTCTCATCCGCATCAATTGCAGGTCATAAATATTAACAACTTCTCTTGCCACGACGATAACTTCGTAAAATATATTGGTATGTTTACACAACTGGTAACATTCTTACATTCACATATAATAGGATCGTCTGTGCCCTATAGCTTATTGGCAAATTTGAACACCGAGGTCAACATTGATCAAAACCTTAGCCGACAGTGGCAGCAATATTTTGCCGACCTTTTGAAGGAAAACGTAAGCTCTGAGGTGGTGAAAGACTTTCATGGATTGTAAGTATGCATATCACTCACACAATTTTTTTATTCTTGAATTATTAGCGTCCTGAATCTGAAGGTTACTCATGTGACTTTTCCAAAACCTATTATGATTCGAGGTGAACACGGATTCGTTGCAACGGTATCGTGCATCACAAATGACTCCAAGACCGTAAACTTTGCGTTCTTCAATGAACACATTACGCAATTCCCATTGCTGATCATAACCAAGGTTATTTAAAGTTTACAATTAGTTCTTTTGACGAAGCAGATTTAGGATTACGTGATTTCTCACAGTCATGTGAAGGAGCACTCTGGACAATATGCTGACATCGAAATGTCTATTACACAAAAAACCACTTTTGTTCCATTGGACGATACTTTGGAAAATAGCCATTTTTCCTTTGAAGAACTCAAAAACATGACAAATCTTCCGAATTTGATCAGTAAATAAAAAGAAATGTTTTTACTGAAGAATGCTCTTTATTTTAGACACTGAACTGTTTCTCCTTGCCGTACCTAAGCTCACCAGTTCTGCTGGAATTTTCAACAGTTATACAGGTTGTAAATAGTCGTCCTAAACTATAATATCTATAATAAAACTATAATATCCCTCCAATTTAGTCATCGTGACAGATTCTTCTGGATCTGGACCGGATGTAATCACCGCAGTCCTCAATTTGATCACTATTCGCTCTGATCCTGCTTGGAAAGTCGGTTTCAGTCTCAAAGGCACTTTCGAGATTCACGTTGACGGTATCTTGAGCTTTCAAAATAAGATACATTTAGCACTATCTTCAGAGCACATGGTGAAAATCAGAGCCTTCGATAAGTTCACAGAATCGGGAGACAAGGCCTTTCTCTCCAATCTGATCTACAAGCAGCACGAGTTTATGTATCGTTAAGAAAATCCCCTTGGCTGTTGAAATGTTATTTGTTAATTTTGCCTTTTCTCTGTTTACAGTTGCCAATTAAATACCCACGTTTCTTCGGATCATTATTGGTCTAACTCAATGGTTTGCCACCATAACATTATCTCCTTGTATTCATGCAAGCTGTAGTGCAACCATAGCTTTAGAGTTCATAAAATGTACTCATCCGACGACCCCGACGTTCCTTCAACATCCAGACGTCGACGAGGAAGACCCCGTGGCCGTGGATCACCCAGATCATCCACGGAACGTCAACGTGCTCGACGTGAGCAACAAAGAGAAACCGGTTAGTACTGAGATTCATATTTCCATACAGAAGAGTTCAGAAACACCCGAAGAGAGAGAACTGCGAAGACAACTGGAACGTGCTCGCAAAAGCGCTTACCGACAGAGACAGAGAGACAATGGTTAGCATGATCATCTGAGTTTCAACGAAAAAATCAGTTTAGAAACAGTAGAGGAACAAGAACATCGCAGACAAAATGAACGAGAGCGCCAGAGTGCTCGCCGTCGACAACAGAGAGAAAATGGTTAGCATGATCATCTGACTTTCAACGAAAAAATCAGTTTAGAAACAGTAGAAGAACAAGAACATCAAAGACAAAATGAACGAGAACGCCAGAGTGCTCGCCGTCGACAACAGAGACAAAATGGTTAGAAGCGAAATTTGCATTCCGATATAAGTTAGTTTAGAAACAAGGGAAGATAGAGAACAACGTCTGGAGCTCGAGCGTGAAGCAGCTCAAGCAAGACACCAACGGCATTTACAAGAGGGCTACGGTAAATGTCAATAATGTGTTCAAATGCTAAACTGTTTTTCATATCCAGAACATTTCGAAGAAACCCGAGAAAGCAATCGTTTGTCTCATCAAAGAGCACGTCAACGATACCGTTCGTCACAATTTCCTTCCTTAGATATCGTGCCCTTTTAGACATCCATGAACGAGAGGCACAACATAGTAGTGATCTTCTGTACCTTGGTGAAAGAACGAATGAGTGTTATTACTGCGGTGCCCTTCACTTTGAAGGATTTCATACATGCTGTGGTAATGGAAAGGTGTTCCTTTTTCCTTTTAAGAAGATACCGGAGCCACTGCACTCATACTACTTTGATTATAACCATCGCGGACGATCCACTGTTTTGGAAAATCTACTATCATACAATTCTCTCTTATCTATGGGATCGTACCAATACGACCGGATTCGACCTGAACCTCACGGAGTGCAGAGTGTCAAGGTAGGTCAGGTGAATTGAAAGGGTTTTCAAAGTGATTCCATAGGTGCGAGGCCAAGTGCATCACTTCACATCGTGTGCGCGACCGAAAAACCCGCGCAACCCGAAGTTTGGAAATGTTTACGTTTATGACGTAAACACGGCCACAGAGCATCGAATGCGCCAGCCAGCTGCACGTCATGTTAACCGTGAGGTAAAATACATAAACGCGCTGAAAGTGAAAAATATCAAAACTATTCAGGTTTTACAAAATCTTGGCGCACTTGTAGCAGAGTGCAACCCTTACGCTGCTCAGTACAAGCGGATGAATCAGATTTTGAATGAACGAGAAAGAGAAGGACAATCGGTATGAAATACCAATTACAGTCACAAAAAAGTCGTTTTTTACAGATCGGCGATATCAGATTGAAAATAATCGATGCCCACGGTGTTGATCCTGCTGAACTGATCAGTCACCCAGGAGTTTATGAAGCCCCGACCTGCGGAAACATGGTGGCTGTATATTTTACATGCACCGCTGAGCAATACGTTCCACAAAAGGGCCTTATGATCTATCCACTGCTCAACGATCGAATCCCTTTTCCGATTTATCCCTTCATGCCTATGATCGACGCCATTTGTTTCCCCCTTCTGCATGTCTATGGCGAGGATTCGTGGAGACCAGGCAATGCTTATTGTAGCCTTCAAAGCTTATGCAACTGTTTAGGAATCCCACATATGACCGATCGACGTTCTTTTGTGGATAGAATGCTCGACTTCATCAATGATCCTAATCCTCGCAAGCGATATGATATAGAATGGTCATTGGAAGAATATAATAGACCGTTAGTCAGAGGAGGTATCATAGCCCAGATGGCCGAAATCGAAGAATTAGAACAAGATGTTCCAATGAATGTGGACTCCGATTCTGACGAGAGTGTTGAAATTGTGGGTGGAGACATTTCGGACACTCCCTCAAGTCCAGAAAGTGAGGAGCCAGCGGATACCGGTGATTCAGAAGACGATGTAATTCATGAGGTTACCAGCACTATCATTACATTAAACATTCGGCATTTATTCCAGATGTATCGGCATCACGCAATGGATACCGGAGAAGCCATCGAAGAGATCGAGTTCGTGGAACGCGGAGGCAATTTTTATCCACAGCGCCGTACTGTTCCACCTCCTGGTTCTGAAAATAGATTGCTTGATGATCAGCTGAGCGACAGTGGTCCGGAAAATTCAGCAGATGAAGATCAAGAAGTAGATACAGTTGACCTTCAAACGAACGAAAACCCTGAGGAAATAGACGCCGATTCCACTGATATCCCTGCTGAGTCCACAACATTTCCTTCTGATCTATCACCTCAGTCACAGCCTACCCGAACGCCAAGAGTAAACTTTGATTTTATTATTAAATCTATGCAGTTTCTGTACTTAGTTTGGTACCTCACGAAGAGAATGGACTCTCTTTCATTATCAACACAGACGTGGCACAAAATTGCGATCCCGATTCTCAGCGTCACGAAAACTCGGACAGCTCTACTTGATCGATCATTTTACACGAATTTTGGAGCAGCGAGGAGAGCACATAACTGAACACTTCACGGAAACGACTCTAACTGATCGGTAATAGACCATTTTAATCATGTTTGCATAGTAGTTTTATCTTAAGGCAAGCATTCTTAAAGTTCATGAACGAAATGGCCTCGCAGCAAGGACGTCGTGTTGGTGCTCTAACATGCGTTCCTCAACATGTTCCCGGTTCTCCTCGCTATTTGCGCAATCAGTTCGAGAAAGCAGTTACGCTGTCTAACAAGTTGGGTCATCCCGATCTTTTCGTTACCTTCACCGCCTCTTCGAAATGGAAAGAGCTCACGGTAGAAACATCTTCTGATAACAGCTTCTGAACCAGTTCTTTAGGAAAATATTCCCACAGGAGAGACTTGGGCTGATCACCCGTTTCTTGTGGCGGAAGTCTTCAAAAAGAAACTGGATGACTTTATCAAATATGTCTGTGGAAAGCGGCTACACGAGAACCGCCCAACCCAACTAAGGCGACGTGCTGAAAATCGACGACGTTTGTTCACTGGAGGTAAACAAAACATCTCAACCTTCATTGGATGATTTCAATGTTCAAGGGCTGTTTGGAGACGTCAAATGGTTCGTGTACTCTATCGAGTTTCAACAACGTGGGCTGCCTCATGCACATATGGTCATCAGCTTGGGAAACAATTATAAGCCGAGATCACCTGAGGACATTGATCGAATCTGTCAAGCTGAATTACCTATGGTGCCAAATCCCGACGATTCATCATATCCAACGTAGAATTTTCATTCCCCCTTCAACAAAAATTCCCCCTTCGCTGATTTTAGACAGAAAAGACTTCGCGAGTTAGTAGAACAACTGATGGTCCATAGACCCTGCCAAGGAAAAGACTCATACTGTCGCAAAAACACTCCTTCTCACTGGCGAACATGCAGAAAACGATTCCCTAAAGAATACACCAATTTCTCCAGGCTTATTGATGACGACTATGCGGTACTTCGTCGTCCAAACAATGGGGAATGCTCGAGGTATTTAAACAAATCGGCATAAAAACTACATAGACATTTAGCGTGGATGCTGAGGCAACCAATGCTTATGTTGTGGCATACAATAAGAAGCTCCTTCTTCGATATGAGGCCCACATAAACGTCGAGATCATTTCGAATCTTCACGTCCTCAAATACCTTTACAAGTATTTGTACAAAGGTAATCGAAGGGGTTAAATGTAACCGATATACTACATCCAATCATTCAGGATTTAACAGAGCACTGATAGAAACGATGGAACGCACTGCGATTGATAACGGCTCCCCACATGGCAGAGTGGGCAGCGTCGTTTCAACCGATCATATCTTATATCCCCGAGGAATTAATCTTCCTGATGGTGTACTTGAGGTTAGGAAAAATTACATTCGAAAATAAAAGATGGCTTTATAGAAACGAAACAGAGACGCAGTCAAACTTCTCAGCCAAACACTTGGAACTACGTATGTGTGTTCATCGAAAAAGCTATTCATAAGTTTCAATTTTACAGTGTTGATGACAACAGGCAACCCATTTTGGTTTATAACGAAGTGCATCTGATAGAGGATATGCGTGCACTAACAAGTTGCGAAGCGGCTTGGGAGATTGCTGCTTATGACATGCACGTTTCCAGTCACGCAGTGGAAACTGCCTATGTGCACATGCCAGACCGAGAACCTCTTCGAGTTGAACGACGTATAAGATACATGTTATACCAACAAATAAAACAATTTCCTTTATAGAACATGAAGAAGAACTCTATCAACGTCTACATTGGGGTTCAGAAGAAATTCCGTCCATGTTGAAGGCATGGTTTAAAATTAACAGGAATCCTCCTAATGCCGAAACGAGGACGCTACTTGAAGGTCTGACGTTCAACGAAATGTTCCGGTATTTTCGGTATTACAAAAAGAAATGGATAAGGAAAAAGCACGAAAACGAGGATACCATCGTCACTCGCATCAAATGTACGAAAGTACCCACTTCCTTTATCCAAAAAGTCTTTAGGCGTTCATCCTCGGTTCACCGAACTTTTTGCGATAAGACTCTTAGCACTACACAAAAAGTTCGTTAAAAGTTTCGAAGAACTTAGAACATATAACGACACCATATGCGATACGTTCGTCGCTGCTGCCAGGGTAACTTCCTTCGTAAAATCTCTCTGAAATAAGCGTTTAGTTGCACGGATTGATGACAGATGAAATTGAGTGGCGAAATGCGATTGAAGAGGCTGGAACAATGGAACTTCCTATAAACATTCGCCGCCTCTTTGCATCTATTCTCATCTTCTCAGTGCCTGCAAATCCAAGGCAACTCTGGGACGACTACAAAGAACTTATGTTTGATAGACGTGGTACTGAAGAACAAAAAGAGGCCCGTGCTCTCTTCCATATCCGTTCCATCCTTCGTCACCATGGAAGAGAGCTGCACGATTTCCAGCTGCCTGGTAGAAATTAAACCCTATTATTTTTGTTGATAGTATTCTTTAAGACGTGCGTAGCGCACATTTGGGTCCAATTGAAGAACTTGACGATGACTATTCGGATCTGTTCCTTACACCGACAGAGGTTCAGCAGAAGGCTTCTGAACTCCATGGGGTATCACCTATTAAATAGAATTTTTCAATCCTCTCCGATTTAGCAACTGAACGACGAACAGCTTGAAATATACACAACCATCATGAACCAATATGCCGACGACAACGGAAAACGACTATTTTTCCTTGGAGGTTCAGGCGGCTGCGGAAAGACATTCCTTTACAACACGTTGTATTACAATTTCCGTGCAAAGGGAGTCAAAGTTCTTGGTGTTGCTCACACTGGTGTTGCCGCCAGACTACTTCCTAATGGCTCCACCGTACATCACGCTTTTGGAATGCCAATTGAAGTTGAAGAGACCATGGAGAGTCACATTCCATTGGAAAGTGAGAAAGGTATGGCCACATACTGCGGCCCCAGCCATTTCAAACACTTTTTAGCAAACAATCTCAAAAAAGTCAAAGTTATTCTTTGGGATGAGGCTACGATGACCGATCGAAGAATCTATGCCAGTGTTAGTCGACTTCTACAGGCTCTTCATCCTGACAACGAAGATGAACTCTTTGGTGGTGTCATGCTTATCGCAGGAGGCGACTGGAAACAAACACTTCCCATCGTTCCTGAGGTGAACCTGCCATATTCGTTAAAAACATATGGACTATCCTGACAATCTTAAGGCTGTTGGACATGGAGTTATCGACTATACATTGAAAAAAACCGACATGTGGTCTCAGTTTGAAATGTTTGAACTGAAAAACAACATACGAGCACAATCGGACCCAGTCTTTGCTGAACGGCTTCTTGATATTGGCTTGGGACGCACACGCGACGAAGACGATCAAGTCATTGTCCCCGACAACATCATTCGTCCCAGTGACATAAAGGTACCAAATACAATTATGCGACCAACCAAAACATTAACATTCAGGTCATTGATTTTGTGTTCCCTGAAGACACCGAATGGACACAGAGATCGGTTCTCACAGTCACAAATGAAACCAGCCTGCGTTTGGCACAAGAGGTACTACTACTGCATAAAAGCTAAAATACTTATAATCTCTCTCTTAAGGTTCTCGATAGAGTCCAAGGTGAAACATATACATTCACGTCAATTGACTCCCCTTACCAAGAACGCTCTTTTGTGTCAATTGATCCAGAGACCTATCACAACCAAATAACTTCCGGTCTCCCTCCACATATTCTGAACTTAAAGCTTGGATGTGAGGTCATGCTTCTACGCAATCTGAACGTCACCCTGAGACTGTGCAATGGCTCAAGACTCATCGTAAAGCACATCTCTAACAATGTAATATTTTAACCACATAAACATTAAATTCATCTATCTATCGTAGGTGCTCTTCTGCGAGCCTGTTACAAAGAACGACAGGACACCAGAGTCCGTTTGCATCCACAGAATGCCTCTCACCAGCTCGGAGCGACCGGATAAGGACTTCTGTTTCATCCGTCACCAGTTCCCCATAAGGCTTAGCTACTCCTTGACGATTAACAAATCGCAAGGGCAATCACTCGACAAAGTTGGAGTCGTTCTGGACACTCCATGCTTTGCTCATGGCCAACTATATGTCGCACTGAGTAGAGCTCACAGACAAGATGACATCGCCATGTACCACTACAATGTCTACGTGCCGAACAAGAAACATTTGGTCCATAACATTGTGTACGATGAAATTCTTAGATAAGCATATTTTCGTTGGAGTTGTTGTTTGTTGTTACTACCACAATATATTTTGTTCTTATACTGCGTGTCTACCGTCACATCGAGTCTATAGCTACAGTTAATGCAATCAATTTTCAGAAGATTTCTTATCCGTTTAGCCATTTAGTTCTCTTTATCGACTGAAATTTCAACATGGTTAATATTTTCAATAGAGTCTCTATACATACCGCTTTTAAAGCCGAACTACAGCGGTCATCTCATAATCTGTTTCTTTTTAATCAATTTTACTCCGTCTCAATGCTTTTCAACAAGAATTTCAACCTATTTACAAAATTTCTCTAATTAATGTAAACATTAAGAACTTCATTATAAAAAAACGTATTTCCACTTTTTCCATTGAAATTTTTCATTTTCAACTGACTCAATCTGTTTATCCTCCGATCCTTCTTAAACCTCTCCCATTCCGTTGGTGGGTTGGTTCCTAGTCTACCCCGCTATAATAAAGAATCACGAAGGGTACTTTTGGTGATTCTGTCTGTCTGTCCGTCACGTTAATTCAAATCTTCTCCCCTATACCTCTTGGTGCCAAACCACCTTCACCATCATGCTTCTCATCAACAATACACCTCGCCTAAACCTAAAAATTTTGGAAAAGTCATAGGTTCGTCCCTTTTGCCAAAAGTGCCCCAAACTTCTCCAAATATGCCAAAATAAAACTTTCAACTTTTCGTGTTAGGACCTAAAAATTTTGGAAAAGTCATATGTTCGTCACTTGCCTAAAAGTGCTCCAAACTTCTCCAAATGTTCCAAAATAAAACTTTAAACTTTTCGTGTCAGGACCAAAAAATTTAGGAAATGTCATATGTTCGGTCGAGTGTTAAAAATTGAAAACAGGTTCAAATTTGGAAATGTCATATGTTCGTCCGCAAGCTTAAAATTGAAAACAGGTCCAAATTTGGAAATGTCATAGGTTCGTCCATGAGCTTAAAACTCAAAACAGGTTCAAATTTGGAAATGTCATATGTTCGGTCAAGTGTTAAAAATTGAAAAAGATTCAAATTTAGGAAATGTCATAGGTTCGTCCAACCTTTCAAAACTGCCCTAAAAAGCTCTTGCTCAACTACTTTGTTCTCTTAACATCTTCTTCGGGTCAAGGCCTAAAATTTAGGAAGTGTCATATGTTCGTCCAATGGTTCAAAATTGGTTCCTACACTTCCCTATACCTACTCAACTTCTCCTTTTGGTTCAACAACACAAAGACTTTGAGAAGAGTACAGCTTAACTCTTTTGGTCTCACCACGAAATCATTTAGTGATGCAAAATCGGATCCTTTGAGTTCCAAATGATTCTCTTTCGTCGGAAAGGGAATTCATAGCCTATCCTCTAAAGTTGGAAAGCAAATTGTTTGACGTTGGAACGGAAATTCATAAAGAAATGTTTAGGTCTGGAAACCGAATTCATATATGATTCCCTGAAGTTCGAAAAAGAGGATTCACAGAGGATTCTGCCACCTTGGAAGACAAATTCCTAAAAAATTCTTTTGCGTTGGAAAGCGAAATCATAAAGCTCTTCTGAAGTTGAAGCGCAAATTCGTGGAGAAATCTAAGACGTTGGAAAGTGAATTCACCGCATATCTTTATTTTGGAACGCAAATTCACAAACTGTCCTGGGAAGTTGGATCCAAAATCACAGAGGACTCTTTGTAGTTGAAAAGATTTCAAACAGATCTTCTCCTTTTCATTGGAAACGTTTCAAATAGCAAAATCTCTTTCGTTGGAAGGGAAATCTTCGAAGTTGGAAGGCAAATTCACAGAGGATTCCCCAAAGTTGAACACAGAATCATGGTCTATCCTCTGCAGTTGGAAAGCGAATTCATAGAGAAATCTTTGATGTTCGATAGGAAATTCATAGGGAATACTCTGAAGTTGGTCACCAAATCATAGGCTCTCCTTTGAAGTTGGAACGCAAATTCATAAAGAATTCCCTGGAATTGGAAAGATATCAAACAAATTTCTCTTTAGTTGGAAAGCGAAATCATGGCCTGTTCTCTGAAGTTGGAAAGTTAATTCATGGATGATTCCCTAAAGTTGGACGTAAAATCATAGCCTGCCCTATGCAGTTGGAAAGCCAATTCACAGAGATCTCTCTGAGATTGGATAGTGAATTCACAGGGGATTCTCGACATTGGGAGGCAAATTCACAGAGAAGTCTTTGGCATCATGAATAGAATTCATAGAGGATTCTCTGCTATTGGAAAGGTATCAAACAGGTCCCTCTCTTTAGTTGCAAAGCGACTCCACAGAGAATACTCTGAAGTTGGAAAGTGAAATCACAGAGGATTCTCATACACTGGAAAGCAAAATCATGACCTATTCCCTAAAGTTGCACAGGAAATCATAGAGAAATCTTTGATGTTGGATAGGAAATTCATAGGGAATACTCTGAAGTTGGTCACCAAATCATAGGCTGTCCTTATTCCCCCCATGATTCCCTAAAGTTGGACTTAAAATCATAGCAATTTCAGCATAGCGGATTCTCCGCTGTTGGAAAGGTATCAAACAGGTCCCTCTCTTTAGTTGCAAAGCGACTCCACAGAGAATACTCTGAAGTTGGAAAGTGAAATCACAGAGGATTCCCTGAAGTTGGACGCAATATCATAGAGAAATCTTTGACGTTGGATAAGGAGTCCATAAGGAATAATCTGAAGTTGGAAAGGGAATTCACAAAGGATCCTCATACATTGGAAAGCAAAATCATGACCTATTCCCTGAAGTTGCACAGGAAATCATAGCTTATTCTCAAATGTTGGAACGCAAATTCATAGAGCATTCCCTGGAGTTGGAAAGGGAATTCACAGACAATACTGTGAGGTTGAATCGCAAATACACAACGTGTGCTCTAAAGTTGGAACGTAAAATTACAGGGAACTCTTTGTAGTTGAAAAGATTTCAAACAGATATGTGCCTTTCGTTGGAAAGGTTTCAAATAGAAATGTCTATTTCGTTGGAAGGGAAATCTTCGAAGTTGGAAGGCGAATTCATAGAAGATTCTCTGACATTGAAGAGGCATCAAGCAGATATTCCGCCGACGTTGGAACACGCAAATTCACTGAGAATTCCCTATAGTTGGGCACAAAATCATTGTATATCCCTTTCAGTTGGAAAGCGAATTCACAGAGGGTTCTTTTGCGTTGGATAGGGAATTCATAGGAAATACTCTGACGTTGGAAAGCTAAATCGTAGAGAAATCTTCGGCCTTGGAAAGCGAATTCATGGATGATTCTCTAAAGTTGAATAGCGAAATTACTAATGATTGTTTGGCGTTGGAAAGCAAATTCATAGAGAAGTCTTTGGCGTTAGAAATAGAATTCATAGAGGATTCTCTGCTGTTGGAAAGGTATCAAATAGGTCCCTCTCTTTCGTTGGAAAGCGAACCTGGAGAGAATACTCTGAAGTTGGACGCGAAATCAGAGCCTTCCCTTTTACGTTGGAACGAAAATTCGCAGAGGATTCTTTGGCATTCTAATGCAAAATCATAAAGAAATCTTTGACGTGGGATCGAAAAAAAAAAGAATTTTCTGATGTTGGAAAGGTTTCGAAACATAACTTTTGATAATCTGCTTTTCCTTAGAAATATTTAAAACTCTTCCTTTCTTTTATTTTATCTATAAAAACAATCAATCTACTTTCTACAAATTATTAAAAGAAAGTTTAAAAAGACTGATTTATCAAATTAAAAACTGAAATTTCCACTTTTCCATCTAAAATTCTTTTATTTTCCACTGATTCAATAAAATTCCAATCTTTTCATCCTCCAAACCTCTCCTACTTCGTTGGTGGGTTGGTTCCTAGTCGACCGCCCCTATATAAAGCAGATGGGACGGGCGTGTCTGTCTGTCCGAAACAAAATCAATCCGTTGACTTCGGTGTTAATGCCATCTTGTAGAGCTCATCGACCTCTATCAAATGCACCGGGTCTTTTCGCTGTCATCCTATACAAAATGGGCTAAGTGGCCATGTTTAAACACAGGAAATGTCACAGGTTCGTCCCTTCCAGAATGTTCTCGAAACTTCTCGAAACTTCTGGAAAATGAATCGTGGTAAGACCCAAAAATTTTGGAAATGTCACATGTTCGGACAAATGTCCTTATGAGACTAAAAATTTTTGGAAATGTCATAGGTTCGGCCGACTGTCAGAAGGCTGCCTAATAAGCTTCTTTTGCCGTATTAATCTATGAAGACACGTTTGTCGTGGTGAGACCAAAAATTTAGGAAATGTCATACGTTCAGACAAGTGTTGAAAAAGTGCCTAAAATGAAGCCTATGAAGTATTAGGTTGTGGTAACATGTTCTTCGTCGCGAGACTAAAATTTTAGTAAATGGCATACGTTCAGACAACTGCCAGAAAAGTGCCTAAAATGAAGCCTATGAACTATTAATCTACGTAGACATGTTTGTCGTGGCGAGACCAAAAACTTAGGAAATGTCATACGTTCAGACGCATGTTAGGCATTTTAAATTTTAAAACGCGACGCATTTTAAAACGCATCTTAGGAAGTGCAGAGTTGTGTCAGCATATTAGTCGTTTCGAGATCAAAATTTTAGGAAATGTCATACGTTCAGACGACTGCCAGAAAAGTGCCTAAAATGAAGCCTATGAACTATTAACCTATGTAGACATGTTTGTCGTGGTGAGACCAAAATTTTAGGAAATGTCACAGGTTCGGCCGAGTATTAGAAAGGTGCCTAATAAGCTCCCTTTGCAGTATTAATCTATGTAGACATGTTTGTCGTGGTGGGACCAAAAATTTAGGAAATGCCATACGTTCAGACAAGTGCTGGGAAAGTGCCTAAAATGAAGCCTATAAAGCATTAAGTAGTGTAGACATGTTCTTCGTCGCAAGACTAAAATTTTAGTAAATGTCATACGTTCATGCAAGTGTTTGAAAAGTGCCTAAAAAGCATCTTAAGAAGTGCTGAGTTGTGTCAACACGTTAGCCGTAATGCGATTAACAAACTGGAAATGTCACATGTTCAGACAAAAGTAAGCAAATGCCTCAAAGGGAAAGCACGCCCGACTTCCACATAAAAAGATGTTAGCTCATCGAAACTTCAATTTAAAAAAAATATGTGCGACTTCATCCGAAGAATCTGTCTCCGTGAAGACCCTATGAGAGTGAGAGGAGAAAGCTGACTTCTTTGAAGGTCTCAATGAAAACAAAACCCCGCACGACTCCAAAGATAGGAA
Source organism: Steinernema hermaphroditum (assembly GCA_030435675.1). Classification (NCBI taxonomy): domain Eukaryota; kingdom Metazoa; phylum Nematoda; class Chromadorea; order Rhabditida; family Steinernematidae; genus Steinernema; species Steinernema hermaphroditum. The sequence continues at coordinate 2,179,093 of CM059623.1, forward strand.
GAATGCCTCCGTTAAGACCATATGATAACCACAGAACTTCGGTGAATTCAGCTAAAGAAATCAGCTTCTCTGAAGACCCTATGAGAGTGAGAGGAGAAAGCTGACTTCTTTGAAGGTCTCAATGAAAACAAAACCCCGCACGACTCCAAAGATAGGAAGAATGCCTCCGTTAAGACTCTATGAGAGCCACAGAACTTCGGTGAATTCAGCTAAAGAAGTCAGCTTCTCCGAAGACCCTATGAGAATGAGAGGAGAAAGCTGACTTCTTTGAAGGTCTCAATGAAAACAAACCCCCGCACGACTCCAAAGATAGGAAGGCTGCCTCCATGAAGACCCTATGAGTGTCAGGGACTTCCAGAATCTGCCTTGCTGAAGACCCTATGAGAGTTAAAGGAGAAAGCTGACTTCTTTGAAGGTCTCAATGAAAACAAACCCCCGCACGACTCCAAAGATAGGAAGAATGCCTCCGTTAAGACCATATGATAACCACAGAACTTCGGTGAATTCAGCTAAAGAAGTCAGCTTCTCCGAAGACCCTATGAGAATGAGAGGAGAAAGCTGACTTCTTTGAAGGTCTCAATGAAAACAAAACCCCGCGCGACTCCAAAGATAGGAAGACTGCCTCCATGAAGACCCTATGAGTGTCAGGGACTTCCTGTGAATTCAGCTAAAGAAATCAGCTTCTCTGAAGACCGTATGAGAGTGAGAGGAGAAAGCTGACTTCTTTGAAGGTCCCAATGAAAACAAAACCCCGCGCGACTCCAAAGATAGGAAGACTGCCTCCATGAAGACCCTATGAGTGTCAGGGACTTCCTGTGAATTCAGCTAAAGAAATCAGCTTCTCTGAAGACCCTATGAGAGTGAGAGGAGAAAGCTGACTTCTTTGAAGGTCTCAATGAAAACCAAAGCCCGCACGACTCCAAAGATAAGAAGACTGCATCCGTTAAGACTCTATGAGAGCCACAGAACTTCGGTGAATTTATCCGAAGAAGCTAACTTATCCTAAGCTACTGTTAAAAACAAGAAAACCCCGCGCGACTCTAAATATAACAAACTGTTAATATGAAGACATATAGGAGAAATGAGCTGCTCTGAAGGCACCTATTTAACAGATAAAATCTGTATTTAGTTCCAACTCCCTCGAAAGAATCTGAATCGTTTAATCTGAATAGTAAAATCCTTTTAAAGATAAGTTATTCTACAGTTCAAAAAATATAAAACTTTGCAAATGTGTCTAAATTATTAAAATAACTTTGAAAAGAAGTTAAATTTCCGTGGGACAATCTAGTCGACCGCCCGTATATAAAGCAGATCGCACGGGCCCTTTTGTCTGTCCGTAACAAAATCACTCCGTTGACTATGATCTTAATGTCATCTTGTAGAGCTCATTGACCTCTATGGAATGGACGTAAATTTTTCATTTTCATCCCATACAAAATGACCTAAGTGGCCGTGTCTAAAGACAGGAAACGCCATAGGTTCGTCCATTCCAGAATGTTCTCGAAACTTCTTGAAACTTCTGGAAAATGAATCGTGGTGAGACCCAAAAATTTTGGAAATGTCATACGTTCGGACAAGCACCCTGCTGAGACTAAAAAATTTTGGAAATGTCACAGGTTCGGCCGAGTGTCAGAAAAGTGTCAGAAATGTTAGGAAATGTCACAGGTTCGGCCGAGTATTAGAAAGGTGCCTAATAAGCTCCCTTTGCAGTATTAATCTATGTAGACATGTTTGTCGTGGTGAGACCAACAATTTAGGAAATGCCATACGTTCAGACAAGTGCTGGGAAAGTGCCTAAAATGAAGTCTATAAAGCAGTAAGTATGTAGTGTAGACATGTTCTTCGTCGCAAGACTAAAATTTTAGTAAATGTCATACGTTCATGCAAGTGTTTGAAAAGTGCCTAAAAAGCATCTTAAGAAGTGCTGAGTTGTGTCAACACGTTAGCCGTAATGCGATTAACAAACTGGAAATGTCACATGTTCAGACAAAAGTAAGCAAGTGCCTCAAAGGGAAAGCACGCCCGACTTCCACATAAAAAGATGTTAGCTCATCGAAACTTCAATTTAAAAAAAATATGTGCGACTTCATCCGAAGAATCTGTCTCCGTGAAGACCCTATGAGAGTGAGAGGAGAAAGCTGACTTCTTTGAAGGTCTCAATGACAACAAAACCCCGCGCGACTCCAAAGATAGGAAGACTGCCTCCATGAAGATCCTATGAGAGTTAGAGACTTCCAGAATCTGCCTTGGTGAAGACCCTATGAGAGTCAGAGACTTCCAGAATCTGCCTTGGTGAAGATCCTATGAGAACCACAGAACTCCCTGCGAATTCAGCTAAAGAAATCAGCTTCTCTGAAGACCCTATGATAGTCAGAGACTTCCAGAATCTGCCTTGGTGAAGATCCTATGAGAACCACAGAACTCCCTGCGAATTCAGCTAAAGAAATCAGCTTCTCTGAAGACCCTATGATAGTCAGAGACTTCCAGAATCTGCCTTGGTGAAGATCCTATGAGAACTCTAAATATAACAAACCGCTAATATGAAGACATATAGGAGAAATGAGCTTCTCTGAAGGCACCTATTTAACAGATAAAATCTGTATTTAGTTCCAACTCCCTCTAAAGAATCTGAATCGTTTAATCTGAATAGTAAAATCCTTTTAAAAACAAGTTATTCCGCAATTCAAAAAATATAAAACTTTGCAAATGTGTCTAAATTATTAAAATAACTTTGAAAAGAGGTTAAATCTCCGTGGGACAATCTAGTCGACCGCCCCTATATAAAGCAGATGGGACGGGCGTGTCTGTCCGTCCGAAACAAAATCAATCCGTTGACTTCGGTGTTAATGCCATCTTGTAGAGCTCATTGACCTCTATCAAATGCACCGGGTCTTTTCGCTGTCATCCTATACAAAATGGGCTAAGTGGCCATGTTTAAACACAGGAAATGTCACAGGTTCGTCCCTTCCAGAATGTTCTCGAAACTTCTGGAAAATGAATCGTGGTAAGACCCAAAAATTTTGGAAATGTCACATGTTCGGACAAATGTCCTTATGAGACTAAAAATTTTTGGAAATGTCATAGGTTCGGCCGACTGTCAGAAGGGTGCCTAAAATGAAGCCTATGATGTATTAAGTTGTACTAACATGTTAATCGCGGCGAGACCAAAATTTTAGGAAATGTCATACGTTCAGACAAGTGCTGGAAATGTGCCTAAAATGACGCCTATGAGCTATTAGGCTATGTAGACATGTTTGTCGCGACGAGACCAAAATTTTAGGAAATGTCAGACGTTCATACATGTGCTGGAAATGTGCCTAAAATGAAGCCTATGATGTATTAAGCTGTGCTAACATGTTAGTCGTGGTAAGGTAAACATTTTAAGAGATGTCATATGTTCAGACAAAAGCCAGAAATGTTCAGTAATCATGCCTATGATGTATTCCTTTGAAAATTAGCATTTGTTCGGTCAAGATCAATACGTAACAAATGTGATATACTCGGAAACCTCTGTGACCATGAAAAATAAAAGCTTTCACCTCCTAAGTGAATACTCAAGTTTAAGACCTTTTCAAATATAGAGAGGAGCATTTCAAGATGCTTGTAATAGAACTTGCGTCGTCGAAATCATTTGTAACGTTCGATTTCAACATAACAGCGGGTCTCGAAGCGAAAGTCTGAAGTGCGCTGTGCTAAGCGTTAGTCATACCCGCAAGTCAACGATGGGAAGATCGCACCGTTGCGACAAAACAGTCACAATTGGCAGATAGTCTGCGGCGATTGCGGCACTTGATTCAATTACCCAAGTTTGGGGTAAAAAAAATTGTCTTTGCAGAACTTGATTGGCGTCGACTTTGAGGATTGGCGTCGACTTCGAGGATTGGCGTCGACTTCGAGGATTGGCGTCGACTTCGAGGATTGGCGTCGACTTCGAGGATTGGTGTCTGCTTCGGGGATCGGCGTCTGCTTCGGGGATCGGCGTCTGCTTTGGGGATTGGCGTCTGCTTCGGGGATCGGCGTCTGCTTCGGGGATCGGCGTCTGCTTCGGGGATCGGCGTCTGCTTCGGGGATCGGCGTCTGCTTCGAGGGTCAATGAAATTTCGTAGATAAAATTTTGATTCACCGCGGTGGTTCTCGCGCTTTCGTGACTCACAATCGCGTTTATTGTTGTATCGTTTGCAAATATCGTTTGCTTTCAGAATCAGAAACATGCACTCAAAACGTCGACAGAGCCAGGAGCAGAAAAGTGGTGAAGTGCCACAGAAGAAACTGAAGTCTCAGAGCAGCATGGAACAAGAAGGCACGACCGAGAATGCTGCAGATGAAGCTCAGGAATTGCTGTTGCAGAACATTGAGCCTGCCACCGAGAGTGCAGCTGATCTGGACACCAGGTAAGCGTGTGAATCTCGGTTTCTATTAAGCATTTACATTACAGTGCACTTCGCGAAAAACTTTCCAGTTTCAAGAATATTGATGAGAAGTCACCATCCAAGTAAGCGACAATAAATGACTGCTCATTTTTAAAAGTAATTTTGTAGCACCGGCACCTTTGTTGTCATCAACGCTGTTTTCTACAATCCCGGCGAAAAACCAGGCTTCTTCAATGACTTATGCGAATTAATAGCCATGGAGAAGGAGGAATCAATGCTGAAAATTGTGGCTTATGGCGGCGCTGCCAATAAATGCAGAAACTTGAAATTGGGAGATGTAAGTGTATGCGCTGTTAGGAAATGTTGTCAACTATTCACCTCAGGTGATTCATCTCGATAAGTTCGGATGCAAGCATGACGATTACGCTCATTTCTTTCGTAAGTCATGCCGAGTTGTCACTTTATACTACTTTAATGACGATATTACAGTTTCTAAATGTGCCTTTGATCTTGTCATCGATGAAAAAACCGTACTTACAGTAATTCAAACTGAAAGTGCCCTCTGGAAGCATCACTTTGAACTCATGAAAAGCAATGTGATGTCATCAAGCTGGCTGGTCCAATATGGTGGATAGTATGAAACGTTCATTTTCCTTATTTAAAAGTGAATGAACCTTTTCAGCATAGCCACACTTCGCCTGGATCATATAGCATTCCCTAAAGAAGTGACCTGTCGCGATCATCATAAGACCTACGTTGCGAGCTACATGTTCATGACGTCGGATGCGGAGTCTGTCCAGATCTCCTTTTATGACCATCAGCTTGACAAGTTGGCCGCATTGGAGAAAAATGAGGTATTATATAGATACTACAGAATGTATTTCGTATTTCTTGTCGTTTTACAGGTTTACGAAATCGAGAACTGCCATCTGAAGGAAAAACAAACTTCTGAATTCGCAAAGTTTCAATTTGCTGAACCTAAGAAAATTTTTCTAAAGAAGATGTCCGATGACGATCAAATGGAACACCTATATGATATGGTTGTGCTCTCGGAGATTAACGTTGATCGTGACCCTTACCGCATTTACGGTTAGTTAACATTTACGGTTAGCACATATTTACTTTTATGCAGGAATGAAACTGCACATCCTGGAAAAGTTCACGAACAAGCCGAATGTCTGTGCTGTTCACAACACCCATACAGGTAGTTGCACATAATTCTCTGATAAACGTAATGTTCTTAAGGAATCGTAACTGATGGAACATTGACTGAATCCTTCCTAAATTGTGCTGTTTTGGACATAATTTCTATTCAGTTCGATGAATGCTGGAAGCAAGGCTTTGCTATTCAAGGCCTGTTTCAAGCATATACAGACGGTATGACTTATTACATGATCTGATTTGTATCGCTGTTCTTTAAGGTGTCTTGATTAAATTGCGTTGCGTTGCGCACATGATTACAACTATTCCGAGTGATATGCCCCGCTCCAACCATATTAAGGAGAGACGTTTCAACCGCATTGAACACTAAGAGCAGGAAAGTTCAACAATAAGTGGTATTCGTCGTTTCACTCATCAGGCGCCATTTCATTGTTTTTACTTGTTGTTACATATTGTTATTTGTAATATTTTTGTGTTGAAAAGCATTATTTGTTCCTTGATCTTAGTAGTGCCAGTTATTTTCCGTTTGAAACGGTTTACGAAATATCTCTATGCTTTTGTCACTTTATTTATTATATGTCACCATTATAAGTAGCTTGAATTGTCACTTTCAGAAAACTTAATCAACTATGTCTACGTCTGAAGGCGAATCGACTCCTTCAACGAGTACGAAACGAGTGCGATCTCTCCGAAAACGCCGAAGCGAGGTTGAAGTCGATCAAGAACGGGAAGAGCGTCGTCAAGCAAATGCGCAGAAGAAACGCGAATACCAAGCGCGACAACGTGCAACGGAAACTGAAGAGCAAAGGCGCACACGCTTGGACAAGGACCGCGATCGCCATCGTCAAATGAGAGCCGAGAAGAAGAAGACGGCGTTCCATATCCAAGAACCGGAACATCTTCCTGACGTCTTCTACCTTGGAAAGCGGGATAAGAGGTGCACCTTCTGCGGAGCGCTCCACTTCGTCGGATTCCACAACTGCTGCCGGGAAGGAAGAATCTTCATCAACCCCATGAAGAAATTGTGGGAACCCCTGCAAAGTCTCTACTTCAATGAAGATCATCCGAACCGCGGAGAGTTCCTGAACAAAATTCTTCAATACAACACTCTGCTGTCAATGGCGTCATCCCAGCATGACAGAGTCCTTCAAAATCCCTTCGGAGTACAATCGGTGAAGGTAATAACTATCGTTTGCCTATAGTAGTTATCTCTATGTATGTAGGTCCGCGGTTCAGTTCATCATATGCCGTCAACATTGTATCCGGAAAACCTTTCGCATCCGCGATACGGAAATGTCTACATTTACGATGTCAACAGAGCGACGGAATACCGCATGAACGAAATCATCGCGAGGGACATCAATGAAGACATCCTTAAGGAACTTGGACAGCAGGTCGCTCTGTGCAATCCCTACGCGAGTGCATATAGACACATGAATGAACTCTTGCGACAACAGGCAGAAGCTGGCTATACGGTAAGTGCTTTCAATTGTCGAGTTGCAAAATGACGACTCTATTTGCAGCCATATAATCTTCGTATGAAATTAATTGACGCAAAAGGCGTTAATCCACAAGAACTGATGAATCACCCTGGCGTTTATGACAGAGCACACTGCGGCAATATGATTGCTGTTTACTTCACGTGCGACGCCGAAATGAACATCCCGCATCGAGGCCTGATTATTTACCCACGAAGATATAATCAAGATCCATTTGAAATTCGGTTCTGGCAGCCAATGATCGATGCCTTGTGCTATCCTCTCATTCACGCTTATGGAGAAGACTCATGGAGACCAAGTAGGTGCATTTTATAGTACTGTTACTCAGTTGCTGTGCTTAGACATTCCATATATCTCGTGTAGTGATGAAATGAACTACGTAGATCGGATGGTGCAAGTGAAAGACGCTCTGCTTCAACAAGGCATCGAAATCGATTGGACTATAGAAGTAGAAGAAATGGAACTCATTCCTCGCGGAATCGCAAGGGAAATTGCTGAGATTGAATCTCTCATGCATGTCGACGACGGAGGCAGCGATGAATCCGACGAAGAAGATTACCAAGTGCAGCAGATAGCATATCACAGCGACTCGGACGAGGATCCCGATGAAGACGAGCATGAGGTTTTCTTTGTTTACTACTCTCTAATTCTATCGTTTTCTTGTTCAGATTCGAGATGAACACCGAAACGATGCTGTCAACAACGAAGAGTTGCATTTCGTCGAAAGAAACGGGGAGCTCTATCCTCATCGTGACACTGTTCCAGTCGTTGAGCATGAACAGCGGCTTTTAGCGGACTACGTGGATGATAGTGGAGACGACGAGGTATAATCCAACATAACGAAGGTTTCGTAATTGTTTCTTGTAGAATCCGGGTGATCAAGAAGAACTTCTCCATCAGATTTCTCTACACCCTACAGCTGCACACGATACTGACAACATCATAGAAGATGTGACGAACGAAGAAGACGATATGGTTTACGATGGACCATCATTAAATGAGCCTCTCGAAGACGCCACTCAATCGCGACACCCACGCCCGAAGAAGGCAAGTGGCTTTGACTTAACATCGTGCTCATTTAAATCTTTTAGAGAGGACAACAAGTATCCTATCGTGAGTGGTTGCTGTTCAACGCTCAATACCGCAAAGGTTGGAATAACCGCATAACTACATCAAGAAAACTGGGTCAGCTATATGTAATCGACCACTTTATGCGAATTACACGTCAAAGAGGCGAAAACATCAGAAGAAACAACACACAAACCACGATCACAAACAAGTAAGCGCAAACTGTCGATCGAATTGTCAATTTGACACTTTCAGGAAACGATTCTTGGAATTCATGAATGATGTCGCCCGAAGAAGAGGTCGGACAGTGGGAGCTCTCACTTATGTCCCCCATTACATCAGAGGCTCGCCGCGCTACCTCCGGGAACAGTTTGAAAAAGCAGTGACGTTGTCAAACAAGCTGGGTAAACCCGATCTCTTTATCACATTCACTGCGTCCTCACGTTGGCAAGAGATCAAGGTATCGCTGATGTGTTACATGACTGTTCTATAAATTTACATTAAGGAGAATATTCCACCTGGCGAAACATGGGCAGATCATCCGTTTTTGGTTGCTGAGATCTTCAAAAAGAAGTTGCATGAATTTTTGAAAGATGTATGTGGAACATGGAAAAAAGAGACACCAAAACAGAAGGCAGAGAGAATAGCAGCGAAAAAGCACAAGGTTCTGAGAGGAGGTAATGAACGTCATTGTATGAATATTTTCACTTGCTTCGCTGTTTAGGCATGTTTGGAGATGTAGCGTGGTATGTCTACTCTGTAGAATTCCAACAGCGAGGCATGCCTCATGCGCATATCGTCATAAGTCTCGCCGGAGACGCCAAGACGAAAGTAGCGCAGAAAATCGACGAAATATGCCAAGCGGAACTTCCTGTTCTACCATCCGAAGGTGATCCGGAATACAGACGGTATGAACACGGAATTATCGCGTCATTGCGAAAACATTGTTTAGGATCAAAAGACTACGAGATATAGTCGAAGAACTAATGATGCACTCTCCATGCGAAAATAATAACACAGCCTATTGTCGCCAGCACACGAAACGCCACTGGAGAACATGCAGCAAACGTTTCCCCAAACCGTTCCGCAATTTTTCCTCGCTACTCGAAGACGACTACGCGCTACTGAGAAGACCCGATAATGGTGAATGTTCAAGGTAAGTCCTATGTTCATCATCACCAATACAATGTAAAATTTCAGTCGAAATCCAGCAACAAACCAGTACGTGGTAGCTTATAACAAGAAGCTTTTACTGAAGTACGAGGCTCATATCAATGTCGAGATAATTTCGAATTTACATGTTTTAAAGTACTTGTTCAAATATCTCTTCAAAGGTTATCTTTAGTTTCCAATATACATCACTAAGACTATGTTTTTAGGTTTCAATCGAGCTCTCATTGAAACTGTAGAGCGTACAGCGGTAGACAACGGCTCACCGATTGGTGGTATCGGCTCGATGACGTTCACAAACAACATCATCTACCCAAAGGGAATCAAGCTTCCCAGAGCTGTCCTAATGGAACGCAACAAAGCTGCGCAGAAGCTTCTGATGGAGACCATGAACACAACGTAAGCTTCAACTGTAGAACACTGCACATACCGCTTCTTTTAGTGTCGACGCCAATAACCAAGATATTTTGGTCTACGACGAAGTCAGCATGATCGAAGACATGCGGGCGGCTACGAGCTGTGAAGCAGCGTGGGAAGTTAGCGCCTACGGCACCAATGGAAGCAGCCACAGCGTTTTCACTACCTACATACATGCTCCTGACGAAGAAACAGTGATTGTTCCAACTGGTAAAACATCTCTATTCTTCATATACAGTACTCCTGATTCCAGGACACGAAGAAGAAGTGCTGCACCGCATTGAGCAACAGGAAAATGAACTGCCATCAATGCTCAAGGCCTGGTTCAAGATCAACTCACATCCACCTGCGGGCACCGAAGATATACTCCGAGATCTCACATTTTGTGACATGCCAAAGTACTTCAAATACCAGAATAAGAAGTGGGTCAAGAAAGCCAGACCAAGTGAAGAACATGTAATAGGCCGCATCAAAAGTAATCCGCATTCTTTATTTCGATTCAGCTACGTTGAATTTAGGTGTTCATCCGAGGTACATGGAGAAGTTCGCGATTCGCCTATTGGCGATGAACCGAAAATTCATGAAAAGTTTCGAAGATCTTCGCACAGTTGATGGAATCTACTACGACACATTCGTCGATGCAGCAAAAGTAACTTTTCTTTGCCATCATTTATACTAATGTACCAATTTAGCAACTGGGACTGATGACAAACGAAATGGAGTGGCAGTTTGCCATGCAAGAAGCATGCGACACAGAAGATCCGATCAACATCCGACGACTCTTCGCCTCTATCTTAATCTTCTGCGTTCCTGCCAATCCCAGGCAACTTTAGGATCAGTTTAAGGTAAATTTTATGATATTTTTCTCTTGTAAACATGTGTTCTTCAGATCGACATGTATGATCGCAGAGGATCGTCAGATGAACAGAAAGAAGCGCGAGCCCTGTTCCACATCCGGTCCATATTGCTTCACCACAACCGCGAACTGGTTGATTTCGATCTGCCTGGTAATTCATTAAGCTTATGATTAACCTTTCGAGTGATGTAGATATCAACGAATCTCAGCTGGGAAACCTGGATGAGTTGAACGACGACGGAAGTGATCCGTTCCTCACTTCGGCGCAGATTCGTGAGAGAGCAAAGGATCATGAATCGGTAAGCTAACCCAGGTCATATGGATGATTAAGAAATCAGTTTAGAAGCTTAACGATGAGCAGAAGGATGTTTTCAACGCTATATTACGCGAGCGCTCTAACATCTATGGAAACAGACTTTTCTTCTTGAACGGATCCGGCGGATGCGGCAAAACGTTCCTGTATAGAGCTCTGTACTACGCTCTGAAAGCAAGTGGTCACAACGTGCTCTGCACTGCCCATACAGGCGTTGCTGCAACCCTTCTGCCCAACGGAGCAACAGTTCACCGCTCATTTGGAATTCCTATCACGGCTGAAGAACAAATGGAAAGCCAAATCAGTTTGGAAACAACCAAAGGTAGGCTACTAAGAAAGTTACTGATTGCAAGTGCGCATTTCAGCCGAAGAACTCAGTAAGGTCGACGTCATCTTGTGGGACGAAGCCACAATGTCCGACAGAAGAGTCTACAACTGCGTCGATCGATTACTGAGGGCACTTCACGAAGAAAACTCGGAAGAACCATTTGGTGGAGTAATGATCATCGCCGGAGGAGATTGGAAACAAACGCTTCCAATTGTCAAAGAGGTAACAAACAAATAAGATGATTCCCATGCTATATCTGCATTTACAGGTTCGCAACGAAGGTGTCCTCTCATATACCTTAAAGAAGTCAACTCTTTGGCAGCGTTTTGTTCAATTTCACTTAAAAACGAATATGAGGGCGATCGACGATCCAGCCTACGCTGATTTACTTCTGAAGATCGGACAAGGCGATGCCCAGCTCGACGAAGATCAAGTCGAAATTCCTCAGCAGACTTTAAAGAATACCGAAGACGAAGTATGCTCTTTCAGTGAAAACATATTACTTGATTTTGATCTTTTAGGTGATCAACTTTGTGTTTCCTTACAATGAAGACTGGTCAAATCGCTCGATCCTCACGGTTACAAACGAAAAGAGTCTTCAACTTTGCGAAATGGTATCTATCGCATCTTCAATATGTGATTACAGTGGTTTTAAGGTTCTAAATAATCATCCTGGAGAGGCGAGAACATACGAATCTGTAGACAAGCCATATAAGGAGCGTTCGTTCATCTCAGTCGAGCCGGAGACCTACCATACGCTAACTCCGCCAGGTCTTCCACCTCATCGGCTTAGACTGAAGAAAGGATGCGAGGTGATGCTCCTGCGAAACCTCAACGTCAAGATTGGCCTCTGCAACGGAACGCGACTCAAAGTTCTTGAGATGAAGGATAATGTTAGAAAGTGTTCCTATTTACATCAAGCAAATCACTCATTTCAGCTGCTGATCTGCGCACCAGTCAACAGAACCGAAAGAATGCCAGAGAAGATCGCCATTCACCGAATACCGATGTCAAGTTCAGACCGACCAGAAGAAGAATTCGCATTCATTCGGCACCAATATCCTCTGCGCCTCAGCTACAGCCTCACGATCAACAAGGCGCAGGGACAGTCGCTGGACAAAGTCGGACTGGTGCTGCCAACATCATGCTTCGCACACGGACAGCTCTACGTTGCTCTGAGCAGGGCCCACAAGCAAGTCGACATTGCCGTCACTCACTATCGGGTATCCGATGCATCGAAACGCTTCTTGCTCCACAACATCGTCTACAAAGATATCTTGCAGTAATATACGGTTTCGTGATGCGTTACATCTGCCTTGCTCTTTTGTTCATGTTTTCCTTTTTAACTGATAAAAATTTTCTGTTAACTATAACTGTTTATCTTTGTTAGTTTACATGGCTAAGAAGCCGATCAAATATCGATTAAAAAATGAGTTTCAGATGGATCAAACTCAACAGATATTTAAATTACTTATCATAACGAAAAGTTCATAAAAATATAAAACTTTGCAAATGTGTCTAAATTATTAAAATAACTTTGAAAAGAGGTTAAATCTCCGTGGGACAATCTAGTCAGTACTAAATAAAGCCAAAGGCACGGGTGATCTGTCCGTCCGTAACCAAATCACATGCGACATTTAACGGTGGTCCCGCCGCGAAGTGTTTGTTTGTTCTGTTTCACGTTTTCGTGTGCTGTGCGTGCGTTGTCTGCGTATCGTGCATTCGGGCTGTATCCATGTGTTTTCAGGCTATTGATCATGTCGGCTAAACTTGGCTGTTCTGATCAGATTGATCAGGAAATTCGTTCCGCTATCGTGGTGAGCGAAATTCATTCCGAATTACTTACATGTAAACTACAGGAGTTGGTGAACGGCGCTATTGAGAAGACCCAGTGTTCCCCAATTGTGCTGGATGTTCCAGAGAAACATCGTCAACTATGTCGGGCGCCATGTTGGTGAGTAGACTGTATAGACTGTGTATGCCTAATCGTTGTCATTACAGCTTTGCGTTGTTATTTGGCTTGCGACATTGGAATAGTTGGAAAGACGCGCGGTTGCTCAATAACCGGTCATCATGTCTTCGTACAATGCGTTCCCGACGCTGGCCGCTGCTTACTCATCTGAGCTGCGGCAACGTCGGCTTGCTGTCCCGTGCGTTCTCCAAACGTGCGGCAGATACGGTCATCCCCGCCGTGCCTGCTCACCTTAGGGGTGAAGAGCTTCAGTAGAAATGTGGTATTTAGAGAAGTGCTTGAAAGCGTAAAGAGGCAAGCTTAGACACAACTCCAAGAATCACCGACATCGTACAAACTGATTGCAAACGTGATTTGCGATGAGTTAGCATGATTTTAACACAGGAAAACACAAAAACGTTCTTTGTAACAAGATAAATAACAAAAAAATATGGGAAGCATGAGCTGCACCTCCCCGTGGTGCTTCCCGGGCAACGTTGTAAACATTTACAGCGGCAAAGCCAGCTCAAATATTATCGTTTACTCAAAAATAGTGGACGGCGCGCATCGCGCGCGCAGCAAGCTGGTCTGTAATAAAGCCAAAAAGCCAAAATGAAGCCGGAAAGAAGAAATACAACATCGTCGCAACGAAGCTAAATGAGTACGTTGGAAAGCAGAAATGCTGCAGGATCGGACAAATGCTTGACGACTACGGTGACGGTAATGGCCGAGTTAACGAATGTATCGACCGGGCGGTGGAAGCGGCTCAGAAGAAGAAAAGCGGACTCTATGAGTTGACCAGTTACAACTGCATTCATTTTGTTTGTCAATGCCGCACCGGCGTTTCTACGTGTCCATTTGATATCGGGCATCTCGCTGATAAGATGCGTCAATTGTGAGTTTGAGTAAATTTGTTGTCGACTGCCTGCGTTACGATGTAAGGGGTATGGAGAGGGTAAAGTGGCTCTTCTGATAGCAGTGCGTAAGCATGCATCGAGGTGAAGAACGCATGCTCGCTAGCAGAGATGGGCGGATACGGATCGGATCGGATCGGCTAGCCGTTCAGCCGATCCGTGAGCCGGCTGACGGCTGACGGCTGGCAATCCGTGAGCCGTCAGCCGTCAGCCGGCTCACGGCTGAGCCGTATCATCCGTCAGCCGTTGAACGGCTGACGGCTCAGCCGATCCGATCCGTCAGCCGTTCAACGGCTCAGCCGATCCGTCAACCGATCCATCAGCCGTCAACCGGCTGACGGATGATACGGCTCAGCCGTTCAGCCGGTTGGCCAGCCGACTCAACCGGTTGGCCAGCCGACTCAGCCGACGGCTCAGCCGTTCAGCCGATCGCCTGCCGGCATATATATCCCCTGCGGTTTCAACCGTCTCTTTGCGTCAGTGCGAAGCGCGCAGACGAACAGAGAAACGACGCGTGTGTGCAAACGGCATTCAGCCCTTTAAATCGGTTGTGAATTACTTACCAATCACGAGGCCTGAATGCACCGAAAGACCCGCAATACTAATCAACAAGGAATTTTATCCAAATTTAAAAGGACATAAAACAGAAAAAGGAAATGACTAGGCTTCGGAAGTTTCTTCTTGTTCTTCATGCAAGCTTTCCTCTTCAACATCACAATCGATCTCGTCTTCACTCGATTCATCTGGAAGAGGTTGATCCAGCTTCCTGCATGCCAGTCGCTGGCGAATCGCCATTAACCGCTCAATATTATTGTCGCTCAAATTGCTTCTCTGCTGGTTGCAGAGTAAGTGTGTCAATGACGAAAACACACGTTCGGGTTCCGCAGAACTACAGCACACCGGAAGATATTGCCGAGCCATGGCAGATAAAAGCGGAAGACGGTCCTTTCTCCGCCGCCAAAAGACATACACAGCCCTCATGGACGTCTCGGTATTCTTCGGATCGGGCATGACCAATTTCTCGTTTTCAACGTCTCTGGCGTAGATATCTATTTCCTTCGCGATGTCGGAGTTCTGGCAGCCTTCTTGGCTGTGGCTCTGGCGACGCCAACAAGCCCAATCCTCTTCGTCATCTTCGTCGAGCAAATCGCACAAAGGCGGGATGGCAGGAGATTCTACATTTTCTTCATACGAGTCGATCACCAATTGTCGACATCGGCTCCAGTCGGTGCAGCTCATGATGCTCTGATCGTTGACAAAACGCGGATCCAAGTATGTGCAAATCATCAAGAGATCGTTTTTCAAATATGCAGATTTGTATTTGACAATATTGTGGAGGATGGCGTCGATTAGATCCCGAGAGAGAGATGAAATGGACTGTGACTGGGATCGCTTAGCGCAGTGATTCTCCACTCGTCGGATCAAATAGAGAATGATCGACGCCGGAGAGCAACGACCCTCAGCCTAAAGAAGCTGTCTTCACACGAATACATTACGTTACAAGGACATACCAAGAGGCAGACATCTTTCATAAATTTTAAAGTTTTACACAACTCACTAATTTTCGTTGTGTCTAACGTCAGTGTTGTGTAAATGCTTTCGGTGAGGGTATGATTGCTTGAGTCCTGATCGGTAACAAATGACCTGAGCTGCTCGTGGACATTCAGGAAAGACTGCAGCAAATCGTAAACAGAATTCCACCTTGTTCTTGCCGGCTGAAAGCCACAATATCACTGGAGATACTACACAAACTACCAACCATTTTGAGCGTTTTTCCTCTCGAAAAATTCAAGAATTGCTTATACATGGTGGGGCTGCTTCTAAACGTCACCGCAAGCGCTTGAACTTGCGAAACGATCCTGTTGACTCCGCGGACCTTGACGGCTTGTTTGATGCACAAGTTGAGAACGTGACAGAAGCAGTGAACACTGAAGGAAGAAGATGCTAAATTATCGCATATAACTCATTGATTTACCTCTGTAGGGCCATAAGTCGAGCCAATTTCACCATGTTGCTGCCTCCGTCCCGAGTGAGAGCCACGATGTTCTGTCGATTCACTTCGTATCGCCGCAGTTGGTCTTCAATGAGCACCTGAAGGTTTTCTGCTGTGGCGCGTTCGTCGTTGAGCGAGACGACGGCAATCCGCACGGTACGGTGTTGGAACGATGAATTGAGCAGTGTCGCTGTCAAGCTACAATGTACATTAGTAATTGCACAGAATCTGACCAAAGTTACATACCTCGCAAATCGATTCGATCCTTTTGTATATTCATCAACACACAACGAAATTTTCTCATCATTCAAAGCGCCTTTAACTTCACGCTCACATCGCTCAGCTTCCTGTGCCAAAATTTCGTCGGCTAACTTCTTCCTTCCGATAGTCTGAAAACATGTACCTTCACAATAAATTGACCAACCAAATGATACCTTCGGATGGCCTCCGCAGCTCATTATCATTGTTATGAATTCCGGAGACTCTACGGCTTGGAACGGAATGCCGTATGCGGAAAAAAAGCTTATTACCGATGACTCGTACGCATCGGTTTCATTAAGTGATGGACCTTGTATTCGTCTCCACTTTGCGAATGGCTCTTCTTCTTCATAATGTCTCACACGGTGGTGCAGCACCATATTACCCGTTGATCCGGTTTTTTTGTAGCTGGCTGCACATCCTTCGGCTGCACAATAATATCGGCCGTCACGTTCTATGAAGTATTTGTAAATATCGCTGGATGGCTTGCCCATCTTCACAACTGTAAGATATAGTCAAGTATTACAGAAGGTAATCATTAGGTCACCGTCTACGGTACTGCGAGATCTCCGTCTTCGAAATCACCTTTATACGAAACAAAATAGAACGGCGGAGCGAGCGTCGCGCATGCGATAGATATAAACACACTTTGAAAAAATGCGTCTATGTCTAAAAAAAAAGAGATAACGAAAAAAGATCAGCATTTTATTTCGGCGTCGTTTCTCTGTTCGTCTGCGCGCTTCGTACCGACGCAAAGAGACGGTTGAAACCGCAGGGGATATATATCCCGGCAGGTGATCGGCTGAACGGCTGAGCCGTCGGCTGAGTCGGCTGGCCAACCGGTTGAGTCGGCTGGCCAACCGGCTGAACGGTTGAGCCGTATCATCCGTCAGCCGGTTGACGGCTGATGGATCGGTTGACGGATCGGCTGAGCCGTTGAACGGCTGACGGATCGGATCGGCTGAGCCGTCAGCCGTTGAACGGCTGACGGATGATACGGCTCAGCCGTGAGCCGGCTGACGGCTGACGGCTCACGGATTGCCAGCCGTCAGCCGTCAGCCGGCTCACGGATCGGCTGAACGGCTGGCCAGCCGGCTAGCCGGTTGATACGGATGATACGGCTCAGCCGTTGCCATCTCTGCTCGCTAGGTAATTACTCTGATTGGGTGGCCACGCTCGTTTGACGTTTTGTAAGGGGTTGTGATAAAGGCCATTGGATCTCTTTAGGCGAACAGAATCCTGATGGTTTTGACGCGAAATGCTTGCTATGTCCCTAATACCGTATTTAGTCGTCTCCATCACGATTGTGTGAACTAGCTTGATGTGCAACTTTTCCAGTTTCTGGTTACCCTCACGCAATAGGTTTCTCGTTGAAGCGACGATTCTCTGCTCGTTTCGGTGATCACGCCATATGGATAGACTTCCTCCTTGCTTTTACGAAGCCTTTTACCCTCAAATCCTGTGGCCAACGCGATTTTCACTCATGAGGATCTTTCCGATTTGTACACAAATAGAGGAGCGAATGCTGGGGGCTTTTTGCTACATCACCCAAAGTGCCACCGCCGGCCCGAAGATTTCGTTTGGGTTGGGCAAATACCGCGAGGGGCCCTACGTGACAACGTCTCTCGACGACTTCCTGAATCACGGGCGCTTTCTCAAAATCTTCTGCATCAGAGTCGTGGACGAAGAAATGCTATCCACATTTTTAGATGTCCCTCGGAAGGAGACTCCACTCATGTGGAAAAAGGTCGAGACAGGAGAATGGCTCCTCCGCTCTGACTCCCTTTATAAGTTCCACGCACGCGGTCGTCCAACCTGCAGTGAATGCTCGCCCAAAACAACGTGATGCGCAAAGCCACGCTAAGTACGCAAACCGATGTCGCCACGCGGTAAATCCACAAGACTGCAGCACAATACCGACTTAGATCGCGACAACCCGAATGTTGTCGGCCTAAGTTCCGCGAGAAAGCAGTGATCGTTCGTCCCGGATGACGATCAAAGCGGATAGTGGCACGCAACACGACTATGTTCGCCCACAGATAAACACGAAAGGTGTACAGTTAACTGTTTACTGTCACCGTTGCCTGATAAAAGTGGTTTGCATCCAAAAAGTCACCTACCAGCATCTCTTGATCCGCACAACTGCATGTAAACAGATGACCGTACTGAGATGTAAACAGCTCAGCTCAGCGTCGACGAAATCGCTGCGGGACCACCCAATCGACAAAATCTGCTGCTGTGTTTGCGAGTAGAAAGTTTTCGCGAGTTTTTGTCGTTCAGGCCTTCATTAGCTCAGGCAATGTGTTATGGCAAAGGCCAACAGCTTTCGGATTGTGGGTCAAACAGTCAACAGCACAGATGCTTTTCCGGAGGCAGTTCGGGAGACAATTTGTCGAGGTGGAAAATTTCAGTTTATTTCGATTTCCCTTTTGCATCTCTTTCAGAAATGCTTTCTGCTATCACAATTTGCTGGTGTTGTGGGAACACAACAGGTCAAAGCGGACGGAAACATAACAAATGCGAAGGAGAGATCCGTGCGAATCTCAGCAGCATGAAAAAAAAACATACCGGAAACGGTATCAACAACTCACCGGCCCTAGCCTTGAAGAGCATAGCAGATGCAACTGGACTGGAGATCCACCAGACGCATGCTTTAGCAAAATACTTTTGGTCTCGAGGAGTCGACTTCGAGGTAAGATTTTCATTGTAATTTTGTTGCGTATAGCTTTTATAGAAATAATTGGTGTGTATTTTTAGGGTGATGTACCGTTGAATTTAAAAATAATTGATTTCGGTGCGGCGTGTAACGCAAAATATGTACGTTGTAGTACAAAGCGCATTTCCATACCTCTTATTTGTAGGCGGAAGACGCAAAAGACAGCGACATGATTATGGCCGCGACGCTGCTCTACGAGCTTGCCACCGGAGGAGGTAAAAAAGTAAAAGATCCGAAAGCGAAAAATCCGACAACGAAGAATCCGATGACGAAGAATCCGATGACGAAGAATCCGATGAAGGCGACAGCAAAGGAAGAGCAGAGATAGCTGAAAAAAAGATCGAGAAAATGCGCGAGAAGCTCATTAATAAATATTGGAGCGAAATGGACGTTTCCGAATTTATTGATTTCCTTACACCTATGTTGGCGTGTGACAAGGACAACCGTGTGACAGCTGAAGGAATGTTGAAACACGACTGGCTGCAGGGACCTGGGTACTTGCACAAGCCTGTACCTGAGGTAGATCACGACACGGAAGATGGTGCACTAAGAGCTGAAGAAGTGTAACCGGTCTATTACTACCCCAGCAGTGTAGTGTAATATATGTTATGGATGCCAGAAGCTTTTTGCTCTGTTCTAAGATTATTTAAATGTTCCCTTTATGATCGCTCCGCACTGTACCAGTTGCATTTCTGTTTGTCAATACTTGTTCACAATGATGATTCTTTGCGCTTGTATCTATTTGTCTCCTCATCTGCAAACTCAAACGACGACTATATTGAATGCATAAATCTTTAATGTTTTTATTTCTTTTCTCCTCGCCTTTGTGATCAATATTTACAACGTGAAAAGCGATAAAAGCGTAGGACGTGGGTCAAATAGTAGAAATACAATCATCTCTCTCACTCTAGCGCAACTTTAGAACAAATAGAGAGGGGAGGTTTGACGAGAGTGTAACCTGAGGAGCAATACCGTAATCCCGTATCAGAGGAACAAGTGAGATCACGGAAGTGCAACAGAGTACTCGTCTGAGTTATGGAACACGAGTGGGGTACTGCAGCCGTCATTCAGGTTTGTCGTCGTTTGAATTGGATGTCGAGGCCGTGCTTCCGAGCGACGACTCGTTGGAGCTTCGGCGCCGTCTACTCAGGGGTTGGATGACTTGGTCGTAGGAGATGCCGTTCTCGTTGAGAAGTTTCCGCAGACGGTTGTTCTCGCAGCGGAGCTCGACGACGTGGTCCGCGTGGTGGCAGTGGCTCTTTTCCGTTTGAAGAATGGCGCGGGTTACCTGAAGAGGAGGCGGTCAGTGGATGAATCATACAGTCTAGCGTTTTGTAGACATTGTGGCGCGTTGTTGTTATACGGTCTCATATATTTTAGACTTGTTTGGCTAGATAGAGACGTAAAAGGTGGCTGCAGAAATGTAATTGTAGTCCCTAGACTTGTCCAGTGAGCTAATCAGGTTTTCTCAAATGTGATATTCTCTTATTTTCATCGTTAAGATTGTTCACCACATCAGAAGCTCTTGAGTACCACAGTGAGCTCATGAACGGCTGTTCACGAGTGGGAGCCGATCTTTCGAGTTGATGTGAGCTTTCCAAGTCGGACAAGAGTCACGCTCCATATCTTCCTCACTGCGACATCGATCCGGACAAACGGTTCTGTGTCAGCAAGCGAATATCGTTGCTCTTGGAATTACTTGAAAACTCCGCAAGAATCGGATAGGAGAAAATTCCATAAGAACATAACATAACCAACGTTTTTGCACTGCGAATAGCACCGCAAAGCATCGCACTCGTTCTCTCCCCGCATATCTATAAAAGAGGCGATGACTCATTTGAGTCATCTGTAAGATTCGAGAGGATGGACTCTGAAGATCTGCCGAACGACTTTGCTCATCTCTCGACCGACATCATCTTCGACGTCGTCAAGACGGAAGCGCCTGCCGTAAGAGACCTTGATCGCTTTGCCAAACTTACAGGAAGCTGGGCCGATATCGTCAAATCGGACGATGTTTTCAAAACGGACTATTACGACGAAAAGGGAAGCAAACCGTATGGAAAGTCTTATATCGGTGATAATGGCTATCAGAAAAAGTACACTCACAAGTCACCGGGAAACTACAAGTTGGAGAATGTATCGGTAAATCTAGTACGCTCGTCTTCATGCGTTGGGAGGTTAGAGAACGCACTTAGCGAATGTATGGGCAAGGTGTCCCTACGATTTCATCGAGGTCTTTATTCTATTACCATGAGCGAAGACGTGTCACCACGGCAACTCGAGCATTTTAATTATGCCCTAAAGCTGCTATTGGAACGCCCAATCACTCAGTTAATATTGATCGGTGGCTATGCTCTGCACAAGGTCAACCGTTCAGGGCTACTGAAATCCAGAAACGGGGACGTCATTCTAGAAACGTTCAGATCTTTGATCACGAAACCTAAACTACAGTCTCTCAAGATTGATTGCAATAGGCTCTACGACGAAGAAGTCGAACAGTGTTTGTTGGAGTTCGTGAAGAAGCCAAACTTCCTTCGCCTCAAAGCTCCCCTCAGCTCGACCTTTCTACCCAAACTGCTGGACTACTGGCTAAATCTGACGACGTTTCCGCCTTACGTCCAAACCGTTGTGTATGGATTTTCCTACTACGAAAAAGTAGCGATTGATTTCGAAGGGCTGCATTTTCAGTTGGAGAGAAGAAACAAAGAAGTGCGGGAAACGTACTTCAGAAAACATCCGAACAGTGAATATCGAAGGATCGAAATTTCGCAGCATGTACCTAGAAGTTGTAACATGTTCAACAGACAAATAATATCAGTGCGCCTGGTTTAATTCGTAATCAGTTTTCTACTCCTGTTTAATGTGACATAGAGTGTTTGGTAAATAAAATACATCATTGTGAAGGGGCACTGGAACACACAGGACATGTGGACATAGAATCAATCGGCCACACGAACGCACTAACGCTTCTAGTCGCACAGATCTCCAGGTTGGCGAATACATAAAAATCAGCGATTTGTGACTGATCGAGACATCGAGATTACCCCATGAATGAGCTGAGGACTCAGAAGTAACCTAGAAGAACGGAAATGCAGCAATTCTGAACAAGACTGATTCACGACAGGAATACGGTTACTTTAACCTTAAAAAGAGTCCTCCGTTCAGGTCTCTTAGAGTCTCGGAATCAGTCTCACTCTTTATTAGCAGTTTCAACAGAACAATAAATCACAGGATAGGCTATGACCGTAGCTGCGGGGCCTCGAGTGTTCGTCGGCGATATTGGCCGCACTGTCGCTTCAAGAAACCCTTACTGACTGCGTATCCAAGAGAAGTCTTCTGAAAACGAGGCACGAAACTGCGGAGGTCGTACACGCTCTGAATTTATGAACTATGTTGAATTTGCCAACTATCTACTAATTACCAACCTTTGTCTTATATTTCTCCTCCCTCAATCGTTTTAGCACAAAATCGAATTCTTCTTTGAATGCATAAGTGATTCGATCTAGCAGTTCAGGTGTTAGGTCGGCAAGATTCTTTCTAGCGAAATCTATGGCGTCGTCCGCTGTATGGATCTCTGCCTTCATGAACTCCTTGTACAAAAGGGCCATCGTGGTTTTCTTCTGCTGTTCCATGTTTTCCGAACGAACCAACCAGTCGCTCTCCGCCGATGAGCTGGCCTTTTCCTCCGGAGGTTCGGCATTTCGAGGTTTTTCCTGCTCATCTGAAGATACGCACAGAGATGTCTATACGCACATTAGACCCACCTTCCTATTTATGCGAGGGCCCGAAAAACACACGGCTTATAGCCTTCGCAACACTCTCTCGTTTCTGCTTCCGCATCATAGCACGGCTGAACGTTTTGTGAAACTTTCGGCGTTAGACTCAGGCTTACCTCTCCTCGTCCTTCAATCGCTGCTCCTCATTTCGGCGTCTCTCCTCCTCATGCCGATTGTCTTTGGCCTGATCCTCAAGGTCTCGTTCCTTGTCGGCCTCCTTTTGCTTCCTTTCGGTCTCCAACTGTCGCTCCATGTCCGCCTCCCTTTTCTTCCTTTCGGCCTCCAACTGTCGCTCCATGTCCGCCTCCCTTTGCTTCCTTTCGGCCTCCAACTGTCGCTCCTTATGCCTGAAGATCATTTAATGGTACATTTCATGCTGCCACAAAATGTGTTATATACCTCTGTTCTTCCTGACGTTGCATCTCATTTGCTAATTCTTTTAGCTCTCTTGTATTCCTTTCGAGCGCTCCCTTTTCTTCTAATAATTCTTTTCGGCGCCTTTCGGCCTCTTTGTCACTTTGCCGTGTTTTCTCCATTTCTGCCGAATTGCGATAGAACAGATCTTTCTGAAATAGGCATTGCTACGAATTTTCACGAACTGATGATATTGCTGCCGCAAAATCGCGACCCCGTCTATATTATGTCTAAGATTGTTTTGGTAAGCGCGAGCGGCGACGACGCCGCCGCGCTGAGCAATAAAATCATTCGGCCCAAAAAAAAAACAGTAGATACAATAGAGTCGTCCAGGTTGGATGCAGGTTGGATGCAGTAGCCGAGGTGAAACAAAGCGAACACAATAGCACAACCGTCCTCTCGTTCCGTTTTTGGGCCGAATGATTTTATTGCTTAGCGCGGCGGCGTCGTCGCCGCTCGCGCTTACCAAAACAATTTTAGACATAACATTAAACGGTGTCGCGATTTTGCGACACTCCCGAAAAAGGGCAAAAGTGCCTTACATACAAAATCACTAGAAGGGGGATTAAATCTAAACAATGACATACATGATCAACAGGAGGGGGTGAAATCTAAACAATTTTTTCGGTTTTCGAAGACTTAAACAGCTTAGCTAAGGTCAGAAGGGGTGCTACAAGAGAGATGACATAAATTACAGAAATAAAGCCTAAACAAAGAAACGCATATTTTACAAAGCCAAACGAGGGAAATAAGGAGAAGGACGGCAACATGTCCCATGAAAGGTTCACAGACCACCCGAAGACGGTGAAGGCACTGAGGGGCTTCGACTCGAGAATCTTTCCCGCTGAACTTCTGGTCTGGTCGACATCTGTAACCGCATCTACATAATTGAGGGTTCCTTGGATCTCGAATTCACTGCGTCCGCCGGGGCACTGCACGATGCACGTCTCTTGCACGTTTGCATTGCTGAACTCGAGGGATTCTTCTCCTATCGTTCCATTAAAGGAGCACGGGGCGATGAAGCTGTTCGAATGGCACCGTACAATGGCTTGGGCTGTTCCGAAGTTAGTCGAACAGTTCAATCGGAACAGTGCTCCAGCCATACAGTCATAGCAGCCGGTGAGGATGACGTCGTTCAAATGACATACCGTCTTCTCAACTAACGTGGCGATTTGGAGATCAGACATGGTGACGGTAACTTGAACAGGAACATCCGTCATTAGTGAGGCAATGACAGTCTGTTCTCGGGGCTGCAGGAAGACTCCTTGAACGTTTTGAGGGAGGACTTTAGCAGGATTCAGAAGACTTTCGGTGTCTTGTCGTCTGCATCGCCAATGAACGTAGTGCTCTCTTGGTTCACAACGACATGCGGATTCTGGGAAGGAGCAATTGAATCCTTTGGCTTCTTCGAGATTCGCACACCGTAGTTCCTCATTATCCGTCTCATAACGAGCCATTCGGCGTCCGTCAGCGACGAACCAGGTGTTCAGGAGAGGCAGCGGAGGAGTCACGGCAGTTTGGAGACTCAGCTTCAGGTCATTCCAGTCGTGCACGATTCCGGGTACGAGGTTAACAACCGAGGTCTCGGTCCCGTTGCCCTTTGTCAGTTGAATCTTGATGGACGCGGACATCTTCCATGTTGGACAGGAGAAGACTTCGTACGGGACAGCAGACAGAGGAGTCGCATAGGTCCGGTAGAATAAACATCCTCGAGTGCAGTAGAAGCATCCACACAGCCAACATCCGCAGGACGGGGAGCAGTAGGTGTATCCGGGAGAGTCGTTAACAGCTCCTTCGAATTCGGTAGCTGGTCTTGAGTTTTGACCGTGTCGCAGAAGGCCGACTCTGTGCATGAACCCGATCCGGAACATTTCTGGGCACTGGAATGCTCAATCTGGTGTTCGCGAGTGTAGAATTCGGATGATTTTACGCATGAGAGGAGCACGTGATCCACCGAGAGCTTTAGGTGTCCGATGACGTTGTTCTGGTGATCTCTCAGCGAAATGCACGTCTGTCCGCTGTGGGCGAACATTGTTGAAATCATGGTGACTCGGAAGGAGCAGGAACGGTTCCTTCTTCGTTTCTGGAGCATTCGTTCGATCGTCCGTTTATCGAGGTAGTGTCGACGCAAGCATCGGCTCCGTTGATTAAAAACTCGACCTCCTCGAATCCAGTGATTAAGGGCTATATCTACTTTGTTCGCTTCAGTCATATTGTATTGCTCACGAAACTCTTCAAAAGCTCCCACCACGAAAAATTGGCGCGCCATTTCCCGCCTTCGGCAGGTTTACAATGGAAATTGGTGATTATCACAGTTTTCACGCGAGCTGCGCGATTTCGCTAGAATTTCTGAGCGTAACTTTGTTCAGCGTAACTTTCTGCATCGAATGAACCCGGGCTTGTATCGATCTGAGCGAAATCCACAGAGAAATAAGCTTTACATTAATTTGCCTTATCAACATCCCGGGTTTTGGCCCATTTCTGGCATAGGACAAGGAACTTTTAAGTGATTTACACAGAACAGCGAACCAGCAAGCATCAAACTATCAACCATAAGAACATGGAGAAACACATGCAGCTACGGTGTTCCTCTTTCGCTGGCTTGCATCATCGGCCATCGGATTCCAAAAGTGGAGAATACTCAGAGTCGAGCTCTGAGTCGTCTTAACTGTACTTGCTTGATGTTATTGTTGATAGTTTGATGCTTGCTGGTTCGCTGTTCTGTGTAAATCACTTAAAAGTTCCTTGTCCTATGCCAGAAATGGGCCAAAACCCGGGATGTTGATAAGGCAAATTAATGTAAAGCTTATTTCTCTGTGGATTTCGCTCAGATCGATACAAGCCCGGGTTCATTCGATGCAGAAAGTTACGCTGAACAAAGTCACGCTCAGAAATTCTAGCGAAATCGCGCAGCTCGCGAGAAAACTGTGATAATCACCAATTTCCATTGTAAACCTGCCGATGGCAGGAAATGGCGCGCCAATTTTTCGTGGCGGGACCTTTCCGAATTTCGGAAGAGTTTCGTGAGCAATACAATGCAATAATACGACGGTCCCTCTCGTTTTTCTAGGCCAGTCGACTTTTTGTATCAGTTTCAAACATTGGCACTTTCACTTTTACAGCAGCTAGGCAGCACCAGTGTCCAAAATTTTATTTTAGGAGCTAAGACAGAAAGCAAAAGAAAAAAAGAGGAAAAGAAGCGATCGGACCGAAGACTTCGGATTTCTTGGTCAACAGGAATATTCGGAAAAATTTACCGAGCAACTAAGGACGTCCTAAGGAGTTTTTTTTTCTCAAACTCTGATATACATCGTATATAAGAGGGTGGCATGCGTTCTACTACAATGTGAAGAAGAGCGAAGACGAATTGAAAACATGAAAACATCTTACTAATTAATTTATTGGAAAGCAGCCGAAAATAATGAGTTAGAAGCGAAAGCACATTACTTGATAGGCATTATTAGTCATCACTGTCAGCGTTTAATGCTGAATACACAACGAAGAGGTGGTGTTGCAGGTAGATCCTGCGTAGGTGGTGCAGTCGGAGTCCTGGGAGCAGGGGTCTCCGATCTGGTAGATGGGATCTCCCATCATGTTGCCCCTAAAGACAGCATTTCGGACCTTCTTGACAGAGCTAGGATCTTACTGAATGCGGTAGTTGCACACGACGAAGGTCATGGAGTCGGGTTCAGTGCACTGGGCGATTCCACAGCCGAATTCCGTGGTTGCTCCCCATGCCATCTAATCAAGTGGTTCATCTACGGTAACCCTCTGATCGCACCTGAGTGTAGTGGCCCGTTCCGGCGTTAAACACGTCGGGCGTCATCGTGTAGTCGGAGCTGTACTGACCCACTCCTTTCTCGGCCAGTTCGGACCACCACGAAGTGGGAGCGTCGAGGGCAGGGCCTAAAAGAGCGGATCATCTTCTGTAAGCAGGACTACGCTACTGTTTGAGTTCTGGACGGGGAACGTTGCGTAGATGTTCTCGCCAGCGTTGCGGCTTTCCTGTGGTGAGTGTTCGAACTGGCAGTTTTCTGCCCACGACTGGGCGATCGCCTCGAGGTCGCAGCTGTAGCTCAGCTGGTACATGTTCGAGGCGGTGGGGGCGTTTCCGCCGTCGGGACCGTCCTGCTCGAGGCCACGAGCGTTCGACGAGCGCAGCTTGTTGTGAGCGTCGACGAGGGCATCACGGTCAGCGGGAGTCAAGCCTCCGGTGGTGGGACACTGGGTGCCTTGGCTAGAGACGAAGACGAACAGTCCTAAAGGAGGTGTGGGAAAGGACCGCAAGTCGTGGACGAACCTGTGAAGAGAACGAGAGAGTGCATTGTGTGGAACTGAGGAAGTGTGCTGTCCATCGGCCCCTCCGGCCTTTTAAGGCCTCCAACAGAAGGTGTTTAGCATAATCGGCAATTGGGCTAATTCCAACGAAGTGGAACGGTTTCCTGTATCTACATCATTTAGGTCACTTCTCTATGCAAATTGACAAAAACAAGCGATGAAAACAGAATACTGGAAGAGGTGTTTTGGAACGGAAACAACCTCGCCCGGACGAGATGACCAGGACCAGAGGCATTACTTGGAACACTGGAGGGACGTAGGACTGGCTTGAATCCACTTATTTATTTTTAAATACTATATGCTCAAGCAACCCATAGAAAACGCTAGTAAACAATAGGACAAATCTGACTGTCGCACAATGTAATTCCACGAAATCTATGTAGACCTTGATCGGTTCAGTCCCGTGACATCCTCTTCTACAAAGTGTATTTGCAAAGCAGCGATCCCAGTGAGAATCCTTTGTTACACGGTGTCCATTCTGTCCAAAAGATGAGTGACGGATTCAAATCATGTTCACCTACTATCATGGTCTCTCCACAAAACCACAAAACCGCAAGGTTCTGTACAGAACTGGCAATAGTCGGGATTCCAGTCAGCAAAATCGAGCGGCGTTCCATCATCCCATTTCCAGTGGTGCGGCTGATCATAAAAGGCATCGCTTATGCTCGGCTTCAGTCCGATGATTATGTATCCCTGTTTTCTCCCTGAATATGCTGCTTAAGTCTCAGTGACGTGTTAGTTGTTAATACTCAGAGCTTCGCTTTCGTTCAAACTGTGGATTGAAGCAGCATTCGAAAAGGGATACAGCTTCTTACAGGCAGGGACTATAGTGGATTTATAAGTGACGGACGAAGTATCAGCGGTTTGCTAAAGTTATGTTCATAGAGTGTCCGCTATTTCAAACATACATTGTACTCTTCCGGAGGCATAGAATAGTAGCAATAGGTCTCCGCGCCAAAGGTCAACTGATACCATCCATCGCGGCAGCCACTCTTCTTGATCGCTTCATTGACAGCAGCTGTTAAGTTGTTCGTACACACGTCGCCAGATTCTCGATTCAATAGATACGATATGCGATTGAGCGTTGAGGGTTTAGTTTTGTAGATCTTCTCAAGACCATAGCAAACTTTGGTGTTTTCGTCGAAATTGACCCCATGGATCGGTTTCGAGTACCACTCATGTATGCATTCTTTCACTGACTCTGTGGCAGTCTTGGTCATTGTGACCTTTCCATCAAAGTTGAGAGTTTTAGGAAGAGTGCGTACGTAGAGTTCTCCGGCGACCTGGAATAAATAAGCCAAATACGCGAGCGTTGAAACGAACTAGGGAAATGCTGAGAAGAGTTGCACAGAGGAGACGTAAAATCATAATTGTTGAGATGGCACTAAAGAATGATCTTTGTAATGTCGCGTTTCCGTCGAAACATCGGCACCATGGGTTGACGTCTATGATGGCGCCTCGTGTTGCAAGGCAACGATCTATTTTAACATGAAGACGACAGCTTGTGATGCAAAATTCATGCAAAGTGCAACCAGTCGTATACACATTAAGGGCACTCTAAGGGTGCGCGGAAAAGATGTATAAGAAAAGAATAGATTGGTTACTCTTTACGATAGAGAGTACTGTACATCAATAGTTACATAAAATCGAGGGAACGGCCGGCCGGCGGTTTTCCCCTTGCATTCGAGCGTTTCATGGTCGTCGTAGGAAGCGTGTCGTTGTTTTTTGAGGTCTTGAACCAGCTTTAATGTCTGAGGAAGCTGACCTTCTTCTCCTGGTGGATCGCCTGTCGAAAGCCGATCACGAAGAGAGTGGCAGTTTGGAGGCATTTATCTCGACCGGCTCGGGGCTTTTCCGGAATCTATTCTGTGCGATTCGGCCATCTAGAGGATCTGGATAGAGGCCGTCCGCGGAGGTCATCGGATAGTCTGTTAGATGCAGAGTTCTCCGGCTACCTGAACCCGAAAATGTGAATGCTCGAACTCCAAGTCTTTTACTCATGGGTACACCTTCTGCACCTCGAAATGAAAAGGAAAAACGGGAGAAACCGACCGGTTCCACGTTGAGATGCTCACGGAAGTGACATTCCAGACTCGTGACAGACCAGTGTCTTTTTTGGGCCATACTGTAGTCGTGGTGGCTTGGCGTATGGTACAGAAATTTAGTTGGGCCTGTTTCGAAACATGTCTAGAGAGCAATTTTTGTCACGATCATCAGGTACTCTTCGGTCCGAGAATGTGACACTACTGTTTGTTTAAGTGCTTCCTAGAGACATGTAGCCGAGAGGGGGACTGAGCTGTGGCGGCTGTCCTGGTAGGTTTGTTGGAAGAAGCGTCTATCTGCCTTAGCCATGCGGCTACACCTACCGTCCAATGCTCGTCCAACGTCAGAGGAATGCCCGTCGCTGGTTGTGAGCTGTCAAAAAGCGTCCGATCTTCAACGATCATTCCGACCGGTCCCATGCAGACATGAAAACACGCAGAATACAACTGTGATGGATTCATTCCACAGATGTTATAAAGTAGAAGAACCAGGACGATATTTACAAAACAAACATTTGAAGTTATGATCGGCGGAGGCTCGATCCTTCAGTGTCGACAGCGACCACCTTGACAAAGAGCTCCCTGGGCTTCAACTTATACAACGTAAATAAAGAGATAATGGTAATACCCGTGCTCGACAACATTGGTATATAATTAAGCACGTTTCGAAAGAGATCTAAGAGCTCGTATCCGGTGACGACTGTGCGCAGAGTGTTTGGAACTGTGGAAAAGAGGGTATGGACAATGGCTTGAAATAAGACAATCTGGTTCGCCTAAATTTCGAATAGAAGATTAGACCTGCACTACCTCAAGTACCTGCTTGTTCTCGAGTCTATTTAAAGCGTTAACCATCTTCTTATAGTATATGCGGAAACAGACCACAAAAGCAATGTATAAAAAGGTTTCCAGAAATAAGACAATAGGAAAAATGATGAGTTGGACTATTATCCACGTTGACCGGACGATGTCAAAGAGAGCCGAATCGAATAGCGGTGCGATTGCGTAGAAAATTACAGCAAAGAAAGCGGCGAACGAGAGATTCAGGATGGCCAACTTGGAGCTCATCTTCCAAAATGTATATCTTATGGGAACACTGACGATGAGTAGCCTATCCACGGCAAAGATAGTGGAAGCAACAGCGATTACAAAGTCGTCCAAGAAATCCGTCAAACTAACAAAGGAGATGTAGTAGTTGATGAGCGTCTCGTTTCGTGTGAAGACCACGATCATGGTGAGTTCAGCAGTGAGGAGAGCATAGCAAATGATGCTTAAGAAGCTGAATACGACGTTTACTGTAAGCACAGAGGCCAATGCGTTGAATGGAGTGGATTTTGTGAAGCGGCGAGTATAGAAGAATAGTGATAATGAGTTCAAAATGAAAATTGCACTATTAGAGAACAATAAGTACCAATTTCTATGCTTTGCGGACACCATGACGAAGTGTGGGCAGTTTAACTAGCATGTGGCTATTACTATTGGCTCACTAAAGTGCAAAATTTGAATGATCGTATGAACCTTATGTTTCTGCAGAAATCTTCAGGAAAGACAGAGCTCGCGTGCTAAATCTTAATGACCGAGAATCGCATGTGTTTTGGACCCATTCCCACACACATAGGGGGTGATGATCGACCATTGAAATAAACACTCTCTCTTTTGGTGAACTTAGGGAGCTGATATGAGGGCAGATCTTCATTTAATCTAATAATATGACGAAAGAGGTCAGGGAGTAACAGGAAACCGGGCATTCTACCGCTATCGTTTAAGTCAGATGCATTGAAGACCTTTCCAAGGCAAGAAAGCCGCTTTCAACGTCGTTCAAATCTCCTCTTTCTATGCCAAATACACCTTTCCGTATTCTCCAACGTTTGTCAGTTATCGTAACACAAGAACCGATTCCACCCTGATCAGTTCTAAGCGTTCTAAGCATTTCTGACAGAAAGACCGCAGCAGGTTTCACCCAGGATTTCGCGCGCCCATGTTTAATAGAAGTGTGGACGTAAAAATTGAACTTAAAGAGCTGCTATGAAAGCAGATCTTCAATGAAAGTAAAATTTGACAAAATTAACAAGAGATTAACAGGAGACCAGCAAAGTAAAGGGTGGATTTGAACAATTTACTTTGCTTCGCTCTCTATAACAGCCGTTTTCGGCATCCAAATCTTCTCTCTCTCCATACCGCACACACCTTATCGAATTGTCCAATGCCCGTTTGTTATCGTGGCACAGGGGCCGACTGATGGCTCTACTCGAAACGCTTGAGAGCGCCCGGTGAACCAAATTGCTCCTCTCACGGTGTTCGTGGCGGAACCACTTGACCGATCTGCTTCTTCCCCAGGGCAATTTGCTGTCCTTACATTTCCGCGATTCTGTGCGTGTGTTCAGTGCTCTTTTTCGTTCCAAATTAGAGTCTAATCGGCTGCAATCCTTCTGAACATCGATTTTATGTTCGTTCGTGTCGATTTTTCTTTTTCGTGAATGGAAGAGTAGCAAGTTGGGCTGGAGGAGAAGGCACATCGGCCGAGCGGCCCCGCCACGAATACCATGAGCGGAACAAAATTCCCTGGGCAGTAGTTTGGCCCGCGGCACCGGACCGCGTCAAGCGTTTCAAGCGATCGTTCTATGTATACCACCGTCTTAAACTTTTTTTGAAATCTATGGTGCAGTAAAATGTATTCGTGCGACATTGAAATATTTGACGACCTCCGACAGTGCGATTTTCCTCGAGTAGTCGGTAGCGACGCGTTTCTTTCTAAGTTCGGTGAGACAGGGACAGGGAGACTGCTACCGAAAGACCGCGGCGAGCGTGGCGGTTTCACCCGGCATTTAGCTCACCCGCGAGTACATCATCATCTGGTCCTCTCCATCGACAGAATACGGTAGGCATCTGTGCATTGCGTCAGCCTGTGATTTTGTGTTTTCCCTTCTCTTCAATTAGCGTGCCAATTATGAACATGTTCATATTATTGCATTCGTCAAAAGTCTCTAGCAAAAACGGAGAGGGCTCCCACCACGAAAATTTTGCGCGCGCATTTCACGCGCCAAAAATTTCGCAATGGGATATGCTCAAAATCATAGTAATTCGTTATTTTCTCTTTTCTGACGCGATTTCGTCAAATTTCATGAACGGACGGTTGTTGATCAGACTCTGCCGCGTCGAATGAGCCCTGGCTCGACTGCCAGCATGCTTTCCTCGCTGAGTTATTAGCAAAACATTAGTTTGCATTTGAGAGTTGAACAGTTAGCTGGAGATTCATATGTTGGAGGCGTTCTAGATCACAGCAGGATCCATGCACAACATCTTGATGGGCAGCTAATCCATTATGTTCTTAAAAATCCATGTCACACGATTCAAACGCCATTGTCCACCATTGATTGCTAATAACTCAGCGAGGAAAGCATGCTGGCAGTCGAGCCAGGGCTCATTCGACGCGGCAGAGTCTGATCAACAACCGTCCGTTCATGAAATTTGACGAAATCGCGTCAGAAACGAGAAAACAGCGAATTACTATGATTTTGACCATATCCCATTGTAAATTTTTTGGCGCGTGAAATGCGCGCGCAAAATTTTCGTGGTGGGAGCTTTGCTAGAGACTTTTGACGAATACAATAGCCTGTTGGTTCTGAATCCCCTAATTTCCGCGAATCTATAATCATTTCGACGTAGTTCCAGGTTCATGGCCTCGTAAGCACCAGTCAACGCGACCAGTAGGCGCGGTGGATCTGCTGGGCAATGGGAGCGAACGGTTCCATCGCGGGAACCATCACTGTGATACGAAATATATTGCTATTCAGAAGGCTCGCTGGGAGGAAGCGAATCGCCAGGTCAAGCATCACCTGAAGTACAAGCACAAGCGCGTGAACCGCCTTGTACAGCACAAACCAATGAAATGCTAACCGGACGGTACAAAGTAACTCGAAAAATTGGGACAGGATCGTATGCCACTGTTTGGCACCGTGCAGACCAGCAGCGTTGCGAACTTTGGCGATGTCAGTGCCACAAGTATTACAAATACGGTATACACGGATGCTAACTCTTACTCATTCCAGTGCATCCGAAAGTTGAATGAGACAGTTGTGTGGCGACACACCGAACCTAGTATGTTTCTCCTTTTTGTATCAGTGTTTGGTCCTACCACGATTTTGTACACTACCGTCTAGTCTGGCCTAGCATTCTAGTAACGTCATGACTGACCATCTGTAGTGATCTCCCTTTATGTCGTTCGCCATCTATGTTACGTGTTTACTATGTTGCGTGTTTTTGTTAATTATAAAAGGTTTAATTACCCAAGTTTGAGGTCCCCCGTCGTACTCGCTCTGTGCTTCCTCCTTCTCCGTCGTAACTCAAGCGTACGACTAAACAGAGACTAATGACGGCGGATATCGTGATCGCGTCGTTCAGATGTACGGTGAGTTCCAGATTGAGGTTCCCAATGGGACGCATGTTTGTATGGTTCTTGAGGTGAGGTCTGCGTGATAATGTTCAAAGCTGACAACGAAGTCTCTTAGTGTCTTGGATACAACCAAAAGGAATTTGCTGCCAAATGTAAGCGCCGGTTACTGCCTTCTGAGATCCGTACAATTGCTCGCCAAGTGCTGGAAGGGCTACATCACCTCCACAAGCATGGAATTGCTCAAGGCGATCTCCACAAGAAGAACGTCCTGATCACGGAGAAGACACAGAAGCTGCTGGAAAATCAGTTGGAAGAGGCTGAGGAAGTGTCGATGGATCGTGAAGTGCTTAAGTCGTCTAATCTGAGTGGTCGAATTGTAAGTTTGCTTCTGTATTGGCTTCTCTTGCTAGTTTGGATTCTTTTCTGATTTTGTGAATCTCGTAACATGGTTCTATTGGGATTTCCAGTTCGCTAGCCCTCCCGAAGATCAACAAAAGTGGTTTACAGTTAAATCTCTTATTGGCATGTGTTTTAGAATGCTTCAAAGTCAGTGCAGCAAAACTATGAACAGTCAAACTCGGCACGGGTGGAAGACGGTGATCGCCTTCAAGATGATGGAACCAATCTCGTTCACTGCACCGAGAAGAAAAAGCGTCCTACGGGCTCGGATGACTCTTCAATCGAGATTGACGCAAAGTCGGAGCTGGATTCTGATGGGGGAATGCGGCGCCAACTCCAAATCCATAGAGCTCAAAATAATCGATCTCGGCGGCGCGAAGAAATATGTATGTTGTAGTGTTAAGCGCTGTTGTAAGTGTGCTCCTTATAGGACAAAAACACGTGTACTGTGTACAGTGTACTGTTTAGGACGATGAAGGCGATGTTGAGCTGAAAAAAGACCTGATGTTGGCCAAACAAACAACATATTATGAGAAAGCGAGATCGACTGAATATCGAAGAGTTTCGCTCTCGCACGGATAAGTATTGTTGCGTGCTGACCACACGCATTGATTCTCTTGTTCAATGTTCGTCTGCGTCTCACCGCGATTGGTCACCGTACTTGTCTGCGTGTTGTCTATGCTGTCTAGGCTAGCGACCGCTCTCTGTCTCTTCCATTCATATCGCGCCAGCCTTATGTTTGTGTTGACTAGCGCGTTCATGTGCTTACGTGTTCGCGCCTTTATTTGTTACGTGTTATATGTACATAAAGGTTTAATTACCCAAGTTTGAGGTCTCCCACCAGGTAGAGCTCTACGCTCCCTCAAACTATTGTTACGACAAGACGTAACAAGTATCGACCTTTGTTTTACGGCGGTCATTCAGATGTGATTCTTCGGAGCTTTGTTGTGCGATCCTCGAGAATCTGAATGTAGCGACGTTGCTGATGCCCGTTTCATCGAAGAGCAAGGAAAGGATTTGACTCTAAACCCCGCATGTCCTACGAGTGAGGAATCCGGATGCTGTCCACAAAATGGACTGACCGTAAATGAAAAGTGGCCCAATGCAGCAAAACAATCATCAATGTCTTGCACCAATATTTTGGTGGCTAAGTGATAGTGACATATATCGCTTTCCAGGATTGAATAGCTGAGGAGATAAAGATATGATTACTCTCAGTGATCCAGATTTGGTTTATTCATCCACGATGTTCTGGGTAGCATAATTATCCTCTGGTGAGACCTTTATTGTAGGGGCTATTCTTGGACAATAAAAGTTATTCTCTTCTATGCTCGCTGAATCCTAGAGAGCTCCACTTGTACATGAGATCCTGCCGGATCGCGTTTCTCGATCACCATTTCCAGTTTCACATCTCCGTATTTCAAATGGTACACTTGGTTTTTCGTTACATTAGCTATCTGAAGCACTTCTCGCACTTCACTCTCCGACATAATCCCAATTACGATCCGATAGTAGTCACACCTCGCTTTGGTGAGAAGGAACTGGAGCACGCTTTTAAATTTCTCAGTCGTGATCTTGTAATACATCGGATCCAGCGCTAAACTCATCATTTTGTCCTCCAGAAACAGATTCATAGCAAGGTCCCCGATTTTTTCGCTGAAATGACCGAATTTGTAGACGCAGAGAAAGACTCTGTGATCGTGTCGCTGGGTCAAGAATCTCTCCAGGAATGCGTCGACTCCTTTGATCTTGATGGTGTAAGGAAAGTGCTCTAAAGATAGGGACGTGCAAAGAGAGCTTGGAAC
Organism: Steinernema hermaphroditum; assembly: GCA_030435675.1. Taxonomy (NCBI): domain Eukaryota; kingdom Metazoa; phylum Nematoda; class Chromadorea; order Rhabditida; family Steinernematidae; genus Steinernema; species Steinernema hermaphroditum. The sequence goes on from CM059623.1 coordinate 2,215,271, forward strand.
GACGGAAAAGAACTGCTCAATAGCCAATCGATTACTGCCTTCGAAGACTACTTTTTTGAAGTTCATGCTGAGCTCCTCATAGTGGCCTCGTAGGGCTAACTTGAGATGCGAGACTTGCTCTGCGGTTAGTAGTGCGGCCTTTTTAGAAGAAATATCGATTCTCTCGATCCGAACCCCATGCAGCTGATGAATTTCAGTAAGGACAGTCGGGCGATCGATTTCCATCTGGTTCAATGGCTCATAGACATAGTCATCGTCGTCTTCCAGCTGATACATTCCATAGATGTCCACTTCGACAACTTTCCCGTCCTGTGAAGCTATCTGCCCGAAGCTGCCTTCCACGTGACACAGTGTGGACCGTCGAATGTCGATGTTGATGCTGAATATGTCGTCCACGATCTCGACAGGAAGGTAACTTAGGATTCCGGAAGTGGTGAAACCCGTGCAATTCTCAACATAATGAAGTCCGGAAGAGAGGCATTCCAAGATTTCGGGATTCATGGTGGATCCGTATTTTTGAATCACGGCATGATATTTCTGTAGTAAATCCTCACGCCTTGGGATAGGGGGAGGAAGAGCCATATCAACTGGGTGACTATCATCCAACCAATCAAAGTGTTTATAAGGGAACAGAGCGATGCAAATTTGTACAAGTTGGAAGCGATGCTTAGAGCAAAATCTTGTGATGATATTCAGCCGATGTCGAATGTGGACGGCAGATGATTCTGTTTTCGTTGCAGCTGCTTACGTTAATTTCCATACGGTAGAAGCCCAAACAACCCCTTACTGTTCCAAAACACCTCTTCCAGTATTCTGTTTTCATCGCTTGTTTTTGCCAATTTGCATAGAGAACTGACCTAAATGATGTGGATACAGGACACCGTTCCACTTCGTTGGAATTAGCCCAATTGCCGATTATGCTAAATACCTTCTGGAGGAGGCTTTAAAAGGCCGGAGGGGCCGATGGACAGCACACTTCCTCAGTTCCTCACAATGCATTCTCTTGTTCTCTTCGCAGGTTCGTCCACAACTTGCGATCCCTTCCTACACCTCCTTTAGGACTGTTCGTCGTCGTCTCTAGCCAAGGCACACAATGCCCCACCACCGGAGGCTTGACTCCCGCTGACCGTGATGCCCTCGTCGACGCTCACAACAAGCTGCGCTCGTCGAACGCTCGTGGCCTCGAGCAGGACGGTCCCGACGGCGGAAACGCCCCCACCGCCTCGAACATGTACCAGCTGAGCTACAGCTGCGACCTCGAGGCGATCGCCCAGTCGTGGGCAGAAAACTGCCAGTTCGAACACTCACCACAGGAAAGCCGCAACGCTGGCGAGAACATCTACGCAACGTTCCCCGTCCAGAACTCAAACAGTAGCGTAGTCCTGCTTACAGAAGATGATCCGCTCTTTTAGGCCCTGCCCTCGACGCTCCCACTTCGTGGTGGTCCGAACTGGCCGAGAAAGGAGTGGGTCAGTACAGCTCCGACTACACGATGACGCCCGACGTGTTTAACGCCGGAACGGGCCACTACACTCAGGTGCGATCAGAGGGTTACCGTAGATGAACCACTTGATTAGATGGCATGGGGAGCAACCACGGAATTCGGCTGTGGAATCGCCCAGTGCACTGAACCCGACTCCATGACCTTCGTCGTGTGCAACTACCGTATTCAGTAAGACCCTAGCTCTGTCAAGAAGGTCCGAAATGCTGTCTTTAGGGGCAACATGATGGGAGATCCCATCTACCAGATCGGAGACCCCTGCTCCCAGGACTCCGACTGCACCACCTACGCAGGATCTACCTGCAACACCACCTCTTCGCTGTGTATTCAGCATTAAATGCTGACAGGGATGACTAATAATGCCTATCAACTAATGTGCTTTCGCTTCTAACTTATTGTTTCCGCCACTTGCTAATAAAACACTTAATAAGCGTGTGATAATAAAGCTTCAATACGTCCCATAAGCATTTGACACTCCCAAGCTATCAACATAACCATGTACTCAATCAATCAGACTAAGCAAAAGGCTTCACATATTCAGCTACATACGATGCAGCTCCATTTCCTTTTGTTGTCTATGCCTCTTTTCCCGCCACCAGCATATACGACTTTGAAATAATTTATTGCTAGATACAATATTTCGAAATTGACCGCTGACAACATCACCAAAATAAGATTTACGTATGAATTTGCGAAATTCAGAAGCGGTGCATGAGCGGTTCGACCCAATTCAAACCAGTCCAGCAAATGGCACTGCTGGTCACGCCAGAAAAAGAGCATATATTATTGTTTTCTGCTTTGAAGGGGACAAGAACGTGCAAAGCTTCGAGACTTCCCGAGCTTCTATTGTCTCTTCTCATTTCTGTACTTGGTAGATTTGTACTGGAGGCCTATCAGCCCCCAAAGGAGAAGGAGCTGTACGAGGCAGTGGAGGAAGCCGCCCAGCTGAAGAACCACCGCAAAACTGGAATGAATTGTTCAAAAATTTGGCGCACGCATTAGCTCAGCGCTTTACCAAAACCACACTCCAAACCGGAAGGGAGTACAATAGTCTCCTACAACGTGCGAATGAATCAACAGATAAATTGCCTCTCCGGAAGTAGCCGCTCTAAACACGGCAGGAAATTTTTCGAACTCCTAACCTGTTCTTCCGTCATTTCCCTAATCAGCCCCTTCGATGACCTCAACAACCATTCTCATACTCATACATGTACTCTAATGACTACCGTAGTCAAAATTGGCCTTCCTTCCGTCCCCAAAACGGTTTCCAAAATAATAACCGAGGAAATCGAGGCTATCAAGGAAGCAGCAACTATCGTGGAAATAATCAACACTTACCGCCAAAATCATAAAGGACAAGACCGTAAGCGATTCTTCCAAAATCGGAATCCAAACAGGCATGTTCCGCAAAACACCGCTACCACTGAAGAAGGAGGCTGGCAACCGTTCAAGTGGCCCGTTCATCTGTGAATAACTATATTTGGATAAATCATTGTAAGGAAAGACCCGTGTGTCAGGCATCCGAGTAGAAACCAGAGGAGAGCGCAGTTTGATACAGAATCGGTACTTCCCGTCCGACTTCTTGACCAGTACTATTGACGAGGCAAAAGATGATTCGGATGGCTGGATCACTTTCAGTCTCAGCATCTCCTTCGATGAAAGGGGCGAAATGGGTGAGCTGGCGGCGCTTTTCGACGACTCCAGTCGGGATAACCACACATGCCCGAGAGCATTGAACTCGGGTATCCACGACCACGACAATCTTATCTTTTATGCTTACCTTTGATCTTGCATCTGGCTCCATTTAGATTGAAACGATGAAACGAAAATTGCAACTTGAATGCACGGCAGAATTTGTGCAGAACATGTTCAGCTCAATTCAAGTTTTCTGTGAACCGAAAACTGACGAGTAGCTGTCATTTCGACGTTTTTTTATTTGCTCTTTTGCGCTCTTGTTTATGAGCCATCAGCAAAGGTCGGTTATCAGCAGATAAGAGAGCGCATTCTTCGTCACAAGCAGCCACGTGGTGACATTTTTACTTTTCGCCTTCAAGGAAAAGCGATTAAATCAAGAGGAAGAATCAAGTGATCAAAGTCAATGTTTATGTCAATGATTAGGATGTTTCTGAGAAAAGGAATTGTGACAGTTTACGGTTTTCTTTTTTGTCCAAAAATGTTTTTCTCCCAATCCGAGTTAGCTATAAAGTTTATTTGAGCGCAGTGGATCATTTTCAGACGACACCATTTCAATGGACAAGAAGACTCATATGAGGTGCTTATTTATTATAATTCGAACATATTTAATACAAGACACCAGGACCATTCTCATCAGTGTCAGCTGACTTCTGGATTCCCATGTACTTGCATATAGCAGGCAAAGCCTCATCGCACTTGTCCCCATTCCACTTCCCAGTGACACGCTTGTCGAAGACCTTAGATCCATAGGCAAGAAGGCACTGCGGGGGAGGTTTCTCGAATCTTCCGGCGACCCAGTTGGTGAAGTCCCACAAGGAGTTGTCGGTCCACTGGAAGTCGGGGTGCTCGGCGGCTTTGGCGCCGAGCCAGAACTTGTAGGTCGTGTTCTCGAGCAGCCCTGAAAATGTTGCGGATGGTGGTTAGGGTAACTGACAGCACTACCCAGAATGAAGTCGGTTTCCTCGAGGGAGTGGATGGAGGCGAGGTGTCCAGAGTCCTCGACACATTTCTTCTCGTGGTGCTCCCAGTCGGCGGCGTCAGCAACATACTAAGAGCGGCTAAAAAGGTCAAATGGAGATACGGTACCTTGTAGCAGGCGTTGGTCTTGTTGAAGTACGAGTACCCGGCGGGACAGGTGATCACTTCGCGTTTCGCTTCGCAGACGAAGTGGAAGCACTCTTCGCACTTGGTGGCGAGCCACTGGTTCCGCGAGAGTGAGCCCGCGACGCAGCGCTCCTCGAGGCAGTTAAAAGGCTCGTAGATACGGTGGAAGCCGAAGTCTTCGCCCGTCAGCCACACGTACTGCGGAGGGTCGGTGAGGGCGACGCGGCTGCCGATCCAGAAATGGCGCTCTTCCGGAGGGAAGTTGAGCTGGGAAAGGTCTAGAAGGACATGTCTCGGGATGCGGAGGGACGCTTACCGTAGACGACTTCGTTCTCCGCCTTGGAGCGAATGGCGGTGAGGTTGGCGTTCATCTCCTTGCAGAGCTTCTCCGCCTCCCCAAACTTAGCGCATTCTGCCGAGAAGAAGTAGCACTTGTCGGTGACGTCGCTGTAGAAGAAGTCCTTTCCACAGGGTGGCAACATCGAGTATCCCACCACGAAGAGCAGGGATACGAGGGAAAGTCGGAAGTTCATCTCAGCTGATAGCGGAGTGAGGAAGTCGCCCGAAGGCGCCGTTTAAATGAGTCTCAGAAAGGGAGGGGCTTCTTTGCCACGCCGATAAGAATCGCGTAAAAGGGGAGCGAAATATCGGTCCCCACAGTCGACATGCTTCACATCGCCGTCTTCTTGACCCTTCTCGGAGTCTCTCTCCAGTCGGCTTCCAATGTGACCCTGGAAGGTCCTGATGAACTTGTGGGTCTATGTCACTCTTTACGTCATCTCCACCTAGATCTTTGGAGGATCGCCAGCCGCTGCCGGACAGTATCCTTTCTTTGTGGCCCTCCAAATGAACGGCTACTGGCACACCTGTGGAGGATCGCTCATTTCCAACTGGCACGTCTTAACCGCTGCTCATTGCATCTGGTGCGCGCTGTTTCCATAACTGAGATAGAAAACAAAAGAGATTCCAGGTCGCCTGATTCTCCTTATCGGTTCGCTTACCAAGCCGAGCAAGCGTTCACCCAGAGCTACTCCATCCGCATGGGCACTAATCTACAGACAGGTGGCCAAACCTACCGTGTCTCCTGGGCAAAGGTTCATCCTTACTACAATCGTATCAACCTGTACAACGACATCGCCGTCATCGGCCTGGCCGCCCCTGTCCAGTACAACAACCTCATCAAACCCATCCGTCTCATGAGAGGTCGAGCTGGACCTCAACAGGCAACGGCTATCGGCATGGGCTACAGTAATCCTAATCCATTTCTTTTCCTCTCTAAATCTGATGTTAGTGCGCTATGATCCGCGAACCCGTCCACCTTCAGCCCTCTCCCCCAACACTCTTCAGCAACTGCCCGTTACAATCGACGCCGACTGGACCTGCCAGTGAGTGTTGTATCCTTTTAAGCCGCCAATAGTTCTTTAAGGAGCCGCCTTTTCCCCGTCCACATGCGCGACTTCACGCTGTGCCTCCAAGGAAACAGAGCCGGAGTGCTTCCGGGTGACAGTGGAAGCCCGGTGCTGGCGAATCGAGGAAACCAATGGTGGCAGATCGGAATCGCCTCATTCGCCGACCACATGGGATACATCAAGAACCTCAACGGGCAGACCTTCGCCCCGGCCGGATATGTGCGCGTCAGTTCCTACTGTCCTTTCATTGCTCAGGTCACTCGCAACATGGCCTGGTGTCAGTAATATCAAATAATACATCCATTGAAATCGTGCATTTTGTGTTTTAAGAGCGGAAACATCGGGGAGAAAAAGAGTTGTACATGAGCAAGACATCGAAAAAAACGGGCGCAGGGTCAAGTGGCCAAGCGACAGAATCACAAAATACTCTCCCTGTTGAACTGTGCTCTGATGATAAGAAATTGTGCCTTTGAAATGCACGCCAGGCGCTGTTATCAGTGCTCTCCATAGGACTCAACTAGGGCGGGGTCAGTTCGCAGATCAAAATGCAAAAATTGGGTTGATTCCTATTTTATGATTCGGCAAAACTTCGGATACAGCAGTGGAACATCGTTTGCAGTACAGCGGACGCTACTGAGCTCGAATCTGATGGTCCGTGCTCCGGGAGTTGCGTTCTCGCTGGTCCTCAGAGAGTCGGTGGCCTTCGGGATGACTTCTCATGCAGCGTCGAGCGTCGGACATCTTGTTGTCAGCGGTGGTAGAACTACGGCTTCCGGGTGTTCGAATTCCCTCTGGAAGCCGGGACACTCACAGATGCGACAGGGTTTGCTGTCTGACCGATCAGACGCTCAGAAAACGAATGCTGAATCGACCGGTCGCCACCGCGACACGAGTCTCCCATCATAATAACCCAATCATTTGGTCAGTCCCTCGTGGTGGAAGAGCTACGGTTCGATGAAACAAGAACAACTTCTGTTTCTTCTGCTCCGGACTAAATGCGAGCTCATAATTCGAAGAACACTTGGCAGGTCAAAAAATATGAACAAGATGTAGATAAATGTTGCGTACAGTTAAATCACGTCCTTTACTTGAGTACAACTTGGAGATGTTGGCAATTACATTGATCATAGTTGCCTTGCGGACCAAAAACCAATTCGGGCTCAATTTACATTGTAACTTCACTTCCTTCTGATAAGACCCTCTGTTGACAAAAATGTTTATGCGTCAAGATGGAGCCAAAGATCAAAGTCAATTGGTGCATTAGAAGGCATCTCCCGCTGGGTCGAAAAGATCAAAATGTGCAACGCACCCATTAAGGTGTACGTGCTCTTCAGATGCACGTCAGTCAAAAGTTATTTTTCACATTGAACATTGGCCCACAAAAATGATTTTTGCTCATGGAAATCTTCGACGTCTGAATCAGATTCCTGGTTCATTTGTATGAGCGACTGCAACAAATGATGCTGTTTGTTGACGTTCCGTAATAATGACGTTCCGTTCCTATATGCATTTTTTCGGCACGATCTGAGACGGACACTTCGGAAGGTTTCCTTGTCAGTAATGTTTATTTTTTTCGCTTTATGAAGGATGACAAAATAACAACTTCTATTACTTCCACCGCCAGCATATGTTTCTTCCGGTGATACGACAATCCAACCATGGAATATAGGCCGGTGCCCTTTATCACAGTCTTGGCAATTCCTACAAATAGAAGCAGTGATTCAGGAGAGAGTCCTAGAATTATTTTTGTTTGTATTAGTCTTCACTAATGATTATTCCCATAGATTTAAGGCGAGCCCTGTAGTCTTCATAGCTCCGTACATTCCCTAACACGATAGGAGTCATCACAGTGGAGACAAGGTGATGAATCTTGAAGATTTTTGTAAGAAATGGAAGCCATCGTTGCAATAATAACGCAGAGAACATTTTGGAAGTCGGTGGAAGTTTTTTTTTGATGGAACTGGAGGATGATTGAGGCACTACAGCATGTTCCTCCATCACAATGAATCCTTGTCTTGGAGATGTAACACACGGCTCAGTTTTATGACTCATTCTTGCGCGGCCGATTCTTTACACAGCTGCTTCTCCCACTTGCATCTTCTTATATTCGTTCTTCGTGACTATCACTAAACGATCGACTGCACTTCGGTCTTAATAATGTGAGGACTATTTTGACTATGCAGACGATTTTTTATTGCTCCTCTCTAGAAACGTATGAACCAAATACATACAAATCTTTCTTTATAAGGCATTTCATGAGATATTTAGACCTAAGCGAGGGAATCAAAACTGTGTACTGTTTTTAAATCGTGTGTTCTATCGAATTTATTGTGTGACTGGAACGTCACTGACACCAAGCCATGTTCCTTGTGACCTGAGCAATGAAAGGACAGTAGGAACTGACGCGCACATATCCGGCCGGGGCGAAGGTCTGGCCGTTGAGGTTCTTGATGTATCCCATGTGGTCCGAAAAGGATACAATTCCCACTTGGTACCACAAATTTCCTCGATTCACCATAACGGGACTTCCACTGTCGCCGGGAAGAATTCCAGCGCGTTGCGCTTGGACACACATGGTAAAGTCGCTCATATGCACTGGGAAGAGACGCGTCCTGCAGAAGCTACCGTATATCCACAGCTCTGGTACTCCTCACCGGCATGTCCAGTCAGCATCAATGGTAACTTGTACGTGTTGCAGAGTGGTGGGAGAAAGGGCCGAAGGTGGTCGAGTTCGAGGGTCGTATCGCACTGAAGTGGCGGTTAGCGCAGGAACAGGAGAATTAAATATTACGGTAGCCCATGCCGATAGCTGTGGCATATTGCGGTCCTGCTCGAGCCCTCATTAGACGAATCGGTTGGATGAGACTACTCTGTTGGACGGCGGCGGCGAGAGTGATCACAGCAATGTCGTTGTTTAAGTTAAAGCGGTTGTAGTAAGGGTGCATCTTGGCAGAAGAGATACGGTAGACAGCACCACCTCCCTGCACATTGGTTCCTAGACGGATTTGGAAGCGTTGAATGAAGTTGTTTTCAGCCCGCCAGGCGACACGGATGGGGGACTCTGGGTGCCTTAGGGGATCTGCTACAGATGAACGCTAAATCTATACCGTACCAAATGCAATGAGCTGCAGTCAGAATGTGCCAGTTGGAGATAAGCGATCCTCCACAACTGTGGTAGTAACCTCCAGCAAGAAGTGAGACGAAGAACGGATACTGTCCAGCAGCGGCTGGAGATCCTCCGAAGATCTAGGTGGCGATGAAGTATAGTGTGACATAGACCCACAAGCTCATCAGGACCTTCTAGGGTCGCATTGGACGGCGACTGGAGAGAGATTCCGAGAAGGGTCAAGAAGAAGGCGATGCGAAGCATGTCGACTGTGGGGACCGATATTTCGCTGCCCTTTTACGCGATTCTTATCGGCGTGGCAAAGAAGCCCCTCCCTTTCTGAGACTCATTTAAACGGCGCCTTCGGGCGACTTCCTCACTCCGCTATCAGCTGAGATGAACTTTCGACTTTTCCTCCTATCCCTGCTCTTCGTGGTGGGACACTCGATGTTGCCACCCTGTGGAAAGGACTTCTTCTACAGCGATGTCACCGACAAGTGCTACTTCTTCTCGGCAGAATGCGCGAAGTTCGGAGAGGCGGAGAAGCTCTGCAAGGAGATGAATGCCAACCTTACCGCCATCCGCTCCAAGGCAGAGAACGAAGTGGTCTACGGTAGACGTCGCCCTTCTGCATCCCGAGACATGCCCTTGCAGACCTTTCCCAGCTCAACTTCCCTCCGGAAGAGCGTCACTTCTGGATCGGCAGCCGCGTCGCCCTCACCGACCCTCCGCAGTACGTGTGGCTGACGGGCGAAGACTTCGGCTTCCACCGTATCTACGAACCCTTCAACTGTCTCGAGGAGCGCTGCGTCGCGGGCTCACTCTCGCGGAACCAGTGGCTCGCTACCAAGTGCGAAGAGTGCTTCCACTTCGTCTGCGAAGCGAAACGCGAAGTGATCACCTGTCCCTCCGGGTACTCCTACTTCAACAAGACCAACGCATGCTACAAGGTACCGTATCTCCATTTGACCTTTTTAGCCGCTCTTAGTATGTTGCTGACGCCGCCGACTGGGAGCACCACGAGAAGAAATGTGTCGAGGACTCCGGACACCTCGCCTCCATCCACTCCCTCGAGGAAACCGACTTTATCCTGGGTAGCGCTGTCAGTTACCCTAACCACCATCCGCAATATTTTTAGGACTGCTCGAGAACACGACCTACAAGTTCTGGCTTGGCGCCAAAGCCGCCGAACACCCCGACTTCCAGTGGACCGACAACTCCTTGTGGGACTTCACCAACTGGCTTCCTGGAAAACTGGAGCGCAAACCTCCCACATGCCTGTACATGTATGGAAATAAGGTCTTCGACGAATCGGTGAAAGGAAAATGGAACGAAGGACCTTGTGATGAGACCTTCCCCACTATTTGCAAGTACATGGGAATCGAGAAGACAGATGAGAAAGATGAGAATGGAGCCGAATTCTTATTTTATTGAATTATTGTAAATGACAGTCAAAATAAATTCTTCGATATAAAGCTGAAATAACTAGTAGAAATGCGGCGCGATACCTATACTTTGAAGTTACTTCAGCGCCAGAGGATTCAACGCGTTGCTGATAAGAACGAATGTCGCAGGATGGCAATAATTGACCTCATTGACAAGACTTTAAATCGAAGGGAGCCAAATGTTTTGTGCACTCCGAAAATGAACGTGAACACATCTGTTAGGTGCTAAATAGATCGGATCTAAAACGAGTGGCCTGAGCGATGGTATGCTGGCAAGACGGATTTGTATTGACAAAATTAACTAGCAAAACATATCATTTCATCCGGATGCATTCGACCTCCGGTTCATCTTAGAGTCTCTTAGGGTCATCTGTTTTTGATCTACCCGAGCGGTTCGGCTGTCCGGCTGCCGGCACGATCCACCTCTACTTCGTGGCGAACATCGACCACTAATCCTCCTACAAAACCATTAAAAAAGACACAATATATCATTGTAGGGTTTTCTAAGCACGACCGCTGTGACCATTTCAAGCAGAAAGCCTACTGTCCGGCTGTTAATTTTTTTTGCTTTCCCCTTCGTCTAGTGCACGAACAGTGTATGTCCTTGGTGAATCTTCGTGCCTGAGGCTTTCGTTCTATTTCCACATCTGTGTCGGATGTGTCGCCTTCGGTATAATGATTAGTGGGAGTCGAAAGGTCAAATATCTTCTTAATCTTGATAGGCCTTGCTATAGCTTTGAATTACATATCAACAGAACGCTGTTATGGGTGCACGAAGCTGATCTTGCGATCGACCCGTACTGACTATGCTCCATGTCAAATTCTTCAATTTTGGTGTGCACTGTGTGCATCAACGCCCAGTGTCTACTGTATCTCATAAACGAGATACTGTAGCTACTGGACCTGTTGACCTCATTTCTGGCCTATCAAAACTTTATTTCATTCGAAAAAAGTCCAAATTATTAGTGATTAAAAACCGTAGAACCAAAGAAGGTGTACCTGTACACAATTGAATGGCCATGAATCGCAAGATAAAAACGTGCGTACTCAGATGACCAGTTCGATAAGCAGGTATTATGTTTCAATGGTGCACGAGCGTTCGATTACAATTGGACTCGTTGGCCCGAACCAGATGGAGCCAGTCGTGTGCGCACGATCAAAACGTGCCCACACGATCTTTGATGATACAACATGGGAGTGGAATGTACACAGAAAGGTGATGCTGATAAGGGACCAGCTTCAAAAGCGCACAAATAAGTTTTGTTCCGGGTCGAAAATTGCATTTGACGCTCATCGTTTAAAAGTCATGAGATCAATGCTTATCGATGTGGGACCAGTAAACAGCAAAAAATGAGAAGTGATCGAGAGATTATAAAACATGGTTTGATGATCAATAGTTAAGTTCAAAGGAACAAGAATTAAAACAATAAGGGCGTGGAACATTACGATTGGAGAGTTGCATAAGGAACTGTCACCGGAGGCATGTCAGAACTCGGGGAACGTTGCATTACGGGTCTGAAGTAGCCGATGCTTCATCACCCATAAAGAGAAAGAGCTTCTCTGAGGATATACGATCTCAGATGAATCGTTTGATCTACGTTTTTATCGTCCTACAAATATATTGGAAGGCATGGCTTTCCCAAACAATGTCCGCAAAAATCTCATACGGCATGCAGTAGTTGCGGATGGCCACATCTTTCAATTGCTTCATTTTTGTTGTTCATCTCATAGGTCAATCCATCGTAAGTCAGCAAATGAATATTTTTGTAGATATTGACCAAAAACATCGCCTGACATCATGACCAGTTATAGACCATTTGGAAAGATTTTTGAGATCGGAAGTGTCCGTCCGTTTGGGCAATATTGTGAAATCTGCCATGAAGGTCTTTGTGCTCACACTGGTCAATGTGTGTTCTGTACATTTACAAATCTAATCCCAGCACACGAAGTGAAGAAAATAAATAGGAATCGGGAGAGGAGTCAAACCCCGGGCTGAAAAATGGCAGCCAAGACACTATCCATTTCGATCACACGTACAGCTGTCAACTAGAGTCATTTGATTAAATTACAAGGGTATTTATATGGTGAGGTACATGCGAGCCTATATTCACTACGTCCATTTCAAAACTCCATCTGAAGCTGACAAAGGTTCCCTTGTGAAGTGACTTATATACACTTACGTTCTAGATGTGAGTTTAGAATGCGTTACAAAGTATGTCTATTTAGGACAAGAGGTTCAAATGATCCGAAACAGCAGAAAAGAGATCAGCCGTCGAATTAGTTCGGGATGGAACGTCTTTCGCCAGCACAAAAAGCTGTATAAATGAAGTGGAAGAGGCTAAAGTTCTGATGACTTCCAGCGGCAGTGCTTGGACTGGACGAAAGAAGAGGCCAGATGAAGGAAACCGAAGCCGGTGTTGTGCCAACATCAACATCTTCAGACGCCCAAGACATAAACAATGAAGCCAAATTAATGAGTGAGAGACGACGACAGGAAAATCCTACATACTTGAATGGTGGTCATATCTGGGTGCAACTTTGTGTAAACTTATGAGATTGCAAAATAAATCCTAAATCCTAAAATCTATATACATCCTTTGTGTTCCGACTTTTCGGAAAGAGTGGTGCGATAGAGCGCAGATGAACGCATCAAACTTTCCTTTCAGGGCGCTTTTCAAGCCTTCAAGAATAGCTTTGAGAACCCATCATCACACGGGGAAGAAACCGCTCCTATCCTAGCAAAATTTTACTCTGAAATGTACCCATGAAAAGGGATGAAAATGTTGTCTTTTGTGGATCGCTGATCCAAGCAATGAACAACGCCTACAGACTAATGTCCTACCCACATAATCCTGCAAAATTAGGGCTTGACGGTCATTAATTTATTTCAGTTATATCACATTTTTAAGTCACTGACAATAAGCCATGTTCCTTGTGACTTGAGCGATGAAGGGGCAGTAGCTGCTGATACGTACGTATCCAGTCGGTGGAATGACTCCTCCGCTCATGCCCTTGATGTAGGCCATGTAGTCTCCAAAGGAGCAGATTCCCGCCTGCCACCAAACGTTGCCCCTTTTGACCACCAGCGGACTTCCACTGTCTCCTGGAAGGGGTCCGGACCGCGGCTGGCTACCCTTGATGCACATCGTGAAGTCCCTCATGTGGATCGGGAACAGTTGGGTCCTATAAAGGCGATATTGCTGTCAGCAAAATGGGTTCCCATACCGGCAGGTGTAGTCAGCATCGATAGTCACCGGAAGTTGTTGGAGAGTAGTAGGAGAAAGAGAAGAAGGTGGACGAGTTCGAGGATCGAAGCGCACTAAACAGTCACTCTATTAGGGACAATGGAGGAGGATGAAGAGTTACTAAAGCCCAGGCCGATGGCCATGGCTTGTTGAGGTCCAGCTCGGCCTCGCATGAGACGGATGGGTTGGACAAGATTGTTGAATTGGACAGGTGCAGCCAAGCCAATGATGGCGACATCGTTATAGAGGTTGACGCGATTGAAATAAGGATGGATCTTGACCCAAGCCACGCGGTAGCTAACACCACCAGAGTGCAGATTGGTGCCCATGCGTACGGCATAGCTTTGAACATAGGCTTGTTCCGCTTGGTAGGCGTAGCGGTATGCACTTTGGGGAGACCTAGATTGGCCCATTTCAATACGATACATATAATGTCGTACCAGATGCAGTGACCAGCAGTTATCACATGTCTATTAGAGATGAGCGCTCCGCCACAGTCGTGCCAGTAGCCGTTGACTTGAAGGGACACAAAGAAAGGATACTGTCCGGCAGCGGCGGGAGATCCTCCGAAGATCTAGGTGGAGATGACGTAAAGAGTGACATAGACCCACAAGTTCATCAGGACCTTCTAGGGTCACATTGGAAGCCGACTGGAGAGAGACTCCGAGAAGGGTCAAGAAGACGGCGATGCGAAGCATGTCGACTGTGGGGACCGATATTTCGCTCCCCTTTTGCGCAATTCTTATCAGTCCTCAGAGGAGGCTCCTCCCCTCAAGAGGCTAATAGCACAGAGTAAAAGCATGATAATAAGGGAACAAAGATCGTTGACAGTGAACAAACAGCGCATGCAGATGCAAGGTGTACGGGATGAGAATGGAATCTACAAAATTTGTAAATTTACATGAGAAATAAGGGATAGAGGCAGCATGTGTGGTAAGAAAAATCCGGGTTTGTAGTTAAATCAATGGGATGGATAAGAAGCCCTTCTCCAACTAGCCAGAAGCTGAAGTCAATTTCGACAGCCCATGATGGCACCTGCTCCGTTTGCTGTGCTCTACTGTTTGGAAGAATCAGGCATCTGTCCGCTTCGTCAATGCTTCATTTACACAGTACCAAAAATTAAAATCGGTGTAATGGACCTTTTATGCCACTCCGTAGGCATTGATTTACCACTTTAAGTTCTGGAATATCTCATTTATGTTTTTCTATTCCCAACACATTGATGTATTTGTTGTTGTATGTGCATTCTTTGAGCTTGTCTATGAGATCAGCTGGCGCGAAAAATATAACATTGAATGCTCTACGCATTTTTGCATTCGCATCTTTTCTGCTCTATGTGATCAATCTCTATGTGATCAATCAAATGCCAATCAGCTGCTATATTGAATCGTAACAATCGATAGAATACCATCTCACTTCCATTGAAATCGATCATCTCACAGTCCGAGTTCCCTTTCATTCCGGCTGACCGATCAGCCACTATTAATCCCACTCTCGCCAATATTGACCAGCGCGGCGTCTTCTTATTCTCCAGACGGAGAGCGCCGCCACCGGGAAATGGAAAATTTGTGGGTTTTTAGATTAAATTTTAGATTTTTGAGAAGGCACAGGTGGTAACACCAGTTGCTTGAATGCTTGCACAGACATGTTTTTAAGGGTTTTTCGAATGGTTTTTGTTAGCAAATTCTAGACAGCATAGCAGAGAGGCGATTTTAGCTAACTTACAAGCTTTCCCAGCTCCCTAAAAGTAATTCCGGACAACTTGAATGACCTCGCTTTTGATTTATCTTTTATTCTATTGATTTTTGAGCTAGAGGAGTTTATCTACACAACACAGAATGTTACACTTCCAATATATGACCTTTATTAACCGATTCCGACAACCTCCGAGAAGTTCAACATTTTGCTTATACCTTATACCTTCAACTGTTATTCTGTGATCAGTTATCCATGAATGTTCTCATATTATTATTCGCTGCTCTGATGTTAAACTCTTGACAGAAAACAAAGTCACAAGAATGACGTGACATGCGGTAAACAGCGTCACTTCCATCGAAATCGATCATCTCACAGTCCGAGTTCCCTTTCATTCCGGCTGACCCGCCGACCGATCAGCCGCTGTTAATCCCACTCTCGCCAATATTGACCCGCGCGGCGCCTCCTATCGAGTTCTTGTTTTGCAGGCGGACAACGCCGCCACCAACTTTCTATTTTCCTCCACTGTTTGCTGAAGAGATCGACGGATCAATTTGTAATTGATGATGCGGGCGCGGATTTCAAACTGTGCGTTTGCAGAGATGATGTCATTTTATACGACGTGTGCTGGAATCATTACTGTTCTGATTTTCATCTTTTCATTAAAGGTCATGTGCATTTTGAGCTTCGTCTTTTTCTCTAGATTTTGATTCTTCAGCTCTTTGTATATATAAACAAAAAAGTCTTGGAATGATGTATAATTATTTTGGCGTCAGTAGAATTGTGCCCTCGAGAGTCCTGCTTGTACATAGATTGTTGGTATTGGTTCTACCTGATCGATCTCGAACTTTATGTTCACGGTCATGTTCAATGTGGCCAGTTTTATTTAGGGTCGGTGTGGGAGTTCGGTTTCCCATTCACTCTATCACATCTCACAGATCACAGGTTCGGTTCTCATTGCCTTTGAGCATAAACGCGCATTCTACAGTGTACTCAGAAAGGTTAGAGAATTTTTGCAGTAGCTTATTCTAGACTTTTTTTAGAGTTTGTATATTGACGTCCCATTTGGAGTTTAGAACAGCCCTGATGCCTTCACTTTGTCAGCATTTTGGAAGGTCACGGAGGAATCTGATCAAAGTTTTCGTCATGATACATAACGTAGGTAACAGTGTCGTCGTACATTCACAGAATAGAGTAGTTTTGGCATGTAGCACGGTCTATACGTTGTACAAGCAGACAAATATCAGGGGAACCGGGAAACATAGTGCCCTATTTTTTGGTTATGGAAAAGAGGGAAACGTCTGGAGATTTTTGGAAAGTCTCGCACCGCCGTGCTTCCCATACTCCCCACTCTATCACATCTCACAATTCCGCTTTCAATGTCTTCCAAAGTAGCTGTGGCTACTGAACATGGTTAGTGAATGAAGATAGTATCCGTCGAGATTTTAAAGATTTTTCGGATGCCTGTGTGGTTGGGGTGAGGTTGCAAGGCAATTACAATGGTTTTCATGGCCAGATGGAAGCCGAGACGATGAACACCACTTGTTGAGCTCTCTCAGGAGAAGACTAGTTTATTCCCACAATCAGAAACATACAATAACGTGATGGGCGGGGAATGATCTATCGCCGTCGGCGACACTCTGTGCGTATGCATGTAGCTAATATTGCTGGAATGTCTTGTTCCTGTAAAATATGAGCCACCATAGACACTAGAGGCGCATGGATCTTTTCTCACTTAGCGACTCAATATTTACTTAAGCTGATACCGAGTTGGCCTGAGAAGTGGTCGACGAAGCTCGAAGAATGGCGGCCACCGAAGACGCGCCCCATCGGAAGGCCGAGGACCAGATGGCGAGATGACTTCACGAAGAAAATAGGAACGCAAAGATGGCGACAACGAGCAAGAGAAGAGGAACGGCAACAATGGATTCATATGGGGTGTGGCTCGATGTAATGTTGATGATTCCACAAATAAATCGTAAATCGTAAATCGATACCGAGTTGAGGTCCCGACTGGGTCGAGCTGTTCGCTCCCCTCAAGCACCTGTTACGGTAAGACGTAACAATAGTTTCTTTTTCCAAATTGCTTCTCTTTGGTTGCTAGAGAAAGGGTCGGCACCCACATTTTTGACATCAAGGCGCTCTTCCTGTAGAAATATGAACTAGACGAGAACCCACTGATAGACAAAAACAAAGAGCTGCCTTTAACGAAAATCAGCTTTCAATGTGACACTGAATACAGTTGTAGCTGCGGAACATCGTTAGTGGATAAATATATCTGTCTGTCTTGAGATTTTTGCGAATTGTCGGAGGACTGTGACGGGCAGCGGCAATGCTTTTTCCTGATCAGGCGAACGCCGAGGCGATCAACGACGGCTAAGAATTTAGCTTGTTTAGAGAAACCGTACGGACAACTTCACCCATAGCTACATATATTTCTTGTTGAAGGGCTTGTGTATAGTTACTTCTTATTGTTTAAATGTACAAATTTTGGGCATCTGTTTGATACATCAGCATCAAGAATCAGCACATCTATAATATCTGTAATACTGATAATGTAAAAATTTTTGGCGTCCGCTTTGATACATAAGTTATTGACGTATCACAAGAATCAGCACATCTGTAATATCTGCAATACTTTGTGATGATGTGTAAACTAGCTGAAATGGCGGTTTCACCATAAAAGACTGCCGAACTTGCAAGCTATGTACCTTCTTCCACATACTTTTGCAGGGTCCATTTAACAAGAGTGGGTCCTTCTAGGTCCATTTAATAAGAAGCTCTTTCACCTCCTCGGTTCCAGTCTCGACCTCGGCCACCGCACGTCGAACCATTTTCGCGCCATTCAATCCATCGAAAATGATGTTTTTACCGCCACATCGCCTCAGGCGATTTGACGCCGCGTCCACTCATGCGAGAGGCCGGACGCGCGCCACATTTTCATGCGCAACAACACTCGAAGGCCATCTTGGCATCATACCTGCTGTGGCGCCGTCCGTCGATCCGGTTTCAGCAAGGAACCCCCCGTGGCCGCGACTCCTTCGGTGATGTCATCGGAGGTGGCGGCTGTGTGAGAGCGACGTCTCTTTGATGACGACGGCTGCGCATCGCCAAGAAGCAAAGTGTAAGTGAGTTAATTGAGGCAAATTGGCGCTTTTCGTTTGGGAATTGGGGTTTTGCGAAGAGTTAGTTGACGATTTGACGGACTTTGGTGGAGATAGTGGGGGAGAGCCTGTTTTGTGTTTTCTTGTGGAATCAGGTTTTCGCGAACTTTTGACTTTATCGACTGTTTCTATCGATATTTTGCTTGAAGGGCACAATGTCTTTTGGGTTTCATCGATTGTTATATTGAAGCTTTTTGTATTTTTGTCTGGAGAAGATTCACAAATGAATCAAAGGATGACTCCGCCTTTCCGTGTTGGTCGAAATTAATGTGTCGTGCAATCTGGCCAGTAACCTTTTTCGAAAAATTGCTAGACGAAAACAAAGAGCTGCCTTTAACGAAAATCAGCTTTCAATGTGATACTGAATACAGTTGTGGCTGCGGAACATCGTTAGTGGATAAATATATCTGTCTATCTTGAGATTTTTGCGAATTGTCGGAGGACTGTGACGGGCAGTGGCAATGCTTTTTCCTGATCAGGTGAACGCCGAGGCGATCAACGACGGCTAAGAACTTAGCTTGTTTAGAGAAACCGTACGGACGACTTCACCCATCGCTACATATATTTCTTGTTGAAGGGCTTGTGTATAGTTAGTTCTTATTGTTTAAATGTGCAAATTTTTGGTATCTGTTTTATACAACTATAAAACAAGAATCAGCACATCTGAAAATACTTTATAATGATTTTTTTGTGGACCTGAAGTGGCGGTTTCACATCAAACGACTGCGTAGTGTTCAAGGGCGCTTCCTAGAGGAGGGTTCAGGTAGCTATACCTATGACGACGACTAAGAACTTAGCTTATTTAGAGAATTTTTGTTAATGTATCGTGTAATCTGGCCAGTAACCTTTTTCGTGGGAAATAGCGATTTGATTCATCTTCATTTCTTGCTATCAATCTGTGATTTGGAAGGTGGTCTGGTAGCTGGGCTGTCAACCGGCCATGATACATGAGTTCTATTCAAAAGTTAACGATAAAAATAGCTACGTGCCGATCAGGAGTTCACTTGTTAAAAGACCCAGAAGCGCCTGATCTTGCACTACCCGGTAAACTCCATCCCTGAATCACTTTGTTTGAGAAAATGACACTCCACCAGGCCTGCATACTACCTGAGCTTGCACCTCAATTGTTTAGGTAGCGCAGTCAGTAATGAGTCAACATTTAGTTTTCTAGAATCTCGTTGGAATCGTTGCTGAACTTTTGGTCTATCGTTTTCTAGACCGAGTTCACTCTTCGGTGTAGAAAACGATAGATCACACTTTTTGAGATACTTTCTTGACTGCGTCATGCATGAGGATATATTCAATTGGTTTAACCGACCAAATTTTTAATTTTTTTGTTCATAGCTTAGCTGCTGCACAGAACTACGTACTTACGGGTTCATAAGGCTTACCGTTTCGCGCTGCAATCATCCCTATTGCTAATTGCGGGTTAATTTGGTTATTTATTTTTGCGCTGATGCATCGAATACTTTTAAGAGAGGCGTAAACACTGAACTTTCTGAAATAGTTCACTTCCCGAGCGGGTGGACAACCCGTGTCCACTGTTCATCTCTTAGATATTTTTGAGTGCTTTCAATGAGCAGTTGTGATGATTCCAATTTGAAAGACCTGCGCAAGTACTCACCAGTTGATGCATGAGTCACTGTTGGATAAGACCTGAATCCAGGACTAGAACCTTACATTTTTATGTGCAAACCAGGGCCTCCTTTATAAGGCGCAGTTTGTGTTTGCCATT
This sequence comes from Steinernema hermaphroditum, assembly GCA_030435675.1. NCBI lineage: Eukaryota > Metazoa > Nematoda > Chromadorea > Rhabditida > Steinernematidae > Steinernema > Steinernema hermaphroditum. The sequence goes on from CM059623.1 coordinate 2,235,370, forward strand.
CCATATATTAATTTTTATCGTTTATATTTCTCTCCTTAACTATGATGCACTTAAGTAAGCACTGATGGAGAACAAGGGTGCCTCAGTTGGATTGTAAGCGCTTAAGAATAGTGTTATCAATGCCTACAAAATAGAGTAAACAGTCAGGAAATATTTTACATTTTCGTTGGTAAAGGTAACTTCACTCACGTTCTCGAAGCCCTCAAACATTAAAATCCATTTCTGAAATTCTTTGAGACACTTATTCTGGTACAAAGAGAGCACATATCTCACGGTGACCGCTGGTATTCTTCAAACTTCGGTGGAGGGCGCGATATCGTAGTCGAACACAATGCACCTATAGCATGGGGGCTCGCCTCGTCTGGTGCTCTTACTACTAAACGGCCACGCGGGACTTGGCAAATTTACCTCAAACCTGGGTAATTAAGACTTTATATAAAACAACACGTTAACGTAACACGATAACAAATAACAAGGATGATAAGTTGCAACAAAAGCCTAAACGGCTCAACCGCAGCAGCGCGCAGCCCACCCGCTACGGTCGTCTGCAAGGATGGTGGCGGGACCCAATCATTCGACTGACTATATATATCAGATGTTCGTGCATAACGTCCGTTCGGGTCGATTTGGGGTCCTGGCGGGGTGCTGTTTGAGGGTGATGCTGTGGTACTGCGATGTTGATCACACTTACAAAGTTCTTCCATTTGTTCTGAAACTTTTTTTTGCTGCTTTTGGTTTTGGAAATGCAGTTAGAAATCAGGTCTAACTGAAATCCCAAAAGTGACGACCACATGAAGTGGAGGGGTGATCGACAGACTGGCGCAATGGTCTAAGGTTCGACTCCCCGGGGGTGAAATTTTTTTCTTTTCGCCTATTTTCTCTTTCTTTTCGTTTCTTTTGCATTTTTCCCTACTTCTGACCGGCTTTAACATACCTACCGTACTCCCGGTTCTCTTTTCGCCCCGATTTTCCGCCTTTCTACACTTTTGCCTCTTATTCATTCCCGTCCACGGTTTGTTCGTACAAAAGAAAAAGGCTGAGTTTTGCTCATTCCCGAGTACGATTTTCTCTATTTTTGGCTCTTAAACGTCCTTATTAGTATCATTATTCGAACAGTGTTTGCGTCCTCGCCGCGTACACCAGCTCTCCAGATTCAGAATGCCAGATTTACATTGTTTCTTCAAAATCTCTTTGATTATCGACTAAACAATTTCTATTTTTGTCACTGATCTTGAATAGTAAGGAGTATATAAAAGCCATTCGCGTCTTAAGGGAGTTTTCTTCTTTTCTTCTGTCCTATAAAATAGAAATCATCTCTTTTTTACAGATTACAAGGATACGCCACATCTCTGCCAAATAGAGAAGGACGCCGTGAATATTCGCCAGCTGAAAGGTGGGTTTTTTAATGTCACTTGTGTTAAACTTGATAACATATTGTTCGCCTGCATATGTGCCATTTTTGGAAGGAGGATGACTAGTCCGGGACTTTTTGTAAACGTATTTTTAACGCGACGCGTGCTTCGATCTCATTTTCTATTCTATAGGATGAGTGTAATGAGTATTTTTTGGAGAAAGGTGGTTAGTGACTTTACGCTTTGAAGATTAGATTATATATATCAAAACATAGTTTGACATATTCGTTTTAGACATATTTTGAACACGTTCACAATGCGGGTTATCCATCGATCTGCGTAATGACTACGACTATTTTATTCCGATATCTAACATTAACAGATAAATAGTTGTCTTCGCGAATTTTTCACTACATTGGATACGGGGCCCATCCTAAGGGCTTCTTCACAGGAGGATTCTTTTAGGCGGCCGAACCACCTTTCCGTGCTTCTATTCGCCATCTTCCAGGCGAAATTCCAATTCCTTGTTATCATGGTCTAGTTAATGTTCTTCAACTTGCTAACGTCTCGAAGCTATTTGTTCATCTTGCTGTCTATTCGACTCTGTCCAATCCATCGCTAATCCATCGGTCGAACGTTTCTTCTTCGTTGATTTTTGAGCGCCCAGGTTTCGGATCCGTAGAGCGTGGCGAGGAAAACGCATTGATCTAAAGATTGAAGCATCTTCAGCGAATAGACCAATGATATGAGGCCTCTGTGGAACTTCCTTTTTAACGTCCAGGGGGAATTCCTCCAAACCAATTATACAAGAAGATCTTTTTTTTGGATTTTTGGATATCTTTCCCGTCGTTAAAATTGTAATTAAAGCACCATTTGAAGACCGAACATCGTTCTCCGTCATTAAAGCTGTAATTTGAGCATGGACAGGGACCACAGCGAGGTTTTCATTTGGACTTTTAGTTTTTCGTTTCTGTCATCTGTTGCATTTTATGAAATACCGAGAGAACTAGGCAGATTTATTGAGTCACAGCACTCTATGTGTGCTATATATCACGAAAGGATATTTGAACAGTGTACGTAAAGGCGCAATCTTCACTGCATTGTTCTATCGTGCATTTTTGTAAAGAATTCGAAACAAAACGAATACATGAAGTTGGCTAATTTTTCTGGTCATTTCTGCTATGAGGCATAGGCATGTTGGCATATTCTAGTCTTGGTTTAGCTTTCTGTATTTGCCGATGACACTGCTAGATTTATCCCTATAGTCCCAGTTCACAGATCGTAAATTTTGTTCCTAATTATTGAAAAAACGCAGATTTTTCCTGGATATGATTTCATGCTTCGTGTATTTCGCAGTTTCATTTCAAAGTTGTTTGTGTTAAACTTGATAACGTATTGAATACAGATGAAGATTACTTCGATGTGTTATGCTTTGAAGATTAGATTCTGCAGAAAAAAAAGTGTAGTCATATTTTGAACATATTCTACATGCGCGTTGTCCATCGATCTTCTTTTGCTATATCAGGATGAGCATAATGAGTATTCTATCGCGAAATCCTTCTTAGCATGGTCTAATCGATGTTCTTCACCTTGGTAACATCTCGAAGCGACTCGTTTGTCTTGCTGACTAGGACGAACTTCGGCCTTTCGCCTCTCCATCCGTCGTTTGAGCGGTCGATCGTTTATCGGTTGTTAATTGTGTGAGCGACCAGGTTTCGAAGCCGTTGAGTGTGGCACGGAGAACGTACTGACCGATGGGCTGAACACACGCTATGATATGAGGAGAAGTACAGGTTCTTTTAAGAACGCAATTCACGTAAGAGAAGTTATAAATTGATTTTTGTCTTCTCGGCTTGATGCAATCTGACATGCAGCAGGAACTTCTCCGAAGATCCTTTTATGGAATTTTGGATACGTACCTAGTTCACTGTCGTTAAAGCTGTAATTAAAGCATCGTTTGATGAACAAGGACCACGGAGAGACCTTCATTTGGTCTTAGGTTTTAGTTGCGGTCATCTGTTGCATTTCCATGTCCAGCACGGCTGATTTTTAGATATTGAGTGACAAAGCGCTATCGTGTATGTATCACAACAGGATTTTTGGCAGGAATATGACAGCGTACTTAAAGGCGCACTCTTCTCAGTTTTGCTCTGGTTTCGTCGGTAGTGAATTTATGCAAAGCATTCGAAAGGAGACGATAACATTGGTTTCCTCTGCACCACATGAGATGGATGCATTCTTGGATCAGTTTTCTTTATGACACTGATGACACTGATGAAATCGTTGCTGTAGGCACAGTTCACAGATCGTACATTGTCTTCTTCGTTACTGAGAAAGTGCAGATTTTGGCATATCTACGCAGATTCGTGATTCATGTTCATTTTTGTTATTATATGGTTCATCAAATCTGTTCCACACAGCAATAGTAGTAGAACATTGAGAAGTACTACAATAAAAATAAGGACAGTGAACAGCTCCAACAGCTCTTGATCTTTGATGGTAATATCTTTCGATCTTCCCAACTGGACAAATTTACGATTGGGCCCGATTCGTGGACCCGATGAAACCACGTATGCTAATACCCGTCACCAAAACTGATCCTTTTTTGCAGCCTCAAAATAATGAGCTCCCGAACTTTGCGCTTTTCTTCCCAAACAACTCTATCATATGCAATGATCTTTTGTCGGATCAACGGTCATTACTTATTTTTGGGGGTATTTTGGGGGTCCTCACCGATCGGTCGGGTCGTCCACTCGCTCTCTCTCTCTGACGTTCGCTGAGTTGAGTTTGTGGTTGTTCCAATCCGTTGTGGCGAGCGTGGAACGTAAGCCGAACCACATCTCGCCAAGAAGACCTTCAAAACCGCCCGACCACTCGCGCCTCGTAAAGTGAAGATACGCTCCAACTCCGAAGTGTGCACGGCCATCCAATCCAGGATTCCACATCTCCCTGAGCGCCACGCACTTCTTCCGAATTCGGCATCAATTTTGAAGTTTGCTGTTCGACTCTGTTAATGGTAGTCTTCTGAAAAAAAGGGAAAATAAACAACCCTTTGCATCGTCAAGATTTTCTACAACGTATTTTTGGGATTTTTGGAATTTGAATTTCTTCTACTACCGAGAAATCCAGATGTTGCCTACAGCGCGGATGAATATGAGTGAAATCTTACGCAATTAAACAACCGTCGCAAAGGAGACCCGTTCTCAACTGAATGACAAAGGTAGTCTTCGTAATGCCGCGCAATCAGTCAGTTGACTTCTGTCTACTAGACGTACCTAGATCATTCACCGTTCCATCTCTCTGAAAGCAACCCGCTTGCGTGTGGTCTTCGTCAACGTCCTTTTTTCCGACCCACACAACATCGCCAAGGGGGCTGCCTCATGCATTTGCCGAAAAACAGAACATCAACTTGCCAAGTTGCCATAGCTGGGATATTTTCTCCACCAATGGTCTTGGTAAACCTTCATAAATAGGGGAATCCGACGTAAGGGTGACAGCTTCGTTCACAGGCTTTACGTTGGGAGTTTTGGTAAAACGTTGGCTATAACTGTCGTAGATATCGATACTTTGTTAGGAGTCCTCAATACCCACAACACATATTAATTGTAATCTTTTGAGTCGAACGGCTCCAAGTCCACTGCGGTCTCTTCGTACTTTTTTATCTTTGAGGTTACCTTGCCGACGCTTTCCACCCTTCTCAGGTTTGATTTTTGACGGTTAGGGCGGACAGGTCTATTTGTTTGTGTATGTAAGGGTCGGTTTCGCAGCAGAGTTTGCAAACAATTTCAAGAATCTATTGACAGATATGACGACAATATATAAGCACCATCATGTGTATATTGTGTAGCGAAAGTGATCAAAGTCCGCGTGACTGGAAACCATCACGCCATCCAACGGGTTAACTATGTGGTCGGTTCCGACTCAGCTGATAAGAACGGCGCTGACTATACATCTGCTCCGACGCCGTACAAACATGCATCACTCGGTCCGTCTGTCTCGTCTTGTAACACTCTCTTGCCATGGCTTCTCTCCTTTGCATCGCTGGTTAGTGCTTTTTACATGCGATAACTATACATATAGGGTGTTTTTTGTATCAAAGAGAGTTCCGTTTTGAATAGTGATCAGATGCTTACGCAGTAAATAGGACCTCTTTTGGGCTGCTTCGCACTTCGAAAAGAAGCGCTTCTGCTATTTGTCTTAGTTAATCAATTAATTACTTATGATACGGCTTACGATGCGCATAGTGTGTGAGAATCGAGAATAGTACGGTGCTTTTCGGTCAAATTTTTGAAGCAATCCTGCTCTTTCGCTCAGAATTGTCATTAGTTTGTATATAATTTTTGGTATAAATATCTCTGTGTGGTAGGGTTGTCCTTTTCAAGATCTTTAAATTGCATATCTCTTCAGTTGACAGTAGTCTTAGTCACAGTAGCCACTAGATCTTTGCTTAGCTTTCCTCATAGCTTTCAGGGCAGACATCTCAGATCTCTTAAGTGCACTCTTCAGTGATCGTAATTTACAGTCTATGTGTTTAAACACTTCATCGGTTCCGAGAAATTTTTGAACATTTGGTTGAATGGTTGAACATTAACATTTGTTCTGTATTATTGATTTACATCAAGCGGATCCCATTATGTTCAACCATTGGTGCATTGTCGTTCTTCTCGCTTGATTCTGCCATGCTTGCATCCTCAACGTTTTCTTGTTCTCGTTTCGCCATTTTTTTCTGGGTCGTCCGAGTGGTCTCGGAACGATTGGCCTCCACTCCGTCAGACGTTTCCACCATTTGTCTTTATCATCGTTTGGGAGTTTCCACGCGTACTTCATTTTCTTATCTTCTCCGCTTTTTGAACATTAGTAATTACAACAGTAATAAGAGTTTTTTTAGTTTTTTTTTCTGAGAGTTATTGAGGAAACGGACAGATATAAAAGGGATTCCACATTAGCGTAATTCTTAAAATTCGATGCGATTCCACTAGTAGTCGGATCTCTCCAAGACAGCTTACACGTGTTTTGTGCAAGCTGATTTTGGAGCTTCACATTTCTTGGCCCCTTTTTAGAGTGAATTCTATGCCCAATCTCCATCCAATGCGTTACATTTCAGCCCGCACGGTGCACATCACATGAGGCGCTTCCCTTGTGAGCGTCTTTTGTTTTTCAATCGATGATAATTACATGGAAAAGAAATTTTTGCTGCGATAACATCACAGTGTTCAGTTAAGCTCAGTCCTCATCAGTTGACAGTACTCTTCGCGAAACCAGTCACTTGGTTTTCGCTTACCTTGCATAAGTTTTCAACGTGTACATCTTCGAATTCTTAAGCGCACTTTTCGGTGATTGGTGTCTTTAAACATTTCATCATGTTCTGCGAAATTTTTGAACGTCTAGTCGTTCGTGTGTTCATTGAACTAAACTTTTTTTACCGTGTGGAAGATTCCCATACGACGCCGCCTTGACCTTGAGCACACAGAAGCGAATGCCTTGTGTTGTCTGAGCACCTCTATTTTCCGCGTATGTCTTGGAATGGCGCCACGTTCTCCATCCATCGTACATGTTATTGAGAAACCAGGTACTACATAGTGAATTACGACGAAAGGATATTAATTATAATGTTAATTTTTGCATAATGGGCCATGACTGTGCTGAAAATGGCGCCTGAGATAGGCATTCCTTAAGTACTTTATGCCGGATCTCAATAGATGGTTGAACTGTTGAGACCATTTAATTTCAACCATAGTGATTAGCTTTTTATTTGTATTAGTTTTCAATTTGGTGGACTATTTTTGTTGACGATCCTTGATCTGGTACCTCAACATTCCAAGATGCGAAATGTTAAAATACTATAGTATTATGGACATTAAGCGCCTTTAATCACCTGCATTCTTGAGTCTTACCAACCGCGTAGGGCCGTTTTTTCCAAATTCATCCCTACAACAGCCCACTATTTTGAGCCGAGACGCTTTTGTTCGACATGTCGGCCTTTCGCCGCTCTCTCCGGTCCACACTTGTCCTTTTCCAATCAGAACGATATGGAAAGGAAAGCGTTTGAATTGCTAAAAAACTTTACTTGATTCTGGATCTTACATATTAGGCGAAAAGTGAACCAAAATCTAAACCTCCAAACTATTCGAGGAGAGAGCTAACGCCCTGGAAGCACAGCATCCTTGGCCTAGCCATTCCATCATCGTCATCATTCATGTTAGGAATGAAGGCGGTTTTTCAACGCAGTCATTATACGCCATCCATGGCGTTGGAGCATTGAAAATGCACTTCACGGAAAAAATGACCCTTCGATTCACAGACGCTCCGACAGCCCGAAACCGCACCTTTTTATGTTGACCTCCACAATGGCTCTCCATTTTTAGTTGAGAGACTGCCTTTTAAATATTCATATAGCTCTCCCTTCGTTCTATTTCACCCATACCTATGGCTATCCGTAAGTGGCGACATCCGAGGAAACCAGTCAGAATAAGATAGAGAGCTCGAAAATTAGACTAAAATATTTTTGATGACTCGAAATTCTCCAGCCCAATAGCAAGAACCGAGTTTTAAACATTGCTCCTAGCGAAGAGCATTATCATTTCCTATTTCCTAGTTCGGTCTCCATCGTCTTTCATTGCATTTCGCTACATCATAATCTGACTATCTCCCAGGACGAAAAGTGAGATAACGATACGTGTTGCATTACTTTTTATGGCTAATGTCTTTCGCGAAGGCGATTATGAATGTAGGCGACAGCAACGTGTGCTGCTACAATGATTCACGTCCCCATTCCTCGGTGCTTCCCCCTCGGGTCTTATCACTCAATGGCTTAACTACCCAAGGTTTCTGCATTGATTAAACACTAAACGATCGCACGAGCGCTCTATTGAAGCGTCTTCGCTTTCACCAACTGATAAGAAGTGTGTCATTTCGTTGGGTCCGTTCGTCCGTTGAAGCACACAGTTGCGTATTTCGTTGTCTCACAGCATCAATGCGTTTGAGCGACTTCCTTAAGTCGTGTCTTCTTGACGGTTAGTGATTGTAGAGCATGCTAAAACTTGTGGATATATCGATAGATGCCTTTATCTACTACTTATTCTGTATGTGTACTTTCGATCACTCATTCAATGAAGATGGGAAACTTCCCTTTCCCACAGAATGCAACCCGTTTCATCGGCTTCTACTATTTTTGAGTTTCCGATTCGCTTTCATCGAGTTTATACAACTATTGTTAGGGTACATTTTTGCGAACGATTCTCCTATGCAATATTCAACTTTAAAGTGGGCCACTTTGTTAATAACCCTTTGGATTAGCTTTAGGTTACGATCCGCCTTTTCGTTATACAAGCATTCTGTGCAGCCATTGTTATGGTAAATTTTTGCGCACGATTTTTCTACGGATTTTTTCTGTACTAAATTCAATTGGATCATTGAAAGTGGCCACTTTGTTAATAATCCAGAATGTTGACCGATATGAAATCAAACTGATTCCAATCAAGGCGCCAGTTACTTGATCACGCATCCCAGCTTATTACGTAGCCCACAGATTCAGGGATGAGAAATTCGGTTTTAGCTTCTTTTAGGTTTCAAAACGGACTAACATTTTTCGAGATCGAGTCTCAATCTTTTTGAGAGCGGTACTTTCGAAGCTTTTTTGTCGGTTCGAACCCCGCGGACACTGATGGGATATGGGACCGCCTTCAACTCCGACGTCGTGCCCTGCGCCGAAGAAGGATGAGAAGCAGTGACTACAGTGATCTGCGATATTTCATTATGCATTATGTGACTTCTTGCAAGGTGAATACCACTGATTGAAGAGGAAACGAATATGAATGAATTCAAGCTGTATAGGTATCTCGTATCTTGCTGATGCATCAATGAAACCTCTCTGTGGCTTCGCATTATCGCGACGCATGTGGCGCTTCGAACGACTTCTTGATTCTCTCTTTGATTCTCTGATTAGCAGGAAGAGCAAAAGACTGCTAGCGATACATTCATTTCACGTTCAAAGCGCAAACCTCCATTTGTTGGCACCAAAACATTACAAATTCTTGGGCCACTTTCTTGTTGACCGATATGAAATGAAACTGATTACACTCAAGATGTAAATTGTGCGATAGGGCGTCTGAGCTTATTAAGTAGCCCACACGGCGTTGCCGTATTTTACGAAAAAACAAAAATTCACGCATTAAGCTTATTTACCTTTAGTTTCTCTGATCAGCTACTGAAAATCGAGATATGATATAGCTGTTTTTTGGAGGGGAAAGGTCAGATTGAAGTTCAGTGATGGTTAAGGGAGTTCAGTGTTTAAGTTAACTTCTAAAGGTTCAAATTACGTTCAAGGGTGCTGCTAAAAGGTGGCCTCGAAAATATACGGTATTGCTGATCAGTGATGTTTCAAGATTTTGCACCAGAGATTTCGAGATCGAGACTCGGTGAAACTAATGGAAGGGTGGTAATGGATTCACCTCAAAATGCAAACCTCCTTCTCTGGGCACTAAATGTTACAAATTTTTGTTCCTCATCATCAACAATATCATCATCATCGAAGATCATCAAATGATTGACCATTCATTCACAAGTATTGACCGCACAGTCGATTAAATTTTTGGCGTTCCAAACTGCATTTTGCTCTAGCATTGCTCTGACATTCACATATAGACTAAATTTGTTGTACAATAATTTATCTGTATACCTTTTATAGACGATCCTCCTCCTCGACACAAGTACACGAAGACAAGCGCCTACAAGCTAAGGACCCGCAATTTCTACAGTAAGGGTTGGTTCTCTATGCTAATTTGAATGGACGATGGGCTGTTGACATTATTGTCCAGTTCACTGGCATGCTGTTCTTTAGAATTTTTGCGATTGATGGTTTCGTAGGAAGGTCATTTTATTGTCCTTCTGATTTTAAGTGATGGCAGTCATGTTATTTTTTAAAAGATCTCGCCATTTCTGACCTTGACCAGCGAGTGAAAGATGTTTGTGGAAATGGCTGGTGCGAAGAAGTAGGGGCATCGGGACGTAACATCGGTCTGAAAAGGTGAAACAGAGACGACCGGAACAAGTTGCCATTTTGTAACCCTATAGGTGAAATTCCAAGTGTTATCAGAGTCAAATTCTCGGTAGTTCTTAGCTGATCGCTAACGGTCTGCTTCCATCGGTTTCATGTATGAATAATCACAAAAATGACATTCTAGTATAAATTGTAGCGAAAAAATATTTGTTTGACATCAATTAGTGTTTTTTCTTTTGGTTTCCATCCGAACATTTATAATTTTTGTTCACGCGTGACTGCAAATGCAAATGACGCATGAAAAGACTAAAAGACTAGAAAATAAACATCACGATCATGTCCTTGCTGAGTCATCGATGTATTTTTGTGTACTGAGTTTAGCTTCCAACCGGTTTTGGAGTGACTCACTCAATGAGAACACAGTACTTAATGAGCGTATTTTGTTGGTGTCGTTGCACGTCTTTGCAGAACTCGAAAATATCTTGCGCTTTCTGCGTTGTAAATGATATCATACAATGAATCATGAGTTAGACATAAACGTCTCAATCAACATCGGACTCCTTAAACATATGTTTACCCTCCTATGGTCTTAAGATCTATTTTCCTTTCAGGTGATGGATACGAAATTGTATGCCTTTATATCGTCGGTTTTCTTATAAACAAATCGTTCACATTCCTACACACTGACATGATCAATTGTCAGTAAACATCCTATCCTCAACATACCCGACGTTCAGTAAACCGCACACAGACATATTATTTAATCACTTGAAAAAAAGACAAGACTTTTAACATGATGTCTATACAGGGTGTGAAATGAATGAAGGCCGCGGCACATGATTTCGTTCACTTTAGGGGGTGAGAGTCATGTGCGAAGCCAGTGACCACACGAAAGGCCTGCACGATAAGAGCAAAACAGCTCTGCGGATGACAGCATAGATGCTTATGAAATGGTTTGAATTGAAGCCTAACCCAATGAACAAATACAGGACTTTGCGCTACGGATAAAGTACGCAAAAAAATTTCTGACTATCGGTAGTTTTGACCTATTAAAGAGGGGGTACTCATCAAACAGTATACGCTATACAACTTTGCGAGAAGTTTTTTGGACTTTCCAGTTGAAAGTGTACTTTGCGAGATGCACAATGCACCCGGTTCGGAACCGGAGCGAACCGGTAAGAAGGTCCCGAGTTTCGATTAGCTTGCAAGTAAAACCTTTGTTGGCTACTTTTTCTACAACACAAAGCCACGGTCGCACACAAAAGCGGCTGGATGACGGTCTGTAGCAGATTCTGTCTATTCTGTGTAGTTCGCGTATCTGTCTAGTCGGAGTTTGTCTAAACGACATTCTAAACGGTTCCATGGATGGTTGCAACTCTTGTAGACTATAAACAATGGTTTTTGCAGAATTGGGAGACAATGATCGTCGATGACTGATTGTGACGAATTTTTACCTGCGGGTGGATTCTCCAGATTCCATTTTTGAACGGCGAACGAGTTCTAGAGTAGGCTATTCAACTTTGCAAGATACATTCATTTCACGTTCAAAGCGCAAACCTCCATTTGTTGGCACCAAAATATTACAAATTCTTGGGCCACTTTCTTGTTGACCGATATGAAATGAAACTGATTACACTCAAGATGTAAATTGTGCGATCGGGCGTCTGAGCTTATTAAGCAGCCCACACGGCGTTGCCGTATTTTACGAAAAAACAAAAATTCACGCATTAAGCTTATTTACCTTTAGTTTCTCTGATCAGCTACTGAAAATCGAGATATGATACAGCTGCTTTTTGGAGGGGAAAGGTCAGATTGAAGTTCAGTGAGGGTTAAGGGAGTTCAGTATTAACTGAACCTCTAAAGGTTCAAATTACGCTCAAGGGCGCTGCTAAAGGGTGGCCTCGAAAATATACGGTATTGCTGATCAGTGATGTTTCAAGATTTTGCACCAGAGATTTCGAGATCGACACTCGGTGGAAGTGATGTGATGGATTCACCTCAAAATGCAAACCTCCTTCTCTGGGCACTAAATGTTACAAATTTTTGTTCCTCATCATCAACAATATCATCATCATCAAAGATCATCAAATGATTGACCATTCATTCACAAGTATTGACCGCACAGTCGATTAAATTTTTGGCGTTCCAACCTGCATTTTGCTCTAGCATTGCATATATAGACACAGCATATAGACTAAATTTGTTGTACAATAATTTATCTGTATATCTTTTATAGACTTGGGAGACAATGATCGTCGATGACTGATTGTGACGAATTTTTATCTGCGGGTGGATTCTCCAGATTCCATTTTTGAACGGCGAACGAGTTCTAGAGTAGGCTATTAAACTTTGCAAGAAATTTCTATTCAACTTCATAAGAAATTTCACGGATTTTCCACTTTTTTGAATGGTTCTCCGTCTTTTAGTGTCTTCTTGATTTTTGCAACAATACATTACTATCCTTGCCGTAGTGCATCTTCTACGATCTCGCCTCTGTGGTCACAACAATCTCAATAATCTCTTTTACCATTATAGCGAACCATGCCTATTTTTGCCTTGCCTTGATGATTCCCTCTTCTACAGTGTATTTTGGCGCTCAACGAAAGATGGAATTGCGTAGCCTTCAGATTGTAATCGACCTCTTTTCCATTTGCTTTTCTTTCCTTTTCCTCATTTCCATAACATGTCATCCTGAAACAGCCCGGGATTCTCCAAACAACGCCTTCACCACCCGCATCGATCGCATTAAGAGCCCGTGCCGCGGCGGGAAAGCGGCGGCCACGGCATAATTCGCCGAAATGTTTTGTCAACAACGACGACCCGAGGGCGCGGGGAGGGCGACCGCCTAGCGGAAGAACTCGCCGCCGGGGATCGTCACCGCAGCGTCACCCCCCGCGCTGTCACCCCTCGACGGTCGCACAGGCCGTCGTCGTCAGCTGCTGCTGCTTCGGTGCGCCCGCGGCGACATCGCCGGTTTCCGGCAATTCGTTGTTGTGTCGAAATTTGGCGTCCATCTTCGAAACTCGACACGCCGATCACTGTCCGATCGATCCGGGGCGCCGACCCAAGGAGCGTCTTCGACAATGATTGGTAGGTTCCTTACGTGTTGTTGTCTTGTGGACGATCCTGTTTGGGCAATCGATTCCGGAGTCAATTTGTTTTGACAAAGGGCGGTGGTGCCCTTGTTTTTTTTCGATGTTTTTGTTCTTGTGACCGCCTGACACTCAGTCGGCTCTCGAGATGTGTGCGCTATTTTTGGCTGTTTTTTTAGGTTTCGAAATCTGGGAGTTCTATTTTTGAAAGCTGGTGAATGTCCAACATATCTCCTTACTTTTTAGTGATTTCGATTTGAATGCGTGTAATAATTCAGACTGCACTCGTTTTACTACTGTTATTACAACGGTGACCTTAGAAAAATGGAGAGTTCTTAGCCTTAAAAAGTGGCCAGAAAACAATATTTCAACGTATGTATCTTAATCTTAATCCTGAGTCTTGTAGTGAGACACAATTTATATTTATTTTTGGGTTTCATCATCTTCTCGTGGACCATCAAATAGAAATCACATAATCTTGAGCGCCTTTAAGATCAGGTCCAAAGCAAAGACCTTTTTCCATCTATATTTGAATACTATCCTGTTTCTTTCTCACCGATTAACCATCATTGAAAGCTGGCCCCCAGATACTAGGGGAAATTCGAATAAAAATTCGGGGGGTCGCTTGAAACGGCCTTACGTCCGGAGTTCTTTGCTAAAGTTTGCAAGTCTCTTTTGGGGTCTTATGTCCTAGTTTTCTGGGCGTATAGCGTATTATTCCGTTTATTTTGATTGTGACTATACCAGGAACCTTTTGGGAACCGAAGTGTTGGCTTCAGATCGTGCTAAAACTTGACGGACCAGTAGCGGTACAACAGTGCACTTTGACCCCAGAGTCTACTCTGACCATACAAACACCCTTCGAAGCCTGCATGTGAACCACCATAAGCAATACTGCGGAGAAGAGCGAGAGTGTTTGCCTTGATCACCTGGCCTTTCCTTTGCATTACAGTCACTTCCCAGATTATTCACAATTTTTGTGCGTAAACCCATTTGTCAACGTAATGTAAACGCTGAACTTCGCGGCTATAATCCTCTTAGCGGTTCGTCGTCATTCCTTTTTTCCTTATGTTAATGTATACAAATATTGCGATTCGAAACAACTCTGATGCGCATGCAAATGGACAAACTAATAAATCAGCATTTAAGTCTTTGATTTTTGGATCTTCTTTTTGGAGTCTCCAAGGCTGAGTAACAATACTTGAGTTCATTTGTTGCGATGACATATGACATGTAGCGAGCAGCACACGTCAACACAAAAATTAACGATAATGGTAATAAAGGCCCGCGATTTAGCGCTTACTTTTGGGAAGACCCTAGGCCACCAGATTAAGCCTATGAATGTGGTTAACAGATGGTTCTGATGAAGAAATTCAAAGATGAACAGGCTGATGAACAAATTAAGTGAATAGAGCAAATGTTCTGGGCTAAGTAGACAAATTAATGGTGTTCAGTGGACAACAGGCCAAATGTGTAAAAACGACCCTTGGGTTCCCAAAAAGTCCGACTACCCGAGGCCGCATCTTTTCAAGTTTACCTCCACTAAGGCTGCCCATTTTGAGCTGATAGATTCGCTGTTTTCTGTTCTTATAGCACTTTCTTCGCTCTATCTTACTGTAGTCTATCATTATCCATACATGAAGACATCAGAGAAAACCACTTAGAATAAGGTGAAGAGGTCGAAAATTGGACCAAAAACATTTTTCGATTTTAAACCCCGCGCATTCTATGAACGAGGTATCCGGATGTTGGCCATGAAGCGGACTGAAGTTGTGCATAAGAATGGTGAATACCTTGAGTGAAATGTTTGAAGCTATGGATAGTAAACAATCGTTACAAAAGTGGCCAACCAAATAGATAGCCGAACCCGCTACATAAAGATGAGTTTATGGGTTTATTTCCGCTTTTTTTTAATTCTTGTGTACCCGCAAAAGCGTACACCCGCTTTGCTCTTTATATCGCGACACGAGGCTAAGTGTATTTTTGGAGGACTTCGTTTGCATCGGAGAGGTTAACAGATCACGTCCAAAAAGTACCATCATGCAGGTACCCTAAAGAACAAAGGTATTTCACGGGTAGAAATCGCCGAGAAACTGGAAATCTCGGAGGGGTTCTTTTAGCAAAAATGAATTTGATAGTCAATTGGGAATTTTTGATGAGGTTTTATCCAGTCGCTCCATAGAATTTGAGAATGAATGTACGTGTATTATAGGCGACCTTCAATTCTGCAAGGTGCGTTTTAATCAATCCTTTTTTGAATATAGGGGTGCAAGTAAAATGCGTTCTTCTGTCGTTATTTTGAGTATGACTCGCTTTTTCACATTTGGACATTGCGATACGACAG
The DNA here is from genome assembly GCA_030435675.1 of Steinernema hermaphroditum. Taxonomy (NCBI): domain Eukaryota; kingdom Metazoa; phylum Nematoda; class Chromadorea; order Rhabditida; family Steinernematidae; genus Steinernema; species Steinernema hermaphroditum. Next base: position 2,251,156 of record CM059623.1, read on the forward strand.
TTCCGGCACAGCTTGTTTTAACATTTTTGGTCCTCGTTATAACTTTGGAGAACAGTATTTGGCGGTCGAATGAACCTATAGATTCACTTTTCTTGGATTAGTGCATCGAAGTCAGCAAACAAGCAGTGAGTTATCGTCTTTGAGTTTTGAGTTAAAATTTTGAGTTTATGAGTTTATTTCCACGTTTTTTTTTTAGATTTTTGTATCAAAGGCTTACGCCCGCTTTGCTCTTTATGTCGGACACGAGGCCATGTCCTTTCTTTTCTCTGTATGGCCCTGTGTTTCGCTTAGGAAACGCCAAAAGCGTGACACTAGAAAAAGTTAGGCCTTTTGTCATACTTTGCCGATTCTATCAAATGTGCCACATTCATGTAGTCATTTTTGTATATGTTTTTTTTAACATGGTTAGCTTTTCATTGCCGCTAGTCTGTCAAATATTCGTAAAATAAGGCCATTATTGCGTTTAACGTCCGTGTCCAAAACTTGAATGAGTGGCGCGGGGAAGTGGGGTGGCTTCGGTGAAAAGCTTCTTGGTGAGGTGGATGGAACTACAGTTCGCTGGTGTTCCAGATCCAGACGTGGCCGGGATAATCGTACGCTGTTTGCGTTTTTATAACGTTCCTTTCGCCCTTCTTTATCATATTTCTTCTTTATCGTAAAATGGAAGCGGCTTCATATTGCGTTTCACGTCTGTAACTAAAGGAGCTGTGATCGCCAAGTTTTTAGAAATTTATTTACGATTTTCATAATGCATGAGGTATGTGCAAAGTTGTGTGTGGGCAAGGTCCTTTACGAAAAGCGCTTCTGTCTTGACGACGTCGAAGATGAGGTCGGTGGAGAGATGGACGAAGTCTTTCGGTAGATCTTCAGAGTACATCCTGTCGAATTTTTCAAATGACTTTTTTGCAAAAGCGATTTCAATTGCGATTTGCTAGTAAAGGTACTTCTTGGAGTTGGCCAAATTACTCGATAGAATCTCGAAATATTTTTGCTTTCTTACCATACGTCCTTTTGCTCCTTTTTTCAAATCCATCACGATTTGCAATCGTCACCAATAAGTAGCGCCAAAGCGCAAATATCGATTCCGCAATTATGGCTTCCTTCGGCCAGAATCAATATAATGCGATTTTATTTATTTACACAGCTTTCGTTTACTCAGCTGCTGGTGGCCCACGGCTGTCATGTACCGGCTTTCCGCGATCTTGTTTCGATAGATGGCCTGTTTTCTAATATTGTCTTTGTTTCATCACGCTACAGTTGATATGGATTATTTCTACAGTGAATCAATTGGTACCCTTGTAGAGCATATACGACATTTCAAATAGACATCGTTTACACGTCGTTGATACAGTGACGTTAAAGGCTCAGACTAGGCCTCAGACAACTCCGCAGAGTCCTGAATCTTCTAGATAGAGGGTAGCCCGAAAGGGCATCTAGACAGAAGTCTAGAAAGCCATTCTGAAATTCAGACCTTTCCTTTTTAGACCTTCAGACCTCTCAGACCGGTTTCTTTCATTTTTCACTTCTCTTTTCCGACCGGTATCACCTCTGTGTGCTCATAGAAATGAAATTCCACAATGCAGTCGAGATGCTCCGAACTTTGTTTGATTTCAGTCTCTTTCTGTCGTATCTTCTATTGTGTTAAAAACCGCTGCCCTTCTAGAGTCATATTATATATTTTTGGATAGCGTAAGTGATTTTCAGCTCAATTTGGCAAACTTGTCAAAGTGCAAAGTGCCAAATGCAGCTGAGGGCCTTGACGTTAAGAAAATGCCTACCACGCAGTGTAGATGAAGGCTATTCTTATCAGGACGCAATAGTTTACTATTTTTGTTGGCCTTTATTCGAAAAATTTATTTCGACGGAAGCCGAATAATCCCAAATATTAAGTGAGGCATCCCCCCTAGCACGTGGTTCACTACCAGTCTATTGGCACGTCTATTCGACGGTTCACGAGTTAGCAGTACAGTAGGGCGACGTCTTACAAACAGGAAAGGTACTCATGCCTTTTTGGTTGGGAATTCAACAAGCACTATGTACTCTGTGCATGTGTTTTGTGCCTTACTTTCAGTTAGATATCCCTTACATATAAACGGAGGACCGATGGGCCCGTTGGTTTGTGTGTGTGTTTTTCCGTGAGCATGGAGGAAACACCCAAACACAATAGGAACCCCGAACCCGAGACATACTGCTTACAAAAAGGAGCAAGTTCGCAATGAGCCACACACACACTCTACTGCCACTATACTTCTGGGCATAGCGTTTCTGTATAGTTTTTGAGTGATTTTTAGCCTTTTTCTGAGCGCCAACCATCCGAAAGGCCTGGCGGCCGTTAAAGTTTTATGTTTGCCAATTTCAGCCATTTGCATCAGCATGCCGCAGGGATACTTAACTTTTAGTACCTGGAGGGTGCGTTTATCATTATAATTTTAATACGTTATCGCGCTCCCTTTCGCCGATGACTGTAGTTGTGAATCGACATCATTTTTTACAGCCTCCGCACTTTAGCCCTCCTCTCAATGCCCATCGATCTGTCAGCCATCCGGCAGGAGTCCGATCGACTCCACGAAACGTCCATAAATTATAGTTAAGCACGCGTTGAAACTGCACTTCGCGACGGCGTCTTGGTCGCCACCGGCACCGCCGTTCGACAAACAATCAAACGTCGGTGACTCATGCGACGGCAAACACCGTCAGCCTGACTGTCATCACGTTCCTTTAATTGCCTTCTTGACTGATTTCTGTAGGCAATGCAAATGGAATCGTGGACGAAAGCGCATCGATTCCATTTTCGGGAGGTAAATATTGAGTTTTAAGTGTTTGTTTGCTTTGTGTTTTGATCGGTGGGCCAGAGGTCAAGTGCACCCCGATCGTGCTCTTTTTCACGCTATGCATATTCAGCTCATGTACGTCAGCTCACCACCGTCCTCCTGTGGGTCTATTCTGGAGGTGCTACTCCGTAAGTTGCCATTGTTCCGTAATCCAATTTTAAACATTTTCGTAGGTATCCCTTCACTACATGATCCTTTGTTGCACTTTTCTTATTTTTGAGAGATGGTCAAAGACACTCCTATTTGAGTCATAATTTTTGGTTGTGAGATTCATCTGAATCACTGAGAGCAAGTTCATCCATTCCGTACAAATTTTTGCGAGGCTCATCCTCGATCTTGCAGCGTTATATAAGAGAAGTGTTCAATTTATAAAAGCTTCGTTGTATTCATTTTATATGCGTCCGTTTTAACTTTTGCGAGCTCACATTCATGTGGATCTTGTTGAATAAGAGCAATGCTAGCTTAGAGACTATGAAATGACAGGAAATTTTTGTCTTCTTTTTCATCGGAGATAATTTCCGTATTTTTGTTAACAGCTAAATTCTCCCTTTAACAGATACCGTTACGCAGCGGGTGAGCAAAAACAGTAAGCAAATGGTAAGGGCGAATACGAACTAAAAGCCGCACACGAAAGGCCTCACGGCTTCTTAACAATTTAAGGCATGGCGGCTATGAACCGGTCGCTTTTGAACTGTCTGTTTTTCCTGCGAAAGCGTTTTTAACCCCTGGCTCTTGGTGACGACGATATCGGGCAGTTAACGATTTTCTTTCCGTATGCTTCAAATGAAATAATGAGGATTAACAACAAAAGCAAGACTGGAAGCAGCAACAATTTTTGCGGATTAAATTTCAAACCTATTGCTTATTTGATCTAATGAGGTGATCCTCTTGTTGGTGATCCAAATTTTTGCATTTTCTGAACGACGACCCGACAGATCTCTTAAAAGGGGTTCCCTGCAAGATAATCTTTATTTCACTATTCTGCTAGATGACGTGATTACTTTTGCCGATAGACCAATATGCCCTTTTGTTTTGTGTTTCCATGTTTTTTCTTCGTCTTCTTTGCCCTCTTATTTGACGAATTCTGTTCCAGATAGGCAAACCGTGTGTCGCTTATCACTTCGCAGTCGACTTGGCTACCAGCTTTTTATGTACACTTTTATTTGAGCTCTGTCTTTCTGCAAATTCTTCTTAGACGACACGACAGTTCAATGTAGTCCAATTTTTTTTTGAATTTCATGAGATCCTTCAGTATGCGCCAAATGATCGGTATTTTTGAAGTTTCTTCGCTCGTTTTGAAGTTTCGTAGCGATACACCATTATTTAGATATTATGCTCTTTTCTTTATATTGTTTTCTAAGAAGCGAACTGATGCGAAGAATGAATTCGGGCTCGATTCACTCGACGCATACTTAAATTGCCTTCCGACCTGACCCATGGGTCCAGGTTCCCCTGAGATTCCTGGCCGTACAAAAGGTCCTTTGACTATGCCGATTCCTTCGATACCCGGGTGGTGCGGGGGCCCAATTGAATCAGAGCTTTCAACCACTTTCGTGGTTTTGTGCTTTGATTTTGATTTTGATTTTGTTTTTTTTTATTTTTCACAGTGCGTGAATCTTTGTTACTACTGTATCGCTACTTGCTACTTATTCATATCCTATCTCCTGTTGAATGCGTTAAAATACGATTTTTCAAAGTATGCATATGGACGAATGAGGAAATTAGTTGTAACGAAGAAGGAGGCCATGTTCGCTGATTCTTTGCATTCTCTATTCTCTGTTCATCACTACCGCTACAGCTGTGGTAATGAACAGAGCCGAGAACGACCACTCACTCAACTCAGTCGGCTCAGACAGCTTCTGAACGAGCGAGTGGACGACCCGACCGATCGCTGAGGAGACTATTGGGGACAGTTCCATCGCCATCGCCACAAATAAATAGCTTCATGGTTCTAAGATAGCTTCATGGTTCTAAATGATATCAGACGATTTTTGTTCGTTGTTGGAACCACAGGACAGCTGGATAACGAATTTTTGCTAGTGATCCGGGCATAAGAAAGAAGACGACCCTTACTGCTTCCTGTGTTGCACCCTAAAAACGATGACGTCCGTTTCATATCTCTGTTTGCAATGGTCCATCTGTTTAATGTAAGGCGATGATTCACTGTTGTGCTATCGTCATTTTTTATGTTGATGACTTACAGTGTAAACAAATGATACTTAAAGACACACCAAACTGGGTTAATCGGATGTTTCGGAGTTATAATCGATACATGTCGCCTTTCCGTGCAGAACGGTTTTGATACTTTGCCCAAATAAGCGATATTTAGTGAATTTTTTATGCGGTTTTCCTATTACTTGCAATATAGGATTTGCTGACGCGTCTATGAAGAATTGGAGTAGAAGAAGCTTTAGAAGTCAGTCTGTTCTACTGAATTTTCTTCACGGATATGCTCTGGCTATGACGCTTGACGACCTACGCTACAGATTGCTTTCCGGCTTAAGCTGTAAGCTAAGCTAAACTTGGATACCAGGCTCATTGCAAAGGAATATATTTTTTTTGCACAATTTTAAGAGACGTTCTTTGGGAGACGTTCTCTACACAACATGTGACGGCAAATCGATATTCGCTAAAAACGCGAAAGCTCTATTAATGGCGCTTAGATCTACACCAAAGATTTGATTAAATTTTTGGAGATTTGACTGAGGTATAGTATATCGCTATAGCTTAGCACATGTTGACGGTATAGCTTAGAACAACATAAAACAACATCACGCTTCCTTTCACCCGAACAATACATTTAACCTGTAGCGTCCAATGGTCGAGCAAGAGCAAGTCCATTGATGTTTACAGCCTGTCGGAAAGGGTAGATCATTCGGACCAGCCTGTCACATCGATTAACCTGACTACCTGTTCAAAATCACACTGTTCTATAGCCATCTTTTGTATTAAAACGCCCATTTAGCGCATTTTTATAGTTTTGTGGGGGGCAGCTAAAGCTCGATTCAAGCAGTGCGTTGCATATCGAACGGTTCTGACGACTTTTGACGACCTGTTTTTTGTGATAATTCCATGACTGTATATTACATTAATTTTTGAGATTTTCTGTCTTATTCATATCGCTCTATCGCTCCTCTCCTCTCGCTTTATATATACTATAGGCACGTTAGATTTTACACGATTTATACTCACGGATCAACCGCTTACGTCGTGGTCGAGCAAGAGCAAGTCCGTGCAGGACGTCTTAAAATGAACAAGAAAGATAAAAATCGCACTGTAGTCGCTGATTTTCTTCAGGTTTCGGTGAGCTGATGAATCCGAAGAGAATGCAGCGTTCCCATTAGTTTGCGCGGGGTTCCTTTATATACCACACGCGTTAGAGTCGGACTAAATAAAGTGGTATTTTTGTTACTGCCATTTGATGGTGTAAATAATGGCATGTTGATGTTCGATGGGGAAGGGGTATTGATTTTTGTGATCTTCATGATTAGTCATATCCTTTCGCCCAACGCTTGTTATCAAAAAGCATGATATGTCGTTATTTTTGCATGCTATGCGTTTAAACCTCGTTATCTTCAAGATAGAGGTCATAATAGTTTGAACACCATCCGATCGACTTCTTGATTTTGATCTCAAAAGTGCAGTTTTAAAACTGACTACATACGATACTTTGTAAATTCTTTCGGGTATCATAATTTGTGGCTCATCAATAATGCGGTTGCGTTTGATTCCTGGTTGTGGATGGTTCCAGTTCCTTTCTATGATAGCCTAAAGACGATAAAGTAGCTTATTTTTGAGATTCTTGGCGTTGTTTGGAACAACCAGATGTACTTTTCCCAATAGTCGCTGTACCCTTTCGTTAAAAAGAGTACACCCAAATGAGGGCGAAAGTCGCCTTGTTAAGAGTTCATCGTGTGATTATTGCGATTATTTTTGTATCGACTCCTTCCATTCACGTCATCTTGATATAGCACTGATATAATACCACACACATCGGCTCCACTAGTCTGAACACCATCCGATCGATCTGTACCTGATTTTTGATTAAAAATGCCGTATTGAACAGATCAGATATTTGTAACTTCTCTCAGGCGTCATTATTTTTGACAAAAAGCAATCTTTTGTACGGCTATGTATGTATAGTTGTCTTGTATGATTACTAAAAACAGACATATTTTTGAGGTTTTTGGTAATTTCCTTCCCACTACGTCATCTTGAAGTTAGAGCAGTGATAGAAGACCGCACGCATCGGCTCCATTAGTCTCATTTTTGGTACCAGTCTTTTGTAGGATAAGGCTGCGTATGATTCTTGGCTGTATATGGTTCCAGTTGTGTGTGATTGCTAAAGACAGTATACAGTAGCTTATTTTTGTTACTGTGCCACGCATCCAGTCTGTTGAACAACCAGATGTACTTTTTTAATGGCCACAGTACACCCTTTCTTCTAAAAGAGTACACCCAAATGAGAACGGAAGTTGCCTTGTTAAGAGTTTATCGTAGCTTAAATGTACTTTCTTCGTTAAGCTACTCGCAGTCATCCTCGGAACACGACCACGGAAGTACTAAGTTAATTATTTAAGCTTTTCAACTCTGTTTTCTTTGGAACTCATTGTCCAACGTCACTTCTGGCATGCTTCACTTCATCGGTATTCCCAAAGGCGGCTCAGCCCAAGCGTTAGTTAGCGCGATCATCAGGAGTGTTTTTATAGGTACAGGTTTATGTTGACGTCAGATGGTTTTAAACGGAGCGCTTAAGAAGGGGTAATCCGCTATTCTGAATGGGAATATAAATGTGTCGCCTGCCTCTAGCTGGTTTGCTTTACTTGGCACTCGGATATTCATTTTTGGATCCGTGTGTGATTAGTTACCTTAGTAGGTATTGGCTTCTCTTTGATAACGATTAAGGCTGTGCGAAGATAGAATTCACAATTCTCAGCATGGCTGTTGCGCCCAGAGGCGGAAGCTTATTTGAAATGTGTAAAGCTCTTATCAAGGAGGGTTCCCAATGGGATTCCTTTATAAGAGCCTTACACATTTCTTTTTTTCTGATAACTTCCCAAGTGCCACACGCCGATCGGAAACGTGTTAGAACAGATAGAGACTGAGCGAATGGCCTCATGTAAAATAGCCTCTCTCAATGAGTTTTCAGTACCTAAAACAGGGATTGAGCTCTACAAAAAATCATGGAAGTTTAGGTCATTGAATTCGACCTAGGTGACAATGTCTCTTCAGTTGAATGGTTATATTTTCGGGGGGTCGCCAGGCTCGAACTTCCGACCTCCAAGGGACCAAACGATTTTCCCATCTCTTTTTGACTACTAATACATCTTTTTGTGCTCGATGTATTTTTGGACACTCTAAATGTCGTGCTGTATAACACAACCTCTTAAACGTCATACGTTCTAAGCTTAACACAGTTAACAAATGGTGAAATGGTCAAACATATTCGTCACATGCTGCAATACCCAAATTCCATGATTTGTGTAAATTCTTCGTCTTTTCGGGAGGGAATCGAGATCAGGCGAGTTTATGACACTTGAACAACAACCACTTCGAGTGCCTCGTGTCGCTACTCGGTGTGCCACCAACAGATCTCTGGTGTGGCCCAGCGATATGTTGTCAAAATGCGAGCGCTATTTATGGCAATTTTCTCGAAGTGCGCCGCAGGACAATAGGTGGGCAATTCACTGGAATACGATTGCTGTTTTCAATGGGAGCGTTTATACGGGCTGAGGGTGTATAACGCGGGCGTTATTTCCCGATGGACTACTCGAATTTGATCAGTGATCAGATTGTCTGTTCGGATACATTTTTGAGTGTGGATTTTGAAAGGAACTAACATTTTCGAACATAGGTTCTCGTAGCAATTTCTGCCCTACGAATTCAATTGAGAAAAGGTCAAAGACACTTGATCACTTTACCGCTGAAGAGAACATCTCAATCTGTTTGGACTACGAAGTGCGTTCTTTTCGCCCCTTTCCGAAAACAAGATCGCTATTTACGGCAATTTTCCCGCGACACTGTCGTTCGCTGGCCGATTCGAGGTTATAAAATGGCGTATGTTGTGCTGTCCGCCTTTAACCATCCTGTTTGAATGTGCGTCTAAGGTTTTTGATCATTCACAACTGCACGAATTGTACGTGCTGTTTTCAAGTATCCACCATTGTGAAGGTTTTGAGTTAGGTGACGCTCCCTGACATATACTAAGTGGTCGATTTTTGTAACATATATTTCGAATCTTTGATATTTTATAGATATCGTTTGAACGTCATTGCTTCACTTTCTTAAATAAGTCAAATTTTTGCGAGATCGGAAGGTGGAGAGATCATTTATGACAACAAAACCCTATGCTTCTTACGTCTTACGTTTTTTCACTCTCGTTGCTTGGCATGTCAAAGGGTTATAATTTTTGTCGCTTGAATTCGTGATGAATCAATAAGCGAAATTGGCGCTCTTGCTTGAATTACGATTGTAGATGAATAATATGTATCTGTGTATAGTATTATGATGCCAGTTTATCTGTTTTTCGATTAAAATTAATTTGGTAAATTGGAGACATTACTGCTTGTATGACACTAACTCTGGAGCGGAGCGATTACATACAGGGTGTTCAGAAAGTTCTTCAACGCATCGAAATGTTGGATTTCAACAATTTTATGCACATCTCTGGGAATTTTAAACGATGTATTCATATTTGCCAGTCCTTTTTACCCCTTATTCACTGTTTTTTTGAGACTTTTATTCTGTTTTATTTGAAAAAACTTGGACTCCGAAAAACCGCGTTTTGGCATCGTGCTAGACAGTCAGACCTCAACATCTACAAGGACCTAAGTGCCTCGATATGCCGTCAAACGAGTGCGGGATCGATTCCAGGAGACTCGTGGGATCAAGAACCATCCCCAAAACGGAAAACCGAAGACCACAAGAAATCCGGCGGTCCGAAAAACTGGTCCAACAAAAAATCTAGCGGAATCCTGAGCGTTCGCTGAGGAAGTTAGTGAAAGTCCACAGAATCAACCGAGAATCGATGAATTACGCAACCTTGTACATTTTGGGGAACATGGCCTGGCAAAGACGCCACGCCACCATAGACTCCCTTAAGAAAACACTGGAGCCAGGCTAGAAATTAGTCTGGAAACCCATGTGCCTCGGCCTAATTGTCAAGGAACGTTTTCAAGCCTGCATCGATGCTGGCGCTGGGCACTTCGGATGATATCCACGCTATATGTGTGTAGTTTTGCGCGCTGAATAACGTAGTGTAGTTTGTTATCCGATAAAACTGCGTTTTGTTCCAAAAATCATGGCATTTTTGTGTTGCAGAACTTTCTGAACACCCTGTAAGGTGAAGTTCTGAGCAGCCACATCAAAGCACGGCTAACATCAGAGGGGTTCTCATCGGTTTGGCTTAGGCACTTTTTGACTAAATGGGTTGACAATGAACAACTTGGATCTTCGCTTTGGCACTAAGGTATTCATGATTGGTTTTACGTTTTATCATTGTCGTTGCTTGACGATTTTTCACAATTTAAAGAGTCACAATTTTTGTCGTCCGGAAATAGCTGGTGAATCACTAAGCTAATCATTCTACAAAGTCGCTCCATAATTTTATGCGTTTATATAGTGCTTGTTCCTGTGTGGTCAAACCATAAACGCCTTTTGGTGATTTTTGTTCGGAATCGAACTGTGCACATATCTATGATAAAGAATCTCGTTCAATTATATGTTGAATTGAAGGTTTTTGCTATAGCTTGCTCAAAGCGGTAGGTTTGAAACAAAATGAGTTTATCTTCGTTCTTCGAGTTTACCTTTGCTGCTTTATTATTTCAATATATACATTCGACATATACACTATTAATTAACGTTTCGTTTTGTCGTCCTTGGCTGTCAAAGAGTTATAATTTTTGTTTTGTTTGGTAGTAAGCGCTGGATCACTTAATTTACAAAACACTATTCTAAAAAGTGGCTTCACTGGATTACATTTGAATAAAAGGGATTCTATGGGCACCATCTTCTATCATAAAGTGTATTGAGGCTTCTGAAAACTTACAAGCATCGGCAATGTTTTTGAGAACTTACTTCATGATTACTGGTGGAAAATATTGTTTAATTAAACATTTTTGTGCAGCTTCTTAGATATAGGGATCTGCATGATATAGCAATGATTGGATTTGTCTTCGCTAAGCTAAGACATGTCACTGGGCTCATGGAACATATCTGAGACTAAGCATTTTTGTTGCAAAAACGCCTATGTTTCTTATGGTCTTTTCTCTTTGTAGAATTCGGTAGGAAAGCTGATTATTTTGGACTGTAGATTCCTGCTCAAAGCATTATAGTATCCAAGCACATACTGCAACCACTATTTTTGGCATGGCTTTCACAACCAAGCTAGACATCAACTCTGATAACTTCACTATACATTTTTGGTTCTCTCAGCGAATTTCAGGAACCTTCCTGTTCTCTTATTCGTTGTTTTTCATCTGCGTGTTCGACAAATAACGAATGTTTTTGAGACGCAACTAATTAAATATCATAAATACGAAATGTATAATGTATGAATGTTGTATTCAGACGATTAGTTATGTAGTAGGAAAAACACCATTGTCTCTAAGATCAGCATCAATGTGTAGAAGTCTGAACAGTCAAAACATCTTACTAAGCCATTCTTTTGAGAGGAGAAATTGCAGGCGGAACTAAAACCGATGTAAACAGTCTTTTATGTCGATCTTTGAGGCACACTCATCCGATTAGTGATCTTTATTGTATGCGGGCTTAAGTGACGATCATCCCTGTGTTCGTGAGCAGTTCAGTGCGCGATCGGAATTCGGCGTTTCCCGTGAATCACTGTCGTCGGATGCTTTTCGAAATGCTGTCGCATTTGTAGGCGTTTAGTGGTGTCCAAGCGTAGATTTTAACCAAATCTTCACGATTGCTCACATTTCTGCGGGACTTCGCGGGGCGGGGCGGGTGGTTCGTCGATAGTGGCGGGCTTCCTGTCTAGACTTCTTGTTTCACATCACATTTTTCATAAGCGAACGAAGTATTTCTGAAAAATTTTTGAATAACAGTTTCTTTATCTTTGAAGAGTACAAATTGGTATACAAAAAGATTACGGTCTCTTTCTACTGACTTTATATCGACTAGCTCGCTTTTGTTCGGTAATACAATTCATGTACTGTATGAATCACTTCTGAATCGGTTTGCAGAGATATTTCACTCAACTTTTTGGGAATGGCAGAAACCGTCAATGTAGTCAATCGAATATTGATGCATTGGTCTGCTATACATCATTTGTTCAGTTTTCGTTAGGGTAATCATCATAGAAAATCTGGATCATCTTAGGACGTTTTTTATGCCTCTGGTCAAAGCCATTCGTGGCTCATAACGTGACCCAAAAAAGCAGATGTTTGGATTCAACACAAGCAAGCTTTTGCTAGCAGGCATCTTGTTCGTTTTCCTACTATTTGAACAATCATTTGTCTCCAGTACTGACTCAAAGATCTTCCATTAGAACCCAGCTTGGTCAACATGAATCACTGATGAACCATTTAGCACAGATATATAGTTCAGATTTAGCATAAATTTTTGGCATCCATCAACGAAATGAATTGAATATTGCTGAATTGATCTGCTATACATCATATGTTCAGTACGCGTTAGGTTAGAAATCGCCACAGAAGACAACGATCATTTTACGACGTTTTCTGTACCTCTAGACAAAGCCAATCCACTCGTGACCAAAAAAAGCAGATTTACGGATTCAACCCGAAACTACCTAGCCTCTTGTTTGTTTTTCTATGGTTTAAGAATCATCTGTCACCAGTACTTACTCAAATATCTTCCAGTAGAATCAAAGAGAGAGAGAGTCAAAATTATCGACACATATTGACTTGATGTTGTTGACTGTTCAGTCGTGTTCACTGAATTCTTGTTTGGAAAGTTCAATTCCATAAATTTATGTGAAATGGACTTGTTATGGGATGCACTTTTCATAATGGATTTTCGGAACGTTAAATGGTATGGGTACTCCGAGCACTAAAGCACATCCTCGAAGTACAAGTGTGGTGATATAATGGAAATATTGGATCGTTTTTCAGTTGGGATTTTTATTTTTGAGAGCTTCATACTTATGACATTCAAAGCTCATAATTAGGCCTTAAAATTAAGAATATAATTTTCTACTCTTTGGTTAGCGGGTGACACTATTCAAGGGTTACACAAAGCAACAAGAAAGAATGTTTCACATATGGCTTTACTGGCATAGGCCAAATTGTCTCCCAATTTAATCACTCTTATGTTCGCGAATCAAAGACGTCTTCAAGTCCTTCAGATTAAAAGAAAACGGTGGTGACTACTTAGACGTGTTGATTTTTGATCTAGTTAATGCGTTTTTATAATTCGCACAGAAGAATACAACAGTAGTGACCAAGAGTGATTGGGATTTGTTTCATTGGTTTCAGCATAACATCCTTTATTGCGTAAGTCCAATTGAAGGCAAGGTTGATTCTTTGAAAATGGCTTGTTTCCAAATCCCATCCCAGTAGACAAAGTCCAACGCCGCCCTTACTCCTCATCACACACACAATTATAAAGGATAGCCCAAAACAGGGCATTTAGACAAAGTCTGAAATGTCAATGCCATGAGCAGGTAAGACCGGTCGGCAAGCGAAAAACTTAAGAAACCAACCGGTCTCATCGTTCTCAAATGCTGAGCGGCATTCTAGACTTCTTTCTAGACGTCTAGAACTCTACTCATTCTAGACTTCTTTCTAGACGTCTAGATACCATTTTATGTAGGGCAACAGAAGCAATTCGAACACACTTCGAGTACTAACGGCTCTATATTGTATATTTATCTAGCAAGGCTCCCGGAACGAAAAATTGGGTCGGGAACTCTACTCTTCTGTGAGCTTGTAACGAAAGTCACTGTTTTTTTTGCCTATTTCTTCTTTCACTTCATGAACAGACAGTTGTTCAGCAGACTCTGTCGCGTGGGATGAGCCTTGATTCGATCGTCTTCGTACTTTTTCCATCGACTTATTAGTTTATGCGTGGATCACCCTGTGGTCTGAAACCTTTCCAACTCATGAATCTCAAGCTAAGTATTTAGCAAACCAATGGTTCTTTTGATAATTCGATGAACAAAGCATGAAGGCATTTGAGCCAGGGATCCGTCAAAGTCCCCTGAACAATAAAATTAGGCAAAATCGCACGAGAAAGTCATTGTAGGGTCAAAAGCGCTCCAAATTTTTGTTGCGGATGACTAGACGCGTTAACTTCATATGATCCCATTGCTACACTTTAGCATAATTCATTTCTACTACTTTGCGTAAACACTATTATTTATGGGATCCCATTTATGCTATACTCTCTACGCCTATAGCCCTTTTTATATGGTCCCCGTTGAAATTTTCTCCCCACACAACCACTCTCCTTCTCAAAATTGGACACACAATACTGGCCCCTATCCTCTCAAACGAGTGTCCTTGAATTGTCAGACGAAAGCACACACGGATGGCCGCCCGCCCAAACAGCCCACGGATCGGAATCCACCGCCGTCAGCGCCAAAAACAAACTTAATCCGCGTAGTTCATTTTTCGTCTCAGTGCCCTTGCCTCCGGGCTGACGTCGGGAAGAACAGCTGCTGGAGACATTACACCGCGACAAACACGCGCGTCAATTAACCCCCTCGTTCCTCCTCAAAACTTCAATGTTTACTACCGCACGTGTCCGTTCCACGCAGCGGCCCTGCGGTCCGTCCGATCGGATGACGAAAACATTCTCGCAACGTCACCGTGACACATAACGCCTTCTTGTAGGAGGGCCAACGGCGTCGCCGGGCGTCCCGGAATGTTTCCTTTGTTTTTCTTTATTCCGCTCCCCACCACTTCGTCGCCACCACCGCCACTGTTTTGCTCATTTCGCCTTCGTTTCAGCCGGATATCGACGGGTAGACTCGACGTCTTCTTCTGCCTCCAACGACGACGAAGAGATGGGGATCGAGTCCCAGGCAGAGGTGCACAAACTCATCGTTGTTGTGCTCTTCCTCGCCTGTGCCGGAATCTCTAATTGGGCCGCCCTCGCCTACATCCATGACTTCGTGGGGAGGTAAGTCGTTTTACGTAGAAGCGTTTGGAGTGTACTGAAGATATCTTTGTCTTTTGGGCATTAGTGGGTGTAATATGCAGGTCTATTTGACTGGGACTAGGTTTTGTGAAACAGTGCGGTTCAGAAAAGGGAAACATGATGCAAGAATTCCAATGTTCTTCCCACTGGTATACAGGTCTAGTGAACTTCTTAAAGGGCTTCTCCGCCGTAACAATTTTTGAGCAGAAAGGCCTGACCAATTGTGTATAACCTACCTCCCGCTGTTTAATCTCTCGGGATCTGATGGGCATACTGTAGAAGACGCATTTGATTTTTAGTACGTCAACGTGGTACATTGCTGTGTCCACAAAACAATCATCTTTACCGGGATGTAGGTCGTGGCATTGAAAACAAGATACGGCATAATAATACCATCCAGATACGCAGACTTTAAAAAGGATTGATATATTTTTGGTCACTTTCCTTTACCACTCTACAAAGCGAAAATGAGGAGAAAGGCTGACTCAACTGCTCAAGACTTTGTATATTTTGAAATTGACCTTGTGAAAATTGAAATTTTTAAATTTGAAGTGACCACAACCATGTCTGTATCTACAGCTCTCACCTTACATCTCCTTTATTTGTGATGCAGATCTCGCCTAGCTGGTCCTCATAACCGCGTTGCCCTGTTCTATGGACAAGCGTATCAATGAGAAATATCGAAATTTTTGTCGTGACATAAACGGAAATACGGTAACGGTACCCTTTTAGTAGCGGCTTTTGTTAACGATTAAATTACGCCAGATGAGTCAATTTTTGAACGGGTAACATCAAAACTTACATAGGATTTACACATTTCATGGTTCACAAGTCAAAAGAGCTTAATGAAATATTAACATTTTTGTGGTGTCTGTCTAGACTGTCTCAAAAGAGTGACTCTGAGTCTGCCCTCGACAACAGGCGATACAACATACGAAGAAGGACCCATTTTCCCCCCAAAAAAAAAAAGATTTTTGCGGACCAGCTATAGATTTCATATTTGCTTCTGTATGAGATATGCATGTTTTACTCATTGCAGCTTTTATGCCACCAGGAGACAGCATGTTGTAATGAAGGGGTACTCAGGTTACTTTAAAAAACACATTTTTGGAGTCCAGGGAAGCTAAACACGTTTCAACTATATTGCTTTCTTAGATTGTTTATCACTATTTTTGATGCCCAGAGCTCCCCATGTTTAGAACCGATCTTCCACGAACAGATACTATCCCTTTGTGCTCACTAATTTTCGATATAGTCTTTGAACCAATCCCCCACTCACCAGGCGTCTGTCACTTTGTGCGACTGAATAGCGGCGGAAAGAAAACAATTAGCTCAATGAAAGGCCGATGCATAAATTTTCGGACGCTGTCGGCGAAGAGCTTTTGTTTCTTTTCGGAAAAAAGAAGGAAGTTATGTTATTTGTGTGCGATGAGGAAGTAGCTGGAAGGAATTCGGACTATGGAAACTTTTTAGGTGTATAGGTTAAGGTTTTTTAAGTGCTCGTCATGAAGGAACAGTCGGTCTTGGCGTTTTACAAATTATGCATTGGTCTGTTCAGTGAAGGGACTGATCTATGATTTTCGTGCCTTGAACATGCAACATCCTTGAACATTTGTGCCTTGAACAGTTTTCGTGCCTTGAACTTGAAATTTAGTGCGTTGAGAACGCATAAGAGCTATATAATTTGAAATCGAAAAAAATCGTTGATTAGCAAATTTTTGGACATACGGATCAGTGAATATGCAGTTGTATCAGTGCCATCAATGCAAATACTAGTTATTTGTTTGCTAGCAGTACAATACATATATGGATGTTTTCTTGCCGACTGCATCAATGACGTTCACAAACTGAGAAGTGGGGACCGAATCAAATGTCAGTAGCAAGCCTTATCCTTTAAGTAGTCCATGAAGTGGCAAGATTTGCGGTGAACTTCTCTACAAATTCAAGATCATCAGGAACAAAGACTTCTTGTACTACCTCTTAAAAATCTATTGGGAATTATGGATTAAAAAATCTACTAGGAATTGGGCATTCGTTATCCTTCATTTCATGCTTCAGCTGATTAGCGCTACGTAATGAAGTCCAAAAACGAGACATTTCTTCATTTTTTTTCGCATGACCCACAAAGAGGTAGGCATTGCTGAGAAATTTGAGCACCAGCCAGATTTCACCAGTTCTATACGGTTTGGATAATGCAATCCACAGATATCCGATGAAAAAGAAAGTGCACAGCTAAATCGTAATCTATGTAATCGACGAGTCTTAGATCCGAAAAGCTGGTCGAATCTGGTTGGTATGCAAGGGTCTTGGATTCAACAAGTTTCAACGGGTATGTCCGGGATTCTCAACAATGTTGAAACTTGCATGTTCAATATGCTCTGGAATATCAGAAGTGGAGAGCACTGACATCTTCATGTTATTCATAGACCTCTGCATGCTTTGTCTCCGGCATCCGCACATGAATCAGGTGCGTTACTTCACAGGCATGGGAAACTTGAGTTGTTTTCGCCATTATAATGTCAACGGAGGTTGTTACTTGTCAATCAAATTGACTTGACAGAGTGATTAGGCTCTTAAGTTCAGAATCGTTATCGTTTAGTGAGTCATGGATGATCATGAAATAACTTACAAGAGTCAGGAGAAATCTCATGCATCTTTACGTCAAGATGACTTAAAGTGTGAGATGACAGTTCAGTGGCTATACATGTGAGCATCTCATCGTGAACAGAAACACAAAAAAGGCTGTTGTCACTGCGGCGACTTAATTGATTTCCGACAAAAAACGATTTTTAATCAGATGTGTGAGACACCGGCCACCAACTGTTCTCAATTGAGTGATCGCTGGTGCGTCATAGATCGTATTCTGGACCCCTGGTAGCTTAGCCGATGGGCTGAACTTTGAATCGTACATGACTTTTTCTTCAATTTAGAAAGGTCAAACATGTTCTTGAATGACAAGCGACCTCTTTGCTGTGGGTTGTTTGTGTATTCTCTATGCAAAGTTCTTGCTGTTTTTGAAAGTGTCACTTCACGGTAAAAGGGATGCATAGATCATTAAAAATACGAGATCGGTTTCTATGTACATAGTTCGAAGATCATGACCACATATCAAGTCATACCAATAACGCAGACACATAATCATTAATACTGGCCAAGACGGTTATAGAAGCAGAATAGTGAACGAAACGTTAACCGTCAAAAATTATGATATGTTATACAACAGTCTTTGCAGCTATACTGTGCAATGATCAGCAGATGTTTTCGAAAAGAAGATCATGACCACAAATTGCAGAGATTAATCATTCCCAGAGGATTCGCGAATCTTTTCTAATCGCCGGGGCTTGTTCAAAATGAGGAAAAACACAAGCGGTCTCTTTCATGTGTCTTGTTTTGTCATTCCCACGGGACATTTATTGACGTAAAAACAAGAAATGCATTTGACCTCTTGGAAATGGTGGAGGCATATTTGAGATGATGTTATGCTGAATGTTCGCCATTAGTCTGTCCTATTATGAACGGGGCGAACCGACACCTCTAATCTCGTGGTTTTCATTTAGAGATTGGAGCATTGTAGTGGACACTAAATTGTCTTACAAAATTTGAAAAAAAAAAAGATTGTCGGATTGGAGAAGGTAAATAAGCCAAAAATTCACATTCTATTTCGATCAGTCAAGAGTTATTCCTAGCATAGTGCTGTATTTGACCGCTGCTCAATCCGCTCGAAAAACAATGATATCAATGGAAAATGTCTCGGCTTTTACGCCATTCTCAGGAGCAGAGGAAGCCCAGACCTGTTTGGAAATCACAGACAACTGAGTCCCAACCAGGTTCACGCCCAGTTTGGTACCTCTTCCTTCCATCTGATTGAATTCGCTCGGTCACCTGTCATTCATGGATAGAGCCGGAGCACCTGGAGTTACTTTTTCGATTTCCTGGAAACCTAGTAATATCCATGTGTTAATAAATAACGAATGTCCTTTGGATTAAAACAGGGAAGAAGGCGCTATGACTGCGAATGGACACGATGTAAACAACTGTTATTAATGAATGCTCACTAGTGGCACTCTTCACTCCTACTCTTTGACTTTGAAAATTGACCAAACATCACCAAAAGCGTTTGCAATGAGCCACACAGACACTTAGGATAGACTGGTTCTATACCTCTATACCTCTACACTGCCACTATAACTGATTGATGTCTGGGCTATCCATAGTGTTTTACCTCATTCAGAACTTCGTGACCCTTTGCTCTTAAAAAGGTGGTCATGGAAAAGACCAAACAGGATGTTTTCAAAGTACCATAGAGCTTTCTTCCGTTACTTCCAGACAAGTCACTTCCAATTTCTAAGCTAAATTTTTGCCAGAACGAAGGTTAGACTACGTAACGAATGTTTCATAGTGATTTAAATGGTCTTACACGTCGTTCTAAATGATTTGACAGTGATTTGAATGGTTTTGCATAAGATTGCCTTCATTGTAAAGAATTTTTGCAGAGCACGATATTTGTCAAGAATTTTATAAAAGCTTTACTATCTGTATATATCGATTGTCGTTGCCCTCAACATTCACGCTCACGAGAAAATCGATTTCGTCCTCTCCGGTGCGACGCGATCAATCAGCGTTCGGCGTTCTCGAAATATCACTGGACTTTGCTCCCTTATTTTCGCCCAAACGACCGCTAGGTGTATAAACATGTTTTAAATGTACATTCGCCGGACGGAGGAAGACAATAATATGTACATCTTGATGACGTGATTGACACGGCTATGATTGAGGGATGCTTTTTGACAGTGAGGCGAATAGATATAGACCGACGAAGATGATTAACCGCTTTTGAGGGATACTTTCTGAGATGCGTTTATTTACTTTTTTGTTTATTGTTTATTGCGGGTTTATACTCTTCGATACGGCTTGTACCATGTATGGCTAAGAAAAGCATGTATCACACCTACAAATATTGCTTCCTATTTTCAGGGACCCCCTCCCCGACATCGTATTCCACTTCGTCCCGGAGCAGACATGGGCGCTCCAAATCGGCGACATGGTCGTCACAATCTGCTCCGTTTTGATGATCGCTTTAATGGTTCTGCACAAATATCGTGGAGTCGTCACCAGACGGGTCCTCTTCATAGTCGGCGTCCTTTACGTGATGAGGACCATCTCGTTGCTGTGCACTCAACTTCCTTCCGGGTATTCCGACAACAAGGCCAAGTGCCGCGCCCAACTACCTCAGTTCAGTTGGATTGCGTTCATTCATAGGGTGCTCGAGCAGACCATCAAGGTTGGATTCCAGGTAAATATGCATCCCATTTAAGATTACTGACTATGGGCGTTAGGATCCAAACGATAAGATGCTCTGCGGAGACCTGCTCTTCTCAGGACACACGCTCATCATGATTATTAGTTCACTTGTCGTACCGTACTACCTGCCTCGAAAGTTAAAGCTGTTAGGATGGATCCCGAGGACGTTGTCTTGGGTCGGGATGATCTGTATGATCATCAGTAGGACGCACTACACGATTGATGTGATATTCGCTTATTGGTGTACTACCGGTGTCTTCATGTAAGTTGACTAATGTCTATTTTTGTGGTATTCATTTCGATACAATGTTAGGCTCTACCACGCCTATTGTGAAATCGACTCATATCCAGAGAGGCGACAGTCTCTGCTCAAGAGCCTGTGGCTGATGAAGGTCGTGGGATGGCTAGAGGCAAACGTTGTGCCTGGAAGGTGAGAGACGAATATACCAAAAAGTCGTTGACTCTTCGACAGGTTTGAAAACGAGCTTGAAGTGCCGTTCTCCAACCGACTGGCCAGGATATGCCTCAAGGGTCGAAGACGCGAGAGTCGGTCGCCGTCGGACGCTGAAATTGCTTCCTCCAGCGTACGATGCACCCTTTATAAGCGGTCACTTCCACAACTGTAGTTTCAGAATAACTCGTCAACAACGGTGGTCATCGAACCGTCATAGGACCGGTGTAGATACTTGCTACGCTATCGCTGTGGCCTCAGAACATCATCGTCTATTTGTACATATTCTTCTTTGCCCAATCGATTCAACACTCCTGGTGATCTTAAAACCGTATTGTGTCTTTGACGCCTGTGATGCCTTTAAAACTGAAGATATCAGTATAAAGTATTGACTTTATTTAGTAGAATCCTCTAAACCAATGGAACATACACGTAGAAATTCTGGAATCGGATGGTACAGCCAAGATAGTCAGCATTAATGAGAGGCCAAACCAAAAGCAAGCGGCTTTTAGAAAATTACCTCGATCGCAACAATCAGTAAGAAAGGACAATATGTAGAAACAAATCGCGCTCAAGCCCACTTCGACACGGATTCAAAGGTGTCACAAGGCTCGACTTTTGAATTTTGGAGCCCTTTTCGGCTCTATTAGAGAGAAGTGACCAAAATGGTATTTATCTTGACAAAACTGTATCTATCTTGACAAAACTGTATTTATCTTGACAAAACCGACCAAAATTGACAAAACCGTATCTATCTTGACAAAACCGGCCAAAATTGACAAAATCGACCAAAATTGACAGAATGGTATTTAGATTGACAAAACTGTATTTATCTTGACAAAACCAATTTTCACTGACAAAACAGAATTCCACTGACAAAACGTTCTTTAACCGCTAACTGCAAAGATCAAAGTTTTTTATCAACAAATTTATCACAAACAGAAAAGGAACTGTTCAATAGTCATCCTCTTCGGGTTCTTCTTCCGGCTCTTCTTCGGACTCTTCTTCGGGCTCCTCGTCGGGCTCCTCTTCGGGCTCATCCGAGCTTTCTTCGGAGCTCTCTTCGCAGCTTTGCCTGGCCTTCTTTCTCGCCCGCCTTCCAGAAGCGGAAGGCAGGGCATGGACGTGGACCACCACCGGGATGGAGAGGTTCTGATTAAGGTGGTTGTTGCCACCCGTGACGCGCCCGCCGTGGATGTCGCCATGGCGCATGCCCCCATGGCGCATACCTCCTTGGCGGGCCCCTCCATGGCGCATCCCGCCATGGCGAGTGCCCCCGTGGCGGTACGTTCCGCCACTGATGTCTGCGGCGACATCAGTGGCGGTGTCGGCCTCGACTTTGGAGTCGACGGTGACGTCGACTCCCGCTAGACTAGAATTATAAAGCACCGGTTACGATAACGCTGAAGCATTGAGCACCTTCTGGGAATCCGGAGCACGACTTCGCCCCCCTCTTCGTCGAGCTCGACAACGGGGAATGGGGACACCACGACGATCAGGAGGAACAAGGAACACACAAGATACATGATGAGTCTGAGAATGAGAACACAGGATACCGCTTTTATATTTTTTTTGCTGTCGGCGGCGCGCGTTATCGGGGTCGAACCGCACTTAGGGCATATGTACTTAGACTCTTTCGCTTTTGGTGACTTTACACTTTGCAAATTTATCTCTTATCGATCGATCGAGGCAACATGGGGTGCAATCAAAAGTGATATGCGCCATCTACGGGGAACGTCAACTGAGAAGTTTGCTAGTTATCTGTACGAATATGCCTTTAGAAAACATTTTGGAAGAGAACGTATTTTTGAACATCTCTTGGTTGAATTGAGGGAAATGTTTGAGTCGCAAATTGATCCTTTCGATTTCGAAATTGAAGAAGACAGCGACGATGAGAATTTTCTGGTTCCCTCTAACACGGAACGAAACTTTGATGACTATGCTGATGACCAAACCTCCGAGTTAGTAGGTAGCGACAAACCCCACGAACCTAGCGCTCCCCTGTCGCAGTTACCCGATAGCTCTAGTCAGACTCGTGATCAGTCCCCGCCGCGACGTGGACCTGGCCGTCCTCGAAAGAACCAGAAGAAGAGTTCCGAAACATCTCCCGCGGCTCACAGTGGACAACTACAACCGAGTCAACCCGCCCCAGCTAATAATCGCCGTGGACGCTTCCCGAAAAACAAGAAAAATACTCGCGAACGAAGTCGCTCGCCGTCGCCCAAGAGTTCCCCGAAGAAATCGAAGAAAACCAGACATGGAAGCTGATTTATAATTTTGTCAGTGAAAATTGGTTGTGTCAAGATAAATTCAGTTTTGTCAATTAAAAAATACTTTTGTCAAGATAAATACGGTTTTGTCAATCTAAATACAATTCTGTCAATTTTGGTCGATTTTGTCAATTTTGGCCGGTTTTGTCAAGATAAATACGGTTTTGTCAAGATAAATACCATTTTGGTCACTTCTCCCTAATAGAGCCCCCTTTTCTATACTGTTCATCTGGCATTGAACTGGAACTTGTTTAATAATAACAGCAAGTCCAATGCCAGACTCTAATGCCAACCCTAGTCCGCGCTGCCAGTCGTTCCGACGATGTATCCCACCACTGCACGGTTTCTGGATGCAGTGTCTTTGCCGCTTGGAATCGGCAGTTGATCCATTTTATTTTTTATTTTATTTTAATTTTTATCAGGGAAATTTTGTCGATATTTGTTAGCTCTGTGATTGTTCCTTTCCAATCTTTCGTGGCTGGCGTGCAACCTTTGATCGCCAACACCGCCCAATCAGCGGCATCTCCCTGCGAAGCCGAATAGCTGCAACAAAGCACTCGCACTATGCACGATAGCACTTCGATTTGAGTCGAGTTTGCCGACGTATCACATCTTACCGACAGTAAGTATCGTGTAGGAAGCACCTTTAGCTCTGCGTGATCTCGTCTCTGTGAGATTTATTTAGCCCGGAATTACAACAACTTCCATAATACAGGGTGATCGGAAAATACTGTAAGTCAGCCGAGTATGCGAAGTTTTTTGCCGATTTTGGCATTTTTGTTTTTCATAAGTGCTTGATTCGTGTTCTGCGTCTTATGTTGACCCAGAACTACTGATTGCCGTTGGTATTCATTTGCTGCTATTCAGAAAAATTGGTGTCAGAAGAAGACCGTTTTACCCTCCACAAGCGGGAAATGTTAAAATTTACAGCTGTTTACATAACGTACAGTATTTTCCGATCACCCTGTACAACAACGTACATGTTAACCGATGGCAAAAACGCCCTTTGTCATCAGATTTCAACGAACTCCAACTCAAGGGATTCTCGACACCAGTGACGCTCATTATTTCGAAACTGCTTCCACTGAACCACTCGGCTCGGGTTTTCAGGCAGATGTGCGGTGACTTCTACCGTATTCTTGTCGAGATCGACGGTGCGCACGTTCAGATCGTCGTGGAACTCTTCGTAGAAGACCCCATCTTTGACGAAAACCTTCTTCTCGATGCCTTGGGGCGAGGCGCACGAGGCCCATATTCGCATTATCTGGACGAATTTGTCGTCCAATTGCTTGAGTTCGCGCAAATTTATCTGCCTGAAGCGATTTCCTTTGAAAAAGTGAGTGAATAGGACGTGGAGCCACCTCTCGTTGGACAAAAGTTCCTCTGGGACCGTCAGAGAGGTCAGGAAGTCTTGATCCAGTTGAGTTCGGAGGAAAGCGAACTTCTCCTCAGTGATAGTTCCCTCGATGTACAAGCCTCCACGACAGTGGAACTGGTTATGCAAGAGGTCCCTGTAGAATGTGCCCTTCACGGACTCATCTCCAACAGAAGAGAAGTCCGTCATGCATATACGGGGGGCGAAACGAGAAATTTTGACCAGTTTGGAGAGATCGGACTTTGTGAGTGGCGCCTCTTTCCGAGGGACATCTAAAAATTTGGACATCATTTCTTCGTCCACGACTCTGATGCAGAACATTTTGAGAAAGCGCACTTGATTCACGGAGTCGTCGAGAGAGGTTGTCACGTAGGGGCTACCGCAGTACTTAGCCAACCCAAACGAAATCTTCGCGCAAGATGTGGCACTTTGGGTGATGAATCAAAAAGCCGCTAACTGTCGCTCCTGTTGTTGTATGCACGTCATGCACATGATGTCCTCGAGTCTGTACCCCACTGACCAGTAGAGTTGAGGGTACAGGGCCTCGTAGAAGCAAGGAGGAAGTTGATCCATACGTCGTAGTCACCGAAACGAGCAGAGAATCGTCGCTTCAATGAACCCGAAACCTATTGCGCGAGTGTAGCCAAAAACTGGGAAAAGTCGCACGTCGAAAAGCTGATTCACACAATCGTAATGAAGATGACTGAATACGGTATTAGGGACACGTCAAGCATTTCGCGCCAAAATCATCAGGAATCTGTCCGCCTAAAGAGATCAAATGACCTTTATCAGAACCCTTTCGACAATCTTCCACGACGTTAAACATTTCTGACTACCCATTCAGAGAAGTTAAGATGCGAGCTTGCGTTCCTCACCTCGCTGCACGCCTACGCACTGTAACCTGAAGAGCACACGGCAGTCCCTTCGCCCTCTACACGCATGCAATCCGAAACACATTTACAGGGTGGCGCATAAATACTGTAAGTCGCTGAATTTTTCACTTTTTGTTGATTTTTTGCCTTCTTTGTACTACTTTTGTTGTTATATTCTTGTTGCTCGCCCTTTTCTGGTCTAGACCTGTTGTTTCCTCTACTATTTTCTTCTCGCCTTCTTCAGATAAAATGGTCTCCCAAGAGGACCGTTTTGCCATCATCGCCGATTACAAGCGTGGAATGCCGATACCGAAGATTGCAAAGTTAATGAAACTCCAATTTGTGCAAGTCGAGCGAGTTGTCAAACGCTTCCAAGAGACAGGTGGGGTCAAGGATCGCCAAAGAAGTGGAAGACGGAGAACTGCAAGAACACCCAGGATCCGAGAAGCCATCCGCAAGAAGATCGGGCGGAATCCAGCACGATCTATGAGAAAACTGGCAAAGCAGCACGGAATCAGTAGAAGATCGGTTGAAAGATTGGTGGAGGAGGATCTAGGATTGTATCCCTACAAAATGGCGCGCGGGCAGCTTTTGAGCGATCGAATGAAGGCCGAAAGAATGGAGAAAGCGAAGGAGATGAGGGCCCAAGTCCGCGGCGGGAAGCTCCAGAACATTTTGTTCTCAGATGAAAAAATTTTTACCGTAGAACCGCTGCGCAACGCTCAGAATCACCGTGAACTTCTTCCGAAAGGCTCTACGCGCAACGTAACCATCGAAAAAAGCCACTTCCCAAAGTCCATCATGGTTTGGGCCGGGATTTCTGGACTTGGAAACCCGAAGCTCGTTTTCTTCGAAGTCAATGGAAAAAAGGTTACCTGCAATGCCGAGAACTACCGCAAACTGGTTCTGGACGGCGTGGTGAAACCTTGGGCTCAAGAACTGCCTCCAGACACCGTATGGACGTTTCAGCAGGACTGGGCGCCTGCCCATGGGTCCAAGAACACTCTGGGCTGGTTCGCAGCCAACCAAGTGAATGTCTGGTGGAAAGATGTTTGGCCTCCGCACTCACCGGATCTCAACCCACTCGACTTCGCTGTCTGGTCAATCATGGAGCAAAAAGTCTGCTCTACAAGTCACGCTAGTGTGGATTCCCTGAAGCGCGCACTGAAGAGCGCTTGGAAGGAAATTACGCCCGAAGTCACTGCGGGAATCCTGAAGAATTTCCGAAAGCGTCTGAACGCCTGTATCGCCGCTAAAGGAGGGCATTTCGAACAGAACTTAAAGTAGCTTGTATAGAATTTCCTGCTGTTTCATTTAGTTGTAAGCTCATTTCTTTCTGTGTCGTGAATAAAAAGTTATAAGCAGTTTTCGGACTTACAGTATTTATGCGCCACCCTGTATTCTTTAATTGAAACTTACTACGAATGGAATTTACCCATTTCTCTCATCAAGTGGGCGAGATCAAAGCATCCTCTCCGTTGAGATCTTCATAGTGCTCGTCGAAAAGATCAGTCACCTTGCAGCACCGCTGTTGCCCTACTTCTTGCGTCAAGTTCACGGCCACAATCTTAAAAGTCTTCGTCTCGCCATTCTTCTCCGTCTCCTCTGTTTTGGGAACACGTTCTGTGGCGTGCACTTCGATGCGGCGGGGTAAGCTATGCATTTCGCTTTCAAGATTCTTTTCCAAGTCTACGCCATAATTTCGGGGCTGTCTATCCCAAGGTCTTTTGCCATCAACAGCTTCTGTTTCTACAACACGGTTTCTGTGTTTCTTTGGTGGCTTCGGGATAAAGTGCATATTCAAAAGCTTTCCAAGCCCTTTGTGAAAGCGCGAACTACCAGGAAGTGCGCTCGGTACATCTTCTTTTCCGCTTGGTTGTTCCTGATCTGCGTCTCCCTTTAATACTGGCAGGTTCAGGAGGAGCTTAGGACGCTCTGAATCCGTGTTTAATCGACTGTGAACAAAAGAACAACTTACTATTGGGCGTTTCACTGGAATTCGTGGTCGAATCTTCTGTGTCGTGTGCCTCTCGATGAATGTTCTTCAACGGCAACTCCTGGCACTAGCGTCTGCTTCTGAGAAATGAGTACGTGATCGCGGGCTTGCGTCCTCACCAGTTGCGCTCATGTCGAGATTGGCGAGCTTCACGACGTCGACCGGAGATGGCGGATGCACTTTTCCTCCAATCGGTGTTTGGGTAACGAGGACTGTGGAGTAAGAAGAACCACGCGAAAGAAGTCGCCCGCCGAATCCGTTGCGGATGGAACGTGTTCCGGCGATACCAAGAGTTCCTGACTTCGAAGACAGTGCAGATGCGGTGGAAACGACGCCTGCACGACCAGTGCATTCTCCCGGCAATGCTGTATGGATGCGAGACATGGGCGTTGACACAGACAGCGCAGCGGAAGCTTGCAGCCGGCCAGCGACGGATGGAACGCAGGGTCGTCGGTGTGAGACTCCTCGACAAGAAGAGCAACGACTGGTTGCGAGGAGTTACGAAGTTCACCGACGTCGTGGAAGCCGCAAAGAAGCGCAAATGGAACTACGCTTGGAAGCTCGCCAATGAATCACCGGAAAAATGGTCGCGTCAACTGGAAGAATGGCGTCCACCAGTAACAAGACCACTCGGAAGGCCGCGGACAAGATGGCGAGATGACTTTGTGAAGAAACTCGGCACCACAAGATGGCAGCAGCGCGCCCGAGAAGAATTGCGTCCAGAGTGGGCAAATAATGGGGTGTGACACATTGTATCAATGTTGATTTCACAGAATAAACTTAAAATTTGAAACTTTGGACTGTGGAGGTCGCGTCGGATTCCGATAGATGGGCCACGCCTTCCACTTCGGCCTTCTTTAATGGTGGGCGAATCGGGCGCGTCGGCTGCCGTTTACAGGAATCCATCTTACCCTGAAGACAGTGATTCAGTTAGCACGAGTAAAGTAAAACAAGACGTTGAACACGTCAACAGTCAACACTGAACTCTTTGAATAGCCATTCAACTCTTTGAATTTGAATCAACATTCAACTCAAAGGTCTTTCATTTGTGTTCCCAGCGATCGCTCCGTCAACCGCACCGAAGACGGGACTCCACGTCGCCTGTTATGCTCAACCACCGCGCATCTTCTGGATACAGCCTCTTTGTCGCTTCGAAGCCCGCGCACATTGATGGGATAGCTGTCTTCAATTCGGACGTCGCGCTCTGCGCCGAAGAAAGAAGATCAGCAGCTACTGCAGTGATATACGGTTGTCCTTTGAGCATTATGAGATATCTTGCATGACGAATGTCATTGATTCAAGTGTAAATGTAATGTAATTCAACTCAAAATTCAACTTGGTTGGAAAGTGTTCCAATCCATTGAACGTCTATTCAATCAACTGAATAGAGAAAATGTGTTCGTGAAGTCTTAAGGAAAGACCTCCAAAGGCTTAAGCCTAAAAATGACAATCTAAAGCCGATCCTAAACGGTCTCGATAAGAAGTGAATGTACGGCAGTTTAAATGATTCAAATTGCCTGGCTGGTTCTTGTAACCGTCGTATGTGTTCGCAAGAAGCTATGGCTACATCTTTAGCCTAAGTCCCACGCTCTATGTCCGTCGCCCCGGCGCAGCAAGCAGGAAAATTACACTGCAATACTCCGAAACCTCGGAATTCGAAGAACACGGACAACTGTGCCATCACATTCATTGCAACATTACGAAATTCACTTCCGAAACCGACTAACGCGCACGCCCTCACTCACTGTGAGCGATTATGTTCTTTTTTCTTCTCACGGAATTTTCCATCCGCGGAATTTTCCCGATACCACTGTGATTGACAAGAGCTTACGCGCCAGACATCCACCTGAAGCAGACGAGCCGCTACTTTACAATCGTCTTACGTCATCGGCCCATCGCAACGAACAGGCGACGCCAAAAGCCACTTACTGGTCTATTCAAACGAGCTCCTGATCGGTCGTATTCCCTCAAGGCTCTCGCCAACCTACTCCTCTACATTGGTCCCTGCTTCCATCACTAGCAACCCGTCAGACGAAGCCAGCAACCAAGCCCTTCACCTACCGACCACACGGACAGCAAGGAACCACCAAAAGAACGCCACCTCCTGACTCGGACGAGTCACAGTTGGGAGGCCCAAGATGGTCCTTACCAATGAGAAGCGCACCATCACCAACCTGATCAACACGATCAACACCGAACGGAAGAAATGGCAAGGAAAAGTTAATCTCACCCCTATCCTGCCCTGGAGAATTTGCCCCACTGCGTGAATACATCCGCAACAAACGAGCGGATCTCCGCCAAGACATCACCGAAATAAATCAAAAAATGGAAGAGCTGGAAGGCATCGACCAGCTGAACGACAAATTTGCTGATTTTCTGAAGCTACAAAGGAAACGGATAGCATCGCCTTACAGCGAAACGACGTAGAAACGACTATCGAGAACCTGAAGAAACTAAATGGCAAATATGAACAGCGTCTACAGAAGCTGGATTCTCACGAAAAATTGCCAGCTTATCAACACCATCTGGAAACGTCCAAAAAATGGAAAAACGATAAGAAAACATAGGATCTACTCCAGATAATGGTCAAGAAATCCCTCAGCCGCCTAGTAACATGCCACTTGACTCGCCTCACTCCCCTGTCTACCACACCATTCGCGACTCTACTACACAACAGTTTCCTATGACACTCATGGCTGCAACTGGACAGCCTAACCACCCGCCAACCGCGTTCGGACGACAACCTACCTTACCACATAGCAATGAACGTTTCATGGAACATAATGTTCATAATAATTAAAAATGTAACAGTAACAAGTAGTCGTCGAGTTTCTTCTAGTCTTCTTGCGATATCGACGATTCGGCCTTGCTGTCGTCGTCGCTGCTGCTCTCAGCGCCGTTCAACTTTCCCGCCTTGACTTGTTGCCACAACTTCATAGTGAGCTTCTTAATCTTTCTGCTGATGCGGTCTTCAAGCGCCTGCTCAAGCTCTTGTCGGCGAACTGGCAGGCAGGTCTTGAAAGGATCGGCATCCTCTTTTTTTGCTTTCTGCACCCTGTGCGCGTGAACTTCAATTTTCCTCAAGAATTTGTGGATGTCTTCTTCCACGTGATCGTCTAAATCTCGGCCGTAGTTCCTCGGGGTCTTCTCCCACGCCATCTTATCCTCTTTTGCTTCGGAATCGATCATTTTTCGAGCGGTATTAATCTTGCCCTGACTGTTGACCAAACGCTTCAGCGAAGAGCCAACGTCGGCGTAGGACGTGCTCGAGTCAGCCTCAACTTTCACAATTTTGTGAGACAAGCGCTCTCCTAAAAGACTACTTTTATATATCTCTTACTAGTCTGAACGTACTTTCTGTTTCTCCCTTACACGATGGGGTGAAAACCTTCATCTCCTCGCAAGAAGACGAGGCCTGTGATGTGGCTTGCTGCTCGCAAGTAGACGGGTCATGTGAGGGGCGGTCGGGTAACATGTCATCAACAGCCGGGCCTGATGGCGTCCGAGGCGGAGACGGCTTTGTGGATGGCGACTGGCGCATCTTTTTCATGGCGGGCGGCCCCGTAGCAATAGCGGTAGCTGCGCGTTTCTTTGCTATCGACGGCCGCATAGGATTCATGTGCTTGCGCTCAGTGGGGTCGAAGACAGTGTCTATAAAAGAAGAATGGGTTGGTTTGTATCTCTTACTGGTCGCGACATACCGTTGTGCACGTCGAGACTTGGTTCTGCTGGCACCGACGACAGAGCATCTCCTTCGTGTTCGGCTTCAGGAAGTGCCAAAGAGCAGGTATGCGGCGTAGAATCGTCGTGGGCTCCAGTCGATGATGACACTGGTGACGACATTTGCATAAGTCTAAAACAAAAGATCTAGATGTAATGCAATCGAGGGGCCATAAAGACGGTAAGCATGCAAAACGCGTATATTTTCTGTTTGTAACGGTAAGCATGGAAAATGCGTATATTTTCTATTTGTCTATATCCGTTTGTCTATTTCCGGTGTCGCGCAAGGCATGATGCTTTTGATTCCCGAAATGAAGTCGATTGAATTCAATTGAAGGATTCTCATTCCATTATGGAATCGCCATTCCATTTTTGAATGCCTATTCGAATTTTGAATGCTTTTTGAAACTGGAGGCCCTATTTTAAAACTCACAACGAAAATTGGATTTACCTTAAACTTGGGTAATTAAACCGAAGCCGGAAGTCAAAAACGCATATCTGCACTGATCGACTATCTGTCAGCAGCGGTACGATATATTCTGATTCCGTGCCCTATGCCGAAGCCACAATAAGACCGGCGACTAAGGAGTGGCAGTGTGGTCCTTGTGCATATATATGACGACTCGCAGGGCGCAGGCCTTTGATACGAGAAATAAACTCGTGAAACTCCGTGAATATGATGGAGTGTGGGCATGATCGAATTCTCCAAGGGGAAAGAGGGGTCCAGCTGATTTTTATCAATTTTAGGGGCAGCATTTCACGTCAAAACCATCAAGATTCTGTTCGCCTAAAAAGATCCAGTGGCCTTTATCACAACCCACTCGACCATCATACACGGTATCGAACGTACGTGACTACCCAATTGGAGTAAGCAACTATGCGTTCTTCACCTCGATGCATGCCGACGCCCTGTTATCAGAAGAGCAGACTTCTCCAGACCTTTTTATTGACCACTTCTCCCTTTCAACACACGCAATCCAACACACATTTTCACATACTCAACTGGAACTTACAATCGTGCTTACAATTTACTCATTGATTCATTAAATGAGCGGAGTCAAATGGGCACCACGGGTGGCCCATGCGGCACTCACAGGCGAAATGGATACAATTGTAACAAGTCTAATTAAATATTCCTGTTTTCTTCTGCTTGGCCGCGTTTACTGCGCGCTTGATGCACTCGTTGACGCGGACTTTACCGCTGCCGTAGTCGTCGATGATATCGCTTATCGTACAGCAGCGTTGCTCTCCAACGTATGCCTCCAAATTGGTTGCGACAATGTTAAAGATCTTCTTGCCGTCTTTCGCCGGCTCCGTCACCATGTGGGCCGCCATGTCTTCCTGTCCGTCATACTTACCGACGTACACCAGCGCGTGCGGCACTCGGGCCATATCCATCAGCACAATGTCGCCATGCTTAACAAACGGCAACACCTTTTCAGCGGCCATGCCGTTCTTGCCGTCATAGCCTCCGACGAAGATGATGGTGTGTGGGATTCCGCTCATGTCCATCAACACTATATCTTCTTGATCTTCCAATGGATGTACTTCTTCAGGAGGCGCTAGACTGGCCACAATAGTGTCGGCGAGTTCTCTCGGTGTTGGGATCATGCTCGTCCTGCAAAGCAAGTTTTAGTAGTACTATAGTAAAAGAAGACAATAAACACGGAAACCGACAGTTAACACTGAAAGCGTCAAACTAAGTAGCTATTCAATCAATTGAATAGCCGATCAATTCATTCACAACCTTTGGTCAATATGGTAGGGACTTAAGAAGATAAACAATCTGCCGCGGAGCAGTGATTTGAGACATACGACAGCATACGAAATACCGAAATTACAACACTACTGACGCAATTTGCGCATTTCGTTAATCAAATTGGCGGAGTCAAAGGAACAACCCGGCTTGCCGTATTAGTAAATGCTATTAGTGAGTCACGAGCATAAATAACAGGTACACGAGAGTATTTGCACAAGAAATAAGAGCAAATGGTTGACAGATGGAAAGAGACATGAAATAAATGATACTCAGGTGCGCGAGCGAGAGAGTGATGGGGATTTAACAATCGCGCGGCGGGAGCCCGCATATTTCGTACGCGTACAAGGTACGCTCGCCGCAACAGAAAAGGGTTCACATCGCAGTAGATACAGTTAATTTTGCAACATGCGCTGTTTGGATATCATTA
Source organism: Steinernema hermaphroditum (assembly GCA_030435675.1). Classification (NCBI taxonomy): domain Eukaryota; kingdom Metazoa; phylum Nematoda; class Chromadorea; order Rhabditida; family Steinernematidae; genus Steinernema; species Steinernema hermaphroditum. The sequence goes on from CM059623.1 coordinate 2,284,281, forward strand.
TCGGTTTACGGTCAAAATGTTCAAAACCAAAATGTCCAAAACCAAAATGGCCAATGGACAGAATGTCCAACGAAAAAATGTCCAATGACAAAATGTCCAAAATACAAAGGGTGGGGTACTTTTTTGGTGGGATTTTTTTCTTCGTTTCGTCGTAATGTGTCCATCTCTTGTTCACTGACAAAATGTCCAAAATGGTCAAAATCCCGTGGTTCTGCAAAGAATTTGCGTGCAGGTCCCCTAAACTACCGTAAGTGTTCATGCGCGATGTCTCCGCCGTCTAACGAGCGGCTGCGCTGTCGTATACCTACAAAGTAAAATATGCCGATCGACAACCCTGCACTGGAAGCGGAGCTGGACCGTCGACTCAGCGGGTTGAGTCTTTGTTGTCAAAGCCTACAACAAGTAGAGCAGGCAAGTTTCTGTCCCCTTTTCAATGTGCCTTATGAGTCAATTTTAAGGACCACAGCAAGAAGCGAAAAGGCGAAGATCGATTTTACGCAAGTCCACCACGCAAGTGTCCATCTTTGCATCATCTCTTTACTCTTCCCGCGGTCTATTGTCTTCTACCCCATAAGACTACGAAGACTTATCTTAAGATGCTCAAAGCAATCAAAGATCTCAAGCCGTCATTCTCTCCATCAAGTCTGGTCGTAGGTAAGCTTCAGAATGGTATAACGTATATTGGCTGTGTATTTGCAGATTTTGAAGCAGCAGCCATAAAGGCATTTCGAACCGTTTTCCCGGGAATACAAGTTGCCGGATGTTTCTTCCACTTGGCTCAGAGTCAACGACGACAAATTAACAGCAACAAGGTATCATACCATCTCATGCGTCGTAGTTGACACACCATTTTAGGATCTCAAGGGGCTCAAAAGCCAGTTACGAAAGGATAGAATACTAAACAAAACTCCAAGTCAGAATGATTCGCGCCACGGCCTTCGTTCCTTTAGACAAGATACTCGAAGTTTGGGGAGACCTAACAGCAGTACTAGACCGACGTCCTGATCCGACGCGCAATTGGTTTGAAGTGAACTATGTTGGCTGGCAGCCGTTCCGTGGATCCAACTTTTCATTGTTCTCGCAGGAGACATGGAATGTGCATGCTCGACTAATGGCCGATCAGCCGAAAACGAATAATTCGGTTGAAGCGTTTCATAGCGCGCTCGTGAAACTGTTTGGTTGCGCACACCCAACCATGTGGAAGTTCATCAAGACACTGCAGATGTATCAGTTAAAGGTTGGTACTGATATACTCAGGTGTATTCATGCAAAATGGGGATTGCAGGTTGACGCGGACATTGTCAACGTGCAAGCTGGGCGACAAATAAGACGTGTGAACAAGAGATGGACACATTACGACGAAACGAAGAAAAAAATCCCACCAAAAAAGTACCCCACCCTTTGTATTTTGGACATTTTGTCATTGGACATTTTTTCGTTGGACATTCTGTCCATTGGCCATTTTGGTTTTGGACATTTTGGTTTTGGACATTTTGACCGCACGCCATCATTATCACTTTGGACTTCATATGAGCAACTATTTCGAAGCAAGGACTTCATCGGCACTTTGGTTTATCCTACTAAAGTTTAATTATAACAGGAATTCACTGCCTACACGTCTGTCCGTAATTGCTAATTATATCGATCACTTTAATTCATTCGTACTCTGCGTGCATGTCTCTCCATTTATACTTATTTCGATCCACGGCCTGTAGGCGACGCTATGGCCTATGGCACTATGTTCTTCGCTTCTCTGCTTACCTTAAGGCTCATCACTTTCATTCTGAACTCCATATCGCTTTTTATTTACATACGCAGACCAACTCAAACGTCACGATTCAGCACTTTGGCGGCTCTTTTCGTCACTCACATTCTGTGCAGCGCCGCCAACAGTCTCTACTATAGCACCAGTTTTATGAAAGATTATGTTGCCTTGCTTGAGAACGACACAATCGTGATTGCCATTCATCTCACTTCCTTCATGTCTGAATTCATGCCCACTATCGGCTGCGCCATTTTCGCCCTGGACCGAGTACTCATCCTAGCGCTTCCCCTACGATACGGTCCTTGGAGGTTAGGCCACAAGATGGCCGTCTTCCTCATAGTGCTCGAAATCGGAATAGCCATTGGAGCATACGCCGGAGCTTGGCTGTTTCCAGGTGGTGTGCTTTTTGCAGCTGTTGTCACTCTTAATGTAGTCTATATTGTGGCGCCGACTTTTGAAACGTTCATGTACATCTTGTTCTTATACTTCTTGAGAATGCACCATAAGAGAGTATCCACTGCACTGAGCTCTGAAAACAAGCAGGTACCGAAGAGAAGAGTCCTATTCGTCTTAATTTATATTTTAGGCTAACCACATCGTTCTTTTTCAAGCTGCTGTCCATACTCTTCTATCGACGATCCCCAATGCGGCGACTAGTGCAATAGTTTTTCTAAGTGACGAGAATTTCACTGCGGAATGCATTATAGATGCGTGCCTTATTTCTTCATACATAAGCATTGCACTTATTTCTATATTTACACTTTATAAGTTGGTACCTAGAAGAGCCTCTGTGAAGGTTGTGCAGTTCACTAATAAAAGTGTTGTTCTGTGACTTTTTCACGTTTCTTCCTTTCTTCACATCCGAAAGACAACGATCTCTTGTAGCAAAATAGAAAACGACTTAATTTCTTTACAGGTTAAATACTGTGAAACATTACTCCACCGGCTCAGCTTTATTCCAAAGAGTGTTACGCGGGTCCTGTCGCGGAAGATCTGAAAGGCGGGTTGCCAGGCGACCAACCTGTTCAACTCCAGCGCAGAGAGCAGTGTAACACAACTGATTTATGCTACACGTAGTCAAGAAACTAACAATCCAGACGATAGAAGGCTATTTAAATACTTTTACATAGGCCGTTTGAATAGACGTCGAGGAAGTTGGGAAAAATCCATCGCGTCTGCGAGAAGTGAAAATTTTTTAAAGCATTGAATGTTTCAGTGAAGTTTTAGTAGGCCATCATGGAAAAGACGCCAGAGCTCAATTTTCGATGAATGAAAATGTTTGGTTCTCGGACATGAAAACCTTCACGATGGAATGGTTCATTCGAACATGTTGTGTAGGATCCAGTCGAGATTTTCCAAAAACGTCTCAACCGTTGCACAACGCTGGTGTCAGCGTCGCCATCTCAGAGTCTATTTCAGACGATACAAGAGTGGAACGATGAGTGGGAAATGTCCATACTTGTCGTTGCGAGTAGAGTTGTCGAGTATTCGAAAGGCGTCGAACACCGAATCGAATCGAACATCTAAGGCCGAATTTTTGACAAGGTCATAAAAACTATAAAAAAACACCTGCAACAAAGTATGCTACTGCTCACGATTGTTACCGCAGCGCATCGTGTAAATCGTGTAAATCGACAACTCATGTCCACATTGATTTGCTCGCAATCTCGTAATCTTGGCCCACATTGTAGTATCATATTGTAGATAAAAATAAATCAGTTGCTTGTCTTTGTGTCTCGGGGCTGTTTCCTTATCTGTGACTAAGTTACAGATCTCCATTAACCTGGGGACCTGACCAACGTCTCATGATCGAACCCCTCCTCAGATTGAATTCGGTGTTGATTACACCTCAGACGAATATATTGCTCCGTTCCAGTCGTTACCAGACAAAAAAAAATTCCAAACCAGTTCGTATGCATTTAAAGACGCCCGTTCCAGATATGTGTTTCACACCTTCCTGCAATCAATGTTGTCTTTCTATTTGGTATTACTCGCACTCCCTGCCCTACTAGAAGCGGCCCCTACCAAGCATGAAGAGAACCCTATATATTCCGTATTCCACCATAGCTACTCAAAGCCAGTCGAATTGAATGTGAGTTGTCAATTTGATCCTTGTTTCTTCGTTGATTCCAAAACTGTGTTCAGTTAACCAAAGCTGAAGAAGACCTTCTTCGGAAAGCCGCGCCACCCAAAAGAAGAACCACGAACTTGATAAATCTCGCTATTTTGGCCAAAGATAAGTACCCGGATATCTATGAAAAGGTGATGGACTACAAGATCCAACGGCAGGAAAGGAAAGACTTGGAAGCGTCTCGTCCGGAAAGTGTGCAGAATTTCATCGACGACCGGACCGTTTTTCTTCTGCAAGATGGTCTAAAAAAGGCGTTTCCTGCTGAACTTATCAAAGCTGCCAGCGAAATAAAGGGAATGGACGAAGAGGAGAGGAACGCTCTTTTCGACTACTATCCTAATCTGAAACTTGTGACTGAAAGTAAGCCCGATACTTTAATGACCGCTGCAAATCGATGCATTTAGGTTCTCACTTCAAAAATATTACTAAGAACAAGAAGAAGTCCGAGGTAGAAGTCCAAAAACTTATTAAAGAGTTTAGCAAATACAAATTGAGAAATAATATTATTTTGAAAAAGTGAGGTTCGTGGTGAATGGAAATAAAGTTTGGCAAGAGGGCTAAAACTTTCCACAAGAAAGTTGTCCGCTGATGGCAGCCACTTTCATCGCAAGAAGACCGTATCTATCGCCAAGCGCAAATGCGTGAAGGAGCGAAAGTGATGAGACGAAAGTGACCTTGGTTCCATCACGAAATAGCTGAAATTTAGCCATAAGAGCTCTATGGCCGATTCTCCTAGTTTCTACCGCTTACTCATTATCACTGCCAGTGTTAATCATTCCGAGATCCGAGTCCTCCTTCTTTGGACTTCGAGGGAGGGTGGACTCGGAATTGGACTAGGACGTCATCCAAAAGAAGCAATGAGAGCTCTGCGTCGTGTGACGCTCAAGATTTATAACATCTCTGAAGCCACCAGAGGACCCATCAGCGGAAGAGGTGAAGAACGAAGGAGAAGAATATCCGCCCAACAATTATAACCCATATCCGCTAAAGCATCATAACCAGAGCCGTGCAGTCTCGGTCTCGGTTTTCAAAGTCTCGGTTTACACAGCTCTGATCACAACCCATCAACGTACTTTTCACCCGCCACCAATCTCGACCTATTTTGGACAAAGAAGGGAAAAATGCACTGTAATCGCCACTGCTAGCACCGAGATGCCACTCACCGCAACCAACCTCGACGTCTACAAGCCGTCAACTACCCAAGAAAATAAAGTGGCTCGATCCCAACGGAACCAGCGCATTCAACTGCCCCTGCAGGTCATATTTCTCGATTTTTTTTTACACGATTTATCTTCCCGAATCAACGGCTTACGCCGTGCAGGACGTCTCATATATGCACAAAGAAGAACATAGTCACACCGTGGTCGCTGATTTTCTTCTGATTTCGGTGGAGCAAACGAATCCGAATAGAATGCAGCGCTCCCATTAGTTTGCGCGGGCATCGAAGTCGTAAAGAGCTGATTCCGGAAGTGGAATAGCGGTGGAGTAGAGCCAACGGAGCGGAGAGTCATCTTCGGTTCGGCTGGCGGCGCGGACTTCGGAGTTGCAACGCTTCTTCGGCTTCTCTGGCGGCGCGGGTAGAGTCGGGCGGTCGTGACGGGCTTTTTGGCGAGACGGTGGAACTACGGCTCCCTGGTGTTCCAGGCCTTCTGGGAGCCGGGGCGATCATTGCGCCAACAACGACGGCCGAGAACGACCGCTCACTCAACTCATTCGGCTCAGACAGCCTCAGAGAGAGCGAGAGCGAGTGGACGACCCGACCGATCGCTGGGGGCACAAAATCTCGGCACCGGCAATCTCGTCATATTTCTCATTGAATCAGAATTAACTAAATGAAAGTTGAATGCACTCGCTTTAACCATTTATTAGCGTCAGTTATTAAACGGGTCCGGTCTACACGACCGTACGTATCGAGGAATACTTTCCCAGAAAAACAGAATAAATTACGTGCGTAGAGTCTACCGTATTTGTTTCGGGAACTGAGACCGATCAGAACGGGGCGTAGGCCCTGCGCTGGCCCATGAAGCGCGAGGGCGGAAGCGTTGTCGTCGTGGTTGTCGAAACGCGCGGTTCCTCTGGCCGTGAGGCGTCCGCGATCACCTGATTATCAAGATTACGGTAAAAGTGGAATGTGTGACATACGGTGGCGCTGGAGTTGTACTGTCCAAGCGAGAAAGGTTCCGACGCGCCATTCAGGCACTTTCCGAGGAAATTCTCCACGAAGCCGGCGAAGGCAAGCTGAAAGACAACTGGCTTACGGTAGGGATTCCTGGAAAACCTACAGTGTTCTGGGGCTTACTGAAGCCGTGTCCTTCGTCGCCGAAGAGGACGTAGGTGACGGGAATGTGGTTCTTCTTGAGCTCGTCGACGAACTGATCGGACTCGGCCTGCTTGACGCGTGGGTCGTTGGCACCGTGGAGGACAAGGAGGGGCCTCTTCACCTGACTGGCGTAGTAGAGCGGCGAGCGGCTGCGTAGCGACTGGCGCCCGGCGTCGTCGTCCTTATCAGCGCCCAGACTCTTCACCATCTCGTTGTACATGCCCATCCAGTAGGGTGGCATCGTTTCCAACAGCGTGATAAGGTTCGACGGACCGACGATGTCGACGCCACAGGCGAACACTTCAGGTGTGAAACTCATGGCGACGAGGGTAGCGTAGCCTCCGTACGAACCGCCCATGACGGCGATCTGGCGACGGTCAGCGATACCGTGTCGAATAGCGAACTCCACGCCGTCCAGAAGGTCGTACTGCATCCGGCGGCCCCATTCACCGTTGCCCGCATTTCTTAGCTTCTTGCCGAAGCCCGTGCTGCCCCGGAAGTTCACCTGGAGGACAGCATAGCCGCGGTCAGCCAACAGCGCATTGAGCGAGCTGAACTCGAACATATCGCGCATATGAGGTCCTCCGTGGACAAGAAGCACCATCTTCTGCGGTCTTTCTGGCAGAAGACCCATCCGCGCGTACTCGACAACCTGGGGATCGGAGCCGTTGACGTCAGCAGGGAATTTGCGCTCGGCAGTCGGCGGGAGAGTCAGGTAGGCTTGGAGTCGAAGACCGTCGCGTGCCCGGAACTCGAAGCCGACCATCTTGCTGAGGCGGCGTCCGGAGAGTTCGCTTCTGGAGGAGAAGAGGTACTCCGCCTTCTTCTGCCATCTGCGGTACAGGTAGAACTCGAAGGGCTTGTCGTCGGAGAGGTATGTGACCAGCCACGTGTGGAAATCACGACTCACACCCACTACCATAGGAGAGTCGGCAGGGCGGAGATTCACCAGATACTAAAAGGCGCTTGTCAATAACAGATAAATTAACAAATAAGTACATAAATTAGGGTCCGATCGATGCCCTAAGTAATGAAATGGGACTCACCTGCATGTCTTCAATGATAGTCTGGTTGGCAACGAAGATTTCAGGCTTGTGATAGTACTCAGTAAGGGCGAGTACGGTCTTCTCAGTGGGATGGAGGAAAAGTGAAGCGATCTCGGCCTTTTGCGCCGAGTAGAGCACTTGGTTGGTTTCGGGTCGGCCGAAGTCATGTACCACCAGCTGGCCGAGGTCCGAGTCGAGGCCCCACTTCCAGTAGACCTTCTCGTTGTCGGCGGAGAAGGCTATCGGGCTGAAAGTGGTGTTCGAAAGACGGACAATTTCGTGAACCTACTCAGTGAGAGGCGCGTCCTCTGAGGAAACCCGCATGTACTCAACCCAGTCTTCCTTGCCTGAGGTGAGCTTCTTGGGATTAGCTTTGGGTGAGGGCTTGTAGTAAACGACAGAGCCATCATCGCTCAGTTCGGAGACGATGCGCAGGTTCAGGTCGTTGTCGAACATCATCCTGGCAGGGAAGCGCTTGTTGTGAAAGATGAGGCTCAACTCGTCGGTGTAGAGGTCGAACGCGTAGACGTTATGGAAGACGGGGTTCTCGTCGTTGAGCCCGACGAGCACCCTCCGGTCACGCATGTTGTTCTTGAAGACGGCCGCCTTGACCCCAGGCCGGTCGGAGATGGGCACTGGACGGTGAGGAGGGCTAGCTCTGGTGATGTTCAGCTTGTACAGGCGGTGGTTCTCATCACCATCGTTGTCCTGCGTGAACAGAATCACTCCGGGCACACCGGTGAACTCGAAGCCTAAGGACAGGTAGCTGAAAGGGTCTCTGGAAGGGGGACTCACTAGCGATGTTGTTCTGACCGTCGAAGGAGATCTTCTCTGTGTGACTACAGGTGACGCATCGCGTGAAGATCTGACGGACGCCGTTCTCGTCGGGCGCTAAGTAGCCGATCGTGTGGCCGTCGGGAGAGAGCATCACGTGCGCGAACTTCGAATCTCCGAAGAGAAGCTCTCTGGGAATTAGATTCCCATTGCGATCCGGCACCGGGATCGGAGTCGATGGCGCCGCACCGGCAACAATGAACAGGGTCCCGAACAGAAGCAGGAGGCCCGACATGAAGGTCCTGAAACGAAAGAGGGACGGTCGTGGCACGAGGAGTGCTCTTCTTTCCGCTCTCCTCTCCTCGCCCCTTAAGTACTCCCGCACCGAAGAGGGGTCCCGAAAAAAGATCGAAAGGGCGGGTCCCCGCTGCGACACTAAGTGACCGTTTTAAGGCAGATATTTACTCTGAAAGGCAAAAATTTGGAATCTTCTTTGTGTGCTCGAGAGGGTGCGGGTGGCGGGGGCGCCCGGGAGGGACCTCCGGGGCCAGCGCCTGATCAGATGGGAGATTGGGTAAACAGGGAACAGCGATGGGCTGGCTCTTCCTCGGCTCGGATTTCATTTTTTCGGGCCTTTCGCCGAAGCGGCGGCTTCTCGGCTCGTGACTTCGCACCTCCGGTCATCTCTGTCCAAACAGACGATTAATAATTCACGAGCCCGGCGGTCACGCGCCGCCCCTCCCGATTCCCTTTAAGACGTCCCTCGATTCCCTTTCCGACGACGACGACGTCGGCGACGATTAATCGCGGCGAGTGACCGAAGAAAGAAACAACTAATCGGAGTGCAAACGCGCGCCTCGAGTGCCCCCGGGCCCGAGGCGGCACGCGATGTTTGCCTCCGCAACACGCCCGTTAACACCTTAATTGCGGCGGGCGCTTTGGGGAAGCGAACGTTGAGAGGCCCCACTCGACTTCCAAAGAAGCCTCCGCCGAGTCTTCTAGCGCGCAGAGGAGAAGGAGTCAAGCAGAAGTAATCAGAAGTGGAAGAAAGTTACACTTTCGTCACTTACAAAGTAGCGGATTTTGGCGACGCGTACATAGTGGGTCATATTACGACTATCTGAATGGGATCGACTGCATCTAAAGTTTTTTATTGTCGTTTTTATTTGTAAAAAAACTCGGCTAACTTGCTGTAATGGCCATTCAAGACCTGACGTTTTGATCTACTTCTGACTTGCAAAGAGGCGCTTCCCTGAGTCGGACGAGAGAGACGAAGGAGAGAAGCACAAGTAGAAAAAATTGGGGCAAAGTACCATCTTGATTCCACGTCAAATAATGTTTTTGGAGACATTTTTCCACTGGATTTCATATTCTACTGTGATTGACTCCATCTATATGTTAGATATAGGTTTTACTATTGTTTTGCTTCCCATATGGGCTGAACACTCCATCAATTTTAAGAAATTAGCACTCCAACCGTTCATCTGGAACTATTTGTATCTGTTTCCATGCGAAAGAGGTTTCAAAATATCGATTTTGAATAACCCTTCCATTGAATCTTTTCCAATACTCTTCAGGCAATGATTAGTCTTTAGTGATTTGAGTGACAATAAGAGATTCCGCCGTGACGCACAGTCAAAAGGGCCTGTCCGATCTTGTTTATAGAGGGGCGGCCGATGAGCAGACGTTTCAAAAAACGAGCATCGGATTGATTTAATCAGCTTTTTCACTTGATACGTAGATGAAACACTAAAACTTCTACAGAAGGCCAATTTAAAGAAGGTCAATCCCTTCAGGCAAAGATATCTCCGGCTCTGTTTTGGAACATCTACATCGTATCCCACATTTCTGGACTCGCATCATTTTGATTTGTTTTCTCGCTGTTCTCCAGCTGTCGGAAACATCTCAAAGTAGCGCCGCAAAGACTCTCCGTTTGTTTGTACATTGACGCGAAGCCGCGAAGTGTCCACTGAAGAAAAGACGTTTCCTTCCGAGGGGCGAAACCCCTCCACCGGTCACTCTGCGAAGCCACCCTCTCCAATCTGTTTGCTTTCGACGCTCCTGCCGGAGACAGCGCTTCTGCACGCGATTCTTTTGTCTCCGGCCTCACGACTCTCATTAGGCCTGCGACTTCCACGATTCCGGATCGCCACAAAAGAGGCGCCGCGCGGAGTGTCAACAGAGGGCCGTGCGGTGCCGACTGTCGGTCGCGACGGAAAACACGGAGATGCAAACAAATAAATAAAACTTTTGTGTTCTACAAGGAACCGTCCGCTTCCTTCTTCGCTCCTGTTTGAATCTCTCTTTGAGAGTGCAAAGTGACGCGGGATCCTCATGGCATAGAACTGTGTGTGGAGAGAAAAGTAAGTTAGTGGCACGAAACTACTGGCTGGATGGAGGAAAACTCAACATTTTTTTAATACATACACACCCACATACATACATTTACTCTTGACTCAATGGCATTCACCATGCAAGAAATCTCAAAATGTACAATGAAGAACCGTATATCACCGTTGTCGCTGCTTTTCTTCTTTTTTTGAAATGTTCTTCGCATTATAACTGATACTGACTTCGATGAAGATGCCTATCGGTTAAACCGCCTCATCTGTGATTGCTAGAGTGTTAGATTATACTTTCTTCCCATTCCCTAAACATCCTAAGAAAAAAACCTAACCACTCTTTGGATGGACCGGAGCCTTGTGGGCAGCAAGAATAAAAGATTGGCGAGAAGCTGTAAATACACGGAGCACGCGAAGAAAAGCAAACAGGTGCTAATGTTGGCTAAGGTGTGAGCTGCGATGTATTAAAAGGCCCTCTTTAACCATTTGGAAACGTTCTGATTTACATGAGGTGGTGATACATTATTACTGCAGTCGAAGATACAGCTTCCGGTCCAAGGACCCATCTTTTCGAAGCAGATTCGAGCTCCAAGGCCGCACATGTGATGCAAAGTATGTTTGTTGTGGTTACTGTAGACCAATTATCTCGCCTTCAACGTCCCAATGGTCCATGGCACCAAGTTACCCTAATACGCTTAGCGAATCCCCTGTAAGGTTAAAGTTCTTTATTGGAAAATCGATTCGATAAAGCCCTGCATCGCAAAGACACAAAGAAAGGCAAGAAATGACTAGAGGAGAAGTCGGACCTTGATTTAAATATACTAGGCAAGAGAAGCACCGACTCCGTCGCATAGGAACAGTGCGGGTGATGATTATATGATGATTGATGATGATTATACCCACATCCACGTAACTCTCAAAGGGTGTCTACATGGCCATGTGCGCATGTAACCCGACGGACTTCTGGTGTTAACATTCTCCAATAAAGACCTGTGGGCCAATTTTCAGCTCTGAGTCGGACTTTTCGGAAAGTTCCCTTTTAAGCAGACAGGTTTCTATTATTTTTTTATATCAAGTCGTCACTTTCTGTGCTTAGCGCGATGTACACATATCGGAAAGATGCTCTTCTTTTAGGAGCCTTAACAACGCACTTTGGACACATATCCTCCCCCACCGCCTTACGTATATGTTTCCATGTACTTCCCTGGCGATGTCGGAGAACGAAGATTCTTGTCAGTTCATTTACGTCAGTCATGAGGCGCCGACTCGCACTCTTCTGTCTTCTCGGCTTATCTTTGGTAAATCGCTACGCAAATATACAACATTATTATGGCAACTTTAGGTTTACGCTCACATATTCGTGCGCTCCATTCCAATGGGAATCACATTGATAGCTACAGAAAGTCACAGTGGTTACTTTACGTCCCTAGACGACTGTGTCAAGAGATGGTACTTCGAACCGATCAAGGCCGTTATGTACAACAACGTGACTCGATGGTGTTATGGCTCCGAAAATCTGCTTGGGATGGAGAAAACGGTGGGAAATCCCAACGAGAGAACCTACTTGCTAACAAGAACTTCCACTAATATTTGCAATGCGAATGCCACGAAAGAGATTGTGGATATCATCGCTGCAGATCTGCAAGGTTGTCATGAGACTTGGTTCCCTATTACTGTGAATGGAACCACGAATTGCTATTATGTAATGAAGGACAAAGAGTATACGGTACGTTTCATGGAAAAAGACAAAGATCTGAAGTAAATCGTGGTTTCAGAAGTACTACACTAACACTACTGAATACGTTCACGCGTGTCCTAAAGTTCGTGCCACTGCGACTGCAGCTATCATCACAAGTGAGGAACAAGAAATCGCGATCAGTTAACCATTATTTGCATTCGGGATACATTTCTATCGCTTTTAGGGAAGGCAGCTTTCGCGCACAACCACTTGAGAAACGTTATGGATCGACGGCTCATTATCGGCATGGTGCCCGGCTCTACCCCAATTGCAGAGCATTACAATCACCCATGGTGTTTCAAATGGATGGATGGGGGAAACCATTTCAGGAAGCTCAATACCAACGCTTCATCGACCAACTGCACCCTCAACACAAGGAACTATTATGCCTTCCTGTCGCAGCAGCTGAGTGGTAAGATGAACGTAGGTATACTGGGTTAGAGATAGTTCATCTAGATCCGTGGCATATATGTGATTCGCACGCGGAATTTCCAGCTCTTCTTTGCCAGTATAAGTTACGAGAGATCGAAGAACCAAGTGAAGCATCGTAAACAGAGCGATTTACAGTGATTTCTGTGACCGGCCTACGGACATTGCGGTATTAGGTCTTACCGTAGCCTCTAATATACCACATTAATAAAGCAGATCGAACTCACCACGTTAATCGTACAGGAGTCCCTTTTGGCATGCCATACACGCTGGTTTTGGAAGTTGTGGAGCGGTGAATTTTAGACGGCCTTTGCAATTTTTATCCAACTCTATACTTGATTCCTCTTCAATTCCGCTTCAGCGTCTATAGGTGCTCGAGCTCGAGCTGGTTTTGTTTTCGACTTTTCCTGTACTTGACCTGTGACTAATTCTGTTCTCCTGTAGCGATCGACCAACGGTCAGTCGAATATGAGGCATTCAGTTCCATATGGCGGACTTTCAAGCATTTTTGGAGCTTAAATTCACAAAAAATAGTCCAAGATACATGGCACAAACGGAGTCTCCTCTCTAGGCCACCCTGTAACAAGCAGCAAACGCTTTTGTTTCTGTGTGGGTCCATCCATCCTGGCATTCGGACCTTTTCACTGAAAGTACATATGTAGTCACACATGACTATCGAAATCGACTACCGATTTCCTTTTGGAGATCTTCCATAACGTTGGGTGGACACGTCTGAACGTTCGATTCAGTGAGCAGGAAAGACTCTGAAGTGGAACGCCCTTTCTTTGTGCCTCGGATCAGAGAGAAATATCCTGTGCAGTTCTTAGAAACGCTGTCGAAAGTGATGGCTTTTGGTGGGTTCTCCTGCCAGCGCTCCGCACAGTCCTGGGGACCTTTAACTTGCAGGACCTCCTTGGCTGCGATTCCATCCATGACGAGATTGTTTGGAATGGGTCTGATGTAGAGATTCATGGAAGAAGCGCCATAAAATATAGCGAGAAGGAAGAAGAGGATCCAGGCGCATATCATCATCACCGAAAAGACTGACGTGTATATTGCATTGGATTGTTTCCAATAGTTTCATCTGCCAACCTTCCATGGAAACAGTTTTTGTAACGAGAAGGGAAAAACGTGGTGGAAAACCTTCGATCGCTCACGCATTGTTGATAGTGCGTCTCTATGAGCAACTCGACTTGGAAGTAGTTTGCAAGCATGTCGGCTCATCATCAAGGACGCTGCGTGCGTTATTGTTGATACCTTATTGATGTGTGTTTATTATGAGCAGTTTATTTGAAAGCGGCATGAGGTAGTGAGTTATCAGCTGAACATAATTAAGCGTTATTAGATAGATTTTCTTATGAGACATTCAGTGCTGGATACACAGCGAAGAGGTGGTGTTGCAGGTGGATCCTGCGTATGTGGTGCAGTCGGAGTCCTTGATGCACGGGTTTCCGATCTTGTAGATGGGGCTTCCCATCATGTTGCCCCTAAATACGACTTTTCGAACCTTCTTGACAAAGGGAAGATCTTACTGAACGCGATAGTTGCACACAACGAAAGTCATGGAGTCGGGGTCAGGGCACTGCGCGATTCCACAGCCGACTTGAGTGGTCGCTCCCCAAGCCATCTAATCAAGTGATTGATCTACAGTAACCCTCTGATCGCACCTGGGTGTAGTGGCCCGTTCCAGCGTTGAACACGTCGGTCGTCATCGTGTAAGTGGGACTGTACTGACCCACTCCTTTTTCCGCCAATTCGGACCACCACGAAGTGGGAGCGTCGAGGAGAGGGCCTGAAAGAGATGGTTGCCTTCTGCAAGGAGGACTACGGTACTGTTTGAGTTCTGAACGGGGAACGTAGCGTAGATATTCTCGCCGGCGTTACGTGTGTTTTGAGGGGAGTGCGCGAACTGGCAGCCGTTGGCCCACGACTGGGCGATTGCCTCGAGGTCGCAGCTGTAGCTCAGCTGGTACATGTTTGAGGCGCTAGGCGCCTTTGCTCCCGAGGGACCGTCCTGCTCGAGGCCACGAGCGTTCGACGACCGGAGCTTGTTGTGGGCGTCGACGATGGCGTCACGGTCACCGGGAGCCAAGCCTCCGGTGGTGGGACACTGGGTGCCTTGACTGGAGACAAAGACGAACAGTCCTAAAGGGGATGTGGGAGGGGATCACAAAGCGCTGACGAACCTGCGAAGAGAACGAAAGAACGCATTGTGAGGAACAGAGGAAGTGTGCTATCCATCGGCCCCTCCGGCCTTTTAAAGCCCCCGACAGAGAGTGTTTAACATAAGCGGAGATTCCGCTGATCCCAACAAAGTGGAACGTCGTGCTGTATCCATATCATTTGGGTCAGTGCTCTATGCAGATTGGCAAAAACAAGCGATCAAAACAGATTACTGGAAGAGGAACGCAGGCAACCCCTGGCCTGCAATCAACATGGCAATATTTTAACAGCATCAAAAACAGGGCTCTAATGGTGAATAGCGGCCAATAGTGGTACATATTTCCGTAACTTCTTGTGACAGCGAAAACTTTTTTGAGTGGCCAAAAATTATAAAATAGGTTTTTCTTCCGCCGATTTCAACGATTCCAGAACCGCTTGTGACTGGTGTCTATTGTGAAGAATCAATGGACAGTATCTATTACGCTCCATAATGTCTTAAACACGAAAATCCAAGGAGTTCAGATCGAGCGAGTTCGAGTGCCGAACATCGTTGACAATCCTCCTGGACAGTTTCCCCCACGGATGTCGTGTGTGACAGACTAATAAGGCTGAAGTTCTGGAGGCTTCCAGTCGCTGTTGGCAGAGTGCTGGAACCCAACGGCAAAGGTGCATCTTCGAGTGTCGCATCGACTAAATAACAGAAGGCGTTCTTCCTTGTGGAATACCAGTACCAAGTTCCAATGCCTTCCAGGCTGGATTGCTGGCAGTGATACCAATTTCAAAAGAAAGCCGAAGCTGATATTTTGCTATCCTCAGCATCTTCCGATGTCGAAGAATTCAAAACACGAGCCCAAATAAGGAGCGAAGCGAAACAAGAAGACGGTTTAGTTGTCATATTTGAGTGCATCTTCAAGCAATCCAATGATGTTGTAAAATAAATGATGAATGATTTATTTTGTCAGCCGACAACAAAACTTATTCGCGGAAACCTAATCGCACAGTTCGACAGGTTTCAGCATGTTGACCCTAGTCAAATCGACATTCTGTGGACATATGTCTTCCGAAGAACAAGTTATAAGATACGAGGTCTTTCCCTCTGTATTCTGTTTGGTTCTCCCGGAGTAACTCCTGTAGGCAGTGCACTTCTTTTGAACGCTGTCGTAGGTGAAACCGAAAAATCTTTCTTTTCGCCAATGTGTGGCACATTCTTTGTAGTTCTCTATATCGCCAAGTTCGATGTTTGTCGGTCCGTCCAGAATATAAGGTGACGGAACCTTTTGGACGTACCACTTTTTTGAAGACGAGGCGAGACCAAGATGGAACGAAGCAACCAAGTAAATCAGAACGACCTTTTTTATCTTCCCCATCTGCAACCATCACTTAGATAGAAGTACAAAATCGAGAAAAAGCCACAGTACACGGTATATCATTCAGTTTAAGTCTTAACGATGACAATTCGTCATAAGAAACAGCCACAATAGTGAATTAAAAAAGAGGTGCAGAACCATCCTTCCGATGGATACATTAGGGGAAGGGCCGAAAGTGCCTACAGCAGAGCCGCCGTTGTAAAGCGAAAATTCTTAAATTGCATTAGCGTTTGCGGCAGACCCCACCCCGTCGCCTAGGCACTATTTTTCGTCGCTTTCTGAGAAGCAACGTGCAAGATATACAAAAGAAGCGTAAGCAGCGAAGTGCAACGGTCCTGTAGTTCCATTTAAGTGCACCTTGGCCATCTATTCCCCAGGCCATCTAATCAAGTGGTTCATCTACAGTAACTATCGGATCGCACTTGAGTGAAGTGGCCCGTTCCGGCGTTGAACACGGTGGTCGTCATCGACCCAAAGTGGGTGCAATGAAATTGCAAAATAAATGATAAATGATTTATTTTTTCAGCAAACATCGAACTGCTTCTGGAAACCTATATTGACATCATGTTTTCAATACACGGTCAAATCCCGATCGGCTTCCCGTGGACAATGGTCGTCCGAAGAACGACTTAGAAGGTACGAGGTGTTTCCCACCGGGGCACTTCCCGCATCCATTTCTCTTTCACCATAGTAATTAACGTAGGCCATGCATATCTTCTGAAGGCTGTCGTAGGTAAAAGCGCTGATTTTCCATTCTGCGCCAAAAGTGGAAAATCCTTCTTTTTGCCATTGTACGACACACTCTTTGTAGTTTTCGATATTGCGAAGTACTTCAGTGGCCGTTCCTTTCAGGGTTATGGATCGTTCAATCTCTCTGACGTACACCTTGCTTGAAGAAGATGTGAAACCGGGAAGGAACGAAGCGGTTAAGGAGATCAGAATGACAGTTCTTATCTTCCCCATCTGCAAACCATCAATTAGATAGAACTGGGAAATGGTGAAAAAGCCACGGTCAACGATGTGATGAGGGAAAAAATTCAAATCCATCCTTCCGACGACCGGATGGGCGGAAGTAAAGCGAACAATCTTAGATTGCACTAGCGTTTGCAGCTCCCTCCCCGTCGCCTAGGCACAATTTTTCGTAGCCTTTAGAAACTGCAAAGTGCATGATGTACAAAAAGAAGCGTAAGCGGTGATGTGTAACGGTTTTGCTGGCTTTCACACAAAGACAGATTCGTCTGCAATCTCCTGCTCACGTAGAGATTGACGAATTCGGTTGTCGTGTATATTATGTGGACACTGAAATCTTTAGGCAAAACGTCATTTCAGGAAGTGTTTCTGTATGGATTTGGATTTAAAAGAACTGCATTCCCGGATTGTGATCTGACAGTCTGACTCTCGGACTCTCGAGGGGTTTTTAGCATCTGGAATATCGACTTTCGAAAAGGGGCGAGAGTGGCGAGAGTTTACTCGTCATCGCTGCCAGTGAAAATCGTTCCGAGAATCGAGTCCTCCTCCTTTGGACTTCGAGTTCGGACAGGGTGGACTCCGAGTTGGACTCGGACTGGATGCAATAGAGTAAGGCAAGTCGTTCGATCAGCATGCGTGTGGTCCCAAAAAATCGCCAAGAGTCTCGATTCTCGACTCTCGCCCTGATTGTGATGGACAGTGATCAAGACTGTGACGAGCCGAGATTTTACAAATTTCTCCATAAAATCGTGTTAATACGAATCCGCTATCGTGGCTATAATGAAGTCCTTTCATTTGTATCCCCAGCAATCTGTCGGGCCATCCACTCGCTATCCCTGAGGGTCTCCAATATAAAACTCCAATGTCATATATGTACAAGGACCACAATATCACCTCGTAGTCGACGGTCTTCTTCTGGCTTCGGCACAGGGCACGACATCGGAGAAGAAGGCGGCAATCCCATCAATGTGCGCGGGCATCAGAGAGACGAAGAGGCTGAATCCGGAGACGGTGGAGCATAGCGAACCCATCTTCAGCTCGGGTGGCGGCGCAGAATTCGGATTTGAGGAGCTTCTTCGACAACTTTCGCAGGTAGCACGGGCGAAGACCGGCATCCGGGCGGACGCGTTGGAGGAGCACAGCGGTCGAACCGGGAACCCTCAGGGCTGCGCAGACTTTTGGAGTTGCAGCGATGCTTCTCTAGCGGCGCGGGTGGAGTCGGGCGGCAGTGACTAGCTTCTTGGTGAGACGGTGGAACTGCGGCTCCCTGGTGTTCCAGGCCTTCTGGGAGCCGCAGCGATCATTTGCGCGCACAACGACGAATTTTGTTGCATTCCGTATTTTTGCTCCGTTGTTAAAATATTCCCCTACTGATTACGAGGTGTTTTGTTCCAAAACAGCTTTGCCAGAACTTTGTTTTGCCAATCTGCATAGAGCACTGACCCAAATGATATGGATACAGCACGACGTTCCACTTTGTTGGGATCAGCGGAATCGCCGCTTATGCTAAACACTCTCTGTTGGTGGCTTTAAAAGGCCGGAGGGGCCGATGGACAGCACACTTCCTCTGTTCCTCACAATGCGTTCTTTCGTTCTCTTCGCAGGCTCGTCAGCGCTTTGTGATCCCTTCCCACACCTCCTTTAGGACTGTTCGTCTTCGTTTCCAGCCAAGGCACTCAGTGCCCCACTACCGGGGGTTTGACTCCCGGTGACCGCGACGCCATCGTCGACGCTCACAACAAGCTCCGCTCGTCGAACGCTCGTGGCCTCGAGCAAGACGGTCCCTCAGGAGCAAAGGCGCCTACCGCCTCGAACATGTACCAGCTGAGCTACAGTTGCGACCTCGAGGCGATTGCCCAGTCGTGGGCTAACGGCTGCCAGTTCGCGCACTCCCCTCAAAACACACGTAATGCCGGCGAGAACATCTACGCCACGTTCCCCGTCCAGAACTCAAACAGTACCGTAGTCCCCCCTGTAGAAGGCAACCTTCTCTTTCAGGCCCTCTCCTCGACGCTCCCACTTCGTGGTGGTCCGAATTGGCGGAAAAAGGAGTGGGTCAGTACAGTCCCACTTACACGATGACGACCGACGTGTTCAACGCTGGAACGGGCCACTACACCCAGGTGCGATCAGAGGGTTACTGTAGATCAATCACTTGATTAGATGGCTTGGGGAGCGACCACTCAAGTCGGCTGTGGAATCGCGCAGTGCCCTGACCCCGACTCCATGACTTTCGTTGTGTGCAACTATCGCGTTCAGTAAGATCTTCCCTTTGTCAAGAAGGTTCGAAAAGTCGTATTTAGGGGCAACATGATGGGAAGCCCCATCTACAAGATCGGAAACCCGTGCATCAAGGACTCCGACTGCACCACATACGCAGGATCCACCTGCAACACCACCTCTTCGCTGTGTATCCAGCACTGAATGTCTCATAAGAAAATCTATCTAATAACGCTTAATTATGTTCAGCTTATAACTCACTACCTTATGCCGCTTTCAAATAAACAGCTCATAATAAACACACATCAATAAGGTATCAACAATAACGCACGCAGCGTCCTTGATGATGAGCCGACATGCTTGCAAACTACTTCCAAGTCGAGTTGCTCATAGAGACAATACGTGAGCGATCGAAGGTTTTCTACCACGTTTTTCCCTTCGCGTTACAAAAACTGTTTCCATGGAAGGTTGGCAGATGAAACTATTGGAAACAATCCAATGCAATATACACGTCAGTCTTTTCGGTGATGATGATATGCGCCTGGATCCTCTTCTTCCTTCTCGCTTTATTAGATGGCACTTATTCCATGAATCTCTACGTCAGACCCATTCCAAACAATCTCGTCATCGATGGAATCGCAGCCAAGGAGGTCCTGCAAGTTAAAGGTCCCCAGGACTGTGCGGAGCGCTGGCAGGAGAACCCACCAAAAGCCATCACTTTCGACAGCGTTTCTAAGAACTGCACAGGATATTTCTCTGTGATCCGAGGCACAAAGAAAGGGCCTTCCACTTCAGAGTCTTTCCTGCTCACTGAATCGAACGTTCACACGTGTCCATCCAACGTTATGGAAGATCTCCAAAAGGAAATCGGTAGTCGATTTCGATAGTCATGTGTGACTACATATGTACTTTCAGTGAAAGGGTCCGAATGCCAGGATGGATGGACCCACACGGAAACAGAGGAGTTTGCTGCTTGCTACAGGGTGACCGAGAGAGGAGACTCCGTTTGTGCCATGTATCTTGAACTATTTTTTGTGAATTCATCACAACATTTCAGGTTCCTGGAGGAGAGAGAATAGACCGCCGATGTTTGCAAATTTAACGTACATATGTCATATCCTTCTTGGTCCGAAAAAGGAATAGCGCTGACAGAATTGTTCCTGCAACACGGTGGTGAAACATGCACAATTGCTTCAACAGTGCTTTAATGTTTTATCAATGTTAGATGTTGTTGTCTCTGTGCCTTGCTTAGCAAGGTGAAGACCGTTCCTTATCCTTTCATCAAACATTGCCCATTTGCATCAGAACGTGGACGTGGACTCCGAATTTCGTGCTGCCTAAAATGAATCAACCTAAGGCTAGAATTAATATCCTGAAGAAAATCACCATTCTTCGATGCAAGCTTAGAATAACCACCTTTCCCAAAAGCCTCTCTGAGCTCCCATTTTTGCATGTACGCTCAAGGAGCTTGACTTGCAGACTGAGGCACTTTGTCGTCCGTGTCGTCAACGTCGTCCGTGGATACCAAAAGCCACCCTCTCTTATGCAATATTTCCGGGTCGATGCCATCATTTCGGCGTCATAAACTTATCCATTCTAATCGGCTTCCTCATTGTATTCATCATTCCCGTCATATGAAGTGCATCGCCTTATTCTCTATGTTTTCTCTATGCCTCGCCGATCGCGTATTCGTCATCGACCTTCCAAAAGGCACTCTTGTCGATGGAGAGCCTGGCAGAGTGATCACCTCCGTCACTCATCCCCGCGAATGCGTTCGTCAATGGAAGAATTCGGTTTCGCTCCCGAGCACCTTCACCTACGACCCAGTCAACCGGACATGTACTCCACACAACACGGTTCGCGGCACGATGAGTGTGACGTCCAGCGCCATTTCGTACTACATCGAGGAGGCCGAAAAGGACAAGTGCCCCATGAACGTCTTGAAGGCGATCGAATCGCTTGCTAGTAAGATTGACACATCCTCTACACAAAGAGCAGAAAAGAAGGGAGCGTTCATGAGTTCGAGTCGGCTCGAACTCAACGGTCACAGTTATCTGCAAGAGCTTTGTCTGCACTGAAACGGTTATCTGCGTTCAATGATCCTGCCGCACGTGCTCTTGATATCCATAGCTTTAGGCAGTGCAACTTCCTAAAAACACGTTTTGACCAGGTTGGAGATCTATCTGTGCTTAGTGTGTACGCCGAATGTTTGAAATGTCGTTCAACTGGGTGCATCCAAAAACGAAAGTCATATTTCACAGTAGGGAGATGAACTTTGCCTAGTTATCCGTCCTCCATGCACTTTTGCAAGCGCCATCTTTGGAATGGCTTTCACTGGACACGTGGATTTCGATGGATTACTAGTCTAAAATTTAGTGGTTATCACATGAACTACATCTAGAACAAGCCTAACGAAATCTCTCCTAATTCACAAAAACATTAAGCAAAAACGCTATAAAAAACAGTTGAATTCCTCAATTGTTCACGTACGAAGCAGTTGAAGTCGGAGAACCGACGGGTCCGTTGATCTATGACTCTGTTCTTCTGAATCCACACGAGACTGCTCGAAATGAACACTGAGTAGCAGTCGGTTATGTTGGGGCTGAAGCCGGAGTTGATCAGACACAGACCGACTGAAAACCAAGCGCGCTTATAATGAGCCACACAGACAACTTGAAAGCAACTTGTTAGGTACTGGTACAATCTTTGGGTTGCCCAGGCACACGTTTGTTTACTGGGTGAGTTTTCAATGAGAACGATTCTATAGGCGCCAATCTTACCGTTCGCATAGCTGTCACGTTTCCCTCTTTAGCACCGGTGAGTAATGGCAAGGCGACTGCTTCTACTAAGTGGGTAGGGTATCCCCCATTACACCACAAAGACAATGCCCAGGAAGTGCGCATTTTATGCCTTTATATACTTGTCTATAACAATTTTGGCTGTTGAGTTTGGCCGTCAAGAATTTAAGAATACGATGAGGACAGCTAGAATTATCGAGTTTTATCCAACTCCTCTTGAAACATGTTTGACCCTTCCCTATTTATTCCTTTTAGCACGATGTCGACCGGGATGGAAAACATATATGACGAAAGGAAAGAGAGTCTGTTTCTACCGAATGGACAGCGATGTATATAAGGTGACACCTATCGAGGGGTAATCGTGTTTCAGTCAACGCATTTTCAGGCAATTGCGAAGTCAGAGTCCGTTCCAGAAATAGAGGCATGCCACACAAAGCTCCCATTCTCTCACGCCATTACAATTCACAGCGGTGAAGACTTGTCAAACGCCTGTAAGAAACATTCACGGGCATCCGACATCGCATACTAAATCATATTAGGGCAATTTGCCGGCTCATTCAAGACCGGGCTGAGATGGGAGCCTTTCGAGTGGATCGATGGATCTCCACGTGATTACGGGCCGAATCGAAGCGTCATTCTCGACAGCTATCCTGGAGAGAAATGCGAGGAGTGTTCGATTGTCTACACAGGTACTTGCTGCAGGCAAGAGTGCATAGAGAGTGCGTATCTTGCAGGGGTATGGGAAAGAGTAAAAAATAATTACTCTCCGTACATCTGCTCGTACTCGATCACCCTTAACACTTAGCTCTTTGCTTATCACTCGTCTATGTCGAAGCAAGACGCTATATTAGGACATCGAATACTTCAGTAGCCACTGGTTCAGCATCCAAGTCAACAAAGTATGCATAATGTGTCTATAATACATTGCTTTGAAGAATAAATAAATGCCCTACGTCCAGTCGAGTCATGATTCAGCTCAACTCGTCCAAAGCGATTCAAAAAACTCGAAACTCGAAACTCGCACAGCCCTGCTTCCCACTCTCTTTATCTTCGAAGGGCTGGCCAATGGAAAAAAATCGCTACGTCCAGCTTTTGGCATCTTTCCGTCGCCAGCAGTGGAATAACGGGAAGAAGACGCAACGATGACACTATTAACAACGACCCAGCCACTCCATTCGCTGTTTAAAAGTTTGTCTGAATTGCGAGTATCAATGAGGTGTGCTGCAAATATTCAACTCAGTCCACCTAGCAACAAAATTCACCCCAGATCTAAGGAATAATGTATATAAATCGCTTGAACAACACAGAAATATCCCACAAATGATCGGTGGTGAAGAATACGAACGTTATGCTTAGATGGAACGTTGAATAACAAAATAATAAAACACTGATCTGTCAGCAGTTCTTATCCTTCAGTCAAACATTTTGATCCTGCGCTCGCAGAGCAGATTGAAAGTATTCGGTTCTCCAGCACCCCAGTATCTTTCTACAACATAAAATATTAAAAACACAACACGATATCGTCTCTGTTACTGTCAGGCTTCCCAATCGGCCAGTAGATGCCCCCGTGCGTGCAACTGTTCGGCTTACTGCAATGCGTCTTGAGTTCATCAAAGTCGAATGACGCGTAGTCCATCGGCGTGCCATCAGCCCAAGCCCATCCTTCTTTGGTTGTTGTGATCTTCGCTTGATCACTAACCACTAGGCCCACTTTCACTCCTTGGAACCCAGTGTTTTGGCTATGCCATTTTGTCAGATTATGCACTAAACCATGATATGCGAAGAACAAGCCAATTAAAGACAGTGTGGATACCGATAAAGTCCTCCTCTTCGCGATTACGAATGGAAGCTGCATGTCCCCATTGGTCTCTTTCGCATGCTTTTGTGATTGGTGAGTAATCCTGAAATAAACGCAGCTGCGCGCGTATTCGCACGCTCTAGGTATTAAAAGCCTAGTAGCTCTGCGACCACATGATTGGCGCTTAGAAAAAGGCTAAAAATCACTCAAAAACTGTAAAGAAACGGAATGCCCAGAGGTATAGCTGCAGTAGAATAGTTGGATCCAGATGTCTGCGTGGCTTATTGCAAACGTGCTCCGTTTGTAAGCGGCAGGTGTCGGGTTCGGTTCCCCTCGGGGCCCTTATTTTGTGTGGGCGTTTTCCCCGTGCTCATGGAAAAACACACAGACAGAGAACCAACGGACCCGTCGGTTCTCCGTTTATATATAGGGTATTGGAGCTTCAATATGTACTCGCTGATTGTGAAGTTATTGTTTTTAAGTGGTAAAAATACACGCGGTCCTTTGAGCAGTTTCTCTGCTTTGAACAGACCGCTGTTTTTGAGGATTTGAAACGTCCCCTTTGTGATCTTAACCGATCCCGTGGGATCTGGACCGTGCACTCTGGGATTTTGATCGTCCCCTCCGAAATGAGCTGGGATTTCGGCCGTTGTCTAGCGCAACTTCCGGTGTCGGGTTACCTTCTTTCGCTGCCTGAGGTAAGGTTATGGTCTGACCTACTTGACCAATAACTCAAATTTACAGTTATCGGAGTCTGATGCGGCTGTTGTGGTTGGTACTACCCACTAAACTCGTCTAAAAGTGCCACACGGATTGCTTAGCTTGTGCGACACGGATATGGAGTGAGTGGCACATCCGGTGGACGGTTGAAATCCCAGCTCATTCCAAACTGGACGGTTGAGATCTTTAAACGAACAAGGGGGCGGTTGAAATGACTTTGTATCGCACTAAAGCACCCGTTCCAGCATTTATCCGGTACACCACTACTGCAAAATGGACTTTTTGGGGGAAGTGGATCGCAATAATTCTAACATTCCAGAGCAGCGAAAAGTTAAAACATAATGCCAAAAGCTCTTACCTTAAAGTATTTATGTTCTATGATGTCATAGCAGATTGTCTTCGATCCCAGCTTTGCAGTAATAAATCCTTCCGCACATTTCACTGAAGACAGAACGTTAAACGAACACCACAAGCAGTTTCACCCATTTCATTGAAGTCCTTTTCTATCCCAGCAGAGCACACATCCTGATCACTTCTAACCATAAGATAAGAAGTCTCATTGGGATTAGCATCTTTCAACCCATGCATTTCACTATATCCGGTACAGAAGTTGTTCTTGATAACGAATGCCACTATTGCCTTACTGTCACTAAAGTACCCAGCACAGGCCACCGGGTCACCAGTCAGAGCATAGTCTATACCAGTCTCCTTCCCTTTGAATGACTGACCAGCGGGAAAAGCTTTAACGTATATCTTTTCGCAGAAACTTCTGGTAGATAGCGTAACCAAGAATATAGGAAGGAACAGGGAGACCATGATTCGACGGGCACACTGATCGTTTGAAGTTCGTTTGAATTATGCGTGTCTGTGAAACTGAAATGTTAATATTCGATTTAGTCCGCCTAGCAACAAGAAGTACGTTCCGAGTAATAATGCTAAAGTTCTCATTCTGACCGTTTTTGCCATTTCAGTGTCTAAGTAAACACATTTGTGATCCGTATCGGTCAAAGTCTGGGCACACGGTCTCATACTCGCGATGTTTAGAAGCATACTAGCCAGCATGCTGTGGGTGGTGAGAAATACGGCAAAAAAAAACATCGAGGTTACACGTCATTACCGCGAAGACACTTAGTTGAAACGTTCCTCCGAAATCCGCTATGTCCAACTGGTTGTGTGCCGTTCAATGATGCTGGATCCGTTGGATGACGGTCCTTGGCAACTAGTGAATAGCTTTTCTTGGAGAATTTCATTTCATTGGAACTTCCTTGTGGGTGTCCATGCGCAGTGTGTCCCTAAATGTACGCTATCACATCAGCTTTTGGAGCTTCTTCATCGCCATGGAAAACCGAAAAAGTTCCAATGCCGTTTCGCGAATTGGCAAACTCCTTCTTCACGAGAAATGCCCCACGCAAGTGGCTTATCTCCAAGCTCTGTCGCCTGGATTTTAATTTTTTCTGTCTCCTTCTACGCAACAGAAGTCATTAGCGTCAGTGCTTTCTCAATTAATGCTATATAGTTGTTTTCGTCGCAGCTTTCAACCGTCTACGTTAGAGACGTTCCAAGAGGCTACAAAATCAACGGCGAAGCAGCCATTGAAATAAAAGCAAACTCACCTCGAGAATGCCCATATCAATGGATGTTGAATCCGCCGAGGGCGGCTACATTCGATTCATCGAAGGCAATCTGTACTGGTTACGACCGAATTGTATCCATTGATGAAACGGAATCGGCTGTTGAAACGTTTCTGTTCACCACATCGTCAATGGATGTCTGTCCTCGAAATTCCACCGAAGATCTTTATGCGCTGGTGGAAACCGATGACAATTTCGATGGCGACATCGAACCTGACAGCGATATCGAACCCGACGACGAAATATGAGCGTTTTACGTGAAGAACGTGAAATGATGTGGAATGATAGGTTTTAATAAATTGTCTTCGTTTGTCCTTTGATCATCTGCAATTACATGTATAAACGCGACAACGCGCCCTTGGGACCAAGTAGCACAGGGCATGGCAAGGCACCATGGCATGCCTAGAGTGCCCATGAGTAGCTAATATTTTGTAGGAATAATACACTGTACTTTTGTGCCAAATTTCAGTCGAACCGGCTGCGGGCACCTTTGAATGTTCCCTTGTTAGAAGCAGTCACATCTCGTGGTCAATAGTTAACTTGAGGGAATCTCATTTTGCCCTCGAAGTCGGATGACAACGGAACATAAGACAGTGAATCTTTTTGCAGGGCTTTCAAAAAGCAGCGATTTCCTTTCTGCTCAACATATTTTTAGAGCCCTAATGGCTTGTTGCTTAGGTACCGTCGTCCTTCATGCAGAGAAGAGACAGCAATTGTCTGTGTTGTTAGTCCCTAATCGAAATGAAAGCTTGTTTCTATTGCCTTTTCTTCTTCATCACGTCTTACCAAGCGGTACGGTCTTGTATGTTCTGCCGCAGTTCATTCCGGTCACAGGTCGATGCAGTCATTGCTCGCAAGATGAATTCACAACACGTCATATTGGGACCTGCAGTAGGAAACCCTGTCGAAGTTAGGGCCCCAATTGACTGCTTCATTCGGGCCGTCCGTCTTAAAGCCGTTTCGTTCAATTACGACACTGGAACCAAAGCCTGCACTCCAATTGAGAAAGTCGGAGGAATCGGACCCATTCTTCAGAGTAACAAGAACGTACAGTCGTACTTCTTCTACAAAGAGAGAACAGCCGACTTGTGCGAAAGGAGCGTCAATCAAGATGTGTCAAAAGCCCTTTACGGGAAATAGCTTTCATGGTAATGAGCTCAGCTTTAGTCATCTGCTGCAAACGATATAGACGCTTGTTCAAAGTACCACTTCTAGTTGTGCATATGCCCCTTGAATGATGACACTGTTCCATGAATCCGTCGGAGTCGTTGCCAAGTTTGTAAGCCCTTTCATGTGTAATGTTTATCCGTATGCATTCTTACGCCAGACTTCACTGCTGCGGTCCCGAAGATTCAAAGAAGCGCTACAACCCTCCAAGTCCTCGCCACTGACCGAGCTGGTGATGACTCTCTGTTCCGTTCTCTGTGCCCCACCGCCGTGCTTCGACTCGAATTTTGTTTTTCGAAGCTTTTCGCTCCTTCGACACCCATGCAAACTAGTGGGATTATTTCATTGGAGCCTTTAATTTGGATATCGTGTTCTCTGCCGAAGAAAGAACAGAAGCGACGATTACGGTGCGATATCGTTCTGCTTTGTGCTTTTTATGATGGCTTATCTTATATTATTTTTTCAATAAATACAGCCTACTTTAATCTGGACAATGGACATAAACACAAGTTAAGATATCCATGCAATAATTCCTCCTTTTACTCGACTTAGTAGCGATCGCGTCCAGGATCGACGAGGAGTTCGACGAGACCGACGACCCTTCTTAGGCTTAGGCCCTTTAGCTCTATCTTACTCTCACCTGTGCTCATCCATAAGTGACGATATCAAAAGAAACTATCCAAAATAAGGTTAAGAGGTCGAAAATCGGAACAAAAAGGTTTTTCAATTTTTAACCCCGCGTATTCTACAAACGAGGAATCCGGATGTTGCCTATAAAGTGGACTGAAGTTGTACATAAGAACGAGTCTGAAATCTTTGTGTTTTGTTTCTGTAAATAATCACAAAATGATCTGACATTTTCAATGCACCAACCCAATATATCTTCACATCACTTACTTCCTGTCTTACTGGAATCAATGCGTAGGAACTAAATGTCGGCTCATTCTCACAGGCATTACAAAAATAAAAAATTTTATCGTGGACGATTTTCTCTCTGGGTTTAACTGCAAAGAAGTGACATTTGCATAATTTGCATATAGTCTTTTTGCACTTTAAAGATCTGAAGTAAGCCGCTGACGTGCGACTAGCTGCGTTGCCACAGGCGATTCAGCAATTGTTCCTTAGCTGCTCACTTTTAAAAAATAAATGACGTCTGCGACCCGCAGTTAGCTCGGCGACATGAAGAGAGCCGGCTGTCTGCTTCTTTTCTCTTCTATAATACATTTCCAACTGGTAAGTGTGGTTGACTTTGGTACTTAAAATTTTGCTGCAGGCTGGTGCAATCATAGCCCGCTATATGGGTGAAAAGTGGTCAATAACTGGGGCAGAATTAAGCGCTACCACCGAAAACGGATACACCGAATGCTACGTCCGTGCCGTTGGGCTAAACGCCTCGTCGTTCAAGTTCAACACCCAAAGCAAGGCATGTACACCCATCGGGAAGGTCTATGGTCCATGGCCTAACTCAGACAAGAATCTGCGCACCTACTTCTTGTACAAAGAGAAGAAAGATAATCTGTGCGAGGGAGACGTCGTCGCAGATGTTCGTGAGGCTAATGCCCAGCATGCGGGCGGTTCCTGGCTCGGTTGAAGCGACGAATCTCTTGTCACCAGCACTGTATGAATCTCTTTCCTATAAGAATCGAATAAACATTCAAGTGCTGTCAAAGTTTCCAAAACATCATGCTGAGTGAGGAGATTCAGATAGTAAAAGCAGTTCGTATTCTCGAATCGTTAATCTCTCGAGATCTGCTATCACAAAAGCAGGGCTTGTCGATGACCTTTTCAGAGTAAGAACTGGGCTATCGGATGTCCCAATTCCTTATGGAAGCTGGAACACTTGCACGGCCTGCCATAAGACCAACCTAAGCGTTCAGAGATCGGTCGAGGGACTACCCACTGGCGACAACGTCTTGAGAAAGAATCCGAGTTTACACGATGAAAATAATTTATTTTTTCGCCATTCAAAATGTCGTAAAGTAAGACACATAAATTTAGTTTCACATTCCTTAAGCTTGTTCCGAATACCGTGTAAAACTGTAGATTCCATCCTGTTGTTTGTGGTGAGCGTCCACTTTAAGCAGCGAATCTTTCAGTGCCGAGAGGTTGGCATCGTAGTAGCGGATCAATGCTTCGTGGAGCTTTTTGCTCTGCTGGTAGATGAGTTGTGTTCGGTATTCCTTCATCAGGCTCATCTTGGACTGAAACGGGCACTTATTTTCCGTTAAACTGAGATTCAAGTGTGAACAATAGATTGGATGAGTTGGGAAAAATGTGAGTAAAAAAGAATCTGTGATAGGAAACTGTTCTTCTAGGAGGTACTTTTTTCGATTACAGGACATGTACTAGCGGTTCTATCGCCTACTAACGTAGTCCTTTTTTGTTAATTAGATATCCGTACTCTTAACTACAACCGTCTTACCTTTATCGCCATCTTCGCCTCCTGGTACGGCTTCGTTTTGGCTTCAATGTCCTCTTTGATCTTTTCTTTCTCATAGGCGCTCACGGATGGGGAACCATTAAGCAGCTCCAGCTTATAGCGCGCAGCGTCCAAGTCATAGCGTCTCTAAACCCCTCAATATGCCCCTTTCACCGTTATAACATTACCGTGTAGTAATTTCTCGTAGCAGTGAGGGCATCGTCCATTACCGTATTCGACAAATTCTTGAAAGCATCCGCAAATCCCTTCAAGATCTCAGCCAAACAATCCTTGTGATTGTTGTTTCCATTAGAACTCATCGTCGCCATGATGGCCGAGAGCTGGTAGCAGTGAGTTTGAACCTCCGGATTCTCCCTTTCACAAATGCTGAGCGTGTGAAATCTTCCTCCTAAGTCCCTCATTTTTGTGTTCATAGCCGCAGCAGCCACGCGATAGGCATCCGCCTCGGCGCTCAGTCGGCAATATTGGGTGGCCATTTTCTTGACTTCTTCGATCAGCTCGTCGATTTCGGGTTCTGTGGTGAGATTTACTTCCTGTGGTTTGGAATATTCATGTGCTTAAGAGAAAAGAATATGCACCTGGCCAATCAATTCGCGGAACTTCAGCATATTGGGTCCAAATTCCAACTTGAAGCGTTCCATGACCTTGTCGCGGACTTCGTCAAATCGTCGTCGGAGCTCAGCCAGCATCCTGAATAGTCATACAGTTATAGATATATGTAACATTGCTTGACTATGTTCAAACTGGATTAGGTTTACTGGATTAGACCTGAAGTGTATGAAAAACCGATTCTATGAGCGCCAATCTCGCCACCCGCAGGGCTATTGTCTCCACCCATATCTCCATTTCCGTGTATCCACTTGGCGCTTACCCTTTCATTTTGACACATGTAAGCAAAGCAAAAACATCCGAAACAGGGCTGTAAAAACTCAAAACTTAAAGCCATTTGTGACGTGGCATAACAGAAATATAATAAAAGTTTTTTCGGCAAAGCCTCCTAGAAAGCCGTTTGAGTTCAGAAACAGCAGCTTTTGGAGGTTTTCGGGTGTCGGCAATCTTCGGAGATTGTCCAGTGTCAGTGATGCTATGGAGAAGTGCTTTCGCGCCCGGCATGGACAATGCGTCAGGGCCGAGTTTTGAGTCGATTTTTGCCAGAAAAGTCAAAACCACAAAACTCAAAACTTGTACAGCCTTCATCCGAAATACGGTTCTTTTCCGAATTTTTAGCAACTCTTACATTTGGTGGTAGGTCGGTTTTCCAACCGCCGGTCTAATCGACAAATCGGGCGTATTGTCGGCCGGGACGGATTCTTCTGGAGTCGCTGGAGACACAGGCGAACATTGCTGGACGGACATATCGGCCATGTTTAGACTCTGAACCTAAAATTCGAAGGGTCTATCAAAAACGATGCGGACAGTTCCACAAAGCGGTATTGTCTTCCCTATTGGGTAACGCATCTAAGATGTCATCTGAGCGAAAGTGGATCGCTGATGTCAATTAGAGCGATTGAAAAGAAGATAAGCGACGAGGATGTGAATGGATCGCAGGATGTTTAAAGGACGATTTCCAACTCACCTCTAAAACGAGAGATGCCGGCTGAAGGGAGGAATTCATCACCAGAAAGAGGGACAGGAAAGTGACCTTTGTGTGTCGACTGCGCGGAGTGATCGAGGGATGGCGCGGAAATAGCGCGTCGATCTAATCGCAGCTTAATCCAAATAGAATAGCGAGTTATGTAACGAGGGAACAAAAGCTGTGATGGAAACCTGTTTACGTAGAGAAAGCTAGTAAAAGTTTAGTACAGAGGCAGTGTAATACATACTGTCTGTATAGTGTAGATTGAATCTTACGATAAGATTCTTGTGAAGGTCTGATTTTGACGCCCGGTTAGCTCAGTCGGTAGAGCACCAGACTCTTAATCTGGCTGTCGCGGGTTCGAGCCCCGCATTGGGCTATCTTTTTTCTCTTTCATCACGTTTCTAATAATGTTATTCTGTTTTTGAGAAAAGAGGGAGAACACTGTTTTTTATGAAAAAGCGAATCGAGATGGCACAATAACGCGATGAGTTCAAAAGGAATGCCTCATGCTGGAATCGAACCAGCGACCTTCTGTTTACTAGACAGACGCTCTGCCCCTGAGCCAATGAGGCCTCTTTGTTATCGAGCATGTAGTGCGATACGAGACACTGTCTGTTAGCAAAGCCATACCACAATTCATAAGACATTTTTGTCTATATTTCGGGTGGAACAAAGCAAAAAACGATCACGATTGTGGCTAACGTAGCCGTCAGCATATGGCATCTAGGCCAAAAATTTCTTCCGATGCCGGGAATCGAACCCGGGCCTTGCGGGTGAGAGCCGCAAATCCTAACCACTAGACCACATCGGACCTGCGAATAACTCACCCTCACTTTGGCCATCTATCGACAACCAACTCTTTCCGTGTTATACTCTGTTATACATTTCCCCATCTATTAATGTGTAATATCTGTTGAGCCTCAAACCCTTCAGTAACATTATTATTTATCGCCCGCCAAAAGTGAACCGCCCCTTTCCCAGAAAACAAAATTGTCACTGTTTTTTACAACAAACACAAGTTGCAGGTCTTGCGGCAGTTCGTCTTCTTGTGTTCGACCGAATAGAAGGCCATCTGACAGTATCCGTGCTTACTCTGCCACGCCTGGCAGCTGAAACGCAGAAATAGGCATGTTTCTGGGAAAGGACACTTACTTCTTGTTGGTGTCGCGGCAGTCGACGGCGCCATTCGGCCTCGCCACACACACTCCACACGTCTTGCGGCACTTCTGCTTCAGGAAGGCGTAGTCCTCGCGGTTGCACCAGGCGTAGAAGTCGCCGCAGTTCTTGGCGTCATCTCTGCAGTCATCTTGACTTCCCGCAGAGACCCCAGTGCTTCCAGAACCTCCCTGTTGGCCACATGCTTTGCAAGTGACGGGGCAGTTCTGCGCCATCGTGTCTTTGAACTGGAAGTCGTTGCAGTACTGGTCCATGATGGGACAGTTGAACTCAGGATTATCTTTGCAGGTAGAGTCCGTCGCTGGGGCGGGGTCGCAGAGGCCACAAGTAGCTGGGCAGAAGTTCTTCACCAACCTCTTGGTGGGGGCGTCGGCATAACCACAAAAAGGCTTCATCTTCTCGCAGTCCACACTACCTAAACAAGAAGGTGTTCCTTGGTTCAAAACTTAAGTTTACCCGGGGTATTTTCGCAAGAGTAGGCCGGATCTTTGCAGCAGGTTCCACACGAGTTGGCGCAGTCCTTGGCCAATGGCGCCATCGCCGGATCGTAGCATTTGGGGTCGCGACTGGCGTCGTCGGCGCCAACTTTTGTGAAGATGTTGCAGTAGGGCGCCTTGTCCACACAAGCAGTGGCCGTCGGGAGAAGCTTTCCAGATGCATCGGAGCAGATAGCCGGTGGGGGAGGTCCAGCAGTTGTAGTCGTGTTGGTCTCCTCGCTCCCCTCTTCGGGCTTGGGATTTTCCTCCTCCTTGGGATCAGTCCCATCACCTTCTTTCGGATCAGTACCAGCGCCATCCTTAGGTTCCGTACCATCGCCTTCTTTCGGGGCAGCTCCATCGCCGTCTTTAGGTTGCTCTTCGCCCTCTGCAGAAACGACGGCGACAAGTACTAAAAGGGCGAGCAGGGCGAAAACGAGACGCTTTCCGGAGGACATATCAAGCGGTGGATGTCATCAGTCAAACGGCGGTTACTTTTATGTGCGCCTACTCCACTGTTTGTTCACCTGGCCACACGAGCGTATCCAGCCTATCCATTGAAAATGATACACTAAAACATGGGCAGTCTGCACGGTTGATACGACCTTATTTGATCAGTGGCATCAACGAGATGTTTGGTAATTGATCATGATGTTGTACTTGAAAGGGTAGTCCAACAATGATGTTCTGCATTCATAGGTTGAAGGAGTGTGTCATCAGAAGATGCTGTATTTGTCGTTGGGGTGCAGGTCTGCGTATAAGGAATGATCATGACGACCATGATAATCATTATGAGGGCCGCCGTTTCTTCTCGTGAGAAGGGCTGTCTTTTCCAGGAGACGGTTGCCTGGGTCGCGGAGAAAGGGGCGGCTGCTTTGTGGAAGCGGAGTAGCGTCGCTGTGGCTGGCATTGCCGAGATGATAGCGAAAACAGTCGCGATAAAGACGGAGGTCTTCTTGATACGAGGTCGAAGGTTGTACTTGTGACGTACGAGGAGTCGGAGAGGCCACAACAGCGGTCATCTGCCCATCTACTACCATTTCATGCGGACCCAACGCCAAAATCAAGTCCACCCGCATCTTCGTCGAGAACCCATCGGTCAGTAAAACAAGTATTGTACAGAGCCCGTCCCACTCCTCCTCTTTGACTCCGTACGGCCAGCTCCGTATTACATCAGCCAGTCCTCCTGGTCCCAAGTCCCCCCACCTGCAGTCGGGGTCGACAACACTACCCCATTCGATACCCCGATCCTCCTTCGCGGAATCGATCCTCTCTGCATCCAACAGCCTGATCAAAAGTTCTTGCTGTTCTCTTCGTACTCGCCCTCCTGGCAATTTGCCTCCGTCGGTGAACCCTCTCATCTCGTGTCATCAGAAGATGCTGTACAGGGTGGCGCATAAATACTGTAAGTGGAAAAACTGCTCATAACTTTTCATTTACGACAAGGAAACAAAATGAATTCATAACTGTAAGATTGGCGAGGAAATTCTGTACAACATACTTGAACTCTGTTCGAAATGCCCTCCTTGACAGTTTGATTAAGGCGTTCAGACGATTCTGGAAATTCTTCAGGATTCCCGCGGTGACTTTTGGCATGATTTCCTTCCAAGCGGTCTTCAGAGAGCGCTCCAGGGAATTCACACTATCGTGGCTTGTAGCGCATACGTTTGTCTCTAGGACTGACCAAACAGCGAAGTCGAGAG
Organism: Steinernema hermaphroditum; assembly: GCA_030435675.1. Classification (NCBI taxonomy): domain Eukaryota; kingdom Metazoa; phylum Nematoda; class Chromadorea; order Rhabditida; family Steinernematidae; genus Steinernema; species Steinernema hermaphroditum. The sequence continues at coordinate 2,319,033 of CM059623.1, forward strand.
GGTTGAGGACGGAGAGTTCCGCAGCCAAATATCTTTCCTCTTGACCCAACATCCTTCCTTCACATGGTTGGCTGTGACGAGACAAGGGTATTCTTGACTCCATGGCCAGGCGTCCAGTCCTGCTGAAACGTCCATGCGGTGTTGAGGGACAGATCTAGGGCCCAGGATTTCACCACGCCGTTCAGAACCAGGTTTCGGCTGTTCTCGCCATGGCAGGTCACCTTTTTTTTCATTGGCGTCGAAGAAAACGAGCTCTACGTTCCCAAGTCCAGAAACCCCGGCCCAAACCATGATGGACTTTGGGAAATGGCTCTTTTCGATGGTGACGTTGCGGGGAGAGCCTTTCGGAAGACGTTCACAGTGATCCCGGGTGTTTCGCACCGGATCAACGATGAAAATCTTCTCATCCGAGAACAGGATTTTCTGGATGCTCCCTCCGCGGACTTCGACCTTTATCTTCCGACACTTGTCCTGTCTTACGGCTTTCATTTTGATCGTCCAAGAGCTAGCTGTATGTCATCTTGTAGGAGTCGAGTCCGCGATTTTCTTTTCACAAATTTTCTCTGCGATCCCTCAATGACTCCCTGTTATTCGACCAGTTTTCTTATGGATATGACCAGATTCTGCTTGATCTTGTTCCAAATGGCTTCTGTGGTCCTTGCTGTTTTGGACTGTTCTCGGTCTTCCACTTATTTGGCAAACAGTGATTCCTCCTGTCTCTTGAAAGTGTTTGACAAAACTCTGGACTTGAAAAAAAATGGAATTTCCTTAACTTTTCAATTTCCGGAATCGGCATTCCACACTTTTAATCAGCGATGGTAGCAAAACGGTCATTTTGGGACACCATTTTGTCGAAGGGGCAAGGAGAAAAATAACAGGGGAAACAGTAATCCTAGATCAAAAAAGAACGAGGAACACGAATATAACAACAGAAGTGGTACAAAAAGGCGAAAAAGCAGGACAAATTGAAAAGTTTGACCCACTTACAGTATTTATGCGCCACCCTGTATTTGTCCTTTGGCGCCGCCGTCGGCGCCTGCACTTGCCGCACCACGTCTCCCCCTCGCGCTGTCAACGACAGGTTCCTTCGTCTTCTCGCGCGACCTCCGTTAGACCACTCCAGTCCCTTTCCCGCCGTTTTTGTTGTATTTAAAGGGACCCGGTCATGGATAAAAAAAGTTCTTAAACTCTTCTGAAAATTTGTGTACTCCTGTTTTCGGGGTCGCTGAACACGATGGTGAAGTCGGTTTCCCAAAAACTCCAGTGGTTTTCAAAAAACAGACCTTAGGATCCAGAATGTGTTTTACCATCGGTCCCGACACGATCTGTCCGGCGGGGCACGAGTTGTGCAATATTTTCATTCTTTTTGGCCGAAATAGGTGACTTTTTGGCCGAAATAGGTGACTTGCATGTCCGCGCTTGGCATAATTTTACTCAGCAGCCTCTGGCACGTCGAATGAGCCCAGGCTCGCCTAGATTTGATAAGTGCGCAGAAAACGCGGGAACTACGGTCGTGTCCGTCATGGTAGTCGTCCCGGGGCCGGCAGACCGAGAATTAGACAGTAGAACTGTGTGGATTCTAAGGTCTGTTTCCTGAAAACTATTGGGTTTTTTTGGGAAACTGATTTCTGCGTGATGTTGGGCAGCCTCTAAAATAAGGTGCTGAAAGGTTTTCGGGACGAACGGCGAACTCTGCCTTGCGCTTTAAGGCAAAGTTTTTTGTCTATTTTTTGCTATTTCTCGGAAAATATCATGTTTTCCGATAAACCGACTTCACCATCGTGTTCAGCGACCCTGAAAACAGGGTACACAAATTTTCAGAAGATTTTAAGAACTTTTTTTATCCATGACCGGGTCTCTTTAAGGTCGCGGCGGCTTTAGTGAAAAACGATTTACCTGCTTCGCCATTACAAACCCATTTCATATGCTTTATTTCTATTATTTTAGTACTATTATTTTATATTTCTCGCGCTCGCTATCGAGGTTGCAAAGAGAACTCCATTAGGCGGCTCCCGTCGACGTTAGCACGCGTTTGTAAATATCATGCGTTCGGTTCGGCGACATTGCTCGATTGATATATGCGCCAAATCGTTGTTGTTTTTTCAATGAACTCGTTGTCAAGTCAAAGTCTTACTCGCTTTATAGCACTCCTGATATTTTGATTACAGTGATTCCGTACTTTCAGAATACAATGACCGTCTCCACTGTTACATCAAAGCCACCCCAAGCAGAAGGCCTAATTTACAATTATGTTAAACGGCGAAACCCAAGGCTTCTTTTGGAGATGTTCGGGAGAGACCGATGCCGTGATCTGGAACGAAAGGACGTGAGTTAACCTGGCCGCCATTCCACAAAACATGTGATTTATTTTAGCATAACTACGACAGAGGCACACTGCGCTCACTGCTCGTTAATTTTCAAAAAATGAGAGGACAGGAAAATGGGAAGCCAATAGTTCATGCCAAAAACAAGGAACTATCTGAGGTAGCCGATAAAGGTGAGCCACTACGCGTAGTCACTATCTTAACTTTTATTTATTCAGAAATGAACGGCCATACCGCATCACAGATTCTGTCTGGAAATGGACCTTCCGTTGCAACAACTCTGAAGTTGACTCCACAACTCCTCTTCTACTACTATCTCCACGAAAGAAAGCGCTTCTTTTTCATAAATGAGCTCTTCGACCCTGACACTCGGAAAGAACACGCTAAGACAGTATCCCAGATGGGCATTGAGATGCCCCCGCTACGTAGATTGTATGCCAATTACAAGAGGATACAGCTGAAGAAGAAAATCCAGAGAGGAATGGAAATATGGAAGGTAACATAAGGCATTTTGGTGTACAGTCAGAAGATTTGTTTTCAGTGCGAGCTCTGCAAGAAAGACTACAAAACGGGTGGAGTGGGTGAACTTCTCAATCATGTTGGATACCACGAACACTTGAGTTTTTCGTGCGTCGTCGAAGGTTGCAATGGTTTGTACCGACCGAAATCGTACGGTGAGCACTTGAAGGTGAGTCATAAGGTGGTGCTAGGCTTAAACGCATCCAAATAGTTAGTTTTATCGACATTTTACCCCACTTTGAGCCACTTGGACGAGAACGAGCTTGCCTAAATACCCCGGAAGCTACAACTTTAAATCTTTTTTCTCGGTCATCTTTAAGAGAAGCATTTTGCCTACCCCTTGCCCAGTTTGCTCTAGGCCTACTTTTTGTTCACCTTAGCGTTTCATGTTTGACCGGCCCCTTGTTAACGTGGATATTATCCTCACAAGGTTTTCACCTAAGATCATCCAACGGAAGAAATAGGCAAGAAATCAGGTTGCAGTCCCAATCATTCCCGACGAATTAAAGTTATAGTTTTGAACGATGCAATCCGAAAGAGTAAGATCCATTTTTGTCAAATTCTTGTAACATTTTTTGTTGAGAGTGCGGAGGCGGAAGACGGAAGAAGGCGGACGCTCGAAAATGAGCTCAAAAGCAAACTCTAAACATAAATGGCAGCGAGTACGGTTAAAAGAATTGTGAAAATCGTAGAAGTTGGCTATATTTATGTAGGGTTTGGAAGCTCGCGGTTTGTCACCGATTTGGATCCGTTTACTCGTGACGCAGAACGAGCGTCCTGAGTCACCCTTATGAAGCTGCCCGAAACATGAGTTATTTTAGCATTTGTGATATCGTTTTTTAACAGAGAATAATGTCGGTTATCAGTTCTTTTCGTGACTTGGTGTCGATACTTGGAATTTTTGTTGTCGTGATCAAAATTCACCATGAGTGCCTCTGAGCCACCCTTCTAGCGCTCTCCGAAACGTGAATCATTTCTTAAATTGCAACAGTGTTCTGATTTGGTGTTTGATCCCATATTTTTCAGTTAAAACACGTTCTCTTGGTGGCTAATCTGAACAGCGAACAGTACCATCGCCTCAGGCAAAGTATGCGGTCGTACTACAAGTTAGCGGCACTGAAGCGCAACAAGTACTTCCCACCAGAAACATTCATCGGCTTCGACGATCGAAAGATTCGAAGCAGAGCCCATTTAGAGGATCCCAAGTGCACCAAATGTGGAAAGCTTGTCCAAGCAAAGACCACAAGAAGGACCCATGTAGCGGAGCATTTAAATCTCAGATATACGTGCATAATGGACGGTTGCGAAGCCAAGATGGTTGCCAACAATCTAGGATCCCATTTAGTTGTAAATTCCTTTTTTTAATGGCTGCTCTTAGAATGGCATTTCAGGACCGCCATAAGAAGAGAGTCGCAGATCTAAATGTCGAGGAACTGGCCGCCTACAGAAGGATCAAAAAGCAAGATGTTGCTAAGATGGAGAAGTGCTTGCCAACTTATTTCCCACTGAAAGAGAATGCCGAAGAAGATCCATATATCATTACCCCTTGAAGTGGCAACTTCATTGTGGCGGTTGTTGTTGAATTGTTGCGTCGTTGTTATTGTTTATACTTGTTGACTCATTTCAGGAGGTTTAAGAATTTATTAGTGTATGCAGAGTACCGTTTACGCCGTTTTAGACCATGCGGAAAAGCATGGAGTCTCGGTCGTCGTTGTACCATACCATACCGGACACACAGTTCACCTTTTATCTAAATGTGTGGTCACCATCGCAAAACTCGTAGTCTCATTGAGCTAAAGACGGAATCACTGTGAAGAACCCAACTACGAGCATTGTAGAATGATAAGGGTCAAACTAAGTTAGGCATTCAAATAACTATAAACAATGACACTAATAATCGATGCAGGTTTCATGCACCACTAGAACCTAGAAGAGTCTCTGTTGACCAACTTGAAAAGAAGTTGACCGTTGATATCCTCCCATGCCCTTTGAATCACGTCTTTTGACTGATCGTTGTTGTTCAAGTGTTTTCACGATTTTATTTCATAAAGCGTCTCCGTGAGGAGCTGAAAGCTATCCAGACCGAGCGGCGCATCAAAGAGGCTGCCAAGGAACGACAGCGGGATTTGAAGCTAAAAACACGAGCCCTGATGCTGATGAGGCAGGAAGACATCCACAGGCGTATCTCATAGCAGGACGGCCGGGTAGCTCAGGGGCTGATTAAATGTCGTGCCCGGGGCCAGACATCCGCTCAGGCGTCCCTGCAAGCGAGTGGTACAGTGAGAAAAACGCACTGGTCAAGAGTACTTCAGTGCCAAAGTGAAGATCGGTCAAGCTTTGATCGCTCCGCTCAACGCCGATATCGTGCTAACTAAGTAGAAAACTAAGTAGAAAGAACGGAGTATAAAGGTGGAAATTGTGTGTAATATGCTCTTTTTGTCAGAGATCGGAACGAGTCCAGGCTCGAGTCCGCGGACTCGAGTCTTTTTAGTATGCCTAGAGTCTGGACTCGGACTCGATGACTTTTTTGGTCGAATTCCGGTCTCTGCTTTTTGCGCCAGAGTTGGTGTCGTAATGCCAAATGCCAAAAATGTGGATGGATACGTGCCATTTAGTCCAGCTATCGCTAAGGTACAGCGGCAGGTTGTTATCGAACTGTCTGTGTAGCTCATTCGACGTCGGCCCTTTATCTGTTGTCTGAAACCGACCGCTCCTCGAATGATTGAATCCGGCCGAAAAAAGCACATCCCCAGACCAGACCTACTGTCAGTCCTCCGTTTATATACAGACAGGGCGGAAACACGGGAAAAACAAAATCTACAAAAGGTAGAGTTAATTTACTGGAGGGCATTCGCCTCGCGTGATTTTGACGATTCCTTTGGTAGCGGCTATCGCATCTTTTCTGTCGTCATATTTATACGTTTTCCCAGTGTCCGTTGAGGTTAATGTAGTTATTGGAATCTCAATGGTCGCGTGCAGATTACATTCATCTGAAACATTTCAGTGTTCCGTTTTGACTACTTTGGCCAGCGTGTTGTTACCATCAGTACACATCTGCTGCACAAAAATAGACCCTTCAGCAAGGAAGTGTTTATTGTCGGCTGTCGAAAAGCAGCTTCCTGTTCCAAAAATCAGGCCTTCGTTTGGGCCGTCGTCCTCCTTTCTTGCATAATAGATTATGTCACCGACTGAGTATCTGCATCCTAAAAAAATAAGCCACATACACAACAAACGATAGACAACAAACTTTTGACATGCGGCGCTTGCACAAAATTGTAGACCTCGTCGGTATAATCGATTTGTAGTTTATGAATAACGTTCTCTGGTGGGTCGCACGTTCCTATCGGAGGCAATTTCTCCTGCTCTTCGAGGGTGGGCAAAATTACTGAACATAGTCATAGGTCATTCGCAGAAGTGCACAAGCTACAAACTTACCCTTTTGTGGGGGTGACGTATCCACATCGAATTCATTTGGACACTTGTTACACGAAATATAGTGGGCGCTGCCAAGTTTCTCGTCGTATAGATAGCCCTCGACATCACAATTACCTTAAATAAGACCGCTCGAAAAGATTATTCCATGGATTATTCGACAAATATGCATAAAAAAGAGCGCTCAATCCTCTTAGCGCAAATACCATCTTTCAAAATTTGAACCCTACAAGTTAGAAAAGGATGAAGTAAATGCTGTACCGCATTATAAGCTACCAAGACTACAGCATTGGATCTTCGAGCTTGCTTAAAAGATCTAGGTATAAGCCTAATATTGAGCTTAGGTATAGAGCGTATCCATATGCGTGTCCGGATGCATCCGACTCGGAACCGGAATCATTCAAGAGGTAGTTTCTGGGTGGTCGAACAACCAACGTCTTTCAGTGTTTGAAAAGAATCTCGTTGAATTATTGTTCGGAGCGGTCGCTTTCAAACAGCAGAAAAAATAGGACCGAGGCCGGCGTCGAACAGAATTTTAAGATTAACAGAAAGAATTACCGTCATTGGAGCATTCCAAGCGAACGCCTAAGTTTCCTCCTTTCAGATTCGGTTTATTACAGTGCACGAACTCCTTGTCGCACATGCACATTTGCTCTCCTTGGTCACAGCTAACCTCGAAAGGATTATTTTTGGCCAGGTCGTTCAAAGTCAGAACTTCGTGATTTCGATATTTCACTAAACGCGCATTTGTATTACTGCAGAACTGAGAATTACGCACTGATGTTATCGAGCAGGCTTCCTTTAGTGTCATATCGAGGTTGGCTTTCTGGAGTCCTGAAAACGACAAAAGTCTTCCCGCCAAAGCTGATGTGAGGTTCTGTGGTAGTAGCAGTAGTACTAGTAGTAGTAGTAGTCGTTGTTGTTGTTGTTGTTGTCGTAGTAGTACTAGTCGTAGTATCAGGTGTATTGGGCTTAGTTGATACATCTTCAGGGCCACCTGGAAACATATGAGTGAGTACTCGTTGTTCGCCCTGGCTCCCAAAAGGCCTCCCAGGGAGCCTCCCAGGGAAGTCCTACTAAAACTCCATAGTCTGTCTAATTCGATTTCCCACGAAAACCTCATCGGTAGGCATAGTATCTACTCAATGGCTAGCTTAAAACTTCATGCTCACCTGTTACAATAGGCGTTGGAGAAGACCCTGGGCTTGGCACTAGAAGAATAATGCACGTCTTAAGGACAACAGAGCCACATACCTGGCGCTATGGTCGTCACATCGTCCGCCGGCGGAGCCAAAGGTGTACATGAGTGCACGTACGCAACGACGAAAGAGATCACGATCACTCGCAACATCATGTGATTCCGAATCGGATTCTCGCACGTTCAGCCCCGTCTCTTAAATTCAAGCCACTTTGCACTTTCCATTTTTTGTGCAGTTTTCAACTTTAGTGGAGAACCCCCAATCCCGTCCATATTTCATCGTTCCTCTTTGTGCGCAGCCGAATCTGGGTCATTTCGTCTGTGATACGCGCGCCGACGAAAGCGATCCACCGCCGTGTTTTTTTGTGTCCGCTGTGTTGGGTTTTGTAGAACTTTTTTTTGCACTTGTGTCGTGACGCTAACAAGCAAAAAGTGGACATCCTGATTTGCGGCCGTCGACGCGATGTGTAGACGTGCAGATGAGGGAATGTTTCTCATTTATCTCTGTCACAAAAGGCCTTCCTTATTGTGTGCTGCACTTTTGATCGGTGTGTGTAGATTTGCCTTTTTTTTGTGAACGGTGAAGCCAATCAGGAACCGGATGTACTATTTTTGGGAAAGGTTGATCTTCTGGTTCGAGAAGCCTCTGAATTGTCATGTGTGGAGCCGAACCATGTTAGCCACATGCATATTGCTATCATATTGCTCCGATCATGAGGATAAGAGCCAACCAATGTTGGGATCTTTGAGATCAAAAAGATCTTTGAGACCGAAAAGGGTCCTTTCGATCTCAGAGGTCTCGATACCAACATTGACCGTCTCTGATCTTCATGACTGTAGAGCTGTACGTGCCTATGCAAGCAAGAGCCGGTCGATTTCTCGTGTTGGGACCGACGCCAATGGGTAACGACCATGAATGATCAGCCCGAACAGATAAAGGCAGCAGATCTAAACTTGTCTGTCTTTTACTTGTCTTTGCAATCAAGGTACAGTGCTGTGGACAATTCTAATTTTCGCCACGACAGCACATTTCCTAGGTGCTCTTTAATTATTGCACATCAATGATGAATGATCCCGGTCGATTATCTTCGGTTTCTCTCAACGATTTCAAGAGATATCAATGAAATCAATTACGTGAGAATTTGAAAATTGAATATCAGTCGTTCATTTCGTTCGTCACGTACAATCCGACCGATCTTTTTTTACAAAAATCACGTATATATGTTTGGAAATGTTGTAGTTTTAAGCTTTGTTGCTATAGCAAATTTGTTGTGGCTGTAGCATCTACATACATTCATATTGAGGTAGCCAAGGACGTAAGCACACCCTATCATGAGCATCGATTTCACCGGCACTTCCTATGTAGAGTATGGTACCCAGTGTCGGCCTCTTCTTAATTGTACGACTTAAAAAGGGGCATTAATCGTTTCCCGCTCGAAAGTCGTGCGTTGTTCCCAGAAGGCGATGTATATGTTTGTGCAGAAGCTGACTCGTTGGTGGACGTTTGAAAGTTAGAAAATGGCCAACCAGTTTTAGCTGATATGCATCACTTCCTTGTAGATTAGAATCCTGAAGATCTTTTAATCTTCGAAATTTGCAAACCGGATTAACCGCTTGCAAGAAATGACTTCAAGGTGGTGATTCACACTATCTCATTAATTGCATTTCTTTACATTACAAATCATTTGCCGCGTGCAATTGATGAGATTCGTGAGAGCCGTTAATCAATCGCAACATTCGCTACACAAAAAGCGTAGCGGTTGATCTTTTTTTCACTTTCGTTCCGCGTGGCGATCGACACAGAGTTCGTCCAGTTTAGTGAATCGAATCCAAGACACAAGAGAAAATCAAGTCCGCTCTTGCGTTCGACTCAAAACACAAAAAATCCAGTCCTGCCTAAGTGTCTTTTTTGTTGAAAAGAATGATTGGGATAGGAAATTCGTTCATCGAAGATGAAGATCCTGCAGCAACTAGTTTGATCTTTCGGTCTCTGTGTAGGTGCATGCGAGGAAGCATGCATTTGAGGGATCATCTACAAACCGCTATATATTAGCTTTGTTATTTGTCCCCTCTAGCCATCAAAATTCAATGAGGACACTTGAAAACGGACACCATCAACAGCCAAATACCAAACTCTTTGCCAACCCTTAAAGCTGCGCAATACGACGCCCCAATTTTGCCTTCCTGTCCTCCAAACGGGTCACCATTGTTATTGTCCATCAATCCTTTTTTCAGTAGTCTGCAGTGGAACGTCAAGATCGATGATATCTGTATAGATTCGACTCTTTGACGTCACTAATGGAAGTTCCAGTGTATGCGACTCATAATGTCCAGTCTTGAGCGAGCACAACCCTGGTTTCAATCGGCGAGAACTATTGTTACAGTTGTGTTTTTTATGTAAGAAGTCGAGGAAGCACGTGCTCAACGGTCAGAAGGGTAACAAAATGTGTACCTACGCTAAAAAACGAAAAGTTTTAAAGAGTAGCTGGTTCTTGCTTCCTATCAACTGTTCAATCAAAAAGAAGTTTAAACACTTCTACGTGTGACGGAGATTAAAAGAACAAAACACATAGGAAAGCTCTCGATTCGTTTTCAACAAGACCGGTTTCTCGAAAAACTGGGTTCTGAAAAGATAAGCGGACTTCACTTTGTGTCTTGAGAACCCCAGCGTGGAACACTGTGAACTTTGTGTCTCGGATTTCATCGCCACTCGGTTCGAAACCGGAAAAAGGCCTGCTACTATGTTCTTTTGCATAGCGATTGTTCCATCAATTTGCAACATTTAAGAATCGGAGTGAGAGCTAACCTCTTGCACGCGCACATACTCAAAAACGAGTTCGAAAAATCTTGAACTTGTACGGTGTGAGTTCTGACATGCAGCTAGTCGTCGTGAAAACGAGTCGCTAACGACTAGCTTTCTCCCCATAGTGCCCGGAATCATGTATATACTGTTTACTCGCCTTTTCTACAGAACATTCGAGAACGCCGTTGGCGCAATCATCGCCCCGTTCTAATCCGTCATGGCTGGTGTGGAACGTGAATCGTCTGAAAACATCACATTCGCTTTGGAATTTTCTGCTTATCTCGGTGAGCCTGTAGCATCCCTGTCTAGAGGGCCGACTCTGACCATCCGCCGTCGAGCGGTCGAGAGGTTCTTTCGCTCTGACTCCAACGGATCGTTGATAGCACTTCCACGGGACGCTTCTGGATGCGGAGAAGTCCTTGTACCGTATGAAGACATTCCAACCGCTCTCCATTCTTCAGCCTATCTCCTTGTAGTGGTCTCCTTCCAACCTGACTTCCGTCTCGAGGCAGATGAAGGCCTTGACTTGCTCATTTTCTTCGAGATTCAGTAGTATTGTCTGCGGCCAGAATCTTGGTATTATTATTCGGGAAATGAGATCGGACTTAGCACAAAGGGTAATACCGATGTATAATTAGAAAAAAGAAGATGGAACGATTTGTGGTGGCTGCTGGTTAGAATGATTTCGACAGGTTCATTTGGTTGAAAAAAACGCAATATCGCATGATATACAATGTAAGTGATCGAATAAATATCAATGGTGAGTATCACAGGTGCGAGGAAGACAATGCCCCGGACTGACCCAGGAGACGTTCTGCAGGTAGGCTGTCGGATCATTCAACTTCTTTCCTTGTTCTTCCGCTTTATTTTGCATTTTCTTTGTGTATGTCTTTGTTGGATCATTGACGGAAGTGATTGCCTCGCCGACAATACCTATATGTCCATACAAAGTGCATTTTCCTGAAAGAACCACAAGCTCACAACATACAACCCTCAAATTTACCTGTTGGTGGGCAGAACTGTTTCACTTCAAATTGGCCTTTGAATTCGTAAAAGTTTCCTTCATCTGTTCCTATGCAGCCCCCATCATGAAAGCTTACTATTGTCGTTTTTTCCTGATCTTCCTGTCTTTTGTAGGTAATCAAGTCCACTCCACTTGCGTATCTGCATCCTTGAATGAGAAATTTGAATGTGGTTTTTTACAATATTAAGTGATTTGAATAGACAAAGAACTAAACATACGTTTTGTGTTTTTAGAGATATAGTAGAAACTTGGAAAGGTGAAATCGTAGACGAGCTTATTCGCTACTTCTTCTCCATCAGCCACTTCGCACATCTTCTTATCGCCTATAGAACATGTGTCCGAGTCCAACTTCTCCAGATCTTTGGCCGTTTGATAGCAAGCTGAAAGACGAGGCGCTTTCTTCACCGGCGAGTGGCGACTTACGGCGGAGAGGTGGAGAATTGTCCAGTTTCACCTTAGTTCCACACTCTTTCTGACAAGACAGATAGTGAATGTTCTGATGTACGTTTTCCTTTCCATCGGCGTCTTTTTTTGCGTTTACAGTGCACTGTCCTAAATGCCATAAATGGAGAACATCGGTTGATTTCAAATGTCAGGTGAACATGAACGGTATCCATGTATTTACATACACTGCGGATGTAAACGCTCCTTGTTACACATCCCGAATTGAATTCGTAGGTTAACTTTTTATATTTAATTGTAAACGCAGTCCTAAATGTAATGTCAGAAATTATTATGAAATTTGACATCCACTGGAAAAAGAAAGTGCGCAAGAATTATAGAGAAGAACAGTTAGTGGAGGGGAATTTTGAGTGATCACACAGCATTCCGGTCTTTCATTTGTGACACCAACGATCGGTGGATCTTCGCTCTCTCGTCCACTTGAATAAGTTGAGTGAGCGGTCATTCTCTGGAACATTTGAAGGAACATTTGAACCCCATATGGCTGAAATTTTGCACACTAATACCTGAGCGTATTATTTCTACTTTACAGAGGCCGGGTTCGGGGCCTTATTTTGTCTGGTGTCCGAAGCGGACCAGCAGACTCTGCGCACAAAAGAAAACTTACACACACGTCGGTCTCCGTTTATATGTCGGAGATCTGACATAGTATATGAGATTAACTTAAGAGTAAATGAAATGAGACACAAACTCCTCGTGGAACCTACCTTTTGCCGGACACTCCAGGTAAACATACAGACTTGTGGTTGCAGATGTTGTGCACATGTTGTTTCCGTCACATACACATATGTCGTTATGTTCACAGCGAAAGAATTCGTTCTCATTAGCTTTGTCTTCATCGAATTCGAAGACTATGTGGTTCCTGAATTCAGCTGAATCGGCGATGTAGATTTCTTTTCGATTCAGAATAACTCACTCTTTCTTGAAAATGTTCGCGTATCAGAAGGATATGAAGCAATGTTCTCAGGATCGCTGATCACTACGATGTTTTTTCCATTAAAGTTCACTTTGTAGTCGCTGTTCGTTTTAGGAGACTTCATCGGTGCCGGACATGTTTCCTTTGGAGCCTTCGTGGACACAGAAATAGTGGTCGTGGTGGTGTGGTTTCGACCTGAACGGCATTAGATCTCAACAGACAGAATCGCTCACTTGGTGCCTCAGTGTTTGGAGTGGGACGTTTCGTGGTTTTTGTGGAAGGTGTTCGATCTGAACGGAGATTAGTGCCTAAAATAAGGAGCTCGCCCACCTACTGACTCGGCCACGTCGCTCTCCGAAGGACCCATCGGGGTGCAGGCGTCCACAGAGACCGCTAACCAAAGGAGAATTACTGTTCTCAGCATCGCGGTATACGCCTGGGGTCTGCCTTATCCATCACAACCCCCGAGCACCCTTATATACAAAGTCATCAGGATTTCTTCATTTTTCGGACCTCCGGGAGACCAGAGTATTTCGGGATGTTGGGTGCCGGACCTTGAGTATTTTTCTGTTTACGGGAGTGGTCTTCAGATTCGAAAGCATAAATCAAATTTGCACCTTGTCACCTTTGCACTGTCGGAAAACCGGTTGACCGCGCAATGTCTTTTTTAGCCAACAACGCGATCTCGCCTAATCCTCGGTTTTCGCCCACTTTGGTCAACACGCAACGTCAACACACGCTTTCATTTGTGTTCCCAGTGATCGGTCGGGTCGTCCACTCGCTCTCTCTGAGGCTGCCTGGGGCCGACTGAGTTGAGTGAGCGGTCGTTCTCGGCCGTCATTGTTGGTTGCATAGTGATCGCCCCGGCTCCCAGAAGGCCTGGAACACCAGGGAGCCGTAGTTCCAACGTCTTGCCAAGAAGCCCGTCACTGCCGCCCGACTCCACCCGCGCCGCCAGAGAAGCCGAAGAAGCGTTACAACTCCGAAGTCTGTGCCGCCAGTTGCCTTGATGGTGCCCGGTTTGCCCGTTGTGCTCCACCGACGCGTTTCGCCCAGATGCCGTTCTTCGCCCGTGCTGCCCGCGGAAGCCGCCGAAGAAGCTTCTCAACTCCGACGTCCGCGCTGCCACCCGAGCTGAAGATGGGCTTGCTGTGTTCCACCGTCTCCGGGGTCAACTCTTCGCCTCTCTGATGCCTGCGCACACTGATGGGATCGTCGCCTTCTACTCTGATGCTGTGCCCTGCGCCGGAGCCAGAAGACCGACGACTACGGAGTGGCAATGTGGTTTTTGTGCATATATATGACGTCTCGCAAGGCGTAAGCCTTAGATACGAGAAATAAACTCGTAAACTCGTAAACTCGTTGGTCAACACACAGTACCACTGCAGTACGTCTCGAAAACCGTCCTCACATTTCTTATCATCCCAGAAGGGATGCGCAGGCGTTGAAATGCCCACAAAATGGTATTGTGCGCCGAAATGAAGACGACTGCGGCGCCTAGAATACAGTTTTTGTCAAGAATGCTATGGTCGTTGGGCGTGTGGATGATTCTCCCGTGCCGACGGTTGCCTCTTCCGCGCTTTTCACATTTGACCTAAGCTACTTAAGACTCTCTGTCGGTAACAACTCGACTAACACAAACACATGCGGGAGAACTGCTTGGCGTTATTGGGTCCCGTCTTCGTCTTCTTATACAAAGCTTATGTCGAGCTCTGCGACAAGTAGCGCAGCAGTTTAAAGTGCTAGCCTCTTTTCATCAGTACATGTAGGTCCATTCCGCTCTAAGTGCCTAAACGCTTCTAAATTGCACAGGGTTCCGCTTATTCTAATATTATGATGCTTGATATATTTCTTTTTATTTGACAGCTACACGCTCGAAACATCACACGTTCGTGGAGGACATGCTCCAGAACTGACCCAAACAATATTTTGGAGATAAACTGTTGGATCGTTGAAGGATTTCCCCGCCTTTTCAGCCTTTTCTTGTGGCTCATACGTGTACTTCTTTGTTGGATCCTTTGCAGAAACAAAGAAAGCCCCGGGATACTGTAGATTTGCAAACAAATGGCATCCACCTGAAAGTCCTTCTATGTGTAAGTAAAACTCGTTATCCGCTGTTTTGAGGCAATTCTGCCCGTGAAATGCCATCGTTTTCAGCGACCCTTTGTCATTTTTGGTGTAAGATATGAGATCGACACCGTTTGCATATCGACATCCTGAAATGATAGGTAATATGAAAAAAAAACAGGAACAGTACTTCGTCGATTGGTGTCAGGGTAGAAGAGATAGAAGGGTGTTGTGTAGTCCACCACTATTCTGTTCACCACTTCAGCATCGTCGTCCACTTCGCACATCTGATGGGGAACATCGGCTCTCAGTGTACATGAGGCAATATCCAACTTTCCGAGTTCTTCGGCCGTTTGAAGACAGGCTTAAGGACGGCGGTTTTTGGAAGCTGTAGGGAAGGAGACCTACGTTTCAGCGGTGGAGAATTGTCCAGTTTCACTTCAGTGGCACATTTGTTGCAGGACACGTAGCGAATGTCCTTGAATTTAGCGCTCGTTTTCAATATTTTTCCATCAACAGTACATTGCCCTAAAACAAGGGCCAACAATAGACACTAAATGGTAAAAACTAGAGATACATTAGAGCTGAGTGCATCCTTTGTAACGAAAATTTTACAATCCTAAATGCTCGCCATTTGGAAGCCAGCCACGACATACGGTGTGACTAATTAGGATTAAACCCCTAGATGTTCTAGATGATCGAATCCTAACCCTAGATAGCAAAACTTGATTTAGGGCTTAGGCGATTCGGTGCACATGCGACTCCCAAACTCTAACAAATTTGAGCGTCGCTTACTTGTGAAAATTCCCTACACATCGGACTTGGCAATCCGTGTTTTCGATCGGATACTCCCTTCCCTATTCATTATGATTGGACCGCCATAGATTATTGATACTACTTGGTAAGGGCATTTATTATGAATATAACCTACATGGGCATTATCTAAAGTACCCATCCATGTAGCTGCTTCTACACCCCAATATGACCCAAAAAGGGCACCTAGAGAGAAGCGCAGAAAGTCATTCAGAAATTCAGCTTTGTGAAACCGGTCGCTTTTTGTCGTTTTCGCTTCTCTTTTCCATTCTCCACGATCGGTCTCACGGTTGAATGTTTATGGAGATGAGATTCCAAGCTTAGACTTCTGTCTAGATGCCTTGGAAATCTTACATATTCCATGAAGGCAAGTCTCGTTCAGAAAAGTCGAGATACCGACGCAGAAAGAAAGCCGTTCAGAAATTCTGACCGGCAGGACCGCTCGCTTTTTGTCGTTCTTTCAACCGGTCTCCCGCTTGCCACAAAAAAAAATGACATTCCACACTTCTGTATGGTTGTATAGCTGCCCCTTTTTGGATCACCCTGTAGTTTTTAATCGGAATCCATGGATTCAGGCTTACCTGGCTGAGGACAATTAAGCATAACCTTCAGATTATGGTCAAATGCACTTTCTGTGATAACTTCCGTCGCGCACTTCATGGCGCTATCACAAACGCAGAGTGCTTGTCCGACATCACAGTAGAAGTCCACCGCTTTCAGTCCAGCTCCGTCTTCGTTCAATTCGAAAATTATGTGATTCCTGTATTCAACTAAAAAGGCTCACAAATATTGGTTAGCCACGTGTTCCTCACTGGATCACTCTACGCGATCTTTGTTCACATAGTAGAGAGGCGTGTTCACCGCATCTCTGATCAAAACGACATTACGCCCGTTGAACTCGACTTGGTAGTCATCTTGGCCTCTGGTCTTCTCAGGTGAACACGTCTTCAAAGACGATTTACTGCTTGTTATTGGTAGCGTTGTTGGTACAATGGTAGTGGTCGTCACAGCAGGTTTTGCTATCATTGGCGTTGTGGATTCTGCACCTAAATATCGACAGAAGTTTGCAACACTCATGAACCTAAAACATACACAAATCAGAGTTTTGATCACATACACCCTTAGTTACGTCCTTTTCTGTTGGTCTCATTCGAGCACATCCGTCGATGGAGACTGTGAAAAGGAAGAAGAAGAGGAGTGGGGTCGACATTCAGTGATGTTCTCCAGTGAACACTCAAAATGTCCCCTAAGTGCAGCCCTATAAGTGCACAGTGCATTTTTATCATTTGCATGAGAACCCTCTATGTTCTCACTAACTGCCTTCCTGGTTTTTCTCCAAATGCAGGTCATTCGTCGATCGACGCTTTTTCACTACTCAGGTGTGCACTCTCTGTGCCATAATCAAATTTGCACTTTGTCACATTGACCGCCTGCAGAATGGCACACAAAAAGAGACCTTTTGAACGTACCTAGGGAACATCCCAAAGTTGGGTACAGCTCCAATTCTTACCAAACATTTCCATCGCCGAACAGGCAATGGTAGTACTCCCCCAATGGAATCGTACTTACCATGGATAAATGTGTGGATTCTAAAAGCCATGTTCCCTCCAATATTTCCACTGAGCATGTGCGCTCAAGAAGCTCGACTATGCCATCATGTCGGCCTCATAAACGTATCCATGATATTCCCGTTTCATATAAAGTGCATCGCCTTATTCTCTATGCTTTCTCTATCTCTTGCCAATTGCATACACGTCATCGACCATCCGAAAGGTGATGGAAGTGGAGAGTTTGGAGTAATCAACCTTGCCATTTTCATATTTTTTGTTAATCCATCCGACAGTAAATGTAGGTCGTTCTCCAACATCCAAGAATAAGTTTTTACTTCTAAAGGATGCACGCCTCACCGACATCAATCAAATTTGCATTTTGTCCCATTGATTATCTGCAGAGTACGCCTCGTCGCGATCTCTGCGCGTTTTCTCGACAGATGATTAATCACACGATTCATCGGTGTGGTCAAGTGGTCATCATGTTTGCTGGCCGCTATGACGGGAATCCTTTAGCTTTTCGGACCATTTACCATGTACATACTTTCCACAATCTTTCTCGAAGTCACTTGTCTATCACCATCCTAGCAGTTTAAAAGTGGTGAAACAATGAATTTTGTTCGGGTTTGATTGGTCGGGGTCGGTTCGACGCCGCCCTCAGTCTACATCTTGCCTGCTATCTGAAACCAACCGCTTCTTGGTGATCACTCTAGCCGTGTGGCAGATAATAAACGAAGACAGCGGTTTGTGAAAGAGTGCATTTGGAAAGATTGTAGGGATTTGGATTGAACTTGATTATTACTGTGAGATTATGTCACACTCTACTGACATGTTCTTTGACAACGATGTCCATTGATTGACGTCTTTTAAGAATTTTTCGGTCATTCATTTACATATAGCGGACAAAATCACAATGAGGTAATCATAAACAGTTGAAAAATAAATGTGAGAAGCTATAGGTGATGCTTGATCACTTGAACAACATTCTTTTTCGATTCAGCTCCCTCGGTAATCGCTCTCATCGAGAATCACACGGTGGAAACTGTCCAAATCCACAGAACCGGCAACGTTCGCCTTGGCCTCCGGCGTTGCATCCGAGGGATTCACCCTTAAACACATTTCCGCCACGTTGGTCTATATGCTGACTTACAGCTGAGCAGCGCATGTCATAGCAAACTTGTTGTCCTCCCACGTCAGAACAGTAATACTTCCAGCATCCGAAAGTGAGATTAGAGATAAGGGCTATTAGCAGAACAAGGATAAGTTTGGCCATTCTGGAAGAAACAGAACAAATGGACTTAGCTTAACTGGGCTTCTATGAAACAAGACTGGACAAACAAGGTAGTAAAAAACGTTTTATACACCTTTGTAGCGCGTTACTGTAAATCAAGTCCCTCATTATCTGAACGATGTTGTTTTTTGTTTTTGCAGTACTTCCTGCACTACCTCGTTTGGATCTGGTTCTTGCAACATGGCCTGTGTTAATAGCCTGCAAAATAGACCTGTTCAATTGCCAATTATTCTCTATGCGGAAGTTCTTTTCATTGCACCTATTGATCGTTCATTTATTTCCAGTTATTTCGCTGGTATTTACTAAAAATGGCACCGCTTGAAGATCGACTTTCCATTATTCGGATACATTAAACGCGGAATCTAGTGAATCCGGGTATCGTGAAAGCCTTCGATTCGAGGATTCGAGCTATATGAGGTCAAGCCAGTTGCTGATCACTTCAGGGAGATGGGATAGGTCAAGCACATGGCCCGGAAAGGTGCACAGAAAGAAAACAGTGCGAACTCCAGCTGTTCGAGAAGCCATCGAAAGAAGTTGAAGTGGTATTCAGCCCGGAGTTAAAAGTTGGCTAACGAGTATGGAATCTCAAGAAGTCCGGCGAATATTGAAGGAAGATCGGGAGACGTTTCCTTACACTAGAGCTATCATCAAGTTCCTCATTACCTGAACAATGTTGTTTTTTGGTTTTGTAGTTCCTCGGGATCTATTTGTTTTTGCACTAATGCCTGGAGTACTTCCTCTGGATCTGGTTTTTGCCACACGGCATAACACAGCGTCTGTGTTAGCAGATTGAAAAACACACCTGTTTACATCAGCCAATTATTCAGTGTGCGGAAGTTCTTTTCAATCTAGCTTTGCATACATCGATTGATCGCCTACGAAGTGACTAAGGTGTGAAGCCATCCTAGTGCTGCTCCAAAGCGATCACGGAGTTCACATTCCCTTCGAAGCCATCGACGAAGTTATCGCCATTCTCACCGAATGCCATGCGACACGGCAGCTCTCAAGCTACTGGAGTATGGCTCTATCAGACCGACCACATGCTTAGAGAGCGACCGGAGGGACCGACCACTCGCCACAGCGATGCGAGTGAGACTCGAAAACTAAACGTGCCAGGATCAATCGGAAAACCAATTCCAACTGAGACCAACTGAGGCAAGCCGAAAATACAGCCGTCCCTGGTTCCTGACTTGGCTCACTTTTTAGCGCATTAGACGCATTGCGAAGATTTCGCCGTTTCCACGGGAAAAGTAATGGATCGTTGCAAAGATCGGGGCGAACTGATTCCTTTAATCACCAGCGAATCGAGCGGCCGATGATCCTTTTTTCTACATTCATGCCCACCCACCTTGTTGTTCTCCTGGTGATCAATCAAATTCGCACATCGGCTAAAAAGCTCTCACTCCTTGCAGAGCGGAACCATTAATCATCTCAAAGAAAACTGATCTATTGTCGAAGAATACGATCGATCGGAATGTTCATTTGTTTTGAATGGATTGCGCCAGATTAAAGGAACTGATTACGATGACTGCCGTGGCGATTTCATAGCCTCTCATGACTATTTTTGTCGGCCAATGCAATTAGGCAAAGCAAAGACGACGGATTCACTGTGTTCCACCGTATGTTCCAATTCCGGAATCAACTTCTTCGCCTCTCTGATCACAGCGTTGTGTTCTGGTGCTTTGGCCAAAAGAAGAGCGGCGACTACGGAGTGGCAATATGGTTCTTGTGCATATATGACGTCTCTATTAAGATAACATCCCTCTATCATCTTATGACATCTTGATGACATGTATTGACTTTTCGTGGTCGATCAGGCGTTACGTACCTGGCGGGACCAGCTCCAAACGCACAGTATCGACCATGCTATCATCGGTGTGGCGCTTAGGTATGCTTGGCAATGAAACTGTTTGGGAAAGTGTAGGAGCGATATCCGGCTTTGTTCCCTTCCCTATAGTGATGTCCCCTTAGAAGTTCAAAAGATCTCTTTTTGTGCACCATTTTGCAGCCGGTCAATGCGATAAGGTGCAAATTTGATTAATGTCGATAAGCCATCGCGTGCACAAGTCAATAGTCACAAAGCGCCGATCGACGAATGACCTGCATTTGGAGAAAAACCAGGAAGAGTGAGAACATAGAGGGTTCTCATGCAAATGATAAAAATGAGCCGTGCACTTATAAGGCTGCACTTAGGGGACATTTTGAGTGTTCACTGGAGAACATCGCTGAATGTTAACCCCACTCCTCTTCTTCTTCCTTTTCACAGTCTCCATCGACGGATGTGCTCGAATGAGACCAACAGAAAAAGACGTCACTAAGGGTGTATGTGACCAGCATGACGACTCTGAGTTTTGTATGTTTCAGCCAAGGAAATTTGCTCTACTTCTACCTTTTTAGGCCAAGAGTCAACAAGAACGCCGTTCATTACAAGTACTAGTGTCATTCCTAGTACGACAACAACGATCTCCACCACGACAACAGCAGCCTCAAATACATGTCCAGCACCAATGAAACCCACAAACAATCCTAAACCCATAAGCGAGAACATTCCGCTCGGCAAAAACGCTGTCATTTTGATTAGAGATCCGGTGAACCTGTCGAAATATTGGATGAGCATTGATATACAGAAGAAAGGTATATGCTTCACGTACCACTAGAATTCCATAGATACTAGTTTAGTTGAGTACAAGACTCACGTAGTGTTCCAACTGGACAACAAAAAACATGACCATCTGCTCACCATCTACTGCGAACACCAACTACCCATATGTGTGTGCGACGAAACAATGAACTGCAAGAAAGAACCACTTACTGACTCTATCTATCACCACTTGAGACTGAGTCAGGCATGTCCTCGAAATGGCAAGTTTCACTAAAATGAATATATCGATGACTTTGGTGCATTAAGGACCGTGTACGGTAAATGGAGACACGTATGCAAGAGGCAAAAAAGCTAAGCAGTATAAGAATATAAGCTATATTTCGTGTAATGCGTGTGCAAATGATGTGGTCCTGGATGGCAGTAATCGATCGCCGCGTAAGTTTCAATATTTGTGTTATTTCTTTAACCATGATACTTGAGGGACCTTTTTATGAATTTCAATTGGAAATGATGCTGATAAGTCTGACATAAGTCTTTCCCATATACAGATCCTTAAAACATGTTGACACATATTTTAAGGATCTGTATATGGGAAAACTAACAATGTAAAGGATGTGTTTTATTAGAATTTTTGCTGCTTTCAATCAGCGGCATCCAGTGAAGTAAAAGCAGAATTTTGATGGGGTGTCGACACGATATTAGGCGGTCACGGTCGCGACCACATCGAATTTGTATAGGACTTCGGAGTTGCGTCACCGTTTTTCTCAAAATACATCACAACTTCGGTTGTCAACTTCTGTTGTCCTAATTCCGATATATCCTTTCCACTAGTGATGTACCGGAACGAACCGGAATCAGTCAGAAGGTCCGGGGTTCGAATCCGCCCGCGGGCCAAACTTTTTTTATGTACTTTTTCCGCATATTTTTCCGTTTATTTAAACTTTGTTCACCTAGAATCAGACAATGAAACAGTTTCCAGAATGTTATGTCAAGAAAATACGAGAATAAAAAAGTTTTGGTCGCGGGTGGATTCGAACCCCGGACCTTCTGACTGATTCCGGTTCGTCCCGGTTTCCGTGCATCCCTATTCTCCACATAAGCGGATATGCACAGACACATAGACAACCACATAAAATAAGAACCCCCGAGGGAAACCGAACCCGACAGCTCCCGAATACAGACAGAGCACGTTCGCAATTCCGTCTAGTCCTTCCGTTTCTTTATTCTTTTTAAATCATTTTTTGCCTATTATGTGAACGCCAATTTTGCCGGCCTGCCGGCTTTAGTGTCACCATTCGAAAGGATGTCAGGTATATCATGTCTTTACCGCCGGTAGGCTATTGATGTCTTGCCACCCGCAGGGATACTGGGCTTCTAATACCTAGAAGGTGCAAAATCAGTCACGTTTATTGAAACAGTAATCGAAACAGAAGCAGTCACATCAAATCCCATTGAAATTCAACTCGAGAGCGAACGTGCGACGTTTACCTTGATTTCGTTTCTGACTGTATGATTCATTCGCTATACTTAAGCAGCGGAGGCCCCAGACAAATCTCTCACAAACACATACAAACCATAATGGGCACCACAGACACCACTGCTACTTGCGCTGGAAAATCAAGTCGGATTCTTATTTGCTTGATCCATGAGCCTGTAAACGTTATTAACCACACACTTACTGACAATCCTACTGCAAATGAAAGGACGCGATCGCTTGTCGCGACAACGATATTACAGTAGCTGGTCATGTTTCAAATATTGTTTCCAAGGAACATGACGTATCGGTTCATGTCACGTTTAGATAAGGTCAATTCTCGTGCATAACTGGATCATCTACATTTTCACTTCGTTAAAATGTTCTCTGACTGTCTTCTGTTTGATCTGTTTGACGAACACCGTTATTTTAGCTTGTCTCCAAACGCCTGAACAACTACAACGCTTGGATTTGAAGTCATGCTCGGCAGGCGACAGCGTACCCTACCAGATGTGCCAAGTAGACGACAAGGACATCGTAAACAAGGTCGTCGTAGACTTTACGAATCCGTCATATCATTTTTATCCAAATAAGGACGTCCGACGTGGGTTTAATCGACTTTTCTCCAGACAGTTCTTAGTTTAGGCTGTCGCTATCGAACTGGCGTGGACCTAATTTCGTACAAACGACCAGATCCAAACGAAAAGGCGACAAAGGACGCTCTCTACTTCTTCGCAGAACGGCCTGTGTGCGTGAAAACTGCCCGAAATGAATTCTATACAGCAAACGGATATTTCATTATTCGACAATTCTGCACACCTGGTAGCTTTTTTTATCGATGATCCATCAATGTGTTCATGATATGCTTCAGACAAATGCAGTCTGTATATGTACATGTACAGAGAAGACGCTGCTGCCATCTCTTTAGCTGTACCAAAGAAGAAATATGACTTTAAGGCTCAAAAGAACGCAGAGAAGAGCGGAGCGTTGTTCACAGACGAACACGCATTTCTTCAGGATATCGTTTGGCTCAGTGAAGGGATCTGTCCTCCACGCAATTGTGACGCTACTGTTGAGTGATAAATCAACTAGACCAAACTCGTCTGTTCATTGGAAGATGAGCGCAGATAAGTGCACAGAGAAAGTGAACAGGCAACAACACTTCTCCGTTGACCTTCAGTATCTTCGAGCTAGACGCTGAAACTGGGAGGTGTACCAAAAGAGTTCCTTTTTCATTCCATCTCGGAATGCTAGGGGTATCGTTTTGTAGAATTTCAAGGAACAAATCTCTATGAGACGGTTCAAATGCTTCCGCAACAACTCGACCACACATCGATTCCCGCGAAACAAACAAGCCACCTTTTTTGGCAGGCATGTTGCCAACTGTGGTGAACAGCCATGAATGAACGGTAATCAGCATAGCAAAGCTACTCTTGAGTCGAGCTAAAGCGACACCACAGGCCATGCGGCGTGCCATCGTGTTTTAACATCGCCGTCCATATGCACTAGAGTGACCAAATAACAACAGAATTGACGCTCGAAGCACGAAATGAAATGATGGGTTTCGGGACACACTGCAATTTATAACGGTCTTTGTGTGTTGTCACTTGATCAAAGGTGGGCATTTATTCGAGATCGCGCTGTTGCCTAAAAAAAACGTTGCGCGGTCAACCGGTTTTCCGACAGTGCAAAGGTGACAAGGTGCAAATTTGATTTATGCTTTCGAATCTAAAGACCACTCCCGTAAACAGAAAAATACTCAAGGTCCGGCGCCCAACATCCCGAAATACTCTGGTCTCCCGGAGGTCCGAAAAATGAAGAAATCCTGGTGACTTTGTATATAAGGTTGCTCGGGGGTTGTGATGGATAAGGCAGACCCCAGGCGTATACCGCGATGTTGAGAACAGTAATTCTCCTTTGGTTAGCGGTCTCTGTGAACGCCTGCACCCCGATGGGTCCTTCGGAGAGCGACGTGGCCGAGTCACTTGGTAGGCGAGCTCCTTCTTTCAGATCTTAATCTCAGTTAAGATCGAACGCCTTCCACAAAAACTACGAAACGTCCCACTCCAAACACTGAGGTACCAAGTGAGCGATTCTGTCTTTTCAGTTCTAATGCACGTTCAGGTCAAAACCATACCACCACGACCACTATTTCTGTGTCCACGAAGGCTCCAAAGGAAACATGTGAGGCACCGATGAAGCCCCCTAAAACGAACAGCGACTACAAAGTGAACTTTAATGGAAAAAACATCGTAGTGATCAGGGATCCTGAGAACATGCTTCGATACGATCCCAGTGGACCAGCATTTTCAAAACAGAGTGAGTTACTGTGAATCGAAAAGAAAATGCACAACGCCGATTCAGCTGACTTCAAGAACCACATAGTCTTCGAATTCGATGAAGACAAACCCAATAATAATGTTTTCTTTCACTGTGAAAATCACGATATATGTGTATGTGACGGAAAGAAAATCTGCACGACATATTGGAAACAAAGCCTGTTTGCTCACCTTGAGTGTCCAGAAAAAGGTGGGTCTAGTGGAATGTGCAAAAGTGTGATGAAGAACTAAGTTAGTCCGTAGAAATTTTGCATGTTTAATCAAAATGCTCCTTTTTCCGATTGCAGAATGTTCGCTCGGTGATTTTAACATGTGTTTCCAATAAGTAGTCCCCATTTCTTGCAGAAATTTTTTAAGATTCACCAGGTTGTCATTTTGGGGTCTCCAATGGGATTCAGAAAAGGGATTCAAAATGAATTCAGAACTCCGTAACTTGGAATTTAGGCCGTCAGAAGTAGTAGGATATCAGCGAAGCTGTCAAGACAACAGGGCTCGCGTTGAATCAATAGGCATTGTTCTAAACCGAAGCGTAAGCCAAGCCTGGATGTTAGGCCCGTTCCAGGGAATTTTTCTGATACCAGTTTTTTCTCGCCTCGATTCGCTCAAAGCTCACCCGCCAACTAAATTTTGTAGATGTGTTTCTTTAACGCTACTTAGATGTCGGAAGGAATCAATCAAACGAAAGGTCCTACGGTCCTATTTTGTTGGTATTGATGAAGTATGGAATCCTCCGAATCAAACAGAGATTGCATTGGGAATATTTATGCATAAATAATTATGAAAATAAGTGTGGTACTTGTTTTAGCCATATCCAAAGCTGTTTTTGTTACTCTTGTACTAAAACACATCCCCTATATATAAATGGAGAACCGAGGGGTCCGTTGGTCTGTTTGTGTGTGTGTGTGTGTGTGTTTTTCCGTAAGCACGGGGAAAACACCCACACAAAATAAGGACCCCGAGGGGAACCGAACCCGGCACCGCCCTCTTACAAACACAGAACGTTCGCAATGAGCCACACAAGCAGTTGAGATGGAAGCACTATACTTCCACCATATCTCTGGGGACGCAAGGCTTTGCGTTTCTTTACAGTTTTTGTGCCGTTTTTAGCGTATTTTTTAGCTTTGCAGTTTTTTGGACAACTTCAGCCATTTGCATGAGCACCAATCTTGCCGCCCGCAGGGCTATGGTGTCTTGCCGCCCTTAGGGCTACAGTTTTAGGATCCAACTTCAGCCCTATCCATGAGCACCAATCTTGCCGCCCGCAGGGCTACAGTTTTAGGCCCCAACTTCAGCCCTATCCATGAGCACCTAATTGGCTTTCAGTACCTGGAGGGCGCGAATTCGCGCGCAGCCGGGTTTATTACAATTACTGTCACATTTAGGACAGTGCACTGTAAATGGCGAACTATTCGAAAAGCAGAAACTGGAGAACATTCACTATCTGTCATGCAACAAGTGTGCTACCGAGGTAAAACTGGACAATTCTCCACCTCTCCGCCGTAAGTCACCACTCGCCAGTGAAGAAAGCGCCTCGTCTTTCAGCTTGCTATCAAACGGCCAAGGATCTGGAGAAGTTGGACTCGGACACATGCTCTATAGGCGATAAGAAGATGTGTGAAGTGGCTGATGGAGAAGAAGTTGCGAATAAGCTCGTCTACGATTTCACTTTTCCGCATTTTTTTTACTTCTCTGCAAGCACAAAACGTGTGTTTACTTTTTTACCGAGTCAAATCACTTAAAGCTGCGAAGAGAAACTTACCTTTAAATGTTCAATTTTTTCCATTCAAGGATGCAGATACGCAAGTGGAGTGGACCTGATCACGTACAGAAGAGAGGAAGATCAGAAGAAGTCGACGACAATAAAGTTCGGAGCTGGCGGATGCATAGGAACGGATGAAGGAAACTTTTACGAATTCAAAGGTGAAATTGAGGTTAGGCAGTTCTGCCCACCAACAGGTACATTTGAGGGTTCTATGTTGTGAGTTTGTGGTTCTTTCAGGAAAATGCACTTTGTATGCATATATTCCTATTACCGGCGAGGCAGTCACTTCTGTCAATGATCCTGCAAAGACATACACAAGGGAAATGCAAAATAAAGCGGAAGAGCAAGGAAAGAAGTTGAACGATCCGACAGCCTACGTGCAGAACGTGTCCTGGGTCAGTCCGGGGCATTGTCTTCCTCGCACCTGTGATACTCACCATTGATATTTATTCTGCACATTATTATTCATTTGTAAACAATTGTAAAACAAATAAACGATCGGTGTAGTATCCTCCAGGCGGGAACACACGGGGTTGACGGTCGCGAGGTTGACAATTGTGGAACAAGAGACACACGTTGAAAATGCAACCTTTATTCATGTCACCTCTCACACGACTGACTCGTTGTGCGTTCTCAATAACAATTGTAGACAGTAGACAGAGATGGTAGACATGGACACGTTGCATTGGGAAACAGCTGTGTCAGGATCTAGTCCAGACACTACATACGTCCAGACACGATTGAATCATAAGTGTATAATTGGTCATTTTCTGGGAAATCCACGATCGAATTCAGGGAAGATTCGAGGCAGTGGTCGCGTGCTTTGTAAAGTGCCACGTTGACCAATCCTTGAGCAAGCATTCGGTTCAATAATCGCGTTGCTCCCGTTGTGGACCAGTTATTTTTGTTGTCAGTAATGAGCCAATGTGCATCAAGAATATTTCGTGGAAAGAACAGAAATCAAAATGATACCAACAGGTGTCGAACCATCGAACCCACGCCTCACAGTCAGACGGCCTACCGACTGCGCCAAATCGCTCGACAACACATGATGTTGTCGTTCGCAGTGTTATAGAAATGCTGGTAAGGAATAGATTTCGGAAAGTGAATTTGTGAGTCATATTTACAAAGGGACCGCTGGCTGACTGACTGTATATGGCCGACTCGGCTTCATGGGGATGGTTCTGGTAGAGCGGCAAGCTGGTCAGGATCTGGCTTCCTTGACGATCAGCGACTCTGCATTTCCTTTTTTGCTTTGATCACTGAACGGAATCTTTAAGAATTATGTGGGAAGTTCACATCAGTGGGTCGTACCCACGTACCTAGTCTCTGGAAAAATCAAATGACCTGACCTTCCGACTTTCATGGGAACCGTTTGGAAGCTGTTCGGGATAAGACATCACTTCCCACATCGCAGTCAAGGATTCCTAAAAGTTTCGGGTACCCGACCCGAAAACCCAAATCCACCAACTCTGGTTATTACCGTAAGCTGTTAGTAGACTTCTTCTGAGCTTTGACACCCCGTAGCTCAAAACTTGAGTAGTCGTTGTTTTGCCACGGCGTGCCAAGACTTAACTGAAATGGTTCCTAGCCCAAAATGTCTATCTCCAGCTTATACATACTTTGCAAAATGCTCAAGGAATGCTACTGGTGTGCTAAATTTCGGCAAAACGGCGAGGGCACCGTAACAGGTTCCCTTGCGAGATCAAAAACCACAATTCTTTTTGGTATATCGTATTTTAGTGCCGAAAGCCATGGAAAACGTCACCCTAGACCCAGACACTATCAAAAATTCAAACGCGAAACAGATGAAGTTTAATGTGCCGATGTATACGAGAATTCTTCAAATATTTTGCGGAGCGACCAAGCCACATAGATACATTCACTCCTCCACAAGTGGGCTACACCACGTTTTCGGGAAATACCATTCATATATAGACGTCTGGAATTTTTAATGTAATATGAATGTTAAAGGCAGCTGCTTTCTCACATTTCTGATGCTAATTCTATTCGTGTTCGCCATGTGTTCTTTAAAGGTCGCCGACTGCTTCCGCACCCGCGGTTCTTCTTATGTAGATCAGTTTTGATTGATAGTTCTCGCCCGAATACTACTAGAGTACATCGCCAAAACATCAGAATGAAATTTTCAAACTCAGTTCTCAGTGAATGCAAATCTGAAAAACCTTCGACCTTCGACATGAGATCCCTGAGATTCATATGCTAATATTGTATGGTGCAACGTGAATCATACTTGTTTATCATCCTTATCACCATGTGTTGTGTCGAAGTCCTTTTTTCATGCACCGATTTCACATTTGGGACAAGGTTAGTATTCATGGAATTGGTGCCTTTCAAACGCGTTTCAGTCTAATCCAGTAAGTCACAGGTGGACTGAAAGCAACTTTAAATTCTCTCTAATCCAATAGAGGCTATCAGTCTTGTCCGGTGTCTAAAACCGACCCCTTCATTCTGTGTGATTTGGTTATTTCCCATACGGACCTGACAAACACACACCGAAACGAACGGGCTAATTAACGGCGGGCATAAAATCAGAAATCAAACGCAAAATCGCATCATATCCTGTTCACATTGCCAAATACTATTCTGACGGCAATCACGTACTTATTTAATCAAATCATAGACATGTATTATTCTGCATTTCAGTGAGCATTGAGTATATCCCACGTGAACATAAACGTGCATTTGCAATCTGCGTTTGAACATGTGCCATTGCAGGAGATCTTCACGGGTCGGCTCTGCATAATCACTCGAATTTTCACCCTCCAGACCTCGATATTCCAGTAATCCGGGTACATGCTTAGGCACGAAATCATCATCCGTCGTTAAAAAGTCCCAATAACCTTATACTGCCTTCCTCTTTTGAAAAGCACGTTCTCGAATTTGGTGCGCGCGACTCACTCAACCTTTGGTCTCTCAGTAATTATTGACAAATTACACCCCTTTCCTTTGAAATCATTAAGTTCCGTAAATAACTTCTTATGATATTAGGCGCCGAGCCAGACGCATCAATATGCAATCGAGATTGAGTATAGTGATTGGTGGTGGCACTTAGCACCACCTTCCTGAGACCTGGGTTATTTCCATGATTTTCGAATTATAAATGGTCGCCCCCACAAGAGGATGCGTCCCCAACTAAGTGCGCCAGATCCCACCTTATGTGACTGCAGGAAAATTATAGTGTTATCGTCGTGACCTGCAATTATTGTTGGTCGATATGCTGTTATCCTAACAGGAATTTGTTCGCTTCCGGGAACGTCTGTGATCGATTTCCTTGCGAGCCAAAGCTGATATCCAAACTGAAACTCTTGTTGACTGTAACTACATCTTATACTTTCTATAAGACTATGACTTCCCATGTGAGATGAATGCAGGATTGTACACTGCAAAGGCGACGTCTTCCGACGCCCTGTTTTTATTTATTTTGTCCTCCATGGGAAAGTCGTCTGTGTCTTTTCGATTTTTCTCTCCACTACCACCATACACTATAGCACACTGCCATGATTGTGTCTCGACAGTCTAATGTTAAGTAAAGATATGAATCGACATCGATATGGTGTTATCTTAATAGAAATTTCTTTCTTTCGAGGAATGCTATGTGTTCGATTCCCTCGCTAGCCAAACTCGAATTGTCGAATGTCCTAACTGTCATGTCGACCACTAAAAGATGTACATATGTCGCAATTTGGTTGAACACAAATTGGCATATTTCCAACCAAATTTACTATATTTTTGTCCAGGTCTGCTGCTCTTATTATAACTGCCTTTTCATCTTTGTCCGAGTGATAATTCCTGTATGTACGGTTCTCAAAGGAAGGTACTAGGCGTCATATAAGTGCCCCTTAAGCTTTTTACCAAATCTTATGCGTAGTTAGCAGAAATAACTGAACTATTACCCACGTAGGCGATTGCGCTCCAGTAATCTTTTTCGCCAAGGGTCATGGGACCGGCATATGACTTCCCACTCCTTTCCGTATGAGGCGACAAAGCAAGATCAAAATGTAAATGACCTATCTAAGCTTCACGATTTCAGCTCTTGTAGTTGACCTTTTGTATTTGTTACATACCGTAACCGTCTGGAATATTAACCTTTGTGTACTATAGCCTAATTAGAACTTTAAAAAGACTACAGACCAATTATATGTATGCTTCGAAAGATCATTTTATCGTAGCTCGTGGAAGAAAAAGGTCTAATCGGGTGCTTATCACTTGGCGATTTCAGTTTGACCATGGGCAAATCCCAAATCGCTACAGATCGCCAAATTGTCGGCCTCTCCTACTTCACCATAAGCGTCATTTTAACACCGATGTACGTGAGGATTATCCACGTAAGCCGAGAGTTCTTCCATGTGATAAAAATCAAATCGACATTTCAGATTTTACTGTGGCACTCTGAGTTCCGAAAACTCAGATGTTACCAGATCATGGCTCAAATCGGCATGATCGATTGTGTGTTTGTTCTGGGCTACGCCGTGTTCGGCATAACTCTGACCTTTGAATCGCAGTTCTATGGCATCACCCATGTGGTTCTTCAACTGTTAGGAGCTGTTTGGTTGACCAAGTGCTCCTTGAATGCGGTCTTGGCCATTAATCGTCTCACAGTCATGCTGGAAGTGTACGTTCCGAGATGGATTCATTGGGTAAGTGATTTTTTTGTGTAGAAATTCAAAGTACAAAAATCCAATAAGAATGAAAAAATTTTACGCTTGGTGGATTCGAACCCGCATCGATCGTTTGGCAGTGTCCGATACTAACCGCTACACCGTTGAAGCTGTATTCTGTTTGCAGTTTGTTCCGATAGCGCAGTGGATAGGTTATTTGTTAAGGAAACAGCCGGTACGAGTTCGAACCCCAGAGGGACAAATATTTTTGTTCTCGAGTCCTAACATTATTAGATACTTTTTTAATATATATTGGTCATATGTTGATTTTTCAGACTGAAATTGCCTTCTGTTGGCTAATCGGATTAGTGTATTTTGTCGTCTGCCTCACTCCGAAAGCCTCCTTGATAGTCCGCTTCGACCTCCTCACGTGGATCTATGACTACTCCAAACCGTGGACCACAACAGTACATTTCTTCGATTTGAGCTACTCTTCGGGCGCCTTGATCTTGTCCTTTTTCATCTACCTCATCACGGCCTATGTGCTCTTCGCGAAGAGAAGTCAAATCTCCACAAATAACGGAAACTTTCGAGGGGAATGGCGGATCTGCGTCATGGCCCTTGTCCTCTTCTCGTCGCCTATGACGGGCGCTGTTTTGTGGAATTTTGCCACTGACTTCCTTCCCAAGTCCTACTGGTCCACCGCCATCATTAGCATATTCTCTATCTGCAATATCGCACTTGCCGCACCAATCGTCTATTTGTGCATGAACAAGTAAGCTGATAACTGTGACAAACAGGTCTCTATGCAAGGCGATGTTTAGAGCGCTCCGAAGAAAAGTGCTCTCCGTCCCATTCTTTGGAATTCCCTTATCAAAAGTGCACGCTACTCATCAAGTTCGACAATTAGGAATGGGGATATCGACGTCAACCCGTTCTTAGTCATGTGTCTGATTCATTGATAATTCACTAAATCGTAATACTGTTCGATTTATCAGAAAAATGGAGGGCGTTTCTGAGACGTTGTGGAAACTCATTGAAGGAAGGGAACACAGTCCACAACAAAGACCACGGTTAAGCTCGTTGCTTTTAGAGATCCGACTTCTAGAGATCTGAGAATATTGTATAGGTGGGTAAGTATAAGGCGGGAAAGATTAGAGTCGTAATTGATGAGTTATGATGCACGGAATCTAGGCTGAAGAAGTTGTAGACTTAAGCATATCGGGCACCTCTGGGATTTAGGTCCACTTGAGTTTAGATTTGGCGCTCACATGGGGAGATCTTATATCGAAACTTGGGAAGTTCTCACTAAAGATGTATTGATATAGCTTTTCAATTATTATCGTACAGGCTATAATCAGGCACTTCCACTTTTACAGGTTGAGAACAAATCACATTGTTTACGCTATTTCCCATTTGAGATCCGTTCGTTTTCAGCGCTTCTTTCAGCATCAGTTCTATCTGGTCAAGACGGTTCGACAGATTCTGTTGTCCTTCAAGGATTTTTGAAATTCCGCACTGTATCGACTCAAACGAATCGGATGTGCATTCTCTAGAGTCTTCCAAAGCGCTACATTCTTCGAGTCCACTCTGCTCTGAAAATCTCGTAGATTCGAACCGGAGATCGGTGGAAGATTGCTGAGGAATCGACAAATCTTGTTGGTCCGCTTGCTCCATCACTGCGCGCTCGATGAGATCCTGTAGGCAGTACCGTAACGAAAAAAATAGAAATTGTGCTACCTTGTATTTCTTGGAGTATCTGTACAAATTGGAATGATCGACACAGTGGCCGACGACACGTTCAATAACGGTAGCCGCATCTCTGAACGATAGGACTCCTTTGTTCGCTTCGTGCAAGATACGTTGCACTCTCCAGTCGGTGTAGTTGAACTGCTTGTTCCACTTCTGTTTTGGTTTCATGTGGTTCACCTGCAATATACGTCGAAGGACATGAAAATTCGATGCGCAAGACTACTTTTACACGAGTAGATTTTTGAATCTTGAGCCGATTTCAAGTGGTTGGTTCGATGGTTTTAGTGTATTCAGCAAAACTACTCGAAATGGCGACAATATAAACATATAAAAAATGTGACATAACCGTCAGAATACATAAAAAAACGATGCCTCATGCTGGAATCGAACCAGCGACCTTCTGTTTACTAGACAGACGCTCTGCCCCTGAGCCAATGAGGCTTGTTTTGGCTATGACAGGTTACCTATTACTTTACACTGTCTGTCCATTTCACCGAAGAATTTGCCCAAATTCCCACACAAAAAAAAATGAGAATTTTCGACGATTCGAGCACAATTCGACGACAAGAACAGACAAGAAAATGACATTTTTTTTAATTTGTGAAAAATTATCTTCCGATGCCGGGAATCGAACCCGGGCCTTGCGGGTGAGAGCCGCAAATCCTAACCACTAGACCACATCGGACATGACTACTGTTCAGTGAGCAGTTGGACTTGTTCGCGAAAACAACGTCAATCATCATGTCATCCTATAACAGGTTTTACGGAACATCACAAGCGAATCT
This sequence comes from Steinernema hermaphroditum, assembly GCA_030435675.1. Classification (NCBI taxonomy): domain Eukaryota; kingdom Metazoa; phylum Nematoda; class Chromadorea; order Rhabditida; family Steinernematidae; genus Steinernema; species Steinernema hermaphroditum. The sequence goes on from CM059623.1 coordinate 2,352,765, forward strand.
TAAGAGTAAGAGTCAAGCACAAATCTTATGAGCGCGTGAACTACAACACTTAGAAGCACTGACAAAGCGCTCTTATCTAAAAGAGCCTACCTCTAAGGCCTGCCCCTTTTGCTTTTTTCGAATCGTCGCGCTTAGTTTTTTCACCCAGTAGACGCTCCTTTAGTCCCTCCCACAGTGTTCCTTTTCAAAGTAGGTCGTTTTTTGGTGCGTCGTGTACCTAAGCCTCTCTCAAGAACACAGGCAACAATCTACAACAGGCGTCATCGACGAGAACAGAAATGTGACCCCGATTTGAGCTCGTTATGAAAAACGAAAAATCTTGCGGTGATGACCAGTGCGCGGTCAGGATAAGAAGATAATAAGCAGACCAGCAGCATAAGAAGATTTTAGCGGAAAAAAATTGGATGCACTTCCTAGATCCAAAAATCATTTGACGACGACGTACCAAGTCTCAATAAGGTGTTGAAAAACGCAATTTTGGATATCAGAGCCATCTTATCCGATGTGGAAGGTCATGACTGTATGAACTGTAAGTTATCCACTACCTGTTTTCAGAAGAAACGAAGTCATGCGTTATTTTAATGCAGATTTGTACCCACCCCTCCCCCACATTCTAAAGGTGTCTTTATGTGCCTTTCGTGGAATCGCGTGACGCTCAAGTGACCACTCAATCTTAATGATCGCTTATTTTATGGCAAACTTTCCGGCTTAGACGTTTCGTATGTTCAAAGTGCAAGTCAGGTTTAATCTCGTTGTACTTTCGGAAATCATCAGAAAGTAGAAACATTCTTAAACTGATTCTGCTCCTGTTTTTATAGGAGGAATTGTTCAGAACAAAACGAGTTGTTTGTAGTAGCGCAGCACTCATGACCCTTTTCTATTGAATTAGCATGTTTCTGTTTTCAGATAATTACATACTGAACGTCATGTGTGCAAAATAAGTTCACTATATCATTTATTGGCAACTGAAGGCGGGCGCTGTGGGTTATAGGAGGAAACGCCCAAGGACGGATCGAAAGGCGAATGCTGGGAGTCCGTCTACTAGACAAGAAGACAAGCGTGACTTCAACAAAGGTGAAAGGAAGTGGTGGGTTAAAAGAAATGGAATTTCGCGCTTGGAAGCAAAGGAAACGCTCGTCTATAAGAACGGATCCCACGTGTAGAGGGCTCTAGGAAGACTGCAAGCCCTAAAAACAAGCCATATAACGTTGGTTAAACATGGGGTACGACAAAGTGTTAATGTGATACATATTCTAATAAAATGCGTCCAATCAAAAAAGACATTTTTCGTGGGAAAGTGTTTTGCTGTGGGAATCAATTATGCGACAAAAGCTCCAGCTCCCACGAAAAGAACGCACCCTACGAAAGTTCAATCCAAAAACCTGTAGGGTTCACAAAATGGACCCTTCCATGTCTAAGGTTGTTTATGTATTTACTTCATTTATGTCCCCACCAATCAGTCGGTCTCTGACGTTCGCTGACTGAGTTGACAGAGCGCTTATTTTAAGCCTTTCATATTGCTGGCGATGATATTCCCGGCTCCCAGAAGACCTGGAACACCACGGAGCCGTAGTTCCATCCATCTAACCAAAAAGCTCTTCACCGCCGTCGAATCAGCCGCGCCGCCAAGCTGAAGATGTCCTGCAAACTCCGATGTTTGCGTAACCAGTAGATGACGTGATATCTCCGTTCGAGGTGGGGTGCGTTAATCGGAATCTGCCGTCCATGAATGTGCTCAACTATGTCCAAATTTGTATCGGCCTATTCTTAGTATTGTATTCTCGTCACATTAAAATTTCGTGTGTATCCTGAAATCGCGTGCCATTAATGAGAGCACTCTACTTTATGCAACTGGATTTGGCCTCTACTGGTTCCACGAACAGGATATTTTAAATCACTTTCTTGCCAGCTATAACTGCAATAGAGAACCAAATTTCGTTGCACTTTTCTGCAATGCAAGACTTCACTGCTTTCTTGTTGTTTTCTCAAACGTCACTTTTTTCGTGTTTTCTCCTCAGCGTTATCTTCGTTAGCCTTATTATCTCATATGTCTGATCAAGTATATGCATCGCTAAAAAGTGAGATCTTTGCGCTAAAAAGTGCATGAATTATAAACCCGTAAAATTGTATTGTTCAAATTTCGTTGTTTTTCTTGTGATTCCGAGAATTGGACAACGACTTCGATGGTAAATTGTGAACTTTGGCTGGCGGGAAAACTCTACCTGGGTCGCGTGATTCGTCTAGCTTTTGCGTGCTCGATGGCAATGCTTTTTTACGTTCGTGGTAACCTAAGCCAAGAACCAAAACTAAAGAATTTCTGGGTTCGATCACCATCGGAACCTCTTCTGTTAAAGCAACACAAGTGTTTTCCCTAAAATTTTTGAAAAAAACCGGGTGGCCCTATCTGTAACAATCTGTATTTCGCATTTTAATCATAGATCGATCTTTTGCTTAAAAGCAGTTGAAAAGGGAATGATATCTTTTTGTTTTCGTTTCTTTCCTTTCAATGACTATTTTTGCGGTCTCTTTCTTCTGTTTTATGGAGTTCGCAGTTCACCGCAATAAGCATGTTGTGACGACCTGGTACGCTTCGAAAAGCTATGTCAATGTCGCCTCTACTCAAGCATTCAGCACTATGCATTATTATGAATTGAAGCATATTGTATGATATCACACCTCATAACACTGTCGTTTCTCGCGCTCGATGATTTCGTCTTCTGCTGCCTGATCTTTTCGTATGTTTGCCGCCTCATCGGATTAGGATCTTCCTGGAGGCCATTCCTCCAGACGATTGGATCATTTTTGGGGTTTGAATATTCTTTGCATTCAGAACAGATAACATTCTTCAATCGTTAACGCTTGAAGAAGTCTTTACGTCGTTTTGATATTGACCACTGTTCATAATCATCATTCAATAAATCAATATTTTTTTCCTTTTCGAGCATCTCTATTAAAAGCTGTCCCAAAACACAAGCTATAGTTTTCTAATGTACGTTTCTCGCCGAGGCATGAAAAAGGTGCCATTCAGCACGTCTCAATTGAGCTCAAGGAACAACACTAGTGCGTTGTGACTTCAAGATACATTTTATGACTTCTGTGTACTTTCTTGATTTCGATCCGATAAAGAACTGCCACCCTCTTCGTGTTCACGTCCATCAAGTTTACTCGTCTGGTTCCTTTTTATGTCCCTCCCTTCTTGCTTTTCATTTTCACAATTCTCAGCATTAAAAACATAAAAAAAATATCTTGGTACTGTACATAAATGGGTGCGCCAAGCTCATTAAGATCACGTGCAATATTAGAAGAATAATGTGGACACTTAGCTCCTAGCCCTTTGAATTCACTTTAAGAGTGCACCCATTAAATGGAAGCAACTGAGCGATCGTTACACAGGCGGAAGGAAACCTAATTGTCTATGTCTTTAGTAATTCTACGCCTCCCCCCCCCCCCCAGGCCACTTCTCCGAACATGTAGGTTAGTGTCCGAACTACGTCGCCACTACATCTTTACTTTGTACTTTTGCGCACGAAAATACGTCTTCGGCTGTATTGGTGCCACCGCGAGGCTACGCCTAACGAACGTCATTTTTACTTATTTGTTTCTAAACTTGTTCTAAATTCCGAAAATAGAACTATATAGTAGTGTTTGAATGGCGTATTCTTCGATGCGCTTTGCAGCGATATCATACGATGTCCAGCAAACGTATAATTAAGATCTTCTAACGTGATCTATCTTCCCTGCCGACGGCAAGATTGGTGCTCATGCAAATGGCTGAATTTGACCAAAAAACTGTAACCACACGAAAGACCTAGCGGTCTTTCGGACTGAGACACCAATAGGCCTGCGCGCGGCAATAATGATACTCACAACAGGGTAAAAAAACGCCCAAAAACACTAAGAAATGCTTAAAAGCAAGGTAAGGTCTGTCATCCGCAGAGACATAGTGGAAGTAGAGTGGCTGAGCATCAACTGTCTGTGTGGCTCATTGCAAACGCGCTTCATTTGTAAGCGGACAGTGTCGTATTTTGTGTGGGTGTTTTCTCCGTGCTCACGGAAAAACACGCAGACAAATAACCAACGGACCCGTAGATTCGTATGTAGATTCAATATGTAGATTCCTTTAATATGTAGATTCCTTTGTGCTACGTAAACGTAGAATTGCGAATTCTGGACCCTCTCTCCCCATCTCTAATTATGTCCAAGGATCGCCGTGTACTAACTGTTCAAGTGATGTAATCAAAATTAGAGGTTAAATCTCGAGCAAACGCTAATTGCATATTCCTAAGATTCCCTGTTTCCTAATTCATTTCTAAACGCCTTTTCAAGTATCGCTGGATAACGATGTTTTCAGCCATTCTACAAATGGATTTGCCATTGTGTTTACCGCCTTTCTTTGTTCTTTGAAAATGCTTAAGCGTTATACGTCACTAGTAACCGACAAAACAAGTAAAGCGGACTTTTTGCAGTTGTAGTCACTATTAAGTTCAAAAATCTCCAGCGTTTTTTTTTGAAAATCAAAGATCAGATTTTCCTCCGACCGGTGCCTTCCGCTATGATGCAAAGATGCCCCCAAATTGCCTCAGTAATCCTGAAATCATTTCAGTAAGTAATCTGTTTCGTTTCGATTGGTTTACTCCAGATGTTCGCTTATTGAACGAGCTTCCTTTGCAGGTTACATTTCCTAGGGGAGCGGTCGATTTCAAACAACAGTAGACAAAAATAGGAGCCAGTGTGACGTTGACCAGTTCAGAATTGATCGCTTCCCTGCCACTATACCGTCGAGAACGCTTGGCCACCCATTCAATCGTGTGGTTTGGGCTGCATAAAACGGTACAAGCATCAATATGAGCACAAACATGTCATGTGACCTCTTCGCTAACACTGCATCTCTGACAGTGATGATGCTTAACAGTTTACGAATCATGCATGGCCTCTTTTTAAGCACCCTTGTTGCTGGGCTACTTGACCTTAGCGCTAAAAAAGACAGAAAAATTAAAATCACACCCATTCGCGTGTCGTTAAAAAGAGAGCTGTTGTAAGGGTGACCTTGAAATTATGCGAAACTAGCTGATTATACTGGAACAGACCTTGTCATTCGAACTTACAAGTTACCAAAACTGCAAAAGGGTCATGTATTGCCACTTGCAGGATCAATATGAGCACAAATATCTCATGTGACCTCTTCGCTAACACTGCATCTCTGACAGTGATGATGCTTAACAGTTTACGAATCATGCATGACCTCTTTAGTGTCGACAGCAATGTACTGATCAATTTGACGTAGATGTAAACACGGCGAATTCAGGATATTTGCAGCGCGACATTATTCATGCCTCGACGCAATAAGTTCGAGGAATTCGTATCTTTTGCACTTTTTCTTCAAAACATGTTTGCTCTAGTACAAAAGATGCAGTATCAACTAAAATTATAATTGATATTTTGTGGTAGACATATAATATTTTGTATGTATCTTGAGAGATTATGGTTTAGACTGGCCAGTGACCAGAAAAGACGCAATTCCCGGGCTCATCTCTTCGTTGCAGGTGGGAGCTCCAAGAAGGAGAAAGAGTTCCGCCGAGGTTCGACGATTCCTATGTGTCGTGAACCAAATCAACCAGATTTACTGTACAATATCTTATGCTTACACATAGTTGCACCCACATTAATCACCGCCATCGTTCGTAGCTTTTTCTTGTCGTCCTGTCGCGGAAATGCTGCCTTCAAACAACGGAGAAGAGCTTGTAACGTTTGGACTCCTCGGTGGCGCCACGACGAGAAATTTTCGGTCCGTCCGAGATTCTGCCAGCGTTGAGTTCCTACTATCCTCACGATGTCGTCTCTCCAGTGTGTCCTCGGTCTTCCCAACGGGCGCGTGTTCGAAGTGCGTCATGTCGTGAAAGTCATCCAAATGTATAACCACCGTGTTTACAATTCAAATCTGATGGCCAACGTCACGGATTCGAACGTGGGTGTTCATCCAATGGCAGCTTTGCTACTATTCTTTGTTCACGTTAATTTTAATTTGATTAACCTGCCGTCGTGTTTACACCTTTTTTCTCTCCAAGATTAGCGCTGCGTGAGTGGGTAATGTCCTTTTACCATAAAGCGTCACTTCAGAAATGGACCGAGATAGGCGACTTGTCGGCCTGATCTACACTGTATTGAGCCTCATACTAACGCCGATTTACATGAAAATCATCCACGTACGTCGAAATGTGTGGTCCGAGAAGGAAACTCTAGTCTCTTTAGATACTTGTGTGGAACAAGGAATTCCGAAAGCTTCGCTGTTATCAAATCATGGCCCAGATTGGCATAATCGATTGTGTATTTGTGCTAGGATATGCAGTCTTTGGACTGACGCTAACATTCAAGAGCATGTTTCATGGATTCACTCATGTGGTGCTGCAGTTGCTGGAAGCCGTGTGGATGGCTAAAGTGTCTCTCAACGTCGTTTTGGCGATAAATAGGCTGACCGTGACTTTCAGTATGTGGCGCATGCCGGGCTGGCTTCATTGGGTAAGTTCTTTATGCCATGGGGTCATATCATAAAAGCAAAATGCGACTTGAGATTTCGCAGACCGGTGTAAGTTCGGCTTCCGGTCGGCTCGTTTGGACCCGGAGCTAATCGTAACCGGGCACATAATATAAGACTAGGTCCAATGCGACCAATAGAAAAACAGGGCATGGGTACGGTGTTCCTTGAGCACTCTCTTCAGTTCGCTTCATTGCATATAATATAATACGATTTCTGACAAAAATGATCGATCTAAGGCGTGATCATGAGAGTGATCCCATCGATCCGTTCTTGATTAAAAATGCACTTGTGGTCGGCTTTTGGGTCATCATACTTTGTGATCTTCACGTCATACTCTGAATGTAGGTTAGTCGCGCGAATGTATTCTTTGAAGTTCCTTATGTCCTCTATCGACTGATCTTTTGACCCACTAAACTGTACTTAATACGGCTGATTCATTCGAGTATTTCGATGCAACTGAGGTTCTAACATACTTTAACCTCTATAAACCTCTATAAACTCACGATTTTACTTCATGAATCAAAGGCGTTACGCCTTGCATGACACCGATTAATAGACAACAGAGGATATCACTTGTAGACGGCTTCATTCCTGGTGCGGCGTTGACGTCGAACCGGTGGGAGACGGCGCGCTTCACGGGGCATCTGCGAATCGGCGAAACTCCGGAAATGGCGGCCGAACTTCTTCTTCTCGGGGCGTTTGAGGAGGCTTCTGCGTCAGAGGAGGCTTCTGAGCTCGCATCTGCTACGGAGAGATGAGTCCGTGGTTCGGGGGTTGCGTCTTCCTCAGTATTGGTGTCCTCAGGTGACCTTCGGGATGACATCTCACGCAGCGTCGGGCGTCGGATTTCTGGCGCCGGACATCTTGTTGTCAGCGGTGGTGGGACTACGGCTTCCGGGTGTCCCAATTCCCTCTGGAAGCCGGAACAGTCACAGCTGCCACAGGGTTTGCTGTCTGACCAACCCGACGCTCAGACAGCGACCGGAGGGACCGACCGCTCGCCACCGCGACACGAGTGAGACTTTCCTATAAACTCAACCCTCTATAATACCCTCTAGTTGACCTCTATAAACATGAGATAGTGTGGATTTTGTCCTGCAGCACAAGAGCAAAAGTCGCGTGACCTTAGACAGATATTTGTGAGAACGTTCGAAGTGTACCACGTGACCTTGTTGACCTTGTTCCCGAACAAAGTATGTTTCGACTGAAAGTGCAAGTACACATGCAGTTCGGGGTCTCACTTCAAGAAATGAACTCTATAGATGAGTAGAATGAAAAGCAAAGTGTGGTTGTCTTCCAGAACTGGAAGAAGTTCCAATCGATGTAAATCAATTTACATCGTCGGTCACTTTCTCTCTAATGGGTCGAAAGGGGTGGCGGATCAAATATCTCAAAGATAGAGCTTTTCGTCTAATTTGTCTCACTCGACTGTTCTCAAAAATTTTCAATAGTCAACACTTTGACTTAGAATGACTCACTTTGATCTTCTGAACAAGGAAGTTTGGAAAACGCTAGTATCAGATGGTCACATTTTTGTGTCTGATCGGCGGACACAAAAGGAACAAAATCGACACGTTTCTGTGTATTTTGTGCACGAAAAACAGCCAATGACAAGTGAATAATGAGCTTTAATGATTGGTCCAAACCTTAGTAAGGGTCCACAAACACTTCCATCCTTCATTTTGATACACGTGTTCAGGGACCTCTTTCCTTATTTTCACTCGATTTCGTACCATTTTCCAACGTGCATCGTGAGATATCTTTCGGGACTTTCATAAATTTCAATAATCACGATTGAGAATAGCCAATTCTAAATTCTTAAATTCCATTCAACGCTGAATGCCCATTGATGTGCATTTTCATTCGTTTTTCGTAGACAAGGAAGTACTTAGAATCTCAGGGATTACGATTTACAGCAGACGGAACGTGCACAGACTTTGTGTTCATCCCGTTTTTGTGTCTCTTAAAATAGAGTCACAAGATCTCATCGAAAAACTTACCTAAGCGACAAAAAAAGTGAAGATATATCAAAAGAAAAAACATATTATATTAAAAATTTTTGTTGATGATCTCTTGTTTCAGATCCAGATTCTCTACTGCTGGCTTCTGGGTCTCTTCTACTTCGTCATCTGTCTGACACCCCACACCGGCATCGCCGTCAACTTCGACTTTTTTGGCTGGGGATATGACGCCCAAAAGCCGTGGACTGGTGTGATGAGAATCGTCGACATCACCTACGCTACAGTAGCTATGGTTCTTGGTTTCATCATGTACCTCATCGCAGCTCTCGTTCTCTTCACAAAGAGGAGAAAGTACTCAACGAACAGTGGTAGTTTTCGCATAGAGTCCAGAATTTGCATCGTAGCAGTGGTACTCTTCTCGTCGCCTATGATGGGTGACTTCCTCTGGAATTTCGCTTTTGATTTTTTGCCGAAAACGTACTGGACAACGAGCATCATCAGTGTCTTCAGCATTTGCAACATAGCCCTGGCTGCTCCGACTGTTTACCTGATCGTTAACAGGTAAGGATAAGCTGAGCATCGCGATATGGAAAAAGATGTTCAGATCGCTCAGAACAATCTTCTTCAAAAGCGGTATCCTCGGTTATAAGAAGCCGAAGATTAGCGCCATAAATCTCGTTCCCATGAAAACGAGCGTCGCGTCGGTGACGAGAATATCCCGAAAGCCATATGCGAAACGATTTAGTAAAGTAGCTTTGTCGTAACATTATTAGCTTGCCTTATCGAAATGAAGTAAACAGCTTGAGTGCCGACAAGTGAATAATACTCTCTCATCGCCACCACCGGGTCATTACAGATTCGACAATGTATCTGTTCATCTAAAGCTAGTATCTTCAAAGGATTGGAACGGATTTAGCGAATGTATGGGTACGGTATGCTTAAGGGAAGAATTGCTACGTCATCCTGAACGACCTGCAACATCACTGCAACAATTCAAGCGTTTTAATTACGCCCTAAATCTTATAATGGAACGCCCAATCACTTAGTTAATACTGCAAGAATGCGAATCGCTGTATAAGTTCTATCGTCCAAAGCTACCGGAACCCTCTTGCGGGAACGCATGGCTCAGGTGAAACATCATTCCTAAACAACTTCAAATACGATGGAGCATATTTACTGTTCGCCATAATTCACATACGATGTTTATTCTCAGGGAACAGTGTACTTGCAGAGAAGCGGAGCCTTGCTAAGGTAATATCCAGTCCACTTACCTGAAATGTGGACTTCTATACAGGCCATATGTGATGGACTTACCAATCGGTTTAGTCATGTTCGTGTGCCAAAATATGCCGCCTGCATAGCGCGTAGACCTCGATCGGTGCATCTCAGCCAAGTCGAAGTTACTGTAAACCATGTTGCTACTGCCTATCCAGTGCCAATCGTCCGCCTTTCTCCATGTTTCTCTGTTCTTGGGCAGCAAGCCTAGCAGAATGCGGACCATGTTTTCTCCTTCAGACCCTTTCACAAGGGGGTCACTGGCGAATGTGTGATCTGAAAGGCGTTTAATCAAACTCTCTTGAGGGAAGGGATAAAGGAGGTCCAAAATTTAATGAAATGAAAGGAAACAAACCCACATATGAAATCCTCCTCATGTTCGTCCACAATCCAAGCAGGCAATGGCTTAACTTCGTTGTCTTCAAATCGCTTACAACCAATAGTAGCAAACTCATGCAGATGTCCCTTAACCTAAATACAGACTCTATGTAACGAACACCATAGCTGCTCCCACCAAGGCTCTGTTATCACCAGTCAATCGATAACAATTCGTATATCCATCAGTCGTTGTGTATGGTACCCACTGTTCACGGCATGGATCTAAAGAATCACCCAAGTCACAAGCAGATCATGCCGCTTTACTAATGAACTGAACAATAGGTGGCTCCGTTCCACTCAGATGGCGTGGTCTCATCAGCATGAAGAGGCGAATAATCCCGACATCCACGAAGGATACAAATAAGCCGAAGATCACAACATGACGATAGCCCATTTTTTGAAAGCTGCTCTTGGCAAAAGTCGCCAAAAAGCGGAAAGGCTCCACGAAGACGTCGAAGCAACCGCTCAGCGGCAATGTCATTATGCAATGCAATATCGTTTAGGGGCGCATCTGTGAGGCGACGACATTACGTTTTATGGGTTTTCCAACAATAGACTGTATTCTCGGGAAATCTGGGCACCTCTATCAATACTGTGGATGGCTTGTAGCACTGCAGCAGTGCATCTCGACCGAGTTCCGTTCCAACGATTGCTGAGGAGAAGAGCCCAAATGGAGACATAATACACACTAACTCCAAACTGACCTCGGACAAGTCTCTGGTGAAGTCTGGCGTCGTTGGGTTGGCCATCGGGTCCTTGACATCGTGGTGTCAACTGGATTCGATCCTTCCTGCTGGGTCGTCGGTCCTCATTGGCGGTTCGTCTTCAAAGTACCGAAATGAGAAAAAGCACTATTTTGTTGTTTTTGAAAGCGGCTGTCACGGCGATCAGATCATTACAGCTGTTTGCGTTCATTTGCATACAGTAGCGACCCAAATGATGTGGATACAGGACACCGTTCCACTTCGTTGGAATTAGCCCAACTGCCGATTATGCTAAATACCTTCTGGAGGAGGCTTTAAAAGACCGGAGGGGCCGGTGGACAGCACACTTCCTTAGTTCCTCACAATGCATTCTCTCGTTCTCTTCGCAGGTTCGTCCACGCTTTGCGATCCCTTCCCACACCTCCTTTAGGACTGTTCGTCTTCGTCTCTAGCCAAGGCACCCAGTGCCCCACCACCGGAGGCTTGACTCCCGCTGACCGTGATGCCCTCGTCGACGCTCACAACAAGCTGCGCTCGTCGAACGCTCGTGGCCTCGAGCAGGACGGTCCCGACGGCGGAAACGCCCCCACCGCCTCGAACATGTACCAGCTGAGCTACAGCTGCGACCTCGAGGCGATCGCCCAGTCGTGGGCAGAAAACTGCCAGTTCGAACACTCACCACAGGAAAGCCGCAACGCCGGCGAGAACATCTACGCCACGTTCCCCGTCCAGAACTCAAACAGTACCGTAGTCCCCCCTGCAGAAGATGACCCGCACTTTCAGGCCCTGCCCTCGACGCTCCCACTTCGTGGTGGTCCGAACTGGCCGAGAAAGGAGTGGGTCAGTACAGCTCCGACTACACGATGACGCCCGACGTGTTTAACGCCGGAACGGGACACTACACTCAGGTGCGATCAGAGGGTTACCGTAGCTGAACCAATTGATTAGATGGCCTGGGGAGCGACCACGGAATTCGGCTGTGGAATCGCCCAGTGCACTGAACCCGACTCCATGACCTTCGTCGTGTGCAACTACCGTATTCAGTATGATCCTAGCTCTTCCAAGAAGCTCTGCAACGGTGCATTTAGGGGCAACATGATGGGAGATCCCATCTACCAGATCGGAGACCCTTGCTCCCAGGACTCCGACTGCACCACCTACGCAGGATCCACCTGCAACACCACCTCTTCGCTGTGTATTCAGCATTAAACGCTGACAGTGATGACTAATAATTCCCATCAAGTAATGTGCTTTCGCTTCTAACTTATTATTTTCGGCTGCTTTTAAATAAATTCCTTAATAAAAATAATGAATTCACTAGCCTGGTGCGCTGTGCGACAGGTTAACTGGGTGAAAGTTGTGGAAAAGTGAAAAGCAACTGCGCAACAGGTTGACGCTCGCTTCGCTCGCTCGCTCGCTCGTCCGCAACTTGCTCCCCTCCCACTGCGGCACAGGCGAATCGCGTCGGGACCCCTGGCATCGCTTTCACAATCCACGAACTTCCTCACCAAAAATCGCACCAAAATTTAATTCGTTGATTTCTCGAAAATAAACTCGAAATTCAAAAATCCGCCACAACTACCCTCTGCGGAATTTATTCAGCTTTCGTTTGATACCAAGCTCACGCAGAACAAACTAAAATCCAGAGAGGAGTAGGGTTTTGAACGGAGGACGTTTTTTTCCGAAAATCTTTTTTTTCTTTTTTTCTAAATTTTTTCTCGAAAATCTGTTCGATAGAATTTGTGGAGATTTCGACGCTCTACAACATGCACCAAAAACTTACCCTGCAAAATTTTTTCCTGCAAAAAAATCGATTTTTTATTGATTTTGCCTAAAATGGGCCATATCTCGGGCTCCTGACACGACATCGAAAAAATTTTTGTACTAAAAAAAAATTGCGCCCCTAAGGATTACCCATACAAAATTTCACCAAAAACGCACAACACCACACCCCCCAAACGGCCCCTCAAAGTGTGACCAAAACTTCCCAACACACACATATACAGGGGGGATATCATTGCTTAATTAGTATGATTGGTCGCTGTTTAATGCTGAATACACAGCAAAGATGACTCATTTTGGCTCGAGTGCCAACTCTACCGTAAGGACACAAGTTTAAGACAACAGCGAACGGTCATTAGAATACATCAATGGGAAGCAAAAACAGTCAGCCACGAGTCAAGCCCGGCTCTCTGGTACCGGGCTAACCGCATATTTCAAATTGTGAATTGTAAGCCCATATCTACATCAAGTAATGTGCTTCTAACTCTTTATTTAACTCACGTCGGAGCAGGAGATCGCAGATGAATCTGTCTATGTCTGAAAAACGCACGTCACTGCCCATAATGCTTTTTTGTATATCTTGCACGTTGCAGTTTCAGAAAGCCACGAAAAAAAATAGTGCCTAGGCGACGGGGAGGGGTCTGCTGCAAACGCTAATGAAATCTAACAACCTTTGCTTTGCGTAGGCACTTTCGGCCCTTCCTCTAATGTATCCGTCGGAAGGACGGATCTGCGCCTCTTTTTTGAATTCACTATAGTGGCTGTGTCTTATTAAGACTTTTCGCTTTACGTAGGCACTTCAGGTCCTTCCTCTAATGTGTCTTTCAGAGGGCTGGATTTGCGGATCTTATTTACATGGCCCAGAGTGGCTTAAACAGGCAGTTCATAAACTACTGAACAATGCCTTTGTCGCCGAGACATTGTGTATTGTCTTAAGTTAGAATCATATATCGTTGACCGTGGCTTTTTCTCCGTTCTTCACTTCTACCTAAATGATCATTGCAGATGGGGAAGATAAGAGTTGTGGTTTTGATCTCCTTAGCCGCTTCGTTCCTTCTTGGCATCGCCTTCTCTTCAACTAAGTTGTACGTCCGAGAGATTCAACCGTCCTTAACTCCGATGGGGCCGACAGGTCAAGTACTTCGCAATATGAACAACTACAAAGAGTGTGTCGTACAATGGCGAAAAGAAAAATTTGCCTCTTTCGAGGCAAAATGGATCGTGTACGGATTATCCGCTTTTACCTACGACAGCATTCAGAAGATATGCGTGGTCTACATTAATCTGCATGCTAAAAGAGCAATCAATGCAGGAAATGCCCCAGGAGGAAACACCTCGTACCTTGTAAGTCGTTCTTCGGACGACCATTGTCCACGGGATGCCGATCTGGATTTGACCGTGTTGTGAAAACGGTTTTGGCCCGTGATGCGAATATAGGTTTCCAGAAATGAGTTCGATGTTCGCTGAGAAAATAAATCATTTATTTTGCAATAACATTGAATTGCTTGAAGATGCACTCAAATATAACCACAGAACCTTCTTCTTGTTTCGCTTCACTCCTTATTTGGCACTATACACGAAGGCAGTGGTGTCCATGACCAAAGTCAAGTGAACAGTTGCGGGTGGCGAGAACTGTGAAGGTGAGAACTATTGAATGAAAAGAGGAAAGCGATACAGTTCACGCACGACGATCCCTACGATGTCATCCCTCCAATGTGTCTTTATGGCAGTCAATTTTTTCAAAAGTCAACAAAAGAATTTCCGGGCCCGGGCTAAACCAGGCTCATGTTCAACAGGCGCCAAGCTCAAAACTTCTCCAGAGCAAATTTTATCAGACGTCATCAGACATCACTCCAATGTATTGGATTGTTAAGTTGACCGGCGCACTCATCGGCGCCGTCACCGTCACCGGCACCGTCTTGTATGTGAAAAGGGGGGCAACGTGAACACAAAACGGTGCCGGTGACGGCGCCGGAGACGGCGCCGGTAAGGGCAGGCGCCGGTAAGAGCCATCATATAGACGGCGCCGGTAAGAGCCATCATATATTTCACTCAAGGTATTTACCATTGGCCGTTGGTAACATCAGCCGATTTTTTGAGCAACATCCGGATCCTTCGTTTATAGAACACAACTTAACAACCCAATATTTTCATGGCAACACAATACGAGTCGTGTTGTGCATCACCACAGACGGTACATCGATATCAGAATGAGGGTGCGGCTCGGTGGATACCACCAACAACGCGCCATGTATCGAGGGTTTGCAATTATTGAGGTATCAGGTCATCCAGAACGGTAGATAAGTAAAATGGAAGTGAAGACGACGTATTCGTCCCCACTAACTTCTGCTGCACAGGCGTGCTAAAATCTACCCCCTCGTACCCAGTTCGAATCGTCATAAAATCAAACGTGTGAAAGTTCACGTCAAAGTGCAGCTAATCGCCGCGGGCTAAACGTCGGGGAACGCACGCGGCGACCGATCATCTCGCGTCTAAGCTGATCCGCCTGAGAATCATGAGCTTTAGCGAGATCAGGTTTGCAAGTGTTCCAAACGTTGGCGGTGGAGTGAATTGGAACGCGCCATGTGGTTGCACTTCCGTGTTAGTTATGCATATTTTGAGATGTTCTGAGAAACAATAAACAACAAAGATCGTGTATTTGGAAATTTGTGTCCGGGCACAAAGTTGGACATCCCGTCATTGCGTTGTGATTGGCTGCGATCGGTGTGCGACACATTTTGGTCTATTCAAACCGGTTTCAGCGGAGAGTCTTAGCAGCTTAGGCGGAAGAACGTTCGAATTTTTTGTGCTAGAAACCACCTAGATTTACCGTTAACCTTTTGGGGTCATCACTGAGAGCTGTAAGCGAACTCCAGAGGGAGCGAGTAGACGACACCACCGATCGCTAGGGACACAAAAACTACCTAATTACTTGTCATGTTATGGGGATAGGAGGCTGTCTACCAATGGACATGACCACACCTCTCCTGAGCACTTGAGAACAGGATTATGGCTGAGTGGGCTGAGCGCTGAATCGGCCGGTCAGCCAGGTCACAAACTATAACACAACGTTTATATCGGCCAATAGGGGTGTTTTCGTACCTCATCGGTGCATGACTGACGCTCATAACGATGAGTCTTCGGTTCTCTCTGACCTCACAGATTGCGGCGAGAGTGTATTCGATGTAGTGTGGTTGGTAACCACAGCGGCTGGAACCTTTGATACTGTTCGTAGAAGAAAACTGGGGTAGAATGAGCATAAACTGAGATTACTGAAGCCTCGATGCTTCAGAGAAAAGAGTGAGAAACGAGTCGATCAGATTGACAAAAATAAAAACAAAAGCGACAACCTGGAAAAACGGAAGTGAACTGGAGAAATTAGGTTTCGATAGACCTCAAAAATATCGTATAGTGTCCTTTGCTTCTCACTGTGCCTCGGTGAAGAAGGCCACTGATAGAACATGACCCATTCTCAATCCGCCACTAATCATATTTTCAAGATCATCCCTAAAACAGCTCTATATTTCAACCACTCCATATCGTGTTTATCGTTTCCATTGAGCACTCTAGGCTACACTTGAGTATTACCCCCAATTTCCAGAGCAATGGTCATCAGTTCAAACTACAGGTAAACATCTTGAATAAGGTTAGCATCCTGGAATGATCACTGAGTACCCCTCGGTCATCTTTATCTAAGCCACTTTCGCAAATCGCCGCCACAGTACAACGATCAGACGGCGCAAAAACGCGCTCCTCCGCCGATCGCCCTCACAACCGCTCTAATCTAATGTAATTACACGATTTCTTAAATACAAACAGCTCATCAAATCGGCGAGCGACATTCCAGCAACCGGCTATTCGCGCCACGAGCAGCTAACCCGCCACCCCGAGGACCAGTTTCACGGCCTGACCTTGACACCACTTTCGCAAGATCGGCGACACTTCCACCGGAACCGATTCGCGGATGTGCGCTCTTCCTTCTGGTTGCCTCTCAGCTGAGGCGTGAAGAGGCGTTCACTTCGCTTTCGTCGCGCGGATCGCCTCGGGCGAAAGGGAAAACACGGCGGCGCCCGCGGCGATCTGACCTCGCCGTCGCTCGTTTATAAATTGCATCACCGGCGGGGTAGCTATTATCGGTGCGTTGCCGAATCCCGCCGCCGTCCTATGCATCTTCTCGTCTTCTCAGTTGCGCTTTTTGTCGTTTTCTGCCATGGACAGGAACTGCCCAGAGTCCCCGCTGCCCTTGCTGGAGATCAGAATATGGTATGTTTTGAGGCAACGTGAAAATGAGTGTCTCTTTTTCAGAAAATCGACTTTTCCAATCATTTCGCAATCTATATTCGTTCAGTGCATTAGGTCTGGGATCCGAATAGGGTTGCCTCTATGAGTCAAATACCATTCTTAGTCCAAAACAAAAAGGGACACAAAAACTCTAACATTTTCCATATGCGCGCCCTGAAGAACGTGTTTTGCTAATAAGTCACTAAATTCGGTCCATAATGTGTTCAGGTTCTTGTTCTGTCACAGTCCGAAGTTATTTCATTGGTATAGCTATTCAAGGTTTCGTGCCACCCAACTAGACCCTGAATTTGAAGGTATGCCAAAAAAAAAAGCCAACGTACATCTTTATTCCTTTCACCGTAACTGGTGGTTGAAAGAGAAGCTGAGAAAAAATCTTGAGGGTGTTTGGTTGAGACCAAAAAGCCATTATCCCCACTAAAATTTGGGTCGACTGGGACTTGTTATAGGACCGCGTTTCCCTTTTCTATTGAATCTTGTGTCCTAAACAATAATACCATAAACGATTTTGATCATGAAACCTCTAGGCCTCTTTCACAGGCACGCAAGCCATTGTCCACTAGGCTCAATTCTGATTCTGATCGCTTTTTTTCTTAAATTCTCAGCGCCTTTTTGCACGAATGCCCCCACGTACTAAGATCCAAGTAAACTTTGTGGGCGGTAAGACGTCAGTAGCTTACTGGTAGTAAACACACGAAAGTGCCAATTGCTTTTCGGATGGAAACACCATAGTCCCGTGGAATGAGGGTTTCTTGAGGCAATGAGGTATGGCAAGCAGGTAAAATTATTGAGGCAATGAGGAATGACAGATACAAGTTAGCGTCTGTCAGTGTGTACTCAAGATGAGGGCTTCTAAAATAGGTTAAACAAGACTCGTCGGTTTATTTATTGCGAGGACTGCGCGATTTTAATTAGTGCCTCATTCATGGATTTAAAGTTTATATTTAAAGGTTTCACAGATACAAGTTAGCATCTGTCAGTGTGTACTCAAATTAAGAAAAAACCACAATTTTGATAAAGTCTTCTTGAGTGTTGATTATCCAAACATTTTAGGGAGGAGCCGGAGTCCGAGGCCGACTGACCCACAAAGGAACAAAATACGTTTCCGAGGTGATCGCCAAGTCTCTTCTTCCCGTCGCTGCCAGCTCCGATGTAGCCAATGCCCCTGTCGACATACCTGTCCAGTCCAGCTCTGTGAAACTGTCCAACTTCAAACTAAAGATCGGTGATCTCCAGCTGACCAAGCACGCTTCCGTGGAACTCCTCCCTCCCAACCAAGTTTTCGTCATTCTTCAAAACCTCGATCTCAAGTGAGTCGGATTTAAAGTTCACTACTATAAGTGGCCCTTAGATTGGCATCCGAAATCAACGGAAAACTCAATTCCGAAGATGCATCCGGTCAAGTGGACATCCACTCCAAGAACTACAAGGTCGAAATGGCGGTTAAGATCACGCGAACTCCGAAGAACACTCCGCATTTCGCTATTGAAAAGTGCAAATCCGGACAGGGATGGGAATCGGCTGTGGAATATTCTGGCAAGCTCTCCGATGCTAACCTTAATGTCCTCAAGGTATATAGATGTCTTGGACATCCTTGCCAGATTGTGGCGTTTAGACCTCCATCAACAAAGCGGCTTCTGAAATCCTCGAGGTTGCTCTGTGCTCCAGACTTTCCAACACCATGGAGACGCATGTGAATGAGCGCTTCGGCCTCTTGGACCCTAAGATCTCCCTGGCTGCTACTACTGACGATCAGCTGATCGACGACATTAAGTCGAAGGTGAACAAGCGCCGCCACCAGAGAGATATCTTGACGTAGGAATAAGTCCAATATCTCGTCTAATGAACGTTCTAGTGATGAGAGAACTCTCCGAGTTCGACGAGCCGAGGGACAAGCTTTCAACATCAGTACTTTCAACCTGGTATGAGCATCTGTAAGAGCGTCCTAGCCAAATGAACTCTAGGGCCGTGCCAACAACCTCTTCCTCGACTACAGCATCGTCAACGACCCCCGAGTCACCCAGTTCGGTGTGGAAATCGACAGTCATGGAGAGATCTCGCTCAAGACATCCGAGAAGACTCCTTTCGGACCTATCGACGTTCCCCTTCCTCAAAACGATAACGGAGCCGACTCGATGCTCCAGATTACCGTATCTGACTTCATTCCCAACACGCTCATGTTCCATGGCCACGAGTAGGTTCTATTTCTTGGGTAATTCTACTGGTTATTTAGCATTGGCCTCTTCAACACTCGCGTCGACTCCAACACCCCCCAGTTCGGCTCTATCATGCGCACTTCCTGTGACCTGTCCACCGGAAGTCTTTTCTGCATCGGCGACCTTCTTCCCACTATGAGGAAGCAACACCCTAACCAGAAAGTAGCTATGAACTTCAAGACTGTCCAGGCCCCTGTGCTTCTCTTCAGACCAGCCAGCATGGGTGGGCCCTGTGTTCATCTTAGCCCCTAAATAGCATCTCCAATTCTAGGAGGAATTGCCTTCTCCCTGTTCGGCCACATCGACGTCCTCACCATGGAAAGCGAGAAGCCGATCGGCGCCTTCGACATCGAAATCGTCGCCACCATGAAGATGCGCCTCACGAACACGATGGTCAAGGGCAAAGTGAACCTCGAAAAGATCAAGCTCACCACCAGATCGCCCAAAGTGCTTCTGCAGGAGGAGCTCGACGACGCTGGTCTACTTAGCCGCGAAGTGCTGCAGCGCATGGTGAACGACATCCTCAAGGACGGCATCCCCATCCCCGTCCATCCCCTCTTCCGTCTCAACAAACCGAAAGTGAAGGTGATCAATCGTGCGCTGCTCATTCAGGCCGACTTCGATCTGAACGAGCGACTCATGAACGAGTTGACTGGAAACCACTTTTTCGTCTAGGCGCCTTTCTATTTATGATCTCTTACCTGGATGTTTGTATAAAACGGGATGTAGCGTGTCTGTACAAATAAATGTATTTGTGTGAAGCACGATAGCCTCCAGAGTATGTATTCGAGTCCGAATAGTCATCACTACCCGTGCTCTCATCGATGTAGCCGCATTTTCATAACATTATCCGTGGGTCTTTGTCAATATCATCGGCTCTTCTTGGAAACATGGATACGAGCTACGATACCTCGGGGCAAAGACGTCTGTGACACACGAACATTTCTGAAATGTCGTCTCGAAAGAACGACAAAATTCAGAAAATCTAAAATCGAAAAAAACTCATTCTCGGAACGATCATGTCCCTATCGGCCCACCTCTCGCACCTCCCCTGGATTGAACTTTGAAAAGAACCTCTTCCATGTGTTATGGACCAGTGTATAAGTGGATAAAAGTTTTGTAGTTTACTTGCCATGCACTCTTATGCGAAGCCGAAGAAGCGTTGCAACTCCGAAGTCCGCGCCGCCAGCCGAACCGAAGATGCCCCTCCGTTCCGTTCGCTGTTCTCCGCCGCCGCGCCACTTCCGGAATCAACTCTTCACGACTTCGACGCCCGCGCATACTGATGGGAACGCTGGATTCTCTTCGGATTCGTCTGCTCCACCGAAACCAGAAGAAAATCAGCGGGTACGGTGTGACTTTGTTCTTCTTTGTGCATTTATGAGACGTCCTGCACGGCGTAAGCCGTTGATTCGGGAAGATAAATCGTGTAAAAAAAAAAAAAAAAAATCGAACAAAATTTATGTTGAATTAATCACACAGACCTGCTATTAGGCACTAGATACACTAGATAGACATTGCTATGTCGTTGTGCCTACGTTTTAGACGATGAATCTCCATTGACGGAAATGTGACTATCAGAAACTCTTTCTAATTACAAAGTACGATTTTTGCGTTTGAACTTCTTTCGTAGTGTCAAATTTCCAACCATTAGCTAACCGTAATAGAGTATCGCCGGTAAGTTCATGAGAACGATTTAACACCAAGGAACTGGTACAGTGTAGTTTTGCACGTTTTCTGTAACTGCATTTCCCATGTCCTCTTTCAATCCAATTCGTTCTTCCACGTTCCCAGTCGTGCACTTTTGAAATGTTACAAATGATAAACTGTTACATTCTCCAACCCGCAGTTTCGTGATTGTCGTGGCGAGCTTGTGTCATGAGCACAGTAGCCTTTATCATCGATATAAGATTTATTGTGCCATGCGCCTACACATACCATTCGGAAAACGTCTTCCGATTTGACGATATCAGCCCAACTGCTTGTAAGTGTAGCAAAGCCAGCAAGGTCTCTTACACGAGGCGCTTCCGTCTTGACGACGTCGAAGATGATGTCGGTGGAGAGATGGGCGAAGTCGTTCGGCAGATCTTCAGAGTTCATCCTCTCGAATCTTGCAAATGACTCAAATGGCTCATCGTCTCTTTATATAGATGTGTGGGAAGACTGTGATGCTTTATGGTGTCATTCGCGCTTCAATCAGAATCTGATTCATGTATTGTGTGAAACCTTCCCGTATTCTTGAGGAGCTTTTACAAAACCCAAGGGCTCCACAATCGACATAAAATCACCTGCCTCGCCATCTCCAGCGGACCCCATAATCAGGGCACTTAGCTCTGAGTTCCAATAGCTGGATCGGCGTGAACGCTGAAATTGAATACATCAAAACCCGAAGTCAGTAAGCAATAAATGTATTAACTGCATTTGTAAAAAAAATTGACATTTGCTACTAAACAAGGCGCACTGATATGATTTGTCTGTTAAAAATGTCGATTTTTGTAGTATCCTTGGGCACGCTGTGCGAAATTTTGATTCCTCGATATTGATTGTTCGGGTGTTTTCTGAAGTACGTTTCCCGCCGATAGTCGCAACCTTCATACATATATTCGTGCGCCCTCTCCAACTGAAAATCGAGTCCTTCGAAATCGGTCGCTACTTTTCGAGCGTAACAAAATCCATATTGCACGGTTTGAACGTGACCCAGAAAAGTCATTAGATTCAGCCAGTAGTCCAGAAGTTTGGGCAGGAACGCTGGGCTGAGGGGAGCTGTGAGTTGAAGGAAGTTTGGCTTCTTTACGAACTCGAACTTTTCGACTTCTTCGTCGAGCACTCTATTGAAATCTATCGTGAGAGACTGTAGTTCAGGCTTCATGATTAAAGATCTAAAACATTCTAGAATGGTATTTCCGCAAGAGGGTTCCGGTAGCTTTGAACGATAGAACTTGTACAGAGATTTGCATTCAGCCAATATCAACTGAGTGATTGGGCGTTCAAACAACAACATTAGGGCATAATTTAAACGATTGAATCGCTGTAGTGACACAAGTCTTAATGGTACGTCAGTAGATCGAAATTCTTCTCTTAGGCAGACCTTACCCATACAGTGGCTGAATATGCTCCAATCAGTTGAAGATGGGAATTCTAAGTTCACCGCTACATTGTCGCATCTGTAGTTTCCCGGTGGTGCTTCTGAGCGGGTGCTATTTATATGGTAGCCTTTATCATCGATATAAAATTTTTTGTACCATCGGACTGTAGAGTACGTCTCAAAAACGTCGTCCGATTTGACGATATCAGCCCAATTTCCTGTAAGTGTAGCAAAGCGAGCAAGTTTTAATATGGAAGGCGCTTCGGTTTTGACGACGTCGAAGATGATGTCGGTGGAGAGATGGGCGAAGTCGTTCGGCAGATTTTCGGAGTTCATCCTGTCGACTCTTGAAAATGACCCACATGACTCATCGCCTCTTTTTATAGATGTGTGGGAAGACAATTGCGATGCTTTATGGTGTTGTTACATAAGTGTCATTACACTTCAATAACCATGCTGTTCTTATTCAGTTGTGGTGACTGGTTTCTTTTCAGCATCGTTACTGCCCGACTCAACTCCAAATAATTCAAGTAAATCACACGATCTCGCACACGAGATCGGTTCTTATGGTTGTTGTGGAGGAGAGGCCGAAAGGGAGACACGAGACACGACGGAGACTCGAGAGCATCAAACAGATCACTGGACACAAAAAAGTGGCAGTGCTCATCCGAGTAGAGTTCATTTTCCAGGACGAGGCGCCCGATTCTTGCAGAGTTTTCACAAAATCCAAGAGCAACGCCTTACATTTCCGCTCTTACAGTGTCTCCTCAGAGCCGCTATAGGAGCTGAAGCGTCTACCTTGTGTGCCAGCCTTGCTACCTTCTATGCATGCTCCAAAACGAATGCCATGATTTCTACTATTTGACTCACGTCCTACGCTTTTATCGCTTGTCACATTGCAAATATTGATCACAAAGGCGATGAGAAATAAAATAAAAACAATAAAGATTTATACATTCAATATAGTCGTCGTTTGGGTTTGCAAATGAGGAGACAAGTAGAGGCACACACAAAGAATCATCATTGTGAACAAGCATTGACAAATAGAAATACAACTGGTACAGTGCGGAGCGAATCATAAGGGGAACATTAAATTAATTATAAACAGGCCATCTGTCAACATAATCACACTACTGCTCACACTCCTTCAGCTCTCTGCATCATCATCCGTGTCATAATTATGCACAGGCTGCTGTTCGTCTAGCCACTGGTGAAGCACCACACCTGCGGCCGCCACGCGTCTGTCCTGGTCGTACTCCAACATGTCATCGATAAAATTTTTGATAGCTTCATCGTCAGCTTGGTCCCAACCACGTACCGTTATTTGGCCCATACTCGCAATGACTTCATCAACATTTTTGCACTAAACACTGTGAGATGTTATGTGAGAACTAAACAGTAAGCTCGCCTTCAAGCCAGTGGCTAGCTGCCATACCAAGCGGACTGCCTGATCCATGTCGTGGTTGCGTGCATCTTCGTCCTACAAAAAAAAGAAGTTGTAACAGCGTGTAGCACTTCCATATACAATTTTGCGGGCGGCTCCCAAATCGACGATTTTCACGGTTGTCGGCTGATGACCAGGGGACTTAATCACTTCAGGATCAATTGACACTCCCTCAACCTCTGCCAACAACTTTTTCAGTAGTTTCTGTGCCTGCTTCGTCTTTTTCTTCACGCGCCTCTTATCGCTCTTCGACACCGGCACATTCTGAAAAGTTCAGATGCAATACCTCTGCAGGGCTCGAGAAAAACCTGAGCTGGTGCTGTGCTGACTAATTCGTCGGGCATTTTCGTTTCATCTTTCATATAGGATAACGCTTCAGCTGCCATTTGCTTGATCTGAGTTTCTGACATAGCCACCAGGACGTTCTTGGCAGAGAGATCCATGTGCGCAATGTTGTGTCCGTGTATGTGGCTTACACCTTGAAGAATTTGGCGAGCGATCTCACGGACCTTGCCAGCTGGCAGACCTGTGTCGTTACTTCGAGGGATTAATTTCTTCAAGCTGCCACCAATGAACTAAGCGACTCTGCTGAGAACACTGTTGAACACAACAATAATTACGATGACTGCTACCTCGCTGACAATACAGACATGCGTTCCGTTAGGCCCTTTAATGAGGAACTCGTCGTACAACTGAACGACGCGATCACGGTATCCTCTGTCGTTAGTCTCTTTACTGACGCACAGGAGGCACTACAATGCTTACGAATTAATATAGTCCATAGAAAACATTTTCCATACCTTGACTTCATCCAACGCAGCTGCACTATAATCTGACTTGACGATTTTCATAGCGACGAAACGTTGATCCTTTGTGTCCCAGCACAACCAAACAGTGGAGAAATGTCCCCAGCCGAGCTTGCGAATAACGTGGTATCGTTGATGAAACACTTCGCCGATACGAACCGGATGGTATCCGCCCACTCTGTACTCGGCTGGATCTTCTTGCTCATCATCGTCGCTTTCACTTGATCCACTTTCTTCGTGAGACGACATATCGGCTTCACCAGGAGATTCGTTTCCCTCAACAGAGCCTTCTAAAGGTTCACAGTGATTCGCCCGGTCATAGTGATGATTCCCGGAATGAGAGACGTTTTAGGAACAACGTACCTTCGCTGTAACGAGATTCTGGGCTTTCCTCGCTAGGAGGAGCGCCGTCCTGATTGTACAGCGATGGATTCAGATCATGGTGCTCGCCGCCCTGCAAGTCGAGAGCATCTGCACACTCTTGAGGCGAATCGTCGGTGCTGGTCGCTTTGTTGACACTGAAAATGCGTTACTTGGGTTCCACTACTACATATAAAAGTAAATTATGTTCTAGAAATTCCCAATTCCCAACGAGGTTAATTTACTCATCAATGACAAGGCTGTCTTGATCGAATTCGTTATCAGCCATCTCATTCGATATTTGCAACGGAACGAGGTGCTCAGGTTCTTCGTGATGTTCGGACTCTTAGGAAGCAAATCCCGCTCAGACAGAGATGGCGATCGACGTTGAGCAACCGAACATTCGTGTGTGCGCGTCACAGCTAGCGAAAGCTTTCAACGCACCTCCAGCTTTCCCTTACCGTGCAAGCAACCTAGCGCTCGACCCCTCAGAATATCTGTTCAGCCAGAAACCTACAAGACTTGTTGTGAACATTGATGATTACGTGGACCTCACCTCAAAAAACCATACAAACATGCTTCCCATTGGGACCCTCAACCTGAAACTCACCGTACATCTGAACAACGCAATCACGGTAATTGCCGGCTTCCTTTAATCGTTGGATGTACTGGAATGAGTAAGGGTTAACATCCCTATAGGTCATATTTGTAATACGTTTTTCTCAATGGTCTCATCGGCACTTACATCTCCAAAATTTGCAACCTTGACAGCGACACAACGCTGATTGGCTTGGTCTGTGCAGTACCAGACACTTGACTCTTGACCCTCCCCCGGCCAAGGAAAAAAAAAGTAAACAGGTCACTTTATGCAAATCTACCGTATTTTACTCACGTTCAGGAATATCGTTGCAGGACCACACGCTAAACCTCCTACTACTCTTCAGTGTTGTGTCCAATACCTGCAAACGAAATGCAATCTTCCGGTGCATCCCTCGTAGGCAGGCCATACATCGCTTTGCATTTGGCCATTTCGAGGTTCCAGAAAAATGACCATCAAGATAGAATAGTCCTCCAGGATCATGCAATGCAACAGACAAACGGCAAATCATACTCTGGGATCAGAGTTCATTATGATATCATTGATTATGCATTACGAATTTATAGGATGGTTACCATTTTTATGGATCAACCCAATAGCATGATATTTGACTCATCCTTTCTGCCTTATGTTGCACTTGGGAACACAAACTAAACAAGGCTCACTGATATGATTTGCCTGTTAAAAATGTTGATTTTTGTAGTATCCTTGGGCACAATGTGCGAAATTTGGATTGCTCGATACTGATTGTTAGGGTGTTTTCTGAAGTACGTTTCTCGCCGATAAACACAACAATTCCTCTTATAGTATTCCTCGTCCGTACTCTCAAACTGAAACTGCAGTCCTTCGAAATCGATCGCTACTTTTTCACGGTAGCAAAAACCATATTGCACGGTTTGACCGTAGCTGAGAAAAGTCGTCAGATTCAACCAGTAGTCCAGAAGCTTCGGCAGGAAGGCGGGGCTGAGGGGAGCTGTGAGTCGAAGGAAGTTCGGCTTCTTCACGAATTCGAATAAACATTCTTCGACCTCTTCGTCGAGCACTCTATTGACATCAATCGTGAGAGACTGTCCTTTAGGTTTCATGATCAAAGATCTGAATCTTTCTAGAATGACGTTCCCACAAGAGGGTTCCGGTAGCTTTGAACGATAGGCCTTGTACAGAGAATAGCATTCAGTTAGTACTAACTGAGTGATTGGGCGTTCCATGAGGAGCTGTAGGGCGTATCTAAAATTTTCGAATAGTTCTGCTGTTACCAATGGCACATCAGCAGAATATCCAGATCGTAGGCATACCTTACCCATACATTCGCTGAATATACTCCACTTCTCTGAAGATATCAGCTGCAGATTCACTAATACATTGTCGAACCTGTAGTTTCCCGGGGGTAACGAGCGCTTGTTATAAATATGGTGGCCTTTATCATCCACATAACATTTAGTGTAACATGAGGATGTAGTGATCGTTTCGAAAACGTCATCCGATTTGACGATATCAGCCCAATTGCCTTTTAGTTTAGCGAAGTTGGCAAGGCCTCTTACGGGAGGCGCTTCGGTCTTGACGACGTCGAAGATGATGTCGGTGGAGAGATGGGCGAAGTGGTTCGGCACATCTTCAGAGTCCATCCTCTTGAATTTTGCGAATAAATCAAATGGCCCATCGCCTCTTTTTATAGATGTGTGGGGTGACGACTGCGATGCTTTGTGGTGTCCTATCATTATTGGTGTATATTGTGTCCTATCACTATCAATATTATTCACACTTTATTAACGATGCTGTCCAGGATCAAGTGTGATGTGTGGAATCTATCAGAATCTTTTGGAGTTTTGACAAAATCCAACAGTAACGCCTTGTGTTTCCTACAGTGTACACAGTTATTTACACGACAAGTCTTACTTGCACAGTATCACCGAGGCACGTGATAAGATCAGCCGATTTTTTTTTTGATAACATCCGGGTTCTTTATTCCTAGAACACAAGGGGTTCAGAGTCAAAAAATGTTTTTGGTCCAATTTTATATTTCTCTGATATCGTTATTGATGGACGAGGTTAAATGGAGCGAAGAAGGACTCTAAGAACTTTTTTAAGAAAATCTATTAGCTCGAAATGGCGGACCATTGTGAGGGACAACTTGGAAACACAATTACACAACTTCCCACAATTACTACTATAGGCAGCCTGTATATTACTTTGCATTTCGCCATCTCGGGGTGCCAAAAATGACCATCAAGACAGATTAGGCCTCCAACATCCAAAGGCATGCAATATACAAGCCGCCAATCATATTGTAGAGTGATAGTTAACTCAACTCAACAGCGCGCTAATCGATTTCACCCAGAGATTGAAACTTATGAAAATAATAAAATATATTTGCTGAATTATTTTCAACTTGACAACCCAATAAAATGTTTTTGGTCCAATTTTATATTTCTCTGATATCGTTATTGATGGACGAGGTTAAATGGATTTTCATGGATTTTCATGAATTTGTTTTCGTTGATATGCGGCGGAAACAACATGTGCACGACGGAATTTAGTTTACTCTTGACTCATCACGAGTTTACGAGTTTATTTCTCGTATCTAAGGCTTACGCCTTGCGAGACGTCATATAATTGTACAAAAAACCACATTGTCACTCCGTAGTCGCCGGTCTTTTTGCTATTGGCATACTCTTTCGTTTTCGGAACGAGATATTTGATAAACAATAAAGGTATCCAAGACAGAAGTACGAAGATGAAACGATCGGGCAGAAGCAGCATCAGAAATTACGATACAGGGACTTCGATACAATCGAGGCGACATACATACAGTGGCGGCCATATAAATAGCCCCACCCATTAGGTAAAGTACCAAACCAATGTCAGTATCAGCTGTACAATTTATCAGGCAACAAAATGGTGTGTTCATTTTCCGTCCAGGAAAAACATTGGACTCCGGGTGGGGCTATTTATATGGCCGCGCCAAATCTTTGTCGGTCGAATGTATTACATTCCCTGTCTGCATGGTGGGTCCTGGACGAAAAATGAACACCAAATCCAAGGTAAATCGGCTAATAAAACTTTACCTAATGGGTGGGGCTATTTATATGGCCGCCACTGTAGTATATTCATATGGGCCTAACTTTCGAGGAGTGTTTAGGTAGTGAACCTTAATTGAGGGCACGGGATTCGGCTTGCGCTTGATTGCCCACACCAAGCTCTACCACGTCCAATATCTCAACCCAATACGCATCTACCACTTGGAAACTTTCCTTTGTCTGGAAATTTTCTTAAATTATGTTCGAATTCCGTCGGCTCGCGTATGGTTGGCCGAATGCTCTACAAAATGGTGAAAACCGCATCTCGCCAATGTTTGTCAGTTAGGAGGTCCAACAAAAAATGCAGGGGTGTCCCATCATTATTGGACGCACTGTATACCGTATCACTTCGCCTCACCATCGTTTCGAGAAGTAGCTCTAGTGGACTCAAGAGTATAAACACGGTACAGATTTATGGCGGCAGTTTCACTGAAACAAGAAGAGGACGAGGCAATGAATCATGCTACTATACACACGAGAATGTCCACATGAAGTGATGCAAACCCTATAAACAGGGACTTCGACGCTGAACAGAGGAGAAAAAAAACAAAAACATTAAAGATTTATGCATCAAATACAGTCGTCATTTGGGTTTGCAAATGAAGAAACAAGTGCGGAGCGACTCATATAGGGATTTAAATTAACTAAAACAGACCAAAAAGCTTCTGGAATCCATAACATATTCACACTGTCGGGATAGCACTGTACCAGTCACATTTCCGGAACTGCACTTAAGCTGTTGTCCGTATCCAGCCAGCAGTGGTCCAGCGCATCTTTGGCTGTCGCGTCGTCCTTCAAATATTCGATGAAATTTTTGAAAGCGTTAACTTCCGCTGTGCTCCAGCCGTAGTGCTGTGCGAGCTCGTCGAACATTTCGTCTTCAGAATCATCTGTACTTCCTCTGCTGCCATTATCGCCATCTTCAACTGTTTCGTCATGGCTACCGTCTTCGTCGGAGTTACCACACTCGTCAGCTAGTTCTTCATCATTTCCATCTTCATCACAATAACCGCTCTTCTCAACTGTTTCTTCATCATCACCATCGTCTTCGTCCAAATCACTGCCCTTTTTGTTTCCATCATTGTCTTCCTCCTAAACTTTGCTTTCCATATCAGTTAGAACTAAGCACTCAGCTTGCCTTCCGAACACGAACAATTTCCTTTAACAACTCCCTGTACATATCCATGTCATTTAGTTCACCCGGTATGTCCTGCAAATGACGAACTTATAACTGCGCTTAGCACCACAACATACAAGATTCTGCGCTGAGCCAAGGTCGACGATCTTCACTTTAGGGCGATCAGCGTCTTGGGCCTCTTTCGACTTTACACCGATTTGCTGCACTGGATTGGGTAAACTCTGGAATACATGCTAATTATTTCAACTTCGTGATCGAATGTACATTCCCCTCAGAGGCGGTTAGTTTGAACCACGTTTGTTAAGAACATCAGAAAGGAACCCAAACTAGCAAGTGATGCCAATAGAGCAAAAAAAGCTTACACTCATTTGAGGCGGATGTGGAATATGAGCTGGTGCTGTGCTGACTGCTCCGCCTAGAATCATCAATCCATGTTTCGCACAAGCTTCTGTCGCTATTTGTTCGATGTCAGCCTGCGATACTGCTAACACCACGTTTTTTTGATGCAGATCCGTGTGAACCAAGGCGTGTTGATGTAGGTGGTCTAAGCCTTGGAGGACTTG
Organism: Steinernema hermaphroditum; assembly: GCA_030435675.1. Classification (NCBI taxonomy): domain Eukaryota; kingdom Metazoa; phylum Nematoda; class Chromadorea; order Rhabditida; family Steinernematidae; genus Steinernema; species Steinernema hermaphroditum. The sequence goes on from CM059623.1 coordinate 2,382,986, forward strand.
GCGAGCGATCTCACGGATCTTATCATGCGGAGGAGCTGAGTCTGGATAATTGGTTTGCTTCCATTTTTCCAAATCACAACCCAGTGCCTAAGCGATTCTGTTGTAAATATTAATGATTACTGACAATTACCTCAAAGACTATACACACATGTTTTCCATGCGGTCCCTTGATGAGGAACTCGTCGAGCATCTCAACAACACGGTCACCAAATCCGCCTCCGTAAGTCTCTTCATTTACGCGCATCAAATACTGCAATGAGAATGACTACGAATTAAAACAGTCCATAGAACACATCTTCCATACTTTTACTTCATTCAGAGCAGCCTCTGCATACTCTTGTTTGGACTTGACGATTTTCATAGCGACGAAACGCTGGTCCTCACTGTCAAAGCAGAACCAGACTCTGGCGTGGTTACCAAAGCCGAGCTTTTTAAAAACCCGGTACCGATGACGAAAAATTTCGCCGATACGGACAGGGTAGTGTCCATCCGGACCGTACTGGTTCGGATCTTCTTGTTCGTGACCGTCGTTTCCCAGGGGTCCGATCACGTCTTGGGGCGACACACCGATTTGGACGGGGCGGGGATATTGATCTTCTAAAGAACGAGCAAACTGCTTGATAAAGGATGGCAGACGTTCTACAAAGAATGTACCGTGGTGACAACGAGGTTCTGGACCTTCTTCGCTAGGAGGAGCCGCGTCCTCATTGTCCTTCGGATTCGGGCCACGAAGCTCGCCATCCTGTGGGTCATCTGCGCGCATTACAGACGTGTCGACGGTGTAGATCGGTTTGCTCTCGCTGAATTAAGGTATTATGCTACATTGAAATTTACGAAGCTGTTAGCCCATGGGTTAGTTCCTTCTTTTTGCTCTCATGACTCACAACATCCGCGCAGAACTCCTCGTCGGACGACATCAAGATTAATTCTCTAAATTCCTCATCAACTCTCTCGTTCGTTCTTTGTAATGGAGAAAATTGCTCAGGTTCTTCATGATGATTTCGCTCAGACAGAGTGTAATGGACGAGCTACTGAAAGGCTTTGGCCCGAGAAGACAGAAACCATCTGAAATGACACAGCTTACATTTTCAACGTCACAAACAAGAACTCTCACCTTCTTCCATTAATCTTCTTCAACTCACCACAATGAATTGGTGAGCGAATTGTAGGAGCATGCGCCTCTTTTATTGAAGCTGCCGGAAAGCTTTCAACGCACTTCCAGCTTTTTCTTACCTTGCAAGCAACATGGTGCGCAACCCGTCAAGAATATCTATTTGAGCGAAAGGGACAAGGACTTCGCTATGTACAAAGTAGCAATAATTGCCTCAGTGCTCAAGCTCAACAGGCACGTATCCCTGGACGCACCACCGTCCATCTCCCTAACCATCCCTTCACTCATTTCCAAAGTGTCGCCCCTGTCACCCTGACTGTTAAAAAATAAGACTCACTTCCTCTCTGAGGCCGATTTCTTACCGCCTTAATCGTCATTGGCGGATATCTTGCGCTTTCCGGAAGCCTTTTTATCAGTTGACCCTTGTCCCGCCGATGACATTGTTTGTAGCTGAAAAAAGATGAAGATCGACAACAATTACACATACACAAAACAGCACGAATAGTGCATGCTATCAGAATTGATCAGCATGATCAGAAGAGCGAAGTGATAAAAAAATTCCTGGAAATTTGCATTTTCAGTGAAAAGTCAGTAAAATTTTGAATTAATTTCGAAATTAAAAATAAATCTGCAAATTTGGCGAGCGCGGCGCGGCGAACGAGGGCAGAAGAAAGGAAAAACGTTTTTCAGGAGAATTTTCCCTACTTTTCCCGCCAAAAAGACGGCTCGGCGTCGGCCCGGCGTCGCCGCCCCCTAATCACCAAGACCGAGTTCGAACCACATTGGATAATTTATTTTTTATTTTTTCTTTTTTGAGGGTCTTGCGCACTTCTCTGGCCCGAAACCTATTTTAAACGGTAAATTAAGAAATAAAAATTAAATTCTCCTCGAATTCTAAACCTCTCCGAGGTTTAGAATTCGAGGAGAAAAATCTTCTTCCCCCATACTCCGGTCAACTCCCAATCCGTTTTGCATGTGTCTCCTATTTTTTCAATTTTATTTAAAAATAACAACTGATGATATAACAAAATTAGCGTTGATTCTTTAAAACTGACATCTAGATCGTTTTTTCTAATGTCTTGCTGCGACGCCTTGAGGAAAGGATTGTTGTAGTAGGAACTGTTTTCAAAAAGTCGATGTTTGCAAAGACCTCCGGTGTCGACTAGTGGCATGTAGGCAGCTTCGCCACCTAAAATCACCGTTATTTCACCGCTTATTTTACGGCAACGCGGACGTCCACATCGCCAGCCACCTAAGAAAAGCCTTAAAACTCTTGTTTTTGACATTAACGTCGGGTCGCCATTGTGGTGATTCCCAGTTCTATTTGCTTCATTTAACGTTTCTTTACGTATGTACAAAATTTGAGCTCAAACGGAGCACACTACACCAGGTAAACGTAGGCGGAGAGGCGAAGTGCTACGGTATCGTCGAGTGCGAATTTTACTAATTATACGGTATCGTCGAGTGCGAACTTTGTCGATCGTACGATACCGTCGGATGCGAATCTTGCTGAAAAACGGTGCAGTCGGATGAGAATTTTACTAATAATACTGTATCGTCGTCCTGATACGGAGTTTACTAATGACGTTGTAGGCAACATGGCAATATTCGATTTGCTTATATTGGGTTGGAGAGTTGAAGATGTCGGTTTTTTGCAACGAATTTTTATTATCATAAACAAGCATCATAAACATCTACTGAGGGGCTGGATGACTTGTTGGTAGGAGATGCCGTTCTCGTTGAGAATTTTCCGCAGACGGTTGTTCCCGCAGCGGAGCTCGACTCGTGGAATATATGCAGTTTCGTCACCTAAAATCCCTGTTACTTTGTTGCCATGTGTCACGACAACACGGACGTCAATTTCGTCAGTCGCACCGAAGGTATTTCTCCGTTCCTCATGACGCACACAACGCTTCGCTTCCACCGGATCGCTTTGGCTCCACTCGATCACCAGCCGCCCCAAGCACCTCTCCACCATGCTTCGACGCGCCGTTCGATCTTCGGTTCAACTGATAGCTCATTCCTCAAAACTCAAATAAGCCGAAGCTGGAGACTAAGCCTAAGCCTTCGTTTTGGTATTAACGTCGGGTTACCACTGTGGCAGTTCGATTCGCCATGTTCCATGCGAATATCCTTTTCGCAGAACAAGGGTTTTTCCCTGGGAAGAATCACCAAGAAACAGGGAATCTCGGAGAATAATGCATGGAACACTGTTGTTTTCTGGGCTTGCGTGAGCGCACAGGTGCATTTTTTCAAAAGCCATCCATATGACATGCTGATTTCCGTCCAATATCACAACGTCGATTTCAATTTCAATCGTCGTTTCACAACACATTTCTTTCAGCATTCTCTGTTTCGCTATATATCGCACGAAATTGGAGCGGTGTCCTTGATCCACATCTTTTGGGTCAGTGCTTTTGGGCCACAAAATGACCTACGGTTCCAACCCCACAATCAGGAGACTTAAGCCCTGATGTCTAATATGTAGCTGGATCGACCGCATCGTCAACGCTGAAATCCATCAAAACTCACAAGGGAACGGTCAATCATGCAACGCTAAGATCGGTGCGAGACTATGGACAAGTGATAGGCCTAGGTGAGTGTATTAACCGTGCAAAATACTAGGTGCCCTAACCTTCTCTATGTCCGTCAAAAGAGATGCGATATCCTTTCTCACCGGCGCCATATTCGTTTCTCACCGGTGATTCCCAAGTGACAAAGTGTACACTTAAGGAGCAGCAGATAGTCGGATCGTGATTTGTCAGACGGTTATCTTAGGTAGTATGTATGAACACTTTCCAATCAAAACAAAATTTTGAGCTTAAGTATACACTGGGTCACTTGGGAATCATCGGTGAGAGACGATACTACGCTGGTGAGAAAGTTTCTTTTGATGGACATAAAGAGGGTTAGGGCGCCTAACATTTTGCACGCTTAGTACACTCACCTGGGCCTATCACTTGCCCCTAGTCTCGCACCGATCTTAGAGTTGCATGATTGGCCGTTTCCTTGTCAGTGTCATTAAGTAATAGATGTATTAATTGCATTTGTTAAAAAATTAAGATAAGAACGAACAATCGACACAACTCGATACACTGGCTTTGGGAGCTAGCATTTGGATTTTCAACTTTCCAACCCAATAGTTTATTGGCAAAGCACTCATCGCATTTTGTCACACTTAAGTAGAAAGATAAACTGAATACAGGAAAACTAGACAAACCGCACTGATATGACTTGTCTGTTAAAAAGGTTGATTTTTGTAGTATCCTTGGGCACACTGTGCGAAATTTGGATTCCTCGATGGTCTTTATTTGGGTCCTTTCTGAAGTACGTTTCCTGTCGATAGATGGAACCGTCACGCTTATATTCGTGCGTCCTCTCCAACTGAAAATGCAGTTCTTCGAAATCGGTCACTAATCTTTGAGGATAACAAAATCCATATTGCACGGTTTGAACGTAATTCGTAAAAGTTGTCAGAGTCAGCCAGTAGTCCAGAAGTTTGGGCAGGAAAGCTGGGCTGAGGGGAGCTGTGAGTTGAAGGAAGTTCGGCTTCTTCACGAACTCGAACAAATATTCTTCGACCTCTTCGTCGAGCACTCTATTGACATCGATCGTGAGAGACTGTAGCTTGGGTTTCATGATCAAAGATCTGAACCTTTCAAGAATGACGTTTTCGCAAGAGGGTTCCGGTAGCTCCGAACGATAGAACTTGTACAGAGATTTGCATTCCATCAGTAATAACTGAGTGATTGGGCGTTCAGATAACAACATTAGGGCATAATTTAAACGATTGTATCGTTGCAGCGACGCAGGTCGCAATGGCATTTCAGTGGATCGAAATTCTTCTATTAAGCAAATCTTACCCATACATTCGCTGAATACGCCCCAATCGCTTGAAGATGGGAGTTCTAGATTCACCGATACATCGTCGAATCTGTAGTTTCCCGGTGGTGGTGATGAGAGAGTATTCTTTGTACGGTAGCCTTTATCATCGATGTAAGACTTTGTGTACCATCGGGCTGTAGTGTGCGTCTCAAAAACGTCGTCCGATTTGACGATATCGGCCCAATTTCCTGTGAGTGTAGCAAAGCGAGCAAGTTTCAATACGGAAGGCGCTTCCGTCTTGACGACGTCGAAGATGATGTCGGTGGAGAGATGGGCAAAGTCGTTCGGGAGATCTTCGGAGTTCATCCTCTTGAATCTTGCAAATGACTCAAATGGCTTCTTTGTTTATGTATGGGAAGACAACAGCGATGCTTTGTGGTGTTATTTGCACTTTAATAATGATGCTGTTAAGGCCCTCTTGAGGAGTGTAGATTCTTGCGGAGTTTTCACAAAATCCATGAGCAACGCCTTACGTTTCCGCTCCTACAGCGGCTCTCACAAGGGACTGTTCCCAAGTGATACACGCCAATCGAGCTGATATTTGGCACGGTGGTAGACGTGCATCTGAGAAGTCACGTAAATTCCTGTAATCCCAAGGCATTGTCTTGAGAAGCACTCAACGGCTTGCGGAGGAATTCTTCAATCCGATACAGCAAGTACGGGATAACTGAGGCGAACGCTGTTCTTGCTCAATTGTCTGTCTATCTCTCCCCTGTGTTTGTTAGCATTACCCCTGTATGTCTAATGTGTCGTGTGTTTATATGTTGCGTGTTTGTCGTTATATAAAGGTTTAATTACCCGAGTTCTCCCTCGTGCTCAGACGCTAGGTCAGGTTGAGAACATAACATGGTTTATCTACAGTCATCAACCCAATAGAAAGATAAACTGATTATGGCCAAACTAAACAAGGCGCACGGATATGCTTTGCCTGCTAACAATGTCGATTTTTGTAGTATCCTTGGGTACACTGTGCAAAATTTCAATTCCTCGATATTGATTGTTCGGGTGTTTTCTGAAGTACGTTTCCCGCCGATAGTCGCAACCTTCATGCACATATTCGTGCGTCCTCTCCAACTGAAAATCGAGCCCTTCGAAATCGGTCGCTACTTTTTTGCGGTAGCAAAAACCATATTGCACGGTTTGAACGTAACTCGGAAAAGCCGTCAAAGTCAGCCAGTAGTCCAGAAGTTTAGGCAGGAAGGCGGGGCTGAGGGGAGCTTTGAGGTGAAGGAAGTTCGGCTTCTTCAGGAACTGGAACAAACACTCTTCGACTTCTACATCGAGCACACTGTTGACATCAATCGTGACAGACTGCAGTTTAGGTTTCATTATCAAAGATCTAAACCTTTCTAGAATGATGTTCCCACAAGAGGGTTCCGAATGATAGGTTTTGTACAGAGAGTTGCATCCACCCAACATTAATTGAATGATTGGGCGTTCCATTAAGAGCTCTAAGGCATACTTAAAACGTTCGAATTGTTGTGCTGTTACCAATCGCATATCATAAGTACATCGTAGGCGTATCTTACCCATACATTCACGGAATACGCTCCACTCCTTCGCAGATATTAGCTCTAGGTTCACTAATACATCGTCGAACTAATACATCGTGTTAATCACTTGGTAGCCTTTATCATCGATATACGATTTGTTGTAACACACGGATGTAGTGATTGTTTCGAACACCTCATCCGATTTGACGATATCAGCCCAGCTTCCTTTAAGTGTAACAAAGTGGGGAAGGTCTCTTACAGAAGGCGCTTCCGTCTTGACGACGTCGAAGATGATGTCGGTGGAGAGGTGGGCGAAGTCGTTCGGCAGATCTTCAGAGTCCATCCTCTCGAATCTTGCAAATGACTCAAATGGCGCATCAGCTCTTTTTATAGATGGGAAGACTGTGATGCTTTGTGGTGTTAGCTTTTAGTTCTTGCTTTTGAATGCTGTTGATCACTCTGCGATAAAATGCGTTTTTAAATTTTAAATTTAAAAGTGATACATGCTGTTGGAAAGTTCCGTAGTTCAGGCTGCCGAAACTTCATCTAAAAATGCTGCTCTCAGTCCTCACTTTATCTCGTTTTTTGCTACATGTTACTGCATGCTACTTGCTACATGTTCCCCTAGCCTGTTATAGTACTTGGCCAATTGCAAACATTGGACATGGTGAGAATTAACTGCAACAATAGCGCACTCACCGACTTTACCCTGTGAGCAAATATTGCAAAATTAAAGGATGTTTACAAGCATCGGCCATTATCATGGATGAACCCAATAGAAACACAAAATAATTACGGGCACGAACTAAACAAGGTACGCTGATATGATTTCCATGCTGCAGTGGTTGTCATCTGTAGATACACTGTGCGAAATTTTGATTCCTCGATACTGATTGTTAGGGTGTTTTTTGAAGTACCTTTCCTTCCGATAGACGCAACCTAACTTCTTATGATTGCCAGTACTCTTCAATTGAAAATGCAGTCCTTCAAAATCAATCGACGTTTTTTCTTCGGATCGATATTTTACGGTTTGGACGTAAGGTGGAAAAGTCGTCAAAGTCAGCCAGTAGTCCAGAAGTTTGGGAAGAAAGGCGGAGCTGAGAGGAGCAGGAAGTTTGGCTTCTTCACAAACTCAAACAAATACTTTTCGACTTCTTCATCGAGCACCAAAGAGCCTTTAATCGTGAGAGACTGTAGTTTAGGCTTCATGATCAAAGATCTAAAACTTTCTAGGATGGCGTTCCCGCAAAAGGCTTCCTTTAGCTCTGAACGATAGATCTTGTACAAAGAATTGCACTGTATCAATATTAACTTAGTGATTGGGCGATCCAATAACAGCTTTAGGGCACAATTAAAATTCTCAAAGTGTTGTGCTGTAAGTCGTCTGTGATAATAAAATCGTAGGGATACTCTACCCATAAATTCACTAAACGAGCTCCAAACCTTTGAAGATGGGTGTTCCAGATAAACTGTTACATTCTCCAACCCGCAGTTTCGTGATTGTCGTGGCGAGCTTGTGTCATGAGCACAGTAGCCTTTATCATCGATATAAGATTTATTGTGCCATGCGCCTACACATACCATTCGGTCTTGACGACGTCGAAGATGATGTCGGTGGAGAGATGGGCGAAGTCGTTCGGCAGATCTTCAGAGTCCATCCTCTCGAATCTTGCAAATGACTCAAATGGCTCATCGTCTCTTTATATAGATGTGTGGGAAGACTGTGATGCTTTATGGTGTCATTCGCGCTTCAATCAGAATCTGATTCATGTATTGTGTGAAATCTTCCCGTATTGTTGAGGAGCTTTTACAAAACCCAAGGGCTCCACAATCGACATAAAATCACCTGCCTCGCCATCTCCAGCGGACCCCATAATCAGGAGACTTAACTCTGAGTGCCAATAGCTGGATCGGCGTGAACGCTGAAATTGAATACATCAAAACCCGAAGTCAGTAAGCAATAAATGTATTAACTGCATTTGTAAAAAAAATTGACATTTGCTACTAAACAAGGCGCACTGATATGATTTGTCTGTTAAAAATGTCGATTTTTGTAGTATCCTTGGGCACGCTGTGCGAAATTTTGATTCCTCGATATTGATTGTTCGGGTGTTTTCTGAAGTACGTTTCCCGCCGATAGTCGCAACCTTCATGCACATATTCGTGCGTCCTCTCCAACTGAAAATCGAGCCCTTCGAAATCGGTCGCCACTTTTTGAGCGTAACAAAATCCATATTGCACGGTTTGAACGTGACCCAGAAAAGTCATTAGATTCAGCCAGTAGTCCAGAAGTTTGGGCAGGAACGCTGGGCTGAGGGGAGCTGTGAGTTGAAGGAAGTTTGGCTTCTTTACGAACTCGAACAAGAACTTTTCGACTTCTTCGTCGAGCACTCTATTGAAATCTATCGTGAGAGACTGCAGTTTAGGCTTCATGATTAAAGATCTAAAACATTCTAGAATGGTATTTCCGCAAGAGGGTTCCGGTAGCTTTGAACGATAGAACTTGTACAGAGATTTGCATTCAGCCAATATCAACTGAGTGATTGGGCGTTCAAACAACAACATTAGGGCATAATTTAAACGATTGAATCGCTGTAGTGACACAAGTCTTAATGGTACGTCAGTAGATCGAAATTCTTCTCTTAGGCAGACCTTACCCATACAGTGGCTGAATATGCTCCAATCAGTTGAAGATGGGAATTCTAGGTTCACCGCTACATTGTCGCATCTGTAGTTTCCCGGTGGTGTTTCTGAGCGGGTGCTATTTATATGGTAGCCTTTATCATCGATATAAAATTTTTTGTACCATCGGACTGTAGAGTACGTCTCAAAAACGTCGTCCGATTTGACGATATCAGCCCAATTTCCTGTAAGTGTAGCAAAGCGAGCAAGTTTTAATTTGCGATGTTTTTGCGACGCAATTTGCGATTGCGATGCTTTATGGTGTTGTTACATAAGTGTCATTACACTTCAATAACCATGCTGTTCTTATTCAGTTGTGGTGACTGGTTTCTTTTCAGCATCGTTACTGCCCGACTCAACTCCAAATAATTCAAGTAAATCACACGATCTCGCACACGAGATCGGTTCTTATGGTTGTTGTGGAGGAGAGGCCGAAAGGGAGACACGAGACACGACGGAGACTCGAGAGCATCAAACAGATCACTGGACACAAAAAAGTGGCAGTGCTCATCCGAGTAGAGTTCATTTTCCAGGACGAGGCGCCCGATTCTTGCAGAGTTTTCACAAAATCCAAGAGCAACGCCTTACATTTCCGCTCTTACAGTGTCTCCTCAGAGCCGCTATAGGAGCTGAAGCGTCTACCTTGTGTGCCAGCCTTGCTACCTTCTATGCATGCTCCAAAACGAATGCCATGATTTCTACTATTTGACTCACGTCCTACGCTTTTATCGCTTGTCACATTGCAAATATTGATCACAAAGGCGATTTACGATTTACGATTTTACTTCATGAATCAAAGGCGTTACGCCTTGCATGACACCGATTAATAGACAACAGAGGATATCACTTGTAGAGGGCTTCATTCCTGGCGCGGCGTTGATGTAGAACCGGTGGTAGACGGCGCGCTTCACGGGCATCTGGGAATCGGCGCAGCTCCGGAAATGGCGGTGGAACTTCTTCTTTTCGGGGCGTTTGCGGCACAGAGGAGGCTTCTGAGCTCGCATCTGCTTCGGTGAGATGAATCGGTGGTCCAAGAGTTGCGTCTTCGCAAGTCTTGGTGTCCTCAGAGCGTCGGCGACCTTCGGGATGACATCTCATGAAGCGGACAAGTAGAGACACGCGCAAAGAATCATCATTGTGAACAAGCATTGACAAATAGAAATACAACTGGTACAGTGCGGAGCGAATCATAAGGGGAACATTAAATTAATTATAAACAGGCCATCTGTCAACATAATCACACTACTGCTCACACTCCTTCAGCTCTCTGCATCATCATCCGTGTCATAATTATGCACAGGCTGCTGTTCGTCTAGCCACTGGTGAAGCACCACACCTGCGGCCGCCACGCGTCTGTCCTGGTCGTACTCCAACATATCATTGATAAAATTTTTTATAGCTTCGTCATCAGCTTGGTCACAACCACGTACCGTTATTTGGCCCATGCTCGCAATGACTTCATCAACATTTTTGCATTAAACACTGTGAGATGTTATGTGAGAACTAAACAGTAAGCTCGCCTTCAAGCCAGTGGCTAGCTGCCATACCAAGCGGACTGCCAGATCCATGTCGTGGTTGCGTGCATCTTCGTCCTACAAAAAAAAGAAGTTGTAACAGCGTGTAGCACTTCCATATACAATTTTGCGGGCGGCTCCCAAATCGACGATTTTCACGGTTGTCGGCTGATGACCAGGGGACTTAATCACTTCAGGATCAATTGACACTCCCTCAACCTCTGCCAACAACTTTTTCAGTAGTTTCTGTGCCTGCTTCGTCTTTTTCTTCACGCGCCTCTTATCGCTCTTCGACACCGGCACATTCTGAAAAGTTCAGATGCAATACCTCTGCAGGGCTCGAGAAAAACCTGAGCTGGTGCTGTGCTGACTAATTCGTCGGGCATTTTCGTTTCATCTTTCATATAGGATAACGCTTCAGCTGCCATTTGCTTGATCTGAGTTTCTGACATAGCCACCAGGACGTTCTTGGCAGAGAGATCCATGTGCGCAATGTTGTGTCCGTGTATGTGGCTTACACCTTGAAGAATTTGGCGAGCGATCTCACGGACCTTGCCAGCTGGCAGACCTGTGTCGTTACTTCGAGGGATTAATTTCTTCAAGCTGCCACCAATGAACTAAGCGACTCTGCTGAGAACACTGTTGAACACAACAATAATTACGATGACTGCTACCTCGCTGACAATACAGACATGCGTTCCGTTAGGCCCTTTAATGAGGAACTCGTCGTACAACTGAACGACGCGATCACGGTATCCTCTGTCGTTAGTCTCTTTACTGACGCACAGGAGGCACTACAATGCTTACGAATTAATATAGTCCATAGAAAACATTTTCCATACCTTGACTTCATCCAACGCAGCTGCACTATAATCTGACTTGACGATTTTCATAGCGACGAAACGTTGATCCTTTGTGTCCCAGCACAACCAAACAGTGGAGAAATGTCCCCAGCCGAGCTTGCGAATAACGTGGTATCGTTGATGAAACACTTCGCCGATACGAACCGGATGGTATCCGCCCACTCTGTACTCGGCTGGATCTTCTTGCTCATCATCGTCGCTTTCACTTGATCCACTTTCTTCGTGAGACGACATATCGGCTTCACCAGGAGATTCGTTTCCCTCAACAGAGCCTTCTAAAGGTTCACAGTGATTCGCCCGGTCATAGTGATGATTCCCGGAATGAGAGACGTTTTAGGAACAACGTACCTTCGCTGTAACGAGATTCTGGGCTTTCCTCGCTAGGAGGAGCGCCGTCCTGATTGTACAGCGATGGATTCAGATCATGGTGCTCGCCGCCCTGCAAGTCGAGAGCATCTGCACACTCTTGAGGCGAATCGTCGGTGCTGGTCGCTTCGTTCACACTGAAAATGCGTTACTTGAGTTCCACTACTACATATGAAAGTAAATTATGTTCTAGAAATTCCGAATTCCCACCGAGGTTAATTTACAAGGCTGTCTTGATCGAATTCGTTATTAGCCCTCTCATTCGATATTTGCAGCGGAACGAACTGCTCAGGTTCTTCGTGATGTTCGGACTCTTAGGAAGCAAATCCCGCTCAGACAGAGATGGCGATCGACGTTGAGCAACCGAACATTCGTCTGTACGCATATTTCATTTAAAAAATTTTACTCACTTCTTTTCTGACACCAGCTTCTTTTCGCTTTCCTCATCACTGGCGGTCCGTTTCCTCTTTTCAGCCTTCTCCATCGACTCGTGTCCCATCGTTGACATCGTTCTTTGCAGCTAAAAAACGTGAAGCAAACAACAATAAAACAATAACAACGCAAGCAGTGGATTCATAGAACCAATGAGTGTGATCAAAAGAAAGGATGAAAATCTGTGCCGAAAAAAATCGCCGAAGGATATTAATTGATTTGAATTTAAATTTAAAAATAGTTCCGTCATCTGCAAATTTCAGGGCTTGGCGACGCGTGGAGTGGCGACGGCAGAGGAAAGTAGAAAAGTTTTTTTGCGGGGAGAATTCTCCCTTCCCGCCAAATTTCCCGCCAAAAGGGCGACCCGAAGTTCAGGTGTTGCGTCAAATTTTGTGTTTTTTCGGCAACTCCTGTAAAGGCGATAAACAGTCGTGAACGACTGTCCGTAAGAATTACCTTGAATAAGAGTATCAAGCACCTGCAAGCAAGAATCCGGCATTATCCTTTGTCGTAATGAATCCATGTAACTGTCGCCGAATCCACAACAAGTCAGTAGTAAGCGTTACTACGGTTGTCACAGTAAAGAGGTGTCGTAGGAATTGTGACGGGGGACAGCGAGTTTAGGTTTGCTCTGAGGGTGCCGATTGAGTTATTTAACAGAATCACTACACAGATAATCACCAAAAAGAAGTTTAACCCACATTGAATACCTATCCCGCTAGTAGGAGTCTTGGAAAAGGAGGTAACTGTCGTGTGGTGATCTCAAATTTCGAGTGCCGAGAAGGTTCGGCGCACTTTCCAGGCAAAAACCCCATCATTAAAAGAGAAATTTAGACATTCTTACAGGTTCAGAATTCGAGGACAGAGTTCTTTTTCCCCAAACTCCAGTTGACTCCCAAACCGTTTTGCATGTGTCTCCTATTTCTTTAATTTTATTTAAAGCTAACAACCGATAATCACCGTTGTTTCATTGCTATCTTTCACGGAAACGCGGACGTCCATTTCGTCAGGCGCATCGAAGGTATCTCCCACGCTTCGCCTCCATCGGATCGCTTCGTCGGTTCCACTCCATCGCCAGCTGTACCAATCGCCGCTCCATCGTGCTTCGATGCGTCGCTTCGTCGCCCGAGCTCGATTCATCTTCAAACTCGAATCTCAAAACAAATAAGTCTAATTTCAAGACTAACAGCAGCCTTAAAAGCCTTCTTTTTGGTGTTAAAATTGACGTCGTCACTACCGCCCAACTCCACCCGCACCCCAGAGAAGCCTTATAACGAAGCTCCTCAACTCTGACGTCCGTGCCGCCACCCGAAGATGAGTTCGCTGTGCTCCAACGTCTCCGGAATCAGCTCTTCGCCTCTCTGATGCCCGCACACACTGATGGGATTGTCGCGTTCTACTCTTATGTGCCGAAGAAGACCGGCGACTACGGAGTGGCTGTGGTCTTTTTATGCATATATATGACGTCTCGCAAGGCGTAAGCCTTAGATACGAAAAATAAACTCGAAACTCGAACAACCGCTCACTCAGCTCGTCCGAACTCAACTTATCCGAGTGGACAGCCCGACCGATCGTTGAGAACACAAATAAAAGACCGCAGTACGCTATAAACAGGGACTTCGAGGCTGAACAGAAGCGATATGCGTATGATCTTATTTGCGTAGCTATTTGACCCACGTCCTACGTTTTTATCGCTATACATATTGATCACAAAGGCGAGGAGAAAAGAAATAAAAACATTAAAGATTTATGCATTCAATATAGTCGTCGTTTGAGTTTGCAGATGAGGAGACAAGTAGATACAAGCGCAAAGAATCATCATTGTGAACAAGTATTAACAAACAGAAATGCAACTCATCCATAACAAATACTACACAGACGGGGTAGCAATCGACCGGTTATGCTTCAGTTGTGCTTCAGTACTTCTTCGGCATTCGCATCGTCCTCCAAAGATTCGATCAACTTTTTGAAACCGTTAGCTTCCGCTTTGCTCCAGCCGTAGCTCTGTACGAGGTCGTCGAACATGACATCGTCGGAATCATCCATGCTTCCGCTGCTGCCATCATTGCCATCTTCAGCTGTTTCTTCGTGGTTACCGTCTTCGTCAGAACCACCACCCTTCTCAGTTCCTTCTTCATCACTGTCATCTTTATCAGAATCACTACTCTTCTCAACTGCTCTCCATCACCACCGACAGCGCTACAATCATCACCCTTTTCAGCTGCTTCATCATCACCTTGTTCCTTCTAAACTTTATCTGTATAGCAGATAGAACTAAGCACTCAGCTCGCCTGTTGAACCGTAACCATTTCCTTCAGAAAAGCTCTATACATATCCATGTCATTCATTTCCGTCTCTGGGTCCTGCAAATGACGAACTTACTATAACTGCGCTTTGGTACCACAACATACAAGTGGCTGCGCTGCACCGAGGTCGATGATCTTCACTTTAAAACGATCACCATCTTCGACCCGTTCCGTGCTCGGCTGCTCATCGTTTTGCTGCATTGTATTCGACGTACTCTGGAATACATGATAGTTATTCCAACGTTGTTCCCCTCAGAGGCGGTTAGTTTAAACCACTTTTGTTAAGAACATCAGAAAGGAACCCAAACTAGCAAGAGATGCCGACAGAGCAAGACAGGCTTATACTCACTTGAGGCTGATGTGTAGTATGATCTGATGATGTTCTCACTGCTCCGCCTGGCATTTTCAATGGTTATCGACGTTGAGCCATCATCTCTTATCTCTCTAAAATGACACAGCTTACATTTTCAACGTCACAAACAAGAACTCTCACCTTATTCCAGCTGCCTTCAACTCACCACAAACATTCGTGTGCAGTGGTATACGAATTGTAGGAGCATGCTGCATCACAGCTGCCGAAAGCTTTCATCGTACCTCCAGCTTTTTCTTACCTTGCAAGCAACCTGGCGCGCAACTCGTCAAGAATATCTGTTTGAGCAAAAGGGACAAGGACTTCGCCATGTACCTCAGTGCTCACGGCGAACAGGCGCGCATCCCTGGACGCACAATCTTCCATCTCCCTAGCCATCACGCATTCATTTCCAAAGTGTCGCCCCTGTTACTCTGATTGTTATAAAAATCGACTCACTTCCTCTCTGAGGCCGGCTTCTTCCCGCTTTCATCTTCACTGGTGGACCTCTTACGCTTTTCGGGAACTTTTTTCTCAATTGATTCCGCCGACGACATAGTTTTTCGCTGAAAAAAATTGAAACTCCACGACAATTACCACATACAGAACTACGCGACTAGTGCATGCTAACCTAATCAGAGGAATAAAGCGATGAAAAAATCCCTTGAAAACTGCTGGAAATTCAGTAAAAATTCCTTTAATTTTAAATTGGATTAAATCTGCACATTTTACGACATGACGAAGCGTGGCGCGGCGAACGAGGGCAGAAGAAGGGAAAAACGTTTTTGCAGGAAAATTCTCCCTACTTTTCCCGCCAAAAAGAAGGCCCCCCGGGTGTTACGTCGAATTTTGCGTTTGTCCAATAAGTTTAAAGCGATACGCGCGTCATGATCTCTGTCATGAACGCCTCTCCGTAAGAATTACCTTGAATACGAATTTCAAGCATTTGCAAGCAAGAATCCGGCATTATCCTTTGGAGTTTGTCGTGATAAATCCATGTAATTGTTGCCGAATGCACACCAAGTCAGTAGTATGCGTCAGTACGGTGGTCACAGTAAAGAGATGGTGTAGGAATTTCGACGGGGCACAGCGAGTTTAGGTTCGCTCTGAGGATGCAGGTCAAGTTATTGAACAGAATTACTGCATAAATAATCAACGACAAGAGCTCGAACCACATTGGATGCTTTATCCCTCTAAGGAGGGTTCTTGGAAAAATAGGTGGCTTTCGTGAGATGATCTCAAATTTCGAGCGCCGAGAGTGTTTGGCGCACTTTTCAGGTTCAAAACGTATCTTCAAACGGGAAATTCAGCACTTCCCGAGATTTAGAATTCGAGGACAAAGATCTTTTTCCAGCAAGCGACGGCCGAGTCCGAATCTGTTTTACATGTGTCTCCTATTTTTCAGTTTTATTTAACGATAGCAACTGATAATATAACAATATAGAAAGTTAACGATCGTTTCTTCTAACGGCTTGTTGCGATGCCTTGAGGAAGGAATTGTTGCAATGGGAACTGTTCTGAAAGGTGTGGTTTCTTGTCGAGGCTACAAGGACCACTAGTATCGACACGTTGAAGTTTCAGTTTTTTTTTTGGAGAAGACAGTTTCCTCACATAAAAGCACCGTTATTTCATTGCTATATGTCCCGACGACGATCCACTGTGCTCGCCTCCTCCGCGCCAATCCTACCGTCCCTTCGAAAACGCATTAGCAGGCGCTGCTCCACCAGTCTCACTCGATTTTTGGAACATAGAAATGCGTGGAATCGATGAAATCATTAAACGGGATGGATCGAAAATCGGCATGGGGAACCTTAGCGTGTTCCCCTCAGAGGCGTTGATGTTCGGGATGGCTAGCGAACAGGAAGTCCCATTTGTAAGGCTCCCTTTCTTCGACCCCAGGACACCTGGTATGTGTTCCTGATCTGACAGACGATTGGAATCTGTGGAATTTTGATTATTCTATAGTGATCGTCTGGGTACATAAACTACTGAAGAAGATCGGGGCCTTAAAGTTCAATGAAGTTTGCTTTCTTTAAGAACTCGAACGAATGGTTTTCGACTTCCTTGTCTATCGCAATACGGTATTCAATGGAGTCATGTCTAATCTTCTGAATCCACTGCCTCATATAGTATCCACTTGTCCCCTATGCCCCTCAAGAGACAATATCGTGGTATACTGATACCTTCGATTTGATATTTTTCAGCTTGACCTTGATTGTCCAACTCGAGTCGACTGTCCATAGTCCGCCTTTTAAGGTTTCGCCATCAAAATGATATCAAAGCCAGATTTACCAATCAAAATTCAGGTCGTCCTACCTTTGCGGCTCCAGAATACGCATCGAAGTTTACGTGTTTGCATGTGTAGATACCCAAATTACCCTTTGTATCTACCGCATAGTTAGTAGTTACTATAAGGGGTACAATCGATGTCCATTAATGGTTGTGTGTTCACTGTCCCGCAGATATTAGGAACCGCCGTGATATGCAGCAGTATGTGCGTGGTATAAGTTGCGCTGAGACCAATGTTCATACCATCACATCTAAGCAAGTTTCAGCCAAATCCTTGCCTAACGTGGCCAATCCCTTGTTAGCGCATATGCATATTAGCGCAGGTATGTGGGGTGACATGATTTCGATCTCTCTGTTAGGTCGATGTGCCATTGCAACTACAGGGTGGCGCATAAATACTGTAAGTGGGTCAAACTTTTCAATTTGTCCTGCTTTTTCGCCTTTTTGTACCACTTCGGTTGTTATATTCGTGTTCCTCGTCCTTTCTTGATCTAGGATTGCTGTTTCTCCTGTTATTTTTCTCCTTGCCCCTTCGGTAAAATGGTGTCCCAAAATGACCGTTTTGCTACCATGGCTGATTAAAAGAGTGGAATACCGATTCCGGAAATTGAAAAGTTAAGGAAATTCCATTTTTTTTCAAATCCAGAGTTTTGTCAAACACTTTCAAGAGACAGGAGGAATCACTGTTTGCCAAATAAGTGGAAGACCGAGAACAGTCCAAAACAGCAAGGACCACAGAAGCCATCTGAAACAAGATCAAGCAGAATCTGGTCATATCCATAAGAAAACTGGTCGAATAACAGGGAGTCATTGAGGGATCGCAGAGAAAATTTGTGAAAAGAAAATCGCGGACTCGACTCCTACAAGATGACATACAGCTAGCTCTTGGACGATCAAAATGAAAGCCGTAAGACAGGACAAGTGTCGGAAGATAAAGGTCGAAGTCCGCGGAGAGAGCATCCAGAAAATGCTGTTCTCGGATGAAAAGATTTTCATCGTTAATCCGGTGCGAAACACCCGGCATCACCGTGAACGTCTTCCGAAAGGCTCTCCCCACAACGTCACCATCGAAAAGAGCCATTTTCCAAAGTCCATCATGGTTTGGGCCGGGGTTTCTGGACTTGGGAAAGTAGAGCTCGTTTTCTTCGACGCCAATAAAAAAAAAGGTGACCTGCCAAGGCGAGAACTGCCGAAACCTGGTTCTGAACGGCGTGGTGAAATCCTGGGCCCCAGATCTATCCCTCGACACCGCATGGACGTTTCAGCAGGACTGGACGCCTGGCCATGGAGCCAAGAATACCCTTGTCTCGTCACAGCCAACCATGTGAAGGAAGGAATTCGCGCGTGCCGGTTGCGAATGATTTGTATCAACTTAAAAGTGTCCTGTTTTTATTGTTCCAGCATCCTATAGACTATCCAACTCCAGTTGATTTTCCATATGGTTCGACCCGCTGGTACTATTGTAGGAGCAGCCGTGATGGCTGCATTCGATGTGGGCGATTATATGAGTACGTTTACAATGAAAAGAACCGCTACTGCTAAAAAGAACTTAGTTCCGAGTCCTCAGATCATCCATGAGATGATCTTGATCAGTCACAAATCGTTCATCCTTAAAAATTTCGTACAGAATTTTGTACTTGACTGTCTTGACCGTGCATTATCTTTAGTGAAACGTCAAGCGACGACCTTTCCCTATCATGTTAACCACAGGCGCACCGATCTGGCGGACAACCCGTCGTCGCCCGTTCGATTCCCGATCGAAAAATTTTAATCCCTGGCCCCTTTCGTCCCTTGAGAACTGGCGGATTTCCGACTTCCAATCCGCACCTCCAGCTCTGCGTTTGGTCACAATAGTCACAAAATTAAAAATTGGCCACAAAATTACATTCTTGCACAGATCTGTCTGGATGGACATCGAAATGGAAGACACCGAAAGTGCATTCAACTCAAAGCAGAATCCCTACAACAGTCCTTATCCAAATGATTTCAGACTTCAGACAACCCAAGAGTCACCAGATCACAAAAAACCTCGAGACTTGCACAGCCCTGCTCCCCTCTCTTTTGTTCAATGTTATAAGGTGCTTCTGAACCCCTCCCTCATCAATAGTCGTTGTGGCCGGTTCGGTAGCATGCTTGCCTTTCATGTGAGAGGTCGAGGGTTCGATGTCGCCAAGGCGTGATGGCAAAATGGGGAAGAGGGTAGAAAAGGGTTTTGTTAAAAAATACGCTTAGACCTCCCGGAAAGACCCGGTTGGCCTAAGCGGGCTATGTTCCGGCTGTCGAGGCCCCTCCGAGGTGGCGAACGCCGTTCGCCCCCCGTTATCTGAGGTTTGGATCATAAAGCGTTTCACGTCGTGCCGCCGCTAATACCATCCACGACGGACGATATGCGCGCAGCGGCCTGAGAAAGTGCAGACGGCGAGAGAATCGCCATGCAACTTCGGTGGACTTTTTCATGAAAATATGGAATGGACACTGTTTTCTCAAGGCCATCACATACTTTTGAGGCGCACACGCAAGGTAAAAATGACGTCATACGGTTATAAAAGAATTTCGACAGCAATAGACTGGTCTCATTTTGGCTGGAGTCCGGCAAATATCTGTCCAAAACGAAACGAGTGGTATTTGCAAGAATTGTCCGTGTAGTTCTCATTCGATATTTGCGTGAATTACATATATTAAGGCCTGTTCATACTCGGCGGAATATTCCGCGCGCGCGGAACAAATCCATTGTAAATCGTGTTCCGCGGAATATTCCGCGCGCACGGAACACGAAAAATGTTCCGCAGGTGTTCATACTTTGTTCCGCGGAACACCGACACCACCCGCCGCGATTTTTGTTCCGCGGATCATTTTTCTTGTTCCATGGTCTGCCATGGAATTTTTCGATGTTCCGCGGAACAAATGTGTGGTCTTACAGGGATTTTGGCCGCTTTGATCAGGTCTGCTGCTAAAAGAGTGAATTGAGCTGCCATTGTTGGCCAATGGTCATACTTGTGTGCTTCCCAAGCACTTTTGGACCTATTTGAATCGGCCTTCTCGTCACGCCGCCATGTACTCTATGTTAAATATGTACTAATGCTCAGATGCGTTATTTAGAGGTTTATGATGGATAAGTGCAGCGAAGAGATCATTCCTGGAGAAGAGGAGTTGGTGCTCGTGCGCGAAGAAAACGAACTTGATACTTCACATACACTGCCGAGAAAACGAAAGAAGAGGGATACATCCAGCATTCAGCCGTGGATTGGTACGGAATATACCGAAGACGACGTGAAACGTCTCATCGTCAAAGAAGTGCAGTCTCAAGAGTTCGTCTGGGCAGAAAGCCATCCAGACTACAAGAACACTTACAAGAAGACTGTAGTGTTTGAAAGTATTGCGAAGAGAATAAATAACGATACTGGAATGGATCTAAATGGCAAGTTCCTCGTACCGTAACTTACGCTTCTCATCTTTTTTAGGCCAGTATGTCGGAGAAACGTGGGGACTTCTCCACAAATATTACAAGAACAACGTTAGAGGAAAGAAGCCGAAGACAGGAGATGGATTAGATGCCAGTGCGAAGACCCACTGGAAGTTCGCTGCGCTGCGCCAATCTCTTCTTCGACGCCCTCTGAGCATCCAGCTCCCTCTTCCTCGCAAGGAATACGAACGAGAGAATTGTTTACACGCTTTTTTTCCAGTGCAGAAGGGCACATCGATTGGAACACAATTCATTGAAGTTCATTGTTTTCAGCGAAATATTAAACGAGCTCAATATTAAAAAGTAGACACGAAACGCGTGAGGCGCCACGACAATCCTACGGTAGACGGTTGTTCCGCGCGCGCGGAACAAATGGGTGTTCATACTTTTGCGGCGAGTATGAACGGAAATTTGTTCCGCGCGCGGGGAATATTCCGTGCGCGGGGAACAAATCGGTGTTCCGCGCGTTCGACGGCATTTTTGTTCCCCGCGCGCGGAACAAAAGTATGAATGGGCCTTTACGTTTATGCCGTTCCTGTGTGACTTGTTGTTCTCTACTGTTTTCTGTCTCCTAATGTTTCTTCTTTTTCAGACAATGTCAGACGTACCCGACTACGACAGAGAGGAATACTCAGTGCAAGGATTCGTCAATGAGTACCTCGACAGCAGAATCTCCGCAGAAGGCATGATGTGCTGGCAGAGGCCTGGTCGGGCGAAGCAGCTATATGGAAAGTCGTGTGCAAGTCTCTCGTTGTACTTTTGCATCTCGCTTTTGCAGAACTACATTGGTCTAGACACGTTCAGAATATCTTCTCTCGCTCGACAAACCATTCCTCGTCCTTTTCGAGTAGTATCCATCGAGGAGAGCGGTCGACGTCCGGATGGCCACTCCTCCAGTAACCCTCACGATCGGGGAAGTCATCTGTAGGTGCGTTCTCTTCCTTTTTCTGTTCACTTGTGTTATTCTTTCGTCTTTCAGCAGGAGCGTTCGCTACACTCTGGAGCGCAAACTGGGCGACGGCCGCTTTGGATGTGTTTACGAAGTGAAAACCGAGCGCAAGGAGAGGTTCGCAATGAAAATCGAGTGGAAGTGCGCTGAGCGAGTTGATCCGAGGCTGGGAATGGAGGTAGGATTTAGTTCAAGTTGTTATTAGCGTTCAAGAGGTGGGACTGATTGTCTTTAAATTCCTAATCGTGTCATTTTGAATTCAAGGCTCATTTATATCGTTCTCTTTTTGCTCGTATTCTCAATTTGCTCTTTTCAGATTTTGGTTCTTCGTCACATTCGCCAGAATACTGTCTCGCCACACTACGTCGACTTTGTCGACCGTTCGTCAAAGCCGGGCTACTACTTCATGGTCACTACGATTGTGGGGCCAAATTTGGAGGAACTCATGCGTCTTCGACATAACAAGAAGTGCACCCATCAGACGGCTCTCGGGGTGGCATTTCAAGTGCTCGCCGCCCTGAAAGATCTCCACGGTCTGGGCTTCATCCACAGGTTCGTCATATGCGATGTCCCCGTTTATTTCATTTCGGCTGTTTAGAGATATTCGACCTTGCAATCTGAACATTGGACCCGGTAATAGGACGCATTTTATCTATTTGATGAACTTCGGATCTGCCGCTGTCTACCGGAAGGCGAGAAGGGTTCGTAAGCCGCGTGAGAACGTCGCCTTCCGCGGAACGATGCCGTTTACGTCACTGTCCAGTCACAACAAGAAGGAGCAATGCCCCAAGGACGATCTCGAGAGTCTCGTCTACACAATCGTTCAAATGTGCAACGGCCTTCCGTGGATCAACGAGAAGAACGAGGATTCCGTCGTCGCTCAAAAGAAGAAGGTCCGCGAAGATTCCGACACATTCTTCCGCGTGGTAAATCAAACCTGTTCTTGGAGCTTAATAAGCTTGTCCGTTGCAGCTGCACCCGCCCTCCATGAGAGCTATTCTGACCTACCTCGACAAGATTGGCTATTACGATCTGGTAGACCACGACATTGTGAAGAACTTAATCCTCAAGGCAGCGGAAAACGAAAAGTTCGAATCACTCAAGGCCTGCGACTTCGATTGGGAGGACGATTCTGACTCGTCGTTCAGCTCGACTAGCATGAGAGAGCGTTTTTAGGAAAGCTGAGTAATGCCCACTCGTGGGGTGGTGCGATCTTGCCATACCAAGTTTACTGCAATAGATGATAAATTTATTAAAACGTTGTCAAACAAAACGATATGAGGGTATCTATGAAACCTGGAAGCTCCTTGATACCTAACAACAACCACCGGACCCGGTTAAGTACTTCCAAAGCAGGGACAGTGAAGATTTGTTCTCCACTTGGAAGCTCACAGACCGACCATAACGGCACCAATTGACAAAATGTTCACAGTTGTTCGACCAGATGCGGTAGTCCTTCTGCTCTTCATTGTACTTTCCGATGGCCCGGTTCCTGATCTCTTCAGACGGCAAAGGACGCCAGCGCTCGTCAGAAGAATTGTTCACTCGGTAGCTGCCCTCCAACTCAAACAGATCGATCCAACGAATAATTGCTTTGCCCGAGGAAGACGAACTTGAACCCGAACTTTGGGTAAGCTCAAAAACGACGTGATCATAACCCATGCACAGTCCAACGTAAACGAGCCAGTGCTCGTATGCAGAGTTTTCACGTTCGAGCAGATCTCCAGCTTCCAGGTGAGTCGCCAGCTCCTTAGCCGACATGTACTCCGACTTATAGCCAGGTCCTCTCTCCTAAAAACATAAAAGCTAATGAATTCAAGCAAATGGATAACCTACATTTATCTTAACAGGTCTACGCTCATCGGGATTCCCGTAGCGGCACCAGTTGACAAAATCTTCGCCATTCTTCATGGACGAAAGATCAGCCTTTTCATCGAGGAGTCGGAGAGCACGCTCCTTGATTCTGTCCGCCGGGAAAGGAATCCACTTCGAATCACTGGAGTTGTTCTTGTGACAGGTGTCTTCGTCTTTAAGCGTCTTAATTTTTACGTCGTACCCTCGGGATCCTGTTCCAGGCGAAAAGTGGATGATTTTCTTCTCGCCGATGAAGATTGCCCGGCCCATTGCGATTCCCAGAACTTGAGGGAATTCGATGATGTCGCCAACCTTCAGCAAAGGAAGCAGGCCTTTGGCGTTCACCCACGTTTTCGACATGGCCTGAAAAGGAGACAATGAATGAACCAAACAGGTGACGTATAATAAAAATAAACGCACGCACACTCAGCTCGCAGATATCAAGAAGCACCTTTACACAAGATCAAGAAGTACATGGAGTACATGAGCAGTAATCTAACCAAACAGGAATAACCTGAAATTCAAAAATCCACCAACAAACGGCACTGACAGGGGGCACCAACCTCCACGCCAAATTTCAGCCGAATCTGCATAAGACAGTCTGCGTGCTTCTGTCCAGGAGCCCACCATTCGAACACAGGAACTGTGATAAAGGGAATTGAAGGGTCGAGTCTGTGTTATTTTTGATATCTGCGAGCTGAGTGTGCGTGCGTTTATTTTTATTATACGTCACCTGTTTGGTTCATTCATTGTCTTCTTTTCAGGTCATGTCGAAAACGTGGATGCCCGCCGAAGACCTGCTTCCTTCGCTGGAGGTTGGCGACATCATCGAATTCCCTCAAGTTCCGGGAGTCGAAACTCGCTGGGGCATTTATTATGAAATGAAGGAAGCTGGCCGTACCCTCGAGATGATGGTTCAACTCTTGCCTGCAGTCGAGTCCCGAAGCCCCACCATCAAGTTTGAAACACTCGAAGTCCATGACATCTGCCGCAAGAACAACTCCAGTGATTCGAAATGGATTCCTTTCCCGCAGAGCAAGGTTGTGGGTCGTGCCTACGAACTTTACAAGCAGTTACGTAAAGGCGACTACAGTAAAGAACTTAAAGCTATCCTGTGCAGCAGCGAGGATTTTGTCACCTGGTGCCGCTACGGCGATCCCGATGAGCGCAGAACTGTTAAGGCAAATGTAGGTTATCCATTTGCTTGCATTCATTAGCTTTTATGTTTTCAGCAGAGAGGACCTGGCTATATGTCGAAGTACATGTCGGGTAGGGAGCTGGCGACTCACCTGAAAGTCGGAGATCTGCTCGAAGCCGGAACTTATCTCACGCAGCACTGGGCCGTTTACGTTGGAGAGTACATGAGTCGTGATCATGTTATCATACACATGAACAGTGTGACAAGCTCCGGCAACTCTCTTATCCCCGTGGTGCAAAACGTGGGACTGGAAGGAACCGGGAAGTCCACTAAAGCACAGATTGTTTGGACCGATCTGCTTCAAACTGAGGGCACCTTCCGAGTGAACAATTCTTCTGACAAGCGCTGGCCTCCTTTGCCGTCTGAAGAGATCAAGAAGCGAGCCATCGGCAAGGTCGAGGCAAATAAGAACGAGAACTACAGCGGCTGCTCGAACAACTGTGAACACTTTGTCAATTGGTGCCGTTACGATCATTCAGTGAGCTTCCAAGCCAAGGAAGCATCTTCATTTTGGAGTTATTTGAAAAATTCTATCGCATGTTAGTTGTTGAGGCGGAGTTATCGAATGAATTGTTGTTTGCAGCTGTATGAGTTTGTTGGTGTCTTTTGAACAGCATGTACCTGATGAAAGTCGAGAATCTCGACTGGAGAGGCTGTGTGATGTAGGATGTCACAAAAAGACTGGGTTCTCTCCCACTGTCTTCCACCACTGGCAACGCAATTTCGCTTGGCTAAATGATTGATGCGATGTTCATCGTGTTGCTTCAGCATGAACTCACGCCCGGAAACGGAGGAGCGAGGCCGCGAAGCGAAGGAACGAAAGTGCGACGAATGTGTGCCAGACACCGTTGTCCACGAGACTCGAAACGATCGACAGCTCGCGACTTTAGCTCAGAAATACGAAAAACTATCCAAGGTGATGATGACTAACGGAACTTTTTATAATTAGCCTCAGCAGTGTCCAGAACAATCCCCTTACAACATCATCGCCTTGACTACATTACATTCACGCGTCACGCTTATTAGATTTATCATATGCCACTAGAACAAGGGTTCAGATTTTGGACGTTAGCATCACAGTGCTAGAATTAGAGAACCATGATATAGGCGGTTGAAAGCAGTTACCGTCCATCACACGCCTGTCTATCACTTCGCATTTCGGCAGAAAAAAAATGGCCATTAAAACAGAATAGGCCTCTAACATTAACAGGAATGCTAAGGACAAGGGGCAAATCATAATATGGGGTGGGAGTTAGCTGTGCTGAACAAAGCACCAATCAGTTTTGCCGCAAATGTAAACATGGCGGAAAAACAGAATGTTTACCAAGTGGCCCATTTTCAATGTGCCCACCAAATAGTTTCCATGAGGGAAGAAAAAATCCCAGAAAGAAGAAACTGTAAAAAATTTCACAGTTGGAAAGTAGAGTTGGACAAAATTATAGGCCACCCTGGACTATGCTTTACATTTAATTCGTATTTAATTGGTAACAAGCCCTGTTTTCACTGTTACTCACTGGTATTATGTATTTCACGGCTATTATGCGACAATGGGTCGAGGCGCGTGGCTTACAGAGATCGAAACGGCCAACATTTAAGAGTTCCATCTTCCAGTTCCATTTTCCAGAGTTCCAGTTCCAGAAACATAATAGGTACATAGCCATGCGTTCCTCACCAACAGTCTCCAGATCATACACATCACCGTTTTCGGTGTCGCCGATTACGTAGGAGTACAAATCATACCATTTAAGTACTTATGGGCATCATTTAAGCTTAGAGTTAGCTTAGAACCCCAATTTGACCTGCATTCTTATCCGGGTCCTACAACGATGTAGAAGACAGGATTTTCGGCTTTATCCATAGCTTTCACATTGCAGAGCGTATGTGAAAACTCATTCCGGCCATCTTCTGCTTATTGTCTAACACTACGGACGAAAGCAAACGGGGTCTTTCAAAATCTGATGAAAAAACCGGTATCCGTAATGTTTAGGCAATAGGCAGAAGTTTGGCGGGTGCTACTGTTATAGCTGGGTTTTTTCTCTCCGGTTTTTTTCTCCAACAACCCACCAAGATATCCTCTCAAAAATATATACGGTAACACAACAAAAGTAACTGCCACATGAGTAATAGCCACAATAGTTTAATCGTCTAGATGCTTCCGGGAATAAGAACAGAAAGCATTCTCCAATCATTGAAAAAGGAACTACAGTGGCGGCCATATAAATAGCTCTACCCCACTGTGAGTCGGTCGAATGTATTACATTTACTGTCGGCACAGCGAGTCCTGTATGGAATATGAACCGTACCATTTTGTTGTCTGATAAATACTACATTCAATGGTCCAAGTGGTTTTGAACAGCAAATGTTAAAAATCAAAGGATAAGTTAAGTTTTTCCCATGAGGTAGGGCTATTTACATATACGGCCGCCACTGTATACTGAGAACGGGAACCTAAGCTAAGTTTCGGCTACGCGAACCCGGTCGTCTCTCTTCCTCTTCTGAGAATCTTCTTTTTTGCCTATTTGATGAAAAGCACCAAAAAAAAACGAATCCAACATCCAGCCGCCGTTATTTGTTAACGTTACATGTTAACTACAGACGATTCCATGCATTTCTTGCAAAAATTGTGAAGTTGCCCTTCGAGTGTTGGATCGTAAACATCATCCTACTATTACCCACAGTAGCGACATTTCACTAGGAAAAGATGACTTGCTTTCGCCGAACACGGGCTTATGGTGCTCACCTAAAAGTTCTTCATTTCTCAGCCAACTTACAATCGATGTTCATGTGATCGTTGATCATGACAACAGTTGTAGTTGGAACATTCTACATATTTCTTTCATATGAAAAAGGGACCGATGTTGCTCTTCGCGGCTGACATCAGGTAAGAGCGAAAGAGAAGAGTGAGTTTCTATCATCTTACAAGAGACGTCAGCAGTCGAAGAACTGCTTCAAAAGCAGATGAAGAATCTTGAAGAGGAAAACACCAAGATGCCGTTCGATAGAAAACGTATTGGAAGAGGCGTCGTTCTCCAACAGACCATCATCGTCGATCATCGCGCTGGCCCCCCGATCTCCCAACGAACTTGAGGAACGTCATCGCTACACATTCCATGACCGTATTGCCGATCAGAGAAACTTTCCCTTCGGAAATCTTCGAGACCGCCTTGTGCAGAAAGGAGAACAAGCGTCGCCACCAAAGAAAAATCTTGACGTAGAAATAGGTCGACTTTCTGGTCTAATGAGCGTTCTAGTGATGAGAGAACTCTCCGAGTTCGACGAGCCGAGGGACAAGCTTTCAACATCAGTACCTTCATGTCGGTTGTTTAGTATTGGCCTCTTCAACACTCGCGTCGACCTCAACACCCCTCAGTTCGGCTCTATAATGTGCACATCCTGTGACCTTGTCTCTTCTGCATCGGCGCCTTCGACATCGAAATCGCTACCACCATGAAGATGTGCCTCATGACATCAGACAGATCGTCAAGCTGCTTCTGGTTGTTTCTGCTTCTGGTTCACAAAACGTGTGGATACAAAAAAAAAGAAATGAAAACGACAGAGAGACATTTCCGAAAATAAGAGATGTTGGAGGCAGACTCTCGCAGCGTAGCTCCTGAATTCGACGAATTTCCGCCATTCCGAATCCCTCTCGCTCGGTTGAGTCTCGATTCGAGAGTCTCGTTGTCTCGAATCTCTCTCGAAATCAGTTTACTAGAAGTAGGTAAGGAACGCGGCTTCATTTTACGTGCAGCTCTCGTTTTTTTTCTCGTTTTTGTCAGTGCAGCTTCCTCAACTTGAGAATCATCGCTACTCACAGGTTTTGTAGTAGCGACGCTGCAACATTCGGGGATGATTTTCTCTGGAAATCTGCAACGATTGTGTTGCGTGCTGACCACATGCATCGAATCTGTGTTCGTCTGTGATGACCGTCTGTGTCTCACCACGATTGGTCACCGTATTTGTCTGCGCTTTGTCTATGCTGTCTAGGCTAGTGACCGCTCTCCGTCTTATCTGGCATTTAGCCACCGCTTTGTTGAGTTGATGTTCTGAGCACGCGCTCATCTCTATTACGTGCCGTGCTCATGATTTTTCGTGCCTTGTTGTACATAAAGGTTTAATTACCCAAGTTTGAGGTATCCTATTGTGTTGAGCATAACGTTCCCTCAGTACTTGTTGTGGCAAGACACAACAGATTGTTTTGGTTGGACCGCTTTCGCTGGACCGTTCGCTGTGTTTTGCATTTTTAGTTTGTCGCTCGAAGCGCGGTTTCGCGCAAAATTGCCGTTTCAGCGTCAAACTTAGAAAGCTGGAACGATTTCTTAGAACTTCAGAGTAATTGTGCAATGCGAAGTCCCAACGCGCCTTCAAATCATTTTAGTTGCTGAGACGCTTGGACAAATTAGGACTTCCGGTTTCGAGTTTGTTATAAGCTGTTATAAGATGCTTTGGTCGCGTCTCTAAGTTTTTTTTATTGCGGGAGCTTTTCTTCTTTGGTCACCCGCATCGATTTGCATGTACTTGCACTCGTAAACTATTACCTAAAGCGTCGTTTTTTTTTCAGAGAAAATGTCGTTCATGCTTGGATTCCTAGGGGAATACACCAACCGCTATCTGAGCGTTGCCGGAATCAGCCGCGGTCATTCCGACGACACCTACGTACATGACAAGAAGCTCCACCCTATTCTTGAAGCGTGTGCAATCTTTGAAGAAGTTGTTCGACAGTTGTTCACAGTTGTTCGACCAGATGCGGTAGTCCTTCTGCTCTTCATTGTACTTTCCGATGGCCCGGTTCCTGATCTCTTCAGACGGCAAAGGACGCCAGCGCTCGTCAGAAGAATTGTTCACTCGGTAGCTGCCCTCCAACTCAAACAGATCGATCCAACGAATAATTGCTTTGCCCGAGGAAGACGAACTTGAACCCGAACTTTGGGTAAGCTCAAAAACGACGTGATCATAACCCATGCACAGTCCAACGTAAACGAGCCAGTGCTCGTATGCAGAGTTTTCACGTTCGAGCAGATCTCCAGCTTCCAGGTGAGTCGCCAGCTCCTTAGCCGACATGTACTCCGACTTATAGCCAGGTCCTCTCTCCTAAAAACATAAAAGCTAATGAATTCAAGCAAATGGATAACCTACATTTATCTTAACAGGTCTACGCTCATCGGGATTCCCGTAGCGGCACCAGTTGACAAAATCTTCGCCATTCTTCATGGACGAAAGATCAGCCTTTTCATCGAGGAGTCGGAGAGCACGCTCCTTGATTCTGTCCGCCGGGAAAGGAATCCACTTCGAATCACTGGAGTTGTTCTTGTGACAGGTGTCTTCGTCTTTAAGCGTCTTAATTTTTACGTCGTACCCTCGGGATCCTGTTCCAGGCGAAAAGTGGATGATTTTCTTCTCGCCGATGAAGATTGCCCGGCCCATTGCGATTCCCAGAACTTGAGGGAATTCGATGATGTCGCCAACCTTCAGCAAAGGAAGCAGGCCTTTGGCGTTCACCCACGTTTTCGACATGGCCTGAAAAGGAGACAATGAATGAACCAAACAGGTGACGTATAATAAAAATAAACGCACGCACACTCAGCTCGCAGATATCAAGAAGCACCTTTACACAAGATCAAGAAGTACATGGAGTACATGAGCAGTAATCTAACCAAACAGGAATAACCTGAAATTCAAAAATCCACCAACAAACGGCACTGACAGGGGGCACCAACCTCCACGCCAAATTTCAGCCGAATCTGCATAAGACAGTCTGCGTGCTTCTGTCCAGGAGCCCACCATTCGAACACAGGAACTGTGATAAAGGGAATTGAAGGGTCGAGTCTGTGTTATTTTTGATATCTGCGAGCTGAGTGTGCGTGCGTTTATTTTTATTATACGTCACCTGTTTGGTTCATTCATTGTCTTCTTTTCAGGTCATGTCGAAAACGTGGATGCCCGCCGAAGACCTGCTTCCTTCGCTGGAGGTTGGCGACATCATCGAATTCCCTCAAGTTCCGGGAGTCGAAACTCGCTGGGGCATTTATTATGAAATGAAGGAAGCTGGCCGTACCCTCGAGATGATGGTTCAACTCTTGCCTGCAGTCGAGTCCCGAAGCCCCACCATCAAGTTTGAAACACTCGAAGTCCATGACATCTGCCGCAAGAACAACTCCAGTGATTCGAAATGGATTCCTTTCCCGCAGAGCAAGGTTGTGGGTCGTGCCTACGAACTTTACAAGCAGTTACGTAAAGGCGACTACAGTAAAGAACTTAAAGCTATCCTGTGCAGCAGCGAGGATTTTGTCACCTGGTGCCGCTACGGCGATCCCGATGAGCGCAGAACTGTTAAGGCAAATGTAGGTTATCCATTTGCTTGCATTCATTAGCTTTTATGTTTTCAGCAGAGAGGACCTGGCTATATGTCGAAGTACATGTCGGGTAGGGAGCTGGCGACTCACCTGAAAGTCGGAGATCTGCTCGAAGCCGGAACTTATCTCACGCAGCACTGGGCCGTTTACGTTGGAGAGTACATGAGTCGTGATCATGTTATCATACACATGAACAGTGTGACAAGCTCCGGCAACTCTCTTATCCCCGTGGTGCAAAACGTGGGACTGGAAGGAACCGGGAAGTCCACTAAAGCACAGATTGTTTGGACCGATCTGCTTCAAACTGAGGGCACCTTCCGAGTGAACAATTCTTCTGACAAGCGCTGGCCTCCTTTGCCGTCTGAAGAGATCAAGAAGCGAGCCATCGGCAAGGTCGAGGCAAATAAGAACGAGAACTACAGCGGCTGCTCGAACAACTGTGAACACTTTGTCAATTGGTGCCGTTACGATCATTCAGTGAGCTTCCAAGCCAAGGAAGCATCTTCATTTTGGAGTTATTTGAAAAATTCTATCGCATGTTAGTTGTTGAGGCGGAGTTATCGAATGAATTGTTGTTTGCAGCTGTATGAGTTTGTTGGTGTCTTTTGAACAGCATGTACCTGATGAAAGTCGAGAATCTCGACTGGAGAGGCTGTGTGATGTAGGATGTCACAAAAAGACTGGGTTCTCTCCCACTGTCTTCCACCACTGGCAACGCAATTTCGCTTGGCTAAATGATTGATGCGATGTTCATCGTGTTGCTTCAGCATGAACTCACGCCCGGAAACGGAGGAGCGAGGCCGCGAAGCGAAGGAACGAAAGTGCGACGAATGTGTGCCAGACACCGTTGTCCACGAGACTCGAAACGATCGACAGCTCGCGACTTTAGCTCAGAAATACGAAAAACTATCCAAGGTGATGATGACTAACGGAACTTTTTATAATTAGCCTCAGCAGTGTCCAGAACAATCCCCTTACAACATCATCGCCTTGACTACATTACATTCACGCGTCACGCTTATTAGATTTATCATATGCCACTAGAACAAGGGTTCAGATTTTGGACGTTAGCATCACAGTGCTAGAATTAGAGAACCATGATATAGGCGGTTGAAAGCAGTTACCGTCCATCACACGCCTGTCTATCACTTCGCATTTCGGCAGAAAAAAAATGGCCATTAAAACAGAATAGGCCTCTAACATTAACAGGAATGCTAAGGACAAGGGGCAAATCATAATATGGGGTGGGAGTTAGCTGTGCTGAACAAAGCACCAATCAGTTTTGCCGCAAATGTAAACATGGCGGAAAAACAGAATGTTTACCAAGTGGCCCATTTTCAATGTGCCCACCAAATAGTTTCCATGAGGGAAGAAAAAATCCCAGAAAGAAGAAACTGTAAAAAATTTCACAGTTGGAAAGTAGAGTTGGACAAAATTATAGGCCACCCTGGACTATGCTTTACATTTAATTCGTATTTAATTGGTAACAAGCCCTGTTTTCACTGTTACTCACTGGTATTATGTATTTCACGGCTATTATGCGACAATGGGTCGAGGCGCGTGGCTTACAGAGATCGAAACGGCCAACATTTAAGAGTTCCATCTTCCAGTTCCATTTTCCAGAGTTCCAGTTCCAGAAACATAATAGGTACATAGCCATGCGTTCCTCACCAACAGTCTCCAGATCATACACATCACCGTTTTCGGTGTCGCCGATTACGTAGGAGTACAAATCATACCATTTAAGTACTTATGGGCATCATTTAAGCTTAGAGTTAGCTTAGAACCCCAATTTGACCTGCATTCTTATCCGGGTCCTACAACGATGTAGAAGACAGGATTTTCGGCTTTATCCATAGCTTTCACATTGCAGAGCGTATGTGAAAACTCATTCCGGCCATCTTCTGCTTATTGTCTAACACTACGGACGAAAGCAAACGGGGTCTTTCAAAATCTGATGAAAAAACCGGTATCCGTAATGTTTAGGCAATAGGCAGAAGTTTGGCGGGTGCTACTGTTATAGCTGGGTTTTTTCTCCCCGGTTTTTTTCTCCAACAACCCACCAAGATATCCTCTCAAAAATATATACGGTAACACAACAAAAGTAACTGCCACATGAGTAATAGCCACAATAGTTTAATCGTCTAGATGCTTCCGGGAATAAGAACAGAAAGCATTCTCCAATCATTGAAAAAGGAACTACAGTGGCGGCCATATAAATAGCTCTACCCCACTGTGAGTCGGTCGAATGTATTACATTTACTGTCGGCACAGCGAGTCCTGTATGGAATATGAACCGTACCATTTTGTTGTCTGATAAATACTACATTCAATGGTCCAAGTGGTTTTGAACAGCAAATGTTAAAAATCAAAGGATAAGTTAAGTTTTTCCCATGAGGTAGGGCTATTTACATATACGGCCGCCACTGTATACTGAGAACGGGAACCTAAGCTAAGTTTCGGCTACGCGAACCCGGTCGTCTCTCTTCCTCTTCTGAGAATCTTCTTTTTTGCCTATTTGATGAAAAGCACCAAAAAAAAACGAATCCAACATCCAGCCGCCGTTATTTGTTAACGTTACATGTTAACTACAGACGATTCCATGCATTTCTTGCAAAAATTGTGAAGTTGCCCTTCGAGTGTTGGATCGTAAACATCATCCTACTATTACCCACAGTAGCGACATTTCACTAGGAAAAGATGACTTGCTTTCGCCGAACACGGGCTTATGGTGCTCACCTAAAAGTTCTTCATTTCTCAGCCAACTTACAATCGATGTTCATGTGATCGTTGATCATGACAACAGTTGTAGTTGGAACATTCTACATATTTCTTTCATATGAAAAAGGGACCGATGTTGCTCTTCGCGGCTGACATCAGGTAAGAGCGAAAGAGAAGAGTGAGTTTCTATCATCTTACAAGAGACGTCAGCAGTCGAAGAACTGCTTCAAAAGCAGATGAAGAATCTTGAAGAGGAAAACACCAAGATGCCGTTCGATAGAAAACGTATTGGAAGAGGCGTCGTTCTCCAACAGACCATCATCGTCGATCATCGCGCTGGCCCCCCGATCTCCCAACGAACTTGAGGAACGTCATCGCTACACATTCCATGACCGTATTGCCGATCAGAGAAACTTTCCCTTCGGAAATCTTCGAGACCGCCTTGTGCAGAAAGGAGAACAAGCGTCGCCACCAAAGAAAAATCTTGACGTAGAAATAGGTCGACTTTCTGGTCTAATGAGCGTTCTAGTGATGAGAGAACTCTCCGAGTTCGACGAGCCGAGGGACAAGCTTTCAACATCAGTACCTTCATGTCGGTTGTTTAGTATTGGCCTCTTCAACACTCGCGTCGACCTCAACACCCCTCAGTTCGGCTCTATAATGTGCACATCCTGTGACCTTGTCTCTTCTGCATCGGCGCCTTCGACATCGAAATCGCTACCACCATGAAGATGTGCCTCATGACATCAGACAGATCGTCAAGCTGCTTCTGGTTGTTTCTGCTTCTGGTTCACAAAACGTGTGGATACAAAAAA
The DNA here is from genome assembly GCA_030435675.1 of Steinernema hermaphroditum. Lineage (NCBI taxonomy): Eukaryota > Metazoa > Nematoda > Chromadorea > Rhabditida > Steinernematidae > Steinernema > Steinernema hermaphroditum. Next base: position 2,417,626 of record CM059623.1, read on the forward strand.
AAAGAAATGAAAACGACAGAGAGACATTTCCGAAAATAAGAGATGTTGGAGGCAGACTCTCGCAGCGTAGCTCCTGAATTCGACGAATTTCCGCCATTCCGAATCCCTCTCGCTCGGTTGAGTCTCGATTCGAGAGTCTCGTTGTCTCGAATCTCTCTCGAAATCAGTTTACTAGAAGTAGGTAAGGAACGCGGCTTCATTTTACGTGCAGCTCTCGTTTTTTTTCTCGTTTTTGTCAGTGCAGCTTCCTCAACTTGAGAATCATCGCTACTCACAGGTTTTGTAGTAGCGACGCTGCAACATTCGGGGATGATTTTCTCTGGAAATCTGCAACGATTGTGTTGCGTGCTGACCACATGCATCGAATCTGTGTTCGTCTGTGATGACCGTCTGTGTCTCACCACGATTGGTCACCGTATTTGTCTGCGCTTTGTCTATGCTGTCTAGGCTAGTGACCGCTCTCCGTCTTATCTGGCATTTAGCCACCGCTTTGTTGAGTTGATGTTCTGAGCACGCGCTCATCTCTATTACGTGCCGTGCTCATGATTTTTCGTGCCTTGTTGTACATAAAGGTTTAATTACCCAAGTTTGAGGTATCCTATTGTGTTGAGCATAACGTTCCCTCAGTACTTGTTGTGGCAAGACACAACAGATTGTTTTGGTTGGACCGCTTTCGCTGGACCGTTCGCTGTGTTTTGCATTTTTAGTTTGTCGCTCGAAGCGCGGTTTCGCGCAAAATTGCCGTTTCAGCGTCAAACTTAGAAAGCTGGAACGATTTCTTAGAACTTCAGAGTAATTGTGCAATGCGAAGTCCCAACGCGCCTTCAAATCATTTTAGTTGCTGAGACGCTTGGACAAATTAGGACTTCCGGTTTCGAGTTTGTTATAAGCTGTTATAAGATGCTTTGGTCGCGTCTCTAAGTTTTTTTTATTGCGGGAGCTTTTCTTCTTTGGTCACCCGCATCGATTTGCATGTACTTGCACTCGTAAACTATTACCTAAAGCGTCGTTTTTTTTTCAGAGAAAATGTCGTTCATGCTTGGATTCCTAGGGGAATACACCAACCGCTATCTGAGCGTTGCCGGAATCAGCCGCGGTCATTCCGACGACACCTACGTACATGACAAGAAGCTCCACCCTATTCTTGAAGCGTGTGCAATCTTTGAAGAACAAAACGCTGAAGTATTGAAGAAGCAAGTATGCTTCCTGAAGGCGCAATTCACCTACGATTGCTACCGTCAAGTAATCTCGTTCATCTGTATTTTGGGTTTCATGTATGTCGGATTTAGGTGGTTGACACTGTCTACGAGACGCAAGATGGAGGAGCGCTGCCAGAGCCGTATGGCCGACTCGTTGCCTTGATGGCTATTGCATCCGAGACCTCCATCGTTATTTTCAAGCAAAACGAGGGTGCCGCCGCCAGCCTGCATTCCCAGAACATTGAGTTCGCCAACGAATACTTCCAGCAGCGCATCAGATCGGACGGACAAGGATTTTGGGTATGTTCTCGTGTCCGTTGTCTGCATTAAAGTGAACTGTTTAGACGTAAAGTGTCGAAACAAGCCGCGTGATAACCTACTTTGTGTCAAGGGGCAGACAGTCTAGACTAGACAGACTCAGACCCCCCTTATAAGGCCCCATCAGTGTACCATTCTCTCTCTTGTACTGACCACTAATAAACGATCGGTTGTGTGTTCCTCTGAAGCGAGAAACGATTGAACGAAGAGAGGAGTTGCTTGATGAGGGATGACCAGAAAATGGTGGTATCAGCAGCAACGGGAGAGGTGGCTCGACTACAGAAGGTGGCGGTCCGTTGTGTCGCATACGGAAACTTTCACCGTTATGCAGGAAGAATGAGAATGGCCTTCAGTGGCAGCGATCAGTACTCGTATCTCTTTCGTCGTCGCATCCGCAAGACGCACTTTTTCACCCACAATTGGCTTTGAATCAGCCAGGTCCGCTACTGCGAATACCCGGTAGAAAAGGCATATGGACGCAGAAACGTCCTTGTAAAAATTCGACGTTTTCTAATTCGAATTCGACAATTGAGCGTCGGGGAGGACGTGGGCACATTATTGACCTGTGCAGGGGCTCATGTATTGGGAACAGAGTTGTCCGGGTACCCGAAAGTTCGGGTACCCGACCCGAAAACCCGAACCCGAACCCGAAACTTTCGGGTACCCGAACCCGAACCCGACCCGAACCCGAAACTTTCGGGTACCCGACCCGAAACCCGAACCCGTGTCGGGGCTCCGCCCCGGCGCTCCCGCGTTTCGAGAAGTCGCCTATAAAAGGCGACAGTCCGACCCGAAAACCCGAAACCGACACCCAAACCCGACCCGAAAACCCGAAAAACCCGACCCGAAAACCCGAACCCGCCAACTCTGATTGGGAAACAACGGCTGTGCCGACATCAGGAATAGGGCGTGTTTGGACTCCACCGGCTGTCTGCACTTGAAGGCCAGAAGGTTCATATCAGCTGCTTTGAAGAGCTCTTTCGACTTATGGAACCTCTGGATTCTTTTTCGATGTTCGAGCTGGCCGATAGACGTCGTCCACGTAGACGTTGCGGAAGATGTGCATGACAATTTCTGATCCGTCTCTCCGAATGTAATGTTCTATGACCATGTTGACGAGGGTTGAACTGCACTTCAAGCCGATTAGGACTTCTAGGCGTAGAGCTGCTCCTTCGGGATCCTCTTATCCGCGCACCGTCTTCAGTTTGTAAAAGGGCAAATGTGTGTCTCTGTGGCGGCGGCTGTGTGGGAGTAAGCACGGAAAGGGCGGGGACGCTAGCTGTGATAGTGGTCGAAACAAGGTCGAACGCTGGGGTTTCATAAGAAAACAGCACAGGAAAGAAATAGCACCCCAGAACATATCCGCTTCAACCTATTGTCGAGCAACTCCGCGCAACTATGTGCTATGGTAGTAAAGATTTCTGGGAACGAAAGTTAGGATTTAGGCAGCGGGAGAGCAGCAGCAGTTCGAAGGCGATTGCGTAGTTGATTGCCGTGGTTTCCAGCCGGGCGAGAACAGCACTGGCCTCTCCTTCGAGGTAGCTTTCAAGCAGGACAGCCTGAGTGTAGCAGAGAGCGACGTGTTCGAGTCCACTGCGAGGTTGAAAACGACCTCGAACTCCACCCAATCGCGCCAGTCCCTTTTGAACTTCCTTCCCGTAATCGTCAGCAAGGGGGCAAAGGTGCGTCTCGGTGCCGGCGGTTGCGCGGGAGTGGACGCGAAATGGTGCGGGGCCACAAGCAGTGATAGTGGTTCCTTTGCCGTTACGTTGTACTATCAATGTTTCGCTTCATGCGTGTAACGACAAACGCGACGTATAATGCTGTAGCACCAAGCATCAGCTGGCGGCCTTCTTCGGTGGTTAGTTCGTCGAACAGTTCGGAACAAACACTAAAACTATGAAGATCAGTATATTTAATTTGAAGGTCACATATCCATTTCTCGTTGCACGAGCAGGTCATGAAGTTCATGAAGCTCTAGCACGGTTGATTTATGATCATAACACCAATTCTTCCGGAAGGATCACATTGGTCTGTATGATTAATGAACTTGCAGTCCTACGACGATTTGTCTGATATCGCGCGAAGCAGCTATATAGAAAGTCGTGTGCAAGTGTCTCGTTGTACTTTTGCATCTCGCTTTTGCAGAACTACATTGGTCTAGACACGTTCAGAATGTCTTCTCTCGCTCGACAAACCATTCCTCGTCCCTTTCGAGTAGTATCCAAAGAGGAGAGCGGTCGACGTCCGTATGGCCACTCCTCCAGTAACCCTCACGATCGGGGAAGTCATCTGTAGGTGCGTTCTCTTCCTTTTTCTGTTCACTTGTGTTATTCTTTCGTCTTTCAGCAGGAGCGTTCGCTACACTCTGGAGCGCAAACTGGGCGACGGCCGCTTTGGATGTGTTTACGAAGTGAAAACCGCAAGGAGAGGTTCGCAATGAAAATCGAGTGGAAATGCGCTGAGCGAGTTGATCCGAGGCTGGGAATGGAGGTAGGATTTAGTTCAAATTGTTATTAGCGTTCAAGAGATAGGACTGATTGTCTTTAAATTCCTAATCGTGTCATTTTGAATTCAAGGCTCATTTATATCGTTCTCTTTTTGCTCGTATTCTCAATTTGCTCTTTTCAGATTTTGGTTCTTCGTCACATTCGCCAGAATACTGTCTCGCCACACTACGTCGACTTTGTCGACCGTTCGTCAAAGCCGGGCTACTACTTCATGGTCACTACGATTGTGGGGCCAAATTTGGAGGAACTCATGCGTCTTGGACATAACAAGAAGTGCACCCATCAGACGGCTCTCGGGGTGGCATTTCAAGTGCTCGCCGCCCTGAAAGATCTCCACGGTCTGGGCTTCATCCACAGGTTCGTCATATGCGATGTCCCCGTTTATTTCATTTCGGCTGTTTAGAGATATTCGACCTTGCAATCTGAACATTGGACCCGGTAATAGGACGCATTTTATCTATTTGATGAACTTCGGATCTGCCGCTGTCTACCGGAAGGCGAGAAGGGTTCGTAAGCCGCGTGAAAACGTCGCCTTCCGCGGAACGATGCCGTTTACGTCACTGTCCAGTCACAACAAGAAGGAGCAATGCCCCAAGGACGATCTCGAGAGTCTCGTCTACACAATCGTTCAAATGTGCAACGGCCTTCCGTGGATCAACGAGAAGAACGAGGATTCCGTCGTCGCTCAAAAGAAGAAGGTCCGCGAAGATTCCGACACATTCTTCCGCGTGGTAAATCAAACCTGTTCTTGGAGCTTAATAAGCTTGTCCGTTGCAGCTGCACCCGCCCTCCATGAGAGCTATTCTGACCTACCTCGACAAGATTGGCTATTACGATCTGGTAGACCACGACATTGTGAAGAACTTAATCCTCAAGGCAGCGGAAAACGAAAAGTTCGAATCACTCCAGGCCTGCGACTTCGATTGGGAGGACGATTCTGACTCGTCGTTCAGCTCGACTAGCATGAGAGAGCGTTTTTAGGAAAGCTGAGTAATGCCCACTCGTGGGGTGGTGCGATCTTGCCATACCAAGTTTACTGCAATAGATGATAAATTTATTAAAACGTTGTCAAACAAAACGATATGAGGGTATCTATGAAACCTGGAATCTCACAGACCGACCATAACGGCACCAATTGACAAAATGTTCACAGTTGTTCGACCAGATGCTGTAGTCCTTCTGCTCTTCATTGTACTTTCCGATGGCCCGGTTCTTGATCTCTTCAGACGGCAAAGGACGCCAGCGCTTGTCAGAAGAATTGTTCACTCGGTAGCTGCCCTCCAACTCAAACAGATCGATCCAACGAATAATTGCTTTGCCCGAGGAAGACGAACACGAGAAGGTACTTTAACCCGAACCTTGGGTAAGCTCAAAAACGACGTGATCATAACCCATGCACAGTCCAACGTAAACGAGCCAGTGCTCGTATGCAGACTTTTCACGTTCAAGCAGATCTCCAGCTTCCAGCATAGCCGCCAGCTCCTTAGCAGACATGTACTTCGACATATAGCCAGGTCCTCTCTCCTAAAAACATAAGAGCTAATGAATTCAAGCAAATGGATAACCTACATTTATCTTAACAGGTCTGCGCTCATTGGGATTCCCGTAGCGGCACCAGTTGACAAAATCTTCGCTATTCTTCATGGACGGAAGATAAGCCTTTTCTTCGAGGAGTCGGAGAGCACGCGTCTTGATTCTGTCCGTCGGGAAAGGAATCCACTTCGAATCACTGGAGTTGTTCTTGTGACAGGTGTCTTCGTCTTTAAGCGTCTTAATTTTTACGTCGTACCCTCGGGATCCTGTTCCAGGCAATAAGAGAATGATTTTCTTCTCGCCGATGAAGATTGCCCGGCCCATTGCGATTCCCAGAACTTGAGGGAATTCGATGATGTCGCCAACCTTCAGCAAAGGAAGCAGGCCTTTGGCGTTCACCCACGTTTTCGACATGGCCTGAAAAGGAGACAATGAATGAACCAAACAGGTGACGTATAATAAAAATAAACGCACGCACACTCAGCTCGCAGATATCAAGAAGCACCTTTACACAAGATCAAGAAGTACATGGAGTACATGAGCAGTAATCTAACCAAACAGGAATAACCTGAAATTCAAAAATCCACCAACAAACGGCACTGACAGGGGGCACCAACCTCCACGCCAAATTTCAGCCGAATCTGCATAAGACAGTCTGCGTGCTTCTGTCCAGGAGCCCACCATTCGAACACAGGAACTGTGATAAAGGGAATTGAAGGGTCGAGTCTGTGTTATTTTTGATATCTGCGAGCTGAGTGTGCGTGCGTTTATTTTTATTATACGTCACCTGTTTGGTTCATTCATTGTCTTCTTTTCAGGTCATGTCGAAAACGTGGATGCCCGCCGAAGACCTGCTTCCTTCGCTGGAGGTTGGCGACATCATCGAATTCCCTCAAGTTCCGGGAGTCGAAACTCGCTGGGGCATTTATTATGAAATGAAGGAAGCTGGCCGTACCCTCGAGATGATGGTTCAACTCTTGCCTGCAGTCGAGTCCCGAAGCCCCACCATCAAGTTTGAAACACTCGAAGTCCATGACATCTGCCGCAAGAACAACTCCAGTGATTCGAAATGGATTCCTTTCCCGCAGAGCAAGGTTGTGGGTCGTGCCTACGAACTTTACAAGCAGTTACGTAAAGGCGACTACAGTAAAGAACTTAAAGCTATCCTGTGCAGCAGCGAGGATTTTGTCACCTGGTGCCGCTACGGCGATCCCGATGAGCGCAGAACTGTTAAGGCAAATGTAGGTTATCCATTTGCTTGCATTCATTAGCTTTTATGTTTTCAGCAGAGAGGACCTGGCTATATGTCGAAGTACATGTCGGGTAGGGAGCTGGCGACTCACCTGAAAGTCGGAGATCTGCTCGAAGCCGGAACTTATCTCACGCAGCACTGGGCCGTTTACGTTGGAGAGTACATGAGTCGTGATCATGTTATCATACACATGAACAGTGTGACAAGCTCCGGCAACTCTCTTATCCCCGTGGTGCAAAACGTGGGACTGGAAGGAACCGGGAAGTCCACTAAAGCACAGATTGTTTGGACCGATCTGCTTCAAACTGAGGGCACCTTCCGAGTGAACAATTCTTCTGACAAGCGCTGGCCTCCTTTGCCGTCTGAAGAGATCAAGAAGCGAGCCATCGGCAAGGTCGAGGCAAATAAGAACGAGAACTACAGCGGCTGCTCGAACAACTGTGAACACTTTGTCAATTGGTGCCGTTACGATCATTCAGTGAGCTTCCAAGCCAAGGAAGCATCTTCATTTTGGAGTTATTTGAAAAATTCTATCGCATGTTAGTTGTTGAGGCGGAGTTATCGAATGAATTGTTGTTTGCAGCTGTATGAGTTTGTTGGTGTCTTTTGAACAGCATGTACCTGATGAAAGTCGAGAATCTCGACTGGAGAGGCTGTGTGATGTAGGATGTCACAAAAAGACTGGGTTCTCTCCCACTGTCTTCCACCACTGGCAACGCAATTTCGCTTGGCTAAATGATTGATGCGATGTTCATCGTGTTGCTTCAGCATGAACTCACGCCCGGAAACGGAGGAGCGAGGCCGCGAAGCGAAGGAACGAAAGTGCGACGAATGTGTGCCAGACACCGTTGTCCACGAGACTCGAAACGATCGACAGCTCGCGACTTTAGCTCAGAAATACGAAAAACTATCCAAGGTGATGATGACTAACGGAACTTTTTATAATTAGTCTCAGCAGTGTCCAGAACAATCCCCTTACAACATCATCGCCTTGACTACATTACATTCACGCGTCACGCTTATTAGATTTATCATATGCCACTAGAACAAGGGTTCAGATTTTGGACGTTAGCATCACAGTGCTAAAATTAGAGAACCATCAAGAAAAATCGGAAAACTAAACAAATTCTTTAATCTATGGATTCACTTTTGGAATTTCTACTGTTTCACAAGCGAATAGAGGTCCTTAGTCATATTACCAGGACACATGTCCATAGGTGATACAGTGAACAGGAACGTTTCCATAGTGGATTGTGCGTTTGCGATGGATACAATTCCTTCGTAGCCAGTGCATAGTCCCCTAGATGAGTCGAACGTTACAATTTTTGGCGGATTTGCCGCCCATGCATAGGCACATGTTCGGAAGGACTCGGCCTCCATCGTCCGTTTCATGTCTCCAATTCCGTGAACCGTATAGTCCTTCGGTATTACTCTCACATAGACGGTGTTGCGTCCCTAAAGCAAATTTAAACAAAGCTAGGCATATAGGCGTTCTTTGATCTACATTGAAAGAGAAATAGCATCGATATTGTAGAGGCCTAAGGATCGTGCACCTACTTCTTGATTTTGAGGAGGCAAGACGTTGGTGTGTTTTTTAGCTAAGCCCACTCGACGCATGTCACCAAGTACGGGTTGTTTAGGTTTAGCCTGGAACGAAAAAGTCATTTCATTTTTGAAATTGTTGTGACTTACAGCTACCCCCATCATTATTTTGCGTTGAGTCGAGGTTTCGATCTGTGTGTCATCTAAGTCCACCTTTGGTTTGCGGCGATTTGTGAACACTTGAAGGGCGTCAAGCTTTTCGCTTTGAGCCTGAAGTGTATGATTTAAACGAGGTGGACATCGTGCAACACAATAAATATAACTGTGAAATTGTGGTCAATTTGATTTCATGATATTATACTGTTGCATTGCGGATAACGTTCCACAATGATGCATGAGCTTCCTGTCGCTCATTCATAGCAGCTGTTTAAATTTTTATCGTGGATCATAACCACCAAAGTAATGAGAGCATAATCGCATATGTTTCACGTGTATCACTGTGTCTCCTTTGTATATCCCTATGGGCGAAAGACTTACAGCTCCCCCCATCATTATTTTGCGTTGAGTCGAGGATTCGATCTGTGTGTCACCTAAGCCCAACTTTGGTTTGCTGCAATTTGTGGCCACTTGAAGGGCGTCAAGGATCTCATCTTGAGCCTGAAATATAGGATTTAAACAAGCCGTTTTTCGTGCAATACAATAGATATAACTTGCACATGATTATCAACATGACACCGTATTTTATGCCTGAGTAATAGGCTGCTGTACTGCGGATGACCGACAATCACAGAAGATGTTTACATGTTCATCATGGATCATAATCATCAACGTAATGAGATGTCATAATTGCGTATGTTTCACTGATATCGTGTACTGTTCGAATGACCAGCCCACGCCTACTGTGTGTTGCAGGCAAGCCCAGATATGCCCTTTGGTAGGCGGTATAAACAACCCCCTCGCCCTATACATCCACTGGCTCCATACAGTACTCACCATTGCCGCATGTACAGCGTCAATCAGAATGAGAAGAAAAGGAAAATAATAAGAGCGAGAGCTGACGACAACCATGACGACCGCAGCGCGATCTGAAATGACATCGAAGATGGTGAGAGTGGACAGCATTAAGCTCTATGGAAACACGGATGATAAAGTGCGTTTTTGCCATCTTCATCTGTTTCAACAATGGTGGATGAGCTTCCGGGTTGGCTGAATTTGCTCATTCGTGAAAGCCGTTAAAATGTGTATCGTGGATCATAACCAGTAGGCCAACGAGATGTCTAAAAACGATGTAAGCATGTGTAAATATGTATCGGACTACAGGAAAATTGGAAAATAGCGGTCGGCATAGATCTAAAAATTTTGAAGCGTGCAACGAAGGTGGACATAATTTTCAGAGCTAGTTCCCTCAGCAAAATCCTTTCCTTTGGATTCTCTAAATAGTTGGACTTTCCATAGCAACTACTTTTCCCAGGTCCGTCGTATCTTAAGAGCCGACGACCGCCTGGATATCCAAAACTCATGATATTAGATGAGTCCACTTATATGGGGCCCAAACTGTTCCATGCCGATTCGATAGATAAGGCAGAGTGCAGCAAAACCTGAAATATTTCATAGATAAGTGGGTGGTTTTTCGTAGTTGCTTTTGTCCTCTGTAATCCAAGGCTCTCCTGGTGTCAGTAACATCGACATCGGTGACATCGTTACAAGATTCACCCGAAGTAAACTCCACGATTTGAGCTTGGAAACCCTAGGAGCTCAGCCACCCTCGTTCAGTCCGGACTTCGCCCTGTCTAAGTACTATTTCTTCCGGATGATATCGACGGAAAAATTTAGACTCGGATGCAGAGCGGAGAAAACCGACCAAAACGTTTTTCGACTTTAAACCTGGCGTTTTCTGGGAATGCAGCATCCGATTTCTGTCCCAGAAATGAGCGTTCTTTAGTCAATCGACGTACAGTCAATTCATTTTTTCCAGCGCCTCCAGGAGCGCCGTCTTATTCAGGCCCCACCGGGTACGAATCCAGAACCTCCACACTCACAACATCCGTCAACTCCCCAACCCAATTGTGTTCTTCTTACATATTTCTCTGTGTCGTTCTCGGATATTTGGTCCGACTAATCCAACTTCCAAACCGACAGCTACCTGAGCGATAAGGTGAACTTTGATCTATAAAGAAAATCGGCGGTTCTGCAATCTTCCTATCAAAGGGAAGATCTCATCGATATCTTCTCGCAGACGGTGTTGCGTAACTCGAAATATCGCAACCACTTCGACATCCGATGCTTTGACATATGCCTCAAACCAACAGTCGAAATGAGTTCAAAGTACTTATCTCGACGGTCGCTAAGAACACGAACCGTGACGGCCTAAGTGATTCATGACCCGTTTTGCGACTCAAACAGTGAAATCAGCGATGTGTCAATTTTTCGCGCATTTCGCCAAACAATAGCGGTTCGCCACGATTGGGGGCAGATCGGGGTCAATCTACTTTTTCCCGCACCCTTCGCTCTCGTTCTCGTCAGTCGCGGTCCGTTCCCGGGTCGGCAGTTAACCCAAAATGTATCTTCTTCTCGTGTGCGCCACCCTTCTCGTCACGTACATCCACTCAGCGCCCGTTCCTCAAGGTACTCGATGGCCATATGGATCTTGTTAGGCATCGCCAATTTTAGAGGAATTCAAAACGGTCAGGTTCCTCGGAAGCGATGACCAAATTTCCCAAGTGGTTCCTGAAAATGCGAGCGATGTGAAATTCGTTTTGAACACCCCTCTGCCCCCTGAACTCCAAGAAGATGACAAGTACATCGAAGAAAGTGAAGACGTCGTGAAAGAGGACCCAGTGGTAGGCTTGCCCAGGCCAAGCTCAGCCATCAAAACGAGCTATTCTAGTTCATGATGAACGAAGATGCGTCGTCGGAGACGGCTCCTCCGCCAATCAACGACGCCGAGATTCCGAAGTCCATCATCGAGGGAACTATCGATGCCAAGAGGTTCCCTGACTTCGTGAAACCCGAGAAGGGCGGAAAGACGTCGGGAGGCATCCTCAAAGAAAGAAACTTCGAAGAGGCCGCAGTGGACTTGGAGCCGTTTGACTCGAAAGATTACAGTTAATATGCATTGTGTGTAATTAAGGACTCCTAATAAAGTATCGATGTCTATGTCTATGTATTTGTCGCAAATATGGCATTTATAGGAAACGTTTTATCATAACTCCCAAAAAAGCCATTGCCTCACGGAGGAGAACGACGGTCTTCTTCGTGCATCGCGATCTCATCGCGAATACAAATTACAAATCTTGGTAAGAAACTGAATAGCGACCGATGCATCGCATGGTGTCAATTAATGCATCACACAATAACAACTTCGTTCTCATAAAAGAATCCGGTTCTACCCATTTGATCATCAACTTCACCTCCTGTCGCCATGGATTTCTTCGCTATGCCAACCGTCGAGGAAGTCTCCGCTGGCATCATCCCCACCCTGGAGAAGGTACATCGCCAAGAGAAAGTCTCTATCACGGAGTACATGCAGCTCTATACGAGAATATGCAACTACTGCCAGCGTGGCCGTGACAGTTTATTTAATAATGGCGGAGCCGTAGTCTACGAGGTGCTCGCTCACTACGTCAGAGAATTCGTTTCGCTGCAGGCCGCAAAGATCAACTCCTTGCCGACTGACGAGATGCGGCTCGCAGAGTACACGACCGTCTGGGAGAATTACAAGAAGTCCGTCTCGCTCGTCAATAAAGGCTTCCGCTTCATGAACCTGCACTGGGTTTTACACTATAATTACTCAAAGATGATTGAGGAGAAGGCCAAAGGCGCGGAACAGAAGGAGAAGCGCTTAGACGTGTACACACTGTACATGACAACCTGGAAGAAGGAAATGTTCGAGAAGAATGAGAGTGCCATTCTCGATTCCACCCGGACGTCGATGAAGGCCGAGGTTGATCAAGCGATCTCCGAGCACTTAAACGCCGTTCAAAAATACTGTGCAGTAGAGTTTGCTCAAAGACAACAATAAGGTGATCTCAAAGTGATGTTAAAAGTAGCAACTTGTTGCAATAAATGTTTCCGCTTCCTGTCTAAATAACCATAATATACTACAGAATTGTATTTTTGGTGATATGTGCATTACTGTTTGACCAGGGCATACGGTAGTCAGAACAATGGACCGGTTTGGTTCGATACAGGTTCGAGTGCGAACGTGCAACCGCGTGAGAGAGGATAAACGTTGGGGATTTACAGCCAAAAGTCTAGCTGAAGTCTAGAAAGCCTGTAAGACCGGTCGATTTCCATCACTTTTCGCACTTCCGTCACTGAAAAACCCGCAATCACCCCGAAAGACAGAAGCTGACACAGTCATTTTCCCGCTTATTTCCTATCGTATCCCAACAACCCGCGCAGGAAATGTCGCAATGCGATCGTTGTGGGACCGCATCCAAATTTGCTTGTTTGCTTGTCGCTTGTTGGAACATTTCTCTCTTGCTCCTTTTTGTTATTCATTTTCTTCCAATCTCATTGTGTTATCGTGTTGGAGATCTTGTTTTGTCTGTACGCGTTGTGTGCCTTCTTTGAACCAGATGGAGCACTTAATTTCTTGTCCCCTTCACACTTTTCGCGATTTTCGGCACTTGTTTCTTTTGACTGTGAAGTTTCAAATATTTTCAGGAGAGCCTCAAGAATTGTCCAGCGCGATGTATTTCAATAACCACAAGCAGAATGGGCGAGCGAACGCCCCCGCTCAGAACACCTACAGCCAGTAAGTTCTCTTAATTCCAAGATCTTATCCTAAGATCGCTGTTTTCAGGGACTACTACGGCGCCAACGGCTATGCCCAGGTAGCTTCTGCAGCCGGTTACAACACTGCCGCTGGGACTTACAACAGCGCTGCTACCGGAGCATACAACAGCGCTGCTGCCGGAGCATACAACAGCGCTGCTACCGGAGCATACAACAGCGCTGCTGCAGGAACGTATAATGGCGCTGCTACCGGAACCTACAAGGGCCCTGCTGCAGGAAATTACAATGGCACTGCCGGCGGAACGTACAACGGCGCTACCGCAGGAACTTACAACAATGCTGCTACCGGAACATATGGCGCTGCTGCAGGAAAGTACAATGGCACTGCCGGCGGAACGCACAACGGCCCTACCGCAGGAACTTACAACAATGCTGCTACCGGAACCTATGGCGCTGCTGCAGGAAAGTACATTAACGGCACATCTGGAACGTACAGTGGCGGAGCTACAGGAACGTACAATGGCGCTACTGCAGGAGCGTACAACGGCGCTGCTACCGGAACCTACAAGAGCCCTGCTGCAGGAACGTCCAATGGCGCTTCTGCAGGAAAATACAACGATGCTACTGCGGGAACCTACAATGGAGCCTCAACCGGAACACACAACGGCTCCAGCTACACCGCCCCTGCAATTTCCTACAATGCCGCCACTGGAACCTACAACGGCCCGATGAGCAGCTACAATACCACGAGCGCCGGCTCCAGCAACCAGAATGCGTTGCGAACGAGTGTGCTCGAGGAGGAGAACCAGCGGCTGCGTCGCCAGCTGCAATACGCCGATCGAGATCTGCAGGATGCGCGCTTTGCGTTAGACTCACTTTCCCGGGAGTTCCACGGCTTGCGTGGTGCGCATGCCAGTGCCGTTAACGAGATTCGCCGCCTGCAGGAGGTCATCCGTTATAACCAGCGTCCGAAGAACGGTCCTCGTGGAGGTGGACCTGCGAAATGGAGGAAGGAGCGGGACGCGTGGCAGCAGCGCGCGAAGCGCTCGGAAGTTGAGAAGAAGGACGCTTCGGAGAAGTTGGAGAAGATGAAGAGCGAGCTAAACGACGCGGTAGCTAAACTCAAGGAGGCGCAAGAACAACTAGAACAAATGCGCAAGAGTGGTGCGGAGAAGTGTGAAAAACAGGAGGCTAGTGAAACTTCTTCCATCGGATTACCAATCCTTCTCTTTTAGGCACTGGAAGAAAGTCTTAGAGTCATGCAAGATGAGATCGAAGTGAGGATCACTGACATCAGGAAGACAGATCTCTGTCCTGCCATGATGGAGAGTATGAACGCCATCCAGCGCTTGATCAAATCGGAACCTCTGAACTCCGCCGCCGCTCCTGAACCGAAGTTGGAGCCTATGACGCCAATGCCATCATCAGAGCTGGTACCCAAGATCGAACCAGTCACACCGGCCACCCCGGTTACTCGCCCTAAGTCGGCTGAACAGCAACAAGAAAGTGGAGAGAGCGTTCCGAGCACCAGCGATGTGAGCGAACCGAAGAGCAATATCGACAGCTCTTGGGGTACCAGCGTCTCGGCCATGGAGAGTGCCGAACAACAGACGTCGGAAGAGGCTTCGTGAGTTGTGTTGAAGATGCCAAGAACCTTTGTTTCGCAATTTGCTGTTGACTGTCAATAAAATTATGTATTTAGTGAGTTGGCTGCATCGGATTGTCTCATGTTCTTTAATCATTGTCCTTATCTTTGCACAAGTTGTGTAGGGTGCATTGAGTGTGTGAGCTCTGAGGGGCTTACGGTTGGACACGGAAGGCAGATCTAACCAGGCGGCTTTGATTCGCCACGCCTTGGTGTCTAGAGTCTCCAGTAACTGTATAGTGCGAATTTTCAATTGCTGTCTACAGTCTAGAAAGTAGCTTAATGTCTCTCTGGTCGCTGTTCAGACTCTAGACAGCTTTTCCAGCGACCAAACTCTTATCTGCAAATTAACAGTCTAGACGTATTGTCGCTCGAACTCGAACACTGCAGCGATAGACCTTCATTTCAACGTTTACCCTCATCTCGCGCGGTTGCACGTTCGCACTCTGCAATGCTCTCTTTTGCCGTCGTTGTTTTGTGTGTTTCTTTCGCCAATCCCCACCTACGTTCTTTTTTTTTCAGTGCACCACTCGTATCGATAATTGGAATCTTGTCGATTTCGGTTATGTGCTCGAAGAAGAACCCGAAGTCGGACCCGAATCGTAGTGCTAATGTCGGCGATTGGAAGATGTCGCTGCTGGACGAAGCTGAATTCTGCAGGCGTGTTATGCCTCGCGTCATCGAGCCGGCGAATGAAGAGGAGAAGGTGAGTCATTGGCTCAGATGCGATTCCATGTTCTGATTTTCGTTTAGAGACACAATGAAGCGATCAGAGCTGGCAAGAGGGCGTCGAACAGAGATGATACACTGAACGATGCGCACGAGGAGTTCCGTAATCAGTTTTATGTCGGTTAGTTCTGTTGTCTTGAAATAGATCACGTTCCGAAATGTTTCAGCGAGAAACAACACATTGCAAGAGCGCCCGAAGGGAGATCGAAAGCCGAAAAATTAATTGCTCATTTGATGTTTGCTGTTAATGAAGAGGTTTTCTGCTATGAAACTTGATGTCTTATCATGAGAACACGTATATGTTCGGCGTTCACCAATGTGGTGCTTCCATGCGGTAGATAAGGGAATTATGAAGTTCTCGTTTCAGGGGCGTTTGATAACACGAAGAAGCAGGACAAGGGTTTGCAAACCACGACTCACTTCATTACCCAAACGAGCAGCTGAGAATTTCATTCTTTATTGTCTTCTCAGTGGGACAAAGAACTCAGTCGTTCTTATCAACAGAAATCATGGACCCAAAGTTTAGTGGGTAAGGGCACGGCCCTGCGCCATCACACAAGTCTTGTCAGAGGAGTTGTTGTCCTTGAGGGTGATCTCGATCTGATAGGGCGCGTCGTTCTTCAGGAGTCCGATGATCGCCTGGAATTTGGAGAAGTCAATGGTGAGGGTGATCGTCTGACGTCCGGTTTTGATAGGGCACGGCACTCCGTGAGTGCAGGCATCGAGGTTGGAGCTGAAAAGGAACTGATGAAGTCATTTCATGGATGGAAGACCCACAGAAGTCCGAAGGTGTTGATCTCGTTCCACTGGCATCCGAGGAAACCTCCCCACTCCCAGATGCGAATGCTCAGCGTCAAGCTGCTGTAGTCCTTTCCTTTGTTGTCGATGTCGGCGACGACCAGAAGCGGCTTCGTCAGGACGATGGGATATTCGAATTTGCCTAAGCAGTTCAGTTAGCCTTGAAAGGTTCGAGCGACAATCTACCGTTGCTATCCTCGGGGGTAGCATTGTAGTAGGTAATAGACGATTCATAGCATTGCCACCAGTTGAAAGTGGCCTGAGTGTTGTTGGGGAAGGCCTCGCAGGCGAGCGTGGCGGAGAGCAGAGCCACGAAAACGGCGTAGCGAAGCATGCTGGAGGCCGACTGCTGCTTTCACTATCTGGTGGGCCCTTTTTGTTGAACACTTATCGCTGCTGGGTCAGGGCGTGAACCACGAGTCGGTCACGTTGCTTTGTCGAGTCTAGCCGGAAGAGCGATAGGGCGCCGTGCGACGGAGGTTCAGCGAAGGCAAAATAAAAAGTGACGCGACTCACTTGTTGATTCAGCTGGTTGGTAGCAACAATAATAAATATTATGATTTGGACGTACCGGTAAGCACAGATTCGACTGCATCTGAACTGCCAGTGTGGCTCATAGATGAGGGATAAAAAAACAAACGCTTCAAATAGATTCCTACCATAAAAATGCATCAGGTAAAATGTTTGTTCTTGTTTTATAAGTTGAGTGAGCGGTCGAGTCTCAGACCTAGATATATTTGTCTCGTTTATTGTCTACTACCGACCAACCAGAAATTCGCGATACAGACGACTCGTTAGAGCTTGCAAAACGAGACAGAAATGTCTGCTAGAGATCATGAATCTACCGTATTCCCGAACAATTCAGGGACGTCTTTGCGAGACCATCACAAGAGAATTTTCGCTTGTTCTCAAGTTCTAGCCTATTATCCTTTAATAAACCCGGCTGCGCGCGAATTCACGCCCTCCAGGTGCTAAAAGCCAATTAGCCTGTAGCCCTGCGGGCGGCAAGATTGGCTCTCATGGGTAGGGCTGAAGTTGGGGCCAAAAACTGTAGCCCTGTGGGCGGCAAGACACCAATAGCCCTGCGGGCGGCAAGACACTATAGCCCTGTGGGCGGCAAGATTGGCTCTCATGGGTAGGGCTGAAGTTGGGGCCAAAAACTGTAGCCCTGCGGGCGGCAAGACACCAATAGCCCTGCGGGCGGCAAGATACTATAGCCCTGCGGGCGGCAAGATTGGCGCTCATGTAAATGGCTAAAGTGGGCGAAAAACTGTAAAGATTCAGGAAACTCGAACCGAAAACACTGCTGGTTACAAAACAGGCAAAAAATCACTCAAAAACAGCAAAAAAAAACTCAAAGCCTAGCATCGCCAGGGAGATAGTGGAAGTAGAGCACTACCATCTCAACTGTCTGTGTGGCTCATTGCGAACGTTCTCTGTTTGTAAGCGGGCGGTGTCGGGTTCGGTTCCCCTCGGGGTCCTTATTTTGTGTGGGTGTTTCCGCCGTGCGCACGGAAAAACACACACACACAGACCAACGGACCCGTCGGTTCTCCATTTATATATAGGGGATGTATAATGGCATGTCGGGAGATCGATGCGCTTTCTGTTAGCTTAATGTTAGCTTATTCGAATTTGCCTAAGCAGTTCAGTTAGCCTTGAAAGGTTCGAGCGACAATCTACCGTTGCTATCCTCGGGGGTAGCATTGTAGTAGGTAATAGACGATTCATAGCATTGCCACCAGTTGAAAGTGGCCTGAGTGTTGTTGGGGAAGGCCTCGCAGGCGAGCGTGGCGGAGAGCAGAGCCACGAAAACGGCGTAGCGAAGCATGCTGGAGGCCGACTGCTGCTTTCACTATCTGGTGGGCCCTTTTTGTTGAACACTTATCGCTGCTGGGTCAGGGCGTGAACCACGAGTCGGTCACGTTGCTTTGTCGAGTCTAGCCGGAAGAGCGATAGGGCGCCGTGCGACGGAGGTTCAGCGAAGGCAAAATAAAAAGTGACGCGACTCACTTGTTGATTCAGCTGGTTGGTAGCAACAATAATAAATATTATGATTTGGACGTACCGGTAAGCACAGATTCGACTGCATCTGAACTGCCAGTGTGGCTCATAGATGAGGGATAAAAAAACAAACGCTTCAAATAGATTCCTACCATAAAAATGCATCAGGTAAAATGTTTGTTCTTGTTTTATAAGTTGAGTGAGCGGTCGAGTCTCAGACCTAGATATATTTGTCTCGTTTATTGTCTACTACCGACCAACCAGAAATTCGCGATACAGACGACTCGTTAGAGCTTGCAAAACGAGACAGAAATGTCTGCTAGAGATCATGAATCTACCGTATTCCCGAACAATTCAGGGACGTCTTTGCGAGACCATCACAAGAGAATTTTCGCTTGTTCTCAAGTTCTAGCCTATTATCCTTTAATAAACCCGGCTGCGCGCGAATTCACGCCCTCCAGGTGCTAAAAGCCAATTAGCCTGTAGCCCTGCGGGCGGCAAGATTGGCTCTCATGGGTAGGGCTGAAGTTGGGGCCAAAAACTGTAGCCCTGTGGGCGGCAAGACACCAATAGCCCTGCGGGCGGCAAGACACTATAGCCCTGTGGGCGGCAAGATTGGCTCTCATGGGTAGGGCTGAAGTTGGGGCCAAAAACTGTAGCCCTGCGGGCGGCAAGACACCAATAGCCCTGCGGGCGGCAAGATACTATAGCCCTGCGGGCGGCAAGATTGGCGCTCATGTAAATGGCTAAAGTGGGCGAAAAACTGTAAAGATTCAGGAAACTCGAACCGAAAACACTGCTGGTTACAAAACAGGCAAAAAATCACTCAAAAACAGCAAAAAAAAACTCAAAGCCTAGCATCGCCAGGGAGATAGTGGAAGTAGAGCACTACCATCTCAACTGTCTGTGTGGCTCATTGCGAACGTTCTCTGTTTGTAAGCGGGCGGTGTCGGGTTCGGTTCCCCTCGGGGTCCTTATTTTGTGTGGGTGTTTCCGCCGTGCGCACGGAAAAACACACACACACAGACCAACGGACCCGTCGGTTCTCCATTTATATATAGGGGATGTATAATGGCATGTCGGGAGATCGATGCGCTTTCTGTTAGATCATCGTCTCCTCTATCGGCACATCCTCACACATCCCCAAAAATAACTGATTTTCTATTTGGACAGCCTTTGCGGACCTCTACTCCCTGGTTTTCAAGGCCTTCTGAGAGTCGGGACGATCATTGTGCCAAGAATTGCGGCCAAGAACGACCGTTCACTCAACTCATTCCTGAGACAGCGAACGGACGACCCGACGGATCGCCACGAACACAGTGAAACCCCCTGAGTGGAAGCAGGTCCGGGATCAGGACTGAATGACTCTCTGTAGTATGTTCACCTTTTAATTCACAGTTTACACTTAAGCACACTCTCGTTCAAAGTCCGTTTCCGCTGTGGTCCGGAAGTGACGAGAAAAGTAACTAATTAGACTTATCATCAAGTCGATTTTTATCAGTTCCAATTGCATTCCTTCGTTATGAGACATTCAAAATGTGTACATATGTATCTGACAGGGGCAAAGTGCACGAGGCTATGATTCGTCGAAGATGTTTACTCACAAGAATTCCAAACAGTTAAACGGAATTCCACACTCCAATTCCATGCATTCTTATCGTTGGAACCGAAAAACGGGAGCTTTACGGCCATGTGCGTGTGGCGTGGACAGCTCATTGATAAGGGACCAAAGTGTCCTCCATTTTCCCACGTGGAAAAACGGAACCCACCGCCTTTGATCATAAAGTCGTACAGCCGTACAAGAAACTGCTATACCTTCAGACTCTGCACTTTGTTCTCTGTTACTCCCATGCAAAGCTGTAATAACGTGGGAAGGGAAAAATCAGGAGTCACTGAGCGTTGTTGATTGGCTATATGTAGCAGTGTAGAGTGCAACAATTATGTCCACAAGGCCAGCTTACAATAAGGTCATCAACTAAAGAAAAAAATGGAAAAGAAAGTATGGTAAACCGAGGAGAAACTGGAAATCTTCGGATACTGTAAATTACATTAACGGATGAGTGGAACTACGACAACCCTGGTGTTCCAAGTCTTCTAGGAGCCGGGCCGATCTTTGACGGCCAAAAACGACCGTTCAAGAACGTTCACTAAGCTCATTTCGGAGAGAGCGAGGATCACCATCGGCTAAAATAATACAAAAACAATCAGCAATTCCGTGAAACAGGCAGCGACCTATAGCCGTCGCCGATAACAGAACAGCAAGTCGGATGTGGTCTAGTGGTTAGGATTTGCGGCTCTCACCCGCAAGGCCCGGGTTCGATTCCCGGCATCGGAAGGCTTTTTTCTTTCTCGTGAACTTTTAGCGCCCATTCTTTTCCGAACACTGTGTTGTGGTTTACAACCTGGTGTGCCCCTAACAGGTATTCACCCCACTTTTTAAAATGCAACCAACCGGATTTGTCGGCTTCCAAAACTGGATTCCATTAAAAGAGAGAGTGGAAAACGAGAACAGAAGCGTCATGTTTGTTGTTTGCATTATTTTGCTCCATAAGTTGTTTCTATTGTTTGCCAGATTTCGATCTTACGAGTTCACGCTTTTGGTCTCATAGAACTTCCAGCCAACCAGCGCCTTATCACCATTCCGGATAGAATCGTGGCAACAGGGGCGTTCTTCGTTGCAAAGGTCATCCGAACCCGGTGCTGATAAGGGTGCTACAAAAGGAACCCTCCGGACGGGTTCATCAGCAATCCAGCTCCAGCATGCTTCGCTACGCCGTCTTCGCCACTCTGCTCTCGGCCGCCCTCGCCTGTGAGGCCTTCCCCAACAACACCGCTACCACCTATAACTGGTGGCAGTGCTATGACTCCCACATCAAGTACTACAAAACCACTCCCGAGGATAGCACCGGTATTATTGAAATTAGGCTATTTAGACATACTGTAAAATTCAGGCAAACTTGAGTACCCCATCGCCCTGACGAAGCCACTTCTGGTCGTCGCCGACATCGATAACAGCGGCAAAGACTACAGCAGCTTGACGTTGAGCATCCGTCTCTGGGAGTGGGGAGGTTTCCTCGGATGCCAGTGGAACGAGATCAACACCTTCGGACTTCTGTGGGTCTTCCATCCATGAAATGACTTCATCAGTTCCTTTTCAGCTCCAACCTCGATGCCTGCACTCACGGAGTGCCATGCCCTATCAAGACCGGACGCCAGACGCTCACCCTCACCATCGACTTCTCCAAGTTCCAGGCGATCATCGGACTCCTGAAGAACGACGCGCCCTACCAAATCGAGATCACCCTCAAGGACAACAACTCCTCTGACAAGACTTGTGTGATGGCACAAGCCCGCGCTCTTACTCATTAAGCGCGTATATTTGTCCATTTTTGTCCACCTGAAAGAACGCGTCAGTTCTCCCTTGTCCCGATGAGAAGACAATAAATTCTGAATTCTCTGTCTACGTTGTAGCCAGCCAGAGGGGCAGCTCATCTGTATATATTCTGAAAATAAGTATATGTCACGTAGCGGCGTTCATACTGGTAGAACTTTATTTAATATTGGTACGCGATCTTCAACATTTGTGAACAGTTTCAGTACGTGTCTGAAACGTGTCTAGAAATGGAATTCAAGTTGACCAAGAGAGTCTAGCTGCAGGCAACCATCACATACCTCCACTCGAAGCGCGCCTCTTACCATAATCCGACCTTCTGAAACTTCATAAACTTTTGTGAAAACCGACGTGTGTGTCTGTTTTACGAATCCCCGTTTCAAAAAGTAATCTTCTGGGAAACGATTCACCGTTCTGTAGAAACCCAAAGGTCGAGGTCTCTCTTCCCAACTTTTAAGCAAAGCTTCTATTACTCCGATCGGAAGATTCATGTGGTATGCGTACAGATGTCTCAGCTGTATTTGAATGGCCAGCTCGGCGAAAAGATCCTGGAAGCGGGCGCAATAAAATTCCGCAGGAAGAAGCTTTGGGAGGGACCATGTTTTGAGAAAGTTTGATCTGACGTGGTTGCGAAGAAGGTTATAGATGAAGTCTATACCGACCAGGCAGAGGTTGGCTTCGAGGGCATGGAAACGAACTTCAGCGAAAATGTAGCCTGATGTGAGCAGTTCCTCGAAAATCGCATGAAACAGCTCCTGATGATGAAGTGACTCCACCTCGAGACTAGTTACTCCCAGGGGAAAGGCTACGTTTCTAATAAAATGCAGAATTCCGGTCGAATAGCGTGTTCCATTAGCTTGTTTTCCATTGCCTGTTACCTTCAGCCGACGTCCTCTTTTATACTTTAATTTTTGGAGATCTAATAGACTGAAATTTTCCCCAGAAGTTGAAGTTACTCGATAAAAGCATTTACCGTCGGACGCGTCTACAAAAAGATCTAGCAGTTCAACTTGACGATTCAAGTGATTTCTTGCGAGATCCGTCCACAGTTTCGAGCGCAGTTTTATGAATTCAGAAATATAGGTTAAATCTTCAACTGAGAGCACGGCGTCGATGAAAGCGCAGGGAATTGCGTCCATTCTCGTTCACACCGTTTTGACCACAGCTCTGTCCACAGTATATCCCGAAGCCAAGGTCAAAGCAATGCTTGTCAGGAAATGTGTGCATTTTCGCACATTTGTTTGTTGCAGTTTATTCTTGTGGAGTACAATTTGATCGGTGACTTAGAGTATCAGTAGAAAATCATTTACGAGTGAAACCCACTCCAGTGGTCAGACTCTTCAGAAGTATTCTAATGCATCGGTGAACAAGCAATTGGGCTTCATCTTCTCGCAGTCCGTTCCTAAAGAGAACGTGTTCGTCAAGGCAGAAAGGATGTACATCAAAAGCAAAAAGAAGTTTGTTCAGCACTATAGGGAAAAAAGATAGTCCGATGCGGGGCTCGAACCCACGACAGCCAGGTTAATACTCTGGTGCACTACCGACCAGAGATGTGCGGAAGTAAAATTTCTGATTTCGGAAGTCGGAAGTCCGGAATCGGAAGTGCCAAAAACCCCGGAATTTTGGACCTGCGGAAGTCCGGTCAGCGGTCAGAAGTCCGGTCAGTAAGATTCTTGTGAAGGGGTCAGCCTGCCGCCCGGTTAGCTCAGTCGGTAGTACCGACTCGGCTGACGTCGGCTCACGTCGCGTCGGAGGGAAAATGAACAAGGCTTGAATCCTCTGATCGGGGTGAACGAATGGAGCGTCTCCAATCGATGATGTGTTCATTTGAGATGACGCAAAGGCGAGTAAACAGTGTATTGATTTGATCAACGTAAGTGATTCGGGGCTCGCAGATCAACGTATCCGATGTGGTCTAGTGGTTAGGATTTGCGGCTCTCACCCGCAAGGCCCGGGTTCGATTCCCGGCATCGGAAGAACTTTTTTGGAATATTTTCTTTTATTCACGCCTTACTACTTCTTCAAGAATTTAATTGTGCTGTTAAAAAATCTTAAGCATAACTCAAACGATCATTCTATTCTTGTTCAACTTCCTTTACAATGCTCCCCTATTCCCCGTTCCATCCCTCGTTTTCGCCAAGCAGGCCGATTATCCCAGATTTTTGCATTTATTAATCGTCGTCAACACCCGCACATTACATTGGCACCTTAAACAGTCAACAACAATAATCTAACTACTCCAGTGGCGGCTTAATCTTTTCATAGTGGAACTGTTTGGGAATAAAGCTTCCATCCTTCAGTTTCACTCGATTCCATTGCTCCTCGAATTGACTTTTAGCAAAATCGTAAAATTCCTTCTCCATCTGATATATCGGGTCGTTTCTGACGATTTCCAACGTTTGCTCGCTTGGAGGAATCTTCTTCTTTGTATAACGGAGATGAGCTCGATTTTCTATAAGCAGTTCATGTGGTGGCTGAATATGGCTACTGACCGTCTAAGGTGTTGTAGTGATCCAAAGCGCCATGGAAGAAATCAGGAAGGACTTGTTCGAGAAGGGCAATGAAATCGATTAAACGATCAGTAGTTCCAACTAGAAGATAGTGATTGAGGAGATTCGATTTGGCCTGATCCAGGGCTAGCTTCGAGCCTACTTCTCTAGAACGATATCGATGAGAGACAAAGTGATCTTGGTGTGCCTTACGTGCAGAAGCTGTGGGTCCCACAAAAGTAGGGAATCTGAAGCCACATCATTTTCATATCGCAATCCTTCTTTTTTCTTTCGACGCATTCGTCAAATGTCTGAAGCAGAAGTGGTTTTGCTCAATAAAGACGGTGCTCTAACCTCGTTATTTCCAGCACGACTTCGCTTCAAACCGATACGATAGTTATCTCCATATCTCAGAAAATAATAATGCGACAGAAGCCGGTCCAGCGGCTCTCGAACCATGTTGATATAGATGGGATTGAGATAGCCGAACTTTGTGAAGTCGACGAACGCTACGTGGCCATGATAGAAGGCCGGACTTACTTCGTTCCACGCAGTGACATTATCCACGAAGGTGCGCTGATCGACGATGTTCATCGAATACCTGTTCTTCGTCATGTTCAAATGGATCGAGTGGAATCCGTTTTTCTTGCAAAGGTCATAGGCAACGGCATTGGTGAATGTTGTCGAGCCCGTTTTTGGTACCTAAACACCACCAGCTACATGCGGCATATGCGCTTCCATACCCGATTGTAGATGATCACCTTTCGTGGATTGTAGCCACTTCTTGTGCCATCGCTGTTTGCTTGTGGCAGATAGCGATTGGACTGATTGTCTAACTGGACTTTGTCCAGCCGATAGTTGAAGTAGATAAACCATAGAAGAAAAAATAAAGCGACGAAAATGAGGACATTAAAGCGAGGCAACGTCATGGCACAGTGCGACGGCCACACACGACGACGGATCGTTGCGGCGATGTCGCGGGAAAATCGAAAATGTGTGAAAATTGCGCGACGTTCTAGCACATGGGGAGCTAAACCAAGACATGTCCGATGTGGTCTAGTGGTTAGGATTTGCGGCTCTCACCCGCAAGGCCCGGGTTCGATTCCCGGCATCGGAAGAATTTTTTGGATTTTATTGTCTATGCCGCCCATTACTAATTTGCAAATTTTTTTGTACTGGAGATTCAAACCTTAACATTCAAATGAACATATTCAAAGTGGCTAAGATTCTCTGTGTTGATTTGGTCAGTCTCTTTTCTAGTTTCTTCCTCCACACGCAAAAAAAAATTTTTGATGTAATGAACTTTAGATAAAAATATTGTGAAATAACAAATGGATCAAAGATCTCTCTAAGGACTATGATGGTTATAAGTAAACCGTGACTGAGGTAAGGTAAGCCTCATTGGCTCAGGGGCAGAGCGTCTGTCTAGTAAACAGAAGGTCGCTGGTTCGATTCCAGCATGAGGCATTTCTTTTTGGATTTTTTTATTTACGTTTGCTTCCGCTTATTTTGCTGGCAATACCTTCAATCTCATTCGAAAAAAAAACATTACATTACATTGTTTTGTCGTATGCTGCCCAGAAAGCTCTGACATACATCCATCCGTAGCTCAGTTGGTAGAGCGGAGTACTGTAGTGTTGGTCAGATATCCTTAGGTCGCTGGTTCGAATCCGACTTTTATTTGCAGCACAAAAACTTTAAAGGACAAATTCAATTAAATAAAGGAAGAAGAAGCTAGGTACTCAATATCTATCAGTGGGTGACTAAAGCTTGTCCAACATTGTGTATTTGCAGAGGAGTTCACGCTGGTCAATATCTGCGGCTCTCCAGAAGGCTAAAATTTCTTGCACTTAATGCATCTTTGCTCTTCACCACCTTCTCCTTTGTTGTTCCAGTAGAGCATTGCATGATAGCAAGTTTTACCGTAGCAGAACTTCATATTTTCCTGTGAAGTTGGCACGAGAAGACTGAAATTGTATACGCTACCATCATTCCACTCCACAGTAATATGTGTTCGGAGTCCTATTTTCAAGCCACGCAACTCATCGATCATTTCGGGCTTAAAGCTTTTCACTAAAGTTAAAAGAAAGTAGATAAATGCAAATCTTATCGAACTGATTAAGTCGTTCTCCTCTTGGCTCAAAATCGAAGCAGCATGGGAATAAGAATAACTTCTTCTGCAAGCTGCTACGTAGTCCCATTGATTTATGTCTTCGTATTGCTAGAAAATTCTAGAGACATCGGTATTCCATTGAATTCAACCTACTGTATATTCTTCTTTCTTCATCATGTAGTAGCAGGCAACTGAGTGCTTTGTCCGAATCATAGTGAACGGACTCATGCATTCTACTGAACTCAGATCATAGGACGATTTAATTTCTTAAAACATACATCTATTCTCCAAATCCGCCATGACATCGCCTTGGCATTTATCTTCCGAAGAAGATGTTAAAAGGTACGACGTTTCGGAACCTGATCCTTTCTTCATCTTGAGGATAAACTTATAA
Source organism: Steinernema hermaphroditum (assembly GCA_030435675.1). Taxonomy (NCBI): domain Eukaryota; kingdom Metazoa; phylum Nematoda; class Chromadorea; order Rhabditida; family Steinernematidae; genus Steinernema; species Steinernema hermaphroditum. The sequence goes on from CM059623.1 coordinate 2,444,283, forward strand.
CCAAAGCATTCTTTTGAGGTACTGTTGTAGTTGAATGCAATAAGGTCCTCTTCTCCCCAGCTCATAGCACAGTCTTTGTAGGACGTCACATTGAAAAGTTCTTTGCTGGCGTTTGAACTGACAATGAGATTGTTTGGAATCTGCCGGACGTACAAATTGGCTGAAGATGGCGTAAAGCCAGCGAAGAACGAAGTTATAAGGAAGAGAAGAAGAACGGTCCCTTTACTCTCCATCTGCAATATAACTTAAACGTGGAGAGACTGTTCAACTGGCCACGATAATGCAAATGGACACTGATTTTTACAGCTTAGAGACCCATCAGAGTCTTTTCCACCCATACGTCTATAACGGTGGCGCCACATTTGCCATCAGCGAAAGGATGACAGCAATTTTCCATTCCTGATCTGTAAAAAATCTTTGTTACTAAGAGCAACATGTTGCATGTAAGCGATTTCCTTGTTTAATGAAGCAGAACACATCCTCAACAACCCCATTGATTTGCGCGGGTGTCGTAACGCCGAAGAAGCTTGACACGAAGGCGCAGCGATGGAGCACAGTAGGCGAAGTGGAGTCCCGTCATCGAAGCGGGGGAGGCGCCACGAAAGGCGAAACAAGTGACCATTTGTATTGCGCGGGTGTTGGAGAGGGAGAACGGGCCGGATTTTCATCATGTGGAGGTGCTGAAGGTTCCGAGTTCGGAATTGTGGCGAGCTTCTGATTCACGATGCGGCGCGGGTGGACTGGGGTAGTGGAACCGTCTTTGTCTTTAGCCAGACATTGGGCCTACGACTTTCTGGTGTTCCAGGCCTTCTGGAGAATGAGGACAATGGTACAACAGCAGAGTCGAATATGGTGATGCCATTAGTGGGCGTTGAAGCGACGAAGAACTGAAGTTGGGCCGAGATCTGAAGTTTTTGTGCGATTCTCTGCACCGGAAGCGAGCCTCTGCACCGCCTGATATCTACCTGAAAACTGAAACGCAAGTAAACCTGCATCAGTGAACGTTAACCCCGTTGGTGTGGGTACATGTAGGCATAATTGCCCAATTACTGACTTCTGCCTGTATGATTCATCTGGTAAGTATCCTGTCTATCTCTCCCATACTGTCAGTATTATGTTTGTTTCTTTTTTTAGCCTTACAGGCCTTTGTTTGTTTTTTTTTGTGGGCTAGTTTTCAAATCTCTCTGAGGCGGATACTTCGGAAAGTTGCGAATGTGAATGTTGCCCATCTTTTCCGTGAGAATCCAATTCCAGTCATCCTGAGGATTGTTCAGAATCCAGATCTAGATGAAGTGGTTTACCGCCGTTTATTGTACATATGCTAGTCCTGTTAGTTATATCTGGTTTCTGTTCACAAGACGATATCTTTCTAATGCTATTCTTAACCTTAATTCTTAACACTGACTTCAAGACATACACTTATGGATGCGTTCATCGCTCCCTTTACATGTGACTCTGTATTTGCTACTCCATCGATCGAATGCGAACCTTTGCAATGTCTCATAGCACTCTTCTCAACTACGATTTTATACAGATGGCAGAAAGTACTTACAAAACGAAGAAATGGAATAGGTGCGTTTCAGGCTAGCAATAACGTGATGGTGATGTGAAGAAAACAGAGTTTAACTGATCGAAATTGATTAAATGGAAGAAAACGAAGATGAAAAAAGGTTGGAATATACACGTACACAATACTTATTTACAAACACAACACAGCGTTGTTATTATACACGAAGAGATGATTAGATGAGGTCGTTTAGGGTGTTCGAGATCGACCCGCCGGCGCGTTCAGTTGTTGATCACGTCGAATTCGCTGCTTTCCTCGTCGCCACTCGTCTCCTCCTCGCTGTGATACTCAGGCTGGTCGCACACTTCGAAAGAGTCCGAAGAAGGCGAGCGGACCATGCTGGAGGGAGCTCGAAGAAGCTTGTCCTCTTCGGTGGCCTCGACAATGTCAATGTCGATCTCTGGATGGGCCTCCACCACTTGGGTCACCTTGGCCTTGGTCTTCTCGTCGATGTTCACTTCCACTGATTCGATAGCGTCCGGTTTATGAAGTTCGACCTTTACGGGACACTCCAGTTGGGGCTTAGGCGCCGGAAGTTTCGGATACACCGATTGGGGAGCCTTCTTCTCGAGGATCTTACGCATCTCTTTAGTGGCGCTTTGTTGGGTCTCCTTCCAGAACGTGTAGGCCTAAAGGTGAGCTTTGAAAAGCAGCAAAGACTTAGGCGTACCTTCTCAATTTTGTCGACGATGTCCTTCGCCTCCCGAAGCTTATCAACCACATAGTCACTCGGGAGCACACTGCTAGTGCGGATTTCAAGATAGATTCTGTTCATCGCCTCGGCCTCGGTCTTGATAAGGCTCATCTCGGAAAACTTCTCGATTCCGTGCTGCAAGGCTAGCACAATAAGATCGGCATATTTGGCCAAGTGACCGATCTTGGCCAACGCTTCGGCGCGCATCGATGGGACGACAGAGACGACTTTGTCGACTTGATGACCAGCGTGTTTCTCCAAGGCGCAGTACGAACATAGGATGTTCTGAAAATGTGAAAATCATTGATGTCTTGACGGCAAAATAAGAGAAAAAGCGTGAAACATAATCAAATCAGAGCGAATTTTAAGAAGTAAAGGTCGTTGATGCCAACAATACAAATATGAAAGGTTCCAGAGATACATGCTTCCGTGGCGCAATCGGTTAGCGCGTTCGGCTGTTAACCGAAAGGTTGGTGGTTCAAGCCCACCCGGGAGCGGTCATTTTTTTCCGCCATAAGCAATCTTTTTTTTCGCATTTTTAAGATGTGTCCTGTCTTTAAAAGTGTTTCTTTATGACTAATCCTTACCTGTGGCTGGAATCCCCGAGGGAAACACGTCGCACACATGAACACGTCCCTTTGATGGGTGCTCTCCTCCTTTTTGCACTCCATGCATATAGCCGTCGTTTTTGGATCACACTTCTCAACATTCGAGATAACCGCCGTGTTTTGGATCTTCTTGTGCGAGCTAGCCAAATGCGCCGCATATACATCTTCGCAGGACGGTGAATAGAGGCTCATCTTTGTGACCGTTTTGCATTTGGGACATTCCACTTTAGCCTTCGGTTCGGCTAGGATTTTCATTGTGAAACAGGAGCGGTACTTGAACTTGTCACGCATACAGTCCTCACAGAGACTGTGTCCACAGTTCAGCTTGCGAGCGCGGAACATGCCTGCGCGGCAACCGGGACACTCGATGGCTTCGGCTAAGAGCGTGTGATAGCGACTGTTGATCTCCAGATTTGACATTTCGTTTGTGGTTTTGAGGACGTCTTCTGTGAGTGTTTTTTGCTTTTCGATCAATTCTGAAAGTGACAGAGTACATTGTAGGGCAACAGGCATAGAGAGTAAGCCCGGTTAGCTCAGTCGGTAGAGCACCAGACTCTTAATCTGGCTGTCGCGGGTTCGAGCTAACTTTTTTGTTTTCGTCATTTATTTCGTTTTTTTCTATTTTTCATCTTTTCAAAAAAAAGAAAATAAATGAAAATTGAAGCAACAAAATGAATTCAAAAAGAATGCCTCATGCTGGAATCGAACCAGCGACCTTCTGTTTACTAGACAGACGCTCTGCCCCTGAGCCAATGAGGCGCTACGGTTCGAAACGATCAAATAGACTTACTCTCAACACACTCCGATTTGACACAACGAGCTGGCTGCGAATGACGACGACAACGTCCACAAACAACGTCGTTTTTGCAGCCGAAGAAGTGCGGACAACGTTTCAGATACTTGACACAGTCGCCACAAACCGGATCGCCGCATCCAAGCGCGTAAGGTCGAGTTGCCTGCTTCCAGCAGGACGTGCAGCGCGTGACACGGTCGACGACGCTAATATAATCGCCTGTGAGATCTTCTAAAAACGTCAATCTTGTTTGCAGGGCCGATTGGATTGGAAAGACATTGATTTAATTTGGCCAATTTAAAAACACACAAAGAAATGTTGATCACCTGTAGTGCCGACGTTTGGAGGAGCAGCGTCAGCACGTTCGTGAGCACGTGTGATCTCTTTGTCGTAGACTTCATAGGCACACTGTTCGATCAGGGCTCCTACTTGGCGATTACATGTGACTGAAATGAAATAGATGAAATGCTGAATGGTTCGATGTCGAAATATCAAAGGATGTACACCAAATATAATGAAAAGTATGAGGCTGTACAGTAAGATGCGCATATTTCATTTAGCCTTCCATGAACTCTGGTGTTTGACACACAGAAAGGATTAGTCACAGTTTTGCAGCTGCTTGTTAGGAAAGAGAAAAAGTCAGCTGCTCGCAAATTCCTTTTTCGTGGCAATAACACCTGGTTCTCAGAACGCTGTTTCTGTTTGCAAATTCAGCATATAAGTTTAGCGGATAGAGTACGGTAATGGAAACATTATTGAAAAGAACGCATAGATGTGCTCAAGCATTCAAAAACATTCAAAACATTAGGGACAGTACATGTCGAACACAAGATTCTCGTTGACACATATGATTTGCAATCAACGATGGATATGTCCGATGTGGTCTAGTGGTTAGGATTTGCGGCTCTCACCCGCAAGGCCCGGGTTCGATTCCCGGCATCGGAAGAACTTTTTGGTGATTGTATTTCAATATTTGTTCTGCGCAACAATGTGGTGTTATTTTTATTTTGATCTTTAGAAACGCAAAATTCAAGTGATTGATGATCTTTAACTGGTCTTTTCAACTCGCATACATGTCGATGCCCTGTAATTCCCGACCCTTCAACTACGACTTAGGATATCATTTTGAAAATTATTTCCCAATTACAGTATCTATCTACTTTGACCCCATCTTCCAAATATTTACTCCTCTATGTCGCCCGTCCAGACTTGTTTTCCCTTGTGCTTGTAATAATAATTGACTTATCGGTCATTACCCAAAAAAATAACACTGAACTGTAGATAAAATCTGAAGCGAAAACAAATCGCCGTCAATAGATCGCCGATTGCGATTGCTGTGACCGGTCACTCTATCGGCCACGCGATCAAAAAACTTCCTCGTTCCAACATAACTCAGCCCTACTTTGATCACAATCTAACATGGAACATTGGGCATGGAACATGGAACAACAACAGACTGACCATATTTTGGATGCACCTGTGGAGTTCAGGTACTAGTTTTAAAAGTTCTCTTAAATATGAGGTCGAGCATAAAACACTGAGCACCTTAAAGTGGGTAGAAACGTTTGGAATCTGCATAAGAGGTCCTTCACATACTCGATAAAATAGGGCCCGATTTCAGCCAGGTGCATGATTTCTTCTGCAGACTATAGGTATCTGTTTTTTGTATCTCTAAATTCGGTCAATTTGCAAATATTCCCCTATATATGAAGTTCTGTGTTTTGGATACCGCCTTATTTTTGCACTAACTTACCGAAGAACTTTTTAACATTGTTAGCACAACGCTGCACACGTCCCTGCTCGTCTTCCGCCTGCTGCTGCAGAAGCTGTTGCTGGCGCTTCTGCTCGGTCGCCGGGCGCGAATACAGGTTGGTCGCCATCTCCCCGTTCGGACGACTCCACTCTGAAAACAGCGCCCGATTGAGTCAGCGGAGGTCGCCGGACGCGTCCGCCCTTATCAGCGCGGCGAACAATGCGTGAGAGCGCATGACAGTCGGCGCGAATCAGCTGAGTCCTTTACACTTTAGCGCGAAAGTAGAAGACGGAGGCCACTTGCTTGCATCCGCGCTCGAGGGAAAAACACTTGTGCAGAACCACTATCGGCTGTTTACTTTTCGCATGGGCCGGGGGCGGCTGGTTTTTTTTTGAGTTTGTCGTGCGCCGAGGGTAGAGGTATATTTTGGTCGTATGGTGCTAAGTTGTTTGGTAAATAAATGTGAAAAACAAGGGCGTGGAAGTGGGCACTTTGGGTCTTGAATGGAGTCAATTACTTCGGATAGGGTAAACAACAATAAAGATAAAAATTTGTTAAGGTATATGCTGGTGGGAGTGATTGCAGTGCACGTCCGATGTGGTCTAGTGGTTAGGATTTGCGGCTCTCACCCGCAAGGCCCGGGTTCGATTCCCGGCATCGGAAGAATTTTTTGGGGTTTTCAGGAAATCTGTCTACAGTATCATTGTATCCATTGGTCGCTTTTATCAAAAATTGTTCACCTCGACACAGAAAAAGTGACCGATCAAGAGTGAACGATCTGGCAATGTGATTGGTCGGAAGCTATCCTCGGCCGACATGTTCTCCCTCGTATTGTCGCGATATTCTCTTGTCGACGGCGTTGTAATGATTGACGTGCATTTCCCATAATTTCAGTAAACAAGACCATCAGGCGGGAAACCTCGAAGAAAAGATAAGAAGGAACCTATTGACAAGATAAGCCACGGGAAGGAAAAGAGAACAAAACAAAAGAGAAACCGCGGCGGATATGAGATTTCGTAATCGCGCCGGTGCCTGACTAATCGTGTCCGTAAAAGGTCAAAGGGGTCTGACAGATAGGTGAGTGGCACGGCACGTTAAGTGAGTTTCGTAATCTTTGTGAAGTAGAAGCAGAACGTAAACGGCGAATTTCAGATTTCACAATGGCGCTAGTGCATGTCTAGCCGTAGGAGGATATGTAGGGTTTCCAACGAAAACATATTTCGAAAGTATTCGTCTTGAGAGATCGCGAATCACCAAAATAAAGCCATTGCAGTCAACATTCATGAAGGGACGACAATGATAAAGGATGTGACCGCGCTGAAGACAGACGCCCGGTTAGCTCAGTCGGTAGAGCACCAGACTCTTAATCTGGCTGTCGCGGGTTCGAGCCCCGCATCGGGCTAACTTTTTTCATTCACTTTTGCGACCAGTGGGCGTCTTTTTATTTCATAAAACGCTCAATCTTTGAGCGGTCGTTGTCAGTTTTCCGTTTCCATCTGCATGCCTCCACATTCCGGTCATGTGAACAAGTTGCACTTGTGACGTTTCCCACTGATCGTTGCTCCATTGCGCCCAGTTTGAGTTCACAACAAAAGAATTAAAAACTCGACTAGTAATTTCTTTTTTCATCTCCCTTGTTCTAGGGCACGTAAAAGCGGAAAAGACAACGGAAAAAAGTACCTAAAAAGACGCAGAAATCTGCTGGTTTCGTGCTGCATTCCGTGCTCATTCTGCTGATTTAGATCACTCATCCTTAGAGCTTTTTTGACGATTGCCTTTTGTCCGCCGCCGTTATTACTGTATGATCAAGTTGCAGTTGGTTTTGACGTTTGACATAGATATATTCTTGTGCCCACTTACAAAATCAGTATGACCACTTATGGCATACAAAGGAATCACACGGCTGCCCCTCGAAATCTTGAATTTTTCATGTACCCTACTAAACAATGCAAACATTCGAGTCCACCGAGATCGCCGAGAACCCCGTAATCCAATGCTAAATGTTCCGAACGGCGGCCGTTCCCCGGCTAATCCATCTCCACCAAGCAGGAACAACGTCAAAGATCACGTCCCGCGTTCCTCGAATAACGCTCCCTCGAGTGCGCCCACTAAGGACCCTCAATGGCGCACAAACAATGCATAAATCTCGAAAACCTCAAAAAATGGCGAAATCGCGCGCCAGCCCACCACAAAACACCGATCAGTCATTTCGTCGCGCGCAGCCGTCGCCGTTTGCAAATAAATAAAAGCGGAAGACGGCCGCGGCGATGGCCTCCAAAGACGGAGGTGAAAGCGATCGCGGCGACGTCGCCGCCGTCGTGCTGCCACCGCCGATGTCGGTGAACAAACAAACAACTGCCGATCGACTCGGACGATTAGGGGGCCGAGAAGACAAAGCCTCGGCTTGCCGGGTCATTGACTCGAGGGTGCCGCTTTCGTAACCAAAGGTACATATGATAATTGACTGGGGGTGTGGAGTTGTTTTTAGCGAGATGGTGTATAAGAGAGGTGTTGAAAATTAGGATGTAGTTAGTGATTATGTTTGAGAACGAGTTCGGAGAAAACGACCTCCTAATTGATACTGTTCAAGGGGTTTAATAAGGAGCATAATTCAACGAATGGTTGCTAAAAACGAAACTCGAAAACCTGTGTTTTCTACGAACGAGAGATCAGGGTCTTTCCCGAAAAGTTGGCTAAAGGCTGCTGAAAAATGGCTGATACGAATGGTGAATACGTTGAATGAAATGTTGATCCTTTTGCTAATAAACGCTTATTGAAATCAGGCACCATTTTTCATGTCCCAACCCAATATAAACCGATTTGAAGCGTCCCTTAGAAGCCACTTTCAGAACGAAGGTTCGGACACATCCATGTAGTTTGATGTTTGCCGACTGAGCGTACCCCAATTCTGCACCCATTTTGTAAATAACTTACTTGTCGCTTTTGGGAATTACATTATTTTACTTGTTATCAGAAAAGAGGCAATTATTTACCCGGAAACGGTAGGACGGAAATTTGTGTAACTGGGTCCACCCAGCTAGGTAATACAAGTCCGAAACGAGTCCGGATCATCAAGTTAAGACTTGGACTTGATTGGATCACTGGGTACACGAATGGAATAGGCATTTGATATGACGCGAGCAGTAAACATGCATGTTAGATGACTACTATTGTTCCGTTAAAGATGAAGAAGAGAGAATAAAAAGAGACATTACCCAAGCAGTATCTTGACATGTATTGTAAACGTCAGATTTTGTCACATTCGATCACTTTCAGGCAGTTCCAGCTACATTCTGATTGTCTAGATAGTTGTCTTAGTGACCAAAGTGGTTGTGTAGAAGATCATTCTCCGAAACATCTCCTCATCATAAGCCAAAAAAATGTGGTATGACAGCAACCCTGCATTCGATAGTAGATAAGATGAACCGCTCATCTACTCGTATAATGCATTTCGTAGCTAAAGAGGGTAAACCAGTTTCTGCTTTAACAGCCTAAAGAGTGTGAGTTAATTGATTGATGGAACGCGTCTTCAAAACAAGGGTGAACTTCAAAACATAATTGGTGTGCTGGGAACGAGAGAGTTTGACATTTATGAGCGATTAAATCGTATCGGGCCTGCACCATAATAGGTCGTGTCGATACCCGATACTACTCATGGACCCTGGAGAAGTAGCAATGCGTGCAAACAGGGGGGGAGGTTATTTGGGCAATGTCCAAATAACATATTTTGCCGGTTTGGTTCAAAAAACGCATCTGTCAGTTGTGATAACATTTTGCGTAAACAGCCCATTCACGGCCTGTGAACAGGAACACAGGCGTTTCGGCGAAAACAGAAATACACCTGCGGATCAAAGGTCGGAGACGCAGCGATCATGTTTACACTCTGCAAGGGGGGATCCAAGTACAAGTACCCGGCGATGGACGGAGTGGGACAGCACACGGCAGCCGATGAAGGCGAAGCTGAAGGGAGAAGAACAGAGCAAGAAGCGATGAAGTCGAGTCCAAGATCAAGTCGAAGATGGACCGACTGACTGATAACTGAAGTAGCCAGGGACACAGTTTCCGGTCTTCAAGCTGTCCACCAGTCTCACAATCTCCGGTCGCTCAACCCACTCAGGAGGATTGATTTGCCTAAGCCTAGCCACAGGTGACTGATTGAAAATGGAAATATGATTTGTAGTGTGTGACCAAATGAGCATAGGATGTTGAGGCGCAATTGCGTCGATATAATCGACTGTCCCACATAGTATCGTAACGGAAACGTACTTAGCCTGAGCTGGGCAACCCAAGCCAAGCCGAGCCAAACATGAAAGCCGGACCAGCTGGAGCCGGCTCACAAGAGAACTTTTCGAAGAGTTCACCTCTGATCGAGTTGAAAATTGCACATAGGTAGGCCTTCATTAGCGAACACCAACCCCAAAAGGACAGCGGCTTCTACGCACAACTGACCGTGAAAACACCTTTTTAAAGTTGGAGAAGTAAGAGGGAGAAGTATGAGTCGGAAATGGAGCAAAACCGGAACCGTCGAGGAACAACGCGGCTCAACCACACACACCTGTTGGCCAAGTGGGCCATAGCCATGTGAACGCAACTTCCGCAGGGTGTTTGCATGATCAGGTGCACGTATAATCCGAAGCCCCTTTGGGGTCGACGTTCGGGTCTAATGAAGGCCTACCGTGTGTCAATTTTAAAGCTCGATCCGAGACAGACTCTTCGGAAATATGTCCTTGCCAGATTGTAGAATTTCGTAGAGTCCGCTTCACCGTTCACGGCTGTGACTTCATGGCGGATTCGCGTTTTCACAATTGCGCGAGTTTATGCCTAGTCATAGTCATGGTTGTTGGGATTCTGACACATTTCGAAAGTGGTCGCTTCGAGTGATAAGAAAGCAAGTGGTTGGTTAAACATTGTCGCGACGACTTAAAGTCGACGCCCGGTTAGCTCAGTCGGTAGAGCACCAGACTCTTAATCTGGCTGTCGCGGGTTCGAGCCCCGCATCGGGCTAACTTTTTAAATTGCACTGCCGTTGTATCAATAAAACAGGACACCAAAACAAACGGTGTAAATAACCACTTTATGAACAAATAGCCTTTTACAAATGTAATCAGAGGCAGATGAATTACTATAACAAATTATCTCACACCATGAATGGATCGATTCAGAGAAACACACCACCAGCATGTTGCCATGTATCTTCACTGATTCGGGTCCCCCTTTCACGCGATAAGGGATCAAAAAACAGCAGCGCTCGTCAACCCACTTGGAAAGAGACCAGTCTCCGTATGATCACGATTAACGAAAGTGCAGAGCGATAAGACTTCATACATTTCACGATTAGAATGTACTTTTCAATGACTAAACAAAATTGACCAGTCATGTCATGACGCATGACAAGTTCAACTCGCCCGAATCGGGCTGAGTCACATGGACACCATAAACCAATATCCACAAGTGTATGACAATCGCTTATCTGAGCCACTGGAAAAGTTCAAAAACAACAGTTAACCCGGAGCCATTAAAAGAGCGTTCCTTGCTCTCTGCTGCCATCGCCATTCGCCAAAAAGTCAAAAGTCGTCATAATTTATGGGTGAGCGCCATCCAGCCGCATGACAAATGTGAATCAAAACAGCAGACGAGAGCGGAAAAAGTGACTGACAGGTGTGACGTAATGCCATTGTTTTAAAAGCATTCGAACAGTAACTCACAAGGGAGTAATCAACTACGGTACATAAGTGGTTCCATGTTTCGGAGCTTGGCGCTCATTCAATGGTAAGTAGCCTGGTTAAGTCGCCAAAACATGATCAAACACGTGAAATCGAAAACAGAAATCAAGTCAATTCTGCAGTTAGGCCAAGTGACACCTACAAACAGCTTGATGCCAAATTTAACCATATCTGAACTTGATAATTTCAAAGCAAATACTACTGCAGTCGGTGTCGGTTAGGTTCCCCAATAAGCTGGACAATTTGGAAGGGATGCTTTGTAGGTCACATAACTGACCACTAGATGAATGATATAATGAGGTTAATGGCTTTGATTAGCGTTTTTATATGTCATTATAGCAATCAATTTCAATAGCCTTTTGTTCGTGCTAGAAGACAAAAACTGATAAAAGTCTTACTCGTAAAGACGGGAATTGTAGGGGTCACGGACTGTGAAAGCCTGTACTCCTTCTACGAAATACATTGAGATACTTATGTTGATGATTTTATGGCTCAGTTCCAGAAGTTCCTAGTCAGTTTTATACGGGACTGCTTCACTTATGCCTCGACAAAGTCAATAAGTAATTTTAAGTAGATGGAGCTAGTAATTCCCCAAAACACCAGCGGGATCATGTGCAACAAATGGCTCGAATAAAATATGATTGAAAACAGCATTCACACATCAGGCGTAACAGCAAGCCCATCCTCATCTGCGTAGTTAGCACACCCGGTTAGGTCTTCGATTTTAATGCGAGAGGTCGAGGGTTCGATCCCCGCCGGGGTCAAACTTCATACTACAGTATTTTTACTTTACATTGTTTATTGGAAGTATTTCTGAACTCTACTGATTGACTAATGAATTTATCAGATACCATTTTTTCTTTTTGCAAGAGGGTTTCTATGGATTTTAAAAGAATAGATTGTGGAACGCTTAAACAAATGTTCGAACTGTATATGATAAAATCGACCAAAGCATCGATTATATGCATTAACCAATGTTGTCGCCATCAAACAGAACCCCCAGATGCATGTATAAACCACGCAAGCACCTATTATTTTCCCGCAATCAACGAAAAACCCACACACAGCGCGTGACATCACGACGCAGCAGTCTCCAAATAACTCACCGCCACCGTCGGCTGACCGCAGCGCGCCTTCGATGTTTTTGATGTGCGCCGCCGCGTCACCGTCAGAAGCGAAACGAAAATTCGATCGAATCGATCACATGTTCGGATGTCCATGTGACAACAAAGGCGCGGGAGAGGGGTCACGGCTGGGTAAAGGCGTCACGCTCCTCTTCCTTGTTTGCCGCCTGCAGACCACGCCGCTTGAGCAGCCGTAAAGTCTGTGCATCGACAAGGTTATGTGTGCGCAGGAAATGGGTTTAGGAGTGCATTTACAATTCCACCTTGTGATTAAGGTTTGCCGCATGTTGAATCAGAGGTGGTGCAGCGAGAAAACAATAACAACAGATGGAAATGGTTGATAACTTTGGAATATTTACCTACCTACCTTCAGAATTTGAAAGCAGATCCTCAAGGAACGTCGACAACTTTCAGTTTTTGTCACATTTCAGCTGTGCAATATGAGCCTGTGTTCACTGAACGTCAGAAAAAGAGCCGTTAGATCGAATTTCGACGGGATATGTCAACAGCTAATAAAAAACCAAAACACAAAATGAAACGGAGCCGACGTGAACTGAAGGAAAGGTCCAATCTTAACGTTTAAGAAGACTAGAGGATTGGATTATAATAAGAAGAGGCTCGGACCGGCTCATAAACGAGGGATTTCATTAGGAGTGCGCTCGGTTTTGATCGCGAGCTCCGAATCTTAACCCCGCACCTTCTGAAGGATTCCCGTTATTGAAGAAAGAAACAGAACGTAAACGGCGGATTTCAGATTTCACAATGGCGCTAGTGCATGTCTAGCCGTAGGAGGATATGTAGGGTTTCAAACCAAAACATATTTCGAAAGTATTTGCCTTGAGAGATCGCGAATTACCAAAAATAAAGAATGTGGCAGCGCTGCAGGCAGACGCCCGGTTAGCTCAGTCGGTAGAGCACCAGACTCTTAATCTGGCTGTCGCGGGTTCGAGCCCCGCATCGGGCTAACTTTTTTCATTCACTTTTTCGGCCAGTGGGCCTTCGGTCCTGGCTTTTTTACTTTATAATACGCTCAATCTTTGAGCGGTCGTTCTCAGTTTATTCAACAAAGGCGTTAATTGCTTATCATAGTGCATTGCAACCTCATTTATCTTTTTCGTACTACACGAAAAGATTGTAGGATCGCTCTTAGCATCCTCTACCTTTATACCACTATCTCCAAAAAATACAAGCATTGGCTTCCACAAGTCCCAAGTAAATTGTAAATCCCAAAAAAAAATATATAAAGAAAACAACGTCTTCTTCATCAAATTAATTCGCATGGAAATCAAGATCTTAACCTCCTGTTGGTAAAGTATATCGTTTCTCATTAGATGTGAAGAAAAGTTAGATTAAGTACTTTATAAATAACTGGTTCAACCTGAAAATCAGGGTGGCCGAAAAAGGGCATCTAGACAGAGGTCTGGAATGTCACTGTGAGCATCCAACAGTGAGACCTGTCGTAAAATGAAAAATATTAGCAAAAAAAACGACAAAAAGCGATTCTCTCCAGCTGCCCTTTTTTGGGCCACCCTGTACAACGGTTCCAAATCTATCGCATATTGACGTAAACCAGCCTAACCGCTTCTAATGTAAAATTGCGAGGGCAGAAAACTAAAGAACACTACGAAAACACAATAATATTTACATGAATGAACATGTTGTCGAAGATGGGATTTAGAAACAAATCTCTAATTCCCCGTTTGAAGCAAAGAAAAACAACGATCTCCGAGCTCTTCGCGTACATGCATAAAAAGAGAGGTCATACGCCCCCGTAGTAACCGATTAGGGGGATAAAAACAAGCACATCAATATTTAAATCTTACCAACATCCACCGACATTTCCGCGGAAAAGAGTCGAATTTTCATTTTGTTTACATAATTGCATTTACATACGTGACAAGTTCCCTGTGGATTTCCAACAGAAACCCTATTCAGCGAACAGAGATTTCCTTGTTTTTGGCAAGCAGCCCTACTTTAATTAAAGCGAAAAGCGGCAAAGTGACGCGAGGCTAGCCACGCGTTCTACGCATAAAAAACGAACCTAATTAGGGGAGATTGCAACGCGGATACTCCGCGCCTAAGGATTCCAATTAGATTCGGATTGCATGAGAAGGAGATATTTGTGAACAGCGACAGGCGGGGGTAGCGAGTGCAAGGAGAAGTGGGTGAACAATGTGTCCGATGTGGTCTAGTGGTTAGGATTTGCGGCTCTCACCCGCAAGGCCCGGGTTCGATTCCCGGCATCGGGAGAACTTTTTCGAAATCTTCACTAAAAGAAAGTTTACCTTATTACCCAGGAATCTTCCTCATAAGTCATCTTTTTTATTTTGATTTACTGGTCCCATGACGTTTCCAGACACATTTTAAAACTGCCCCAAATTTGGCCCTGTAAGATGCCACTTCTAAACATAAAAGACTTCTTCTTTTCCTTTAAAATTCAAGAAAAGCAACCAAAAATACAGTATGCCACGAGATGCGCGAGCAACAAGAAGACAAACAGCCCCTCAAGCCGCCTAATTAGAGTCAGATGACACAAACGAGCAGCCTAACGGGCATCTGGCCGATGACCCAAAAACGACTTAACCACCCTTCTGGGAACTCCTCAGAGCCAAGACGCCAAATGGGATCGAATTGGATTTGTCGTGGCGATTAGTGGCGATTCGGAGGTCGCGTCACGAACGGCCCGAGCTGGAGAGTTCAACAGCTGTTTCGCGCGTCGCCGCGGAGGGCCAGAAGAGGAAGACGCGGCAAAGGAGGCCCACGACGACGACGGAGACGACGCTCAGCTGAGGATCGATCCACTGACCGCCGCGACGCCTGGCTTGTTTTGTCGTTCCGAACTCCGCTCCCTCCGCTACCACCACTCGAGAAAAAGGAGAACGACGTCGACGACGACGTTCACCGATAAGGAAGAAGAACGAGTAGAAGAAGAAGGACTGGAAGCGGATAGTTGCATTGACTCTTAGTGGATGAGGACAGAGGGGATTTGGGGAGCATTTGGCTCTGAGGTTTGTTTTTGTTTTCGTGAGCAAAGACGAAGATAAGGGACGTATTTTTGTAACGTAAATCGAGTAGAGACATGATTAAACAACTGGGGATCCGATAGGTCGTGCTGAATTGTTCAAAACTGAGATCAATGGTCTATGTAATAGTTCTGTGTAAAAATCTACCGGTTTAACATTGATTTAGAACAAGGTATGTGCGTATAATAATCAGGGGTGTTTCTTTAGATGTTTACTGATCCCCTAGAAGACTTTGAAGAAAAGCGAAAAATATAAAAAAAAATTTCGACCGTGACAGGACTCGAACCTGCAATCTTCGGATCCGAAGTCCGACGCCTTATCCATTAGGCCACACGGTCACGTCTACGAGACCGCTTGATTGTTGCTATGTAACAGCATGAGATGCGAAGCCAAAAAATCTGTTTACATCGGTATTTTTAGAATGTTTTCCAGAAATTAATCATGAGGTGTGTTTATGAAAAAAGAAAAAGAAATTTATTAGTTGAAGATTCACGTTGACATGCCGGAATAGCAAATCGAGACCCCCCCCCTTTGGGATGGTGGAAGGCCGATAGCATCTAATGGTACATGACTAAAAACGTTCATGATATGCGTTTGTGGATGTGGATGCTATGACCACAGCAAGACACATCAAGGTGGTCTACACGTGGAAACCGTCATATATCTAGCTCTCTATATGAACAATCGATATGGAAGCAATGAATTTTTGCTGATGGTAATGCTTCAGTGAAAAAGTCAAATTGGCATCATGAAGCGATATAAGACCACTGAGAGTGCAAACGACAACAAGAGCACGTCCTGACTGAGAAAACAAAGGCAAATAAACTCGAGAATTGCCAACGCATGCTCGTTGATTAGTCGCAGACCGCGGTTCCCGAAACATCCGGTTCACATATGAGAAGTTTTCACTATGGACAAAAAAAATCGTCAGAATGACCTTAATCAGCGAAGAACAGACGCTCCTTGGTTCGTTAGCATCGAAAAAGGAAACAATTTCACTCAAGATATTCACCATTGTCATCGATAACATCAGCCCACCTTATGGGCGGCATCCGGATTCCTCGTTCGTAGAACATGCGAAGTTTCTAGCCGAAAAAAAATGTTTTGGTATTCGATATTCAGCCTGTCTGTCTTATTCTAAGTGATTTCCTCCGATGTCGTCACTTACGGGTGAATACAGGTAAGGATTAGATAGACCGAAGAGTGTGCTATTTGAACATTCAGACAGAAATGGCTACATGTTGCCACATCCTAATAGTACTTAACCAATTGGAAACGTTGGAGTTAACAGAACATGGTGGTCGGATTGGTCCATATTTTCGAGATTAGCTTATGTTCTGATAAATAATGAACGCAGGGATAGGTGCATTCTAGGGATGCACCGGAACGGAAACGGAACGAACCGGAATCAGTCAGAAGGTCCGGGGTTCGAATAAACCCGCGAGCAAAACTTTTTTATTTTCGTATTTTCTCGACATAACATCCTGGAAACTGTTTCACTGTCTGATTCTACGTAAGCAAAATTTAAATCTGCGGAAAAACGTGCAGAAAAAGTAGATAAAAAAGTTTGGCCTGCGGGCGGATTCGAACCCCGGACCTTCAGACTGATTCCGGTTCGTTCCGGTTTGCGTTCCGGTGCATCCCTAGTGCATTCGGTGGGTATAACTCAAGGATGTACGTGGATCACACAATTGATAGACTTGCAGTGACCCGGTTTTAACTTAACAACCCAATAGTAATCCGAAAATATTTTTACAATGCATTCAAATGGCGACCGAGACGTGTAACTCTTTTTGCTAGAAGAGAGGTCTTCGTTCTGAGACCCATCCGAAATCATCGAAAAAAACATAACTATCAATTGCATTCCTACAAATTTTCAGTTATTCCCGGTCATTCTGCTTTAGTTGGGCCATTTACAACAGCTTCTATTCGTGGATCCACACGCAAAGCATCGCAAGAATGAACCGGGCAGGGAGAGGAAGGATTATTCACAAAGTCTCCCTTTCCTGCAAGAGCACAAACGGCACTTAGAGCCACTTGTCCTCTCCACTTCGTTGGAACACTTATCCATTCAGCATGCGAGACCAAAACAAATGGACGCTAAGCGCTTGCAGCCCACTTAGTTTCCCGGACTACCGTTTACATATTCCATCCGTCGTCATATGCAATACCGCCTCCCTCTTCTCCTCAACTTTCAACTACAGTACTTATCATCCAGTCAGGCATCAATTTTTAACACTTCGCCTAAACCCCTAAGCGGCCACTTCCTAAAGAGGCTCGAGGAGGGACCCTCGAAAGCAGGAAAATCCCAATTTTCTCGACTTGTTTACTTTTTTCGCTTCCCGTCGCCGGCGCCAAACAATGTGACTAATCGTATTGGTCACTCGCAAGTCGATTGCGTCAATCGCTCCTTTTTCTCGGCGACGAACGGCTGTTTGTGTCGAGAAAAAGAAGAAGAACGACGCGTTGCATAATGCGATAATTTACCGCTCGCCGAGACGCAGCTGCCGATGAGTGCGCTTTCGAGGTGGACAACAAGGGACATGATGTTAGGCAGTTAGTAACAGGGATGGGGTAGAAATAAGACTTGACAACTGCCTCTACAGGCTACCAGGAAAACGCTATTCCACACTTTTGTGATGTTTTAAAACAATCAAATGTCGAATACAGCCAGCTTGCAGCTGCATTTGAGTGGCTCAGTACTGCCACTGGCCTCTGAATCAGCATTTTTTTATAAATAAAATAAACAAACTCGTTTCAAATTTTGTTTTTTTTTCAAAATCTTCTTTAGAGCTGTCCTACGAATCAAATGTTAATAAAAAATATGGCCAGTGAAGCCGGGTCTGGTTCCGGATCGGCTCGCATTGGAGCGGCTCCGATTCGGCTTACAAGGGAAAGTCACAAGATGCTCCGTCAATCTCGCTAAAATTTGACGCACTGATACACCTTTGAGAGTGTAATCACTGTGCAAATAATTAGCGGGTAGGTTTCGAAAAAATGCACTTCTAACTTTACTACTGCGGTTATATCACGTCGATATAGTTGTGGTACGAGTGTATGGGTGGATGAGGGGTAACATTTTCGAACCTCATATTTTGGTTCCGGGTTCGAATCCCAGCAGAAACAATTGTTTTTATTTTTCCTTTTCTTTTTGCTCTGAATGCAAATCTTGCTTTTTCTTACTTTTACAGACTCTAAAACGTTTCATTGCCGTAGCAGTGAAATCCAAACCCATTCACAAAGAGGTTTTCTGCGTTGTATGAGATGTGCCACTGATGATTCATCAGTAGCAGCTCGTAATCCTATCTCATTTGTCCGAAAAGCTATAAATCCAATTGTACAATGGTATCTGAAACGGGTTTAGTCACGGCCAGAGTTGTTCGAGTACCCGAAAGTGAACCTAAACCAGCCGACTCTGTGCACGACTTTCAAGTTTACGGATCGTGTAAAATAAAGAAGACAACCCTTTTATTGTAGTGAGAGTTCAAAGAAAAGTTGCGATGTAAAACCGGAATGACTTAATGAAGCTTTTTGCTTTCAAATTATTTACATGCAAAAGGTTACCTATGTGGAGCTATAGTGTGCACAGATCATCCTATACTGATCCACAAGCACAAGATAAATCAGGACTTTCTTAAATGTTTAGATAACTGGAAGGAGCCAGGAGCCGTGGCTTCGTAACTGCTCTTAAAGGTCAAAGATGACAGCATAATTTTGCACGTATTGGACCCTGTGGACATCAAAGAGCAATGCCTGAAAAGAGCACGTGAACGTCGACTTTTTTCGCAACGCCGCAAAATTGAATAACGGAGGAAGGAAGGGACGGAAGTGTCAGCGCCAAGGCGACGTCACTCGGGCAAGCTGCAAGAAAAAAAGGCGTTTTCTAATTAGATCCTGGTGCTAGGGAATGATGATATGGCCTTGAATAGTCAAATTGGAGGGACAATGAAACAATAAGTTATGCTATGAGAATGTCACATCAAGGTCGCCCTGGAACATCGGGAAGCCATAGCTTCAATGTCTTGCCAAGATAATATTCCGAACGAAAAAGGGGTCGACGATTTGACGCCCGAGATCGCCGTCTTCAACTTTAAGACCGTCTCTGCCACAGAAGACAGAAGAGAAGCAGTAACTACGGTGTGGTGCACGTCACTCTCGTTACTCTATATCACGCCTTACACGGTGTAGTTAATCTCGTAAAAAGCAACACATCAAACTTGTAGGAATTAAAACAAAAAATTAAAGACGGTTAAGCCAAACAAAGCGACAATTTTCTAGGTAGTAGATCCTTACTCAAATCGATCTTCGATTGATTGGACCCCAACCGAAAGGTTCTTCCAATGCGCCATCGAGGGACTGGTTTACTCAAATATTAAATTGCCTTAAATTACGAAACTTAGGGATGCACCGGAACAGAAACCGGAACGAATCGGAATCAGTCTGAAGGTCAGGGGTTCGAATGCACCCGCGAGCAAAACTTTTTTATTTTCGTATTTTCATGACATAACATTCTGGAAACTGATTGTCTGATTATATGTAAGCAAAATTTAAATATGTGGAAAAACGTGCAGAAAAAGTACATAAAAAAAGTTTGGCCTGCGGGCGGATTCGAACCCCGGACCTTCTGACTGATTCCGATTCGTTCCGGTTTCCGTTCCGGTGCATCCCTAATCTGCAGATACGCTCCAATTTTGGGATATTGTTGTTATTCACTTACGAAACGCCGCAATTAGAGGGTATAACCGTAACCGTAAAGCAATCGTAACCTATGGAACTTGAACTTATTCCAGAGAGGCAGATGGCCAATCCACCCAAAATGAAGAAGACATCGAAAACAGTTTGAAACATCAAAGCCCACTCCACTTCATCCCGACCAGCACGCACAACAACCCTCGCCGCGCGTGGCACCGCTGTGTCACCACATGTTTACGCGCGGCCCAAAAAGCCGACCAAATGAGAAAAATAAAACTTTATTACATGTGGCCACACCGCCAACGCTCAAAAACTCAAACGGACTGCGTGGATATGATCAGAAAGTCGAGTTGATCCTTGGTCAGCTTGCCGGCCCTCGCGGCACTCTCGATGCTCGCCAACGTCTCGGCCGTCTGCTCTCGGAGGCGTTGCTCGATGTTGGCCCTGACGAGCCTCTCGGCGGCCAGCTGCGTCTCCAGCTCCGATACGGTCTTCTCGAGGCGTTCGCTCTTCTCGCGCTCTTCCTCCAGCATCCTACAGGGGCATTACCACTTGATGAACTCTTGGACAGCGGACACTCACCTCGTAGCGAGAGTCCTGACGATCTCTTCGTCGTAGAGTGCCTGTCGCTCCTCATTTAGCAGTTCGGTGAGTCGAAGATTGTCGGCTTCCAGCGCCAACCGCCAAGAGAGGTTTTTCTCCGCGGTGCCGAGGTTCTCCGCTCGATGAGACTCTGAGCGGTCGAAGTTGAGAAGGTCCGATTTGCTACGGTGTTCGCTGACCAGTTGCATGTCTGAACAGTGAGTTCCAGGCTGGTTTTTGGTGCATAGGCCTACCTCTCATCCAGAAATTTCTTTGGATCTCGTCGAAATGTCCGAATTCATAAATCGCTTTGCCAGCTTTGAGAGACCAAGTGAAACGGTCGTCAGAGAAGGAGCCCATCTGAAAAGAGCCTATACTTGTCTTTCGAGAAGACTTTGGGTCAATATACGGGAAAAGGATTCGAATTCGGATTGGCCTAGCATACTATCCAATGCATCGTGCAGCAACACGTCTAGGCACTGCACCGCTGAGGGCATGATACAATTTATGAGTGGCTGGCACCCTAGATTTTCAAACTATCAAGCTGTATTTGACATTTGACTTTCATAGCAGTACTATCGATCGATAGAAGTTTGGCTGAATGTCGACTCACCTCAACTTCGATCGCATTCTCAAAAGTGATTGTCTTCCGATTGGCCACAGTCGGAGCTTTGTGAAGGGGCCACAAGTAGATCGTTCCAGGAATGACGGTACACCAGTAGGACTTCCAGCCTCCAAGCTTCATCGTCTGGATGCATCCTTTCCTTCGCGTCGTCTTTCGACACATCAGGAACCCCTAAATGACCAAAAAGGATGATGATATATTTGACATACTCCGTCTCATTTTGATGCAGTGGATAATTTGAGAACGTTTTTAAAAAGGACAGTAACACAACAGCTTCTATTTTAGCTCTTTTTAGCTTTGACCATTTATTTGCGGGTGGTAACCCAACGCTACTAAGCTCACAAATCAAACCCCGTTCCCATGATATCAGAATTGTAACCAGAGATGCCAACGGGGTCGGCGCCATCTGAGCTGAACTGCATCGAGCTGAGATGAGCCTATTGCTTCAGTAACACTCCAATTTCTCAAAAGACTATCTCCGATTTGCACTTTTATTTGTGCCATCTTAAGACGGAAACTGCTGTGATCCAATCCATCACCGTCTAGTTTTTCAACCTTTCGTCTTCTTGTCTCGATCGTAAGCCCAAGAAGTTAGAGATCCGAGAAGAACTTCAAAAAAATCCTCTTCAAACCATAGATAATTTATTAGTTTCTGTATTCTATGGTTCAATGATTGACACCATCGAAAAAGATCTATATATCCGCACACTGAAAAATCTAAGAAATTTCCAAATCGATCATCTCTGCCGCGTGCAGACCCCCTCTCAATCTTTCTTAATCGCCACTCCGTACATCCCCCTCCATCATATGCCGCCGTCACCCCCGCATGCATCCGTCTATCGCCACGCTCATCTGTCTCGATCACATGTCCCATCCACCCTTCGCACGGCTCCTCACCTTGTGCACAATCTGCGAGACGTAGCGGTCAAAAACACGATCAATAATCGGCCCCATCACCATTCGATCGGGAAAGAGTAAGTCGCAGATTTCGATGAGATTTCGGAAGCTGGTCGGCTCCGTTTCGGCCAGCACTGGGAGTTGGACGATGTTGGGTCGACGGGGACGTGTCAGCTTGAAGAGTTCGTTGACGAGGAAATGAGTTTGGGAAGGTGTGAGTCGAGGGGGTTCGCCTGGGGGCTGGGATGAGCATGATTGGCCTGGATTCGGTTCGGCAAACAGAAGGAAAAGTCGGAAAAGTCGTTGCAGGAGAGGGTCCTGGAGGAGACTGTTCTCGTCTTTGTTCTCTATAGTCGGCATTCTGTCTGAAAGTGGTGGATATTCGCAATACGGAAAAGATTCGGAATAGGGAAATCGCGGTGAAATTATAAAAATTCGATGAAAGGTGCATAATACAGGAAATTTTTATGTTATAATTTTTGAGAAAGTACTGAAAACACTATAAACAACCTTGAAATCTCATAAATATCGATTGTTATTTGAAAATCACAACGATATTCCATCAAAAAAAGAGGAATCTATCGCATAAGATGTATAAATCGATAAGAAGTCGAAAATAAAAATACCTGCACTCAAGGGATTCGAACCTGAATCGATCGTTTGACAGTCCGAAGTGCTATCCATTACACCACACAGGCATCAAATCAACCAGAAATGAATGTTTTCGCTCTAGTGGTGCACTGGTTAGCATCTCTGACTACCAAACTCTCGGCGCGGGTTCGAATCCTACTCATGAAAAAATGGTTACTAGCACTTTTTACCATTTTTTTCATATTTTTCCACTGAAATATAACTTTAAAAGCGACAAAATTTCGCATAGTCCACCATAAGCTAGTCCAAAATCAGTGGTTATTCGCAAATTCGGCTGTTCACCAAATGTCAACACGAGCAGCAAAAGCACCCACGCACAACCCTAATTCCAAAATCGAAAAAAACGGTCACGCGAAGTGCACAAAATCGCTCGAACAAACAGCGCGTCATCGCCGCGCGAAACAACGGAGGCCACGCTCGATCAGGCACGCCGCCACACTAATCTCTCCGCCAACAATTAGGGTCAGATGAAGTGCCTCGAGGGGCTATATTGGGCTCTAAGGGCAAATATGCCGAGCAGCAGACGTGCAGCAGATGATTAAGAGGGTGATTAAGGGCTCAAGGGGACGGGGTTGCCAGTGGCGCGAGAACTGAAACAATCCGAAGAATGTAAAACAGTCGCCAAATAAGAAAAACATAGACATGTTGGAAAATTGGAAAAAGAAGCAGCCAAGCGTAAAATTAAATAGCGGGTGTAGTCAAAATTTTGGAAAAATCGTTTAAGGACGTAAGCTGAGGCATTGCTCAGCCTCTGAGTTATGTGAACATGTCAAAAAATGGAAAAAGACAGGCTCATAGCTGCATATGATCCAAAAGAAACCTTGCCACATTTTAGTCCGACAATTGAGGTAATAAACGCGCCCAACGCGCCAAGAACCTAACGACCCTTTAGATGGAAACAGCGATAGCCTTGTGGGCACATGGATGATATAGCGGTCCCGAACACCTCTGAATACAAATGCGATTTTCATCAAAATTTAACGAGCTTAAAAAACGCCTCCGATCGATCAAACCTTTCGCAACAGACAACAACAGGTCGCGTCTCAAACCCCGTCCTCCGCCAGCGTTGCACGCCCCGAGACGGTGGCCGGGCGGTGTGCCCGTGTTTACCGAAACCAGGTGCCGCCACGGGCGCCTTCCCGCCCTCCGCACGTTCCGAAGTGTAAAAGATCTCGGAACATTCGAATTTTTCAATCGACAGCTGTTCGCTGGAAGTCGGCCCATTGAGCCTGGGGATGACTCAATGCTGGAACTGGATGGAGGAGTCATTGGATGGGGGCTGGTGACAGACGTTCTTGTGGAGTACAGAGGGAGGTGATGTGTAATGGTGAACGTGGAAGGGCAAAGTGAAATTGACAAGATATGGGGGGATACTGAAATTTCCGATTTCAACCGGCAGAAGACTTTGAGGCATTTTACATCACACAGATTACAATGCGGATCGGCATGGTGAAGCCTGAAAGTGTGATCCAACTCTAGAAAAAGAACGAAATCGAAATGGTGGAGGAATTAAGAAAAAGAGTAGCCCGATGCGGGGCTCGAACCCGCGACAGCCAGATTAAGAGTCTGGTGCTCTACCGACTGAGCTAACCGGGCGTCGTTAGAAAATATCTTCACCCCTTCCTTATCACTGAGTGCCACCCAACTGTTCTTCCTCGTTTGTTTTGACATATTGGCTTGCTTTTTTTAAATTTTGCTTAATCTGGTTAATCAGATCTGATCTGATTCGGCAGGCTTATACACAGCAACGTGAAAAATCGGAATTGTGGTAAAATCGTGTTGTAACGAAGGGAAAGAAGACGACATTGATTAATGTGAAACGGGAAGCTTCGTACTCTTTCATTGCGGACAATCGAACATACGGGATTATTAGAGCCTAACGTTTCTTTGATATCCGTTACACAGAAAGAAACGGCTGACTCACCGAAATTCTAGACTCGTGGCACCAATGCACTGATCAGTAGCCAAATGAAACGAACATGAAATAAGGTGCTAATTGATTATTATGTGATTCAAAGGGGGATCTACAAAGTGAAATCTATAGGAATCGGGATACATCCGGGATCTTCCAGATGACCGATGTGAGAAGTCGGGATTGTAGCCAAGATGTGATGTAACGAGTTAAAAAAGAAGATGTTGACTAATGAGAAACAAGCTCTATTTCACCGCAAAGACAAGAAGCGGAAGTTGGGGGAAGCAGGCGGCCATGACCTGAGGAACAATCGCCACAGATACACAATAGCCATCTCAAAACCGTTTATCGCCAGTTCCATGCTACGAGTGCTATTACTATCAATCTGATCACCAATTTCCTCGAAAGAGACAAATAGGTTACGACAATAAAGTTGGGGTCATTAATATCGGTACTCCGAGTAATGACCGGTTAAATGACTCATAAAATCTGATATGGTCATTTGACATGGCTCCACAGGCACGCGTATGAACAGATACAGACCGAGCCAAGTTCAATCTGACGCTCTAAGCCTAACGTAGTTGGATGGCTGGAACGAAACCACCCCATTAAACGGGCAATAAGATATGCAAAGAATTCCACGGGCGCTTCTTATGTTTTGCGGACCCTTTTAAGGTAAATTGATGGTTTCCCCTCCAGAGCGGCCTGTTTGGTCGTGCGAAGTGAAACCGGTGTAAAACCGTTAATTAGCTGCTCGTTACATAGTGGCCGAAAAAGGGAAGATTTACGACAACGAAATGACCCGTTCGTTGCGCGTGAGTGGGTTCGGGTAGAAACGAGATGTTCGATGTCGAGCACATTTAGATAAGAATCAGGGATGGATGATGAAGGCCTTAGATCGCAACTTCAACTGTTCGTTCAGTAGAAAAATTGGAAGAAATGTAATGAGGAAAATGCCTAGTGCTTAACTCGAAATCACGCACAAGATTGTGTAATTGAAATGACAGTCAAATGCTGTCGCCCAGTCATCGGCGCCTCATTGGCTCAGGGGCAGAGCGTCTGTCTAGTAAACAGAAGGTCGCTGGTTCGATTCCAGCATGAGGCATTTCTTTTATTAGTTTCCTTTGTACCCTTTATTCAAGCAATCTAGCCTTTTTGCGGTATCCTTCTCCCCAATATTATAATTCCATCAAAAGCGCCCTGAAGAACCCACTAGTACGTGGGTAAAGAAGTTAGCCCGATGCGGGGCTCGAACCCGCGACAGCCAGATTAAGAGTCTGGTGCTCTACCGACTGAGCTAACCGGGCATCGATGGCTAGAGTCCACATACTTCATTATCTTTAGATGTTTTAAGATTCCTGTTTTCATTCCTGAATCAGTAAAGTAACCTTTTCCACAGAACTGGTTCTTTCTAGGGTTGTCCAAAACTTCAATAAAATCAATGCTCTTTAGGGCCAAACAACTACACGACACAAAACGTTAGTCCATGGCAGCACATACCTCAATCGTTTGATTCATCTGACGTGATTTCAAAGAAAACGAACAGAAATCAGTGCAAACATATCTGACAACAGCGGACACAGGAAGAGTGACTCTTCTCGTCACTCCCTCTCAATGACTCCTCACACCTCGCCAAAAGACAGAGTCGATATCCAAACACAATACCTGCTCCTCGGCGGCGCGCGTCATTCCCTAACACAAGCAAGGTCACCTAAACCAACAAAAGACGCGCGAGAGGACAAAGCACCGAACATCCGGCGACCGCAGATCCGCTCCCAGAGGGAGAGCACCGCCAGACGTCGCCAAGAGCGCCAAAAATGTGGCGGCGTTGATTGGACGTTGGGAGAAGTGACAGTTGCGGATTGAGGAGAAGCTTTGGGGAGAAGCCGGCGACTTGTGCGGCAGGTGGTGAACCCTTGACCTCTGCGCTTGGATTAACAAGGCGCAATGTTATCCATTCGGGACGCGGCGGGCCGTGTAAGTCGGTAAAAGTCGCTTTTACGGCGGGGAGAAGCTGGTCCTATTAGTTAACTGCCTTTTATAAAGCGAGAAAATTGCAATTATGTTAATGTCTGATCGCACCTCTAAAAATGGGAGTTCTGTGTAGAAAATCATAAGGAATACCTTACACCCTTATCTCTAGACTCTAAATCTGGCTGTCGCGGCTTCGAGCACCTCATCGGGCTAAGCTTTTTGTCATTTATTTGGATTTTTAAATTATTATTTCAATTTTCTCAAAAAAAAAGGAAAAGCGGATTGAAGAAACAAAACTGGCTCAATTGGGTTAAAAAAAATGCCTCATGCTGGAATCGAACCAGCGACCTTCTGTTTACTAGACAGACGCTCTGCCCCTGAGCCAATGAGGCCTGTCTGCTGTTGAGCATGCAGTGTAATATGAGACACTGTCTGCTAGCAAAGCCATACCACAATTCACATGATGTTTTCACCTCGATATCACGTTTTAAATACGAAAAAAAAGCTTGAAAATCTCATCCCCATTGCTAACCGAAGTCTGCAAAATATCCACGGCATCAGCCAACTTAGCATCATATATCAACGACTCGAGAAAAATCAGAGCCTGATCTCTGGGTTGCCTATGACACAAACCTCATATCAAGACTATAACGTATATTCTGAATAACGAGACAAATGGGAGAATCGAAATAATAAAATCCCAGAAAAACGTCATACAAAAATTTTTTTCCGATGCCGGGAATCGAACCCGGGCCTTGCGGGTGAGAGCCGCAAATCCTAACCACTAGACCACATCGGAACACGAACATCATTTCGACTGTACTGATGATTAGAAACCACTTTCCACATCCTCCAATCAAAAACACGCAAACCACCGATTTACCAAATACCACCTCCAACTACAAAACATCACAGAAGAAGACGACTATCAAAAACACGATGTTTAAACAAACAGGAAGCGTCATGTGTCATCGGACGATCAACAGGAAGCCATCATCGACATCTGATACATTTCGCGAAAAACAAGTCTTGCAAGTCGGACATCGGGCGATTGGCGAGCACGCCTCAATCATTCGGCCGTTAATGCGACATCTGAAACGTAATAAAAGAGCTCTGCAAAACAACAACTTTTGCATGGAACCGCCGTCACTTCCTAAACGCCTGACGAACGAACTGATTCGTGCATTCATGAACCACTGCTTTTGGTTTAGTGTCTGACAACAACCAGGCACGGGTTCGGACTTTGCATACATTAACACCTTCAAAGGCTATTCAAACAAACAATCGATCAAAACCATGAGATCAACAAATCATTCATCACTGGATTGTGTAAATAGATGAGTTGACTGATTTTAACATAACAGCAAAGTGACTAAAAAGTGGCACGTCTTCAGAGACTCCCTGATTCTGTTCCTGCTCCATGGAGATCGTGCAAAACGTCGATTGTGATCAGTTTCGAAAACGAAGCTGATGTCAAGCAACTGTTCAAATAAAGGCGAGTAGGTGCCAGAAAATGTTTGAACCTTTTGTTGGCGTATTTCTTCTCCAAACACGAAATCCATGCCCACAATTGATAAGCTGGATACGGTGGTGTGTGACAGGTGAACAAATGGTGTAGTAAGGATAAAAGTAGCCCGTTTGTGATTGCTGAAATGTGCAGCTTGATATGGCTTCTGGAAAAGGTCTTCTCGTCTCTCTTCTTGCACTTCTAGTGCTCGTCTCCCATTCCAATGCTCAGACAGTTTCTACGACGGTGGTAGTGACCACCCAGGATCCATCTGCGACGGTGACTGATGCTGGAACGGGTACTGGTGCGACTGCGGCATCAACGACTCCCGGAACTCCTTCCCCGGCCATTTGCTCTGATGCTTCTGGAAAACTCCTCCCGACGGCCACTTCTTGTGTGGACAAGGCGCCCTACTGCAATATATTCACAAAAGTTGGCGCCGACGACGCCAGCCGCGACCCCAAATGTTACGATCCGGCGATGGCGCCATTGGCCAAGGACTGCGCCAACTCGTGTGGAACATGCTGCAAAGATCCGGCTTACTCTTGCGAAAATACCCCGGGTAAACCTAAGTTTTGAACTAAGGAACACCTCCTTGTTTAGGTAGTGTGGACTGCGAGAAGATGAAGCCTTTCTGTGGTTACACCGACGCCCCCACCAAGAGGTTGGTGAAGAACTTCTGCCCAGCTACTTGTGGCCTCTGCGACCCCGCCCCAGCGACGGACTCTACCTGCAAAGATAATCCTGAGTTCAACTGTCCCGTCATGGAGCAGTACTGCAACGACTTCCAGTTCAAAGACACGATGGCGCAGAACTGCCCCGTCACTTGCAAAGCATGTGGCCAACAGGGAGGTGGAAGCACTGGAGTCTCTGTGGGAAGTCAAGATGACTGCAGAGATGACGCCAAGAACTGCGGCGACTTCTATGCCTGGTGCAACCGCGAAGACTACGCCTTACTGAAACAGAAGTGCCGCAAGACGTGTGGAGTGTGTGTGGCGAGGTCGAGTGGCACCGTCGACTGCCGCGACGCCAACAAGAAGTATGTATCTTCTTTAAAACATGTCTATTTCTGTGTTTCAGCTGCCAGGCCTGGCAGAGTAAGCACGGATACTGTCAGATGGCCTTTTATTCGCTCGAACACAAGAAGACGAACTGCCGCAAGACCTGCAACTTGTGTTTGTTGTAAAAACCAGTGACAATTTTGTTTTTTGGGAAAGGGGCGCCTCACTTTTAGCGCGTGATAAATAATGATATCACTGAAGGGTCTAGTCACACACTAACAGATCGGGAAATGTATCACATAGAGCAAAATGTTGGTGGATATGCAAACTGAGAGTGAGTTACAATCATGTCCGATGTGGTCTAGTGGTTAGGATTTGCGGCTCTCACCCGCAAGGCCCGGGTTCGATTCCCGGCATCGGAAGAAACTTTTGTTTCGGCTTCATGTAACCTTTTCGTCTTGTTTCATATGTTCCCATTTTATGATAAAGACTTATTTCATTACATTTTAGAATATCAGAAAAAGAAAAATATAGCCCGATGCGGGGCTCGAACCCGCGACAGCCAGATTAAGAGTCTGGTGCTCTACCGACTGAGCTAACCGGGCGTCTTCAACGTTGACCTTGAGGACAGCTTTGTTCCTCATACATGCCTCTCAGATGATTTAAAGGAGTTCGCACAGAGGGGAATGCGACGCGCAGGGCTTTGTTCGCACGGCAGATGCGACGCGTCTACAGCACCTGCAAACCATATCGGCGCCCATCCCAGCCGTCGACTCTATTCGATCGTTGCGCGATGTCTTCCGGTCCGTCACATCCGTCTCCCGCTGAGGACACATTCGATTTTAGGCAACTTGGAGGTAATACTGCTTTCCCATCGTCTAGCACTAGCATTCTCTTTAGAAACTGTTCTCGGCCTTACCGCTCAGATCAGGCAGAAGATCTACAATGCCAAACTGGAAACTCATTTTGCGAGTGCCAGATATGGTGTCGCCAAGGACAAACTCTCTCCGTCGGCCTACAAGAAAATGATGGAAACGACCGCTTTGAATCACCCGAAATGCGCGCTTTGCCCCCATGTCGACAACAGGCCTGTTTTCGAGTTGAGCTGTGGACATGGATGTTGCCGAAAGTGCGCCCAGCGGACCGACAGCAAGAGATGCCAAATGTGCGCCGCTGTCGTGACCGTGAAGGCAAAGATTTTGCCAAGAAGCAAATGTATGCATTACTGTCCAGAAGCATTTTTAATCAAGCACTTTTACAGTGCTCCACGATCACAAATCCAAGCTGGACAATCATGCCCGCCTGGCCCTCGTGAACAACCTCGAATACGCCGATAAGCTCCACAGCATTCTCCTTAGGCTGAACACGTGCATTGAATGCGGCATCATGAAGAAGTGCCAGCGGGTGCTCTCTGCGTGTGGTCATGTCATGTGTCAACACTGTATCGAGAAGCTAGCCACTTACCGCACGGTCTTCGGCTTTAGGATTCTGGCGAAGCCCACGATTGAAATTTCGTGTCCTGACTGCTCAGTTCGATCGACTGTAGCCACTGGAGACTTCGCCAGTGATCCGGTTTCGAGGAGTTTGTATGTTCAGGAGACCATCCAAAAGATGTTCCATGTAAGTGGTAACGTTCTGTGCACCAAATCTTGGCACATTTTTAGACGAATCGAATCGAAAATCCCATTGCGTCCGTCCAAGTTCGCCAGACGACATACTGTTCGTCTTGCAAGCAGGAACAGGCTTCGAACCTGCAAATGTGCGAGTGCAAAACTTGCAATTTGGAGGTAGGTAACCGTTGTCTGGAACAGGTTTACTCAAGCCTCATTGGCTCAGGGGCAGAGCGTCTGTCTAGTAAACAGAAGGTCGCTGGTTCGATTCCAGCATGAGGCATTCCTTTTAAACCACTTGAGCCATTTTTTTCTTCAAACCGCTTTTTGTTAAAGTAAGAAAATTGGAAGGAATGAGATAAACGGCAAAAGTGAAAAAGTTAGCCCGATGCGGGGCTCGAACCCGCGACAGCCAGATTAAGAGTCTGGTGCTCTACCGACTGAGCTAACCGGGCGTCCTCCATACTTGTCATCTCAATCACTATCTTTAGACGCCCATCTGCATGAAGTGTGCCAACGACCACGACGACAGGTGTCATGTAATCACCGTCATCGCCGAAGGAAAAGATCGTGGGTTCGGCCTGGAGAATCTCTCGCGTCTCTATCTGTGCGCCGATCAATATGTTCTTGGGATTTTGACGCGATTCGAGGAAGATTTCCACCATTCGCAAACTCATTCTCTTGTCGACGTGAGCTGACCTGTCCGGTTCATATCATAAGTGCACAAAATTCAGCGAATCGTGGCCAATCGCGATGGAATTGCCACCATCTACGAAGGTATCGCCGAGGCTCAATATGTCACACCTCTAATAGCCAAGAAAGCCGTCAAAAAAGCCGAAGTGTACTTGAAGAGACTTCGTATGATCACCGATGTCATAACTCAAGACTGGCCACGTCTGAGGAGCATCGCAAAGCAAAAGGTGGACGATGTCTTGGAAATTCCGTCCGAAGATGAAGAGGAGGAGGAAGAGGAGCGCAAAGATGAGGCCAAACAGCCCACTTTAGCTGACGCTGTTAAGGAAGACGACATGAACAGATCCACTGAAATCATCTCTCGTGTCGAAGACATCCTCGCCGCAGATTTGTCGGATGCCCTGAGCTCTGAACGAGACGCTTTTTCGCCGTTGGGGTCCGACTATGAGGTTCTGGATGACCAGTAATTACGGGTACACCGTGTAGAATTGTGCTTGAAATACTTAAACTGTAGTAAATTAATTTCATCTGTTGTAGCCTGTTTTATTTCCTGTACAACCCACAATCACACAACCCCAAATGTAAGCATTTGTGAAACGCTTCTACACGAGACACAAGTTGCAGGTCTTGCGGCAGTTAGTCTTCTTGTGTTCGAGCGGGTAGAAGTTCATCTGACAGTATCCGTTCTTCCTCTGCCAGGCCTCGCAGCTGAAACACACAAATAGACATGTTTTAAAGAAGATACATACTTCTTGTTGGCGTCGCGGCAGTCGACGGCGCCACTCGGCCTCGCCACACACACTCCACACGTCTTGCGGCACTTCTGTTTCAGTAAGGCGTAGTCTTCGCGGTTGCACCAGGCATAGAAGTCGCCGCAGTTCTTGGCGTCATCTCTGCAGTCATCTTGACTTCCCCCAGAGACACCAGTGCTTCCAGAGCTTCCCTGTTGACCACAGGCTCCACAGGTGACTGGACAGTTCTGCGCCATCGTGTCTTTGAACTGGAAGTCGTTGCAGTACTGCTCCATGACGGGGCAGTTGAACTGCGGATTGTCTTGGCAGTTGGAGGTGCTAGGGCTAGGGATGGTGGCGTCGCAGAGGCCACAAGTAGCCGGGCACAGGCTTTTCAGAAGTCTTCTAGTGGGGGCATCGGTGAAGGAGCAATAGGGCTTCATCTTCTCGCAGTCCGTTCCTAAAGAAATCTTTTTCATGGAGGAAGAAAGGATGTTGAAGGGAAAAAAAACTTAGCCCGATGCGGGGCTCGAACCCGCGACAGCCAGATTAAGAGTCTGGTGCTCTACCGACTGAGCTAACCGGGCGTCGCAGTCGTCACTCTCCAAACTCCTCATCTTTCCTTACCTGGACTGTTCTGGCATGAGTAAGAAGGCGCTTGACAGCACGTTCCACACGTCTTGGCGCAGTCCTTGGCCAACGGCGCCATCGCCGGATCGTAGCACTTGGGGTCGCGGCTGGCGTCGTCAGCGCCGACAACAGTGAAGATGTTGCAGAAGGGCGCTTTGTCCACACAAGAAGTGGCCGTGGGGAGGAGTTTTCCAGAAGCATCAGAGCAGATGGCCGGGGGAGGAGGTCCAGCAGGCGTCGTGGTCGTCGTCGAAGTGCTCGCCTCCTTCCCTTCTTGACCTTCATGGGGCTTGGCATCTCCTTCTTTAGGTTTTTCATCCTCCTTGGGTTGTGTCGCGTCTTGGGCCGTGGCGACGGCGACGAATAGAAGAAGAGCGAAGAGGGAGAAGAGAAGGCTCTTTCCGGAAGCCATGTCGGGCTGTGGATGATACTGTGGAAGAGCGCCTTCATTTTATACGCCTACTCCTCTGTTTGTCCACCTGGAAGACAGGCGACGTCAAAGCTTTAGAATCTTGGATTTTTGGTTTGGAAAAGCAACAAAACACACAAAAGATTGAAACATTTCGGGCAGCCTATCGCAATCGGAAGCGCACTTCTGTTTGCACAGTTTGCGACGTCCGTCTATACCATAACAGGATGTTGTTGTTCTCAATCAAACATTTCCGTTTCCGCGAAAGCCGTCTGCATATTTTATGTATGTATGTCCGATCAGACGCCTGAAATTGTCAAAAGCGAACTCCTTAATATTTCAAAAAAAAATCATAAAAACTTCTCTGTAAATAAAATTAACCTGAACATAAGACACCGATGTTTAAAAAAGTGAATTGTCGAAAACAACAAAATGGCTCAAGTGGGTTAAAAGAAATGCCTCATGCTGGAATCGAACCAGCGACCTTCTGTTTACTAGACAGACGCTCTGCCCCTGAGCCAATGAGGCTTACCTGATCTCCAAACACGTGTTGCCTATCACCAACACAATCTCATATCAAGACGGCGGTGACAAATCCACATAGACCACACATCCACATCTACATAGACCACACATCGGTCTTCCTCTGTTCTAGTGAATAGAAGGCCATCCGGTTAAAATTATATAAGCACATATATATGTGAAAAAGAATTTAAAAAACCTTGACAGAAGAAATAGTAACATTCTTGGAATGTTCATGAGAAAGGATAAAGGGGACGCCGTTCCGATAAAGCGGACGATAGGACTATTTTGGTCGATCGCATGACATCAGCCGTCTCCCGCACTCTTGCCCGTACTTGTCCTCGCGGGCGCTTCTTATCACAGCTAATTTCCTTCTGCAATGTGACGGTCGGCGGCGTCGGCAACGTCTCCCACTCGCCAGCTCGCCTCGCCTGAGGCGTCCTCCAGAATCTGCCGCCACGATGCTGCTGGTGATCCGCGTCATCGAGTACGCGAGCACCGCGCTGTCCATCCTCTGTCTGCCGGTCAACGTCGCCTTCCTCGTCCTCCTCTACAGGGAGCGCAACAATGCGCCCTTCTGCAGCTCGTTCTTCAAGCTCTGCCGTCACCTGACCATCGCCGACATCCTCATGATGCTCTTCTCGTCGGTGCTCTTCAAGTTCCCCATCTACGGCTGGGTGCCGACGAAGTTCGTGTGGGAAATCGAGCCGTGGTCGGTGATTCCCGTCCTTGGGGTGAACTACTTCGGCCACGCTCAGGCGATCGGAGTCATCGGCATCGCACTAAATCGGTGAGTCGGCTAAACCTCTTAGCTCACCTGGAGATAAGGTCCCCTTCCCCTCCGACGTACTCCGACCCTTAGGCGTTCTCCCTTTGTTCCAATGTTTATTTGTTCCCTTATCGCTTCGGCAATGGTGTGATCGATCGATTTCAGCTTCACCGCCGTATACACGCCGTCGAAGCATCGCCACTTCTGGTGGAAACAGGCGCACATCAACCTTCTCCTCGTCCTCCAATGGGTGCTTCCACTCCTTTCTGTCTTCCCGCTCTTCTTCGCCGAGTTCACTTTTGTCCGAAACAACTACACCGGAGGAATTCTGTTCTACGCCCGTGACCACACCTTCCACCGCATCTACTTCCTCGGCATGGCCGTCCTCGACGGCGTCGTCATCAACGCCTTTGTCAGCGTCATCTACATCTGCATCTTTGTCAAGGTGCGGAAGCACGTCCGCGTCAGGAAGCCACAGGAGCTCGTGCTTCGCCTTGCCAGCTCCGCCTTCCTCATCTTCATTCTCTACCTCGCCCTCGGCGTCTTTTCGCTCCTTTCCGCGCTGGCTCCGCCCGACGATCCGTGGATGTATAGAACCATATGGTTTTTGGTCAATGACCTACTCTGCAGGTAAGTGAAGCACTAGACCTACGGGACTAGGACCCTTACAAACAAGACACCATAATTGTTCAGCACAAATGCACCGATTCTGCTGGCGATGAACAAGCCGATCAGAACGGCGTTCTTCCGGATGCTCGGGTTGGCAAAAGGAGATCGAGTGTGCCGGAGTACCGTATTCATCAACGATCGAGGAAATTCAGAAACCAAACCAGTGATAAAGAAATCTCAGGATGTATAAATTCAGCTACATGTACAAATAGATTGCAAAGGTGGAAATTATATCTCTGTTTGACCTATTGGATCAACGACATGATGCCAAAACACACACCTTATTATCGCGCTTCGCTGGGACTGAATCTGGCAGCGTCGAGGCGAAGTAAAGACCTTCGGTGTACATTTCGACCTCGCAGAGAACATTCATGAAGGCACAGGGATGTCTGGCGGCGGTGATCAACTTCTTGGCCAAATGTATTCATTTGTGATATTGATGAACACAAAAATTATCAATTTAACTTTTGTGGTAATTCCGTTGAATTGGTTACAGAGGCCCGGTTAGCTCAGTCGGTAGAGCACCAGGCTCTTAATCTGGCTGTCGCGGGTTCGAGCCCCGCATCGGGCTAATGTTTTGTTTTCACTCATCGATTCTGTCAAAGACGTCTTTTCGGTGATGTCATTGAAACTTTTTCGAGTTTTACCAACGATCTAATAGATCATACACGTGACGAAGCAAAATGAAAAAAGTTCCAACCAGCCGGATTCGAACCAGCGACCTAAGGATATCTGACCAACACTACAGTCCTCCGCTCTACCAACTGAGCTATGGTTGGACAAATGTTACTTGGTAGACAAGCATATATGACACTGCGATAATCAAAAAACAATCAGAAAATTTTAAAATCTACAATTTTGGAACTTAGCTGAGTTGCTTAGGGCATGCCCACGAGCGTAACCATTATCTTCTCATTGTCAAAAATGCTTCGTCCGCATCGTTCTTAACTCAGAAATATCGTACATTCGTTTCCGCGCAAATTTAAATTGATTTTCTTCGCGCTATGCGGTCAAGAAAACGCTATTTTCTGGGTTTTCTTAGCTCTATTCTGTCGATACGTTCTCAGACACGTTAAACATCTTGCTTATCTTCGATTTCAGACGACGTTGTGTCTAGCCGTGTCGCTAAACTCACTTACAAAGCCTTCTTCTTATATCCTCTTTTCAGACCTTCACATGATGGAAAACGTCTCGCCCACGTTCTGCAGCGGCGTCATCTCCTTGCTGCGTCTCGTCCCCTACGAGACAAAGAAGAAGTTCGAGTACATCAGCCCCTCTTGGAAACTGGCCTGCTCAGCCTATGCCGAAAACTCCGAAACCCTGAAGATCATCGTTCGACCCAAAACTACATGCACTCGCTGGGAGTACTGCTTTGTCGGTACGAAATATTTCTCCCTCGAGGAGATGCTGAAGAAGAACCGCAACATGACCCGCATTAATAATGTAGTCTTTCAATATGGAAAGATGGCTCACCAGCAGTTTCGCGAGATCTCAAAGGAGGAGCTGAAAACGCAACTCATTCCCTACGTCGCCGCCCAGCTCAATCGCTTTTCGACCCTTCAATGTGACCTGGAAAGAAGCCCAGAAACCGAAGACGTCCTGGGGGCGTTCTACAAGGCATCCAGCAATAGAGCCAGCTTTACATCAATCACCATGAACTACCAAGGCCAAGCCAGCGAAGATTTCTTGGCTGCCCAAATCGAGGATTCAGCGTCTTGCAGTGTCATTTTGAGAGGAACAGGCTGGCCCATCACCGTCAAACATCACCTACTGACTCTTATTGCGGGTAAAGCCTACTATCTCAATGTGTGCGAAACGGACATCGACTTGGATCCCGTCACATTCGCGTCGATCTTCAACTTGTGGCTGAAGAAAAAGACCGATTCCCACAATAAGACGAGCTTTCCTCAAGTTTCGGACTTTACGGCGATGAAGCAGATTAGGCCCGATCTCCAGATCCCTAAGGATCGCGAGTTCACTGGAGTTGAGTGGAGCCTAGGAGAGAAGACCACTGCTGAAACGGACAAGCATCGCTTGGGATTCTATGTACATCAGAAGGATACTTATATTTCGTTTCATTGATGTTCCTCTGTAATCTATAAATGTGCTATAAATGTATCTCATGTTGCCAATGGTCTTCCAAGTAGAATCGAGAAGTCAACATCCGTGATCGCTATGTATTTTACAGTACATTTTCGCCCTATAACAGAGATGTGCAATCAATCTGAGAGTTGAAATGAATGTGTGATTTTTTACACATTTTTTGTGCGTTCTACACGTGCATATATAAACATCAGCTGTTGCCTTGGCGCAAACCCACATACGACATAAAAATCACATGTTCGTACCTACGTGTTTTCCCGCCTTGTCTTTTTTACTTTACATTCCCTGTTTATACTTAGGGGATAAGCGTGATACGAGTCGAGATTTTCTAGCGATGCTATCCGTGAAGCGCTGATCGTATTGCTTACGAGGTGTTCGATATTTGAAAAGATAGCGTTTTTGTTGGAACAGGCTGGCCCATCACCGTCAAACATCACCTACTGACTCTTATTGCGGGTAAAGCCTACTATCTCAATGTGTGCGAAACGGACATCGACTTGGATCCCGTCACATTCGCGTCGATCTTCAACTTGTGGCTGAAGAAAAAGACCGATTCCCACAATAAGACGAGCTTTCCTCAAGTTTCGGACTTTACGGCGATGAAGCAGATTAGGCCCGATCTCCAGATCCCTAAGGATCGCGAGTTCACTGGAGTTGAGTGGAGCCTAGGAGAGAAGACCACTGCTGAAACGGACAAGCATCGCTTGGGATTCTATGTACATCAGAAGGATACTTATATTTCGTTTCATTGATGTTCCTCTGTAATCTATAAATGTGCTATAAATGTATCTCATGTTGCCAATGGTCTTCCAAGTAGAATCGAGAAGTCAACATCCGTGATCGCTATGTATTTTACAGTACATTTTCGCCCTATAACAGAGATGTGCAATCAATCTGAGAGTTGAAATGAATGTGTGATTTTTTACACATTTTTTGTGCGTTCTACACGTGCATATATAAACATCAGCTGTTGCCTTGGCGCAAACCCACATACGACATAAAAATCACATGTTCGTACCTACGTGTTTTCCCGCCTTGTCTTTTTTACTTTACATTCCCTGTTTATACTTAGGGGATAAGCGTGATACGAGTCGAGATTTTCTAGCGATGCTATCCGTGAAGCGCTGATCGTATTGCTTACGAGGTGTTCGATATTTGAAAAGATAGCGTTTTTGTTGTGCGTTTTTGTGATTTACGGCTCTCGGATTGCGAAACTTCACAAAGTCGGCATGTCTGTCGTCTGCGGAACGTTTGTAGACTGATTTTTATGTACATAGAGACGTCTGCATTTGAGACAATTGGATGAGCCAAAAAGGGCATTTAGGCAGAATTCTAGGAAGCCATTTTCGAAGGCATTTTATCTGTAGACCAGTTGGATAATGAAAATTACAGGCGGAAAGCAACGGTCCGACTACTGAATGTCTCTTGGCAGACTACACACTCTAGACTTCTACCTACTAGATGTCCTTTTGGAACACCCATTTGTCACCAAAGATGCCGCGCTCATTTTCGAACAAATTAACGAGTTGAGGCCTGCCTTCGTCCGAGAATTTAGACGTCCGTGACGCGTGTTTACCCTTTCCGTCTACATCGAGATATACACAAGTTCGCTTTCAGACGCTATCATGAACAACATACCCGTAGAGTTCTGTTCCGGAGTCGTCGCCCGTCTAGAACGCAACTACTTTTTTTGCCGCGACCATTTGGACCTGGGAGCGACGTGGAAGCTTGCCGTCATCTCCCATTTCGAGAACACTGAAAAGCTAAAGGTGATCCTGCGCCCGAAGCCTACCGCCTCCTGCTGGGAATACGCTTTCATCGGCCAGAAATACTTCAGCTTCGAAGAAATGCGGGCGAAAAATCAGC
Organism: Steinernema hermaphroditum; assembly: GCA_030435675.1. Lineage (NCBI taxonomy): Eukaryota > Metazoa > Nematoda > Chromadorea > Rhabditida > Steinernematidae > Steinernema > Steinernema hermaphroditum. Next base: position 2,483,411 of record CM059623.1, read on the forward strand.
TCTACACAAGAATTACCGAAGTGGAGTTCCGAAAAGAGTATGTGGCGCCGAAGAGAGCCACGACAAGCAAAGAAGATCAAGATGAAAAACCCGAATCGATCGCCGAAACACCCTTTTATGTCTTCCGCGACATCTCCAAAGAAGACGTGAAGAACGAATTTATTCCCTATATCGTCGGGCAGCTTGTATACGATCCCGCCTTTACATGTTCCATGGATAGAACAGAACAAACCGACGAAATTACGACTGAATTCTTCAAGGTCGCCGCCCGAAGACCCCACTTCAAAGCGATCAAAACGAACTACCAAGGCCCAGCATGTGAAGAATTCATCGCGGTTCAAGAGGAGCTCATGAAATGCCGAGGCTTCCTCACCCTAACAGGAACCGACTGGCCATCGACGATAAAGTCGGTTATCACGACACTTCTCTCGCGAGGAAGCTTCATTGTCGACGCCAAGACCTCCAACATCGGCCTGGATCCTGAAATGTTCACCACATTGTTCAATCTGTGGATGCAGAATGAAGACGATCCAGAACACTACGACACGAAAATGTGGTTCCGCGGCGTCATGGACACAACGGAAATCAAGAAGATCAGGCCGGATATTCAAAAGGTCGAAGTAAAAGACGGTGCTGAGAAGATTGATTGGATCCTCGAAAATGGAAATAAACATTCTTTCTTTAATTTTTATGCACATGGTGATGAAATATATATCGGATTTTATTAGGCCTTATTGGTAGAATATGTAACGATGATATAGCAAGAATAAATGAATGCTCTGAAAGGGAAGGCTGGCCTTAGCACCTGTAACGGAATTTTCCTGAACTTGGGCATTCCTTGTGCTTAAGGTTCTATCACAAACACAAGAGCACTTTGGTATTAGCAAAAGGAAACAGTTCTTCCGATGCCGGGAATCGAACCCGGGCCTTGCGGGTGAGAGCCGCAAATCCTAACCACTAGACCACATCGGACATGGTTGTTACGGGGAGCTAATTTGCTTATTACGCACCGCTCGGTTTCCTCAAATCCAATGTGAAGCTTCTCAAGGATATAATGTCATTTTTTGGGTGATTTTGATTCTCAAATGAATCTGCATCCCTTCTCGAATGCACTTGGCCTCAACGCAAATCAACGTCTTTCTGTGTCAATCACATTGATATCAGATGAAACAAACACATAAATCTTTATTAGATAAATCCTATTTACATACCCGAACTTGAGATCACAGTTAATGAGTCTAACAGAGTTTCAGCTTCTAATTGGGATCGAAACTTAGCACAAGTGGGTGTAGAGATTAGAAACCCTATAAATCGGAACTACACTGCAAATCAACAATGGCTGGATTACCGTCTCGGTGAAGCATCCCCTGTCAAAGTATTATGAGGAGAAGAGAGGAGGTTACGCATCCGAAGCCGAGTCCCCATCGTCTCCAAACATCTCCTCTTGATTGGCGGTGCGACGGCGAGATGCGAAGAGGTTCAGCTCCTCTAGTAAGCTAGGCACGAACACCGCATTCGTATCAAAATCTTCTGCTTCATCGTCGACTCCGTCCAACGGGATGTCGGAACTTGTGCCTTCATCGTCAACAAGCTCCTCCTCTGGAAGGCCCGCACGCTGACGAGCTATTCGAACGCGTTCGTTGTGCTCTCGTGCTTGACCGGCGATAGCTCCCGTGAGTTCTTTCATGATATCGGGATTGTGAATAGGAGCTAGATCGTCATCGTCGAAGAACGCGTCACCGTGTCCACGCGGGTCATCTTCGCGTTGAGCGCCTTCAAAGATCTAAATAAACTTAATGAATGAGTGAAAAGACAACCACTTCTTCGTACTTCATAATCTGGTATATCTCGAGTCGCATTCACTACATCTTCCCCACGCTGTTCGTCATCAGCGCTAGGCTTTCTCTGTTCCAGAAGTCCGACAGTCTCAGGAAGTGGTTTCTCCTCGTCACAGCGTTTCTTTTGCGCAATTTCCAAGATACTGATAACCTCCTTGAGCGACAAGATGATCTCTTGAGGAACATCGGCCAGAGAAGACACCGACTGGATTCTGAACAGAACCAAATACGATTGAATCCAATTTCGAAACGTACCGATCGGTAGCAACAAATAAATTAGCTTTGGCTCTCATAAAAAGAGCGTCAGCAGGAGACAATCTAGCGGGAGCATGCTGCTCAACTTTGCGGACTTGACCAACAGGACATCTTGCTCGCAGAGTGCCAAGAAGAACGATGAGCTTGTAGATCTGCGACATGACAAGATAGTAGCGCTTCATCCAGGATGTCAATGATCGAAAGCTACTATCCGAACATCCACAAGCTTCGAGCATAGAGCCGTCGACGATATCGTCCGCGTCACACGTGCACAGGGTAAGACGACGAATGGATAGCGCCAAAAATTGACTGTTGTAGAGAAAGAACATCGAACGGAGCGTCTAAAATTTCATCATCAAGAGTCAGTTATGAACTTTGTGTTACCTTTAGCGATGTAAAATCAATGAAGTTCTCGGTGGACTCATCCACAAGGCCAAGCAGGGCAGCAACGTCATCGCGCATGACTTTTGACCACAACGAGCCGTCCTCTTTCCTTGAATAACTACTGTAAAATCACCGATACTTAATACGACCTACTTCGTCACAACCAAACTACGACTGAGCTCGTCGAGTGTCCCACAAGCACGGCGCATGATTGAGAGAAGCTTCAAACGTTCCTGTTCCATCACTGGGCTTTGCTGACTATCTTCTTTTTCAAGTCTAAAACCCAAGAATCACGACAGAATAGACGAAAGAACCTACGCAAAAGTTACATGATCGGTTAATTTCACGAGCCGCAAGAAACGGACGACTGCACGATCGAGATTCAGAGCTATTCGTGTCAGCAAGAAGTAGGCAGCTGCAGTTGTCAGGAGCAATCCAACGTAAACGACAGCAGCAATCAAGAGAGTTGCTGGAGAACAGTAGGCGATGACTGCTGCCAAGAACCACCACCAAGAGAAAGTCTTCGTTTCATCGAGCTTCTTCAGTTCTTGTTCGCTGTCTCGCAGAAATTCCTGATCCACCTCATCGATGAGTCCTTTTGACAAGCACCGTTCGGTGACCCAGTCCATAACCAAGCGTAGCGAAGTTTTTGTGAACATCTCGCCTGAATAATTTAATATACAGATCTCAAATCGAAATAAGTGCGCGAAATAGTTAGAAACGGAGTGGATAAAGCCACATTCAGCATTAGTATCGTCAGTATTATGCATACATCTAGAGATCATCTAGACAACCGCGAAGCTCCTGTCATCTAGACATGTTCAGTTGCTGTCAGCTAGACAGCGCTAACTACAGGGTGCCCTAAAACAAGGACACTTTAGACAGAAGTCTAGCAGACGAATTTCTGCATCGTCTTTTGCAAAATCAACGCGAAAATCGAGAAACACAATCTACCGTAGTCTCTGCCTGGTCTATCAACGATCTAGAGAGGAAAACTGACCATTTCTCCCCTGTCAACAATCACGTATTAGACAAAATTAGATAAAAGTCTGAAATACGAAATGCGTGACGCAAAAAAAATGGTAGATTCGAGCGATTTTTGACAAATTCACGGCAATAAAAATCGCATAAAATGAAGAAATAAAATGAACGAGTGCCTGAGGCGCATATAAGAACAGATTAGCGAGTTGACGCACAACAAAATCCACAAGAATCAACGGTTTACGCAAAACAGTTTCTCTTCGATGTCACTAGAATTTGTGTTCTCCCCAACAGAACGAACATCTGAATTTTATTGTGCGTGATTGGGTTTTCATTGCAGCAACATCTTGATTTTTACTGCATCAACAGCTGACGGGTACATTAACTGACACTTTCCTTATAAAAGAGTTATATCTGGGATCACTTCTTACCAATTTCCACGTCACTATCTGCTCTTCTAGCGGCTGATTATCGTGACGTCACATATTTTGTTATTCATTCATGCTTGTGCTGCTCTTTATAGATGATGCATTCAGCCACGGTGCCGATCAACGACCCCGACGAGGAGCCCACGAAGAGCACAACCATGAAGGACAACTGCGATATCGAGAATCATCTATTCCCGTACTGTATCGTTTGGACTCCGATTCCGTTCATCACGTGAGTACGTTTCTCTCTGTTCATTGAGTGATGGTCGTGTTTAGATGGTTCTTCCCGTTCATCGGCCACATGGGAATCGCCACTAGCCGTGGAATCATTCGCGACTTTGCCGGCAGTTACTTCGTGAGCGTACGTTTCAGCAGTTATTGATAGGTGTCGCTGATCTATGGATAATCGAGAAGTACGGCGTCGTCCTTGACAGCAGATCGCGCTTCTAGGTGATTCACGGAGGGCTGCGTTTTTTATCGCATTCAAAAATAAGGTCCTATTCAAATTATGGCTGTTGGAAGAGCCCGATGAATCTACAAGGTTCTGCCGCACATGATTCCTGACTGAAAGAGCTTGAAAGCGTGGCTCAAACTGCATTAACTTCTCTTTATTTCAGGAAAACAACATGGGCTTCGGATGGCCGACCATGTACTGGCAGCTGAATGCCTCAAACGTCTCCGGTGGAGCTGAGGCGTACGATCGTGCGGTTCGCGATGCGTCGGACGAGTACAAGAGTCGTGTGGTAAGCCATTTTCTCAGATTCATTATTCTGAATTTCTATTATCCAGCACAACCTCTTCTGCGACAACTGCCACTCACACGTCGCAGATGCTCTGAATCGGATGGCGTACAACGGGCGCACCAACTACAACATGGTCAACCTCTGCTTCGGGATGATGTACCGCGGCAAATACGTCAAGTAATCTCATAAAACATCGCCCTCTTTCATCTAGCACTCGTTTCAGCGCGCTTGGAATCGTCAAACAGTGGCTGCCGTTCACCCTGTGCTCATTGGCCATTCTCGGCGTCTTCTTGTTTATGCATCTGGCTTAAAAATTGGTATTTAATGATCTCACTATAGGTTTTATGCGTTTATGTCTTTATTTCTTTGAATTTCTAGTGTACACAGTAAATCGTCGGCTGAAATGACTCCTCGAGATCTCGTTGAGATCCGCTCCTGGGCTTCGTAGCGCTCGCATCTCCTACCGTACGTTCTCTCCATGCCTCTAGTCTCCTAGGTTACGGTAACTATCGGAAAATCGCACTTCGTCAGGAAGACGGATAACAGTCCTTTTGGGGTAGTAATAGTCATCTTTTTTGTCATCTGCATGCTGAATAGATTATGCTTTAATCTCTATACGAATATTCAACAGAATCATCAATATCACAGTTTTCAACAACAGGCATCTTCACTCAGCAAAGATGAATTCCTGGAGGCTTGTAGAGGGTCTCTAGAAGTTCATACTTGATATACCGGTCAGAGTTTAGTGTTTTACCTTTCACACTGGCCAAAAAGCTGAAGTAGGTAACACTTCCAGTGACAGCTCCAGCGGCGGCGGGATTCTCACGACGCGTAGTCGTCCGGAAGCCGTTTTCTCCGACAACCTCTACTTCCACAATGTGCCAATTGACGAGTCTAGACACACCAGCGTCTGTCTAGACGAGTGGGAGACACTTACTGAGGATCAGCGATGAGCTTCGCCCTGACCAGATCGAATCCAAGAGTGTGCGCGGCGATGGCTGCTCCGGCCATGGTGTTCACGTTGTTAGGGGCCATGGAGCACAGATTCCGGACGGGACCGTCGTAGAGGATGACTGGATTCTCCGTCTGCTTAGCCTTGTTGTTGAGCTCAACCAGAGGACCCGTGACTTTGAGCGAATTGGGATGTTTAATCATGGTGACTGTAAGGCCCTTGATGATGTTCAGATCGGCCATCTTTTGGATGTCCATGGAGCCCCAGAAGGCGCCAGCCGGAACGAAAACGCTCCTGTTGTGCTTGGAGACGAGCTCTTTGATTGAGTCGAACGTTTTCTGGTTGGCCAGGGCTGTGGGACTGCCAACCTGGAAGTTAGGATGAGATTAGAGTCGGTGGGGACTTCTTACGAAAAGATTGCATTGCTGGAGAATGATCGAGGCATATTGGTGGACGACGTCCGGGTGAGCAACTTCGATGACCAAATCACAGGCTCTAAAGAAGAGTGCTCAATTGGGACACTTCACCATAGTCTTACTTTAGGTTCTCCTCGTCGATTTTTGTTAACGGAAGAACGTTCTCTTTTTCGTCTTCTGTACGGTTCCAGATTTTGGCGATTTTGAAGTTATTGTTCTTCTTGAGCTCGACTGCTAAGAACTGACCTGAAAGCAGGGGATAACTTTTGTTTAAGCATCTCAAATTTCTGAAAATGAGTAACTGTCGAGGAATAATGGTGATCCTAACCACTAAATCAAACCACCACAAACACAAGGGCACTTTGGTATTCAAAAAGGAAAAAGTTCTTCCGATGCCGGGAATCGAACCCGGGCCTTGCGGGTGAGAGCCGCAAATCCTAACCACTAGACCACATCGGACACTGGTCGCAGGTCATTCGATCGTGATGATTTTGCCCGATTTGTCGGTTTCGAAAGTTTTTTTTTATTGTTTTATCTCTCTATGATCCCTTCATTGTCTCTTGCCACACATTGTCAGCTCTGGACTCAAAATGATTGTATTGAGGACGGCGCGGAGATTACGGTATTATAGGTACGGTACGAAAACAACTCACCTAGATGGCCGTAGCCGATGATTCCGACCCGTTTTGGCTGCGACGCCGCCATATCTGTACACGTGTGGCTGAGTAAAGCGAAGAGCCGCGAGTCGCGAAATCGAACGGTCGGAGAGGTGATCGGCTCCTCTCCGCCGCTCTGTTTACTTTAAGAAGGCGCCGCGGCCACGGTCCGACAAACCGACATAAGTTCAGAGAAGCAAGTGCACAACGGGAGACCACACACGAAGGCGAAGAATTTATTACGAAACTCATGGAGTGATGGAGTCGTTAGGACTTTTTGATTTTTCGGAAGAGGAGAATCTCCGAGCCGGAGAGGACGCCGAGACGGCCGCCTTTGACGATCTTGGAGACCGTTCCGGCGAGGAACGTCTTGTTGAAGGCGTGGAAGCCGCGGGGAAGGATGCGCGCCGCCTGCGCCGCCATCACGAGATAGTTGACCAGTTTCGAGCTGAAAAGGGTGGAGTTTAGAGGGGGTGATCGATGGGTTGCTGTGTCAAGGCTAAATCGGAATTAATTGGACAGGAACTGGTATTGTGCGTTGTGTCCTTGGGGAGATTAGATATCGTGGAAATGGCAACTTTTTGTGGGGATAATCTCTGTGTTTTAACGTAGTTCTATCCCTTGTTGGTTCTTCCGAAATAAGTGAATTTCGACAAATTTACGAAAAAGTGCTTCTTACCTAGATCTTTACCTAGATCATGACTTTTGATGACCACTCACGGCTGTCAGAAGTCATCCATTGGTTCACAAAATGCCGAAAATGGCCAATAAATTGGATCAAGATTTACAATTTTCTCGATCTCTATCTCATGTATTAGAAAATCCTATTCCTAAATCCATAATCCTAAAATCCATAATCAAATCTTATGTTAAAGGTTACACTAAACTTGGTTACTTTTAACGTATATTCACCAAAGGATATTCGCTATTATTGTTCCGTTTTTAAATTTAATAAATTTAATACATAGACGCGGTTCCACAACAAAACCATTTAGTTATTTGATGAAATAACCATCTGCAGACAATTGGTATCGCTTTCATCTTTTGCACTTTCACTTACAAGGGAACCTCCGCCTCAGATCGAGCTGAAGATTGGCACATTGGTAAGCCAGATTGGTAAGAACGTCAAGCTCGTCAAACACCGAACCATGTAAACACCCTTCGGAAGTTGCATCTTTTCGTTTTAGTAAAACCAGACAACAGAGATTGGCCAAACATCGGTGGCCAAGTTTCAGCTCGATCTGGACACTTCGGATCCGTTTGTCGCCGGACATTTTCGACTGGACTTTTTACAGTCGACTTCCTTCTCTGTCTTATTCACCTAGACACTTATGCATCAAATTAAGTGATTTTGTTGACCTTTACTCGAAGATTGTATATAAAAACGTTCCTTGTAAAAAGATATAATCCGGAAAGTACTGTAATTACGGATCTTCAAACGTAGAGGCTTGTAAATCCGTTCTTAAAGCCATTGGCATCTCCTTTGTACATTCTTCAAAACCTATTTTTGTTTCAATAAGCTAGCATTTTGATTTAGACTACTCAATCCATTTCTGTGCTTTCCTTGTACTTCAAATCTTGAAAAAACGACTCACTTGATCAACCACATGAACAGCGAACTGCTGGAGAAGCAATAATAATACGGCTTTCCGGTCTCCTTCTCCAAGTCCACCGCCTCGATCAGTTCGAGGCCCTCCAGCCTGGCGCACTCGATCATCTCGCTTCGGCTGTGGAGAGTGGGCATTCCACAAGCGTACTCCAAGCCCTCGACGATCTTGCAGTGCTCCTTGTTGTTCTCGTCGAAATGGTCGGTCTTGAGAAGATCGTAGACGAGGAAGAGGCCGTCATCCTTGAGCACCCGAGAGATCTCCTTCAGTACAGGGCGCAGATTCACGAAGTACTTTAAAGCATAGACAGCGTAAGCCGAGTCGTAGGAGCCGTTTTCGAAGGGCATCGAGTGGCAGTCGGCTTCTACGAGGCTGCACCTGGGATAGGAGCTTATGTCTTTTAGTTGCTCGTTGCCGATCTCGACCTGGAAGACAGACATGAAGGAAGTGAGTTTCCACTTATCTTCAGTCAATGAAGCAGAAAGGAACAATACTTGTGATCAAAACAAAAAAATTCTTCCGATGCCGGGAATCGAACCCGGGCCTTGCGGGTGAGAGCCGCAAATCCTAACCACTAGACCACATCGGACATTGCGAAACGACGTTCTGCTGTTGTACACGACCTCACTTTCTATGTCGTCTCTCGTATTCGAGAAAATCGTGTTTTAAGGATTATATTTGAGTTGTTTTCGCTCAAGAATCAAAATCCGTATTTCCCAATATGCACAAAATGCATAATCTAAATGGAATCCGTGTTTTTCTGTCACTTTCTAATGTTCGCCCTTTGACCGGAGAAGCATAAACATAGAAAAACATGCCCGATACTTCCCAGCTTTTGAACCCTATTGAGCTTAAGGAACTCACTTCATTTGGTGCAATAGTGACACCAGTAAGAGTCGCTCCAGTGTACGACAGATCCTTTATAACACCTCCAATACCACATCCGATGTCCACACAGCTCTTTCCGCTCGACAACTTCAGACACTCCCCAATGCGGCGATGCAAGTACACAAGGGCGTCCTCTAGCTTCCGGTGATTTGGCCTCGGCGGCACAAAGTGGAAGTTCCCATTGAAGTACTCGTCGATGACCGTCGACATCACCGAATAGTAGTGCGCCGTCACCTTGGAGTGATCGGACTGCTGCCGGGCCTCCGCATAGAGGCGCGCATGTTCCTTCTCGAAAGACACCTGAAAATGAGCGGAATAACGGCGAAGGAGGACTAGGAGACGACGTCGTCGTCGGCGTGAAAACGAGAATGGGAGCGCGTTGTCGCCAACAGCGACGCGCTGGTTGTAACGTGCGTGTTGGAGGGCGACGCCGCGTGCACGCATAATAAGCGTGCACGCCGGCGATTGGATCGATTTCGAGTTCGGCTTGCACAGTAAACAAGGTGGAAAATGGGAAAAAACATAGGGAGCAACCGGATTTGAACCGGTGACCTCTCGATCTGCAGTCGAATGTTGTGCCATTGAGCTATGCCCTCACCTTGGCCGTTCTCTCCTTTTTCTATTATCAGTCAAAACTCTAATTATTCGTCTGTTCTTCAATCGAAATTAAAACTGTGTGATAGTATCTTTCGTCGAATTTGAAGGGACGGAGACTTGGCTGTCCCATCTTCTAGATGTTTTCTGATAATTTGATGAAGGTGGAAGAAGAAGAGTTCAAAGGGACACACGTTGTTTCTAAGATTCCTGATGTAGGGCCTAGGGATGCACCGGAACCGGAATCGGGTGCATCCCTAGTAGGGCCCACTCTATGCTAACCTCCACCTAATAAAGGGACACTAACAAGGGAAGCACTCCAAGTGATCGTTGCAGATCGAAATGAACTGTGGTGTAACGGACAGAGGAGATCTTAGGAAGATGAGCACACACAAAACGCATGGCCCATATGCAGAGTGGCTACCATAAACAGGCCCCCGAAATACGAAACATAACGCCAGTGAAGACTAGTACGTTTAAATTATCAATGGGCAATGCGTCTGTGTGGTCGAGTGGTAGTGCTCTGAGACGCCAGTATACGGTCTCGGGTTCGACCCCAGAGAGATTCTTCTTTTTTTTCAAGCTCAGGATACAAAGAATTCACACTTAAAATGTGGGTTGGTTTGTCGGATATTACTCATCTGTATAGATTCTTTGTCAAATTGTCGAGCAAAATAAAGCCTAGGAACCAATGAGTTCGCGTCTGCGTCCGCCCATCCTGATTATAGATAACAGCAACGAAGACCATATGATTTTTGGCTTGAAAATTAGAGCAAAATCATCTCTAGTTTCATTTTAATACCGTACATGGCACCCTATTTATCGCTACCTATCATGATATTCTCAGAGATGAAGCTCACTCGAAACTCACCAAATCGTTCCGCCGGAACTTGACCAGCATCTTGAAGAAGTTGCTCGTCAGATCGATCGACATTCTCGAATCGGTCGCCAAGCTCCGAATGCCTACAAATCGAAGAACCACTCCTTAGGCAGCACGCAGTGCCCTGTATGACCGCTGAAGTGGTGCGCGCCGCCAAGAAATGTAGGTTGGACGCCGAAAGCGCAGCAGCGTACAAGGTCACAACGCACACTTATCCCGGTCGGTATCTTGACGACAAGGAGGTACATGCTACGCATGACACGTATTTTGACGTCTACAAGACGCGTTGCAAATATATGTTGCCGATGATTTATGACTCTTTTCGGGTCATCTACGTGAATTCGATGAGTTTGCGTCTGGTTTTTGTGTATAGATGTGGAATTTTTTCAGAAGAATTTCAGAAGTTGCGAATGCCTATACACAAAGATGAAACGAACAGTCATTTCATACTGTCTAATCTAGAATCAGATTGCATGTCTACGAAAGAATACATTCCGCAAAGTCTAGACAGCAGAAGCACCGTTTGCAACTAGACTTCATGTGTCTGCTTGTGTTGTCTACTTGTTCAATGCGTGTTTCTTCCACTTCTTTTCACATAGACAAGGATAATCTCGAAGTGCCCCAAGCACACCACTTGTAACACACACACCATAATGCCCCAAAGAGAATGCCTGATGCATCTTTTTATGTGAGCGAACACCTGAACAATAGACACTTAGGAAAAGTGTAATAACACGTTACATTTGTTAAGCTGCATCGGCAAGTTATTCGTCCTCTTCTTCGTCTTCGATATCCTCCTGACAGATTTCGTAGTCTTCCAATGCCTTGATGTCGTCTTCGAGTTCGTACATTTCGCCCAGCTCCCGTGACAAGTTGATGCTTAACTAAACGGAAAGAATTGTAATAGACACATAGGATCTAATGTCTACTTCTAGGGAATCGTTGAGCATGTCCTCGGTTTGCTTCTGAAGCTTCGTAATGCGGCGCCGATAGACAGTGATTGTGGGGCGAATGCTTGTCAGGTCTTCGATCGTCAGTTTCGGATCCTCGTAGTGGTTTTCAATGCCTGCAATATCCGTCTGACACCCGATTTCAGACGTGGTGGGAACCTGAAAAGAAAGAGATAAGAGAAATGGTCATGAACCAAGCAATCAACTTACCGCATTCACCTCCTTGTCAACCATGTACACGTCTAAGTTCTCTGCATTCTCTTCCGCGTACACATCGAAAAGTTTCGATGACTTTGTCGGCTTGAAAAATGATGTGATCTGCTTGCTTTTGTTGACATCCACAGCCTTCTTGCTTTCGAACAAACTTGCGGACTTTGAACGTCCGACCTTCGGACCTTGAGGGAGATTCTCCGAATTGGTTTTCACAGGCACGTTGCGCAGGACGAACGTTTTTCTTGAAGACATGGCGAAGAGTGACCCGTAGCACCTGAAACATGGGTTAAGAGTACATTTGCTATTCACAAAGCAATCCGATATCAATCATGCGATCCAACACAAGAGCAAAGCAAATCACGACAAGAATGATAACAAGAACTTTATATACAGACACTCTTTATTTCGACTGGCGTTCCTTCTCGTTGTCGGTTCGCTGGTGTTCCTTCTCGTTGTCGGCTCGCTGGCGTTCCTTCTCGTTGTCGGCTCGATGGCGTTCCTTCTCGTTGTCAATTTTCCGTTGCAATTCTTCCTCCCTCTTGTCTCGCAACACACGCAGTTCGGCCGAGCGAGCCTGGGTTTGCTCAAGTTTTTCGCGGATCTAAATACGATAAATTTAGTGTTTAAATTTGCGTTCAACCACAACAGCTTTTGGAAACAGTCGTCAAACTCAATCAGTCGTCCCGGCGGCGACAGGCTAAAGTGATCGTTGGAGTGTTTCAATTGCTCCAAGTCTGTCTAGTAGACAGTAGCACATGATAGCGTTTGCAAAGCCACCAGACACGTTTAGCTGCCTACACGGAAAAGCACGATAAAATGAACAGAGCTCGATCACCGTGTGTAGACAACCCGACTGCAAGCGCCATTAACCCCGTTATTATTTCAGACACACCTGTCTTTAAAACCACTTACCATCCGATTCTCATTTTCCGCTTCTTTGTGCTTGTTCAATTCAGCCTGATAAGCTTGGAACCAGAACAATTCATCTTCCCCCATAGCAGGGAGATCGTCCTCGCCGTCGACTGGCAAGGGAGGTAGTTCATCATCCTGATGCATTTCGCACCATTTCTCGTAGTCTGTTTCCATGCCGGCCGGAATGACAATGTCTGTCTCGATGAAGACATTTTCCTTTTCTGCTAAGCCTTTGATCTGAAATACGAAAATTATATTTTTTCACCTTATTTGTCTCATGTCTATGCCTAACGAACTTGTCTGCATTGATAAACTTATACGGTCTATCACTGGCTATTTGAGGTGAGATATGCCTGCAGAATTTTGCACTTCCAACCACGAAATGCCAATGAATAACTCAAATACAATCAACATATTTTGGCAGCTTTTTCACAAACATGTCAAAGTGAACAAACTTACATCGGTCCCAGTAGTGACGGAAGTTAAGCGCTTCAGTTGGCGCTCTAGCTTTCGCGACCCAGCATTTTCGTCAAACACCTCCTTCTGTTTTGATGTGCCTGCCGAAGACATCTGAAATGTACGAAACAAAAGGTAAGAAACGTCACAGACCGCGCAGACACATTCGCACAAATCCGCAGCGCGACATCTCCCTCCAAATCTCTGTTTTCCACACGAGAGCGCGCGCGAGAACACGCGCGAGGGGCTACAATTGGAACTCTCGATCGTTGCAAATTGCGCGCGTTATTTGTGATTGCGGCCTTCAGAGGTCGGAAATGTCCCACACGCAGTGCAAAAAAAGGCGCGAAAAACCCGTTTCGAAGTACAGCCGCGAACACGTCAACTGTGGTGCGCTCTTTCGAACGGTCATGTTTGTGATCGCTTACGGGAAATCGATATTGTTGTGTGTCTTTCAATAGTTTTTCGTGTAGTTCTTGCGAAGAAGACTCGTTTCCCATTAGGGGAAGTCTGGAGTCTAGACTGAGCGTGGAAATAGACAAATTGCAGTCTGTATCTTTTGCAAACAACAAAAGGTCTGTAGACGTTGTTTCCGAATAGACTGTCTGGATTGCATTTGGATTAATCATTTATGACCTGGAGAAACGGTTGTTCTTCCGAGACAGGCACATTGCAGACAGCCGTCGATTTGAAACTAACCGTTGGCGCACATCTCGAGTCTTTCTGTCGTTTGAAATGTTCTCTTTCGCGCCCATTCCTTCGCGCTACGATTTGTTTAACCCCATTCTGACCGCTCATTTTCAGGCGTTCGCCCTTGCGAATAGCCATGGGTAAAGAGGTTATACTACGATACTGGTCGCCTGTGGTAAGTCATGTGCTTCCAAATTCCTTCAAGACAACGCTGGTTTCAGGTGAGTCGCTCGCCATTTCAAGTTAAAGTAGAAGGCTTTCTCGTGGACACGAAGACGTTGTTCTCGGAGAAGAAGAAGCTATACAGGAGCTCGGCGATCGTTGAGGCTATTGGCCCACGTGAACTGGCTTCAAAGCACGGAACTGTTTACGTACTCGATGGTCCGGCCGATTTGCGTAGGTGCCAGTCCATTGGCATGCCAGAACCACTCGTCGAACAGTTTGAAATGGGCTTTCCGAAGAAATACGAGGAGCTGTTAAAGGAATGGATATATCCTAAGTAGGTTCATTGATTAGGTGTCAAAAAAATTTTATTTTTGAAGCGGCGCATCAATGTAAAGTAAAAAAAACGATAGGCGCTTGTGTAAGGATGCGTTGATTAGCTCGAAGGGGGAAGCCCACCAGCTTCAACCCCAATGAATGTCTAAAATGAAAATATTGTCTAGTAGACGCACTTTTGCAAATTTCACTTTTCCATTTGCGGAATGCACTGAACCGGTTGTAAGACTGAAATATTACACTGTCTACGTCGCTGTAAAGTCTGCATATTTCAGACCAAAACAGCCGGAAGTCAGGGACATGAACTACACCGTTGAAGAGCCAGACGAAGACGATGATGTACGACAGTAGGCGAAACTTGTAATGTGTCTTTTCTACGGTTATTATTTTCAGCAATAACCATAACCACGCTGCGAAGAAGAAGCACCAGAGCTCTACCGTATTCCAACGCATAAGCGTTAGTGACATGGCGGCTGCAGGACCAAGTCACGAGAGAAAAAATAATGCAAGAGATTGGTCCGATCGACAGAATATCCAATCGCCAATGGGAGGTTATAGCTGGAACGACGATTATAATAACTGTAACCAAAGTATGCCGAAGGTGCATCAAAGCTCTACTCCATTCCGGCACATCAGTGTCAGCCAGATGACTGCTGCAGGGCGAAGCCATGACAAGAGAAACAGTATTAGAAATTGGTTCGACCAGGAGAATATCCACTCGCCAATCAGAAGCGATGGCTGGAGCGACGATGAATAGCTCGCCCGTTGCATCCCACGTTAAAGTTTGTTTACCATAAGTTGTCACCGTAAATAAATAATCATGATCCTGCTTTAAGGTTTTCTATGTAGTACGCATGAGGGTTCTTTTGTTTGCCCCACAGTCTGAGCTGATTAGATTAACTCTCTTCTCAAAGTTGCATTTTGCTCGTCTATCAGACAAGGGACATGTCATGCGTCTAAACATCTTTGCAGACAGAGTATGCCTGACACTGATTGAGTACCCTTACTTGGGTACCCTCGGCCTTATTTTGTGTTTAGCAGCCGCTCGAAGCGGTTGACGGTGAATAGAACGCTCACGATATGCACCGCTAAAGCAATAAGATTGTGCAATTTCATCGACGTAAAACAATAAGAATTAACTTCCAAATTATAGCATTATTCACGTGCACAGAATTCGAAGAATGGTTTCAAAATTCTAATAACACGCTTTTTAAACTTGTGTCCGAATGCAGACGACTCTCGAGTGGCGTAGTATTCCTCCGATCCGACAATGTTTCTCAACTCCTCGAGGGTTTCGATCTGTTCTGCCATGCAAACAAGGAGCTCTATCTCACAGGGCGATTGGTTCCACTGGACAAAGAAGTCCTTCAGTTGAGTTTTCGAGGCTCCTGTAGAATTACGGGAAAGTGTCACACGAGAACTTTGTGACTGAGCAATGTTCTTCATTATAAGCGAGACTGTTTCCTTCGTTATATCTGAGAAGACCACGAATAGGGAGCTAGGCAATCGATGAGAAGCTATTCTGGAGAAGAGCTGTTCAATTTCGGTTGCGTATCCTCGGACCGAACGGATTTCGATGTGAGAAAAGTTCCCAGCGATAGCGTTGATTATCGAGCTGCAGTATAGAGGATTCTCAGCCTTCACCAAATAGTTGATCTCAAGAAGCTGTCTTCGGCGAGTAATCAAAGGTTCGTTTATCGCTGAAAGACACTCTTCCAGGTTGAAAGTGTGCTTCCTTTCATGGGGCATGAATGCGCCCCAATTGGACATCCGAATTTCTTTGTAATCAGTTGTCGAAGGGTCGGAGTTCTCCAGAGTCATTTCTCGACTGAACACGTCGATAAGGACGTGAGCGTCAGTTCTTGTTGGGATTGGAGCCATACTCCAATAGCCTGCGAGCTCCCTTGTTTCATGGCATTCGGTGAGAAGGGCGATGATTTCGTCGATAGCCGCGAATGGAATGAACTGCATGGTCGCTTTGGAGCAGCACTGGGACGGCCGAAAAATCGGTGATGAATGGCTGGGGGACGACCCGCGAAGTTTTGGTGTTATCCACGCAGATTTTATGAGTTCACACATTAGTCACTTATAATTAGGTGCCGTAAACAGATGCATTTTGCAAGCTATTAACACGGACGCTGTGTTAGGCTGTGTTGCAATAAATAGATCTCGAGGAACTGCAATAACAAAAAGAACATCGTTAACATAATGAGGAACTTGATGATAGCTTTATTGTAAGGAAACGTCTCCCGATATTCTTGAGATTCCATACTCGTTAGCCAACTTTATTGAACTTCGGGCTGAATACCACTTCAACTTCTTTCGATAGCTTCTCGAACAGCTGGAGTTCGCACTGTTTTCTTTCTGTGTACCTTTCCGGGCCATGTGCTTGACCTGTCCCATGTCCCTGTAGCGATCAGCAACTGGGTTGACCTCATATCGCTCGAATCCTTAAATCGAAGGCTTTTATGATACCCGGATTCACTGGATTCCGCGTTTAATGTATCCAAATAATGGAAAGTCGATCTTCAGGTGGTACCATTTTTTAGTAAATACCAGCGAATAAATGAATGATCAATAGGTGCATGTGTAGAATGAAAAGAACTTCCGCATAGAGAATAATTGGCAATTGAACAGGTCTATTTTGCAGGCTATTAACACAGGCCATGTTGCAAGAACCAGATCCAGACGAGGTAGTGCAGGAAGCACTGCAAAAACAAAAAACAACATCGTTTAGATAATGAGGGACTTGATTTACAGTGACGCGCTAAAAAGGTATATAAAACGTTTTTTACCACCTTGTTTGTTCAGTCCATTTAATAGAAGCGCAGTAAAGCGTCCATTTCATCACTTTCCTTCTTCGGGATGGCCAAACTTATCCTTGTTCTGCTGATAGCCCTTATCTCAAATCCCACTTTCGGATGCTGGAAGTATTACTGTTCTGACGTGGGAGGACAACAAGTTTGCTATGACATGAGGTGCTCTACTGTAAGTCAGCATATCGACCAACGTGGCGGAAATGTGTTTAAGGGTGAATCCCTCGGATGTAACGCCGGAGGCCAAGGCGAACGTTGCCGGTTCTGTGGATTTGGACAGTTTCCGCCGTGTGATTCTCGTTGAGAGCGATCGCCGAGGGAGCTGAATCGAAAAAGAATGATGTTCAAGTGATAGCTTCTCAAATTTATTTTTCCCTGTTTATGGTTGTGATTATATCCTCTATATATAAAGAAACAATCCTTATAAAAGAGCTGTGGACATCGTTATCAAAGAATACGTCATTAAGTTGGAAAATAATCTCAGACGTGTCTTAATTTCTATCAAAGTTAAACCTCCTCTCGTTGCAAAAACGAGTTCCAGAGGAAGTACTAAAGGCAGTACTGCAAAAAACTGAAAAACTTGTGTCCAAATACAGGTGTACAAAACGTTTTTTACTACCGCATGGACCACACACATCGCACGCGATCACACCAGCAGGAAAATGGTTGCGAAAGACAGAGTTTTCTTTTCCTGAGCTTTTATTGTGTATCTTGTTTTGAAGCCCTTTCCCTGCTAGTTACAATGTTACGAAATGGCTTTGCGACGAAGCGCTGTAAAATTCCAGAAATGCTAAAAACGAACGAGGCGAACTGAAGCCGCAAGAAATTATTCTCCAAACCAATATTGAGGCGTCTTCAGACATTGGAAGACATTGTTTTTCACAAATGGCTTCTAACAAGGGGTGGTCGAAGGTGTACCTGCCGGACCTCTTCATTAGTAGCGGTGGCGAGCAGTCGGTTCA
Source organism: Steinernema hermaphroditum (assembly GCA_030435675.1). Taxonomy (NCBI): domain Eukaryota; kingdom Metazoa; phylum Nematoda; class Chromadorea; order Rhabditida; family Steinernematidae; genus Steinernema; species Steinernema hermaphroditum. The sequence goes on from CM059623.1 coordinate 2,501,530, forward strand.
TGTTTTGTTTAGCAAACACTCTTTTGCCTTATGTCGCACTTGAATAGAAAGAGAACACATTGTTTTTCACAAATGGCCTCTAACTAGGGGCGGTCAAAAGTGTCGGACTCAGGCCGACAAGCAACGGGCTGCACGACGGTGAGTTTGTTAGTCGCGGTGGCGAACGGTCGGTTCACATTTTATTTTAACAAACATGCCTTATGTAGCATTTAAATAGGAACTGATTACGGGCACAAACTAAACCAGGCGCGCTGATATAATTTCCGGTGTAAATCTGTAATTGGATTTTTTAGGTACACGCTGTACAATTTCGATTCCTCGGTATTCATTGTTGGGATGTTTTCTGAAGTGCGTTTCCCGCCAATAGCTTAAAAATTGTGTTTCTGGCTCCTTGTACGTATTCTGCAACTGAAATTGCAGTCCTTTGAAATCGATCGCTGCTTTCTCACTGTAGCCAAATGCGTATTCTACGGTTTGGACGTAAGGCGGAAAAGTGGTCAGATTCAGCCAGTGGTCCAGAAGTTTGGGAAGGAAGGCCGAGCTGAGGGAAGCTTTAAGATAAAGGAAGTTCGGCTTCTTCACGAACTCGAACAAGAACTTTTCGACTTCTTCATCGAGCACCCTAATGCAATCAATCGTGAGAGACTGTAGCTTAGGTTTCATAATCAAAGATCTGAAACTTTCTAGAATGACGTTCCCACACGAGGGTTCCTGTAGCTCAGAACGGCGGGTCTTATAGAGAGAATTGCAGTTGATCAATATTAACTGAGTAACTGGACGTTCCAATAACAGCTTTAGGGCACAATTAAAAAGCTTGAGTAGCTGTGGTGAAACGTTTTCGCGCGTGATAATGGGATGTTGCCATCGATAAAATCGTAGGCATACCTTGCCCATGCATTCGCCAAGTGCATTCACTAAACTCGGACCGCTTGAAGACCCACGTTCTAGATTCACTGATAAATTCTCCAATCTTGGTGATTTGTGAGCGTAATTATTCTTATAGCCATTATCATCGATATAAAATTTCCCATACCGTTTTTCTCCCTTTTCGATTTTCCGTTCGTCGTCGAAGTCCGTTTCGAAAACCTCATCCGATTTGACGATATCAGCCCAACTTCCTGTAAGTGTAGCGAAGCCAGCAAGGTCACTTACAGAAGGCGCTTCCGTCTTGACGACGTCGAAGATGATGTCGGTGGAGAGATGGGCGAAGTGGTTCGGCAGATCTTCAGAGTTCATCCTCTCGAATCTTGCAAATGACTCATCACTTCTTTTTATGGATGTGTTCGATGACAACTGCGATGCTTTGCGGTGTTACTGGTAATTGAAACTCCATTCGAATGAACAAGCTAAACAGCATTTTCTAGAGAACAGGCAATGATGAACAACATGTCAAAGATTTAGTTCGAACTGCGATCCTTAGATTAAGATACAAGCACGAATCCTCATTTCTCGCACTGTTTTTCTTGTTAGTGGTAATTCTGGCAGTTCCTCGATTTTGCAACTCAGCAACTTAGGACCGGTTCGTCAGCCATAAATTTCTTCTTTTCTTTACCACCGGTAAGCTATTAGTACCTAACCTAGTACACTATGTCCACCGATGTAGGATGATCTGAAGACCAAAGCCCACTTTTGGATGCTACAGCTATTACTGTTCAAGTTTGCTATGACATGAGTTGGTCTGCTGTAAGTCAGCACATCGACCAACATGGCGGAAACCCGGAGTTTAAAGTTCAGTCTCTCGGATGCAACGCCGGAGGCCGAGGCGAACGCTGCCGATTTGGATATTTCCCGTCGAGCGCAATCGCCAAGGGAACTGATGATCTCAAGACCAAGATCTCGTTGACAATGCCCTCCGATTTATGTGCTCATCCTAGAAGTGCAAGAAGGTTTCTTGTTTCTTGGAAATTGGTTTCTTTGCTTCTTGGAAATCGGTCGTCGGTTTCTTAGAAACAACGCCCTTTTCGATGTCGACTGCTTATGTGGTCGATGTAGTCATGGCTTGCCGCTTCTTGGCGTGCTGCCTCCTCGGCTTCTCTCTGGTCTGCCACCCGCCATACCACTTCGATCTAACGAAATTCCAGGTGAATGGAGAGCTATTCGTCCGTAGTCTTCCCAAGAACGTCTCTCTGATGGGCGAGATCTCGCATGTCATGAGAGCGGAGGCGTCCTACCGAGAGTGTGTCCTAGAGTGGTACACCGAACCGGTACGAGGAGTCATATTCAACGCCGACTCAAAGATGTACCACGGTTTCGAGAGAATCGACAGCACGAGAACTGCACGAGCCAACGAGACGTCGTTTCTGCTGAACTGGGACTCGGAAGATGTATGCTCATGGGACGCCATGGTCGCCGTCAACAAGACTATCGAGCAGAATGGTTTGGCGCCGAAAAAGAGAAGATGCCGAAGTAGTTGGTTTGCTGTAACCCTTGGACTACAGACCTACTGCTACTATGCAATGCCGGCGTCAGAATACAATGTTGGTTGTTTCATCGAATCCAGGTACTGTATCCTTTAGAAAACATCGACATCGATCTACGACATTGTGCCAAGCTGCAAGAAGCACTACCCCTTCTCGCAAGCTGCTTCGATCCACAGCGCCGACGAAAATGAGGCCTTGAGTGGGGCACCTCTAATCAACGCTTAAATCCGCGCTTCATTTCAGGATCCATGAGGATCTGGCAGGCTGATGGCCTAAATTATGCTACTGTCATCATTGGGATGAAACTCAAGGGGGGTCAGGACAACTACAACCACTCATCCTACTGGGAGTGGGCTGACGGAAGTCAGATGGACTTCGAGGATTGGAATCCTGAGTTCTGTCGACGCTGTCCAAAAGAACCTGCAAAAAAATGTGGCTTTGTGGTGTTGTGGACTGACCACGATAGTGCGCAGCGCTTTTAAGGACTGCTGCAATCGTGTTTTGCAGGATGGTTGGCTTGCGACTTCAACAACCGGGGACCGTTGTTGTGCAAGTATGCTTTGTAAGCTGATGGAGAATGCGTTAGTGCACAGCTTAAGAGAAGGAACGGGACCACCACTATAATGGATGACCCCCTCTGTTGCATCAGATAAATGTATACATATATCATACACTCCGTCGTCGTACGCTCCATGATCAGATGGTCATCGTATATTGGTACACCCAATCTCAGAAAAGAGATAGCGACGGAGCTAGACATGGTCCAGCATCGTATTTTGTGTCTTCCGCTGGCGTGGAAACGGAAATGTTTGATTGAGAACAACAACATCCTGTTATGGTATAGACGGATGTCGCAAACTGTGCAAACAGAAGTGCGCTTCCGATTGCGATAGGCTGCCCGAAATGTTTCAATCTTTTGTGTGTTTTGTTGCTTTTCCAAACCAAAAATCCAAGATTCTAAAGCTTTGACGTCGCCTGTCTTCAAGGTGGACAAACAGAGGAGTAGGCGTATAAAATGAAGAGGCTCTTCCACAGTATCATCCACAGTCCGAAATGGCTTCCGGAAAGCGCCTCCTCTTCTCCGTCTTCGCTCTTCTCCTATTTGTCGCCGTCGCCACAGCCCAAGATGCGACACAACCCAAGGAGGAGGAAAAACCTAAAGAAGGAGATGCCAAGCCCCATGAAGGTCAAGAAGGGAAGGAGGCGAGCACTTCGACGACGACCACAACGCCTGCTGGACCTCCTCCCCCGGCCATCTGCTCTGATGCTTCAGGAAAACTTCTCCCCACGGCCACTTCTTGTGCGGACAAAGCGCCCTTCTGCAACATCTTCACTGCTGTCGGCGCTGACGACGCCAGCCGCGACCCCAAGTGCTACGATCCGGCGATGGCGCCGTTGGCCAAGGACTGCGCCAAGACCTGTGGAACGTGCTGTCAAGCGCCTTCTTACTCATGCCAGAACAGTCCAGGTAAGGAAAGATGAGGAGTTTGGAGAGCGATGGCTGCGAAGCCCGGTTAGCTCAGTCGGTAGAGCACCAGACTCTTAATCTGGCTGTCGCGGGTTCGAGCCCCGCATCGGGCTAAGTTTTTTTTCCCTTCAACATCCTTTCTTCCTCCATGGAAAAGATTTCTTTAGGAACGGACTGCGAGAAGATGAAGCCCTATTGCTCCTTCACCGATGTCCCCACCAGACGGCTTCTGAAGAGCCTGTGCCCGGCTACTTGTGGCCTCTGCGACGCCACCATCCCCAATCCTAGCACTTCCAACTGCCAAGACAATCTGCAGTTCAACTGTCCCGTCATGGAGCAGTACTGCAACGACTTCCAGTTCAAAGACACGATGGCGCAGAACTGTCCAGTCACCTGTGGAGCCTGTGGTCAACAGGGAAGCTCTGGAAGCACTGGTGTCTCTGGAGGAAGTCAAGATGACTGCAGAGATGAAGCCAACAACTGCGGCGACTTCTACGCCTGGTGCAACCGCGAGGACTACGCCTTCCTGAAGCAGAAGTGCCGCAAGACGTGTGGAGTGTGTGTGGCGAGGCCGAGTGGCGCCGTCGACTGTCGCGACACCAACAAGAAGTATGTATCTTCTTTAAAACATGTCTATTTGTGTGTTTCAGCTGCGAGGCCTGGCAGAGTAAGCATGGATACTGTCAGATGAACTTCTACCCTCTCGAACACAAGAAGACTAACTGCCGCAAGACCTGCAACTTGTGTCTCGTGTAGAAACGTTTCACAAATGCTTACATTTGGGGTCCTTTTGTTGGGTTGTACATTCTTGAATAAAACTGCCAATCGTCTTAGTTGCACACACCAAGCGATAGAAAGAGACACCTAACAGAGTGATACCACCTGCGTGGAAGAAACACGATGTTCCAATCAATGTGTTCAAGGTCGCCACACAAATCGCAACGGAACAATCTTAAAAAGCATCAGCAATTTCTGAGCCACGACCGAAATGATAACCCTATTCTACATAGTTTACTTGTGGTCTAATGAGAGGAGGAGCCATCCAAAATAAAATCCCAAAATCTCATCAACCAAATCTTGTTACATTTACAGCAACTCCAAACGCCTCTCCATTCAGTGGTCAAACCAGCAACCCAAAGAACTAGTTATGGCCTATGTGGCTGATGGATTCCACAGATTTCTCCTCTATTTGAGCACTAATCTGAACGCATTATGGAGTTGATTCGGAAGTTCAATATGTTGTTGGTGGGTGACATTTGAAGAACGCTGACATGTTTGCGGTGATTAGAGCCGTTTACTGTGGCCGTAAGTATTCGCTTCGGCTCGAAGCCGTTCCCAGAGGCTTTTAGGGAAGGGGAGGGAATCTTTAGGTTCGAAAGTCGATGTAGTTTCATTTGGAAATCAAAGCACCCAAAAAAGATTTTTGAGATGTTTCACAAAATGGATGAGAGGAAGTGATGGGTAATAAGCACATCTGGTTCATCGCACAGCGCCGACCCCGACGCTATCCGATGCAGTTCTTCGCCGCTTCAACGCCAACCGATAGCATCACCTACTTCATCCTCTAGAAGTCGAAAACACCAGGAAGTCGCAGTTCCAACGTCTGGTTAAGAAGAACCGACTCCACCCGCGCCACCACATGAATCCGAAACTCGCTATAACTTCAAAGTCAAAGTCAACAGCCCTCTCTGATTGCGTAGATCAGCCATCGCTATGCCTCCTAATTCAACCACTACAGAAGCTCACCCGTCTACACCGCTCCAATGTCCAGATCCCACTTCGCTTACTGTGTTCCATTGCTGCTCCTTCGGATCAGCCTTCTTCAGAGTTACGACGCCCGCGCAAACCAATGTGGTTGTTGCGCTCTGTTCGGATGTCTCCAGCTCCATCGAACAAGGGAATTACATCCGACATGTTGCTCTTAGTAACAAAGCGCATTTACATAGATCGGAAATCGGCAATTGCTCTCATAGCTTTCGCTGATGGCAAATGTGGCGCCGTCGTTATAAACGTATGGGTGGAAAAGACTCTAATGGGTCCTCGAGCTATAAAGGACAGCGTCCATTTGCATTTCTCTTTATCACTTTCTATGTCATGTTATTGTAGATGGAGAGTAAAGGGACCGTTCTTCTTCTCTTCCTTATAACATCGTTCTTCGCTGGCTTTACGCCATCTTCAGCCAATTTGTACGTCCGGCAGATTCCCAACAATCTCATTGTCAGTTCAAACGCCAGCAAAGAACTTTCCAATGTGACGTCTTACAAAGACTGTGCGGAAAGTTGGGCAGAAGAGGACCTAATTGCTTTCAACTACAATAGTACCTTAAAGGAATGCTTTGGCTACAAGTTCATCCTCAAGATGAAGAAAGGATCAGGTTCCGAAACATCGTACCTTTTAACATCTTCTTCGGAAGATAAATGCCAAGGCGATGTCATGGCGGATTTGGAGAATAGATGTATGTTTTAAGAAATTAAATCGTACTATGATCTGAGTTCAGTAGAATGCATGAGTCCGTTTACTATGATTCGGACAAAGCACTCAGTTGCCTGCTACTACATGATGAAGAAAGAAGAATATACGGTAGGTTGACTTGAATGGAATACCGATGTCAATTGTATTTTATAGCAATACGAAAACATAAGTCGATTTAACTACTTAGCAGCTTGCCAAAGAATGTTCCCTTATTCCCTTTCTGCTTCGATTTTGAGCCAAGAGGAGAACGACTTAATCAGTTAGACATGATTTGCATTTACAATTTTCTTTTAACTTTAGCGAAAACCTTCCAGCCCGAAATGCATGATGGGCTGCGTGGATTGAAGATAGGACTCATAACATATGAGAACAAGTTTTGGACTGATAGTAGCGCATACAATTTCAGTCTTCTGTTGCCAAGATCACAACAAAATATAAAGCCCTGCTGCACTTCAAAGTGTTTTCATGCAATGCTCTATTGGAACGATAAAGGAGGTGGTGTAGCAAAGAATATCGATGTATAAAGTGTCAGAAGTTTCAGCCTTCTGGAGAGCGGCAGATCTTGACCATCGTGAACTCCTCTGCAAATACACAATATGGAACAAGCTTTAGTCGTCCACTGATGACCGGCTAACTTCTTCTTCTCACTGAATTTGTGATTCTGAAGTTTGAGCTGTGCAAATAAAAGCAATTCAAAACAATGCTCCAACCAGCCGGATTCGAACCAGCGACCTAAGGATATCTGACCAACACTACAGTCCTCCGCTCTACCAACTGAGCTATGGTTGGACGCTTCCCTGGACATGGACGATCGTACATGATACTGTGAAATATTATGTGTTTTCAGTGTAGAGGATACACCAGTATCTTCTACACTGAACAGAACAACTAATGCAGACTCTGAAACCGTTGTGATTCGGACATGTGTCTAGCGATCTAAAAAGTTAAAACTGGGCGTCTACATCCCTTCTTTCCACACCTGGCGACACGACACAACTAGGGTTCCATTACTGGTCTTCGGACTACTTCCCGGACTACATTTTTCTTCTTACAACAGGGCACTCTGCCACGACACGACATCTTGATAGTATTCCACGAAGACAAAATTCTGCACGTAACGAACATCATTCAGTGGCTGAATTCTTGGAATTCCATACCCTTAAACGGCAACCCCCTTAACGATGTGTCCAATCCATCTTCCTAACCGCTATGTTTACGTACTGTAGCACCAGTACCACCCAAACTCCATCCATACCGTCATTCCGTCCATAGTCAGTACAACCGCTTCCTTGTTCAGCAGCACCACACCACTGTTTACTTGCAAACATCGCCACCAGCGCCGCCGCCACTCGAACCTGTTTCGTCTCCGCACCGTCTTAGGCCGGCGCGGGCTAACGCGCAACCGGTCCACACGCGACGGCGACCTGTGGCCTGCGTCGCGCCGGGAGTTTTCCTTTCCCCCAATTAGCGCCAGGAGACGAAAACAATTACAATTGATTCCGAACGCCTCATCATCGCCCCGTTTCAGCGACCATGGCCGCTCGTCTGAAGTGGACGACGTTCCTTTTGGCGTTGGTGGTCGTCTCGTGGAGGTGAGTCATCGGCCTCTTCTCATCTGACTCACTCATGACCCTCTTATGTAGTTTTTATGCCGTTCTCGCCAAGAACCAGTCGTGTCAGGAGTTCCTGTGCTCGACAGGAAACGCCGCTTCCACTGGACATGCCTACTGTAATAGCTGTGGAGATTGCGCCAGGTTGAAGAGAAAGTAGGTTTTTTATGGTTCTATGTTCTACGCCGATGTTTGGAACGCTTTCTGTGGGAATTTTCCGTTGGAATGTCATTATGACAACTGGTTGACAATCGGAGGTGAACAACAGTACTGTCTGGAAGGTGTCTGAAAGTTTGATCTCCACATCTTGATGAGTGTACCTCTCAATATGACTGATTTTCGCTCTCAAGATATCCTTTAAATTTGAATCCAATCTTAAAACGCCACATAGCAAATGTTGAAAACAGACAAAAGTTGAAACAGCCGTGTTCAAGCGATTGCTTTCTGTCTGCATCAATCGGCCACATTCTCTTAAACATCGTTAAATAAGAGTACAACCGTCCTCTATGGTACTGAAAGTGGATGTCGGTGTGCAAAATTATAGACGTCTATGGTGGTCTAGAGACAGACGCCCGGTTAGCTCAGTCGGTAGAGCACCAGACTCTTAATCTGGCTGTCGCGGGTTCGAGCCCCGCATCGGGCTAATCTTTTTCTCTTCTGCAAACTGCAATTAAACGCCTATCTTTGAAATTTAATAACTTCTGTGTGTTCCAACTTTTTAAAACATTTAACACTAGGGATGCACCCGGTTTCGGCTGTAATAATTGAAGAACAAGATAACTTCATTATTGATGTTGCACTTTGGGGGAATTTTCCACAAAATGTCTTTGTTTTGACATGTAACAAAAAAATGTAAGCGTACTTCTCCAGAAAATGAAACAGGCAAATGACATGCATATATACTTGGGCCTTTCATTTTTATCCCTAGCGATCGTCCAATTGCTGCCTTTGAGATTCGTCCAATGATTTGAGTGAGCAGTCGTTCTTGGCAGAGCTGACGGATTCCAGATTTCGGATTCGGATTATCCGAGTTCCAATCCGAACCGCCAGCTCTGCTCTTGGCTGTCATTGTTGGTTGTTGGCGCAATGATCGTCCCGTTCCAATCCGTCGTGGCTGGCGTAGAACGTAAGCCGGATCTCGGATACAGTCTTTTCATGCACACACCGATCGGATAGCTGCTTTCGACTACGGCGTCGTACTATGTTCCGAAGAAGACACGAAGAAGGGTGATCTATGACGATACAAGCAGTGGTGATCAGGGTTGTGCGGAACAATGCGTGTGTCCGGAACCGGAAGAAACGGCTCGAGGCGGGTTCGAATCCACCCTGATTTCGGATTCGGATTATCCGAGTTCCATTTATATCTATCTCTATCTTCAGTCATTTTCATTTGACACTACATAGTCGCAAAGTTTTTCTTCTGTCTATTTATGTCAAAAGAAAAACTATGTTAATAAAATGGCTGTCTTAAACCGGCGATAAAAATGTTTGGCCTCAGGGGGGATTCGAACCCGCCTCGAGCCGATTCTTCCGGTTCCGACTTCCGGATTACTTCCGCACAACCCTGGTGGTGATATATGCTACTACGGTGATCAATGGTTCTTCGTTGTGCATCATAAAATATCTTAGATGGTGAATGCTATTGATTCAAGAGTAAATGTAACTAATGATGATGCATACGCACATAACACTTCTTTTTGAAATGTTCCATGAGCCCTTTGCTTAATTGACATCGTAAAACATGTTTCTTGCTGTGGCATTATCAAATTTAGAGAACGTGCTCGTTACTCGTGTTCTTCGGCAAACAAAAACAGATCTAAATTAGGAAGTTCTGTCATTTGGAAACACTTCTGCATCAGTAACCTGATATCGATCAATCACCCAAATCTATCTTTTTGCAAGTGACCTGTCACGAAACGTATGGAACATTCCCAGTGCGCAGCGCAATGCTGGTTTCCAAAGTTTCATGATCATAAAGTGCAAATGGAGGGCAATTAATGTGCAAAAAGTATCGAAAAAGTGTAGGAACTCTGAGAACGATGCTATGGATCTCTTCTTGTAAATCTTCAGTATGTGCTGGACATGTTAAGCACTCTATTCTGTACACACGCCCAAACACATCATGAACGAGTCTGCATTAGAAGGATAGTCAAGCTAAGATAAATCATCGAATTCTTTACCAGCCTATCCTTATAACAAAAGAACCGAAGTTGTCAATCGAGGCAGCCTATGTAATGTTAGAGAGTTCCAAAGAAGACGAGCCACAATGAACGCAGGCTAATCAGACCGGAAAATCGCACTTTTATGGACAAGTCTAAGCCGGCCTCATTGGTGATGAAATGAAAGATCCTAGTCTATTCCTGGAACGGAATTTGTCAATCCAGACAACACATTGCCCTCCATTTTCACTTTATGATAGACTAGGATCTTTAATTTATGTCCCAATCGCTCTCTCTGAAGTTTGATCGAATGAGTTCGAGTTCGATCGTTCGTTCTTGGCCCTTCGCGTTGTCCCCAATGATGGTTCCGCATCCTAGAAGGCCTGAAACACCAGGGTTACCGTAGTCCCATTCACCTGACCAAGAATACCTTCATCACACAAGAATAGACTAGATTCGTACAGATCTTCCTTGTATAGAGAAACTCAACTTCGAGTCATACAAAGTCATTACTGATAATGTTCATAGAATGTGAAGCCGTTTGTTAAGCATGCCTTCCCTAGTAACACACGCCGGCAATGAGGCTAATTTGCGCTCTGTTGTCCTATCCACGTTCCTAATGGGTTTGACATTTTCCAGGCCAGTTCAGGGTTGTTCGTACCCCCGCTCTTCCATTCCAAAAGCCGGAAACCGGCGTGTCACTTATTCGCTATCTAATCTCCCCGGGAATGTGATTCACGCATCCTCTCAGGAGATTGTAGCACAGCTTATCCACGAGTCGGATTTCATGGCGGATTGTCCGAGGTGCTTAATCCGACTTTGGCTTTGTTTTTCATGGCGTACGCACTGACAAGATTATATATCAGAAGAATTCGTCGAAATCTATGAAATTTTGAAGAAAGCACCTGACCTGAATCATACAGCCAAAAGTACCGATTTAAGACGATCAAGAACCTCTTAGCTTAGGCTCACTTTAAAACTTTAGTCAAATCAATCTCGATTGCAGCTACTGTGTGCAGTCCACAAATCGATGTGAGTGTCTGAACTCAATACCGTACTCCTGTACCCTTTGGCAGCCCAATGCCACACACCAAGGGGACCGACACACCTTCTGTTTCGTCGGTAAGCTATCCAAAGCTGTCTATCTATAGTCACAAACTTGTTCAGCCACTAATTACCTCCCCGCACCTCGAGCTCGGCATCGTGGCCGCGCCGTTGAGGTCGTCGTCGACCGTTTCTTCGAAGAAGAAGACAACAAGCCCTACCAGTACTCTGATCTTCTTCTCTACGCCGAGTTCCCGGTCGATGAGCCACACTGGTGCGACGACGAGATCCTCCCGACGCGTCTCATCAACGACACTCGCTGCCTCATCTTCATCCGTATGCTCATGCCCACCATCGACTTCCAGGGCGAACCCAACGATGTGGGTTACGGTAGCGGGACGAGCACATTGAGCGTTTTGTTCAGCCCTTCTACTACGACGATCAGACGCCAATGTCGGTGTCCTTCTCGACAGATCTGCTCAAAACGAGCAAATATGTGAAGTTCTGGTATGAGGTGACGGCCAAGTGGTCTGTTCGTCTGCCGCAGACGAACCAGCCCGTCTCGTTCAAGTTTCATCAGTATTCGCAGCTGGCGCAGCTCCCTTTGAATGGTCCAGGCATGTAAAGAGATTTATAAGTCACACGGTAGAGGGAAAAAGGAACCCTGGTTGCTTGTAAGATACCCTTATAACACGCATATCGGCAGACACATAGACAGACACTTCAGTGTCTAGAATGGATTTTATATAACACCACCATAATCTTCGCTACCGTAATCTCCAATTGCAGTGCTGGAGAGGATCACTAAGCGCATGGACATAGAAGTCGAGGAGAACAGCACGGCGGTCCCGATCGCAGCACCGGAAGAAGGCGAGGTCATCGGCTTGAACTCCACCGCTACCGTAGGCAAACTCGTCCAGGCCGTCCACAACATCATCACCGGAAACTTTACGCAAGAAGCCGAGCTGATTGCCACGATTCCTCCGGAGACACAGGTGGCTATAAGCAGAGACGTCTCAGTGGAACCAGAAGAAGCGGAGATCCCCGTTCCGACGACGACTACCGTATCCCCAACCACTGACGGGACGATTCTGGCCATGGGGCACATAGTCCGGCCTACCTATCATGCGCCAATGGCACTCGAAGGGCATGACCTCGAAGAAAGCGCCACCGTAAATGTAATCCTGCTGTTTAGACTAGACTAGACACGTCATTTAGACATGGGGAGAAGACGTCAACCAGGCAGGAATCTACTCGGACTACTTCGAGGAGCACCTCTACTGGTGGGTGGCACTTGTGGTGACGCTCCTCACATGTAGCTGTCTCGTCGTCACCTTCTTCTTCTGCGTCGTCAGAAACTCCAACCGCGACGAACCCCAACGACTAGGAAACGACCCGGAACACGACCCCAACGTTCGACTAATGGGAAACCGATGAGACGTCGCCATATCAGATCCCGAAACCATATACCAAATCCTGAACATGTTTAGAAATTTAACCGAAATATTTAAAGCACAAAACAACAATGCAAAGTGCAGAAACATACACGTACATGTAAGGCATCTGGGGAGCGACAGTGAGACGTTCTGAAAGCTTCCTAGTTCTGGAGTTCGTAGTCGAAGGGTTCGAACTCGTCGTCGAGCTTCAGATATCCCACGTAGAACTGCCCGACGGAACGCAGGGTGGGGGGCAGCGAGTTCGCTCGCTCGAGAAGGAGCTCGACGAGTCGAAGGACACAGGACAGCGGGACGTCAACCAAACCGACGCTCGCATCTTCTCCGTTGGCGCGAGGGTCACTGAAATCAGGCATTCTAGAGATACCTCCAATGATGGAGGCTAACCTAAGGGCGGTGCTTTCATCGAAGATCTTGAAGAGCATCTTCAGTGCGGGGAAAGGAGAGGACATCTTCTTCTCGGACTCTTCCCCTTCTGATCCACTGGGGGACACCTGTACGGGTTCGGCCTCGGTTTCCGCGCCGCTCTGACTATTCTGTGGCTTTGACTTTCGCCGACGACGACGTTTGGACTTCGAACCTGACGCTACGTTCTCCTTGTCACATTCTGGTTCGCTAGCTGACGTAGGATCTCCTTCTTTTTCCTTCGCTGAGCCTTCTAGTACGCCTTTGGTCATGATGACGTAGGATTCAAGTAGCCACAACTGCAATTCCATAGATCAGTAAAGCGTCTTAAGCCTTCTCACTGACCAAAAGATACGGCCTTTTATCGTATGTTCGAACAACCAATTTGAGTGACGACTGGCCTTCACACTGAGAGAGGAGCATCCATGCGAAGAAACGGTCGTCGAAGCGGAATCTGCGAAAAAATTCCATATCAAAACAGCACGTGGGCAACTATCTGACCTTCTGTCGAAATAGAGAAACGCGTCGGGACTCTTTGCGCTTCCAACGGATAATCTTGTGGCCATCGTGTGGAATAAGCAAATGTTTTTGAACCCTAAAAGATCGACATAGCACATCGAAGACCGAGCAGCGACGAACTCTTGTCAAGTCGTCCGATCTGCTGTGTGCATTTGTGGCACGTGATGATGCCATTGTCGACGTCGATCTTGTCTCCTCTCGCCTGCATCGCCTCCTTCAGAACCATGAAGAAAGTCGGCGATACAACCACCCGCTTCTTCGTTGGGAACCACTGCGACTGCACCATCTTGCGATCTTCTTCTGTCAGATCGTGAGTTCCGCCGCATTTATTACTGCCCCCACAGCAGTGACCGCAGAAGTACTCCATCTCTGGCGTCGTGTGCAAGTAGTCATCGGTTTTAATGGAGGCGAGGACGAACTGCCTACAACAGCGACAGTTTCACGCTAGATCCACTATCCACAGAGAAATACCCAGGTTCAGAAGAGAAGATCAGGTGCTGGCAGTTGAAACACTGCAGTCGGAAAGACTTGTCTTTCGCCTGTTCGACCAAATCGTCGGCTGAGAATTCGTTGGCTATGTCCTGCTCCAGCTGGTAGAAGTTCTTGGGCAGCGTTCGCAGCCCGATGACTTGCGCTCCGACCTTGCATATGAGCAGACGCTGCTTGTCGGCGAACGCCACCGCACTGACAGTCCTCGGCTGCAGCGCGATTCCACGGAAGTGGGCATCAGGCAGCTCTGCGTCGCTGTCCAATTCTTCGGGGCCAACGCTGATGAACTCCATCGCCTTCGGCATCAGACGGAGCAGCTCCACCGGCGTCTTCGTCACCTCCGTGGCACCCTTATTAGGGGGTGGACAGTCGACGAAGACGGACGCCGTTTGACAGCGCGGCTTCATCTCCACCAGGAAGCTCCTATCGCCCCACGTTTCGATCATATCTGAAAGAGATCGGATTTAAGCGTTTTGAAGAAAGCTTATGGTGAATACAAGACCGCGACATCACAATAAATCATCGATTTCGTCCCGTGATGGTGGCGTCGCGCGGAGCCGATCGTCGGCAGAATAAGAAGCGGTGGAGACGGCGGCAGCGACGACAACACAGACGGTCTAAAGACCGTTGGCGGCGCGAGGAGACATCCTCCTCCTCCGAGCAACGGCCAGTGACCGAAGATCGCATTAGAGCCAGCCAGCCGAGATTTCAGCCGCCGTCGGAATATTGAAATCGCTTGAATTTACGGCACTCTCCAGACGCGTTTTCATCGAGGGTGGGCTCACCGAGAGGCGCGCGCAGACGTGCAAAAACTGGTTAGAAAGGCGCCGCTGACCGTTGCGTCCAGACGTGTCTAGACAGCGTCCAGTCTGGCGGCAGGGGGAGGCGACTACGATATCCATTTGGACGAGGGACGCAAGTCCAAACGCCTTCGACCAGAGCGTTCAAAGGAAGAACCACTTAATAATAAACGTGATGACCTTTTGTCTAGACATAAAGGAGCAATTTGACGGTGATCACAATCTTATCTCATCCAGACTAGACACGACACGGTTATTCCGCCTTTCGCAAGCAGCTGAACCGGTCGGTTTGACAGATTGCACTCCTAAACACGTGCGACCTTCGAACAAAAACAAAGCTGACCGCTCAATGTGACTGAAATGTTCGAGCGCGACAGAAGTTTGTGAAGAAGAGCACCCAAAAGGCGCGATGGAAACGCTAACAAACAAATGCAAAAATCGAAAGGAGCGTTGTTGTCCAATGGCGCAAATATTTGTGTCTGCGCGGGAGGAAATTTATGGGATAAACACAAACAAGGCGGAGAGGCATAAATATACGGCGCGCGAAGGGTGAAATGGCGTCAAATTTGCTGTCTGCTGAGGGTTCCAAACTCGCAGAGTGCAAATTTAGCAAGAAAGTTCGGTCTATGTCTGACTAGGCAATTGAGATAACCTTAAAATTTGTAAAATTTGCAAACATTTCGGAAATCGGAACAATGAAATCACTGGCGTTCTGCACGCGCTTGCAGCCTGCTACAATCGCGACAAGACCGCGGACGTCTGAGAGCGTTGTCTGGATTGCCTACGGCTTGTCTGAAAGGAGAAATCAAATGACTAGCCTGTATTCACTACTTCCCTGAACACTGTCTAGACATCGCGCTTTTCTCGAATTTCACGTTCCTCGAAACGAAAAGCAAAACAACTTGTTTGTCGCTCGGATTCTCAGTAAATAATCAGTCAGAAAGCGATATACAAAGGCGAGAATAGCGAGAAATGCGCACAAATGGGACTGAGAAATGATCATTTTGTGTCGGAGTATTTCCCTTTTGACCCAAGCACTTTTCCGCTCAGAAACTAGCATCAGAATTCCACAGCTTCGCCGTTCTTCGAGGAACCCCTTAACTTGATGCAAAACTATGGAGAAAAACGCCACAAAGCCGGAGAGTCCCATCAAACACTTAGAGCTCTAAGGAAGTCGATTAATCTATTGTAGAAGCAATGAATACGAAAAATTGAACACATATTAATGACGTCCTCGTCTTGACCTGACTGCTCCAAGCGTGAATCCGTTACCCGTACGGCTGCTAATGTGATCTAGTTCATCCAGAGCTTCGCGGTGTTCTGCCGATTGTATTTCTGCTGAAACAGTCGACTACAGTGAGAGCTTTGCAGCGAAAGACACTTACAAGGGAAGAACTTTATATAGCCTTCGACAACTTCGCGCGTCTGGACATCCTTCATCACATACTTTATGTTACCGCGGCACTGAAATTGAACGAATTACACAAAACAGTGTAACAGGATAAAGGCTGCAGAGAGCTTACATTAGGGCACTGAGGAGCGGGGTTAGGAACGCCGATTGGTCCAACCAGCATCGACATGCATCCGGCGCAGAATCGGTGCGCACATGGGTAAAGGCTGCAGAAAGACGTCGTCGGGAAAGGGTGTCACCAGAACTCACACGACAGGATTATGGAGCAGTTCCAAACAGATCGAGCACTGAAGTGCGCTGCCGAGCGTGTTCAGCAGATTGCGCACCTTCTCGGGCATCTCTCCTCCAGGGTTCACGGCGTCCAAAGCGTTGTAGAGCGCTTTGCGCTCAGCTTCTTGTGCCTTCCGCTCTTCTTCTTCTAACCGCTGGCGCTTCCTCGACGGATATTTGGTGTTCCCCTCGGCGATAGTCGAGGAAAGTGTGATCGGTTCGCTCGACGACCCAGCGCCCTGGCTGAGGACGACCTCCGAGCGGGCGGTAGGTATGACTGAGGCGTGCTTCACTTCGCCGATAATTTCAATTCCGTTCATGGTGGATCGCCGCGATGATCGAGTAGAGGAAGAAACAGTAGAGTTCTCAAGGTTGAAACTTGCGGAAAGCACTGAAACAGAGCAGTTAGTAAACAAAAAATATGGTTCAGCACTCACGCATTCTGGTACTTGCTTGTCCTCCTCTGCACACTAGGCCGATAAGGTCTCCATCTTTCATGATGTGTCTCGCCTCACCAATTCGTATCCCATTGATGAATGTTCCGTTACTGCTGTTGTCAGTGAGACAATACTGATATTCGTTATTCACAACGTTTCTTACAATTTGACAGTGAACCATCGACAAAACTGTGGTTTTTGGGAGAGCTATAGTGCATTCTGAAAAGGGGTGTAATTAGGATACTGAAGAATACGGTATTATGCTATGCAGAGCACTTCATACAACCGCTTAATTCCTAGCAGCCGCGCAGAATAATGTCTGGAGACACAAAAATACTCGGAATCAACCGATATGAAGAGAAAACACAAAGAGTGATGTCTAAAGACAATCCTACAATCGCACGTCTATAGTCTGCGTATCTGTAGACTTACTTTTATTACGTCCGAAACTGATGAAGCTAACGTGTTCTGGAATCTCGATGTCTTTCACTTCTTTCCTCACATGATCATGGAGACGAATCCGGATCTTTTTTGCTTGCGGCCCCGCTAGACTGTCATCACTAGACACTCCGTTACGACGATTAGCTGGAATATTAATCAGCATCCCTTCCATGCATATTTGCGAAGAGAAAGTCGCAGTAGTTGACGGCGTCTGTTCTCCTGCGACAGACATTACACGAACGCCAAAGTTAGCACCGAGGTATTAGTAACAGTAAGTGAGGTTTAACACCTGAAAAATATCTAGGAAGATCGGAATTGACATGAACAGAAATGGAAAACGTCCGAAACGTGGGGTCTATCAAGGCGGCAGACAAGTAAATGTAAAAATGGTTATTCTGGAGTGTGAAACCTCACACATGGTAAAAACTATAACAATCAACAACAAACAAGAGGGATAACAACAATAATGTCACTGAGAATACGCCCGAACTACGGCTGTGGCGAATGTGTCAAACTGCTCGCGGGTTAAAAACGACACTCTTCGGTAGGCGAGGAATGTTTCGCCGTCTTTCACAGTCGAATGGAACTTGCTGTCCTTGTCGAGCTCATGGTGGACGGGATAGTTGAAGTACGGAAACGAGCCTTCGGGAAGGACCTAAAACAGACGTAAGTAGCCATGATTTGAAAAAGATACTTGCCTGGAAGAGCAACTCCTCCTCCGGATTGTCAAAAATCACATCCGCCTGAGTCAAAGCTTTCGCCGCCAGCTGCTTCTTCTTTCCCTTGCCCTTCTTTTTCGATTGTCCCTGGGCGCGAGGTCCAGCAACCGTGTCGGCGTCAGGGATGTTTCCAAGACGAATTTTCGAGATGACAATAATCTCCTTGTAGTCGAACTGGGGGCCGCTAGACTTCATGTCTTCTCTGTAATTATACATTCCCTAGACAAAGAAGCAACACGATCGTGCTTACACCAAGGCGTTAAAACTCGGTCCACAAATAGCTGTGGGAAAGTTCAGCATGCGCTCATTGATCAGCACCCCGATGCGCTTCTTCTCGGGCGCTTCACGACCCAATCGTTCGATTCGCTGAACGATGTTGTTTTCGCCGTGCTTCTTCGCCTTTTCAACCAAAAACTTCAGCAACTTTCCATAGACCTTTCCTTTGCCGCCGAGTTCCAGGATGGATACAACGCCGTACAAGACGCCATCATCCTCTTCGTCAAGTTCTTCTTCGGGTGTCACAAAAACACATCCAAACGGCGCCTGACCGATGATTCCACCGACAAGCGCGTTCGTGCTCACTTCTCCCTTGAGGAACATTTGCGACAACATGTTCGTGATACCTTCACGATCTTCTTCGGACGGAGGCAACGCTTCGAAGTCCATGTTCACGGTTCCGCTGTTCAAGTCATCCATCAGATCTTCATCGTGGTCGCTTTCGTCCTCTTCATCGTCATCATCGGCCTCCTCTTGATCTTCAGCATCTTCGCCATTGGCTTCAGGCTCTTCCACAACTTCTTCATCGTCTTCGTCTTCAACATCCTCTTCACTTTCCGGTTCTTCAACAGGTTCTTCCTTTTTCTTTTCGACTAGAACCGAATTGATCAAGTACAGCTTCGGGCAAAGCCAGGCTTACTTTTGGGGACAGGTTTCTTGACACTGAGCTTTCGCTTGATCTTCTTTTTGAGTCCCTTGACATCCTTCTTACGCTTCGCGAGCTTCTTTTTTGGTACGGAAGGTGGCATTTTCGTGACTGAAACGGTGATGGGATGTACGAGATCAGCTGAAGCTCAATGGGCTTCTAGATCTTCGCGACAGGCACGAAAAATAATAACGGCATATTTCCAGGAAAAAAACGCGAACAAATGAGTCGCATACGACCACCAAAGGTCAAGGAAGACAGTCACTGTCGCAAATGCGCAGAACAGGCAGACTAAGACAGGAGGCGGCATTTACAGAGCAGATGTGGGACGCAAACAGACTGACTAAACGATTAGAAACGTCTGAGAGACGTCCCGATTACATAGCCTGAATCCATGGAAAACAAGCAAAGTCGACCCCTCTTGAAGCTCTCGCGGGCAAAGGGCGATTAAGATGAATACAGTACTGGATTCGAAAGTAGCATGGCGGTCGTGTCGAGACCCACTTTGACTGAGGCTGATTTTATGAGACTTCAATTGAAGGAAGGATGCTTTCGAATTGAGCAATTTTTTAGGGAGTTCGAGGAATTCTGGCAAACGACGTGAAGTTCAATCTCAATTGAGGCGCAAACAGTTTTATACGAATGAAACAGTGTGAAACAACTGTCACAACAAAAAACAAACACTTTATCGTAGGTCCTTGAACTCTTCCTTCAGATTCTCAATCTCCAGCTTTTCCATCTTCTGCTCGAACAGTTGTTGACCTTTCGCGACTCCTCGAAGTCCCCCGAACGGTGTCCTACTTAGGGAATCGCCCTTTTCAAGGAGGATATCCATATTGCGGATTTCTAAGAAACACGATTAACACATACATCTAAATCAATCAAGTACCTTTTAAGGTGTTCATGTTGTTTTTAAGTGATTTTATGAGTCTTTCACGGCGAGCAAACTCGCAAATGTCGCTATCTAGCCCCAAGTCCTTGCTAGCAATCTGAACTTCTCCACTAAAGAGCTATCTGGAAGGCAACACTACCTTGAAGCGAACAGTCTCCAGATCGGTTCTTCGCAGAACATATTTTCCACCAAGCCGTTCGGCCACCTTTCCTAGAAGTTCCACCCTTTTGAGCCCCTCGAATTCGGTCCATTTCTGCTTGATACGACCTTCTTGGGCACGCTTCACGTTTAAGCGCATCTACACATTAGCGAGTTGTGGCAGAAGTGGGGCATCGGAGTAACTGACCACTTTTTGGATCTTCTTCGCTGCCTCGTTTCTCGTACGCTCCCAGTCAGCCCTTGCGAGTCTCTCCATAGGCGTTAGGATCACTTTTTCGCTTTCAGGACGCCTACTTTCGCGTTCCAAGTAGGAACTGGCGTCTCCAGAGGGCATATTTACGATTTGCTCGTATTTCATGGTTTCGTAGGCACGGGAACGGCGGAGGCTTTCGAGGCGTTCGATTAGGGCGTCGTTGCTTCGGAGAATTGAGTCAATCTTGGGCTCTTCTTCTTCGCGAGTTGTCAGACTGTCTAGCCTAGACATGCACTTATTTAGGATCTTGTATATGCCGCCTTTCTTTCAGGTTCAACATCGATATCCCCTCAATTCTAGGGATTCGACACTTACATCTTCTGAATCTCCGCCATCTCCTTCCCTCGGTAACGTCGCCATGCCAGCTGAATAGTCCTCGCAGCGTCGTCCAACGAGTCCATGACCACATTCGGGCCACACAATGGTCACTAATGGCAGTTTCGCATCTCCATAGCAACCCTTTTCCGTCACAACAGCTGACCCGAATAGTCTCGCGGCGACTACCCTTAAGGGCGCCGTTCCTACTGTAATTTCGCCGCCTGCGCACATCTGTCCACGTCTCCTCAGAGCAAACAGCGCCGTCGAACAAGAGTAACCAATGGCTCTCTCGTAACTCCAACTTCCAGCCTGTACATAGTCTTTTCACACTGGGAGTGCCAATGAAATCGGCGTCGCTGGATCGCTATCGATCGCGCAGGTCAGTTTTCCGCTATCTCTTTCCTGTAATTCCCGTTTTCAGTGCCACAAACATCAGAAATGTGGAAATCGACGCTCATTCCACCGATTCGGCTATTGTGGTACGCTATGAGTCCGGAAGCGAAGGGAAACATCAGTCTGTGTAAGTCAGTTACATTTTACAAGCTGTCTGTCACTGGCATGCCTCAAGTGGTCGTCGTTTAGACGAGTAATAAATATGTTCCAATCTGGCTCTTTCGCATAAATTTCCTTATAACCGTCTACAGCCCCTTATAACCGTCTCTGTATCGTCTGCAATGGCCTTTCGGCCGTCTAAACTGAAGTTAGACAGCGAAAAACACGTCTGTAGACATGCTTCCGTCTTTGTGCACCCACCGTGCATGATTGTTTTGTCTACATAGCGTTGCTGATCTCTAGGTGCCTGCATTCTGGGTTGCTAGGAATACTGCAGCGGTCGATTTTTCATTTCGTTTTGCACATGGGAGATAATATGGGGGGCATGGCAGACTAGAGAAGTTTCTAGGCAATCATGCGTCTCGTGTAAAGTGGTACCGATCGCCTTCAAACGGTTTCACACAATAAAAACCTGATGATATGCATCTTCTAAGCTTAGAATTTCAGAATCCAGCTGAAAGACCTGAACAAGGCGGTCGACGTTGGCGCCTTGTCAAGACACGTCTTATCAAAATGCTCAATTATTCCCGAACATCGCCTCGTAGACGTGGAGCAGATCATCTACTATCTTCAGAAGAGAGCCCAGTCCACCCAAAGAACGAGCTTCAGTTTCCAGAGCTCCGTGGACGATGCTGATATTCCTGGAGGTCAAAGTGCCTCGATCGATGAGTTAGAGGTGTGTTCTTTTCTTGCATAACATGAGATTCGCTTGCGATATTTAGGACTACGTTGAAATGCTCTCAGACGACGAAGAAAAGGTCAAAGGAGCAGCTCTGATTCTGCAGCTATCCCGAAACATCCAGAACCTGGAGAACCTCATTGAAAATGGTAGGCACGTTTAGCCTTGTCACCTGTATTTTTTCTCGTTTTCAGAGCCTCTCATGGGAGCGCTTGCTCGAGTATTCCGGGAAGACTGGAAGAAGAACTTCGACTTGGCTACAAACATCGCCAACATCTTCGTTCAGCTCTCCAAATATCACGAATTTCAACCGATCATATCGCATTTCAAGGTAGTGATTGGGTTAGAACAGCGTATCATGAGAAATATTGCGTAGATTGGCGCCCTCTCCATGCAAGTGATCGAATACGAGTTGAAGAGGTGGGAGCTGTGGAAAGTGGAGGTGAAGAAGTCGGCTGAAAATGCGAGAAAGAAGTGGGAGTTGGCAATAGCGAAGCAGGACCGACTTGTGGCTGGTAGGTGAAGAACATTTCGATGTGTTTTATATGTGTTTGATGTCAGCCTGCCTCCAAATCCTTCTCCATCTCTCCACAGACACCAAAGTCGAGTTCAAGATGGTCAATCGAGGGTTAGTCCACATGCTCACCTCGTGCCTGGACCACACATCTGCTCCGAATCTGCTCCTTGTCACCGTCGCCTTCCTGTTAAAACTAAGCGCATTTCTGGAGAACAAAGACGCCATGGCGCTAACCAACGTGGTGGAGAAGTGTGTTCCACTCTTCAACATCAAGAATCGGGAATTGAACGGACTCATCGTTCGGTTAATGTTCAACTTATCGTTCGATTCCGTTCTTCGGGGGAGGATGGTCACCGCTGGACTCGTCGGCTACGTAGCTCCCGAGATTAAGGACGACCAAGTGGCTATGAAGCTGTTCTATCAGCTCAGTGTCAACGACGACGCCAAAGCGATGACCACTTTTACGGATTGTATTGAAATTGTAAGTTGTGGTAGCGGGTTGTACATAGTGAAGTCAGGGCTTGGGTGGAAGCTGAGTTAGGCCATACAGCCCTGATTATATTTTACATCTAGAATAATCCGTGCAATTTCAGATCATGCGCCAAATCCTGGAAGGCGGCGCGAGCCGAACCGTCAAAGCCATCCTGATCAATATTTCCTTGGAAAAACGCAACGCTCAGTTGGTTTGTGGGGCCGACGGCCAAGGCCTGGATCTCGTCATGGGTCTAGCGTTGGAAAACACCGACATCCTCATGATGAAGGCCATTCGAAACATCGCCTCGCATCACGGACCCACGCAGGACAACTTCGCCAAATGGGTGCCCGATCTGGCTACAGTAGTCCTCGACTACTGCGAACAAACTGACTCTCATCACTACTGCTTCGGCGTCGAGTGCCTTGGGACCATGGCTCAACTTGTTACGATAGAATGGTCACAATTGGAACAGACGCCGAGGCTTATGAAGTGGATCGAAACGAAGCTGGAGTTGTCGAACACGCCGAGGGAAGCTGGCGTGACCCATCCCGGGGAGCGGAGCTTCGCCACGGCCAGCGACGAGCTAGTTCTCCAGATTTTGATTCTCTTGGGCACGATGGCGACTCATCTCGAGTCGGCCCGATTTGTAGTGCCTCTAGTGGATCATCTTATCAAGATTTTGAAGGGTAAACAGAATGCATATGCATCATGTTATAATGAAAGTGTTGTAGCGAAACAAGAAGACGACGAGATGGTTATCCAGATTGTGTACATCTTCCATGGCCTTCTGAAACATCGCGAATTCGGCGATAGGCTGGTCAATAGGGATAGTGACATTGTGGCATATCTTATTGACCTCATGTACGATAGAAATGCTCCGATTAGGGCTATTTGTGATGAAGCTCTGCAGGTCATAGCTGTAAGTAGATTGCCTGGAGACTGGCACACTCAATATCTGATCGAAAACCTCTTTTTAACTCATCGTGGCCTTTCAAGATACCGTAATTTCCTTATTGGAACTCGAAATTACTCCCAGATGTCACTTGAGACGCCCTACTGTGCTCCTTATCCACTGGCTTCCAGGATTCCAACGAAGAACTGCGCCGGCGCATCGATGGAGAACGCTTCAAGCACCACAACTCCCAGTGGCTGGAGATGGTGAGCCGCGAGAGCGACGATCTCCTCAGCGACGGCAACGACGACGGTGATCTCTTCAACCCTCTGGTCGTCGGTGCCGAAGATCTCCTCGAAGATTTCGACGACGGCGCCGTCAACGATAGGCGTCGCGGCCAAAACTTCGACCACTTCTAATCTCATATCATAAGTGTGATCTCTGCTGTGCATTAATTAAAGCTTTACATTTTTGTGTGTATGTCTATTTGAGAAATCGTTTGGTTCACGATACCGTACTTTCTGTGCTATCGTCCGTAGGAACTAGCGGTGCCACACGCGTCGTTTCAAAAATCGTTTCTACTGTATATTTCACCTACTGCAAAACTGTGTTTTCAGGATGATTCGAAGCTTGGGCGAAGCCTGGCAGCGACCGCAAGGAAGAAGAGCTTGTCTGGCGGCACTGGCCTCCGGATGCTGCTCGGCCTTCCTCTTCTACTGCGTCTCCGTCACGAGGTCATTGGTGCTCACTGGAGCGACGTGGCTGTCGCTGTTCTCCTGCTTCTCGCTACTGTCGTCCATCATCTCGATGACCGCTTCGCATAAAGCGTCGGCAAAGTAAGTTACTTTCTTGTAGACAGCAGAATAGACTCTGGTTCCAGTCTGTGAGACAGGAAATAGACATCTGATGAGATTTTCGCTGATTATTCAAACGCTTGCAAGGGTGTGGTCAGGTCGTAGTCTACAGTCAGACAGTCTACAATCGTCAACTGCCTTTCAGACACTTTCCGTTGTGACTGGCTGTATGAGCGACTGCAATCGGTGTAGACAGGCTTGCAACCGTTCAGACATACTGTCTGTACTCTAAAATGCACCTGTATTGAAACGCCATGTTTCAGATTCTCCTTCGGCTTGGCCCGAGCGCCTGTGCTGGCGGTCTTCGCCGCCACGATGCTCGCCCTTCTCTCCTCGTTCTTCATCCTGAAAGAAGCAGCCGAACGTCTCCTGGAAGGCGAACATCACATGCACCCGCATCCGCTGTTCATCTCCGGAGCTGTTGCCGCCGGAATCGCTCTCATGTTGGCCGCATACGCTCCGGACGCCCAACCCTTCCAGCACGTCCTGACCGTAGCCACGTCGTCGAGTCTCCAGGAGCACGCCGCCGACCTCTCCCACGCCGTCTGCTATGTCGTTCCTGGTCTCTCGCGACTTCTCCTGCCTAGAATCAACGCCATGTCGCTTTTGGCGGGCATTACGGCGGTGTGCTGCGTGGCGACGCACTTCTTCGTCGAAGAGTTCCTCATGATCGACTCCGTTGTGGCCTTGATACTGTCGCTGTCCGTCTTCCTCACCATGTTGCCGCTGACGTGGTACACCGGCGAGATTCTACTCCAGACGAGTCCGCCACATATCCTCAACCAGCTAGACAGGTGGGAAACCGTTGTCTAAAGTTCAAATCTCTAACTATCTGACTGTTTAGATGTATATCGGAAGCCTCCACTTGCGATGGCGTTTTGGAGCTGAAATCAGCACACTTCTGGCAACTCGATTTCGCCTCGATGGTCGGCACCGTCGACGTCCGTGTGAGACGGGACGCCGACGAGCAACTTGTGCTGAGCTACGTCACCGAGAAGCTCAGCAGTGTTGTCTCCATACTAACTGTTCAGGTACAGCGCAGCCGCTTTCATCAGCGGTCTCATCGATTGTTTCAGGTCATGAAAGACGCAACGACCGCCTGGAGCGGCGTGATGCACAACTACGTGGTTCCAGGTATCCAAGCGCCGGCACCAGTGGCCTACAACTACAACGGAATGTACCACGAAGTCAACCACCACGACAGTGGCCACGGACATTCACATTCCGGCGATCATGGTCACGGACATGGTCACTCTCATGACCATCCCGATGGAGTTGTTCATCATCACTAATTTATTATCGAAATTGATTGTTTTATAGTAATTTAAGAGAACTATTGTTTGTGATATCGTTTTGGGTCGGGACTATGTCTTGTTTGGTGATTTCCCCAATGCTACTTGATGATTCTGTCTGTGTAAAGAGATTCACCTGGTGTCCTCGGATTAATTTTCAGATGCAGCGCGTATTTGTGAGGTTCGCACATACGGCGGCGCAGCGACAGAAGCTTATTGAGAAAATCGTTCGCGTTGATCATGCTGGGGAGCTAGGTGCCGATCGAATCTACGCTGGGCAGATGGCGGTGTTGAGCGGTAAGCTTTTTGAGACTATTCGAAGCGGTCTATCTGTCTGAAAATAGTTAGATGTCTAGATGTCCGCAAATCGGTTATTTAGAAGGTGATCGATTTGTGTACTTGTTATGTTCTGTCTAGGGTGATCGTCTGTGTCTGCAAACAGGCATTTGCCTCGCTGACCTACATGTTTGTCGGTGGTTCGGCTGTTTTACCCTTCACGTCCTTCTGCAAAGTTAATCAACGGATGTAATCCGCTTGCGCCCACGTTGACCCTTGTCCTCTTTATTATGCAAAGGTCGGCCCCTGCAACTGGCTGCGGCTGTCGGTCCCCAGCGATGCCACGCCGCTGCCCTTGTATCAATTGCGCGCCCCCCGAAAACAACGCCATGACAGATGTCCATCGTGCCATTGATCGTCGCGGGCCATATAAGGCTCGAAGTGGCAGTGCGACTGCCTGCGACTAAAGAACACAGTGGACATCTGCCGAATCGGAAATGTTCTCCTTGGACGAAACGGCGAGGCAGCGCCTTGAGAATTAACGTATGCATGAACGGGTGCGTGCAAACATGAAAGGAGCCGCTTCGGTTTACACGACTTGAACGACCGACGGAAAATGCATATGGCGGAACGGAAAAGTGGGACAGTCGAAAAAAACAGCAATTTATATGCATTTTTTGGCCGGAAGTACGTTGTAGACACGTTTATGTCTAGAAAGGACTGTCTACAGGAGATATTGTTGTCAGACATGAGGACTAACATTCCCTTCATGCAGACATGTACTTTGCACACTTTTCATCACTATGTCTTCCAGGTCAACCGATTTCTTCGATCATCAAGCACATGTGGGATGAGGAGAAGGAACACCTGGACACGATGGAACGTCTCTGCGCCAAGCACAGCGTGCCCCCAACCGTCTTCGCCCCCATCTTCAGCGTGGCCGCTTTCGCGCTTGGTAAGTCAACTGCGGACATCGGATGCGGCCTGAACCCTAATTGCGTATGCAGTCGGTAATGAAAGCGTAATTTAGGCGCTGGCACTGCGATGCTCGGCAAAGAGGGCGCCATGGCCTGCACGGTCGCCGTCGAAGAGCTCATCGGCAGACACTACAACGACCAGATTAAGGAGTTGATCGAAGACGATCCGGCTGCGCATAAGGATCTGCTGAAGACACTGACTCGCCTGCGCGACGAGGAACTCGAGCATCACGACACCGGCATCGAGAATGATGGACTGAAGGCGCCGATGTACGACGCGATGAAATGGGTGATCCAGACTGGATGCAAGGGCGCCATCTGGGTGTCAGAGAAAGTTTAGACTTCGGGAAGATAAAACGTTCCATAGCGTCTTCATGTTATTGTACCCGGTAGTCAGTTGATCCCCACTCATGAATGACCTATACTGTATGCAAAATTGTAGACAATCTCACGGATCGGCTGTTTATTCGTAGACACTGTGAGCATAGATCGGTCGGACAGAAGAATTTACTTACCAGTAATATCGAAATCAGTCATCTATGATACATAAATATATTTACAATATATAGCTCATCTCTAAGAAGAAGAAGTGATCTGATCAGCGGTGTCGGAACTGCCCTGAGGAGCGGAGTACCCGATGATCCAGCCGACGAACGGAATTTGACCGACAAGTGAGAGCACTGTTCGCAAGAAGCCGCCGAAGAGCGTGAAGAAGCCCCATGCTTCGATGGGTATGCCTATGAGTGGGTATCCGTAGAGGCAGACGAAGATGCCGCCGAAGAAGAAGAAGGAGCCGCGCGCCTTCACGCGGGTGAAGAAGAACGGCACTGCGCGGTGCCAGCCGATGGTGAGCAGCACCCCGACGACGAAGAGAATGTTGCCGAGGGTCAGCAGCGCGGCGTCCAGGAACAGTACGATGCCGAGGCAGATGTAAGTGACGCCGAAGATGGCGAGCCCGATTCCGAACTGCCTCGGCGTGTTCATCTCGATGTTCATCGTGGATCTGAAAAGGGTCGATGTCAGGAAATGTTTGAGTTGGGCACGGAACACGGTGATACGAGAAGTTTTGAGTGGCAAACGCTAAGACGATGAGGAAGAAATTTGATCCGAATGCGTTTTTGCAAAGCCGTATGCGAAAATTCCGATTTCCGGACGCAAAAGGCTTTGCAGACGCCTAGACAGAGTTACCGTTTGATGCAGAACCGTCTGTAGAGAACAATCCAGGCTTAAAAAGTCTAAAATTAGATCCCGTAACTAGCTCTCTTCTTGTCAAATTTTCTGCAGCTTCCCTATTGAATATTTCTCTGAAACCAATCTAAATGCAGACGTGTCTGTTTCCAGCAAAGCATGGAGGCTAATATCTCCTTTTCCCGAACGATGCAAATGTTTATCTCTATTCCCAAACACGGCGCGGTACATTATCCAAATTGACTCCCTAAATCCTCGATCCACGCACAGCATAATCCCGAAATAATCCGCGGCGCTCGTCATAAACAAAACAGGGACGTGTGGCGACGTTTCGCAACAACAGCTCGTCGTCCACAAAATCGTAAACAAGTCAACAACGATCGATCAAAGAAAACAGGCGTTCGGGAAAGATCAGAAGAAAAGTTGCCGGCGGTGGGGAGAGCGTCTGGGGTTTTTCGGTGGTCCCGCTACGACGCCCGCGGGAAGTCTCTTTTGTGACGTGGGAAAGGATCCGTTTTGTCTGGTTTTGCAGAGGGAGACGTAGACTGGCTACTGATCATGAAATACACGCGGAAACTGGCTGTGGGACATTTCAGACAGATTTTTGCAGACTCTAGATAAGCTTTTTTACCGACAGTGTTGTTTTCGGTGTTTTAGAGTGAAGAACTACCGTAATCTTACCCTTTGAAATTTACTTCGCAATGTCTCTGTCCACTTTAGCAGGCACTAAACGTGTTTATATAAATGTTCCATTGCCTCACCTTATTCAAACTACCGTAATCCCGTCGAAATACACGTTTTTTTCAGCATGATCTGAGTTTCAGTTTCAATTTTTGTGTCCCGCCTTACCGTAATCCGATGGTGTCTCCGTGCTAATTTTCATAAAATCTCTCATTTTGGGCCTCTATCAGCACCGTAACACTCACTTATGTCACTTATGCCCAAAACCAACGCTGCTCACCCTAACGGCCCGGCGACTTCCGTCAACAAACTCGTCGATTCCGCTACGGGCTGTCCACTTAAACGCGGCGCTCCATCGGAAGCGGCCAAAGTGTTGCGAAATTGTTCCGCTTCAGAAATTGCCTGCTAATCCTAATGGAAAATGCAATGGCCCCAGTGACGCGGCCATCGCTGGCTAGTGGCCGTGGGGGAAAGTCGCCGTTGACGAAAGAGATGCAGATTTAGGGCGCTTTATCCGATTTGGATGATGACCGAACGGGACCGAAGACGTATGATTCATGGTTCGGCTTTTGGGATTTGGCTTGTGCTAGAGGGATGTAGAGTTCCAAAAGCCGTGGATAGTAGGAATACAGGCAATCAGCCTAAAGGCTCTTCCAGAACGGTTTGGGTTGTGTCTGGAGGCGCCTATGGCTGAGGTCCAACTTTTGACACGTGGGGTTTGGACAGAGGCTTGAATGTGTACTGGAATAACTCCTACTGCCTCTTACAGTAAGGCCTAGTACCTCAATAGACCTAGACTACGTCTAGAATGTTTAGAAAGGCGTCTAGAAAACGTTTGATGAGGAACATTAGGTCATTGATCACAAAGATTTAGACGCATTCTAGACGCTTCGGAGATGCTCTGAAAATGGACTATGCCTAGACATTAAACATACATATTGTGTAGATAGTCTCATCAGTCCCCGGTCTACTTCGAACAGTGGGATTACTAGCCATGTCTGGGCACTTTGGAGTCAACGTAATCCAACGTAAACCAATGTTTCCATTGCAAAATCACTCCAAAAAAGCTCAAAAACGTACGATTTCGCCGATCACCAAGCGTAAACAAAATTCGGCTGATTAATCGCCGAAAAGTGCAGAAGACGACAGATGTACGAAACCGCATAAGAACCGCATATACGACCACCCGATGCGCCAGGTCGTCGTCTAGTAGACAAACTGTTTGTCGAAGACAGTCATCATCCGATCCCCGTGAGTTGGCAAGTCCCGCCGTGGTGTCCCCGCAACCAGCTCCTCTCTTCTGCATCGATAATCGGACGCCTGCAGCGCACGACAAACGTTTTTTCGGCGTCCGAAAATCCATAAGTGCCGACGCCACAGCCGGACATTACGAAATCGGAGCGCTTTTTGTCTCTACGCCTGGCTGTCGTCTATGCGTGCACTCCGCCAAGGTCATGGGAGAGGCGATGGGAGCAGCGGCGATCGATGCCGACTTTGGCGATCCCAATGGGGCGCGTTACTCATCTCATTATCTGCCAGCCGCTACCATAGTCCGTTGGACGGCGACGCAATTGGATGCCGTCCCTTCTCTTCCTCATGAGACAATACGACGACTGCGAAAAGGAGACCGACATGAGAGAAGTTTATGGACGTGTTTGTTTTGGAATCGCTGAGTGGGGAACGTCCGGGAGAGGAGGCTGGAGAGGAGAGGATGTGAGACCGAGGCGGAATGGGAGAGAGAGAGGACGGGGAGAAGAGTATACACCGCTTTCGATTCAATCATGTAAAGTCATAACTTTCATAGCCGTGTTATTAATTTTTTTGTTCGATTTCGAACTTATTTCGAAGAATTTGCGCTTGTGTGACACCTCTGGACGATCATGCTGAACTTTGAGTGTGGGTCAAAAAACTGCAGTTTTGACGACGGGTCATTGATGTAAATTCGAGATGTTAGCCTGCATCCTGATTAGCCATAGCTTCTTTGTTTTCTTTGTGTTTTTCCGTGAACACGAGAGCGGTCGCTTTCAGTCACCAGACGAAATAGTGTCTGAGGGCGGCGTCGAACCTGCCCCGACCGATTACAAAACAGACACATTCGCAATGCGCCACACAGACATTTGCGATAGATCGGTTCAGTGCCACTATGCTTTTCGGACTGCTAGGCCATCCATTTAGCATGAAAACACTTCACTAGATTGAGGGACTTTTCTCTCCCCCTCCAGCCGTCCATCCCTTGAGATTCCCTTCCCCTCATAATTAAGTGAAACTCTCCAAGACGAGCGGAGTACGCCAAAAACTTTATCGATGTCTTAGTTATGGAGTAGTCGTACAAGTAAAAGCAGCAGCACAGAGTGAATCAGATCGGGAATTGGGGAGGGTACACAAAACGAGAACAATACTGGACCGTATGAGAAATAAGTTAAAGAGCGCGTGGAAGGACGGATGAGGCCTGTGGCCGAGGAGTCTAGTACTCGTCGCCTTCTTCGCCGTTCTCCTCGAGCGAGTCGACTCCGACCTCTTCGTAGTCCTTCTCCAGGGCGGCGAGGTCCTCACGCGCCTCGCTGAACTCGCCCTCCTCCATACCTTCGCCGACGTACCAGTGGACGAAGGCGCGCTTCGCGTACATGAGATCGAACTTGTGGTCAAGACGTGCCCACGCCTCGGCGATAGCGGTGGTGTTGGAGAGCATGCACACGGCTCGGGGCACCTAAAAGAGGAGTTTAGGTAACCATTTTTCGTTCTGAGTGTGCTGACTATGTTTGCATGCTAGACTAAACATTTATAGATTTCTACTGAAACCTTAAACCAAAGTGCCGCTAGTCAGTCCTTTGGATATGTAGGCTTTAGACAGCTACGTCTAGACTGCCCATGTCCAATATCTACATCAAGAGTCTACTTCTTTAACGACATTAGAGCCCTGTTTGTAGAGCCTAGCACAAAGACTACTCTGTGACTTCTGTGACTTCGATAAACTCAAGGTCTTTCAGGTTGCCCTTAGACACCGTCTATACGTAGAATCAGAAGCTGAGTTTGTACGAGAATGAGACTTAAACCTAACGCGTTTGGAATCGATTAGACCCTATTTAGTCAACCTTCTTTTTAATGAATAAAGTTGACCCTCTAGGCATTCTAATATGAGTCGCTTTAGCCCAGAAAACTGATCCTAAAGCGAACATAGGCATGTCCTGGTTTGATGTATAAAGGTAAGCCTCTAAGTTTCATTTCCATACTTTATGTAGACTCTACTTTAATTCCATTTTTCTTGAATCCTCTCTGAGAATGATATAGCCGTGATGAACCGATCCCCAAGACATACCTTAGCGAGATCACCTCCAGGAACGACGGTAGGCGGCTGGTAGTTGATGCCAACCTTGAATCCAGTAGGGCACCAGTCGACGAACTGGATGGTACGCTTGGTCTTGATGGTGGCGATGGCGGCGTTGACGTCTTTGGGCACGACGTCTCCACGGAACAACAGGCACACAGCCATGTACTTGCCATGGCGGGGATCGCACTTCACCATCTGATTGTGGGGCTCGAAGCACATGTTGGTGATCTCGGAGACGGAAAGCTGCTCGTGGTAGGCCTTCTCGGCGGAGATGACGGGCGCGAACGTGGCCAAGGGGAAGTGGATGCGCGGGTATGGCACCAAGTTCGTCTGGAACTCGGTCAGGTCGACGTTGAGGGCGCCGTCGAAGCGGAGCGAGGCGGTGATGGAGGAAACGATCTGGCCGATGAGACGGTTCAGGTTGGTGTAGGAGGGACGCTCGATGTCCAAGTTACGACGGCAGATGTCGTAGATGGCCTCGTTGTCGACCATGAACGAGCAGTCGGAGTGCTCGAGGGTGGTGTGCGTGGTGAGGATGGAGTTGTAGGGCTCGACGACAGCCGTGGAGACTTGCGGCGCCGGGTAGACGCTGAACTCGAGCTTCGCCTTCTTGCCGTAGTCGACGGAGAGACGCTCCATGAGGAGCGACGTGAAGCCGGAGCCGGTGCCGCCGCCGAACGAGTGGAAGACGAGGAAACCCTGTAGGCCGGTGCAGTTGTCGGCGAGACGACGGATACGGTCGAGGGTGAGGTCGATGATCTCCTTGCCGATGGTGTAGTGACCGCGGGCGTAGTTGTTGGCGGCGTCTTCTTTGCCGGTGATGAGCTGCTCCGGGTGGAACAGGGAGCGATAGGTGCCGGTGCGGATCTCATCTGGAAAATGGGGGTTAGGTAGAGACTTTTCTGTTGGTCTTAAAGCTTTAAATGGCCAGAATTTGCGAGTCTAATGTGTCCAAAATCTACATAAGAGAAGCCGTGGAATGTCAATGCCTGAATTCCAATCTTAGGACTGGAATCATCTGAGAAACGGGTCCAAACTCATCCTGTCTTATCAATCAGCATTCTCGATGGCTCCTTTTGATCTTTTCTATGTTCCATGGCTCCAGAATTCCCATGTTAAACAACGCTCGATATTTCAAGCTAAATTAGGTCTATGTGTCCCAAGGGCCTCCCAAATCTAGAAGCAACTCTAGGTTTCTTGCTATGTTTCCCTTTACCCAAAAGACTAATTATTTGAGACCTGTCTTTTGTTTGCCCTCAGGGCATACAGGGAACACCCTTCCCTTTGATAGCACCCCGCTTCCCGCCAGATGCGCACTTACCGATAACGGTGGGCTCAAGGTCGATCATGACGGCACGAGGCACGTGACGTCCGGTTCCGGTCTCGGAGAAGAACGTCGTGAACGAGTCGTCTCCGCCGCCGAGGCTCTTGTCCGACGGCATCTGACCATCGGGCTGGATGCCATGCTCGAGGCAGTAGAGCTCCCAGCAGGCGTTTCCGATCTGGACGCCGGCCTGGCCGATGTGGATCGAGATGACTTCACGCTGCAATGGAAATTGTGCTCATTGGGGCCTTAAATTGGCGGTGCGGCGAGGTGTAAACACGGGCCGCTATTATGAAAGGGGGGCTACGGTAGTTTCAGCACATGGTTCCTCGGAATAATGAGCTGTTTCTCATTCCCAGCCTAAGCTCTTTATTGCTTTGAGACATGGACAAAAGTGTCTCAAGCAAGGCTAGCGTCTAGCTCATATGACTAGCAATTTTAAGCTCGTTTTGAAGGTTCTGAAGTTTGTAGAGGTGACGATATCTCGGACTAATCTACTGTGAGGCATATGAACCTGCCTAAAGGGCAGTCTAGTCTGAATCTAGGCAGTCTAAATCGACGTCTATAAATGAAAGACTACCCCAGATTGTTTCTGAGTGTCTGAACCCAGACATAAAACCAAACCTTAAGTGTCTTAAATCTATCATGACGTGTATACACCCCCCGTTGGGCATAGGCCTACGCTGTCTCCAGTGAATACGGTATTCACCAAGGCTCCACTTAAACGCTAAGGGTCCAATTTTATATCGATTTTAGGGTCTATAGAATTTCCATGTTTGCACATTGCCGAATAGACCCTCAACAAAAACAAACACGACCAAAACGGGGAGGTCCCGAAGCGGCATGGAAGATGCAGATAGCCGATAAGATAGGCCTTACCATTTTGTAAAGAGAAGTAAAGTGGAGTTAGTCGAACTGACTGACGAGGAGAGGCGCACAAGCGAGCGCTAGTCGAGTCGCGGCGGACACACACTGACCGACCGCCCCGGCGACGAGGGCGGCCGCCGCGCCGCCGCCCGGCGTTCCCTCATTGGCCTAGCACAAAAATGGCGCGGCCGCCCCGTTTCGTCGTCTGGCACCCTCCGCGCCAGCCGCGCTCTCTCCGACGGCGCCGCCATTGCCTCCCCGACGGGCTTAATCCGAGTGCGCGATCTCGCGCCTCGCCGGAAGCGGCGGGAAATTCGAATTTCGGCTCGGATTTCACGATATCAAGTTTAAGGGGGGCTGATTGTTTGATCAAGGCGTGATGGGGTTTCCTATTGGGACGGCGACGGCGGAGTGCCAGTTGCGCAAACCGGAGCCGTGGCGTCCAGCGGTCAGGTTTTTACTCGACGAATACGATTCTTCGCAAAGGGCTATTCGTTGTTTCAGAAACCTGAGCGAAGGGCGTCTTTTCCGATGATGCGTTTGTTTCGCCTGCGTCTTGTTCTATTCGCTTAGAAGGTAGGATTGTATCGTTAAGGGGCTGGAAAGCCAAAAAAGATAGTTTCTCGTCTGATTTATATGATTCCCAGGAGGTAAGGTCTTGGCCAAAACCTTAAGAGGACCAAAGAAACCTTGCGGAATAGGTTTCTGGATGTGTGGAAGTTCCATTTTTGTTTTTTTTTTAAATAAAGGTTTAAAAGGCATAAAAGTCATCGTGTCAAGAAGAGTCCAAAAGCAGGTCTCGAAAGTTTGAAGAGATGTTTTTGTCTGGCTCATTTAGAGGCAAGGTCCTGTTACAGGTTGGCATTCGAGTCAAAAAACGCCGAGTCAATCCGAGTCGAGCAATTCAAGAGTCGATCCCCCGTCGGACCAGCCCTAGTCTTGTCACATAACCTTAACAGAATGACTACGTAGAAGTACGATCCTGGATTAGTCATGACGTTTGAGCGAAGGTCTTCCTTTCCGTTGACTGCGCTTGGATTGTATGGTAGATACAGTTTTTGCTGATTGGAAGATGATGGCAGGCTCATTCATCTCGTGGTTCTTGGCGAGATTCTTAAGCATTTGCTATTGTTTCTAAGCATATGCATGACGACAATTCAGCAACAAGCTATTCAAAGGACGCCATTTAGAAGGCATGTGGTATCAAACCTCCTGTGTGAATACGGAAGTGTTTGAAGGGTGCATTTTAGGAGTCATACGGTGAAGAAATACCGAAAGGTAGAAAATGCCAGCCTAACATGGCCGCTGAACTCAAGCTCCCATAAGCTTCAAAGTGTTGCCGTGGAAATTGAAGAACGGCTATGGAAATCTTATCCTTGATTAGGTGATAGACACAATGGAAGTGCATTCTGTAAGCGTTGAACCTTACCTTAAGAATGAGATAAGGGAGTCAGTAGGGTCAATGTATTATCGAAGGATAGATGATCGGGGTTGAGATCGAAATTCGAGATTCACTTGGAGAGGTCATTTTACTACAAATGGCTGGTCCAGTGGAATATTCCGATCGAGGTCTCTACCATGAAAAGTCGATCTAATCGATTCAGGGCTGAACTCTTATAGATTTGAGTCAGCATTTGCCTCTAGGACACCTCATAAACGATGTCTCGCTTCGTTAACATATTCTATCCATTCGTCGGCAACACAGAGCTCCTCTTCGACGCCGCAGCCACCAGATCCCCCTCCGAGGCACCGTCTTCGCAACGGCGTTAATACTTAATCCGTCTCAGTGGATCAACGCGACGCCCTCGACCCTCAATTCCTCATTCAGCACACCATGGTCGCGTCTTCATATGTATGACCTCACTCTTCTATTCATGGCCTCCACATCCCATCGTGGGCAACCATATCAACATTACAGGCGAAAGTGGCGCTTTCACGAAAAGTGGAAAAGCGGTTGTGTGAAGAGGATCGGGTTTCGGCTCGGGGCACGGCTGTAAATCCAATTAAAGCATTTATGGAGGAGTGGGGCGGAGGAAAAGCGTCAGCAAACAAATGAAATGGGTACGACATGTAATGCATAGGGTTGTATGAGGAGGGCGCAAGCTATGGAGAGAAGCCTATCTTGTTCAGCAGGTAGCAGACCTTTAGACAGCCAAAGGTTAGAATTAGAATGATTGAAGAAAAAAGTGAATGAAGTCCTGAGTGATGTGACTTGACGTGACATTGTGTGCCACTTTAGCTCAGTGGCAGAGCGTCTGTCTTGTAAACAGAAGGTCGCAGGTTCGATCCCTGCAAGTGGCATTCATTTTTAAACCTATCGTTTATTTTTTTACATATTAAATTTAACTGTTACTTCTTCTCCGAGCAAGGTCTCAGAATTACGGTCACCAGAAAAATCGGAACCAGGTCTCCAGCTTGGAAAGTCTCGCACAGCCCTGATCAGAACCTCAAAACTTCACTCCAAAAAAATGGAATAGCAGGGTGATGCGCTTTCGCAAAGCTTCGACCGCAAACGCTTTTTTCCGGAATTTCAGTGAACATTCGCTCGAAATTTAAAAATTTCAAAAGATTGCGCGATCTGAACGTGCGTCAAATCTTCGACCGTTGCAATCTCGCAACGATCTGCGCCTGACCGTTTGTAAGTGTTCGTTGGTTGGCCTACCGTCTTGGTTTTCATGTTTCGTGCGGTTAAAATTTGGGTGACATGGTGAAGAATTGGCCTTTCCGACAGAACCTCCATTGTCTGTCTACCAGAGAAGGCATGTCCTTCTACATCGTTCGTCTGCATTCCGTTTGCATAATTTTCGTAAATCGGTCGATTTCTGGGAAAATGCACTGGAAATATTTCCCACAAAAGTTGTCTAGTCTATCTCCTGTGTCTCTTGTCTTCATTTCATTGTGCATCTAGCGGTCGGTTTTCATTTTTGCGCGCTTTTCAAGCATTTCTCGTTCATCTCGCCATAAAATTACTTGCAGACCATAATGGAACGTCTGGAGTCGTCCAAGCCTAACCACGTCATCGTCTTGACCATCACGAACGTGCGGGACGAACTGAACATTAACGTTATTTACGAGGTTTGCCAGCGATACTCAAACCGATACATAATCAAAGATCATTTGTAGATTTGTCAGCCGCATGGGAACGTCAAGCGGATTGCAATCATCCAGCGCGACACATGTTTTCAAGCGCTGGTCGAGTTCGACGACGCGAGAATGGCCAAGATGGCGAGGGATCAGCTTCACGGATGTGAAATATTCGAGAATAGTTGCTCGCTGAGAGCGGAGTTTTCATCGGTTAGTGGTCGGTTGTGCAATTGCGCCATGCTGAGTGAATGATTGCAGGTTGAGCGCGTTCGCGTGTTCAGTAACGACGCCCGGCACTGGGACTACACGAAGCCGCTGATTGAGGATTTTGGCCGAAGCGGTTCGCGCAAGCGTCGCTTCGATGAAGGAACCCAGGACTTCTGTACGGTGCCGCTCACGTTCTGGCCCTCATCAAGTTACTTGTTTCAGATAACGCGCCACCACGTGAAGCGCTTCTTCCCAACTACAAGCGCACCCGTGCTAGAAGTCTCATACCGACTCCTCCACCTCTCCCTCGTCGCTATTTCTTGGAAGTGCCGTATGCGATCCCTCCAATGGATTATCGCTCAGGCCCTCCACCTCCACAATCGTATCCACCTCCAATGCGCTCGATTCCGCCACGTCGTGTGTCCGATTACGATAGGAGCCACAAAGTTAATGGACATGAGCCATCCAGAGTGGGCGGACCAGTGCTCATGTTGTACGGAATCGATCAGGACCATTTCAATTGTGATAAGCTTTTCAACTTGTTCTGCGTTTATGGAACCTGTATGAGGGTGAGTAGTATGCTTTTCCAAACTTCCTTCCAGAGAAGAAGAAATAATTTTTAAACCTTTAAATCAAAAGTATTTCGAAACCATATAAGATGGAGAGAACGCTAAACTAACTTTAAAGTAACTAAAAACTTTTTATTTGGAAAGCTCGGCTTCCTCGAAAACGAAGGTTATAACGCTAAGGTTATACAAGTTTGTTTTTTTTCTAAAATTATCACCGCGCTTGTATTCGTTGAACCAAAACCGTTCTTTAGATCAAGTTCCTGAAAAACAAAACAAATACATGCATGATCGAGATGGGCTCTGCCAAGGAAGCAGCTCTGGTGACGGAAAACCTCAATGGAATGGAGCTGTTCAAGTGCAAGTTGTTCTTTGAACCGTCCCGACAGAAGAGCATCTTGTCGACCGAAGAACCATGGCAGATGCCCGACCACACGTCGTCCTTCATCGACTATAGCAGCAACAAAAACCAGCGTTTTGCCGACATAAAAGCGGCTCGCAAGAACCGCATCGTCCCACCAAATCGCCAGCTCTACTGGTTCGACGCGCCCCCTGGCATCACGGAATCGGGCATCCAGAAGATCTTCCAGATGAAGCGCTCGACGGTTCCTATGACCGTCACAAAGTTCAATATCAAGACAGCGAAGGTGGCCGTCGGCACGTGTGACTTCGAGTCGGTCGAAGCGGCCACAGAAGCCCTCATGCTGTGTAACCACGCCAAAGTGCAGTTATCCCAAAAGAGCGACACTTTCATTCTGAAGCTGGCGTACTCCGGTTCCTTCGAAGGCTTCAAAGGGAGCCGCTCGAAATAGTCATCTTTCTGCTGCCGTTAGTCGTTATATTGTTACAGGTTTTGCAAAACTTTGCATGTTGTGCCCATGAAGTCAGGTTTTGTATTTATGCCTCCACGTTAATAAAAACAGTCCAATAAGTTCCATGTCTCTGTTCTCGTCTACATCGATCGTATATCGTATATTTGTGACCAAAAAGGGTCATGCGTCTGAGGGGAATCGAACCCCTGTCGATTGCTTGGAAGGCAACCATGCTGACCATTACACCACAGACGCTTGTGCATTTCTTCCTCGTCGTCGAAACATCTCTCAGCACACGTCGTATCCCATCGCGATTCATGAAATTCTTCCGTTCATAGCACCGCTTTCCAAAACTTCTTCGATAAGACGTCTCCTATTGCAGACCTGCGCAGAATCCGGCCACCATGAATCGTATGGACGAAGAAGAAGGAAACGGCTACACCTGGGAGTCAGCCTATGCTGAAGGTGAGTCGTTAATTCAAGCGAGGCATGTCTATTTTGGAAGTTTAGGCCTGAACATCGGCAGTGTGCTCGAAGAAGATGACCTGGGATCGGTGGAGAAGTCGATTGCCAAGGCGATTTTTGAGGCGAAGAGGAATCGCCGACTGACGGATCGGCCTTCCGATGTCCGCCTTGGAATTGTAAGTTGTCCGTCTCTTTTGCAGAAGTCTGCAGATCCATTTTCACAGACACCGATATGAGGATAGGTCTAGTCTAGACACGACAACAGGGCAGGCATTTTCATAAATATATCAACTTGTCTGCTTGCGATCATTTGTATTGATCACGATTGATCTAATTGATCTAATCTAAACAAGAGTGCTAATATCTACAGACACAACGAATCTGGCAGACTCTAATAGCTATCTTTTCAGATGCGCTATGTCTTCCTCGTGTTCGACTTCTCTAAAACGATGACAGAGAAGGCGATGCTGCCTACACGTCTCAACGTGGCGCTACAAGTGCTCGACAACTACGTGTCCAAGTTCTTCGAGCAGAACCCGATCTCGCAGCTGGGAATCATACTCGTCAAGGACCGTAAAGCTGAGAAGTTCGTGTCTCTGACCGGAAACCAAAGACTTCTGAAGGAAGCACTCGCGTCGCTAACCGAAACTGGATGTGAAGGAGAATTTTCGCTGCAGAACGGACTCAGATTGGCTTATAATAACTTGAAGTGGGTGCTTCTAAATATATAAATATATATAATTATCGCAACTTCAGAGATTTCCCCTCGCACTGCAGCAAAGAGATCCTTGTAGTGGCGTCCAGTATATCCACCTGCGACCCCAGCGATATTTTGGAACTTTTCGATTCAATCAAACGCGAAAATATTAAATGTTTCGTCGTGCATATGACCGGAGAGATGTACGTGTGCAAGAGGTTGTGTGCCATGACTGGAGGTGAGCTTAGCTGTCTGGATTGAAGATCACTTGACGTGCATGTTTAGGCCGACATGATGTGATTCTCGATCAGGGTCATTTTGACATGATCATGACCGATCACGTGCATCCGCCGAAGGTTAATAAGGAGCTTGACGGTAATTTGGTCCGTATGGGATTCCCGCCTCACGAGGTCATTCGGACGGCGATGTTCTGCGCATGGTAAGCTTAAGCGGAGTCTCCCAGCGTTTGCCTAGACACATATCCAGACATTTGTGTCTATGCAAACTTCTCAACTTAATTGTGGCTCGAAAGAATGTGTAGAATGTTTCATATCCATGCTACGGAGCTACGTAGACATCGTAGACATGTTTCGACGTGTATAGATATTTAGACCTCTTCATTTCAGCCACAAAGGCGAAATGGCCGATATCCGAGCCGGAGAGCGCGGCTACCGATGTCCACAGTGCCGAGCGCGATACTGCCAGATCCCGACGGAATGTAAAGTCTGCAAACTGGTCCTCGTCTCCGCACCTCAACTCGCCAGAGCCAGTCAGCACTTCCGTCCGTTGCGCGCTTTTGCCGAAATAGACACACCTGAAGGGTGAGTTCACCTCTTGCACTCTTGTCTAGGTTTGTGTCGTTCAGGAAATGCTTCACATGTTCACGAGACCTCGACGCCCGCAGCTTTTCGTGCAAACGGTGCTCAACGATCGTCTGCGTCGACTGCGATATCTTGCTGCACGAGTCGATGGGAATATGCCCGGGATGTCCACTGGTCCTGCATGAAG
Source organism: Steinernema hermaphroditum (assembly GCA_030435675.1). Lineage (NCBI taxonomy): Eukaryota > Metazoa > Nematoda > Chromadorea > Rhabditida > Steinernematidae > Steinernema > Steinernema hermaphroditum. The sequence continues at coordinate 2,542,933 of CM059623.1, forward strand.
ACGATTAAAGTTGTTGGATTACGGGTGCTGATTCTAGAAGAATGTATAAATTTTGATCTCTGTTAGACATGTGCATGGACAGGTGCTCCGAAGAAGACATGAAGGTGGTGTCTAGACTGCAGAATCTGTCTGCAAATGTCTGGCAGAACAGATATTTAGCCATATGGGTCTGAGAGACGTCTAGACTGGATGTAATGCAGACGGAGTGAAATCTGTTTGGAGTTGGCCACTAGCGCCCAGACACTTCGGATGGCTGGACAAATGCCCTCAGACATCTCACCATTCTCTCACTTCAATCTCGGACGGTCTCGTTCTACTCGCTTCCAGACGGAGGCATTTTCGATGTCTAGGTCCAGCATTTGACGGCTACCAACTCGTTTTTCCCCATTTTTTGCTACTTTCGTCTCTCTGTAGGGTGCACCCCGAAAATCCGCGCACCAACCCAGAAATGACGCACTCATGATTATCTCGCTTCCAACAAAAACAACCATCTCTCAAAGTAATCCCCATTCACTCGCCACATGCGCGCCTCGACACCGTTCCTCCTACTCCTGTTGTGCGTCGTCCATGGCGTCGGCCAACAGATCTGCCACGTCTGCTCCGGCGACTCTCCCCTCAACGGCGCCTACTGCAACAACGACAAAGTCTGCACGGGAACGTCATGCTCCATCAGTAGGCTACCGTAATCCCGTATCCGCCGGGTACCGTATCTTTAGCTATCCAATTGAGCGGGGTGTGGACCGCGAACTGTTCGTCTACGCCAGTAGACGCGGCGAAGCCCTGCACCGTCGACATCGCCAACATGATGGCGAGCTGTCAGTGCGGTCAGGCGCTCTGCAACTCTCCCATGGAGATTCTGAAGACCATCCAGGGCTTCTTGCCAGCTTCGTTTAAGTATCGGCGATTACGGTAGCCAGGAGATACGAGCGAATTTTAGGAATTTCACTCCAAACATGCCCAATGCGCCTATCCCGTGCTTCGAATGTGGCAACGTCTACTCGCCGGGTGCCAGTGCGCTGTCTGTCTCCTGTAACGAGGCGTCTCTCTGTTGGGGATCGTACTGCGTCACCAGTAAGTGGGCGATGGATGGCAAAATAAAACAACACATAGAGCGGAGATCTCTCAGTCAGACAGAGACTGATAAATTACCAACTGGGAATAGTGCGTTGCGAGAATTGTAGTGTTGGTAAAATAGTGATAAGCTGTGACGGCGATTGGGTGTCTCAGGGTGGCCCAGGAGCTCTTTGAATGGATGTAGACCGCTAGACGAGAGTCACCCACTGGAGGTGACCTTTGAAGATGAGCATTGTCGAACAGAGTCCATAATATTTGCAACTAGAGACGCGGGCTTCATCGAAGGCAGAGCGGGGGTTACGGTAGCCAGCACACCCCGGGGAAGACCACCCTCGACGACAGGTTTCATGGAGGGGAGTCCAATAGGTCCCGGCATCGAGACTCCTCCAAGAATTCCCGGGATTACGGTGGCTGGCTTCAGGGATTGACCTTCAGGCAATATCGCACTCGGGATTACGGTAGGTAGTGGAGCAGACCCGGGCATCAACGTGCATGTATCATGAGGTTAGGCAATAGAGGTGGGGTTTTACAGTAGGGAGACCAGGGATTACGGTAGCTGGGAGGCCAACTTCGGAAGGCGGTATCATAGTTGATAGTCCGATGGACCCAGGTATTACGGTAGGCGGTCTCATTGTGGCCATTATAACATCGGGCTTCATGGAGTTGAGTCCCGCGGGGATTACGGTAGGCGGATGACTTCCTTCAGAAATGGGCATTGCGGTCACTCCTTTGATTTTAATATCGTCCAAAATGACTCACAGACTATTTCAGAACGAGGCGAAAACCCCCATTCCTACTGTGGGACTTCATGGGACGGTAGCGGCAACGAAGGATGCTTCTCAACGCCAAACAACGACGAAGTGTGCGTCTGCAAGCAGCCGATGTGTAACGTTCCCTACGCGAAGAGTTCTGGCGCCGTCCTTCCCGTCATAAAGCCTGGAACTCCCTTACCAGTCTTCGGAGCTACCGTAATCCCGGGAATCTCCGTGATACCTCCAGGAATGACCACCATGAAGCCAGGTCTTCCTCCCGAGCTCCCTCTATCAAGCATGAAACCGGCTATCGGAATTTCTGAGCCATCTACTATGAAACTCCCTCCCGCTTCAGCGATGCCTGTGATTATCGCGCCTCCTGGCATGGCCACAACGCCTATTTCTACCGTAGTCTCTAGCCCTGCAGTGTCCACGATGAAACCGGGCCTGCCTGAAATCGTGATGTCTACGATAGGATCAGGTCCTCTCTCTGAGGGTGGTCTACTTACCCCGAGACCCGCTACCGTAATCCCAGGAAATCTAATGAGTATGGCACCCACACTCAAGCCCGAGTCATCCACACCAAAGTCCCCTTCTGGAGTAGTCCCTATCATCGCCCCTCCTGGAATGGCCACCATGTCTATCTCTGAAGGAAGTCCACCTACCGTAATCCCCGCGGGACTCAACTCCATGAAGCCCGATGTTATAATGGCCACAATGAGACCGCCTACCGTAATACCTGGGTCCATCGGACTATCAACTATGAAACCGCCTTCCGAAGTTGGTCTCCCAGCTACCGTAATCCCTGGTCTCGCTACGGTAAAACCTCCGTCTCTTCTGCCGAACCTCATGACCTTAAAAGCTGATATATTCACTTTGATACCCGGATCTGCTCCACTACCTACCGTAATCCCAAGTGGAATATTGCCTGAAGGTCAATCCCTAAAGCCAGCCACTGTAATCCCGGGAATTCTTGGAGGAGTCTCGATGCCGGGACCTATTGGACTCCCCTCCACGAAACCTGTCGTCGAGGGTGGTCTTCCTCCGCTGGCTACCGTAATCCCCGGTCTGGCTTCTATGAGGCCCGCGTCTCTAGCATCAAATATTATGACCTCCCTACGCCCTGCGATGATACCTACTGTGATTTCTGGGCTGGGTACGGTAAAGTCGGGTACCGTATTCCCTTCTCTTCCCATTGGGATGAATCGCGGCTCATCGCTGAAACCGATGACCACTACAGAGAGCATCTACGAGTACTACGACTATGAATACACAGGTTGGGCTTGCCATGCACTTACCATAATCTGCAAACATGTTTAGATTTCCCAGTCCTTCCAAAAGCGACGTCGGGCAAACCTAACGTCCTCCCGATGACGACCACACGGCCGATGACTACAACCACGGCTATGGGAATGATGAGGTCTACCATGAGCCTGATGGGGGGTACTGTAGGCAGACCTGCGACAACGCTTCGCGTGGCATCGATGCCTATGGGTCTCACTCCGGCGACGGCGAGACCGATGACGACGACAACCGCTCCTAGCCCAATAGGCACTAGTCGTAGTCCAACGGTGATGGCTACTGTACGTGGACCTATGGCTATGGGTACAACGGCACGTCATGGAACCACTCCACGTAAGATTGCGAAGGATTTCTGAGAACAGCCAAAATTTAGCGACCTCCTTGGCCCAGAGACTAAAGGACATCCTGGTGGGCCAGCTTGGTTCGAAGAATGGTACTATAAGCCCGAGCGTCAAGGTTCCATGAAACCCAAAAACGCCATAAATTGTTTGCAAATCACGTGAAAAAGCGATCTGTCTAGACAAAGGTGCATAATATGTCTAGACCAAGAGACGACAAAACAAGGCCGCCAGTGGCATATGCTTCCGTCCGCAAACTTGTCTAGTCAAATTCATATTCCTAGTTTAGACGGCTGCGATATAAGTCTAGACAGGATCTGCAGTCAGTATGTCTAACAAGGATCCTGAATTCATTAATAGATTAATAACTTAATAGCAAGGCTGTACAAAAGCGAAGAAGACAAAAGCGTTCGGAAATTAGGCACTGATGAAACGACAACGATATGGCTAGCTCTGGATGAACGCTCTTCCCGAGAAGGTCTTCTTTTCGGCGCGGACTTCAGGACGAGCACGATTCAGGACCTTCAGGAAGTCGTTGGTCTTCGCGCGCATTCTGGAATGCATGTAGACCTAAAAATGACAGTGGGCAATCGAGCAGTAGACGACGACATTACCTTGGAGCACTTGATATGGTAATGCAGGTAATCGCGGAACGTGTGGATTAGGTTGATCGTGTTGTCGCGCGTCTTCTTGTTAGTGTGCCGGGGAAAGAGAACTGAAACACAGGAGATATTTGGTTACATTGTGTTTGAACACCATTTCAGACATAGACAGAGGCGATAGCTCTCACACAGATAGTTTTACTCATCTAGCAGACAATCTAGACTAGAGATGCCCGGATACCCGAATCCGAAAGCTCCGGTCTAGTGTAGAGCAAACAAATAATATTTGCGTGATTATCCAGTCCTCCTCATCTAGATAAAAAGCCCAACTTACCAAAAGTGATATATCCAACATTATCGCCAACTCGAGCTCCAGGCTGGTCCCTCAACTCCATCGGAGGTTCGCCAACGGAGTACAGTACCTGGGGAGCGGTCTGACTCGCTTTACGACCCTCGCGGAACTCCTGTAGGAACACTTTTCCGATAACGACGTCATCAGGGTCGCGGAAGATCGTACTGAAGATGACAGTGACTCTGTCCGACTTCGCCTCAATGTACAAGGTCTCCTCGTCGCGATAGTTGATGACCGCTCGTTTCTGGCCTTCGGCCTGTCCCGACTCTTGGAACTCGAAGTACTTCTCGAAAACGGAAGCGAAACAGTTTCGTTTCAGATGCGACGCTTTTTCGACCAACTCCGCGTAGTCCGCTGGCAATGCTGCCAAATCATAGATGAGCGAAATGTTGTGCCCGTTCTCGGGTTGCGACGCCAAGTAGTCACCATAGGTGCGCCGTAGCAACTGAAACAGGCCACTCTCAGTATCAGGAACAAGCCGAAATCCCCGCTTACGTCATCAGCGCCGTGCTCTTGCAGGTCTTTGTAGAACTTCAGCGAAATACTAAGCTGAAATAGAGTGTTGTAACGTAATATTCAAATGCGAATTACCATAATCTTGGTGCGATCACCGTTAGGATTCGAAATGTGATAGATGACGCCATCGAAGTCGGCGAAGCGCACGTCGACCACATCGGGCTTATTGCTGCAAAACGAAGAAGAATAATATAATTGAGTTGATTCAACTCACCCTTGAAGCGCGGACTTGAATTTCAGATCAAGGACTTCCGTGATGATTCTGTTGTTCTGCTCGAGGATGATCATGGCTTCTGGTCTTCGGTACCTGAGGAAGATCTAATTAGTTGCAAAGGCTTTTGGGCGCACGTGTTAACGCCACGATAAACGTAAAAAGGTTGCAGCGTTAATGTCGAAAGTTCTGGACAAGCTTTTGCTGATCAGAAACTAACAGGACAGGCATTAATTGTGGAGCAGCCGGACCAGATGTTAGAGATGAGCCTACACCATATTACGTTTACGAATGACAGGTCTTCTCGAGCATGACGGTTATCGTCTTTTGCAGAAAGAAGCATAGTCAAATATATCAAATCATAGTATTCTTCAGTAGATAAGACGCTCGCCGGTTCTCATAACCTAAACAACATCGATTTCAACGTGCGCTGGTGTATCACAAAAGATATGCGGAATTCTCCGTCATATTCAATCGCATCAAGCTCAAAAACTCTCCCTAAAATGGAGCGCAGCGCAATTTCTGACGATCTCGGCAGATTTCCGTTCAAATCACACATTCCGCCGACATCGCGCACCTCCTCCATCCATCTTTCCGCCACCGAAACCTCGCCAATAAGTAGCTTAACGCAAAACGACGCGATGCGAGCGAGGAAACTCGAAGACATAAGTCGAAAATCGACCGATTCGGGCACGACTAACGCCGAGTCGATAAGGACGAGCCGGTGTGGGGCAATGTTTGAGAAGGACGCCTCCGCCAAATGAATCATTGTCACAAAACCTGCGACGGTTTGCTAGGCGCGCGAACTTGAGACGTTTATAATCGGAACAGGTCCTGGAGCGACGTTCGCTGTGCGGCGCGAACTGTCTCCTTGCGAGAGCGAGGGAGATGTCTCTTCGGATCTGTCTGTTCCTGCGGCTTTTGTCTGCGTGAATTTTGAATTCTGGGATCGGCGGTTTGTGGCCAGCTCGCTCGCCGGCTTCGGGAGTGGTTTGAGTTGTTCGCTCAAAGCGAAGATTTCCGAACTTCTTGTCATCCAATTGGATTTGCGGACGTTGCGCAGACGTCTGTTTCGTCTGTCATGTCCAAAGTGAGAGCTGCGTTTTTATTTTTGCGACTTACTGATCAGTGACAATTTGCAAATGCTGTAAACGTCTAGTCTGTTGTATCCCGTCTCTGATGGGTTATTTTCGTGATTTGCGCGGATGCTTTGTGGTTGTTGTGCCATATCTGCTGCTATCAAGCTGTATTTCTGTGCTAAATTCATCCGAAACTTTTAGCATTGAATTTGCAGCGCATTTCTAAACAAGTCCACTCAACTATAAATTCTTACACAAACGCCATCAGCGCGAACATCGGTCAAGGCCGCGTCATATCGGATTCTCGTTGATGTGCAAATTGACGAGCCGTCGACCATCTGTTGTACTTTATCAATCGGGCAAAATGCGCTACTGTTTACTGCTTTAAAGTGCTTTGCGGAATTCTCCCTCGGATTTATAAATACGAAATGAGCGCACGCCCTAGATGGCCATTCGCTCTATTCGTCATCGCCGTCCCACCCACGGCTCATGTTGGCCCTGCCCGTTTTGTGCGCCGTTGAATAAGGCGTTGGTTTTTTTTTTCATTTAGCGCCAGTGGGCCAGCCAGCAAAGAGTGGAACACGATTTCTCTCTATATGTGTGTGTTTTCTTAGCCCTTCTCGAATATTCCGCGTCGCGTGCTTTGATGAGTGTGTCGCGCTTTCTAAGGGCCGTCGCCGATAATTCGCATTGGGACGATACTTTCGAAATGAGTAATTGCCTTCGGTCTCAGGGCACTCAAGGATGATGAGTCACTCTGGATGTGCCGTCGATACAAAATTAGCGATAATGAAGATGAATATCGCGGCAGTTTTTCTCGGAACTCCGAGGGGCAATGCTATTTGTCAAGAAGACTGAAGTTTGCTGACTTTCTTCTGAGTTAAAGTGGAGCCGCAACGTATAGATAAGCATTAAGTGATTGATCTGTTTACGATGGATATGCCAAACCGTCGTTGTTTATGCATACCCCTTTCGTTCAGTGGTTCAGTTTTATGGGGAAAGGGAGGCAAATGGCTTAGGGATTGTTGCTAGGGCTACAAAGTGCATCCCGAAATGTATGTGATGGTTTCCATGATCGTGCGCGAAATGAATGCAAATGTGAATGGGATTATCGTAACGCAAATGCGCTCAGCATGATGCTCGCGGTGATTCAGAGCGGACCCTAGAACTCGAATTCACAACTTTTGAGTGGAATATGAAATTTTAAAGTGGCAATGGCATGTGTTTGGCTCTTGTTTTTGTGGGGCAATTTTAAGATTACTTCTTGTTGTGTACTGCTTATGCCCAGAGACTCTGTGTTTACTTTTTGTGTATCCGCAAGCTATTGACATCGCCGCCCTCGTCGTCTTTTGATGATGGCATCGGCAGAGGAACAGTCAAGAGCAAGTGCTCCGGACGGGATGCCCGGCGAGTGGGCGGGGCCATCGCTGATTGGTCGCTGTGGATTTTGACCGCCATTGGTGCGTGCAGCGACGCGGGCTTTAACGCGAAACGATCTTCCACTATTCCTGTCGTTTCAGGCGCAGGCTTAACGCGAAACGATCTAAAGATTTCCTGTGATTTCAGAAAATGACTGACCGTAAGGCCGTTATCAAGAATGCCGATATGGCGGACGAAATGCAGCAGGACGCCATCGAATGCGCCACTCAAGCGCTCGAGAAGTAAGTTCCAAATGCTCTCACCGTAGTACGGTTAACACTTAATATGTTCAGGTACAACATCGAAAAAGACATCGCAGCGTACATCAAGAAGGAATTCGACAAGAAGTTCGGACCCACGTGGCACTGCATCGTCGGACGCAATTTCGGATCATATGTCACTCACGAGACAAAGCACTTCATCTACTTCTATCTTGGCCAAGTAGCGATTCTCCTGTTCAAGAGCGGTTAACCGATTTGCTTGAAAGTATATTTTAAGAATAAACACGTGTTGGTTCTGTTGTATGCAAGTTGTGAGTTGAAATAAAGCTCGGCGGGGTGTAATACCTGCGATCAGCCCTCAGAGAGGTATCCTGCGCACTCGAGTGTTTGCTGTTGCAAAGTGTAAACTGTCGGAGGATGTGTGCAGCGCAGCTGCTCGTCGGGTTTAGGTTAATTGGCGGATGACGATCTCAGGGTGTCTTTGTTGTCTACTAGACAGATGCATATGTCGTCTTCGGCACAGCTGAATAATTCTCTGGGAACTGGTCGGTGATAACAGACTAGACAGTTTGCGTTCGTCTAGACAAACGAGATTATCAGGCGGCGAGCAATTCGCGGAACAGACTGTCTTGAGTGGATATATCGATACACAGCGGCTACAATGGACCAGTCTACACCCACCATACAAACATTTCCATCACAGAGAATCAAACGGAATCTTACAGATGCACATTTTAAAACTTTATGTGCCGAACGACTCATCACAACATAAATAGCATAAAGAGCCGACACAAATCGGCTTTCGTGATAAGAGAATTAGCAAAAAACTGAAAAATTCAACAAAGACACGGGGATGTTGGATCACTTTTCAAGGCTTCGCTGCTTCTTCGGAAGATTTTTCTTCGACTGACTCAAGGGGCGGCATGTCGTCCGCTTCCTCATCGGTGTCGTAGTCCAATTCCTCACCTCCTAAGTCGGGAAGGTCGCCACCGTCCTTGCCCATGGCACCCATATTTCCGAGAATACTGGACATGTCGAAGTTGCCGGTGTCCATCTTGGAGATGTCCTCTTCATCATCAGCCTCGTCTTCATCCTTCCATTTGTTGAAGTCAACCTTCACCCACGCGCACTAAAATAGCCGATGGCTATTAATGGTTCACAAAATGACGGCATACTTTTCCTTTGGCGCTGGTCAATCTAGGCCACCACTGGGGATTCTTTTTGTCGATCACCATTTCCAATTGACGGGCAGTGGGAATTTTGCGCAGGCTGTCGGCGTCGAGCTCTTCGAACAGTTCGAGCGAGGCTTCGTATTGTTGAGACCCGGCAGAGTTTGTTCCCTTGACGTGGAAAGTTTTGCCATTGAAGGAGAGATCTTCAAGCTTCAGGTCTTCGACAGCCACGGTGAGCAGTAGGGTCTTCTCACGCTGGGCCCACAAGATCTGGGGATGGAGACTCATGTTGTAGTTTCTGAAATGGATTGGAAAATTAAATAATCGTCAAGTGTCGCGCATTAAAACGGACACGTTAAATATTACGTTTAGACAAGGAATAGCTAAGCAATGTCATAAAGGACCAAATTCACTCGGAGATAGCAAGCATGAATCACAGAACAAATGTAGGCAAATTGAAAGCCAGCCGCGAAGTGAGCGAGAGCGCAGGACAAAAGCTTAACTAATATAAAAAGCGCGAAATTCCAAAGTTTTTTGAAACAATCGTTACAGGACAAAACGATCAAAATCAAATTAAGAACTGAATGGACCAACGTTCACCCCACAAACCCAAAACTTTGTAGCGGCTTAAAATCGAACCGAATAGACAATTTAACAACGAAATCCATCCTTCTTGTTTCACACTGTTCTAGTCTTCGACCTGAAGAGAAAGGCGAGGAACTCAAAACCGACATAAATCAATAATGCAGCAGATTTCCGATATGATGCTAATGGTCACCAACGCGATCGCGCAATATTGAGCTGCTAAAAGATCGAACGTTTAGAGAAGTCATGATTTACAGCGCGCTACTTTCAAAATGTGATAAACACTGAGCTGTCATAGTGAGAAAAAACGCGTCAACAACGAACGGAAAAAAACGTTCAGCGTTTCAAAAATCGATCGATTCAATTAAGCGCGCCAAAAACACAAAACGACCAATCTCTGCGATCTCAAAGGGCGAATTGTTTCCATTGAGACAGAGTGCATTGATGTGCAGAATGTTCTCGAAGGTTCTGCAAATTCTGTCTCATTCAAGAGAGCGGTCAAGCTGGCAACGCGCACGGACGGTGTCCCGAAACAGAGAACGTTCTCGAAGTACTCAAAATAGAAAGGCAGGTGCAACCTGACAAAATCATACGAATCGATAAATCGGTGCTGCCACCGGGATTCACTCTAAAGTCGTTACTGAAAAAGGTCGAACTTTTGGAAAGTCGTAATTCACAACGCGCTGCTTCCGGCATCCAGCGAACGAAAACGTGGTCACTATTTCAAAATCTATCGATTCAGTGCAAAACTACACACGACCGATCTCTGGGATCTCAAAGGGCAAAATGATTCCATTCGGACAGAGTGCATTGATTTGCAGAATGTTCTCGAAGGTTCTGTCTAGCTTTTTCACACTTTCGAGACGCTAGCGATGCGAGAGCGGTCGAATCTGTTGTCCCATCCACGGTGACCACATGCTAAAACGCTAATATTTCAAAACGCGCCGCCAACCTGCGAATGCAATCACACTAATGACACGATGCCAAGGTATCGAGCATCGCGCGGGATTTAGCGACCTCGGCCCCAGTTTGGCACTCACCACGATTAATTAATTAGCACGCTAGCGTCTAAGTGCCCGCCTTGGGCAACGATGCGCATTACCGGATTGGACAATCGATTTGCGCGCCACTGGGTAAACACAAGCGTCGAGGCGAAGATGGCGACTCGAGCTTTTACAAACGGCGACGGCGGGGTGCGTACAGTGAGTGATAATGTGCCGACGCTGTTTTAGCAGAAAACCCGACAAGAAACTCGATGGAGCCGAGGCGTTGCTCGGCCGAGTCGATTTTTCTCGAATTTGCTACGGTATGTAGCGTCTCACGAGGAGTGTTTCGACGAGGGAAATTCGAATTGGCCGGGAGGAGAGCAAAATTGCCCATAGTAGATGGAAGTTATGAGTGAAAAAACCGAAAGCCGAGAAGAAAGGTGAAGTGTTCAATGGTTAGTTACAGTGCCACGGATACGGTGCCCATTTGCTCTGGAGATTACGAGCAGACCGAGTTCCAAAAGGCTCATTTCGACTGGTTTATCAACCACTAGAGCTCGTAGAATTAAAAATCTCTATTTATTATCAGTGATAACGAACAAACATAAGGACAACAGATCCATTAGAACACCAGTGTATGGTTGTTGACTAGCAGTACTGCAACTTTGGACCCGGCTTCGAAACAGTACAAGTATTCGTCATGATAGATAGCACAATAAATTGACCAGACGAAAACTAGAAATAGGACTAGGGCGCAGATGGAACGCGCCAGGCGATTCTTCGTGCATACGAAGAAGCCTCGGAGGACAGAAAGTAGAGTTCCTGCCAATCCGATCAAGTCGAGGACGTGGTAGTTGGGCGGAGAAGGTTTCCGGGCATTGGGCTTAGCAGCATCGGGCGGATCTGGTTCCAGAGGAGGAGACATCGGGGACAAATTTTTTTTCTTTCTTCTTTCCTTCTTCCTCTCACTTCTTTTCTTTCGATAAGAAGGCGAATCTCGCGGTTATATACTCCGGGATGGGGGCGGGTTCTCGGAGAGGTTCGGAACGGTTCGCGAAGAATTTCGAAAACACATTAAAAAAACACATTGCTTCGAAATTCTTCGAGACGCTTCGAGACATTTTTTCGAGACGCAAGTGCAATCGCCTTGGTGTCGCCAACCGTTCCGAACGTCTTCGAGAACCCGCCCCATCCCGGTGTATATAACCGCGAGATTCACCTTCTTATCAAAAAAAAAAGAAGTGAGAAAAAGAAAGGAAAAAAATTGTCCCCGATGTCTCCTTCTCTGGAACCAGATACCTGATAACTGTAGCCGCAGCCTAAATGTAGCCAAAATCACGAAATACGCTGGAAAGAAGCACCAATTCATAGTACCTATGACCTGAAACTATGAACACATAATAAAAAATATGAATGACAGTTCCAGTGATACACTTGCTACGCAAGCTACCGTATTCCATGAACATTTTTTTCCCTCCCACAAACTGTTAAAACAGCATAATCAACTTTTTAGGCGATTTGAAACATCGAAAATTTCAGTTATCTGAAAACGACCAATCTGGCCTCGAGGAGTGAAGTCTAGAATGTCTAGAATGTGTCTAGAAGTCTAGGCGTCTAGAGGCGTCTAGAATGAAGTCAAAGCAGACTGTCTGCGAAAACTAAATTTGGTTTTCGATTTTGTATGTTTTTTGGTTTGAACTACAAAGCTTTGCGAAAAAAGGAAAATTTCTTTATATTGCTTTTTTTTTGCTGACTAAATTGTGAAACATAGCTCATATTTGAGGTTTACCGTACCCCCGGATTCCGGAAGCGCCTGTCTTCTGAACGGTCAATGCTCAATTCATCAAAGATCATCGTCTACGTGTAAACAACAACGTCCCGCCATTCCCCAGCTCTTCCCTCTGTCCCGTCTCGTCTGAGCTTACCTATGAGTCCCGCCACGATCGGAAAAAGTGGCAAAATTTTCCGAAATTCCCCTGACAATTCGACTTGTCCGCCTGCAGAATCGCCGAAAAGCTGCCCCGTGTGAATGCCCCCGCATCGCTTTTGACCATTTCCTGTAGGTGCAGTTATGTATCTTGCCTAAAACCCGCGGATTCTCCTCTAGATTGTCATAATGTCATTCGACTTCATGGGTCCTGACCTGGCGGCGAAGAAGAAGAAGCGTAAACAGGTGGAGCAGCCGTTGGTGGCGAGCATCGACTTGCCGAAGCCGACGCGGTCCACGTTTCCCCTGTTCGACTTTAACGACATCAAAAGAAACGCTAACTTTGTACGTTTTGGCGTTGGCTGGCTTCTTATGACGTTTCGATTGTAGGACGACGGCTTGTCTGACCCGGAAGACGAGCGATTCCACGATGCCGAAGCGCAGGAGCTGTTTAAACGGCTCGAGGAGAAATATGTAGGTTTATATGTATTTGATGACTGAGATGCAGTCTAGGCGTGTGTCTAGACTATGAAGGAGATGTTGTGCTGACTGCTGTCCTGATTTTTGTCAAAATTCGCACCTATTTAGGCCTTTAGCTTGGACCAATCAGTGATGAATTAGCTGAATATTCTTTGAATATTGATGTCTGAGACGCCGTCTGGACTTGTCTCGATGTCTCGAGACCACAATTTAGAGCTCACTGTGTTTTCATGCTATATTACGCTAAAATTTGCAGATATTGTGGTCAGTGCGAATTGCATTGGTCAGGCTTTTTGATTATAGTTGGATGCTGTACGCGAATTAGCCGTCAGAAGTCAAAAAAATGTTGAAAAATTAAACAGAAACTAATGTAAACTGACGTCAACAGCCCGATACGTTGAATATATGCGAATTTTGTCACGGTTATCATAGCTTAAACGACACGATCTGCGGCATCATAGTTATGACTTTATGTGCCGCTATGCGTCAAAATTTGCGCTAGTTTGTATCAGAAATTGGATCGGAAATCAACTTATTTGAAGATCTTATGAATACCATTTCAGGGCGGAAAACGCAACAAGAAGGGAAAACGACGGAACATAGGATGTGTGGACGACTACATCGACAAACGGATGGGGTACGACCTCGAAGACGATTTCATTGACGACTCCGAAGCCACCGAAGAGATGATTCCGTCGACTTACGAGCCACAGAAGAAGGGCTTCTACGTTAACAAAGCCAAGCTCGAGTTCCGTCCCGTCGATGGCGCCGATGACTCCGAATCTGATGAAGATGAGGAGGAGGAGGAACCGGAACCCAAAAAGAAGAAGGTTAAGCCCACAGTCGAAGAGCCATCAACCTCTCAGCCGTCTACATCCGAAGTCGCCCCAGCGAAACAGCCATCCGCAGCGAAGCCATCCAATGGGACGGTCACAGTGAAACCTCTTACTCCAACTCCCCCCGTATCCCGAATGAGCGGAGTCGCGCCATCGTCGCATCTGAACGGAGTGCGCGCCAGTGCTGGAAAACCGCCCATGAAGAAAGCGTCGGCTGTAGCGCCGCCTCCCAAGAAGACACCAGTTCCGGCGGCCAAGAGCACCGAGAGCGGACCAGAGGTGATGGAAGTGGACACTGAAGCGGGGATGAACGAATCCATAGATGCTGACGCCTCGAACGGCTCTCTAGAAGGTCAAAACGGCGACGACGTTCAATCCGCGTCGACATCGAAGGCAGCAAACTCGAACTACAGTGACGAGCTCGATCGTCGGATTCGAGCCTTCAAGGACAGTGTACAGCCGGGAAAGGCACGGCAGCGTCTCACCGTCGATCAGGTGAAGCTCGTGCAGCGAGTCGAGGAGCAGTCGTACGCCGACGAGATGCGTCCACATGCGAGGTCACGGGTCATGGACCAATTGGCCGAATACGCTGGTCTCAGCAAGGTAAAATTTTCGAGTCTTGTATCTAGGCAGCAGAAAGAGCTGAACAAGTCTGGGAAATGTGATGGAACACAAAGAAAACCGGTAAGGTACAACTTCTTAGACAGTCCAGTCTAATCAAGACTTGAATCATCGTATCGTTAGACTAGTCTAGAATACGTGAATCAAAACTTGGGTCTTATTATTCTGGGCTGTCTGTTTAACCTGCAGCGGTCGAATCTAGACATTGTGCTTGTCAGACAGTGTAGCCTAGCGTGCCTAGACCTGATATCGTAGTCTATAGTGTCTGAATGACCAAGTCGTCGTGCTCTGATTTCTTTTTCAACTTAATAATCATGTCTCACTGTGTTAAAACCGCATTTTGAAGTAGGGAAATGATGAAATTTCTACGAAAATTCCAGAAATCACAGATTTTGAGGCTTGTGGACGTTTATTCAAATTTTTCATTCTAGGTGACTCTCATGAAACACATGAAACAACACAAAGACAACTCCACTCAAGACGAAGCCTCGCCAAGTCCACCCGTCTCCGAGCCCTGTGCTTCTCCGGTTCGTTCAAAGTCCACTGAGTCCGCGGCTGCGTCGAAGCCGCCTCCCGAGAAGCCCGTCGTGCCGAAGCCACCTGCCGCTTCCAACCTTGTCCAAGCACACGCCTTATCCCAGGCGCATCACATTCTCAAGAACAGCGCGATCAAGGATGGACAGGACCTGGAGCGGTTGTTGCACAAGGCTTTGCAACAGACAGCTTGCAGCAGTCAGCTGCAGAATGAGAAAGCACGTGCTATACTACAGTCTGCGTTGCCGTCAAGTTCAAGTTCTCAGCAGCCAAGATCTCACAGTGTTGCGCCGTTTGCTTCCTCTTCCCAACCGGCGAAGTCCACCGGAGGCACGCCGAAGACCACTGCGAAGCTCTCTTCCGCTAAGGCCTCTCCCGCGGCTTCGAAGATCTCTGCCGTCTCGGTGAAGCCCGCCTCCGCCTCTTCAACGCCGAAAGCAGGAACTTCTACAAAATCTCCTGCTACCGTAGGCAACATTCCTCCCCCGAAGGCCTTCTCCGACTTCAAACTGTCCGTCGATGTGTTGCGCAATAAGATGGCGCAGTTGGGCGAACAGAAGGCAAAACAACAAGTGGCCGACATGGTTGCCAGTGTCTCTGGGATCATGACGAATCAAGCCCTTCAGCTAGTCGACAAAGCCTTCACGTAAGTGCACGTCTAACTTCTCATGCTTAAGTCTACTTTTTAGTTCGGATAAAGAATATCAACTGCTCCTGTCTGTCATCAAGCAGATCTATGATAATCAAGGTGTTGGAAAGAAGTCAGTGCAGAAGAGCACTTCGTCTGCCGCTCGCATCCCGACACCACTGACAATCAAGAAAGAAAATACGCCTCTCAATGCGAAGAAGACGGCTGCTGGTATGCCGAAATTGAAACGAATGGAGCCGGAAACTATTACGTTGGATGGCGACGACGATATCCAGGTGGGTGGCCTTGTTATGAGTGGCACAGCATGTGGGGGAAATGGCATTGGTAGACATTTCTACGCGTGTCTAAATACTGTAGGCTTTAAGGGCTGCGTCTAGACATCGTCGCGCACTGTGCTAGACCGTAGACATGATGCGCTGAAGTTTATTTGCACGGTTTGAGATGGGTTGAATTTGTCTAGGCATCGTTGCATAGAGTCGTCTAGACAACGTGAGCGGTATAGGGCGTCTAGACAGCGGCGTCTGGGGACTTCCCAAATTCTGTGTAATTCGTCGCTTTTTCAGATTCTTTCCCAGTAGTACTAGAAAGCACCAAGCATGCACTGTGAAACATGTCCCGATCCCCCTCGAATTACGCCGGTTGTTGTGTTGTGTCGTTTCTATATTTCCTTTGTGTAATAAACTTGAACTCTTTCCTATCGCTTTTAAATTTTCTGCACTTCATCACATTCTCCACAGCATCGTCTCATTGATGCCGCATTTTAGGCGTCAACGAGCAAGGTGGTGTCTTCGCAAAAGCCCCAGGCCTCCCCCAGTCAGCCTCCTCAGCCTTCGCCCCAGTCGACCTCCTCTTCTTCAGCCTCCTCCCTACAGAGCCAGCAAGCGCAGAACTTGTTTCAGCAAATGGCGGCAATGGTTAGTGTCGAGTTCGGTTACTGTAGCTTAGATTCCCCTGTCTTTTAGGGATTGTTCGGAGTCGGTAACATGAGCCCTAACAATAAGGACATGCTGAGTGCGCTGCAAAAGTAGGCGGATTACTGTAGAATTACTGTAGCGGGAAACATCTCTTTAGGGCGGCCACCGTCGCGACCACTAGTGCAGCTGCGCAGGCGCAGTTCAACCTTCAGAGTCAGCTTGTGGCCCAGATGATTCAGAACAAAACAAAGCAGGAGGAGGACAAGATTCTGTCGAAGATTCGGGAAGAGCAGATACGCAAGAAGGCCGAAGAGGAGCGTAAGAAGAAGGAGGAGGAGCAGAGGAAAAAACAGGAGCAGGAGGAGCTGCTTCGGGTGATCCAGGAGAAGAAGAAGCGCGAAGAAGAGCTGCGGAGACAGAGGGAAGAGGAGGCGCGGAAGAAGCGCGAAGCGGAAGAGCAGCGGAAGAAGAAAGAGCAGGAGGAACTCGTGCGGAAGCAGATCGAAGAGGAGCAACGGCGGCGTCTGGAGGAGCAGCGTCGGAGGGAGCAAGAGGAGCAACAGAGAAAGTTGCAGGAGGAGATGCGACGGAAGATGGAGGAGCACAGACGGGTGGAGGAGCTCCGGAGACGCCAAGAGGAAGAGCGGAAAATGATAGAGGAACGGAGGCGTATCCAAGAGGAGCAGATGAGACGACAGCAGATGGAGGAGCAGAGAAGACGACAGGAAGAGGAGCAGCGGCGGAGGCTTGAGGAGCTCCGGAGACAGGAGCAGCAGCAGAGGATTCTAGAGGAGCAACAGCGCAGGCAGCAGGAGGATCTCCGAAGAAGACAGGAAGTGGCAGAGAAGCAGCGCCAGGAGGAGCAGAGAAGGCAGCAAGAAGAGCAAAGAAGACAGCAGCTGATCTTGCAGCAACAGCACCTCCAGGAGCAGCAACGGCAGGAGATGTGGAAGCGACAGCAGTTGGAACAGCAGATGCTCGTCCAACAGCGCCAACGTCAGCAGCAACAACAGCAGCAAATAATGGAGCAGTACCGGATTCAACAGCAACAACAAACCTTCCAGCAGCAGCAACAAATGATGCACATTCAGATGCAGCAACAGCAACAGCAGCAACCGATACAGCAGCCGTCATCTCAACCCCAAACCCCACAACCTCAATATCCCAATCATTCGCAATACTATCACCAAAATCTCCAAAACGGCCACAGCTGGTCGAGAAACTAGTTTAAAATATATGCGCTGATAATAAACATTGATCTCTGAGGAATATAATAACAATATTGTGTACATACTTATTTTTTGGGCTCAGGTGCTTTCCAATAAACATTGCCACCTTCATAGGGCCTTCACTCCTCGTGCTGTTTTACACGATGGCGATTCATCGCCTATTTGGGTGTATTCCACAGTGGTTTGCGATCGGTCAGTGCAAATTCGTGAAGAGCTTTGAGTCTTCTTATCCGACTGTGTTGGCATGGACGAAGGAGCAGATGAAGGGCCACTGTCAGCCATCGAATACATTTCCATCTGAAAGAAAGTTGTAAAATGGTACAGAAACGATACAATTACGATTTCTCTCGTCGCCGACAAGCTGTACTTGTTAGGAGGCGGTTTGCTGAGCAAATTCATCGCATAGGGAGAGAGCGCGAATGGTTCAGGGTAGATAAACTGACCAGGAAATTGGTCAAGAATCATTTTCGTCTGCGATGCCGTCGTCTAAATGGTCCATTGGAAGAAAATCTCAGCTGATATAGTACAAACCTCCACAAAGTGGTTCTGAAAATAAAGCAGCATGTGCTCGCATATGTCAATCATCGCCTTTCCAGAGAGGTAAACTGCTGTTCTAAAATCAGTTGTTTAATGGAATATTTCACTAGTTCTGTCTACCTAAAGTAGCATATTTGAGACTCCAGCTTCTTTACGTACTTGTGAGCATCAGGGAGGATCTGTAGAAGCATATTTGGGTTTTCCGGCTTGGGAACTACGTACGGAGAAACATATTTGACGAACTTCTTCTGAAAAGGAAACTCAACCACATGTAAAAAATCGGTCACTTGCATCGCCTGAACAACGATCAACAGGATCGAGTCCGAACACTTCGGCTAGCGTACAAGCAGCGTCGAACGCGCGCATCATGTGCGGAAGAATCAGCGCGCATTTGACGCAGAACTTCTTAAGAAGCTGAACAACTAGTCATTCGTGCAAACGTCCTCAGCATGTCATTACCTCCATATTGCCTCCTATCCACTCCCTGAACTTGCCCATCACCTCTACAAGACTTCCGAGGATCTTAACAATTTGCTTCAGACGGTAATAGCACGCTGCCTCGGCTATGGTTAAGTAGCGATCCTTTGTGACGGGCGTATAGTTTCCTTTCATTGTCGGCCACTTGTGTGCTTCTGAAGTTCAATCTTTATCGCCTATATATTCTTCATGAGCCCTACTCTCTACCGCATTTCGGAGCTGTGTTCCTGCGTTCACCGTTTCCATTGTCAGCTTGCCGAGCATGTCCAAATCTGAAACACTCAAATAATTTGATGAAGACATGTTATTCTCACCTTTCTTCACAACACTCTGTCCCTGCTTCTCCCTCGTGCAGAGTTCATGCAGTGGACTAACGTAAAGCTCCGATATGCAAGCGCCGTAATGGGTTAACACATCTACCTTAAAATTACTCTTTTTATAACGACAAAAAAAACATCAACAACTCACAGTCCATTTCATGAAGTGGGCCGTCGCCTGGATTCTTGAAACTGCCTCCGAACGCTCGGCCTCCGTTACTTTCTCTGGTTCCTTTTTGCTGTGTTGCTTTTTTCTGTTCTTCTCGTTTTTGCTGTTTATCGGCCGCTAAAAGTGACTTGTACAACGACATCGCTCCAAAAGCGTAGTAACTCACGGTAAATCGCATTATGAAAGCGAGAATAGCCTTCATCTTTTCATCATCATCGGTGAGTGCCTTGGAAGGGGCAGACTGCTTCGATTTCTCATCTTCTTTCTTGCTGATCGATTTGCTTCCTTTCTGGTCAGCTGCTCTTTTGCTTATCGACTTGCTCTTTTTCTTGTCAGCTTCCTTCGTGCTTGTCGATTTGCTCTTAATCTTTTCAGCTTCCTTCCTGCTTGATGATTTGCTCTTTTTCTTGTCGGTCTCCTTCTTACTTATTGTCTTGTTAGCTTCCTTCGTACTTGTTGATTTGCTTGATTTCTTGCCAGCTTCCTTCTTGCTTGTCGATTTGCTCCTTTTCTTGTCAGCTTCTTTCGTGCTTACCGATTTGGTCCCTTTCTTCTCTGCTTCCCTCTTGCTTCCTTTCTTGTCGGCTTCCCTCTTGCTCGCTTTCTTCTCCTTCTTGCTCTCCTTCTTCTAAAAACAACTTGCAAAGCGACAACTATTTCTGGCGGGGAGTGGCGAGCACTTGCCACTTGCCGGCAAAGGGCGTACCGTACCTGGGCAGGAGATTTTTCCGACTTTGATCCCTTCTTTTGGCTGCTCATGGTGTGCAGTCGACCGCTCTCGAAGTGGACAACCCGATCGACTAATCGGCATATGTGCAAAGTGAGACATTTGTCTGCAGAGAGTCTACAAACAGACTATGGAAAGTTCTGGAATTCGAGACTGTCTGAAATCTTTGAAGACACTGTCTAGTTTCGAGGAGCACAAACGGCAATCGCGTCCCTACCGTAATTTTCGTGAAAATCAGGGTGATCTTTTCGAGACGCTGTCATGAGACTCGAATCCTTCCACCGTGTGCTTAAGAAGCAATGCCTGTGAAGCGATGCGTGATGCCTTTGCATTGCATCTAGCTGAACACGGTATATAAGGGTGTACAAACAGACTATAGACACACAACTTCTCAACAACTTCAGCAACCATGATCAACCGAACTCAGCGTGTACACGAAGCGTACGAAATGAATCACACCACGATGGTCGACTGGATCGTAGATACGATGCCCGAACTGCCTCGCGATCGGGCGGCTCTCAAGGAACCTGTGAAGAAAATCATGCCAATGTTCAGGATGCTATCACAAGCGCAGATGAAGGCGTTTCCAAGCGAGACGTCACTAGAGTCCATGCTGTGCATGTTCAATGGCAAGCAGAAGAAGCAGTACCTGCCGAAGATCTTGGATGCCTTTGAAGAGTGCCAGAGGCGCACCGGATTTAGGCATGGAATATACAGCAAGATTCTTTGGGGACGAATGGCCGCTCTATTCGACCTCGACGACGGCACTAAGACTGTTGCAAACAGAGCTCAGACCGCAACATCCCTCGCAAAGATATCCGCCGAAGATCGCGAACAATTCCTTAATCAGTTTCTGGACGAAGTTCCGAAGCTAAACAGTCCGAAGGGGCTTGAGAAACTGCTGGTGAAGTTCACAGGGATGATGAACCTAAAAATGGGAGCACTTAACCTTTCCACATCACGTCGAGACGAAGCCATTGATCGTAAACGAAAGAGAACGGATGACGAGGACGATGAGGAGGAGCCAGCACCAAAAAGGAGAACTCTGAAAGTTATGGAGGCAGAGTACAAAAAGCTGCTTGAAGAAAAAGACAACCAAATCAGAAAACTCAAGAAGCTGCTCAATTGGCACACCGAACGCCCTCACGATAACATTCCAATTGACCTCTGAGTTGTTCAGTTTCGCAATAAAATGACTCATCATTAATTGACAAACGTTTATATTTGATAGAGAAAACTGCAACACAAAATTCTGAGATTTCCGATTCTCACACATTCTAGATCGGATCTTTTTTCAAGGAATTTTGGGTTTCGGGCACAAAATGCGTAGAATTCATTCGGGAACAATAGAGAGGAGAGAGCATATATCGCTCTCTCGTTGCTGATAGAGCGATAATGGCAGCCCAGCTTTTTCGCTCTCTCATTGCTTCCGTTCTCGTTGCCGATAGAGCGATAAAGCTGAGGGAAGGGCTATGCTGTTCACACATCAGCCAACCTGCCAGAAAAAAACGGTCATTCTATGCCTTATGCGATCTACCCTCTGCACTTTCCACTAACGCCGATCTCTGTCATCACCGAACAATCGTCCTTGGGTAGCAGACATCGCGACCACAACCACAGTTAATCCAAAAATAATGTACCCCTGCTACATTATAAAACGATCTACATCGATAGGTTCCATGCATTCAACATGAAGTTCTTCGTCACCGTTCTAGCGCTCTCTACTTTCGCCTATGGCCAAGAGGCTCCTGGAGCTGCTGTGGATCTTGACGGTGGCTCCCTTCATGAGCACTTCCAGCCGCCTCCTATCATCGCCAAGGCTATCGAAGGAGTTGGTTTCACCATCTAAACAGCCCTTAGAATGCCCTCTGAATTTTCAGTTCAGCGATAAAGGAAAGGAAGCTCTGAATCAAATCCGCGAGGAAGCCATGAAGGCCCATAGGACTGGGCAACCCTTCATGAAGGACCAATTCATCGCCAAGCTGAAGGAGGCGTCTCCTGAAGACGCCCAGAAACTCGAGGCCGCCCACAGGGAGCTCGATGAAGCTGTCTCGAAGCTGTCCCAGCCTGCTCAAGAAGTTGCCTCATTGGTAATATAGAAAAACATTCGAAACACGTTGCTTCCATCTAGGCAAAGAATGGACGCGAATCCGGTAAACCATCGGTCACTGACATCCAGGCCTTCGCGAAAGCGCTCCAGGGTCTCTCTGACTCAGATCGCGCTGAATATTTCAAGATCTTCCCTAACATAGAGCAGTTCTACAAGTCCCCCAACTTCCAGAAAGCCGTGGATGGACAACTCGACTGGAACAAGAAGCAGTAAAACCCTCCGAAGGGGGACCCCGTGTGCTTTTGCTTATGAGTATCTGCATTTTGATAAAAAATATAAATTTATCTATAGACGTCTGACATATGAGACTTCCCGCTCTGTCAGAGACAAGCCTCATTGGCTCAGGGGCAGAGCGTCTGTCTAGTAAACAGAAGGTCGCTGGTTCGATTCCAGCATGAGGCATTCTTTTTGAACTGATCCCGTTATTTTGTCATTGTCGATCCTCGCCACCGCGACACGAATGAGACTCAGAATGAGACTCACACGAAAGACGAGATATCGAAAAAACAGGACAATCTCTTCTTTTTAAGCTCTGTGTCCCCGAGCAATGTCCCTGACGGTACAAAAGATACCGTAGTTTTATTTAATGAATCAAAGGCGTTATGTGTTGTTTGAGAGAAGACAGTAGAGAAGACACATGTAAGCATATTATAGATCGCATCAAACTCTATTGAAGTCTCAAGCTTTAGGCCCATTGGAACCCCCAGCCTGTAACTGGCAGTAATTAACCAGCCCGATTCCTGTATTGTGTCCACGGCTGGAAACCTACCTGAAAGTCACCTGAAAGAGCTCTATTCCAAAACGTTCGTTCTTCCGTTGCGTTAGATCAAAAGTCATTTAGAGATAATCTCAGCGGACACAAAAATCTCAAATTGACAAATTATACACGCGCGCATCCGCATCTATAGAGGTGAACAAAGTTGCACTTTGTGTTGGACAAAAAACTTTCATCGCAACATTTTAACAAATTATACGCGCGCACCCGTAAAATATCTCTCACTATCATTAATCAGTCGTGCGCGCCAAAGTAAAAACACGCCCTTCGCAAATATCAATATTGAAAATTCGCGAGACAAAGGAATCGGGTTATGCGCCGATTAGAAACTAAGTAATATAAATAGCGCTGGGAGTAGGACGAACACATCATCAGCTCTTCCCACAATGAAGTACGTCTACGTTGTCCTGGCTCTGTTCCTTTCTGTTGGCTACGGTTGTCACCCAATGGTTAAGAACCCATCCGGTAGGTCTGAGATATCCTGCAGGGACTTCAGAGGACAAGTTTTAGCGAACCCTGGACCAGAGGACGTCCAAAAGACTGATGCACCCACTGAGGCGACAACGATGAGCACTCCTGGAGGAGACGAAGGTGAGCAGTCATAGCTGTCCTATTGGGACTTCATAGGACAAGCTTCAGCGACTAAGACGACGATGACTACTCCAACTACTGAGACGACGACCGCCCAAAAGACTGATGCACCCACTAAGACAACGATCACTCCAGCCACAGAGACGCCGTCCACTCCTAGTGACAAAGGTGAGCAGTTGTGAAGTCGCTATCTTGACTCTGTGGTCCACTTAAGGTCCGGAAGATGAAGAAGAGAAACTGAAAAAGCTGATGGAAAAACTGATGGCGGCCGAACAGAGCATAAAGTTTGTCAGAGATGACTTCCTACTTGCCATGGAAGTCCTAGCTGAACGGGAACAAGAATATGAAGCGGCGAAAAAAGGTGAAGACGTAAAGGCGATTGAGCAGCAGATCAAGGATAAGACGGCCGCCGACAAAGCGGCTCAAGATTTGACCGCCGCTCAGAATAAGTTAACGACTGCAATGGATTTGGAACAGAAGGCCGAAGAGGCCTTGAAGCAAGCCGAGAAACAGAGAGATGAAGAAAATGATCCAGCAATGAAGCCGGCCAGGGAACAGGCGGTGACAGACGCTGAGAAAAAGCTGGAGGAGGTAAAGGGAGCAGTGAAAACGGCGCAGGAGGAGAGAGAAGCGGCCCAGATGGAGCAAACTATGAAGGCCAGGAATGACCTGTCATCCTTGGAAGAGCTCCAAAAGAAGAAGGAGGAGGCTGAGAAGAAAAATAAGGAGGCGATCGAGAACCTGGACAAGGCGAAGGCAGAGTCCAAACGTTTGAATATAAAGGGAATGGGCCTCGACGCAGAAATCAAACAGTTGAAAAATGAAATTGAGGAGCTGAAGGCCAAGAAGAAAGAGTAAAGAGATCGTCTTGTTGTTTTAGGTTCGTTGTGCAATAATTTTGGTGTTGTTTATACTGGTTGGTTGCATAAAAAAAGATATATCTCATATGCATCTATTAAACTCGAAGGATTACGGTCACTTGACCTTATCTTCCTCGTGATTAGAGTTGCCGGATTTTGGGTCAGGTACCCGATAGGTTCGGGTTTGGTTTCGGCTCGTGACACTGTTCCTTTTAAAGGACTAACCTCACTCCCGCCACACCTATAGATCGAATAACAGCAACCATTAGTTTAGGTTGGCTGTCTACAACGAAAAAGAGTAATTTTGTTAGCGAGAATTCTGAAAACAACGACCAACGACTCTCGAAAAGAGCCCTACAGGGTGCGACGTAAATACTGCGACGTGAAAAAAAAATCTTTAACTTTCCACAGTATGTAGGAAATTTCTGCACTGTATAATTTACCAAGATAACAGGGATCGCTTGACATATTTAGGTATGAGCTTACACCGAACCCTAAGGCAAACCAGGATGTTAGTCCATGGACAGAAATGAATAGCCCGCTTAGCTGCCTACGCCTCATTTCTGACGGTTGTGGGACATGGTTGTGGGACACATTCCTGAGACTGAAGCCCGAATTCGAAAGAAGCGAACAAGACGTACGGCGAATCTTACGTTCTTCGAGAAATATAGATCGTCGCAACAACCGAAACTATCACCAATCAATGAACGCTACAGTTTAGCTATGATACAGTTGTTAGGTGGTAAAAGTTAGTTAGTTATTGATTATGTTCTAGGATATATGTAGAGAAACGTCTCGAAAAGACAGCAAGTCTAACCGCTCTCGCACAGCCGTTATCCGTAGTTTCGATATTGGTACTGTTGTTGTCTTTTTTGTTGCAAAATTAGTTCAAAACTAATAGTTTATGAAGGAGGAAATTACAGAATACAGGAGGAAATTCAGAAATTCATAGAAAGGGGCTGTCGTGCTAGGAGGAAATTCGCGCTAAGAACGTGGAACCGATGGAAACATATGGCTTTTGATTCTGACTCATCAATGGATAAAGAATGGAATTGGGTTCAAAAAGATAGAGGGTGAACAGTGCGCCAAATGAAGGAATCGGTGCAGTTTTAGGAAAGTTTGAAGAGCACAACAGCTAATAAAGAAGATATGAAGGATGACTGCTGTCGGATAACAAAGGCAGTTACACAACGGGCCAATTTATGAATAATCTGATTCAAACGTTGTTCGAAGTTCCGGCTTGATTTAGACTTTGAAAATAGTGACGTAGATACTTTCGCATGAAGTCATTAAATTCACGCTTGACACGCTCGAATTCATTTTTCTGCTCTCCGTTCAGATCTTCAGATTTCAGACCGTGGGCATTCTGCAAACATATTTTATGGGTGAAATTTTTTTCGAAGAAATTAATTTACGTCGAGATGTTCTTCAAAAGTACGAATCATTTCTTTCATCACTTCACAGTCAGCGAAGAAGCATTTTACTTTTCGTTTCTTGTGTTTGCCGATGTGATCGAGCAAGTTTTGCATATCTGTTGCTGTTATTTTTGCCTTGCAAGTGCACTGAAACTTAAAATGTGCACTTTACGTGGATAGTTTTCAAACCGTGTAGTCACCCGGACGAAATTCTTGTGAACGTACTTGGCTGTCACCTCTCTCCAAATCTAAACGGGATCTTAAATCTTAAAGACAATCTGTTAACAAGTGGGACTCACATGTCGAATCGATAGTCGACGCGCTTTCATTCGCGCGTTGAACTTCATTTTCATCTTCGTTCTCCTCATCCTCAGCCGAAGCAGTGGAATTAGCATATCTACTTTCAACTTCCGTTTCCTCCTCTTCCACTTCTTGAGGGGCATTTTCATTTATTTCTCCGGTTTCTACTTCCGTAGTAGAATCCACTCCCGACACGATGCGAAGCTGTTCAGCAAACTCGTTTGATACAGCACGCAGCGAATCTGCGGACAAGTGCATCGTCTCCTGTTCGGCAATCATCTGGTCGATGATCTCCTTCTTTTTGGACACATTGGAACGAACATCCTTGAGATACTGCAAGGCGACAATTTTCCCGGTCTGAGAACCATTTCTTGCAATCTCTACTACTTCTGCAAGATCTACAGGACTACGGGGCATTGCAGTTTCGTTCTCCATATTTCTGGAAAAGAAAGCATTAAAAGCAGAATGAAGATTCTCGGCTGAGCGGCTCCCGACTCGAGATGTTTTATCCACCCACACTGCAGCGCCGCAGGTGGAAAGCGTAAAACCTCCCACAAGGTTGCTTGCAGTGTTAAGATAGCTTGCATCATCACGGGAACAACGTGTTGAACAAGGAACCTGGACGACAGCCGACAGCCGACAGCCGACGAAACAAAACCGTTTATATGGCACGCGGCCAAATATCGATCTGAATTTTTTTTATACAACGTCTTTAATCTGCGTCGCCGGCAATCGGTCGTTATCTCAAAAATGAGTTGAACGAGCGGTCGTTCTCGGTCGTCGGTGTCGGTGCAGTGAGCGTCCCGGTTCCCAGAACGCATGGAACACCAGGGAGCCGTAGCTCCACTATCTCACCAAAAAAGACCGTCTGACTCCACGAGAAGCCAAAGCCGAAGAAGCTCTCCACTCCGTTAACTGTACTCCACCACTTGCGCCTCTACAAAATTTTTTGCTTTTCGATGCCCGTGAGTAGTAATAGGATCACTGCTTCCGTGGCGCGAAAATTCCGCGAAAAATAATTCCGCGACGAAAGTTCCGCTTCGCCTCTGTCGATGAAGACAGACGCCGCTCAATCCGAAGCTCGTTGCAACTTCGAAGTCCCTCAGCCGCTCCGCTGATGAGAATCAAAAACAAAAAGAATTAATTTTTCTGTGTTTACTCGTTGTTCGTCTAAAACATTTGTGAATAACTACTGTAACAACACATAGGTCATTTCAAGGGAAACCCCGCGTAGTGCTGAATCACATAACAATGTAAGGCGGGAAAGTCGCCTGCACTTCCAGTGACGGCGATTCTACACAATTATGAGATAATTGGACAGCACTCTGTTAATAATTCTCCCCACTTGCTTTATACCTTTGTCCTCACAACAGAGGAAATGGTCTATCTGGCGGTACTAGTACTAACACTGAGGGTCTCTATCATTCTTCTGAATGTCAGTTCACTCTTCATTTACATGAGAAGACCAACTCGGACGTCACGATTCACCACCTTGGCGGTCGTCTTCGTCACTCACATACTGTGCAGCTCTGGCAGCCTTCTGTGCTACGTGACAGTTATTCTTGACCAACACTTTTACATCGTGGACAGTGATCCAGCCGTGGCTGCGATCGATGTCACGGTGTATCTGGTCGAATTCGTGCCGATAATAGCATGTGCAGTTTTGGCCCTGGATCGAGTTCTTGTCCTGGCCCTTCCCCTAGGATATGGTCTCTGGAGGATCGGTCATAAGTTGGCTGTCTTAATCACTGGATTTGAGATTGGAATCGCCACTATTTTATATAGTGGACCATGGGTATTCCCTGAAGATGCAGTTCATACAGAAGGGGTCATCTTGAATATCGCTTTCCCTTTAGCCCTCTTTTTTGAAACTGTGATGTATGCTGTGTTCATCTTCTTCTTGAGATTGCACCACAAGAGAGTATCTAATACACTCACTCCCGAAAACAAGCAGGTAGCGACGTGGGTGGTCCAACTTTTCATAATTTAAAGGCTTTCAGACCAATCATATCGTCCTCTTCCAAGCCATCATTCACACTCTTCTCTCGACGATTCCGAACGCAGTGTCAAGTGCATCAGCGCTTCTAGACAAGAAAAGCGACATTCTAAACTCAATAATTGATCATGTTCTTCTTTGCTCATACGTCAGTATAACGCTCATCTCCATATTCACTCTTTATAAGTTGCTGCCCAGAAAGGTGTCTGTAACAGTTGTGTCCGGATCAGATAAAAGTGTCACTTCCTAACTCACACCCTCGCAGTCAGTCTGTCAATGGCAAGGACAGGCCGTGCCAACTGGTTTGCCTAAAAGTGGAACCAATTGAAAGTGTATTTGCTTACGAACCACGTACTGCAAACGAATACCCCACGTTCAAGTATGCAATCGTAACCCATAACTGATTTCTCTGAATGATAAGTCTAATGAACACCAGGAAGTTCCTCTGTACTTCTAGCGATATGCTACACAATTACGGCATAATTCAACACCACTCTACGCTCGAACTAAGATTTTACCTTAATTTGATTGGTCTGCGTATTGAAATCGTATTTCATAAATCGCGAGCGAAAACGAACGACCCAATGAAAGTCTGAGCAACAATTTGATAAACAGGTTGTAAACGAATTGTGGTTTATGTGCGACATCATATCGGAACACAAAGATGGCTAGTCTCATCTAGTGAATTCCATGGCATCTCCCCAACTGTTTAAGCTAAAAGAGGTTGAATCAACTGTAAATATCCGGTAAATATGTTAACCACAAACTGCTTAGGCTTTCCTGAAATTACGACATGTTCGTGTTGTATGAACAGCTGGCTTCAATTCATGAAAGTTCTCCCCCACTCATAACAAATTCACCGAAGACAAGAAGTCCGTCTGCACTTCCAAGCCGAGGGTAATTTATCGATAATTAAATCAATCCAACTCCATATACGCACGTATGCTATGCTCTTTATTGGCTAAAGCTCCCTATGACCTACCAGGTGATACTCTCCGTGCTTGATTACGCTCTTCGGATTTTCGTTCTTTTGCTCAACTCGGCATTGCTCATCGTCTATATTAGAAGACCAACACAGTCGTCACGATTCACCACCTTGGCAGCTGTCTTCGTCACCCACATTGTGTGTAGCTCAGCCAGCCTCCTCTACTCTGTCATAGTCGCTATCGACTATCACTCCCAAATAATTATTAGTGATGCATCGGCGACGGTCATCCATGTCACTATGTATTTGTCGGAAAATGTCCCTATCATCGCCTGTGCCATTTTCGCCTTGGATCGGACGCTTATCTTGGCTCTTCCATTACAGTACGTTCCTCGGAGGATCGGCCGGAAGATGGCTGTCTTCGTCACAGCGCTGCAGATTGGTATAGCCATTGTATTATACACTACCAACTTATTTTTGCCCGAAGACGTCCTTAGTGTGGTGGATATTTTCTTCAACATCGTTCTTCCCTCAGCGCTGCTTTGCTTCGAAACTTTGATGTACATCTTGCTCATCTTCTTCATGAGATTGCGCCGAAAGCGAATGGCAAATGCATTCAACTCCGAAAACAAACAGGTAGCGATGTGGGTGGTCTAATGTGTTTTCATTGAAAAGCATTTAGACCAATCATATCATCTTGGTCCAGGCGGTCGTTCACACTCTTCTTTCGACGATCCCGAATGGCGTGGTGTGCATAATGGTCCTTTTACAGGAAGAAGGACCAGTTCTTGACTTTTTTACTCTCAATGTAATCACTTCTTCGAACGCGAGCATAGTGATCATATCCATATTTGCTCTTTACAAGTTGGTACCCAGGAAGATATCTGTGAATATAGCGCATGTTCCATCTGCTCTTACAAATAAAACTGAAATGTCCTAGTTTCTTCTTCACTTTTTACTTGTTAGAACTGGAGAATATCACAGAAGCAACGGGTCTGATGTTTTGGTTAGTGTATGCCATGGTATGGCCTGTAGTCAGTATTTCTCATCTTCAACTATGCAATCGTAATCTATAACTGATTTATTCAAATCATAACTCATTGGCAACAGGAGCCTCTGCGCTTCCGTTCGGTGGACGATGGATCAGAGCGGAACAAGGCGACAATATTTTTATGGTATCTATTAGGGATGTACCGGAACGGAAACCGGAACGAACCGGAATCAGTCAGAAGGTCCGGGGATCGAATCACTGTCTATGGTGTCCCCATCCGAAAGGCCGGCTTTCATTTGTGCCCGCAGCGATCGGTCACTCGCTCTCTACGAGACTGTCTGAGTCAAATGAGTTGATTGTAGAAAAAAACGGGGATACCAAGGGGAGTCGAACCCGCCACTCACCTATCGCGAATGAAGCGCGTTTGCAATGAGCCACACAGACAGCAGAAAACCATGTACTCCACGAACACCATGTCTTTAGAGACACTAGGTGGTTGAACGGTAACGTTCCAGACCGCTAGGTTCGAACCCTCGGTGCCCGGACACTTGCGCCCCAGACATTTGCGAACCCTCGACGAAGAACTTCTTTTCTTTTTGCTTTTTCCTGTTTACTACGTACATATGTTATGCTTTCACAATATTCTTTCGCTCCTTAAAACCCGTTCGTGTGCCAAATTTGAGCGTGATCGGCATGTTTAACCGTTCCCTTATTGTTGGATTGATGCTCAGGGTCATCGCCTTTTCCATCGTTGCATTAGTTGAAACGTTTCGGTGCGTTTTCGCTCTGGAAGTATATGCTCAGAAACATATATGGAGAAAAATCTGAATGGCTACACATACAGATTTACAGATTTGCCTACACATAGTTGCACCCAAAGTTATCACCATCTTCGTTCGTAGTTTCTTCTTGTCGTTCTTCCTCGGAGATGGGCGTCTTCAACCGTTGGAGATTCTGACCTGAGCTTCTGACGTTTGGACTCCTCGTTGGCGCCATGACGACTACACATACCATCGATATTATTTCGCTTGGAACGCCGCGATATGAACAACCTTCTGAGTGGCGCCTTTTGGCAACAACTTGTAGAGAGTAAAGATGGAAATGATAAGTACACTGACATAAGAGCAAATATATGGGGCAAAAACGGAAAGAGCCCCCACAGTGGAGTCATCATCGACTAGATTCCCGACAAATATCGCCGCCGTGTTGGGTATTGTCGAGAGAAGAGTGTGGATGACGGCGTGGAAGATGACAAGATGATTTGCCTGTAAGCTGTCAGTTATTACATCATATCGATCTCATAAGTACCCTTTTGTTTTCCAAAGTGGTTTTAGTTGACACGTTCTTCTTCTTCCGCCTCATAAAAACGACGAAAAGGATGTACATCGCCGTTTCGAAGAACAGTGCCCCGGGAAAGGCGAAAAGGAACATGTCGTCCATCAGATCGCTGCCGACGGCATTCACGGCGTAATATCCGACGGCTGTCACGATTTGAGTGAGTAGTACAAAGACAGCCAGCTTTGAACTCAATTTCCAGTGAGTGTACTTGATGGGAACGGCGAGGACAAGCACTCTGTCCAATGCGAACACGGCACAGGTGATGGAGACGAAGAATTCGGTCAGGAATAGGGTCATGAAGACGAAGCTGATCTCCTCCAGGGGGAGAAGAGATAGAATAACGATTGACCAGCAGACGATATTCGCCAGGCTGCATAGTATATGAGTGACAAAGACGGCGGCCAATGTATTGAACCGAGAGACTTTCGATGGCCGGCGAACGTAAATAACCAGAGATATGGAGTTGAGGACGAGAATAGAGGCTCTGAGGAATAACTGCAGGTCTATGACTAATATCATCCACGACATTTCTCAAAGTACCGACAGGTGCAAGAAGAAGAAGGAAGTCGGCAATGAATGCAGTTGGATAAACAAAGTACAAACGAATTACCAATCTAATTACTAAAGCAATAATCGGCGATGGAAATAGCCCATCTTATGTAATGGGTTACGGTAAATAATCAAACCAATTTCAACAAGTACATGTACGCTATGGATGCATCTGGTTTTCCGCTGCGTGAGAAGTCATTCCGAAGGTCGCCGACGCTCTGAAGACCAGCGAAGACGCAACACCCGGACCATGGACTCATCTCTTTGGTGTAGATGAGAGCTCCACAGCCTTAGCCGCTAACACCCCGAGAAGTAAAAGATACGTCGCCATCGATTCTCAGATGCCCACTGAAGCGCGCCGCCATCGAACGGTTCGACCTCACCCTCACGGCAGGAATGAAGCCTGAAGCCAGAGACACCATTCGATGTCACGCAAAGCGGAGCGCCTCAAAGCGTAGTGATTCTTGAAATAAAGTCGAGTAAGTTATGTAAAATGGAGCTGTTTTTGGAATAACTGAAAAGGAACAAGTCATATCTGTTTTTAGCGGGATGAATGGGAGCAAATACGATTTCCGGCAAAGGTATTCCGATTTGATGCCTCTTTCGCGGAGAACTGTACGATTCATGATAATAAACAATAAACCCGGCTGCGTGCGAATTCGCGCCCTCCAGGTACTAAAAGCCAATTAGCCCGTAACCCTGCGGGCGGCAAGACACCATAGCCCTGCGGGCGGCAAGATTGTCGCTCATGGATAGGGCTGAAGTTGGGGCCTAAAACTGTAGCCCTGCGGGCGGCAAGATTGGTGGACATGGAAAGGTCCGAAGTTGGAGCCAAAAACTGTAAAATTTCAGGAAACTCGAACCGACATCTCTGCTGGCTACAAAATAGGCGAAAAATCACTGAAAAACTGCAAAAAAAAACTCGCCAAGCCCAGCATCGCCAGAGGCATAGTGGAAGTAGAGCGCTACCATCTCAACTGTCTGTGTGGCTCATTGTCAACGTTCTCCCTTTGAAAGCGGGCGGTGTCAGGTTCGGTTCCCCTCGGGGTCCTTATTTTGTGTGGGTGTTTTCTCCGTGCGCACGGAGAAAACACCCACACACACAGACCAACGGACCCGTCGGTTCTCCGTTTATATATAGGGGTGAACAGCATTATCGCCAAAATGGCACTCCGTAGAAATGTATCTCCTCTCTCAATTCGCGATGGATCTCAGTGAGTTGGGTCGCAAAAATGTTCAGCAGAGAATTTGCCATTGATTCACCAGATGGATTTTGTAAATTCGATTTCTGCTCGGAGAAATTTGCATTTTAGTGCTAAAAAAGCAAAAAACTGAAAACAATTTTCGTGGTCCTGCCACGATAGCGCGGACACTTTCGTGTCTCGGCTTCGCTGGCGCTGACACGCCGTGAGGACCAATTAGATGACACTCCGTATTTCTCGGAAAACATGGGGTTTAATGAGTTTGTACTCGTCTTCCTCCAGCCACCGGGCGAAGGCTAAGCTCGATAAACGTCATGCGATCCACCTTCGAAGCGACACCGTCTCCCACTCACTTTCAAAATTTCTAAAATTATCGACTCACAGTAATTCACTTGCGCTCCATTCTATTTGTGCATTTCCTCGTGTGGAATGTTCACTCCCTAAAACGGTCATGATCAACTTAATGCCTATCAATACGTCGCAAGAATATCCGATACTAATCGCCTTGAAAATTTGCATATTATTTCTCAACGTTATATCACTTCTTATCTACCTAAAGCGGCCTACAAAGTTCCCCCGTTTTTCTACGCTAGCGGCGGTCTTCTTGACAAACATTATATGCAGCCTTGGAAGCCTGATATTTCTCACTATCGCCCTTCTTCCGAATGAATATCTAGGGACGCTATTCGGAGACAATATCGAGCTGCATATCTTCATCGTGGTGGTGATTATCCTCACCATGCACTTGTGCGAATTCATGACGTCTGTCGCCTGTGCCATCTCGGCTCTCGACCGGGTGCTAATCTTGTTTATTCCTGTGAAATATTCCCATTGGAGAATAAGTTCTAAACTTGCTCGACTGTTGATGAGTTTCGAGATTTTGATATGTATTCTGTGTTATACTGGAGCCTGGATACTCAGAAATAGACTCCCAATTCTTAGTGGAGTGATTCTCAGAGGCATTGCCTTTCCCGTCGCTGCAGCTATTGAAACGTTTCTCTATGTAGTTTTTACATTCGCTTTATGGAAGCACAATAGGAAGTTGAATAGCGAAAACAAGCAGGTATCAAGCTGGGTGGCCAAGGCTAAGTAATACGATACGTTTAGACCAATCACGCAGTTATATTCCAAGCAATCATCCACACATCTCTGTCCACGATCCCAAATGCTGTCGGAGTCTTCTCTGAGCAGCTCAGTGACCGTAATCCATTTGTTGGATTCGTCGTCGCCCATGTCTGGATATCGTCATACGCTAGCATAACTCTAATTTCGCTCTTCACTTTGTATAAAATAAGGCCAAAGTCGGCCGTTGTAAGGGTCAGCAATGTCATATTCTTCCGATGAATTGACAGTAATCACCCTTCTCTTGAGAAATGGACGCAAATGTGTCAATAAAGGACATTTCATTTAGTCTTAACCAGAGATGGGAACTGAGCCGAGCCGGCTCGGACCACCCGCCTCGGCTCGGCTCGTGAAACCCGAGCCGGGCCGGCCATATATACTAGGGAAAATTCCGACCGTTCGCGGGGAGCGGTAGCAGACGGCGAGAGTAAATCGGATGCCTGTTGCTCCGCCGCTATACGCCAATTGTCTCTCGTCGTCTGCGCCCTTATTACCGCTAAATTTTACGGAGAGCAAGGAAAGCAAATTTGATTAGGTGATTGTGAGTGTGCGTTTTATCAAAGGTGACCCGTTTTCAACTAAAACGTTCTGCACGGCGTGCTTTCGGAAGATGTACGGTGTGTTATCCCAAATACAAGGTAAAAAAAATAACTAAAGGGCAGCCAAATATGCATGTTTCAAAAATTACAACTTCCCGACTTGACTACTTCGGCAAGGGCAAGGTTGCAGTTTTTTTCGGCCTTTTCGAAGCGATCCGCGTTGGTTAAGACGTAGTGTCTCCTTCAAGAAGAGGATAACATAGTATTGAAGTTAAGGCGCCTACCGCTGCTGCGAGTCGACGACAGAACCGAGTTTATGTCCGATGAAGACGAACGTCTCTCCCTTCTTGAAGAATCTTTCGATGTCCTCTTCGTAGCAGTTGTAGTTGCATTGCCGAAGCCACAGCATAATCACTTCGCCTGGAACGCTGAATTAGGCATGTCCGAGATATTTATAGACGACTTGAAGTAAGAGAGGACACTGTAAGTTGAATGAAGTTCCCAGTGGAGTTCAAAGGAAGAGGGTCTGCGGTTATGCGGACGACACAAGCTAAAGCGCATCTGTGAAATGAGCACTGTAGAGACGGGAACCTATCGTCTCCTTTACGGACAACGTCTTCCTCAGAGACGAAGATGTTAGCTTGTCGCACTGGGCGCACTTTACTCTGCAGCTGGCTTCCGCGCAGGCACACACGCCACCATCGAAACAGATGTTATCGACGACGCTCAATTCAGCGAGGGTGGAACGCTTCTTTCGCACTTGGCTCAACTCTGCGTCAGGGTGTATCAGGAAGAGTTGGCCAACAACACCTGGGTCTCCGACGGTCAAAGACGTCTTCGATGGAACTCTTACCGCCGGTCGGAGTCCTAGCCGATACCATGACTGGTGCGAGACTACTCGGCTCGTACACTTCTCCCTTGCTTTGAATTGAGTAGCAAACCTGTTTCAGAGGTCCCAGCTGCAAATCTTTGGGATAACCTCTATGTTTTGCCGTGTTCGACATTACATTCGATAGAATGAAGTGAATTCCATAGGTAGTCGTTTCCGTTTTGCCCACGAGGTCACTCAATACCTGAAATTCACTTAATCAAAAAACATGCTTCCAAGAAATCGTTTTTATCTTAAAGGTATTGTTTTCGATTTCAAATCCGCTGTAAAAGGCGTGATCGATCTGAAGGAGAAGCGACAAATTTTGTTTGACTCTAAATTTCGGGTAAAGATCGAGCAATTCTCCATATTTCTCACTGTAAGCACACATCTTGTCTCAGAGACACTTGGCCAATTTTCCACTGTTTTGCTGTGATAATAACAGGGTAGTTCTCGCCCTCTCCATGGCGCTTCACGTGTTGTCGCTTCGAAATCACCAGTTTCACACTGAGGTCGATCTTTGCTTCCTTCGGTGTGACGACGGTGATGTTGGTTGCGCTTGCATCGATCTAAATCAAACTCTTCATCTCATGCAGATTGATCTGTATTTGCAAAATGATGGTACATCATGAAGTGCATTTTGAGCGCGCGACTTTTGGTGGTATGCTCTCTATTTCCAATGATTGACTCTCTACGTAGAAACCACATTTAGAGGGAGATTGGTATTGAAGAAGGCCACTGGTGTCTTGCCGCCGGCAGAGCTATTTGGCTTTCGTACAATGTGCGAATTCGCGCGTAGCCGCGTTTATCCCCTATATATAAACGGAGAACCGACGGGTCCGTTGGTTTGTGTTTGTGTGTTTTTCCGTGAGCACGGGGAAACACCCACACAAAATAAGGAACCCGAGGGGAACCGAACCCGACACCGCCCGCTTACAAACGAAGCACGTCCGCAATGAGCCACACAAGCAGTTGAGATGGTAGCGCTATACTTCTACCATATCTCTGGGGACGCAAGGCTTTGCGTTTCTGTACAGTTTTTGTGCCGTTTTTAGCGTATTTCTTAGCTTTGCAGTTTTTTGGACAACTTCAGTCATTTGCATGAACACCAATCTTGCCGCCCGCAGGGCTACGGGCTAATTGGCTTTTAGTACCTGGAGGGCGCGAATTCGCGCGCAGCCGCGTTTATGATATATAATCCCAGAACAGTGAAGAAGAAATTGAAAAAGACATACCTGAACTAGAAGAGGGTAGTCTCCTAATGTGAGTTTTGTCTTGACTGCTTTCTCGCTCAGAATGTAGTTCACTTCGAGGATCTCTTTAGCGTTGTTCTTATTTTGGCCATGTTTTTTGCGATACTCATAGACTGCTTTCGATGCGAAGTAGGTGTCCAGAACAGAAACATAACCTCCATCACTGCCTTGCTGCTCATAAAGCCAGTCGACTAGGTCTTCCAGGTGGGCGGGCTCGGAAGGCCCCAGAAATGCGAGGATACCCAAGGAGTTCAGAAGGATATCGCGTGGCTAAACAGTGTGGGAGATGCACAAAAAGAGAAAGAACAAACATACTTTAAGACTATAAAAATCTGAATTGTTGAACGTTTCGCTTGGCCGCTGCCCCATACTCCAAAATGGTACGGTACCTTCTGCAAGGAGTTTTGCTTCTTTCAATTACGATCCGCTTACCACTGATGGTTGCTCGTAGCTTCTCTGTCATTTGCTCCTTCAACGCATTGGTACCCATGTAGGCTATGCTGGCCATCATCATGGGATCGTCAGTTTTGGCGATGTCAACGATTTTAGACATCAAAAGGTTATGCATTTTTGCATTCCAATCATGCCAACTTGAGGTATCGTGATCCACGTTGTAGTGACAGTCTTCGACCACCTGCCTTATGAGAAGCAAAAGAAAAGTGTCTCTCGCGTCGGTGTGTTCCTAAGTTCCGACGAATTTGATGAGCATTTAATAATCATACATTGACTAGAGCGTCGACTTCTTGACTCTCTAACGTTTGAACAGCTGATAGGAGAAAGTTCAACGGTCCTTGGGCGTCCTGAGCGTCCGCTGCTTCTCTGTGCTGGCAACGCAACAAGATGGCAATGGCTGTTAGGCTAATTGAACATAACACACTAATAGCACACGAAACACCGCTTACCTTAGCGACATATCCTTAACTTCTGTTGGTGCCTTCAGCGTTGCAAAACCGCAATACGAACTACTACTGGCACAGTTTGAGAAACTGAGCATTTCAGAAAATACTAGGCAGAAGTATTACTATGCTACTAGCCTTTTTCTGAACTTACAGTCCTTCACTTCGTTCTCCAGGAATTCATTTACTCCAAGATCCAATGGATTGTTATCTGGATCTCTGTTAAGAGATTTCAGCATGAAGAGTTTGACGCTGAGCTCCTTCAGGACGTCGCCCAGAAACAGTCTTTTCTTTGAGCTCAATGGAAACGCTTCTGATGGTGTTATAGGGGTCCCTAAATGAATGCTGATCTGCTTTGACACAGAGAACTTGTTCTTCACTTGAAATGCTTAGCGATAAGTCGATGATCTCTGCATCTCTCGCGGACAGATTCACATCAGTAACTGTAGAATTGGTCAACTGCTGCAAAGAGCACTCTGCAACGGTGAACTGAATGGAGAACAACTAGAGAGCATACCTATAGCCTCTGGGAAGGCTCTCTTTAGGCGCTTCTCAGTGGGCTTCTGTGAACTGATCAGGAAGTTCTTGTGGAACAGCTCGGTGTCCAAAGGCCTCTAGAGAGTACTACAGAACAGCGATCTAGAAGGAATCACCTCAACGACTATGGTAAGCTTCACTTGATCAAGAATTTCGCCTTCTTCACACTGATAGACCATGACGTTGCTCTGTCGCCTTAACGTGAAGAGAAGTTCTGCGTCGCCAGACGAACCGAAGTAGATAGGGATCTTCTTGAGAGCGCTTGGAGTGCCCTTCTCTAGATGAACACGGTTGTAGAGCTCTTCTCCAAGATCGCCGCTCGCTCCCTGATCGACGCACGCTCGGTAGTCGACGCCTTTGATGCACACCGACAGATCGACCTGAGGGGGATCTACAGGAGGAAAAGAAGCATTGCTTACAAAGTCCTCCTGAAGGGCACCATCCTTAGTGACAACGATTTCAGCAGCTACGGTTTCGTTGGCGTAAACGTGCTTGGGGAGATCGACGGTCATGAAGAACTCCTGTTTGCTGACCACATACGTCGGAGTTATGCCGCACACATCGAAGTGACCGTTTCCCCAGAAGGAGGCAGCTATCGACCAGTTGGCAATGGAATCGGCAGAATGAAGAGTGAGCTGCCCGTGACCAGAAGAACTGAGACGAGCAAGATTTAAATATCGCACTCGTCTGCCAACATACTCCAACGGAATATCCTCGAAGAACCAAACCTCTGGGAAGCGTTGTCTTATGTGAACTTCCACAGGTTGCAGTGGTGCAGCCGCTGGTACCCCGGCTGCGGTGCATTTGTTCCATTCACAATAAGGCAAATTGCAAGAGGAACAGAGAAAATATTGACAGTAGTGGGAGAGGTCCGAATCGAACCTGCCACCACATGGGGGGCAAACACCTAATTGGTGACGTCTGTAATGTCGACCAGCGTCCCGACAGGCGCTTTCTGTGATGACGCCGAAGTGTCACTGCATTTGTTACTGTATTCACTTACGCACTACATCCTCAAACTCGTACGGATCGGTGAAGTGTTCCAGTGAGACCTGACCTTCTGTGTCTTTTCCAAAAAGACTCAATGACCACAGGAAAGCGATCGGTTTTGAAACGCGTCTCTGAAACGTGGGATGTGCTACATTAAAATTCTTATAAACCCGGCTACGCGCGAATTCGCGCCCTCCAGGTACTAAAAGCCAATTAGGAGCTCATGCAAATGGCTGAAGTTGGGGCCAAAAAACTGTAGCCCTGCGGGCGGCAAGACACCATAGCCCTGCGGGCGGCAAGATTGGTGCTCAGGCAAATGACTTAAGTTGTCCAAAAAAACTGCAAAGCTAAAAAATACGCCAAAAACGGCACAAAAACTGTAAAGAAACGCAAAGCCGTGCGTCCCCAGAGATATGGTGGAAGTATAGCGCTACCATCTCAACTGTCTGTGTGGCTCATTGCGAACGTTCTCCGTTCGTAAGCGGTCGGTGTCGGGTTCGGTTCCTCTCGGTGTCCTTATTTTGTGTGGGTGTTTTCCCCGTGCTCACGGAAAAACACACACACATACACACACACACAAACAGACCAACGGACCTGTCGGTTCTCCATTTATATATAGGGGATTCCCCACCTTTATCAGGTCGAACATCCGGGCATCCAACACGTGGAGCAGGGCTAATCCACCCTTCTCGCCCATAACATCAATTCGTATGTCCTCCGACGGGCGAATGTGCTGCTTGTTTACGTTTATCCTGTACTAAACTAAAACTGAATAGAGTGCAGGCACGATCACTAACAGGGCATATGTTCTCCACGAAGAAGACGAACATATCCGTTATTGGGTTCGGCTTCTTGAAATAGTAGACGTAAAGGACGCAGTGTGGAATCATACGACGAGACACTTCGAACTCGACTTTTCGATCCGTTATTTCGCCAAATAGAACGATGGTCGATGTGTCGCAAATCACCTTAACCGCGAGCTTAAGAACTAAGATTTCACCATAAACCGTACCATAAAACTTGACGCTCTTTCGGCGACAGTCACCATGAAGGTCTCTCCAACGTAATATTCCACTTTGCCTGTTTTTCCATAATCGATTAGGTCGAAATCGGTCACGCGACTTTGCCACAAATTTGGAATAAAAATAGAGAGTCTGCTAGAAGTTGTGGATGCAGTCACTTGTCGCCATGCCTAGACCATGTCTACCGTAATAATCACGTATTAAAAGCTTACTGTAACTTCGAGACAGTAGCAAGATCTGAAATCGTTCCATTTGCCCACAATTTCCACGATTTCACCGATCGTTGTATTGTATAGCGCACGATTCAGAGTTTCATCGGACTCCACCGAAAGACATGTAACGCTGACAGACACGTTGTCCTTGGAGTTGTACAGATTCTTGTTGTCCAACCTCACGTAAAGAAGAATCGACTTTGTCTTGGACGAGATCGCTGGTTTAAGTGGGACCAGCTCGAAGCCAGCGGTCTCCAAATCGACTTTAAAGACTTCCGCAGAAATCACAGAGGATGAACTGTCTCGGACGGTGGCAAATATTATCACATAGGCGAGATCTTTGGACATAAGACACGCGTCCAGGTGGAGAATGGCAGAGAGAAATCCGTTTCTGATCTAAAGATTATGTTGGGGTATGGAGTGGTTGATCCGAACCGACGAGAAATCTAGAGAACGTAAGAAACACACTGTCGCACTTGAGAACCACGATCTTTGAACACCTTAAAGGCTTACTTACAGATAAAGTGTTTAGAGGAAGAATCTGCTCATCGTCATTTCGTTGGCATTCGAATCTGACTGTGCCGTTCACTTTCGCTCCGTGCGCAAATCTCGCTGCTACAGTAACCAATGGGTGTTCTATTACCGTTGGAAACGAAACGTCCAGCAAAACGTGCATCTGCGGAGGTTCTAAAACCGGCGATTGAGAGAAATGTGATGTTAGGATACCGTAGTCGCGAACTTCAAAGACCGCTTTAAACACAAGCATCTCGTTGATCACTCTGCGAACAACTGCCGAGTGATCTTCGCTGAGATGTGGCTTGGCA
Organism: Steinernema hermaphroditum; assembly: GCA_030435675.1. Taxonomy (NCBI): domain Eukaryota; kingdom Metazoa; phylum Nematoda; class Chromadorea; order Rhabditida; family Steinernematidae; genus Steinernema; species Steinernema hermaphroditum. Next base: position 2,584,274 of record CM059623.1, read on the forward strand.
TATATCGTCCACTCGCCGTGCTGGAGAACGTGAGGGAGCTGGAACTTGAGGTCGATGAATCGGTTCTTCGCAGACACCTTCTTAGTCAGCAGTTCAAAATTGTAAGGATTCTAAATACGCGATTACTGCTTGATACTTGTATTCCACTCACTTTAAGATGATACGATATCTTGCCTAGATAGATATTGCCGTCTACGGTGATGGGCAGCGCTTTCAAACGCACGATTTCACCGCCCCTATAGAACAGCTTATCCGTCCGAAGATTAATCGTTTTCAAATTAGGAATTCCTGTTCGGTGCGTGTATGTACCCCAAACATCGTTCGCAACAGCATCGAAACTCAGCCGAGGGATTTCGCTACTGGTTAGATCGACAGAAAAATTCAGAATTTTTCCTAGAATACACATAAAAATGGAGTGTCTGGTTGTTGGAACCTGGTGTGACGTTCGCAATACGTTTGTCAATAATTGAAAATTCTGAAGATTCAGTGGCGACCTTGAAATGCAACTCCGGTGGAACCTTATCGTTTTCGTCACCTAAGAAGATGGACCAAATGTCGTTCTTCGAACCCCATCGAAGAAAATTGGGAGCGACAATCACTGCCGGACTGTGTGCATGAAGAGTTATCAACCATGTTTTGTAAGAAACCTTACAAAGGATAAGCAGGGTGGAGATGCAGAAAGAGCACGAACCAGTGGATCAGTTGGAACAGCATGCGACGGAGAGTAGAGAAGAATAACTACAACAGAACAGAACAAGAACAATTACAACTTTTATTGGGTCAGTTGTTTTTATTTTGTGTTTTCGTCTTCCCTGATACTATCGCGATTTGTTGTAAAGTGGAGACTATCAGTGGTTGTCATCTATGGAACACAACATGTACTGTATTGAAGCAACTGACTGGCATTGATGTATTTTATTTACCGAACACTCCGAACACCTTATGTCGCACTTAAACAGAAACTAAACCAGGCGCACTTTTATGATTTGTGCCCTGAAATTGTCGAAATTTGAAGACACACTCTGCGAAATTTCGATTCCTCGATATTGATTGTTTGGGTGTTTTCTGAAGTGCTTTTCCCGCCAGGAGTAGCAACCTATTCTGTGATGCTTGTCCATGCTCTCCAACTGAAAATTCAGTCCTTCAAAATAGATCGAAATTTCAGTTTCGATGCCATATCCATATTCTACGGTTTGCACGTAAGGCGGAAAAGTCGTCAGAGTCAGCCAGTAGTCCAGAAGTTTGGGAAGGAAGGCTGAGCTGAGGGGAGCTTTGAGGTGAAGGAAGTTCGGCTTCTTCACGAATTCCAGCAAACACTCTTCGACTTCTTCGTCGAGCACCTTACAACGCTGAATTGAGATAGACTGTAGCTTAGGTTTCATGATCAAAGATCTGAAACTTTCTAGAATGGTATTTCCGCAAGAGGGTTCCAGCTCTGCACGGTGGGACTTGTAGAGAGAATTGCATTCTCTCAAGACTAACTCAGTGACTGGGCGTTCCAATAACAGCTTTAGGGCATAGTTAAAATTCTCGAATTGTTAGGCTGCCACCAATCCCTTATCAACAGTAAAAGGAAATACTAGGCATACCGTACCCATAAATTCGCTAAATAAGCTCCAAACGTTTGAAGATACGTCCTCTAGATCAACCGATACATTATCCAACCTGCAGTTTTCTAGTGGTGGTGATGGGCGAGTGCAATTTGTTTTATAGCCGTCACCATTGATATAAAATTTTTTTATAATATCCTTTTTCATAAAGTGTTTGGAAAACGTCGTCAGATTTGACGATATCAGCCCAAATTCCTGTAAGTGTAGCAAAGTGAACAAGGTATCCTACCGAAGGCGCTTCCATTGAAGATGATGTCGGTGGAGAGATGGGCGAAGTCGTTCGGTAAATCTTCAGAGTCCATCCTCTCGAATCTGGCAAATGACTCAAATGGCTCATCGCCTCTTCTTATAGATGGGAAGACTGTGATGCCTTGCGGTGTTATTTGCACTTCAATAACGACGCTCTTCAGGTTCAGATTCGGGTCCAAGTGTGTTACGTGGAATCTGCCCCTGTTCGATTCTTACGGAGATTTCACAAAATCAATCAAATAAGGAAATGCTATAAGAGGAGTACAAGTGAATTAAAGAAAGCATCAGTTCATTTCATTAACTCTTGACTCAATGAAGAAACGTATAGCACCGAAGTCACCGCTTCTCTTCCTTCTTCGGCGGAAATTCTACGGAAAGCAATACAAGTAAATTTGATTAGTTGAGTGATGATTGAGTGGCTCTCAACGTATGCCAAAAAGTTCGGGTCTTGATTGGAAAGATGTTATAGTTTTCATTGTCCTGACCAAAAGCTTCCTCACTTCCATTGGGGCCGATTTTTTTTACACGATTTATCTTCCCGAATCAACGGCTTACGCCGTGAAGGACGTCTCATAAATGCACAAAGAAGAACAAAGTCACACCGTAGCCGCTGATTTTCTTCTGATTTCGGTGGAGCAGACGAATCCGAAGAGAATCCAGCGTTCCCATCAGTATGCGCGGGCGTCGAAGTCGTGAAGAGTTGATTCCGGAAGTGGCGCGGCGGCGGAGAACAGCGAACGGAACGGAGGGGCATCTTCGGTTCGGCTGGCGGCGCGGACTTCGGAGTTGCAACGCTTCTTCGGCTTCTCTGGCGCGGGTAGAGTCGGGCAGTCATGACGAGCTTCTTGGCGAGACGGTGGAACTACGGCTCCCTGGTGTTCCAGACCTTCTGGGAGCCGGGGCGATCATTGCGCCAACAGCAACAATTGGGGCCGAAGAAAAGGGAAACCGGCGACCACGGTGTGATAAGAATGCTTTATTAAGTGTACGACAGAATGGCATTGATTCAACAGTTGAAACTACCAACATTATATGGACCCGGTCATATGCAGTGCGGCAAAGTTCTGTCACGCCGAACATTGATCATATCTGGAAACGATGAACGAATTAAATGATCATCATGCCGTGAAAAGCGTTGGAGATCGGTTGGAGTTCCTTTGTATGTACGAATAAAGTTTATACGAATGAAAAGAAACTTACTTATTTACTTAAACTTGTTCCGGCTTTCGGAGTTGTATAAGGCACGACTTTCACAGACACCTTCTTGGCCATCAGTTTGTAAAGAGTAAAGACAGAGATAATGGATATGCTCAAGTATGACGACAGAAGGACAATATCAACAGCAGATCCCGGAATAGCTTCGTCTACTTTTACAAACATGAACGCATATAACACAGCGTTCGGGATCGTGGAAAAAAGAGTGTGAATGACGGCCTGGAAGAGGACGATATGATTGGTCTGAAAGTGTTTAAATTATGAAAAGTTGGACCACCCACATCGTTACCTGCTTGTTTTCGGAGCTGAGTGTATTAAACAGTCTTTTGTGGTGCAATCTCAAGAAGAAGATAAACACAGCATACATCACAGTTTCAAAAAAGAGGGCCACAGAAAAAGCAATGCTCAAGATGACCACGCCCACATGAAGCAGGTTTACTGGAAGTAGCCAATACCCAGAGTACAAAACAATGATACTACCAAAATGAAATATTACTACAGACAGAGTCATTTTATGGCCTATTTTCCAAGGACGATATAATAAGGGGATAGCAAAAACAAGCATCCGGTCCAAAGCGAAAATAGCACAGGCGATGATAGGAAGGAAATCAGCTAGAAATCCCGTCACATTCACGACGATCGCGACTTCTTCGTTGTAGAAAAACCGATAGTAGTGTTCATCGAGGATAGCTGCCACGTAGCAGAGAAGACTGGCGGCGCTACACACAATGTGGGTGACGAAGACGACGGCCAAGGTGGTGAATCGTGACGTCTGAGGTGGCCTCCTCATATAGATGAAGAGTGAAAAGACATTCAGAAGGAGAATGCAGGCCTTCACTACTGGAAGTAGTATATCGAAGCAGGACATTTCTTGACATGAAAGACATAACCTTGGGAAGTGGAGAGATTGGACTGATTTATAGACATAGTTCAATTAAATTATGTTAGAATTATCCGTCCATAAAGTACAAATGAAGGCGTGGGCCATCTGATTTCCATAGCCATTTGAACTTGCGTAAAATCGATATTTCATATGGACGGCTGAAGCCTCGTTAAGATAAAGTTCCTTTAGTTAGCTTCCTTCTTCGCATTCTTCGCCGACTTTGCTCTGGATTCTATGACTACTAAACACGACCGCGCCCTCTAAGAAGGGAAACACAACCACTAAACGGAAAAGCGCCGCTACTGACCGGTTCGACATCAGGGCACGTCAGTGATGAAGCCGGCTGAAAGAGATTTACCGATCCGTTCAACCGATGCCGACCGTCGACCCGCTCACATATCGGTTGAGTCGTTTGGTTACCTGGTTGAAAGGCGGATACGGATATATGGCTAAGCCGACTCGTCCTCACAGCTCCTCCTCCGATCCGCTGAAATTGAATGATTGAGATCGGTGTCTCACCCTGTCACTCTCACTCGTGTCGCGGTGGCGAGCGGTCGGTCCCTCCGGTCGCTCTCTGAGTGTCTGGTTGGCCAGATGGCAAACCCCGTGGCAGTTGTGACTGTTCCGGCTTCCAGAGGGAATTGGGACACCCGGAAGCCGTAGTCCCACCACCACTGACAACAAGATGTCCGGCGCCAGGAATCCGACGCCCGACGCTGCGTGAGATGTCATCCCGAAGGTCGCCGACGCTCTGAGGACCAGCGAAGACGCAACTCCCGGACCACGGACCATCAGATGCAAGCTCAGAAGCGTCCGCTGTGCCGCAAACGATATTCCGCTGCCGCAGCTGAAGATTTGCCGATTCCCAGATGCCCCGTGAAGTGCGCCGTCTACGACCGGTTCGACATCTACGCCGCGCCAGGGATGAAGTCGTCTGCCAGACATCCTCTGTTTGTCTATTTTCGGTGTCGCGCAAGGCATAATGCTTTTGATTCGCGAAATAAAGTCGTGAAGTCGTCTCACCCTGTAGTGCCAGTGAAGATGTTACTTCTCAGCAGTCAGAAAGCATTGCTTTAATATATGCTGAAAAGTCTTGGGAAGCGTGAGGAAACCCATCTCCATTGTAATGTCGTATATGATTGTTAGGTGTTTTCCTGCGTGCCTTCGCCCTCTTATTGTTCATCGATACCCTAGTGGTAGAGGCAGTGAACCTGTTCTTCCTATAACCATAACCAGGTGACACCTCATGGAATGGAATCGTGGAATTCGTTATTTCAGTCCAGCACAGTAGGCAATTGGTGGGCTGTCGGTTTCGAAGACATAGTGGCAGTGAACCGGTCTATTTGCAGTGTCTGTGTTGTCTGCTCCTTGCGTGTCTAATTTGTAATCGGTCGGGGTCGGTTCGACGCCGGTCTCGGTCAAACTCGGTGTTTCTGTGTGCTTTTCTGAATCGATTGTGACGTTACATGTACATCAAGTCAAAGTATCCAAACTCAAAATTACGAAATTGGAATTATATTTGTATGTGGTACAACTTTCACAGGCATCTTCTTGGCCACCAGTTTGTAGAGAGTGAAGACGGAGATAATGGCCATGCTCAAGTATGACGATAGAAGAAGAAGATCAGCAACAAATCCCGGGAGAGCCTCCTCTGCATTTAGAAACATGAACGAATATAACACAGCATTCGGAATCGTCGAGAGAAGAGTGTGAATGACGGCTTGGAAGAGGACGATATGATTGGTCTGAAAGCGCTTAAATTATGAAAGTGGGATCACCCACGTCGCTACCTGCTTGTTTTCCGAGCTGAATGTGGTAGACACTCTTTTGTGGTGCAATCTCAGAAAGAAAAGGAACACGACATACATCAAACTTTCGAAAAAGAGACCTGCCGGAAAAGCGATATTCAAGATGACCACACCCACACGAAGCAGGCTTATTGGAAGTAGCCAATACCCAGAGTACAAAACAATGATACTACCAATATGAAATACTACTATAGACAGAGTCATCTTATAGCCTATTTTCCAGGGAAGATACAGTAGGGGGATAGCAAAAACAAGCATGCGGTCCAAAGCGAAAATAGCACAGGCGATGATAGGAAGGAAATCGGCTAGAAACCCCGTAACATTCACGACGATCGCGACTTCTTCGTTGTAGAAAAACCGATAGTAGTGTTCATCGAGGATAGCTGCCACGTAGCAGAGAAGACTGGCGGCGCTACACACAATGTGGGTGACGAAGACGACGGCCAAGGTGGTGAATCGTGACGTCTGAGGTGGCCTCCTCATGTAGATGAAGAGTGAAAAGATATTCAGGAGGAGAATGCAGGCCTTCACTACTGGAAGTAGTATATTCAAGTAGGCCATTTCCTGACTTGAAAGACATACCCTTGGTGAGTGGAGAGACTCATAGACGTTGTTCAATTAAATTATCCTGGAATTATCCGTCCTTAAAGTGCAAATGAACTCGCGGGTCGTCTGTTGATTATCCATAAAAACCAGCGTAAAACCGATATTTGATATCGGAAGCTGAATCCTCGTTGAATCCTTTTCTCGGGGAATTTGGGGCACAGAGGCGTCTTCGAAGCTCGCATCTTCTGGGTCCATGGCTAGCTTTCTTCTTCTCATTATTCGCCGACTTTGCTCCGGATTCTTATATGAGTACTAACGATGGCTGCACCCTGTAAGCTTTCTTCGGCGAAACGCATTAAGAGATGGTAGTGAATTTTGGTTAATTGATGGCTCTACGTATGGCGCCTTGGTCGCTCAATGAGCATGCTGGTCTGACAAAAAGCTCCGTGACAGATGTGAGCGTTCCGGTTTCCTACTTCCGGACTAAGGACTCGTCTCTCCAAGGTAGATCCGAGCTCCGAGGCTGCCCCTGTGTCCCAAACGCCGCAAAGTTACATAAGGGAAAGTTACACTGCCGTTTCTGGAGGTGCGTCGAGAAGGAGAAGTGCTGCAGCTGCTTTCGATGTTTTGTTGATTCCCCGTGAAGCGCGTCGCCATCCACCGGCTCGACATCAACATCGCGAATTCGCACCCTCTCGCAGGTACAGTGGCGAGCATAGAAATAGCCGCACCTCCCACATAAAGTTTCAACTGCCGATTTACCCCAAATTTTCAAATATAGGCTCTAAACCAAGGGTACTAGCAGATGTAGAATTTATCAAGCAATAAGGTGGTGTTGTTTATTTTCCGTCCAGGACCCAGTGCGCCGCCAGGAAATGTAATACATTCGGCCGACTCAGATTTGGCGCGGTCACAGAAATAGCCGCACCCGGAGTTCCACTACTTTCTACGGGTTTTTTGGCGAATTTTTTGCGTTCTGTTGTTTTATTCGTTATATCACGTTACTCCTGCTGTCATTCGGGCACTTAATTCATCTAGAGCATAGGAAGAAGTTAATATGCCACGCCCCAAAAGAGTACCTATGACGATATCCTGAAGAATGAGGATATTTTCCGGGGAATAACCGCCGAGAAACTGAGAATCTCGAAATGGGTTATGTGAAACACTTTCAAGACGTTGCAGAAGCGCGAGGAAAACCTGGGAAATGCCGTAGGGAAGCGCAAGGCACGAAAAAGGGCCATCTGTTTCGATAGAAAGATCGTCCGGATCTCGAAAGCAGACCGAAAAAAGTCGTTTTTCTGCTGAGGTATCCAATTTCGGTCGGATTTTTTGGGATGTGCGTGAGCGCGCGGGCTGTTCTACAACATTTAAATGAAATAGAAGTGACGGGATGCGTTGCTATCAAAAAACCATACGTATCCAGAACAAATCGACAAGCCCACATGGCCTTTACCAAGCAGCACGTCGACCAATGACCCGCAGGCAAGGCCAAATCACTGTTTTGACGGTCGCATTCAATTTCCGCCGTCTAGTGTGGGTCGTAATAACGTACATCCGACGGTTCCTAGGAGATGAATTCGATCCGCAACATACGAAGGCCACAGTCAAGCATGCTAGTGCTTCTATAAGAGTGGGAGTTGGCATCCGGTGGTCCGGGATCCATCCGGTTTTTCACATTGAAGGCGTTCTTGACGGTGAGAAGTTCGTGGATGACGTGGAAAGCGTATTTTAACCACGCACATCCCAAAAAACCCGACCGAAATTGGATACCTCAGCAGAAAAACGACTTTTTTCGGTCTGCTTTCGAGATCCGGACGATCTTTCTATCGAAACAGATGGCCCTTTTTCGTGCCTTGCGCTTCCCTACGGCATTTCCCAGGTTTTCCCCGCGCTTCTACAACGTCTTGACAGTGTTTCGCATAACCCATTTCGAGATTCTCAGTTTCTCGGCGGTTATTCCCCGGAAAATATCCTCATTCTTCAGGATATCGTCATAGGTACTCTTTTGGGGCGTGGCATATTAACTTCTTCCTATGCTCTAGATGAATTAAGTGCCCGAATGACAGCAGGAGTAACGTGATATAACGAATAAAACAACAGAACGCGAATGTATTACATTTCCTGGCGGCGCACTGGGTCCTGGACGGAAAATAAACAACACCACCTTATTGCTTGATAAATTCTACATCTGCTAGTACCCTTGGTTTAGAGCCTATATTTGAAAATTTGGGGTAAATCGGCAGTTGAAACTTTATATGGGGGGTGCGGCTATTTCTATGCTCGCCACTGTACTAAAAGCCAAGAAGCCCCTCGAGCCGAGCCGGCTCCGGCTCGAACCACCCAAGAAGAAGATGAACACAACATACATCACAGTTTCAAAAAAGAGGGCCCCAACTGAGCCGAGGCGGCTCGGCTCCGATTTTGAAATCAACTCGAGCCGGCATCTCTGGTTGCTTCTAGGGCTGGTTGTCATCTGGCTTCAATGGCATAGGCGGCATCACAGTTGAAGTCGGTAATCACATTAGTTTTAAATAGGCGAACTGCTTTTGATGCATCAAATTAAGTTGGAATGTACTGCGTGTATCATACGTCTGAATCAGCGTTGTGCGGAACAATGCGTGTGTCCGGAACCGGAAGAAACGGCTCGAGTCGGGTTCGAATCCACCCCGAGGACTGCCATTTTTATCTTCAGTCATTTTCATTTGACACTAGTCGCAAAGTTTTTCTTCTGTCTATTTATGTCCAAAGAGAAACTACGTTAATAAAATGGCTTCTTAAACCGACGATAAAAATGTTTGGTCTCAGGGGGGATTCGAACCCGCCTCGAGCCGTTTCTTCCGGTTCCGACTTCCGGATTACTTCCGCACAACCCTGGTCTGAATGGTTTGTACTGCTTGTGCGTATCGGGTATTGCTACGAACTGCCAGTTTAAGTGCCAGGTTTCGAATCATCCCGGAAGCCAAACTTTCCTCTTTTCCATAACATAAGAAAAGTATCGCAAAGATCACAATTATAATATATAGTCGGACGAGGAACTGTAGACAAAGACAAAGCAATGACAAATGGGGTGAAAGACCTTAAAGTTGGAGGATTCCTAGCAGTTTCTGAGAGAACCACCGACCCAAATTGCACCTACGAAATCGCAGTTTTATCTGTAGCTTGTACAACTTGGACTCTCTTGGGTACGAGCTTGTAGAAAGTGAATATGGAAACGATCAGTACACTTACATATGAAGACACAAAACAACCATCAATGACAGGGTCCCTAATATCGTTTTCTTCTGGCATAAAATACATAGCGGTGGAAACCGCGTTCGGAATCGTGGAGAGAAGAGTGTGAATGATGGCCTGGAAGAGGACGATGTGATTGGTCTGAAAGCCTTTAAATTATGAAAGCTTGGACCACCCACGTCGCTACCTGCTTGTTTTCAGAGCTGAGTGTGGTAGACACTCTTTTGTGGTGCAATCTCAAGATGAAGATGAACACAGCATACATCACAGTTTCAAAAAAGAGGGCCCCGAAAAAAGCGACCTGCAAAATGTCCTCCAATGCATAAATGACCTCGTCCAATAGGAAGTTTACAATGTACAGGGCGACGATAAATCCAATCTCAAATACGGTGACGAAGACAGCCAACCTATGGCGGATCCTCCAGGGACCATACAGGACAGGCAGCGCTAGGACAAGCGCTCGATCCAAAGCGAATACGGCGCAGGCGATTATAGGCAGAAACTCGATCACGTATGCCGTGAACTGCATGATGGTCTTGAATGTATCATTATTTATGATTTGAAAGTAGTAGTCGAGAATAGATATGCCGTAGCAAAGATCACCGAAAAAACTACATAGAATATATGTCACGAAGACGACCGCCAAGGTGGTGAATCGTGACTTCCGAGTTGGTCTTCTCATGAAGAGGAAGAGTGATATCGAGTTAAGTATACAAATTGATGCTCTGAGAGGAAATTGAAAGAACATTAGAACTTCTCTGTAGTCCATTTTATCGGTTGTGCGTCTCAAGCAGCAAAGAATAAATGAGTAAAGAATAAAAGAATTGAAGATTATTGAATTTGTTATTATTCAATTACAGCTCCGAAGTGCTTCAGACGGACTTTTTGTTTTCAACGAATTGATTATGTCTACACTTAAGGGTTAATATAATGAGCGCTCACGCGTGATGTTATGGGCGTAAACGCAGCTGCGCGTGAATTCGCACCCTCCAGGTACTAAAGGCCAATTAGCATCGCGGACAGCAAGACACCCGCCTATCTGCGGTAACTACGGTTTCAAAGACAATGACATAGTGGAGGCGTTAGTGGCATTGAGTTGATAGCAACCCAACTGTCTGTGTGGCTCATTGCGAACGTGTCCGATTTGTAAGCCGGTCGGGGTTGGTTCGACGCCGGCCCCGGTCTCTATTTAATCTTTCATGAGGCAAATGCTGCTGAGGGATTCCCTTTGCAGATTATCTTCGACCTCAATGCGTTCAACTGGAATATTTTTGTCAACAACTCCACGAACGCACTTGAAATCAAAAGAAGCCGTTACTGGGAACAAAAGTGTGCGAATATATACCAAAACACAAGTATGAGAAACTTAGGCACAATGCAAAGCTACGTAGTTTATAATTTTCGCATGCATTTGTGTAATTATAACTCGTTTAACTTGAACTATGTGCATGGAAATATGAAAGCTTGCTTAAAGGAACCCGGTCATGGATAAAAAAAAACTTTTTAAAACCTCTGAAAGTTTGTGTCCACCTCTCTACGGGGTCGCCGAACACGATGGTGAAGTCGGTTTCCTAAAAGATTCAGTAGTTTCCAAGAAATAGACCTTAGGGCGCAGAATGTGTCTTACCATCCGGCGGGGTGCGACTTGCGTAATAGTTCCATTCATTTGGTCGAAATATTTTGGCATTTTACTTAGCAGCTTCTGGCGCGTCGAATGAGCTCAGGCTCGCTGCGATTGGATAAGTGCGTTGAAACAATTACTTGTTTCTTGAAAACAACGAGGTTTTCCAAGAAACTGACTTCAGCACGATGTTGGGCAACCTTTAAAACAAGGGACTGAAAGGTTTAGGGAGCAAACCGCGGGCTCATCCATGCGCTGGACAGCAAAGTTTGTACGATGTTTTTTTCGTGTATTTTTTGGTATTTCTCATTTAGCTCCCAACAACATTCCCTTGATTCAAGACAACAAGGCCTCAGACTTCATTTTTTACCCAGGCTTGGCTTGGCCCAGCCTATACATTTTAAGCGAGCCCTGTGGTCTTTGTAGCTTTGTGTAAGGTAAACTCGTAAAGAGGATAACAAGAATACATGGACGCCCTTGATGATAACAAAACATTGCCAAATGAGATCAACCTGAAGAAGAGCTTGTCGGATTTCTCGGGTTTTCGGGTCGGGTGACCAAAAGTTGCGGGTTCGGGTTTGAGTTTGGGTTCGGGTCGGGTTTTCGGGTCGGATACTCAAACTTTTGACCACCCGGATAACTCTGATCCTTTATCCTTAGCACACCCTGTGCGACTGTGAAACGCCTGCAAAAACAAATAAGTACGTATCGGGTAAGAACTGTCCTAATAGTTATTCTGTGTAGGTATGTATCATTAGCTCACGGCCGTCAGCTATCTCACCGATGGATCATTATATCATTCCTAATAAACACCACTCTTCTGGACACTTTCTTCGGGATCAACTTGCACAAAGCGAAGATCGATATCAATAATATGCTGGCATAGGAAAGCAGGTACGGAAGATCGATGAAAATGAACTGATAAGGATCGTCAGCATCCTCAAAGAGATGACCACACAGGCCGTGCACAACATTCGGGATTGTCGACATGAACGTGTGAATGACCGCCTGGAAAATGACCATATGGTTGACCTGAAATCCATATAAGACACAACGTTAGACCACACGCATCGGCACCTCCTTGTTTTCATTACTAACTCCTCTCGAATGTTTCTTGTAGTGTCTATGGAGTAAAATTATAAAAGCGATATACATCACAGTTTCGAAGAATATGGCCACCGGGAGCGCGACACCAACAATACGTCCCCCAAGAACCATGATTCCATCGCCGAATGTCCATCGAATACTGTAGGAAATGGTGGCAATCGCAGCTTCACAAAGAAGTGTACATTTCGACAGTTTAGAGCTGATTTTCCATAGGGAGTACTGTACTGGATAGACTAGGATAAGCACTCGATCCAGGGCTAAAACGGCGCAGGCAATAGGAACAAAACAGGCAGAAAGGTGTAATGTTACGATTAGATAGCTTTGAAACGTTTCGGAAAGGTCGGGAATTCGAAGGATTAGAAACCAGCATATTATATGTGCACTACTGCAGGAAATGAGAGTGATGAAGAGGGCCGCTAAAGTGGTGAAATGTGACGTTTTCCGAGGTCGACGCATGTAGATAACCAGTGATATGGAGTTGATGAATAGAATGGAAGCTCTTAGTAGTAGTTGAAGGCTTATTATCAGTGCTAGAGAGACCATTGAAGGGAGCGATGTTGGAGAGTATAGAAACTAAGGAAAGCACTTAGGAGAAGCTTGAATAGACATTACATTAACTCTACCCCTAAAAGTGCACTCATTTCGTTAATTAAGCTGCGCTCGTAAAGGGTTTCTAGCGGATTATTGTTTTTATATCACCAGAAAGGAACGTGTCGAGACCATTGGATCGAGTTCGATGTAAAGCAACAGTGTCACGGGCCGAAACCGAACTCGAAGCTTTCGGGTACCCGTCCCGAACTCGGACAACTCTGAGCAAGAAAATGGTCAACTGACCGGAACACTTCGAGTTTAAAGGATACTTACGGGATCTATTCATTTTATGTAACCAAACAGTATAAACAACACCAAAATTATTGCACAGAGGACATAAAACCACTCTACTATGCTATGTGACCCCTTTACTCCTTCTTCTTGGCCTTAAGCTGCTCAATTTTCTTTTTTAACTGTACGATTTCTTCAGCGAGTTCCTCCTCCTTCACACCCAAACGTTTGGACTCTCTCAACGCTGTGTCGTAGCTCTTGACCACCTCAGCATCCTTCTTTTTAATCTCTTCCTTCTTCTTTTGGAGCTCTTCCAAGGACGGCAAGTCATCCCGAGCCTTCATAGCTTGTTCCATCACGGCCATGTCATTCTTCTCCTGTGCCGTATTCACTGCTTCCTTTGCCTCCTCCAGCTTTTTCTCAGCCTCTTTCACCGCCTGTTCCTTGGCCGGCTTCATTGCTGGATCATTTTCTTCATCTCTTTGCTTCTCGGCTTGCTTCAAGTCCTCGTTGGCCTTCTGTTGCAATCCTTCTACAGTCATTAACTCTTTCTGAGCGGTGGCCAGATTTTCTGCCGCTTTGTCGGCGGCCATCTTAGCCACGATATCCTCATCAATCTCCTTCAGATTTTCACCTTTAAAAGCCAGTATATATTGTTCTTGCTGATCATTTACGGCCTTGACGGCAGCTGGGATGTCATCTCTGACAAAGTTTATGTTCTGTTCGGCTTCCATCAGTTTTTTGATCAGCTTTTCCAGATCCTCATCTTCATCTCCCGGGCCTTAAGTGGACAACAGAGTCAACATAACGACTTAACAACTGCTCACCTTTGTCACTAGGAGTAGACGGCGTCTCTGTGGCTGGAGTGATCGTTGTCTTATTCGCTGAAACTTGCCCTATGAAGTCCCCATAGGTCATCTGAAACTGCTCACCTTTGTCAGTAGTTCCTCCAGGAGTGCTCATCGTTGTCGCTTCAGTGGGTGCATCAGTCTTTTGGACGTCCTCTGGTCCAGGGTTCGCTAAAACTTGTCCTCTGTAGCCCCTAGAGGATATCTAAGACTTACTGGATGGGTCGTTAACCACTGGCTGACAACCGTAGCCAACAGAAAGGAACAGAGCCAGGACAACGTAGACGTACTTCATTGTGGGAAGAGATGATGTGTTCTTCCTTCTTTCACCGCCATTTATATCACTTTGTTTCGCAACCTGATTCCTTTGTTTCATGAATTTTCAATATTGATATTTGCGAGGGGCGTATTTTTTGCTTTGGCGCGCACGTCTGATTAATGATCGTCGGAGATATTTTACGGGCGCGCGAGTATAATTTGTTGAAATGTTGCGATGAAAGTTTTTTGTCCGACACAAAGTGCGACTCGAATCACCTCTATGGATGCGGATGCGCGCGCGTTAATTTGAGATTCTTGTGCCCGCTGAGATTGTCTGTGGCTGACTTTCGATCTAATCCTACGGAAGAAAAAAACTTTCAGGTGACCTCTATGTTTCCATCTGTTGACACAATACAATCGGGCTATCTAATTATTGACAGATGCAGGTTGGGGATTCCAATGGGCCTTGGTTTGAGCTTAAAGCTTGAAATTCCACACAGAGTATGCTTAGAAACACTTAGGATCAACCGTTTTCAATTCTTTCAGGGGATGCTTTCTCGAAATAATTTTGGTATTATTCGATAGAGCTGTTCCATCTCTATCGGATGGAACTTTTTTATTCGCGTTAAATCACGAGATATTCATCAAAACCGAAAATTTTTGTGGTAGAGGAAGTGAGTTGGAAGGGGTTGGTGGGTCTCGACACGATTTGCTTGTGTGGATTGCGGGCGAACGAAGCGAGCCTGTAACACGTTTCTTTGTCTGTTTTTCACCTTTTTCCAAAGCTTCTACACCACAAAAGTTAACCTGCCCTGGAACTTCACATATCCCGCATGCCATGTATCATTATTACGGTAGGTTTACGACGTACACAGCTCAAACATGTTATCTGTCATGGCCAGATGCGACGATAAAGCTTGCTGGGGACCTAGAGATTACGGTAGCTCATTTCTATGTTATACCTAAAGGTATAACGGACACTAACTAGCTTTCTCATAGGCTCAGAGAATCGACTTTGCCAGACTTTGCCCAGTCCAGTCCCCTCGTTTGCGGAGAGGAAGAGTTTGGCGTAGCTCCTGAAGACGGGATTACAGCCAGTACACGGCGGGCAACGAGTTCCGGAAAGATCAATGTCGAAAAACACCAAAAATCCCTGTCCAGTCCCCCATCCCTCTTTGAGTCTGGTATAGTTCCTGAAGAGTTATCTCAGTTCGTTCCCAGGATTATAGCCAGTTCAAAGTCTGGCAACGAGTTCTAGAATGACCAGTGTCGAAAAACTACGATATTCTTGGCCTGTTTCAGAGCCTCAACCCAGAAGAAACGATCTAGACGGCCCGCACAGTCTCAGAGACACTAAAATGAGACAGACCCGGTATCTGTCTACAGTCTACAGCTGCAGGCGACCGACCGGTCATTCCAGTCGTATTCAGCGCAGATGACGGACGTCTCCTCAAGCGCTGCGATGAAGTCGTTGATGGGTGTCGATCAACGCGTCCCGCCGACGGTGAAAGGCGAAGCCGTGCTGATCATGCACAACGCCAAGGAGTTCGACAGCCTGATTAAGGTAACGCTTTCGCTCTTTCATCGCTTGTTATTCCCATTTTCAGTTCCGTGCACGAGATCCCGAAGCCGTCGTCGTAGAGCCCGCATCTGAAACCATCCGAGCCGGTGAAACGCGTATGGTAAAGGTCAATTTCACGCTGAAGAAGAAGGTGAATACCCCCATGGCCTACGTTTCGATATTATGCTTGATGTTCTAGCCCAACATTCACACCATCAATGTTGAGGAACGTCTCATCCTTCCCATCCCCAAAACACCGAATGGGCGTCGCGTGAACATCGATGAGGTCGTCACTTGCTTCGAAATTGTCGCCGAGCTTCAGCTGGTAATGTTCGATGCTCACATGGGCATTCGTATGGCCCAGCTCACCGATTCCCTCGATATTGTATTCGTGGTAAGTCGGTTCTAACTTCATCAGGACACTGTAAATGGCACTCAGATTCGATGTATGGATGAAGAAAGTGACGTGAAAGTCATCCCCGAATGCTGCTGCGTCGCCAGCACGAACCCTGTGAGCGACGATGATGCCGAAGTTGAGGAAGTCAAAAAGGAGAAGGAGATGTTTGCGCATGAACGAGCGCTTGAGAAATTGATGATCGGAGAATTGAAAGCCAAGGTGGAAAAACCGTCGAGCGAGCAATCGAAAACTGAGCTGGAGAAGTCGAAGACCGAAGTGTCGAAAACGAAACCGGAGAAACCGCGGAAAGCGAAAGGGTTCCGACGTCTTATCGCGTTTTGCCGTTAGAAAGGCATAATCACCAGCCCCGGTTTGTAACTGTAACTTTATAATATAATATCAAAATCCAGAGATTCTTTACTTCTTCGTAACATGAACAACTGAAACAAAACAGAATTGTCGCGTACAAACCTTTATTCACACAGCAAAATACAAGGCAGTTTATGTGAAAAATTTCCACGCATAAATGCCGACGCCCAGCGCGGCACACAATGCGGTAGCGCCAAACAAAAGCTGGCGGCGCTTTTCTGCAACACGTTCCCGCTCCCGGTTCACGATGTGCCTCTGGATTATCACTCGACTCATCTGGACAAATCCTGTCTAAACAGTTCACTTGATTGCAGAGCATCGAGCAGGAGCATACCCAAGATCTGTTGGCGATCGGCCACTGTTGCCTGATGGCTCGCTCCAGGTAACGTCCAGTGTAAACGGCGATGTCGGTGACTGCTTGGGGGCAGTTGTTTCTGATGAGTTTCAAGGAGACCTGTCCAGCAAAGGCCATCAGGGCAACGAGTCGGCCATAAGGCATTTGGACTGTTCCCTCGTCTTGGTTCTTATGCATAGTGTCGACTACCTAAAACCCACAGAAATGAAATCCGAAACAGAGATGAACGAGATTACTTCAACGTAGCGATTGTACGTGAATTGTGTGTGGTCGTCGCCGTTGAGGAGGATCCGTACTAGCATGCTCAGTTCTTGGGCGTTCCTCTCTTCAAAAATTCTACAAACCTCATAAAGGGCATTGTGCGCAGGCTGTGGTTCATAGGCCCGATCAGGCCTCTGCCACCACATCATGCCTTCTGCGGAGATTCTGCGGTCGAGGTACTCATTGACGAATCCTTGCGCTGAGTATTCCTCTCTTTCGTAGTCGGGTACGTCTGACATTGTCTGAAAAAGACGAAAAGCGTTAGTCCCGCCAGCAGAGAACACAGGAAAAACAGTGGGTAACGTAGAAATGGGTAAGTAGACAAGCACAGGACAGTTACCAAGCAGACACAGAAGATAACATCGCCAAAGGATTCATTATTTATTCATCACCAGAAGACTAAAGAAATCACCGACTACGCTAGTATTATACAGTTCGATTTGGTACAGAAACGCGCGAATGAATCAAGTTAGAGCTTCTTCAACTTCTTCTGTTCCTTCTTAGCAGCGATGACGACGGCGAGAGCGATGGCGATGGAGATTCCGAAGACGAACCATCCACTGCGGTAGACGGAGACGATGTCCGTGCCCATGGCGAGATCGAATCCGAGGAAGCGCACTCCGTTCAGGGTGTGGAAGACAATGGGGAACGCGACGATGAACTGGAAGGCGCCGGTGATGACCGACGGTATGTTCCAGCTGCGGATGTACTCGATGAAGGTGGTGAAGTCCACTGGGAGCGCGGCAAATCCGAGACCTCCGATGAGTAGTGTGCCGGCCATCACGCATCCACTGATGCGATGGAGTCCCGAGAGGTACCAGGTCAGCTGGGGCTGGTAGATCTGGAGATGAGGGCTGATTGGGCGGTTGAGGGCCTTCTGGCGCATCAGGTATTCCCATCCGAGCTTCTGGATCGGCGTCTTCGCATCAGCACGGGTGAGGGCGGACGTGTGGAGACGGACAGCATTGGGGAGTAGTCCGGTGCTACGGCACAGGGTGGCTGCTCGCATGAACGACATCTTGTCTGAAAACAACAACGCATTAGGTAATCGTTTTGAAAGCACAAGCACATACAAATCGATATACTCGGGTGATCAAAGAAGAAAAGCTATAAAGCAACAGTGGGAACGATAGTGATGACGACGTTTGCAGAAAAAGCGAAACCACGCGGTGTGATAACGATTTTGACAAAAGAGAACACCCATTGAACGAGCAAACATTGAAATTCAGTCAAAATACTTAGGGCGCCATAGACATAACGGCCCGTCTTCGCACTAGCCCACAAGAACAAAACCTAATCCATTCGCGCTCTGACCCCGACAGCGCTCGCTCGCCTGGCTCTTCCGTCTTCATTAGGGTGATCAATAATGTGTGACCTCGAACGAGGATCAAATGAGCGAACAAACATGCATATGTCATGGAGAACAGCACTTGAGCAGAATTGGCGATCCACCGCTCTAAGAATCTATGTTGACCACAAATGATAGTCTAGAAACACAGACACAACGCTGCTGCAAAAGTTAGACAGACAATGCACGCAGTTTAAGAATTTTTAGTAGTGGTAGTGGTTTTTAGTAATGGTCTTGAGCGGTGCATTCTCAAGAAAACTACAAAAACCGCTAAAAGCAAAATCCCAGAAATTGGCTGCATATTCGCCCGCCAAAAGCGCATTCACGAATATTTCGGCGTTCTACCGCCTCGCCTGTCTATTGGCTACAAATAAGAACCTGGAATCGATGAGACAGCGGCGCTGCAAAATTCAGACAGACATGAGGTCTCGAAATACCTAGTTGCAGCGGTCGGTCGAGCTCCTCAATGGTGCTTATATTTGCAAATTCCTAAGACCTACAAATTATGAGCGCATTCTAAATTCAAATAATTCAATGTTGTGCGCGCAGCAGTCAAAGAAACCAACCAAACCAACATCTGCGACTATTCAACAAGAAAAACTAGGAATTCAACACAAACAACGGCAGATTACAAGCAAAAACCGTTTCATCGACAGCGAAAGAATTCCGTGCCTTATCAACCAGTGTGTTCCGCTTCTGACTTTCATCAGAGACATAAGCGAAAGCGTCAAACAGAACATAACCGAACCCCAAAATCGCAACATAATTGAACGTCTAGTAGACCTTATCAGGTCAAACTGATAACTTGTACTTTTTGCCCAAAAGAATCGTCGAAAAGAGCTGGAGACTTACCGCAAAATTTTGACATAAACAACGCGGACTTCGTGAGTGTTAGCAACGTTAGTGGCAGCGCCGATGGCGAACGTGCAAATTCCCAAAGAGAAGTGAGCGGCGACGCTGGAGCGTTTCCAGATTGATATGTACGGTGTCGCGGCGAGAGCGCCAGTGAAGTTATGACACAACTCGAAAATTTCGAGGTTCGGTCGGTTTCGGATTCGCTATTTTTGGACTTCCCGAAGGAGTGATTTTCCATCGTTTTTCCACTGAATTTGCTTCAATTGGGGAGCTTTATGTTTATGTTGTTACTGTCGATTTTCCGACGAATCTTTTAGATACCGATTTTAGTGGGTTTTCTAGGAATTTTGCATGTTTCTGGATGTGCTGTTCCTAAACTCTAATCTGCGGATTCAGTCCAATTGGAGTAGAACGGCATTTACATCGTTTAGAAACGTGCACAGCAGGAATTGGAGGCAATATGAACACACCACTGGGGAACCCGACCGACCAACACAACAAAACTTCTGAAACGGTGACCAAATATTTGTCTGCAGCTGCAGCGTCGTTGTCTCTGCATTTCCAGATTCTCATTTTGGTCAGCAACGACGCTCAGAGCGGTGGAACTTATCCAAGCACCGTTCTCCACAACATATACATATCCATCTGTGTTTGCTCGCTTATTTGATCTTATTTCTTTTGAGTTCCTGTGAAAGTTTCCTTGAAATGTTGACCTGAAGCGGCGAACTGCTATTTCCATTGGTTATTTTACTCAGTGACCATTTCACACTCTTGAAAATCGTTACAAATGCACACATCTAGAAATCGCGTATTTTGGCCGTCTTTATGTGTATTCTACGTTATTATACACTCCTCCTCCTTCAGATCATGTCTCAAAGACCCCAGAAACGAAAAACAATCGTAGAGGCGGCTGGGGTACCGATCGTCGTCGAAGGCTACCCATCCGATGGCTACAGCGATCGCGGCGGCGCGAACGCGCTGATCATCCAGCCGAGCGCACAAAAGCGCAAGAACGAAGATGAAACCGAAGTGGGCGAAGCGAAAAAGAAGAAGCAGCAGTTCGGACGCGAGCGTATGCTTGAGAAACAGAAGAAGAAGGAGTCCAAATCGAAGGTGAAGAAGTTGCAGAAGATTCTCGAGCGAAAGAGGCAAAAGGAGACGGTAGGCGTTACGTGTCGATGCTGGAAAACGTGCGTTGTTCCAGAGAGAGCAGCTGTTTGAGTGCCTCCAGCAGTACCAGCTTCCTACAGAGCAGCTGAATGCTTTGGTGTCCACTGCGCACCGAAACGATAAGGAGAAGATCTCCAGGTATTGTCGGCAGAACGCTCCTGGTCCAAAAACGACTCTTTTCAGAGATGAAGCTACTCAATCTGCCCTTGCTGTTCAATTCCCGTCAAAATTGCGCAGTTTGAGTGGAGCACAGATTCGCGCTGCCGAAGCGAAGGCCGCTGTTCAAGAAAACTACTGCGAAACTAGCGAATCGGAAGGAGATATGGACGATGAAGAGATTCAACATATTATCGACAAGTACAAGGGGAAACCGTATCGCGTGGAAGAGCCCAACTCTCCTATCACTGTAGCTGTGAAGGACGAGCAATCCGACTCCGATGAGGAAGAGGGCAAGCCGAGAATTCCAAGAAACGATGAAGACGACGTGTCCGATTTGATTGGAGACGTTCCCAGCAACCTCGGTGGAATCAAAGGAGAAAAAGTCGTTGTCACTCGAACGGCGGAAATCGATGCCGCTCGTTCGAAACTACCTCTTTTTGCCGAGGAGCAGTCGATTGTTGAAGCCATCAATGAGAATCCGGTATTCGCGCCTTGACTTGATCTCAGCACAAGCTCAGTTTAGGTTGTCATCGTATCCGGAGAGACTGGTTCCGGTAAAACCACGCAGATCCCGCAGTTCCTTTACGAAGCTGGGTACACTTCTAAAGGCCATCTGATTGGAGTGACTGAGCCTCGTCGAGTGGCTGCCATGAGCATGGCCAGTCGCGTTGGCACTGAACTCAACGATTCAGATGCTGTTTCCTATCAGGTTGACCACGATCCGGCCTATATTTTCAAACGAAAAATCTCATTTAGATCCGTTTCGAGGGAAATCGTACAGAGAAGACGAAAATCCTCTTTATGACCGATGGTGTCCTTATGAAGGAGATGCAAAACGACATCATGCTGAAAAGCTACTCGGTTATTATCATCGACGAGGCGCACGAACGTTCCATGTACAGTGACGTTCTGATTGGTCTTCTGTCGAGAATCGCTCCGATGAGGGCGAAAACGGCCACTCCGTTGAAGCTGATCATCATGTCCGCTACGCTCAGAATCGATGATTTTACGCAGACGAGGTAGGAAATTGAATGAAAAAGAGGACTAACCCTTGTCCTGGCCAACTCAGAACTGCTGCCTAAAGGTTGACTATCACTTTTTAGACTCTTCCCCACAATCACTCCGAAGATCATAAAATGTGAATCGCGTCAGTTCCCAGTCACCGTTCACTTCGAAAAGAAAACCCCCGAAAATTATATGGCAGCAGCATTCAAGAAGGTCTGCAAAATCCACGAAAGTCTCCCAGCAGGAGCAATTCTTATTTTCGTCAGTGGTCAGCTTGAAGTGAAAAGACTCATGTCGCAGCTGAAGGCGCGGTACCCGTGGAGTTCGGATAGGAATGCGAAGAACAGGAGAAATAAGAAGGCCACTCCCGAAGACAAGGACATGAAACTTGGAGATTTGGAAGAAGCCGGTGTGGCCGATGCCGAGCTTTTCGAGGATGACCACGAAATCGCTCAGATTGATGTCGACATCACCTCGCTCGGCGATCCTAAGCCCGGAAGTGACGCTCTTTACTGCCTGCCGTTGTACTCGCTTTTGAGTAGCAAGAAGCAGCAGCGAATCTTCGAAGAAGTGCCCGCCGGATGCCGTTTGTGCATCGTCTCTACGAACGTCGCTGAAACCTCGCTTACTATCCCCAATGTGCGCTACGTTGTGGACACTGGCAAGGAGAAGCGGCGCCTACACGATCCCATTACAGGAGTGTCGATGTTCAAGGTGATGAACATTTCGAAAGCGTCCGCAGAACAGCGCTCTGGACGTGCTGGTCGTGTGTCTTCCGGCCACGCATATCGTCTCTACTCGTCGGCCGTTTTCGAAGACTTCGAGAGCTTTGCAATGCCAGAAATTCTGAACAAACCCGTCGATCAGTTAGTGCTGCACATGAAGTCGATGAACATCGTTCGCGTTGCGAACTTCCCCTTCCCGACGCCTCCCGACCCAGATCAGCTGGAAATCGCTGAGAAGAGGCTATTGAAGCTCGACGCGCTGAAGGTCGGCATTGCCAAGAACAAAAGTGTAAGTAAAAAAACTGTAAACTCAACTATTCGGCATCTGATTTCAGAAGGAAGCCCGAATCACTCCGCTTGGAAAGACGCTCGCGCACTTCCCGCTATCCCCGAAATACGCCAAAATGCTGGCGATGTCCAAGCAAAACGCCCTCCTGCCATACGCAATTGCCATAGTTTCAATGCTGTCCGTCCGCGAACCTCTTCATCCCATCCACGCAATCCGCGGAGAGAACGAAGAAGAGACGCACAAATTGATGCTGGAGGCGCTGAAGCGCCGAAGGAAGTGGAGCGGTACGGGACAATGCAGAAGTCTCGGTGATTTGGCCGTTCTGTTCAAGGCGATCAAGAGTGTGGGCCACATTGATGTACTTTTTTGTCCATTTTTCTTAAGTTACTGACTCTTTGATATAGGCGAGCTCTTGTGAGAAGCTTGGACTGAGACAGAAGGCTATTGTTGAAGTTCGGCAGATGCAGAAGCAGCTTTCGCAAATCATCGCCATGTCGCTGAACACTCCAGATGTGGACTACGCTGTGCTGACGAGCGAACCCACCGAGGCACAGTTCAAGATGCTACGGTAGTGGCGGAAAGCCCGACAAACATTTTCATGTCCTTTTTAGGCAAATTGCCGTCGCTAGCTTGTCAGATCAAATCGCTAGGCGTGTGGACCCAACCGAAGTGGATGGCGAAGTGCCGAAGGGGGCGTACCAGTGTCAAAATCTGCAAGAATACGTGTTCATCGACGCCACATCCGTTCTCTTCAAATCAGAGCCCGACTATGTTCTCTATCAAGACATCGTTCAAGTAAACGACAAGATGTGCATGCAAAACGTGACCATTGTCGAAGCGGAGTGGCTCCCGAGACTTGCCGAAAACTACTGCTACTTCGCTCCCATCGACGATAAGATCGACCCAACGTACGGTCGTACCTTCTAACGCTTTGAACTACGATAATTTTTGCAGATTCGACGAGGCCACCGGAACCATCGTTCAGTCCGTCAGAACGACATTCGGGGATCGCGAATGGCTTTTGGGTGAAATCGACCGTCCACTGCCGAATAACATCCGTGTGTACCGATACTTTGCCCAGTTCTTCCTGGAAGGAAGGGTGTTCCCTGTGATGGCGAAGAATGTCTCGATCATGTTGGCTACTCCTTCTGTTGTTACGAAGACTTGGGCAAAGCTGCAAGATCGATCGGAGAAGCTCGTCAATGCGCTCATTGAGTATGATGTAAGTGCGACCAGTAGCATAGACGAATGCACAATGCAATGCAGACTATAGACAGGCAAAAAACTCATTTTGTTTTAGGTGCGATCTCGTGAGCAGTTGGAAACGATCTGGAAAGAACGAAGCGAGTATTTGCTCGCAGAATATCTCGCGTGGTTGCCACAGTCGGTACACGACAGAATACAACTCGAATGGCCGCCCTGCGATGTTGCGCAATGATGAGCAATCGTTGCGATTGATTGTTATACCCGTTGTTATCTTGTTCTTGTTGTTTGTTGTTAGTGTTGTTGTCCTGTGAAAATATCATCTGTTTTGTGCTGATCTGTCGCTTATAGGAAGATTCCTTTTCGAGTACTTGACATGCTTGTCGCATACAGGAATGTTTAATTCACATTTAGACATGGGGACGAAGTTAGAACTGCACGAACTTCGCGGCTTTGGTGAGGATGAGCTGCACGCATGGCTGCAGAATGCGGTTAGCGTGGACACGTTCCTTCGGAAGGTCGCCTCTGCATCGACCCGAGACTTTTGGGAATACATTCAGTTGAATAAGAGCACAATGAAACTCGTAGACGCTGTGTTGGGAATTTACCCACGACAATACGAGCCCGAGACGTTGAAGAAATACGTGAGCATGCGGGATGACATCAAGCAGCTGATGGCGTCGATGAAGGCGAGCGTCGACAAGATTCTCTTGAAGATCGCCCTCGAGAAGGAGAAGGTTGATTTTTATTTGATGTTCTAAACTGTGAATGTGAATCTAGGTTGATTTGCTCTTTCACAAAGACATGGTAACGGCAGCGAGTATCCTGAAAATGGCTCCGATCGTGGACGCGAAAAATAACGATGGAGTTCTGAATAAGTTGCTCAAGGCGAGTAGCGGATTGACAAAAGCGTTCGAAGAGTACTGTGCAGGGTTGAGTGAGGTAAGAACGACCGTCTTTCTACAGTGATTGTTGTCAAAACCGGATGCAGATTCACACATTAATGATCCCAGACCATAAATATCCATTGTCTGTTTGTATTTTTGGAGTCTGGTTTCTTGCTGTCTCTTAACGGGACGGATCGGCTGGGTTTTGTCTCAACTGTGTCTCATTAGACCGGACAAATCATTCGTCTGCCTGTACTTTTAGAGACTTATTGTTTATTGTTCGAAAGTTCATCGGTTGTCGTTCCACAAAGGAGCTGTCTATCTGCACTTTCAGAGTCTCCTGATCATCGATGGCCAATTAGAACTGCTGGTGGACAAAGAGAAAGCGGACATCTCACCCCGGGAATGTGTCTTCGTAGCCCGGATGATTGGAATTTCAATCGACCTTTTTGCATCCATCATCTCTGCCTTCAACACTTCCAAATCTGCTCGTCAAGCAATTATTCGCTCTCACTTCATTCAAGGGTATGCTAGCTTTCGCCTCCATTTACTGTATTCCATGCTCCAGGATCCCATCATTCATTGAGAACTCCATCCACTGGCTCGAAAATGGCACTCTGGAGAAGTTTGCTCGCCCCGCTGGACTCTGCAGAGTCGAGTGAGTCGTGATTTACAGCGCTCCCAGCTGAAAGTCCTCATTTACAGCCGTTTGAAGGTGAAACGTGACCAGCTGATCGAATTAGGCACGGAACTCTTCAAGCTCATCTACAGCGATTCGGATACGACGAACTTCGAGAGGAGCCGCATCCTCGAGCAGGCAATCTTCCTGGGAGAGTTCCTCTTCAAACTGAATGACGTCATGCCCGTGATGGCCGCTGTGGAAGACCTCATGATGACTCGAGTTTGTGGCCATGAAATGAAGAAGCTAGCGGAGGAGTGTTTGGCTGAAGTGCAGGCTAGAAAAGCCAAAGAAGAGGCGGAAGATGATCCGGCGTCGGCACAGAATGGCACCTCGAAGAAGAAGGGCTATGTGCCAAGGACGCTGGATGAGTTTGACGACGTCAAGAAAGTCGAAATCTACAGTATGGTCACGGATATGCATGACATGTTGCCCCAGATTTCCAGCGATGCTATTATGGTGCATAGTTCTTCTGAAATTTGGTAGATTACGGTATTTCTAGGAAGTTTTATATCATTACAAATTCGACAATGAGCAAACGTTAAACTCCCTGTTGGATACGGATGTGCTTCCGCCGAAACTCCGCAAATTCGTTGCCGAAAACGTGTGGGAAGAGTCGGAGAGCGAAGAAGGTAAGCGCCGCCGCCGGGGGGTAATCGCGTTAATGAAGTCAGATCAATCGAAAAGGGGGTGTGTGAGAATGAGCTATAAATTTTTAACGGCAGTTTTGTTTATTAATTTTTCATATGATATGTGTGTATTCGAGGCAGTAGCCGGCATAAGCCATTGCCAGGCGTTCAAGAGTTGCGGCTTCGTTTTCTGAGTTTGAGATCCGTGCTTTAAGTTAGTTTTTCGTAAACGATAAGGTAAACGCTGTGTCGTGTTCGAACGCGATCTTATACTGTAGGATGAGCAGAGGAGCTTATGTTTTCAACGTGTTTTGATCGCTTATCTAGAGAGATTACTGTAGGAGAGAGCCGAAGTTTGTTCTAGCTGTGGGAGATGACTAATACAGTAGAACGTAGAACGAGGCTCGGGTTGTTTCATCGTGTTTGGGTGATACCGAAAATTGTGGCTATGAAGCTGAAGTTTCCTTTCAGGGGGGATTTCATATTTTTCTCGCTTAATTTCCGGTCTTTTCTCGTCCTCACTTGACGTCAATCTTGAAAAACAACCCGAATTTTGAATGTGACAGTTTAAATCCCTAATTGCAGTAATTGGCCACTTCCCTATCCCTAGTTCGGTTAGTCGCCGTCGAAGCTGTTGCTTTCGTTCACGGGAGCGCGTTCAGCGACGCGCGACCACTGCAATTTGTTAATATTTTATGAGCACCAGCTCCTGTCATCCCGTGTCGCCCCGGCAAATCGATATATCCGGCGCCGCGGCGGCGAGAAAGGGCATAGCAGATTACGGTAGCTCGTCTCTTTCTGTTTTAGACAATGCGGAAGCGTCGAAGCCGGGTCCCTCCTCTTTGTTGTTTTCGCTGAAGCCCGTTGTGCCGAAGAAGAACGCCGCGGCCGCGAAGCCTGCGCCTGTCGCGGAGCTGACGCCCGAGGAGAAGAGGTTAAAGGAGAAGAAGGAGACAGTGGAGAGGGCAAAGAACGATCTGATTTCTGGGAGGGTGGACGTGTCGCAGACAAAGGATGCGATGAAGTTACAGGCTATCAAGAATCTGCTGATGAAGAGGAAACAGGGCTTGGTCGACGATTACAGCCAGTTCCAAGTAACCTGTACTGATGGAGCGGTGCTCGTGCCGATGAATCTTGGCAAAAAGTAGGTCTTTGGAATCTGGATCCACTCACTAATAAGCGCATTTTAGGAAGGGCACTCAGGCCGACTCTACTGAAGAGAAGAAGGCGCTGAAGGAAAAGTTCGCCACTTTCGCCTACGTGATGACCAGCGAAGACGAGTACGACGACGATGAGTGGAGCGACGAAAACGAGGAGAAGGCCGTCGACAAGCCGAAGGAGACGAAAAAGCCCGCCTTCGAAGTGTTCGTTGTTGTCTTCTGTGCTTGAACGATACAGTAATCCTTTAGACAACGTTTGAACGAGTATCTTCCCCGACAGAAGACGCAAGACTCTTCTGACGAAGACGAAGAATCCGAAATCGAAGCTGCGCCTGCTGTTTCCAAGACTCAGCCCTCGAAAACCAAGAATGGGGCTGACCCTTCGCGTGGAGCTCCTGGTCCCTCGAGAGGAGGCACGACGGCGTCTCGGGGCGGTCGTGGTGGAAGCGCCTCGAAGCGCGGTGGCAAGAAGGGCGCCGGAAAGAAGCCTGCCGAGGAGAACGACGCTCCGATGGTGCCGAAGCTTCGCAAGGACGGCTACACTGGTGGAAAGCAGCGCATGATGAAGGAGCGCCGTAAGGGTGCGAACAAGGTGCGCGGAGCCGATCGGAAACGTCGCGGAGGAATGTTCTAACGAATATTTATTTAAAGTCACTTCTTTGTATTACACTTTGTTTGTATGGGAACGGGGCGAGAACGGGGAAAACAAGTAAAGTCGGTGTATTTACAGAAGAGAGATCCTGGCTTCGTGGCTTCTGGAGGGGCTAGCAGAAGAAGCCGAGGTTCGGGACGGCCTTTTGGTCCTGCGAGCCGTCGAGCGAGATGTCGCCGAACGGAGGGCACTTTGGAGGGGCCATGCGATTCGAGGTGTTCGCTTGGTTCCTGCAGCGAAAGTGGCTTCTGAAAGATGCGGTGAATCTTTCATTTATGGGCCTAAGCGGGGCTCTGCGAATTTAGACAGATCGTCTTGTCTAGTCTAGCTCACTGTCTCATTTTGAAAGGAGCTCGATCGGCTGACATGGCTGTTATCAGGTATTTAAGACTTTACTGTCTAGACACCAAAGGACATAAAACAGACAAGTCTCAACGCTCACTTTTGCTCGAAATCACCAAAACCCCCGGGGGACCCGCTGTCATATCTCAATGTAATTCGTACCGCTTCTGTTTTTGCCGCTGATTGCAGAACCACACTCGAACGACGTTCTTTTTCAGGTCCAGTTTGTCGGCGATGGCCGATATGCGTTCGCCACTCGGCCGTGGCTGCTGCCGGAAGAAGTCCTCGAGGAGACGTTTCTCCGGCGCCGCTATCGATGTTCTTTTTCGCTTTTTGTCGGAGTTAGGCAGGATGCCGTTCGCGTCGCCTGAGGAGTCTTTGGTTTTCATCGCTTCTTCCGCCTGAAACATTGCATTAAGTCAGAAAAAAGGCGAGAAATGAATATGAAGAAAGAATAAAAATTAATTGAGGGACAGGGGATCGAACTCGGACTTCATTGGTGATAATCTAAACTGCTAACCACTGCGCTGCAACGGCATTTGTCGCGCAAAAATTGTCATTGTGGTACAATGGATAGCACTGTTACTCGCCAAACGATCGAAGTGGGTTCGGGTCCTGGTTTCAGAAACCCAGTTTTTCAGTCGTTTTTTTGGTAGCATTTTAAGGCACATTCTATTTTGTTTACGTCCCTGCAAAGCATGATTTATGGAAAATTTAAAATTTACTCCCCTTCCCCAAGGACTACACCCTCCTCTACCGTATTCCACGCACTCCCGATTGTTTGTTTAGGAGTGCGGGCGCGCGTGTAAATCCGATAATCGCAAAGCGGCGTTTAATTGGTCCGCGTCTTGGCGGCGCACCTGCGCGTCTTAATTAAAACGACACCCAAAACCGACCTTGTCCAGCCACGAGTGCAGGATCGGCTTCAGTGCCACCATATTGTTGTGCGAAAGGGTGAGACTCTCGAAGCGACAGATCGTCGATTGGGACAAGGAGCCGACCCCGGGCATTTTGAGGTGGGCTAGCGCCTTCCCCACGTCGGCTTGGGTGACGCCGAGCTTGATTCGGCGCTGTTTGAAGTGTTCGGCGAAACGTTCCAGTTCTCGGGGATCGGTGTCGATTTCTAAAATGTGAAACATGAAAATCAGGTGAAAATGTTACTGACTTCAACCGGAGTCGGCTTGCCACAAGATGGAGTGACACCTCACGTCTACCATAAAAGGGCACGCTTTTAGAATCAAATTTGCAATTTTTGGGACCACAACGATAGAAGAAAAAAAAACAAAAAAAAAAGAATTTTGTATTTCCGATGTCGACCGGTGTCGAACCTAATTAGGCCGTTTCGTAGATAAAAATGTTATCCACTAGGCCATCGAGACATCCTATATCAAAAAGGGAGACAGACATTTAATGTGGTATAATGGATAGCATCTTGGATTAGTAAACGCTCGATGCAAGTTCGGTTCCCGTGGAAAATGAATTTTCATTTTTTTTACAAAAACTGAATTGCAAGTTTTCTCCACATTTTTACCGTAATTTCTGTAATGCATACCCGAGGAAGGCGTCGAAAGAGGATACCGAGGCATCGCGGTGCCAGCGGCACCTCCTTGTCCCGCAGAGACCACGGCCGCCCCAACAAAGTGGGGCATTCCGGGATACTGAGGAGGAAATTGCGCGGCAGCGGTTGGGTAGTGGTGTTGCATGGCCATGACTTGTTGCAGAGAAGTCATACTGTCCAGGCTGGCGGTCATACAGTCCGACGTGGCTATTGCCGTCGGGTCCGTGTTAGCCAGCATCCCGGCGGTGGTTGGATCAAAATCTGAGGTGGATGCTGTCGTGGAGGCGATGTTCTGGGTAGCGTGGTAGCTACTGAAATGAATTTGATGGTAGAGGAAAAATTATGGTCTTCGACCGGAGTCAAACTTCATCCGATCATTTAATAATTGGCGGTGATATCCACTGCACCACAGATACATGCTATCAGCAGACAGATTACGGTTTCCGTGTAGTGGATAGCATCCGTGATTACTAAACACTCAATGCGAGTTCGATCCCCACAACCTGCAAAAGTTTTTCTTTCGCTTTCAAGTGATTCTCTGTGCTTTTCAATTTTCATAAAACATCCCAGTTTCATAAGAATTACCTTAAAACCTCATGTTCATACCTGAACATATCAGAAGGCCTGAGCATGCCTGCAGCTGTAACATTTCCGTTCTTCGCGTCCATTTCGGCGAGCGCCGCCTGCGCCCTCGCGTGGAAGAGCGTGTCATCGAACGGGCCGAAGATGGTGTTCGCCTGAAAAAGTCACAAATTTAGATGTGTCTATCGCCAAAAAAGACGTTTTCGGGGACATATTGTTTCGAAATGAATATTTGATGTGAAGTCAGCGGCGGCGGCTAAATTATTAAACGGAATGTGTGATTAATAATGACAACCCGATTCGAGAGCGTGAGTTGCAGAGTGGAGAGGAGTTTGCAATTTGGAGACTTTAGGAAAAGGATAAGGAGATTGATGAGATGCTACATTGAAATGATGGCCTTTAAAAAATGTGGTTGGTCTCTAGGATCTGCTTTGGATCTATGAATTTGCACGTAGAGTTTCAAATACGACACGTTTGAAACAGCATGTTAACAGAAACGCATTCTTCAGGCGGTAAAACACCTCTTCAGACTCAGATGGTGGACCAAATAACTAAGATACACTCAAATTCCAGGAGGATTCATGTTTTAAAAAATCTAAAATTACAACAAGACGCTCGAAATTACCATAGTTCAACTCCCGTCATCGAACTCGCATAGACCGTTTTACAACCGCGGATGCTAGCCGCTACACCACGCCGACAGTTCGACTGGTTTTTTTATACAGTCCCCTGTTTCGGTGGTGCAGGGGATAGCACATCAAACTGCCAAACGATCAAATGGAGTTCGAATCCCAGAGCTGTCGAAAATTTTTTATTGACAAGGAATACTTTTCTCTGTCTAAAATTTTGATTTTTTCCAATTAATCAGAGAAATTCTCAGATTTTGCTGTTCACTGCCGAGGAGTTCCGAGGGAAGTTCCGTACAAAAAGCCGTTGTTTTTATAAAAGAACTAAATTTTGTGATCTTCAAGAAAGATTTGGCTTTCCACCTCCTACAGGTTGCAAAAAGAAATGGATGAAGATCGTGTGAAAAATGATAAAATAACGAAAGAAGTATCCTTCTTGAAGACCTCAAACATCAGTTTTCATAATGTTATCTGACAAAAACCGTCTTTTCCAGAAACCGGTAAAACCATAATAAACTAAAAGAGTCAACTTTTAGGGAAGCCATCCCACCACTGCCTTTTTCAGGATCTATATTTTACAGAACAAGATCATATGTAGGTGGCAAAAGAACGACTAAGAACGACTGGACAGTTGCAGTTTAATCCAAGGCTGTGAGCCTCTGAAGACGACGACATCTACAGCTGATCATCAGATCGCGTCTCCCAGAAAGCATTCAAAGAGCACCTAGAACCAACTTTTAATGAAGCCATCTAGACAGAGTGTGGAAAAATTATTACTGAAGTTTGCGAATATCTGATTGATCAGCTGCAAAATCAAACTGTCAAAAAGCAAAAGTAACCGAAATAGACGACCTAGGATGCGCTTCAACTACGGACTGTCAAATACAGACAAAGAATATTTCATTATTGGTTGATCGAGGGATGATTTCTGAATGACCTCAGATCCTAGAGATCCAAGAGACAATGTATAAATCAGTTAACTATCCCATTCTAAACCCACTGGAATCTCGAGTCTCCCCCAAAAAGAGTTCCACTTCCACGAATTAAATAATTCCGCACATGATTGCGCACAAAATTTATGACCCTCCGGCGTGCCCACAGCCTCAGGAGAGATCACAACTGACTTCGGTGCCGCCGCTCCACACCGCACAACTTAATTATTAATTCGCGGCGCGCGGCTTTAATTTCTAAACAACACACCGCGCGCACAATAATAGTAATAAAATATAAATAAATTCTCCATAATTCATAGGTTCGGGTGGCACTTACGATATACGGCGACGTGGCTGCCGGCTGCATGCGCGACTTGTAGAGCGAGTTGGGCGAGTAGCGGCCTGGAGTGGCGCCGTTGGCGGCGCCGTTCTGCTGCATCGGATTCAGGCCCGGGTAGATGCGCTGCTGCTGCATGTTGTGCAGGTTCATCCTCGGTTGAGGCGACGCTGTGGGTGGCCGGGACGGCAACGGTGGCGGCACACACGCACACGGACTCTATGGCCGGGGGCCTCGGTAAATGCTGGTGCTGCTGCTGCCGCTTCTTGAGCATTAGCGGCGTGCACACGCCCCGCCGGTGAGGTGACGACGGCGGCCCCCCGGGTTACGGTAGCCGCGCGCCGGCAGCTGCCGCGGCCGTTACGCACCGCCCTTCGTTACGAATTCATGTGGGAGCGAGGGAGAAGACGCGCTCGCGCACCCCTAATGGATGGACACAGCCGTTAGGAGTGCACTTTGGCCGTTTTGGCGATTTCTGAAAAATTTCACACTTCGCAAGGTGGAAGTCACGGAGGGGAAGAGGGCATAACGAGAGCGCATGAACGTGGGAAAAACAAAAGTGGTGAATAATTGATGCGCGCTGGACTAATAAGTTATGTCGTTCCACAGCTGCCGAGACAAAGCGCCGCGTTGTTAACGGTAATTTTTAATTTTATTATCCAAAATCGTAAAAAGAGGGTGGTATCTTTGTTTAGGATTTCTGGGTAATTTTAGAGGCTATTAAATTGAGATTTTCGAGCGAAAAAATCAGGAAAAAAGCGGGAAAAGACGCAAAATAATATAGTCACGGGCAAGGACTCGAACTCACGTCGGCCGTTTATTAGAAATCTAGAGTGTTAACCATTTTACCATTGAGACACATTGTCATGAATATTTTGAGACAGGTGCTTCTTTGGTTGAATGGATAGCAAATTTGACTGCTAAATTTTCAGCGAAGGTTCGATTCCGAGTGCAAGAAAAATTTTTATATCGCATTCTGTGTTCATCCACAACTTTTCTCTGCTAACAGCGCAATGATCACATCATAATATAGGTCTAAAACAGAAAATAAATGCTTGCTAACTGAAATTAATCAGCACTAAATAAAAAATCGCGCATTTTCTGAATACATAAATGAAGTACAATTATAGAAATTTTGCGGAAATCACATCGGAAAGAAGATCCACAAAACGAAATACAATACAAGGAGTTTGGGAACACTAGTTAGGGAAAATTAGTAAATTTTGTGCATACATTCATACATAGTAAGTTTTCCTTATGGTCAATGAAGCATCGTCAATTGGAGGATGATCATTGAAACAAAAGCTTTAACATCAGTTTGTTGACTAATTTATAGGCAACCTGCAGATTGCCAAGTTTATTTATGATCAAACAGTTACAGGAATTTTTAAAGAGGGTGGTTAATTTATGACCTCATAAACATCAACATCGTGGAAATCATTCGATAGGTGTCCTATCGGGACAGTCATGAGGACGCCACTGAGGATGTAGTCATATTCATATTTGCTACCGATGCCGGCCTGGATTGACTCCCTCACTGGAGCGGCGACGGCCAGTTCGACTGCGTACCCTCAAAGATGCTGCAGATCTACAGCATAGGTGTAGTGATTAACACGCATGTCATCCCGTGTCTCGTGCAATAATTAGAAGCAAGACAGATGCTAATCAATGTATGCAAAATGCAAATAATTAATCGGCAAAGGACATCGCGTTTTGTTTACGGGAACTTGGCATAAAACATTCGGAATTTTGGACCGTTCTTGTTTTCGAAGAAGCCAGTAATGGATAGACATGGGGTGCTACGAGTTGTGAAGATTGCTATAGTACAACCAAAGTTAAGTTAGGTGGTTAAGAAGGCAATGAATTTTTCACTATTTGAAGATAAATTCCACCCTGTATTCTCCAGTTGGAGTTTGAAAAATTGCCTGCTTTATGACTACGGGAATTTTAATTTTTAGTGACTTTTAGTGACTGAGTTTTCAGACAGTTTTACGAAGGAAAGTTTCCCTATAAGATAGGTCCATGCAACTTTGTCGAATATTCGAAAACCACAGAACTGCATGATTCTCTACATTTTCTGCAATTTAGCCATGGGCTGCATCTTCATAATCTCTTGAAACCGATCCACGTTTTAGATAAGTCTCTTTTGGCATCATCATGAATTTGAGCGCTTCTTAAATTGTGCTACTACCCAGCCTTTCAAAAATCTGCTTTTATAATTTACCTTTTCAACTCTTTTCTATTTTCTGTATTCACCCTGACCGCTGTTTTAGGTGTTCCATTATCTTTTGTCAACTCGACTTCAGGTGTTAACGCTTCTTCCATGTTCCTGTCACAGTATGGCGTAACCCAATCCGGTCATGTCCTCACCACCCTCTTCACACATCCTCCGCTCCGCGCTCGTCGCCACCCTAATCCGTTCATCTTAAGTGCGTGAAGCCGTCTGTAATCGGCTAAATGCCCTCGCCCCTCCGAAGGCACTTTTTCCCTCATCGTCTATTCACCCCATCTTCATCATCATCATCGTAATCGCGTCCGCTGCGCCGGCCCTCATCATAACATCCATCCATGGCCGCCGGGAGCCAATCTCGGCTGAGTATTCACGGCACGCGAGCGCGTCCCGCGCATGAATAATACACACACACGTGGGACTGCGCCATCCGCGCCGGCCAGCCACGGCTACTGTAAGTCGCGCACGCTCGCCCGAGTTTAAACAAAAGCGCAGAAGTGCGACTCTCCCACGTATTGTGTGCGAAGCGTCGCTGCCAGCTGACGCCGAGCAGTGATGGGGTTTTGGGTAATTGGGGGTGTTAGGACATAGATGGGGACACGATGAGGGAGACGAACAGGAATTTGTTTTTTGGGAATTTGTGTATGTGAAAGGTCTCATATCTGCACCGTTTCTTACTATGAACAGTTCAGTTCAATCCAAAAGAAATTATCATGCTTGATCAAAGGAGGTAAATTTTAAAAAATTGTGCGACATTTGTTTGAGAAACTCCAAGAAAAGAAGAGAAACTGCGACTTATCAAGGACGAGAAATATTTGTTTCGTTCCCGGAATCGAACTCTGATCAATCTTTTTGTAATCAGTGCTGCTAGCCACTGCTCCATCGAGGCAAAATTTCTGAAAATTTATGAGACAGGTGTCGATGTGGTCCACTGGATAGCATTCTAGAGTACCAGACGGTCAGTCGAGGTTCGATACCCCGAAGTGTTTTTTGAAGAGATGAACAAATTTTTATTTTTATCAGTATATTTACAAATCGCAGCGCTTAAAAATCTTCATATAGCAAACTTATGAAGAGATTCAGTTATCCTCTATGAGTGCAACTCTTTACCGACTGAATAACCCCGATGCAAAACTGTAAAAATCCGATAAAGATTTCTCATTTCCCGCTCGACTACTTCAACATCCTTGTTTCCCTTTCGGTCTGCTCCAACACAACGCCGCCACGTCAAAGATGTCTACAGACGTCTTCCGTCTTCTGCAATGAATGACCGATGCGGTCGCCGGGAGCAACAATTGTCTCTGTCGTGTCGCGTGTGCCGAAAGCGACAGCGCAAATGACCGCGACAACGAGCGCCATATGTCGGAGACGACGAGTCCCGTTCCGAAGTCAATTAATTAATCGGTGGTCAGCGCGACCGGGGGACGACACGGCGTGCGGGGGTCATTTTCGGGTTATTAGGCAATGATCTGGGGGAAGTGGGCTAATTGATGTTGTGGAGAGGAGCCTAATAAAATATTAAACGTGGTGAAAAATGACTTTCGGGATGACGGAATCGATTGTTTTGGACGAAGGAAAAACAGGATAGGCGCGTAGAAATGAAAAAAATGTTGTTCCAACCAGCCGGATTCGAACCAGCGACCTAAGGATATCTGACCAACACTACAGTCCTCCGCTCTACCAACTGAGCTATGGTTGGACGATTCCAGAGTCATCACAAAGTCTATACATATCCACTTGTCTGTACAATCTCTGTGTTTTTCATTAAAATTGGAGCAAAAATCTTCCGCCAATTTTCTACACATTCTTCTCGGTTGTATCACTATACTTTACTTGTGTTAGTTCAGAAACAATCGTTCCTCAAAACACTCGATTTTCAAAATCACGGAATCTTGGATAGACATGTAGGACTTCAGATTAAAAACTGTGTTCCAGCTTAGGGTTGTATAACGTTGTGGAAAAAGATAATAGTAGAAAAAAAAAGAGAAAATTCAGAAAAAGGAATGCCTCATGCTGGAATCGAACCAGCGACCTTCTGTTTACTAGACAGACGCTCTGCCCCTGAGCCAATGAGGCATGTCTGTTTGAGAGCGGGCGTGATATGAGACACTGTCTGTTAGACAGGCCATGTCAGAAATCACAATACGTTTTTTCTTCGATATCACGTTTTAAACCCGAAAAAAGCATCAGGATCTCAATCCCACTGCTAACCGAAGTCTTCCAAGAGAACTTATCGGATTCACATTGAAACGTGTCCGCATAGATCTTAAAAATTTTACACAATCCACAGGTTTTTCCTTCAAACAGTGCATCAGCCAACTCAGGGTCATCTATCAACGACTCAAGAAAAATCGGGGCACGCAGAGATGGCGCACCGACAGAACACGGAACGGAGAAAAAGGCAAACCGGCTCACGTTTTGTTCTCCTTCTCAATATGTATGGAGAGGGCCATAGCCAGCAGCGGGTGGCCGCCATAAAACATTAAACGCATGGCTGTTGAATAAACTATGTCTCACTTGCATTATTAACAATTTGTTCTGTCATTATATATTTGTTCTGGGCCTCTTCCAGCTCGCAACAATCCTTCGCTCACCCCCCGGTGGCTCCGGCTCAGCCCCGTGCGCCTATTTTTGTTTGTTTGCCGCCTCATTTCAATTTTCAATTTCGCTAATGTGCGTCCCGCGCCGCCGGCTACTCTGATTTGTTCACGCGTCACAGAACGCTTTAAGGAGGTGGGCTACGGTAGGTGGGATGGTGACGCAGTGAGTGTGCGTGACGACGGAAGTACCGTAAGCGGCGGCGGCGGCGAAAATGTCTTCAGATGGGCGCTTCGCTCATCGCGTAAAATATTGATGAGCGCAACGAGTCGTGCGACCGCCAAGGAAGGGGCCGCTTTGTCATTCAAATGGGATACATAGGAGTGCGCCGGATGGGGATGCGGTTTTCAGGAATGTGTGGGCAGAGAGTTGGAGTTTGTGGAGACGGAAGTGGAGATGTGTGTGGAGAGGAGTTGTTTGTGAAGAAGTCTGACGAAATAGGGGACAGATTCGAGTTTACGAGTTATTTCTCGTATAAAAGGCTTACGCGTTTCGAGACGCCAGATATGCACAAGAACCACATGGTCACACCGTAGTCGCCGGTCTTTTTCTGACTTTGGCACAGAACACGGCATCAGAATAGAAGAACGCGGCGATCACATCAATGTGCACGGGCATCGCCGGGAACCTGAAACGATCGGTCGCCGTCTCTCAGTCTTTTACTTAGGACGCACAAGAATATACAATGAAAGGGTTGTCTAGGCTATCTACCAAAAAACAAGCTAACTGTGTTTCTATCTAGGTAGCCGTTTCAAAGTCCACCTTACATAATGCATCGCAACTCCACCAGTCGGTGTGCGCGCGCATCAGAGAGGTTAAGAGGTCATTCCGGAGACGGTGGAGACAGAGGTGTTATTCGAGTTCCGAAATTTCGAGCAATTTCTTCGATCTTTCGGTCTCGATCTCGAGACTTGGCAAAATGTCGATCCAACCCCATCTTCAGAACACATCTTCAGCTCGGGTGGCGGCGCAGATGCCGGAGTTGAAAGCGATGTGAGGAGCCATGATCGGAAGCAAAAGACCAGAACCGAAAAGAGCAGATTATAAATCGATTCTGATTGAACTGGAATGTATTTTTTTAGATTCTCAAAACGATCGGCCTCCGTCTCTTTTATCGTCGATCACCTGGCGCAACTTTGCGAATTTCTGACTCTTCGCCGTTCATTTGAAAATGTGAACAATCCAATATGAAAAGAAATCTTCGATCTCCACTACCACAATCGCAAATGTTATGCTGTGGATGTCCGCCCAAAAGATGACGCGATTCAAATTTTTATCGTAAAGTGTCATATCATCGAATCTGCCGATATTTTAAACAATGTCTACGACGTTCGTGGGCCGCTCCGAGAAGAAGACACGATGGAGTTCGATCGCAGATCTACGCGCTTTGTGAAAATCAGAAATAAGGAAGATAAGAACTACTTTGGTCGTGTGAGTTCACCAACTCTAACTTTCAGCATTGGCGACACTAAGACAGTAAGTCGCTTCATCATAAAATTTACTACGGACGACAAGGACAGTGTGCTGTTCCTCACATACGGAAGTCAACTTTTGCATAAGCTTCTTTATGATAACACAATCAGAAAACCTCATTTATCCCGTTTATACCTGTTGTATGATGGTCATGATGGTCAATTATCAGAGGAGATTCTAAAGGAGCATGTCGACAATTATCCCCACCTCCGAGAGCTTTCTTTGCAAGCGCGTTGGCCAGATAGCATCATTCCATCCATCAAGAAATTCCTCAAGGAATCTGGGAAACATCTGTACGTATACATCTATTCTGAACTCCTTAGCGATCATAATGGAAATAATGGAAATCATCGATTTCTGTAAATTCAACGACACCTTTCGCTGCATCTTGGAGTATCAACAAAAGGTAAACGGTGAGAAATGCGTAGAGCAAATGATATCTTTCAAGCATCTTAATCGTAATAACGGATAAGAAAAAGGAGTGTGTGCTTCAAACTATATATCCTGATCTTCATAGTTTTAGTGTTTCTTCCGAGCTGTTCGATGAACTTGCCACCGAAGAAGGCCGCCAGCTGCTGCTTAGAGCTACGGCTTTGTGTGTCGCGCTGGGTGTCGGCTTCTATGCGTGGAAGGTCTTTGCTTGAACTGCCTTGATCGTATCAAGGCTTTCTGATATATGGTTTTTGTTCTCATGCTGACATCACCGTGTATTGTATCTGTTCATATACTGGAACATTATAAAGAGATAGAACTGCTAATGGATGTCCCATTTTAGAGTTATAAAGCGGAATGAAATCGAAATATGGTCATTCTCGAGAGGGAGTTTTTTTCAATCGAGGAGAATTCAGATGAGCCTATGGTACCTGAGAGCGGCTCGACGTTACAGCTCCACTGTCATAAATAAGTTTATTGTTTTGTAGCTATCTGTAAGCACTCTAGACACGTTTAAAAGGAAACAGTACCATCCTTAATCGACGTACTTTTATCGTCGATCATTCCCGATTGGTCAAATAATTGGTCTTATTTCATTACTTCTGTTATCGCCTAATGGGAATCACCGGTGAGAAACGCAAAAGTACGTCAATCTGAAAGATAGCACCTCCTTTTTAAAGTACCTAGAGTACTGACAGTTAAATTTGTGTACAGTTCCCACACTCCACAAATTCCAGTCAAATCGGTGATCTTCTCATCACCCATCTTTGCGCCAGTTCATGTCGTCATCCTAATCCCTCAAATCCGCTCACCTCAAAAACCAATTTCCCCTTCGAACAGCCCTGTAATTACCGTAATCGGCGCGACATATTGGCCCCCTTTGTCGGCTCCGCATCCCGCCGCTAATTGACTAATCGTCGGCTTTGACCTTTCGCCCGTGTTTGGCGCACCTGCGAACGGTGGCGCCCGAATTCCCCAGGGCTGAGAATCGCGTGTTCGTCCCGGAAAACCATTAAATCATCCTCTTTGTCCAAATTCGGCTTTCGGCGAAACGGAAACGATTGTGCAACGCGGAGCGCTTTGGCGGCGCGCGTCGTTAAACGGTCGCGATGAGCTCCCCCGGGACCGTAAAACAATCATAACGGGGTGGTTAATGAGGGTGGTGTACTGTAAAGGGTGGGAATGGCGGTGCATGGGACAATAGTTGTTTTGAGGGGAATCGTCAATAGGGACTTGAAAATCCGACCTTTTCGTGGGAATGTGCAAAAACATTTGTATCATCTTAATCAAAAACATGTTCATTGTGTAATGCAATGAGAAACACCCTAAAACTGACTGACCATCCTTATCTACTTATCTATCATCCTTATCTAAAGGCCGGGCCATACTTTTGAGTCATGACTCACGGCTCAGAAGTATGGCCCGGCCTTAAGATGATAAACAGAGCGAGTTCCGTCAGGTGTCACCTCATCATATCATACAGTAATCCAAGGCACGATTTATGACATATTTGTCGAATCTTCGATATTGCAGCTAGCCCACACCATGAGAATCCATGTCTGATGTTCTTCTTCTTTTCCGTTTTTTACGAGGCTTTGCTTCGAACAGAGACTGAATGAACTGGTTGTTGAGACATTTGGGTCCGGCACATGTGTCCCGGACAGTTGATTCCTAGACAGTTGAGTCCCAGACATTTGAGTGCCGGACACAGAGCTCCGACGAAACACTTGAGTTTGAGTTAGCTTCTTGAGTATTTGCTCACCAATTTGATGCGTTATAATTCACTTTTGATGTTTCTGTCGTTTGAAAATGTTACCTTTTCGTCGGAGCTCTGTGTCCGGGACTCAAATGTCCGGGACTCATGTGCCGAGACTCAAATGTTTCAATACCAATGAACTGTTACTGTTAAAAGACTGTTACCTATTAGCTTCACTTGCAGTTATGAGTACATAGAGGTGGGTTCCAATCGACTGGTACGATTGACTGAATGGCCAATTGAACTACAGTGCTAAATGCGGATCTGGATGAGTAACAGAACCATAGGCCTTAGTGAGCGTATAACGCTACAGTGTCCTACAGTCGCAGTCTTCGCCTAGAGTTTTCTAGCCCCTGGTCCGAATCCTTTTCGGGCGTCCCTGTCTCTTTCCTGTTTAGGAAAACACAAAATCAAATTTTTGTGCACTTCCACCTGCACATCTCACGAAAAGATGGGTAATGTATAAACCGCGGCCGCGGTTTATACACACCCCGAAAAGATGCACATCTCACGCAAGTGGTATAGTCCTCGTCAACGATGAACCCCCATTAATTCTTGACCGAGGGAAGCTGCTTTGGAACAGACATTTACTCTTCGAGGAGTATAGTTTAGCACTGGACTCATCCCGATCGGCGCGCAGTTCGATTGTAAGTCCTGCCTCTGATTTACTGCTGACTTGTGGCACAAACTTGGTGATTCAGCCGCTGAACACTTTTTCTTAAAACCAGCCAACAAGAAGATTATCCACGTTTGTTGTAACCTTTTTGATCTTACTTATCCATAGCACTGTTGATAAACCTCTCTCATAAACCTTCAAATTGACCATACAATTTCCATTCGAGACCACTCATGCGGTGTTTGCAAACAGCTCGTCTCGATTACACGGGGATTATCGCGTGTGCGCGCGACACATGAGCCCAGCAGCCGAGGAACAATGCTGCGCGCCAATTAACGAAAGCGACGAACCGAGGGAGGACACCTGTCGCCACGAGGAGCGTGTGTCCGACACGCGAGGGGTCATCGCCGGACGCGCCGAAAGGCGAAAGTTGATCGAAAGTGATTTATCGGGGGATTGTTGTGTCATCATTGGGTAATTGATATTGCGCTGCCATGAGTTGTTCCATTGCGAACACACATTTGGGAACACTTATGGGGGCCAAGTTATCTTACCATGGGATCGTGTTTCCAGAAAAATTTTAAACATTCGGGTACGGTAGAGGCGAACACCTAATTTAGGTAGAGGCCTATGGACTGCAGTTCAGAGTAACGTAGTCTAAACTTAGAATTAAAGGGCAAGCTGACAATGTGGAGAGCGACGCCCGATCATATGATATGACAAGATACATTTCATCCCCTATATATAAACGGAGAATCGACGGGTTGGTTGGTCTGTGCGTGTGTGTGTTTTTCCGTGCGCATGGAGAAAACACCCACAAAAAATAAGGACCCCGAGGGGAACCGAACCTGACACCGCCCGCTTACAAATGGAGAACGTTCGTAATGAGCCACACAGACAATTGTAATGGTAGCGCTCTACTTCCACTATGCCTCTGGCGATGCTAGGCTTTGAGTTTTTTTTTGCAGTTTTCAGTGATTTTTTGTCTATTTTGTAACTAGCAGAGATGTCGATTCGAGTTTCCTGAAATTTTACAGTTTTTTGGTTCCAACTTCAGACCTTTGCATGAGCACCAATCTTGCCGCCCGCAGGGCTATGAGCTACTTGGCTTTTAGTACCTGGAGGGTGCGAATTCGCGCGCAGCCGCGTTTATTGGGATAATATTCGATTGAGGCTTTCCTGTCTATTGCGACCTTCTTAACCGTTCAGGCATATCCTTTGCAGACAGTCTAGACAAACCCAGGTACCCTTTATAAAGACTCATCGTGTATCACCTGATGCTCACTTTGTGCCTGTGAGATGTCTTGCATGACGTCTTCGTTTTAAAAATCGCAACGAATTATTAGAAGCTACCTTCTTAAAAGTCCATTAACGGCGTCCAAACTGCCTTCTGTAAAGCACCACTTAAGGGCCACATTCCATGGTGCTCTTCACTTCTTGGTTACCATTCAGTGGAGCCGATGGCCGTGAAGCTGTTCACCTTCCTCTTTTTACTGCTGCTGGTCACAGGAGCGACGACCAGCTCTAATTGTACGAGCTGCGCAACAACCAATGGAGAACAGTGGACAACACTTCCCCCATGCGACATCAAGGTTTTCAACAGAAACTTCCTCATCATTTTGACGAAATACGGTATTACTTGGTGGGATCCGAGCGTCTACGACACTCTGGACGACATGAACAAGGCCATCAGCGAGGGAATCAAGAAAATCGGTAACAGCACTCTTCAATTAGACCCCTCTTAAGATCATCCCGTATCAATTTAGAAAAGGACGAGGAAGGGAAGCACCACTCAGAGTACCGCGGGATGAAACTGTTCTACACGACGCAGAATTCCGGCTTCGACAACTTGATGGTCACTGGAACAAATAACGAAACCAACGAATTTCACATCGGCGTCGTGAACACAGATTTGTTTCTGAACAAATCGGACCACTTCTATCCATTCAGCAGCATGGACATCGGGCCTTATATGTGGTCATACGATGGGTACAATGGGAAGGCCGTCCGAAAGTTGGAAATGCCCCGAAATTCTGATGGAACACCCATGAAAGTTTTTAAAAAAGATCGAAACCGCTACATCTGCAACGCCGAGCACGCCCAGTTCTCTCCTGACAAGAAGAGACTCTTCTTTGAGTACGATGCCCCCATTAGAATTTTTG
This sequence comes from Steinernema hermaphroditum, assembly GCA_030435675.1. Taxonomy (NCBI): domain Eukaryota; kingdom Metazoa; phylum Nematoda; class Chromadorea; order Rhabditida; family Steinernematidae; genus Steinernema; species Steinernema hermaphroditum. The sequence goes on from CM059623.1 coordinate 2,627,820, forward strand.
CCCATCTAAATGAACGCGCCTGGGCTCTTAGCGAAGACCAGGAGTCGAACAGAGACTGTGGAACATATGAATCCGCAGAGACGGTTTATACTTTTTCTGGCCAACCCGATCGCCCTTTTCAAACATACTGGATGGGACCATGGGCAGAAGGCGCAAAGTATCTCATGAACCAATTCCAACATGATCACTACACACTGGTCGCGGAGGGAAGGTAAAAGTCATAAAGCTGCTTATATTCTCTTCCTTCTTCGTATCTTTCAGAAATGGATCTTTCGAGCACTTCTTGTCGATAGACGGAAGGTTAGTTTAAACTCCTAACCACTTTGAATGGACCAAACCATTTTAGATATGGCGACACAAGAACGAACGATACAATGAGGAAGTGCTCGATAAGAACGATCAAGTCCGGCCAGTTCGAACTTCCAAGGATGCTGCTTATCCGTCGTGATACCTATGACTACGGAGTGTAGGAACATCTCTTACCGACCGCAAAAAGATGTGACTTTAAGGCTTCTCGACACCTACAAGCTGCCTGAAAAGACGACAACTACTTCTACCACAACTACCACTACAACGGCTCCCCGCACTACCAAAACAACGATAACCATCCCCTTGACAACAACCCCTCCGACCACCACCACGACTACTACGATCTCACCTACAACAACTTCTTCTACCACAACTGTGACCCCTATGACCACTACCACAATGACGACCACCACGACCCCTCCGACCACCGCAACTACTACGACTATGAGCTCGAGTACTACCACGTCTACACCCACGACTACCACTATTCCATCAACGACAAGTGCTTCAACGACCCCACTAACCACGACTTCTTCTACCACAACAGCCACAGCTACGACCACCCCGAGCGCAAACACTCCTTCGCCGACAACCCCAACGACTACCACGGCTCCCCGCACCACCACAACCCCTCCGACCACCGCAACTACTACGACTATGAGCTCGCCCACCACTACCACCACCACGACTACTACGATCCCACCTACAATAACTTCTTCTACCACAACTATGACTTCTACGACTACCCCTACCCTTAGCACTGCTTCAACGACAACCCCCACGAGTACATCAACAACAGCTCCTTCAACGACGGCGACCACAAGCACCACAACCCCTTCGTCCACAGCAACTGCTGCGACTATGAGCGCGACTACCACCACGACTATACTCACGACTACCAAAACCCCACCAACCACGACTTCTTCTATCACAACAGCCACAGCTACGAGTGCCCCCACCACAAGCACTCCTTCACCGACAACCCCCACGATCACCGCCATACCTACAACAACAAACAACAGCACACCTAAAGTCAACATAACCCCAGCACAGATCAGCGTTGAAGATGTGACCCAGGAATCTTCATCTAACACCGACGAGCTAGTTAAGCGTCTTCTTGAAAAAGTTGATTTGAAGGACGCCGTGATCAAAGAACTGACTGCTAAGATCGGCGAGTTGGCAGAGAAGTGCCAAAAGGGAGGCAAAGAAAGCTCCAACAAGAAGAACTTCTTCTTAACCCTGTTTGGATCTCTCTGGTAATATGGATCGAAATAAAGATGCAATTTGAAAATGTGCCTTATCTAGAATATGCAGTATGGGAGAGTTTTATTTGTGTCGAGTTGTCCAGCCTCGCTTTCAGATCAGCTGACTCGTTGTCACCGACGATGAGGACAGCATTAAAAATTTCCAAAATCATCAGAAATTGCGGAAAAGACGTCAAAACACTCAGAGAAGTCAGTAACCTAATTTGCACGACAGGTCCGACAGACTCCCAACGCGAATCCAAAAGTATTTCCAGAAACTGAAAACTGATTTCAAACATGCCTGATGCGCAAATTGTTTTCCGAAAGTGTTTCCGGGAACGGTTTTTGGAACTATAACCCGACAATTGAAACAGTTTTTGCAATGACGGAAACTGTTTCCGGCCCTTGACGATTTCGAATTCGCACGCCAAGTCGTTATCGTCAAAATCGACGTTCTGTTTCTTGTTTGATTGCTGTTTTCCTTGTGTACATTGATTTTTATGTTAGTTCTAGGACATAAATGGGAAAGCCGAAAGGCTTGGAAGCGCAGATTGCCGAGGTGCTCGCCAGAGAAGGCGCGCAAGCCTTCTGGCGACACATCCAAGAAAGCGTCCCGTTCGCCAGCAACTGGCCGTAAGTAGTCGAATATTTGATTTCTTTCTATTGCGATAAGTTTAGTGAATACTGCAGATGCATTGGGAAAGTGGTTATGGAAGCGTGGCTGAAGGCGAAGAATGGAGATGAAGAGGACGCCGAGTATCGGCAACACCTGGAGTCGTTCGTCATGATGGAGCTGTTCTACAACGCAGTCATGCTGGTCGGACCTTTGCAACAGAGATTCATGGCGGTGAGTATTGCCTATTTATGTTTTCTCTGAAGTCATTGAAGTGAAGCAGGAAAATATATTTACAATTTAGATTCTAAGCGGGCTGAAGAGCGAGAAGAAAGTGGAAATGGATCCCGTGATATTCCGCTGTGCCGAACCTGTCCTGTGGCGTTATCTGGAAGCTGCAAACGATAATGTCCGAGCCGGTGCCGCCACTGTTCTGCTCAAGTTCTATCCGCTGCTCGACGACGATCCGGAAGTTAATACAGAATATATCGTCAAGCAAAATATGGCTCTGCGGACACTCTTGAGCGACGCCTGTGTCCCTATTCGCCTAAGCGTCACGAAAGGAATATTTGGGCTGTTGAAGAACTTCTGGAAAATCATGACCAGTGAAGATCGAGGCGCCATTTTCACCATTGTAAGAGGGATGCTGTGTCAATTGACTATAGTTACGAATCTTTAGCTTGTCCAAAGGAATGCATTCGACTGTGACGTTAGCGTCAGGGAAGCCGTTTATGAAGGTTTCGTGAAACTCCTACCTGAAGCGCAGTCCATCTCGATGGTCAAAAGCGCCTTGGAAAAGATCGTTCCTAAGGGCATCGACGACAAGCACTACAGAGTCCGAGTGGCAGCCTTTAAATTGCTCACTGAATTGAAACTACATCGGATGATAAAGGTACTGCACTATTCTTGCCACAGCCGTCCACGTTGTGTTTAGCCCTTCGATCTAGTGGACGGCAACCACATTCTAACGCGCCTGGATTTGGAGCATAACACGGAGGTCAAGAAGCACGCGGTGAAGCTGATGGCACCGCAGTTCCTTCCAAAGAAAGCCAGCGACCAGGAACGCGTCAGAAGACTGCTTATTCTCGTGGAACACTCGCCACGTGCAGCCCTAATATTCCACCGTTATATGGTCACCCTCGACACTGTGAAGTTGGAAGACGCCGTAGCGCACATCAAGATGATCGGGATGATGGTTTACATCACGCTGAAGCGAAAACTGACTCACATAGACCTGGAAGAAGGGCTGGAAATCAGCGAAAGTCTCTTGAACGATACCGTGGCGACCATATCCGGAGCTCCCGACTTACCGCCAATAGATCAAGGTTCACTGACGGTTTAATTATGCAGCCCTCTAAACCTTACTTTGTAGAAGAAGGCCGCACGGACGTATTCAAATTGATGAAAACGCTTGTCGATTGCGCCATCGTCCTGCTGATCACCATCCAGCAGAAGTTGCGCGCAAACCCTCAGCAGTACTCGAAAATGAACAAGTTCTTGGTTTTCTTCTTCAAAAAGATGTTCGCCACATACAGAGTAGAGTTACAATGGAATTAAGCTTTCATAAATCACTGTTTTAGAACACCGTCCTATTCGAATCAATCATGGTGCTTGGAAGTTATCTGCCAGAAGAGGACATCGGCGACATCTCGACAAAGATCGTACGAACACTGGGCGACGCTAACACAGATGAAGCGGACCTGAGACCCTACTTGGCCGCCGCGCTTTCGTGGAAAACCGAAGAACTATTCGACGTCATCGAAGCGAGCCTGAACGCGTTGGAATCGGTCGTTGTGCGAAACGGAGGACGAGGAAGAGGTCCGAAGCCCATCAAGTTCACACGGGCACTGGAGTACCTCGAGCAGATCTTGGCGAACCCGGCCGTCGACGATAGAGTATTCAAAAGCTTCGCGACGACTTTTGAACGTTTCTTCAACAAGCTCAAGACGATAAAGGAGTTCATCGCGGCAAGGCTGGAAAACGGCGGCGAGGATCCGGAGAATCAGATAGACTGCGAGGATGCCGATCTGCTGAGGGCGTTCAACATCAAGCATGTGATTGCGGTGAAACTAGCGAGCTTCTTGAGTGATCAAACGGATCCGAGCTACGCGGGAATTGTACCAAACGTCGTCAGCGAAGTGGCGATGGATGTCCTCTGGTTCAGTGAGATTCCACCGCCCGAAAAAGATTCGGCGCTTTACGAGAGCTTGAGCAAAGTTTGTGACATTCTGCTACTTTATCACAGTTCCTTGTTTAGGAGATGTTTCACCTCATCAGCGTTCACCTACAGTCCCACGAAGCCAACGTCGAATTCATCTCCGCCTGTTTTAACTTGCTGAAAGGGTTCACTAAAGGCTGCGCACCACCAGAGTACATGGTTTCCGTGCTTAAGACTGCTAAGCATCTATTCAGGGCTGTTTTGGTATGTTCAGTTGTTCTGTCTTGTTTTGCCGTAGCGAGATCAGTATAGCATTTCTGAGATCTTCATTTTTTAGAATATGGAAGGCACGACAGAAAGCCTCGTTCATGTGATGTTGCCGATGCTAGACGAACTCATGGCTTGGATCAAGGAATATTGTGGCGAATTGGACGATAAAATGGCTCGAGGTCAGTTCATTCCAGCCTCAAATCAACACGTCGCCGTGTTTCAGATGTTTCCCGAGCATACATCTCCTTCAGCTCCGCACTATTAACAAATCCTTTCGTGATCAAGATGAGGTCGTACGAGCACGTTGGTTCGATGATAACGCGTTACCACGTCGTGTCGAAGAATGTTTATCGTTTATTGGTTTGATCATCTTCGGGTGAAATCAACCCGGTTTGTTACCATTTGAGTTGTTATATCTTGTGCTCCGGGCTCATTGGGAGAGATAGGTCACGTCGCGTAGGATAAAATTCGTCGTGAACTTAGGAAGCTCTGTGATCAGGCCTGCATAGAGTCACGGACGCCTTCTGGGGCCGTATCCACAAAAGTGTGATGTGCTTCACACTCGCCTCACAGTTAAGGGTTGCTTTGAGCTTTCTGGATTTTTTTCTTATGGTTGGTGATGAGCACACCACTTGTATTTCCCAACCATAAGAAAAAAATCGGGAAAAGTCAAAGCAACCCCTAACTGTGAGGCGAGTGTGAAGCACATCACACTTTTGTGGATACGGCCCCTGGTCTCGAAGAGCTGGTATCGACGGCGGAGTCGACTTCACGGAATCCGTAACAAGTCTTCCGTGTGAAGTGGCAGCCTCCCGCCTCATGATTCAGCAAGTGCAGAGGTTCTTCTCCATCGCGCGGTTGAACTGCTCTTGTGGGGTAGAGATTGTTCTACAGCTGTCGCAGCAGTGCGGCGTCACAGAAGCAGCACATAACGTTAGTCGCGGCTTGGGTTAGGCGTCTCCGTAGGCTTTCATCGATCTTCTTCTTCGCTTGCCTCTTCTTGGCGAGGTCTAGTGCCACGTTTGCCATCTGTTTCAGAAGAGAGTCCGTTTTCCGCTTCTAATTGTCTGGTGACCTTTGAACTCTCGTAGAACGTGCTTGAGTCGGAATGCAAGCGCCAGACAAGACGATCGCGGTGGGACTCACATCGCTTTACTCAACGCGCGAAGCGAGCGGCTTTGTGAACTTTCTATGTACAAGTTTAGTCGCTCAGTGATAAAATGTTCAAAGGGCAGCGTGTCCATTGCAATGTTTTACGACCTCTGAAACAATCTGGAGCAGACCATTGTTATGAACTCTCACACACAATTTGTAAACCGTCGTAGATCTTCCAGATCTTCACGTTGAAAGTCTCATTTACATAGATATGTTCATGGCTATGTGTCCCCTTCGTCTTCAGACCAAATCCACAAAGATCCATCATGGATTCGATGCTCCTGTCTTGAATGTATCGAACTTTCAAACTCACTTTATACGGTAGGGCTTTCCACTTCGAAAAGAATGCCTTCAGCTGTTCTGTCGTGACTGCCGCCTTATTTGGATAGAGATGCAGCTCGGAACTCTTGAAAACGGAGCAGCTTTCCATGATCAAGTCCACAGTATTCTGGGAAACATCGGAGTGGCTAATGTGCAAGATATTGGGCATCTGCAGCCTACGAATTCTCAAGAAGAAGTCCTCAAGTTCTCGCTCATATCCGTCGACGCCCTGGATCTCGATCCGAGAGAAATAGCCGTTTACGGCGTCGATCAGCGGACTGCAGCTGGCAGCCTCCTTATCCGATTTACGCAGCTCCTTCAGTTCAAGACTTTGTCCTCGGCGCATAGATGGAGGCTGTGTCACCGCGGAAATGAATTCGTTCTCGTCCAATTTTGAAGGGAGATTCATAGCCAGGTCGTTTGAGATAGTGATATGCCGACTGTCCACATCTTTCGGATCGGCACTGCCCAAGAACATGGACTTTTGTGATGGAGACGCATAGATGAACAGCGATTTCCGTATCAACTTCCTCGGTTTTCCCCAGTTGCCTGCTAGATGCTGGCAAAGTTCATATTGGGACAGAAGGGAGATGACGGAGTCGATGAACTCAAGTGGAATGAACTCCATCGTTTGGAAAGCGACACTGAACTCGATCGTGCTCATCGCATGAGCAACAAGAATGTGCGAAAAAACAGATCGGTTCTTGACGGTTTGTAATAGGTTCACACATAAGGAGCAGGATGAGCACAGCGAAGTCCACAGCTCGATCGTTATATTTCTCTGTTTTCTAATTTTTGTCATCCTGTTGAGAAGATGAAAAGAGAAGAGAAAAGAGAATTCGACTTAAATCTCGAGAAATTAACCAAAAAAGGTTAAAAATTTGGATCAGCGGTGATCGAAATTTGCGCATCAGTCTCGACACGATTCACCTGTGTGGGAGGCGAGCAGGTTGCGGGCAAACGAAGTCTGTAGGAGTGTTTCTTTGGGTGTTTTCACTGTTTCCAAAACTTCTTCCACAAAAGTTAAAGTTCAAAAGTTTCAAAAGCTCCGCAGCATTCGGTATTCAATGAAATTCATCAAATGCGCATTCGCTCGCACTGTTTGCTGAATGTTTTATTATCCGTTATGATACCTTAGTTGTTGATTGCTTGGTTCTTCTTACTTTCCTGTGACTTCTATATTTCTTTGAACGCCGCTGGGGCGACGCTAAGCGCGTTCACCGAGTCGATCTGCTATAATGAACTTCTATGATGTGACGCGACCTTCACAAATTGTATCATAACAATTTTGAATTTGCGCGCCAAATCGTGATCGTCAAAATTGACGCTCTGCTCTGTTTCTCGCATTTTGCCTGTTCGACTTCCTTGTGTACATTGATTTTTATGTTAGTTCTAGGACATAAATGGGAAAGCCGAAAGGCTTGGAAGCGCAGATTGCCGAGGTGCTCGCCAGAGAAGGCGCGCAAGCCTTCTGGCGACACATCCAAGAAAGCGTCCCGTTCGTCAGCAACTGGCCGTAAGTAGTCGAATATTTTAGTTCTTTCTATTGCGATAAGTTTAGTGAATACTGCAGATGCATTGGTAAAGTGGTTATGGAAGCGTGGCTGAAGGCGAAGAATGGAGACGAAGAGGACGCCGAGTATCGGCAACACCTGGAGTCGTTCGTCATGATGGAGCTGTTCTACAACGCAGTCATGCTGGTCGGACCTTTGCAACAGAGATTCATGGCGGTGAGTATTGCCTATTTATGTTTTCTCTGAAGTCATTGAAGTGAAGCAGCAAATATATTTACAATTTAGATTCTGAGCGGGCTGAAGAGCGAGAAGAAAGTGGAAATGGATCCCGTGATATTCCGCTGTGCCGAACCTGTCCTGTGGCGTTATCTGGAAGCCGCCAACGACAATGTCCGAGCCGGTGCCGCCACTGTTCTGCTCAAGTTCTATCCGCTGCTCGACGACGATCCGGAAGTTAATACAGAATATATCGTCAAGCAAAATATGGCTCTACGGACACTCTTGAGCGACGCCTGTGTCCCTATTCGCCTAAGCGTCACGAAAGGAATATTTGGGCTATTGAAGAACTTCTGGAAAATCATGACCAGTGAAGATCGAGGCGCCATTTTCACCATTGTAAGAGGGATACTGTGTCAGTTGACTATAACTATGGATCTTTAGCTTGTCCAAAGGAATGCATTCGACTGTGACGTTAGCGTCAGGGAAGCCGTTTATGAAGGTTTCGTGAAACTCCTACCTGAAGCGCAGTCCATCTCGATGGTCAAAAGCGCCTTGGAAAAGATCGTTCCTAAGGGCATCGACGACAAGCACTACAGAGTCCGAGTGGCAGCCTTTAAATTGCTCACTGAATTGAAACTACATCGGATGATAAAGGTACTGCACTATTCTTGCCACAGCCGTCCACGTTGTGTTTAGCCCTTCGATCTAGTGGACGGCAACCACATTCTAACGCGCCTGGATTTGGAGCATAACACGGAGGTCAAGAAGCACGCGGTGAAGCTGATGGCACCGCAGTTCCTTCCAAAGAAAGCCAGCGACCAGGAACGCGTCAGAAGACTGCTTATTCTCGTGGAACACTCGCCACGTGCAGCCCTAATATTCCACCGTTATATGGTCACCCTCGACACTGTGAAGTTGGAAGACGCCGTAGCGCACATCAAGATGATCGGGATGATGGTTTACATCACGCTGAAGCGAAAACTGACTCACATAGACCTGGAAGAAGGGCTGGAAATCAGCGAAAGTCTCTTGAACGATACCGTGGCGACCATATCCGGAGCTCCCGACTTACCGCCAATAGATCAAGGTTCACTGACGGTTTAATTATGCAGCCCTCTAAACCTTACTTTGTAGAAGAAGGCCGCACGGACGTATTCAAATTGATGAAAACGCTTGTCGATTGCGCCATCGTCCTGCTGATCACCATCCAGCAGAAGTTGCGCGCAAACCCTCAGCAGTACTCGAAAATGAACAAGTTCTTGGTTTTCTTCTTCAAAAAGATGTTCGCCACATACAGAGTAGAGTTACAATGGAATTAAGCTTTCATAAATCACTGTTTTAGAACACCGTCCTATTCGAATCAATCATGGTGCTTGGAAGTTATCTGCCAGAAGAGGACATCGGCGACATCTCGACAAAGATCGTACGAACACTGGGCGACGCTAACACAGATGAAGCGGACCTGAGACCCTACTTGGCCGCCGCGCTTTCGTGGAAAACCGAAGAACTATTCGACGTCATCGAAGCGAGCCTGAACGCGTTGGAATCGGTCGTTGTGCGAAACGGAGGACGAGGAAGAGGTCCGAAGCCCATCAAGTTCACACGGGCACTGGAGTACCTCGAGCAGATCTTGGCGAACCCGGCCGTCGACGATAGAGTATTCAAAAGCTTCGCGACGACTTTTGAACGTTTCTTCAACAAGCTCAAGACGATAAAGGAGTTCATCGCGGCAAGGCTGGAAAACGGCGGCGAGGATCCGGAGAATCAGATAGACTGCGAGGATGCCGATCTGCTGAGGGCGTTCAACATCAAGCATGTGATTGCGGTGAAACTAGCGAGCTTCTTGAGTGATCAAACGGATCCGAGCTACGCGGGAATTGTACCAAACGTCGTCAGCGAAGTGGCGATGGATGTCCTCTGGTTCAGTGAGATTCCACCGCCCGAAAAAGATTCGGCGCTTTACGAGAGCTTGAGCAAAGTTTGTGGCATTCTGCTACTTTATCACAGTTCCTTGTTTAGGAGATGTTTCACCTCATCAGCGTTCACCTACAGTCCCACGAAGCCAACGTTGAATTCATCTCCGCCTGTTTTAACTTGCTGAAAGGGTTCACTGAAGGCTGCGCACCACCAGAGTACATGGTTTCCGTTCTTAAGACTGCTAAGCATCTACTCAGGGCTGTTTTGGTATGTTCAGTTCTTCTCTCTTGTTTTGCCGTAGCGCGATCAGTATAGCTTTTCTGAGATTTTTATTTTCAGAATATGGAAGGCACGACAGAAAGCCTCGTTCATGTGATGTTGCCGATGTTAGACGAACTCATGGCTTGGATCAAGGAATATTGCGGCGAATTGGACGATAAAATGGCTCGAGGTCAGTTCATTCCAGCTTCGGATCAACACGTCGTCGTACTTTAGATGTTTCTGCAGCATACATCTCCCTCAGCTCCGCACTATTTACTAACTCCTTCGTGATCAAAACGAGGTCTTCATACAGGCACGTTGACTCGACGTTTATCACGCTTCTTGACGAACTCATCAGCTCGATCTCAAACGTCCGGGAAGTGATGGATCCCAAGGACCATACGTTCGAATTGCCGCCGTTCTGTGACTTTTACCTTAAAAGGATACTGCCCCGACTCAATGCTCCTCTCTATACGTATGTGAAGAAGATCTCAACTTTGGCAACCGTGAGCTTTAGACTGTTTCTGGACGCATTCTTCGAGCGAATATCGACTACGGTCGCCCCCGAAGGAGTCACTGAATGGCGAATTTTGACCCGAGTCGCTGCGGCTGCCCAACTCTCCCACTTCTTGAAGATGCCACGAGCGAAGGAGAAGAATTTCAGAAAAGCGAAAGGATTCCTGAGATCAGCAGCGACGAAGCTGAGATGTGAAAATGGTGACGAACGGCACATGAGAGAGCAGGTGCTGTCGATAATTACATTTTAATTGCTTTTAAACCCACTGCTCCACAGATCTCGGAATAAATGTCATTACCTCGAGCGGCTATTGTGGTATGTGATATGTGCTATCTTCAGCCTGTGGGGGTGTTAAGGAGTGCAGATCAGACATGCCCTTTAATAAACAGTCTAGAAAGCCCCTCGCCCTATATAACGTTGCTGTGTCATTATACAGGTTGTCCAAAGAGAGACCGGGCAGTTTCTTTCGCGTCTCTTTTCCGTTCTCCGACCGGTCTCTCGCTTGGATCCTCGCGGAAATGAGATTCTGCCGTACCCTGTATTCCCCCGGTTTTGGTGAGCCCCTCAAAAGACCGTTCCTAGATAAGCTATTCGACAGTAATCCGACTGTTTTGGGGTCAGACTTAAGATGCCATTTAACTAAACAATCGTTTACATCCTTTCCCTTTCCTGTTGTCCTTCACGACCTCATCAAGAACCAAGACTTCTTGTCCGATCTCTTCGACATCTACTGGGAATTGTGGAGCGAATCCGTAATCTTCCATTTCACGTTTCAGCTTGTCGGCACAGGCCTTTATGGACATTCCTGTACAATACCAAAGCAGAAGGGGTCTTTCTTTCCGCGCAGGTGTCTGGTACTTCAGGATCCGTTTGAAGAAAGCTTCAATCTCTTTCGCGTATCCATGTGTTTCGTAGACGGATACCATATAAAAATTACCGTCAACGGCATTGAGGAAGGGAGTACTTTCGACGGCAAAAGTCATATTCCTCGGCAGCGTCTCCTTTACATGGTGGTCGGACAGAAGGGGTACATGGTACATAAGCTATCCGAACCGCCTCAGTGCCCCGAGAAGGTGAAGTTTCGCTGCTGTTTTTGGAGGTGGTGCTAATCTTTATCAAGAGACTCAAATTGGGCACACGCGCTGTTGCAGACAACCGTATATGTAGACATCGCGGTGAGACAACCAATCATTTAAGCCAAACTTTGTCGTTTCCAATACTTTATTTCTTATTCGCAGCCACTGTTCAATAATATCACTTTTCGTTGGACTCCCTTTGTTGTTTGAAATAAGGATCGAGCGTGGCGTGGCCCTTGGAGGGGCGATGCATTTTTACAAAAATGATATCTGGCTTCGTTGCCGCTGTCCTGGGAGTTCGAATCACGAATTCGCTGATGGAGGTTTGATGAAGACTAGATTGGATTCTGGGTTCGGTGGATGAGCTAACTGAAGACAGCTGCTGAGCCATGTTGATCACTGAAAAAAAACTCCGGAATGAAGGGCAATTATCGTGACTTGGATTCACGAAAATGTCTTAAATGCTAGAATGCGATGCTAAACCATTGAGACGTTCTTCCGTTACCCTCGAAAGATGTCAACTGATTGCGCTAGGGAATGTGCGAAGCTAAGAGTATAGGGCACGCGTTAAATCTATAGACATGGGTCTACGCCCTGGAATCGCTGTGTTTTTTTACTTGGGACACAGTATAAGGCTGAGACCAACCTCGTCATCGCCGACAAGACGAATCAGCCGAAAAACAAGACTACACCTACGTAGGCTGCGCCGCTTTGGCCCCTAAGTGTCTCCGTGCATTCCAGGTGACCTTCGCCCACCGCAAGGTGATGGGAAAGAAGAAGCTGCAGCGTTTGCAGACGGTAAACGACCCCATCTCGGCCGATAAGGTTGTCGCTGTCGTCTCAGCCAACTTTCGTGGCTCACTTTAGCACGACTCCATCTTCGAATCACCCATACAGCACATATTTCGGGATATAAAACGGCAGGATCCTCCACGATTCGAAATATAATAGCATCCAACTAAAGAGCAATAAAAGGGTGAATGGAACGTCTCACTTAAATCGACATTGTGAGATGTGCGCGATGGCGTCAAGTATCGATTCATCAAAACGAAGTGTCGAATCACACTTTCACGTTTCAGCCATAGTTCAATCACTCGACGACAACTAAGCATTTCCCGTCCGATGGAGTTCACACCGTACGCATTCATCGACGCCGTCATTTCCTTCCTTCCCTTCTACAATGCCTGCGAGAAACTGTCCAGCTATTGGGGCAAGGCCCGCTACATCGAACGAACCTCCCTCCAAGCCTATGCAGATGTGCGCAACCATGAAATGTCTCTCATTAACGCGAACCTTCCGACCACCGATTTTCGACAGATATTCATTTCGTCTCTTCCGTTTGGGGATGACGCGCATTCGGAGTTCAATCGAGACGAGTTCATCGACGCCATCACGAATCCTCCATCGACACGTCGACGACAAGTACTGCAACTCAACTGGCTGGACAAGAACGAACTGGATGCGGTGGGAAGATTCCCGTGCGGCCTGTTAATCGATGCGGTCAATGGGAACTTCGGGATTATTCGGATCGATCAAGTGGTTAACTATGCGAAAGAATTGGAAAATCTATTTCTCAGAATTGTGGATCATGGTCTGCCGGGTCACATTCATATCAGCGAGTCGGATATCACATCGACAACCATCGCCATCATAATGGAAAACATAGTGGCTTCGAAATGCTCTGAGATATACCTACATCCAAGAGAGCTAACAGTAACGATGGAAAGTCTAAGGAAGTTTTTGAAAAAATGGAACGAGTCACCGTGCACAGTGAAACTTGATGTTCGGGTATCGAGAACAATCGGCAAGGAGGAACTGGAAAACGCGTGTGGTTTTCAGCTGACAAGGAGCTCATCACAGTGTGTAAACGATAAGAAGGGAGTTCGAATTTCGACAGTATCCAAGGGCCTAAGCATAAGTCTGAATTTTCAGCTGGAGACGCGACCTTGAACCATTGATTTTAACTCGTAATTCAACCCCTATATCCCCGATATGTTGGGTTGAAGCATTGAAAATGGGAAGCACTTGGTAAACATTTTCTGTGGCAATACTGGTTGGTACGTTGTTGAGTAGAGTGAACATTCACTCCATGAACATTGCATTGAACATTGAACATGTAAGGCGACGTGTTCCACTGGGCGAAGAACGTCTTCAGGTGCTCCTTGGTTACGGTTGCTCCTTCTGGGAGCAGAAAGAGTCTCGAAATCCTCGAAGCGGAACAGTTCTCAAATATCAACAGTGAGGTAAACTTTGTACGGTGACATGCTCCACCAGGCGAAGAACGTCTTCAGGTGCCCCCCGGTCACGACAGCTCCTCGTGGGTGAAGGCTGAGGTCCCAACTTCTCGAATCGTAGCAGTTCGCAAATATGAGATCCACGGTTTCCAGGGTTACGTCCGAGTCATATATGTATACGCATCTGGGCATCTGATATCTTAGGATTCGTTTGAAGAAAGCTTCAATCTCTTTCGCGTATCCAAATGTGTTGTTGATCCACACCGTAGAAAAATTACCGTCAATAGCGTTGAGGAAGGGAGCAATTTCAGCACATCTTCTCCACCGGGTATCTTCCTCTGGAGTGCCTTCTCTCACTAGACCATGCAATTCAAGAAATTGTCCTTGGCGAACGGTCCGTGGGCAAGTGATGGCCGTTATGAACATTTCGCTGTTCAGAGGCCAGTCACAAGCCAGTCCTGAGCCTCAATGCACCCTATCGATGAGTTATAATCATCAGAAAGCACTATCTCTCGACCGTCCATTGATTGTGGATTCGACTCGTCGATGTACATTCGGCTGTATACAAGAATTGTGCACATAATTCAATTCGTGTGCACATAATTAATTTCGTAAGAAGGTAAAGTTAGGATTTAGGCTGCGGCCGGACCGCAGACGAGCTCTGTATTCATTTTTTTGGAACGATTTAACATCCAGGCTTCGCTTAGGCAAACCCCGGCTTGGCTTAGGCAAACCCCGGCTTGGCATAGGCTCCGGCTTAGGACCACGCCTATGGATTCTTGTATACAGCCGTACATTCTTCCATTTATAGCACTTGCATTGCCATACCCTTGAAGCCTGTAGTTGTCCCCGCGGTGAATTGTCCTGTTGCGATCCGGCCAGCCGATCATTTCTCATTTCGTGTGCGCCTCCAAATCAGCTATTCTCCGTTTCTCCCCGCCCCACGCACACAGCTTACGTAGTCCGTCAGCCATCGACCAAACGGTCTTAACCGAAAAATCGGAGAAAAAGTTTGTCCATTGGTTTAGTCAATATCTTAAAAAACTCATTGCAAAGATGTGTTACAAAAAATCGATAAAACAGGACAGCCCATTACATACAATCTGTCGTGAGTGTATGTTGTTTGCATGAAGTTGACATCACCCTAGTTTGAAACCAGTGAGTTTTGTGCTTATTCACATTTCACTGAAACCTTGCAATCACTTGTTGTTGTAGCCGAAGCCGGCCAAGGGGGCAGCCACTACTATGTGCTTCAGTGTTAGGCGATATTGCTCTTAAATGTAATTAGTGGATCTCTATGTATCACCTTCAGGCAGCTTTTCATGAATATAGACTACTTGATTTTTCTTTACCATCCTGTTGTCACACAAAAAGAGAATTTCTAGTTACGTTTAAGATTCGTTTTAGCTCCGGTTACATATGAAACTTTGGTCCTTTTCTGTTTCTTTTTGCTTCCGAACATTCGACCACCAATAGATCCGTCTTCCGAAGAGGAAGAAACAAGCCAAAAAACAGGTCTTCTGTTTTCCTTCTCAGTCGGCAAACTACAAACATTCCACCTACAGCCAAGAGTCTGGCGTCCCTTTTCGAACACCTTCCTTATCATCTCAATCGATGGACACCTTGATGACTTCTGTCTGTCGATAAAGAAGACCTTTTTGGAAAATCAAGAAACTATTGCGATCGATTTTTGTTCTTCTTTTTAACCTCCTTGCTGTCGCGATACTTATCCTTTCTTCTACTTTTGTGATCTTACGGTAATTAGGCTATTGTGGATTCGACTTGTCGATGTGTACATGTTTAAAAAAAAAAAAACTTTGCAACGAGCGTAAATTACTGTAAATGCAAGTAAAAATGCGTGTCCTCAGGGAGGATTCGAACCCGCTTCGGTCAGGGCTTGAGTGCGAAAAAAATTTTTTTTTGCATATTTTGTAACCAGCAGAGTCTCGGTTCGAGTTTCCTGAAACTTTACAGTTTTCTGGCCCCAACTTCAGCCCCTTCCATGAGCGCCAATTTTGCCGTCCGCAAGGCTACTTGGCTTTTAGTAATTGGAAGGCGCGAATTTGCACGCAGCCGCGTTTATAAAACATGTCTTTTCCGCCATTGCAGAAACGCAGGACATACAACTTTCGTGGCCGTAGAATAAGAGAATTGCTCCGTTGCGAATGTGATTTTTTTTCTCGTAGACGTTAGACGTAGATTGATGGTTGTTGTCGTCCGATCTGTCGCGGATGTTGCGGATATGATCGATGGGTCAGTCCTTCTAAAGGAGCAGTGTCAGAGCACAAATCACAAGAAATGGTCAACTGACCGGAACACTTCGAGTTTAAAGGATACTTACGGGATCTATTCATTTTATGTAACCAAACAGTATAAACAACACCGAAATTATTGCGCAGCGGACATAAAACAACTCTACTATGATATGTGACCCCTTTACTCCTTCTTCTTGGCCTTGAGCTGCTCAATTTTCTTTTTTAACTGTTCGATTTCTGCGTGAAGGCCCATTCCCTTCATACTCAAACGTTTGGACTCTGCATTCGCCTTGTCCAGGTTCTCGATCGCCTTATTAGTCTTCTTCTCAGCCTCCTCCTTCTTCTTTTGGAGCTCTTCCAAGGACGGCAAGTCATCCCTGGCCTTCATAGTTTGCTCCATCTGGGCCGCTTCTCTCTCCTCCTGCGCCGTTTTCACTGCTTCCTTTGCCTCCTCCAGCTTTTTCTCAGCCTCTTTCACCGCCTGTTCCTTGGCCGGCTTCATTGCTGGATCATTTTCTTCATCTCTCTGTTTCTCAGCTTGCTTCAAGGCCTCGTTGGCCTTCTGTTCCAAATCCATTGCAGTCGTTAACTTATCGTCCGCGGCCGCCAGATCTTCTGCCGCTTTGTCGGCGGCTATCTTATCGTTGATCTGCTGCTCAATCGCCTTAACATTTTCACCTTTTTTCGCTACTTCATATTGATGTTCCCGTTCCGCTACGACATTCAAGGTAAGTAGGAAGAGATCTCTGATAAAGTTTATGTTCTGTTCGGCCTCCATCAGTTTTTTGATCAGCTTTTTCAGTTCCTCGTCTTCATCTTCCGGACCTTAAGTGGACCACAGAGTCAAGATAGCGACTTAACAACTGCTCACCTTTGTCACTAGGAGTGGACAGCGTCTCTGTGGCTGGAGTGATCGTTGTCTTAGTGGGTGCATCAGTCTTTTGGACGGTCGTCGTCTCAGTGGTTTGAGTGGTCATCGTCGTCTTAGTCGCTGAAACTTGTCCTATGAAGTCCCAATAGGACAGCTATGACTGCTCACCTTCGTCTCCTCCAGGAGTGCTCATCGTTGTCGCCTCAGTGGGTGCATCAGTCTTTTGGACGTCCTCTGGTCCAGGAATCACTAAAACATGTCCTCTGAAGTCCTTACAGGATATCTGAGACTTACTGGATGGGTCGTTGACCATTGGGTGACAACCGTAGCCAACAGAAAGGAACAGAGCCAGGACAACGTAGACGTACTTCATTGTGGGAAGAGCTGATGATGTGCTCTTCCAACCCTCAGCGCCATTTATAGTACGTTTCTAAACGGCACATAACCCGATTCCTTTGTCTCGCGAATTTGCAACAGTGATATTTACGAAGGGAGTGTTTTTTTCATTGCGCGTGATTAATGATAGTCGCAACTGAGTTCAATTGTGCACGTTTAATTTTTCTAAATTGAAAAAGATATCTTTGTCCGCCGCCTGCAAACGACTTTTGATGTAGAGCTTCAGAAGAAGAACAGTTTTGCAAAAACAAAAAAAAGGCGACATCACATTTCCTTTAATACTTAGGACCTGAGCTTGACCTGCATTCTTGCCCGGGTCCCGGAACGATTTGGAATAAGAGATTTTCAGCTTTTCCCAGCGCAATTATGCTGTAGAACGTATGCGGAAAGCTTTTGATGGAAAATGGAATACATACAGTCCCGACCAGAGATAGAATACCACACTCAACGGCTTTTATCTTGATTTTTGAATTCAAAGTTGCGGCATCCGGTAACGAAAGTGTAGATCAATTATTTATCTACTCTATGCGCACTGGTGAAACAAATTTAGCCACAGATATTCGTGCTTATTCTGTCCGCGTATGCTCTAGCCGTTGCGTGTGGTATTGCATCTCTGGTCCCGACCTAAATCCGATCAAAAATTTGTGGGTGATCGTCGTGCGTGCTGCTTATGCCGAAAACCGTCAGTACAACACCATGGCCGAACTGTAAAAAGCGGTCAACAAGGCGTGGAATGAGATCTCCCCCGAAACTCTTATGAAGCTCTCAAGATCGATGGCAAACTGTATCGTTAAAGTACTTGAGAAAGGCGTTATTAAAATGCATTTGTCAAATATTAAACTATTATTCCACTGTCAATTCTATTGTACTTTGCTTGTGAGTCTATCATTATGCACCGGTCGATTCACAGACTCATCGCCGTTCAGGCACATGCCGAACAGCGGTGCAACGCCGTCCTCTGTTGTCTGCTGCCTAGAACCGATCATTCCGGTCGCTCCCATAAAAAACATTCGGTTCCTCGCGGATTCCATCGTGAATAAATAAGTTTTATGTGATTCCATATGTTTGCAAGTGCAGTAACATATTCGCGTACGATGTTCAACAAAGCCTATGTACGCTTTTAAAGTTCATCTCGATTGTTTTCCCTTTTTCAGATCGTAGGTCCTCTAGATCTGCACGTCCACCTCACTGTTCTATTCAGTGATTATAAATCTTAATCCGATCAAAAACTCGAGAGGATTATACATCGACGCACCAACGGACGACCTCGTTCACTTTGTACGTGATGGCTTCCGAGAGGACGTTTCCGGGAGTGAGACTTGCCTTCGTGGCGATTCTTGTGTCCATCGGAGGCGCTTTCAATTTCGGCTATCAACTGGTTATTACCAATCCGTCTCAGGATGCATTTATACGCTTTTTGAACAGCTCTCTTGTCGAACATTATGGTGCTGATCTGACAATTATACAACTGGAGGTACGCTTATCTTTTTAGTGATTATGGCATTGATGTGTTTAGAACATCTGGAGTGCAATAGTGGCCATTCTATTCGTTGGAGCGATCGGTGGTTCTTTGAACATCCGATTTGTTGCTGAGCGATTTGGAAGACTGAAAGGTCTCATTGGATCGTTTGCTTTGAGTGCTGTATTCCTGGTCCTATCGATCGTCAGCTACTTTGTACGTTTTCTTGAAAGTGTACTATAGCAAGTTCTTTTGCTACTATCTACAACTGGCTGGTCGTGAGGGGGTAGGGTTTGAATACACCCGGTTTGAAACCGGTATCAGTCAGAAGGTCCGGGGTTCGAATCCGCCCGCAGTCAAAACTTTTTCTTTGTTTGTTTTTTTATACGCCATATTGGAATCGATTTTGTGATCTGATTCTAAATAAGTAAAATGTAAATATAAGAAAGAACACGCGGAAAAAGTACAAAAAAAAAAGTTTTGCCTGTGGGCGGAATCGAACCCCGGACTTCTCGACTGATAGCGGTTCATTCCGCCTTCGAACCGGGTGCAGCTCTATGAGGGTGTAATGGCCACAGTGGGTGATGGGTAATTATACATGAACATGTATTGAGATTTTATATAAAAAATCTTCAGGTCGATTCTATCGAACTTTACACAATATCTCGTGCCATTCTCGGCTACACTTATGGCCTCATTATTGGTCTATCCGGACTCTACCTCGCCGAATCAAGCCCCAAACGATGCCGCGGCTTTGTGTCCATGGCCACCGGCCTCAGCGTCCAGCTCGGCACAGTCATCGGGTCTGTTGTCGCCATGCCCAACATCTTTGGCACTGAACATCTTTGGTGGCTGATCTACGCCGTCGAAGCCGTCGCCCTCATCGTCGTTACCGTACCCCTTGTGTTTGCGCACGACAGTCCGAGTTATCTTTTCCACAAAGGCGATGTGGACGGAGCGCGGAAGTCTATCAAGTTCTTCCATGCATGCGGGAAAGTTGGAGTCAGAGAAGTCATCAAGGAGATGAAGGAGCACATGGACGACGAGGACAAAACACTCGGAATGTTTCAAGTGCTGAAGGACAAGACTGCGCTTAGAGGAACGCTCGTCGGTTCGGTGGTCACTCTGGCTATGGCCTTTAGTGGAATGCCAGGTTTGAAATTGGCACGATGGGTAGTTGATGTGGAAGATGTTTCAGTGGTTGATGCCTTCGCTGTGGACATTTTGTTAAACTGCGGCCTAGATATCCATGCTGCTTCTTATGGCAATCTGTTCCTCACTATCGTCAGTGTGGTAAGTAGAGCTGTCTGAAGTTCAAAAAATGCATTGGATCGAGAATTCGAAATCCTGGAAGTGGCTCAAATCGATTTTTTCCCACTGATGACGTTGGGATCCTCATGTCCATATGATATGACCACCCTCCTCTGACAGTCAGAGCCCATAGAATTTCTACTAAAAATTATTAAAGAAAAGAACAATGCAAAAAAAACGAAACTAAATTTTTGGCCAAGGCAGGCATCGAACCCGAGACCAGCATTTACCAAACCGCAGCTTTAGCCATTCTGCTATACTGGACTAAATGCACAGCTCATCTGGTCTAGTGGCTAGCATTTTTGCTCAGTAAACAAAAGGTCCTGGTTCGATCCCTAATGGTGTCCATAATTTTTTTTCTCTGGTTTCTCTTCTTTTTACATTTTTTCTGTATCTATTCTTCTCTTTTCTATGTTCTGCCGGCCGTGTAATTATACAGTTTTCGACGAAACCACACGTATTTGGTCTGAATATCGTGGTTCAGACATCGATGGATGTTTATTTATTTGGCTCTCTGTAATCCATTATTCAACCATTTCAGCTCGGCATCGTCGGCTCATCGTTCGTCGTGGAACGTTTTGGTCGCCGATCCCTTCTGCTCTTCTCCAACTTCGCCATCATCCTGACTAATCTCGCTATCTTCGGTCTGATGTTCGCCTTCGATCTGCTCCAGTATGCCTGGATCGGCTTCACCCTAATAGCCGCCATCGCCGTCTTCATCGTTTTCTTCGCCACCGGTCCGGGTCCACTCTGCTACTTCGTCACATCTGAACTGGTCGGCCAGCGCGAACGTTCGGCCGCTCAGAGTTGGAACACCCTTATCCAGATGATCGCCCGCGCAATCATCTTGGCCGCGTATCTGCCGATGAAAAACGCCATCGGCGGCTCTTTCGCCTATCTGATTCTGTTCGTGGCGCCGATGGCTTTTGCTGAAGTGGTCATATACTTCTATCTGCCGGAGACGAAGAATAGGAACCTGAAAGAGGTGCATTTCGCGATCGACGATCTGCCGAAATTGAAATGCGGAAGCAGGGACTGAATTCACCAACGTTATATGCTTTCTATGATACTCCGCCACGTGCACAAAACCGGTTGACTTTATATACCGTTGTACTATTCGTAATTCTATGCAATATTCATTTTTGCCAGTGTGATTGTTGATCCTTTTATAACATCATTGAAGTTTATCGACTTAGGTTTCACCTTTTCATAAAAGTGCTCAATTGCTGTATTGTTATGTGTTTGTGAGGTCGAATGTTCAGTTAACTGTACTTAACAAAGCGCCAAATAATGCTGCTCGAGGATGTCATAACCGAGTAGGTTGAAGCCCCCTAATTTTCGAAAGTATTTCGAAAGTGCGCTCTCTGCTCCCACTCCTCGAGTGTGTCAATGTCTGGTACAAGGTGGCTTCCTGTACGAAGACTCCGTGATCGACTACAACTAACAAGGGACTGTTCCCAAGTGATACGCGCAGATCGAGCTGATATTTGGCACAGCGATAGGGGTGTATCTGAGAATTCAAGCACACATAAACTCGCGTGCCAAAAATGAAGCTATCCACCCTAAACAAGGCCCTAAAGTTACCAAAATTCACAACACTCAATACTAGTAGAATTTAATTGCAATGTCATGTTGTGCGGACTTTCGCCTGTGTGTTGCTGGTGAGCGGTCGGTCCTCCATTTTGCTCACTCGGAGTGGTCGATCGTCCGTCTCACATTCGCCTCCAGCAGTGATCGCTCCGGCTTCCAGAAGGATTGGAACACCAGGAAGCCGTATGTTCCACCCCCAGAAGCGCTGGAGAGGGACCAACGCGCTAGACCTCAACGACTCGGAGTTCCGGCTCTACCACGCTGGACCCGAAGAAAGCATCGACCCGTCCGGCACCGGATTCCTGATCAGAAGACGGCTGCAGCATCAAGTCATCCAGTTCCGCCGCGTCTCCAACCGGATCTCCCTCCTGGACCTCCAGTTTGGCAACCAAATCCTGCGCCTCTACAGTGTGTATGCGCCTCCAACTGGGTACAGAAGCCGCGACGACGACTCCAGCGAAGAAGAAGGCGATGATGACTACGAAGCCCTGCTTGACGATCTCCGAGCGGAACTGCGGTCTGCTGGCATGCCTGGCTGGGAAAGGGGTGTCAGTAGCTCCGGATCGGGAGCAATCGCTCGAATGCGGGTGTTCCCTGTTCTGCTGGGAGATCTCAACGCGAAGATGGGCCGAAAACAAGAAGAAGACGAAGAAGCGCTCGGAAACCACGGGTACGGCGACCGCAACGCGAGAGGCCAACTTCTGGTGGACCTGTGTGAAGATTTCAAGCTCCGATCGGTCAACTCTTTCTTCAAAGGCCGCCCAGGACGGAAATGGACCCGCAATTGCATCGACTACGTTCTGGCCCCACGCTCCATCAAGTTCCGAAGTTCGACGGTCCTGGGATCCGCCAATGCCGGATCGGACCACCGGATTCTTCGTGCCATCATCCAGCCACCGATGCCGGCAGCCGGAAGAAGTCAGCCACCACCGAAGGAGAGGAAGCGCCTCAACCGAAACCTCTTCCGAATGGCCACCGTGTTGAAGCCGCCCGTGATTGACCGAAACTCGCGATGTGCCTACGCCCAACTCGTGGATTACATCCAAGATGCTTCCCAGTTCGCCGAAGAGCCTGCAGAGAAGACCCGAAAACTGAAGCCGTCGACGATCGCCCTCCTTCGTCAGCGCCATGAGCTGCGTCAGCGCCAAACTACTGCTTCGGCCCGTCTGGAATTCACCGAATTCAACAAAATGGTGCGCCGAGAAATCCGGAAGGACATCAACGACCACCATCGACTCCTGGTGGAAGAAGCAGTCAAGAAAGCGAGAGGCCTACGCACGCTACACAAGGAAACGGCGATAGGAAGAAGCCACATTGTCCAGCTACGGAACCAAGAAGGCACTCTACGTACGACGCAGACCATGATTCACGACGCTGTGAGGGAATTCTACAATGAACTCTACGCGTCCACGGTGCACGTCGACTACGAAGCCTCTGAAGCGACGGAAGACTGCCCGGAATTCCTGGAAACTGAAGTCCGAGAAGCGCTGAAGAAGATGAAGACCGGCCGAAGTCCTGGAGAAGACAAGGTCACGGTGGAAATGCTCAAATTGGGCGAGAGCGCCTTCATCCGCCCTCTGACCGACATCTTCAACAGATGCCTGCGACGCTGTGAAGTTCCTGAGAAGATGGCCGATGCCTCGACTGTGCTCCTGTACAAGAAAGGAGATCCGCTGCTGATCAAGAACTACAGGCCCATCTCGCTGCTCTCCGTTATCTGCAAGCTGCTCACGAAGACTATCGTGCAACGGATTGAGCACATTTTGGACGCCGCCCAGCCAGTGGAACAGGCCGGATTCCGCAGAAACTTCTCGACGATCGACCATCTGCACGCCGTCAACGAGTTGCTGGAGAAGACCCGCGAATACCGCGTCCCGATCTACATCGCCTTCGTCGATTTCGAGAAGGCCTTCGACACGGTAGAAGCCAACGCGATCTGGAAGGCAATCGAACGGCAAGGCGTGCCACGGCAAATCGTCGCCCTCCTCAGGAAGATACAAGATGAAGCCGCGAGCCATATCCAGTTAGGAGAAGACCGCGTGCCGATCAACATCCAGCGAGGGGTCCGGCAGGGCGACGTCATCAGCCCGAAGCTCTTCACGGCGACACTCGAGCAAATCTTCCACGAACTCGACTGGTCGGACAATGGACTCAACATCAATGGTGAAAAACTGTCCAATCTCCGATTTGCAGACGATATCGCACTGGTGGCCACGTCCGAGGAAGAGCTGCAGAAGATGGTCGACGAACTCAACGAAACGTCCCTCCGAAGCGGCCTCAAGATAAACGCAGAGAAGACGAAGGTCCTGGCGAACGAAGAAGCGACGATCCTCCTGAACGGCCACGCTCTGGAACAAAAGCTTTCGTCTACCTCGGCCAAGAAGTCCGCCTCGCAAGAAACCATCTGAAAGAAGTAGGACGAAGGATCCGCAGCGGCTGGAACGTTTTCCGCAAGTACCAGGAGTTCCTGACGTCGCCTTCGGTCCTGATGCGATGGAAAAGAGGACTCTTCAACCAGTGCGTGCTGCCTGCGATGCTGTATGGTTGTGAAACCTGGACGCTCACGAAGGCCGCACAAAGAAAGCTGGAGACCAGTCAGCGCAGAATGGAACGGAGAATGCTTCGCGTCAGGCTCCTGGACAGAAGAACAAACGAGTGGCTGAGAGGTGTAACGAAGCTGAAAGATGCCCACGACTCCGCGACAAGAAGGAAGTGAAACTACGCCTGGAAGATCGCTCGTGAAATGCCTGAGAAGTGGTCGACGAAGCTCGAAGAATGGCGGCCACCGAAGACGCGTCCCATTGGAAGACCGAGGACCAGATGGCGAGATGAGATTACGAAGAAGTTAGGAACACAACGGTGGAGACAACGAGCAAGAGAAGAAGACCGGCAACAATGGATTCGTATGGGGTGTGGCTCGATGTAATGTTGATGATTCCACAAATAAATCGTAAATCGTAAATCGTCATGTTGTGCTCGTGTGGTCGAGGGGTAGTGCTCTGAGACGCCAGTCTACGGTCTCGGGTTCGACCCCAGCCGTGTTTTACTATGCTTCCATCTTCTTTCTTCTAACCATAACAGTATATTTTCGTTTGCCGTTTACCAACGCTGGTCTTTGGTTTGGAGCCCTTTGCAAGAATCGGAACTGGCAACCCGAATTTCACCTTTGTCATGGAGTTGTTTTTCATTCTTTGGCGTTCCCCCCTCTCCGTTTATCGTTTAAGATGTCACAACGGCAGATCCTATTCGATTCTGGCCAATACAAACACATATACGCGTAAATGCCTTCTGAAAGGCGCGTTTTATTTAATATAGCCAACTTTGCTGGACCAGCGGCAACTGTTTATGTGGTCGAGCTGGATAGTCTCTTGGTTGCCGTTCTTGAGATCCAGGTTCGATACCCATCCCAGCCATTCTTCTTTGGTTTGATGTCCTGAGGTAAATAGCAAAAGAGAGGGGACCGTGAAAGAACGAAAAAACGCTTCGCCACAAAAGTAAAATCTGGGTTACCAGTTCCGATTCGTGCAAAGGGTTTTTTAGTCTACATTTGATGCAAAACAAGAAACGGTGTTGTTAAACACTAGGAAACATAATAATGTACAGTTTCGGTGAAAAGAAGGAAAATCGAAAAATAGAAGATTCCCTGTGGGAATCGAACCCTAGACCGCAGACTGGCGTCTCAGAGCACTACCCCTTGACCACACGAGCACAAAGCAACATTGCAATTCAATTCTACTAGTATTGAGTGTCGTGAATTTTGGTAACTTCAGGGCCTTGTTTAGGGTGGATAGCTTCATTTTTGGCACGCGAGTTTATGTGTGCTTGACTTCTCAGATACACCCCTATCACTGTGCCAAATATCAGCTCGATCTGCGCGTATCACTTGGGAACAGTCCCTTGTAAGTCCCATGGCGCTGTTGAATGTTGGAAGGAGATATAATCCAACAGAGCCCCTAAACAATAAAGTCGTGCTTTGGTGATGCTTCAGTGCAGTCAAGATCACAATAGAAAATAACAATCACCGGATATAACACAAAGCAATGCAAGTAAACACGCGAATCAATCTACTTATTATTCTAGGAGACACCTCCATTCCACACATATCTTTCAAAGCTTATTATATCCAAAAAACAGCGAAGTTTGAAAGTGACACATTTCGTCTAAACACAGTCAAGGTATACGGTAATTTGAGTAGTGGCGCAATTAACAGTGACCTAAACGTAACGGCCGCAAGCATAATTTATCGTCGAATGCTAAACTCCTTGTTTGTAGGGTTTCGTGACCAATGTTTATAATTACTTGAGGCCACTGACAACCGAGATTCAGTACCGGTGACATCAAAGCAGAGTCGAAGAGCGCCGCCCAATAGACACTCTGCCGCCACCGTCGGAATAGTGACATTTCTTTCGCCTTCTAGAGTGCACTTTGGCCTGGGACTTGTGACCAAAAATCGATCGGAACGGTGGACCGCCGTCGACTGTCGGATGCCGCCGTTCCTTTCTGTGTCCAGGTGCGTCTTGTGGTGGCGCGCAAAAACGAAATAAACAGTTCTTTCTCCTCCGTCGAGTCGCGCGACATATTTTGCGCTTTGGAAGAAACGTTGCTTTAACTCTTGTGCACTCTTTTCAGTATTTACAACCTTCGATTGATGTCGATCACCACCTGAGCTCAGTATACAACGGAAGGTAAGTCCAGTTATGTTTCTGACATCTTAAAATCTTAAAGACATCTCATCCCAAAGCAATAAAAGTCGCCGTGAAAGTGTTCGTAGCGGGACCATCCGGCTACTACCGTTTGATTTTGAATAGAGACGTACTTTTCGTACTGTTTTGTTTTCGATGCCAAGATAATGTTTTGAATTGAACGTTGCGTCAAATGAATAGAAAGAAGCTTATTCTTGACACCGACTCCAGGCGCCTGAGTGATCAGCTGAACAACAAGCAACCAAACTCAGCATTTTTGATTTTGGCGTTTGACCCTCACGTGGGCGTGAATTTCCCCCGCTGTGCCTCATTATGTCCAAAAAAAACTGCGAAGTGTGAAAGTGACACATTTCGTCAGGACTCAGACAAAACACTGTCAGCACAGTCACATTACTTTCCACGACCGGCAAGCGTTTTCTTCAGTTAAATTTGAGTTCTTTTCTCAGAATTTATCATTTAAATGTCTTTTAAAGAGATTTACCTTGGCAATTTGACAGTATTAACTTGCAGACCACCGTTAAAGCAACTAAAGGAGAAGTTCCAGAACCAGTACGATCATATCCAGTCCCACAAGCTGTTGGAAGAGTTAACCAGTGAAACTATCGCCCGAGAAGTAAGACATCTGTTTGCGGAGTTTGCCCAGAATCCACCACAAGATGCGGAGAAATTCATAGAGCAGCTGGACATGATGAGAAACCTCGATTCTACGCTCCGTTCTCACCATAATGAGGTCCAAAAGAAACTAAGAGACCTCAGATACTCAATGATCATGCTGGAAACATGGACTGGAATGCGTGAAACAGGCCGTAGCGATCGAAGACACACTGCAGCAATGAGACGATATCTCGAGACCGAGATTTCCCTTGAGGAAACCGATGAAGCGCTCTCTAGAAATGCAAAGCATTGGAATGTCGTTCTCAAGCAGAGAAGTAAAACTGTGGACTGTTACGTGAGAGATCCGCAACGAGCATAAAGACACACTCGATTTTATCAAGGAGCACTGGTCGATTGGCAGTCTCCAAGACTGCACTCTAGACCATTCTGGTGTGCTGTCAGCTGTACTACGCTCAGCGTATTGGTATTCGACTGGAAAACCTTGATGTTGGTGCCATTCCAAGTCCTGAAATGCTGAAATATGATACCCGATACCGTGACATTGGGCTCACAAACATTCGTTACGGATTGTAGCGGGCGCATTTAGTGCCGTTTACTCTGCTCACCCCCTTTTCGTGCGAGGAACGAGATCGCTGTCATAATTTCAAATGTGAAGGCTTTTAATAAAGCCCTGTTAATATTTTTGGGTGTCTTAAGTACATTAGGGACTTCTCTCCTCAGGTTTCCGGACAGTTGAGCTCAGGTCGAAAGCAACCGTTGCACGGATATCATGCTGACGTAATCAAGACAATCTGAAAATCAATAATCAAACAGGTTAAAGTCCCCTAATTTTCAAAAGTGTTTCGAAAGAGCGCCCTCGTTTCTCGAGTGTGCCAGTGATCGAGTGGTTCAAGGCTTCCAGCGCGAAGCTTTCAGGTTTGACTCCATCTAGAGTCATTTGTTTTCACTCGACTTCCAAATGCCCGAGTTCAGCACCCTCGGACACGCGCGATTGTCCCCATGAAAGCTGGCATTATCAGCAACTTTTTATTACATTATCAGATAGATAGGGACCAGGTGGAAGAAATGGGGATGGGATATATGGGGGAGACGGGAGACGGATGGCAAACGAGACAAGAACGAAACACGACAACGTGAATTGCAGATGACTGCTGACTGAACGCCTGATTTTTCCGTCACATCCCATCATTTTACAGCTTTCACAGCACATTATGTGCAAAAAAAAACTGCGAAATGTGAAAGTGACACATTTCTTCAGGACGAATGATAAGCAATAGCAGCACAGTCAGATTATCTTCCACAACAGGCGAGCGTTCTCTTCAGTTAAATGTGGGTTACTTTCTCAGAATTTATTAGTTAAATATTTTTGAAACATATTTGACGCCATTGAATTGCAGACTACCAAAGTCATTCACTGGTACAGATCCTATTGCCACTACCGTATCCTCACGCCACCCCAATTCCACATCGCTCATAAAATACCCAAAACCGTCAAGCAAGCCCGAGCCCATCCTCAAGACGGACCCGTCGCAAGAATCCGATCGGTGGGAAGCGCCTAGAAGACAGGAACAAGAAGAAGGATTGTATCATGGATATGAAATACGGGTTTACCAAAGGATCACCAAAGGCGCAGGCCTTAGCTTGGATCTCTACCCATCATACCTGGGAACGAAGGACGACCGAATGTTCCACTAATTCTACTACGAATTCCTACGGAGAGGAGCGGCCCTAGGACACTCATACGAGAAGATGGCCGTCATCTTACCTCTGAAGCTGAAGAAGAGCGGGAAAGTAACTTTTTCGTCCCATTTTTTCGACCGACAGCCGGGTTCAGGGCCTCATTCTAACCTCGACCCCGCGGGCAGTCCGGTCGGGTCCCAGCAGCCTCCATAACCTTCTAGTCTAATCGTTCGCCATTGCAGTAATTAAACAACGTCACCTCAGTGACGAAGACCCGCTTCTCTCCCTCGACCCCTTCGAGAACGCCGACAAGCTGAGATCCCATTCCTCACGCTCGACAACTGCGTCAAGAAACCGCCGCAGCGCGACTCCTGAAGGACGAAGATCAGCTGAACGACAAGCTGCAAGCCGATCTCCACGGCTATTCCAGCAGCGACATCCGTTCGCAAGCCGTAAGGAGATCCCGCGAACCCCACCGGAAAGCCCTCGTCACATCCGGCAGACAGCGGCAACCGCTACCCCGTCGACAAGCGAGAACCAGTGGCTACGACTAAAGCAGCTAGCCACTGAGGCGGACCAACTCGCAGACGAGCAAGGATCGCTCACGGCCTTCTTCCACAAGGTTCAGTTTCAAGAAGCCATCCTCCGCGAAGCGGAAGAGACCGCTAACCGTTGTTGTACCAATACCCGTAAATCTACGGTAACCAACCAATCCCCTACATCCCCTTCCCATCCAAACAACCCACCCCCATCTCCTACAACCCAACACGACAATTTAATAGATAAATTGACTATTAAATCAGACCCAACTAGAAATCCACTACCCCACGAAAAGACTCAAAGCTCGCCAGGAGTCGAGCACTGAAGGAACCGGCGTGTCAGGACCCTTCCGCTAGTGCGGAAGGTCCTGGCCGCCGCCGACGCTGTCGACCCTCAATCCGCCGCCAACCCAGCAAGGACAGTCGGCGGGCACCCGCGCACCCGCGCGGCCGGCTCTCTCTTCCCTGTCTCCGGCCCCTCCTGTGTCTCATGAGTGTATATATATGTGTGTGTTATATAAAAGGAGATTCTAAGAGTACAATCCCAGGACACCTTAGGGCATGCAAAGAGGAACTCAGAGGAGACCCTCCCGGGTCGGACAACAGCTGCCGTTAAAGTCTGCTGTTAAAAAAGATGTATGACTCGGACATAACCCAGGAAACATTGGATCTCATATTCGGGAACTGCTCCGCATCGAGGAGTTCGTACCTCACTCTTCACCCACGAGGAGCTGTCGTGACCACGGAGCATCTGAAGACGTTCTTCGCCTGGTGGAGCATATCACCGTACGAAGTTTGCCTCTGCGGTAATGATGATGGCGAAGAAGAAAAAGAAGGCGGTGAAAAATAAAGTCATGAAAGTCGTGTGTAAGTCATGAGCGAAATGCAAATGAACATACTTTATGGTAAACAGATTCGGCGGCCATCGGCGCCTGCACTTGTCGCGCCATCATCTCCCACTCGTGCCTTGATCGTCGACGAACAACCGCCTGTCGACGACAAGTTCTCTCTTATCCCCGCGCGCTCTCAGTTTGGCCCCTCCTGCCCCATTGATAGCCCTGCGGGCGGCGTGATTGGCGCCCACAGAATCGTCACTATCCCAGTGTAACCCGGTAGATAATTTCTGGCTTCGAAATGGCTTCGACCAAATAGACCGTCCTATGGTGGCTTTCCCTCCGTCGAATCAAGTTTCAAGTTTCAAGTTTATTTTGTGAAATCTACATTGATACAATGTGTCACACCCCATTATTTGCCCACTCTTGATGCGATTCTTCTCGGGCGCGCTGCTGCCATCTTGCTGTGCCGAGCTTCTTCGCGAAGTCATCACGCCATCTTGTTCGTGGTCTTCCGAGTGGTCTCGTCACTGGCGGATGCCATTCTTCCAATTGGCGCGACCATTTTCCGGAAGCTTCGTTGGCGAGCTTCCAAGCGTAGTTCCATTTGCGCTTCTTCGCGGCTTCCACGACGTCGGTGAACTTCGTAACTCCTCGCAACCAGTCGTTGCTCTTCTTGTCGGGGAGTCTCACACCGACAACCCTGCGTTCCATCCGTCGCTGGCCGGCTGCTAACTTCCGCTGCGCTGTCTGTGTTAGCGCCCATGTCTCGCAGCCATACAGCATCGCCGGGAGGATGCACTGGTCGTGCAGGCGTCGTTTCCATCGCATCTGCACCGTCTTCGACGTAAGGAACTCTTGGTATCTTCGGAATACGCTCCATCCGCAACGAATTCGACGGCCGACTTCTTTCGCGTGGTTTCTCGCTATTCGCACTTCTTGCCCGAGGTAAACGAACGCTTCTACTTGTTCTATTTCTTCTCCATTTAGGCGGATCGTCGTTTCATCTGTGGCTAGGATCTTCGTCTTCGCCTTGTTCATCTTCAGCCCGCTTCTGAGTGACACTTCGTTCAATTCTTCGATCATCTTTTGGAGTTCTTCTTCTGTCTTCGCTATCAGAACAACATCGTCAGCGAATCGGAGGTTTGTTAGCTGTCTGCCGTTGACGCTTAATCCGTAGTCTTCCCATTCCAGTTCTCGGAATATTTCTTCGAGCACCGCTGTGAATAACTTCGGACTTATGCAGTCGCCTTGGCGCACACCTCGTCGGATTTCGATCGGAACGCGTTTTTCTTCGATCGTGACGTGGGACGCGGCTTCATCGTAGAGCTTCTGCAGCAAATTGATGATCGGCATCGGCACTCCTTGTCGCTGTACGGCGTTCCAAACTGCGTTTGCTTCAACAGAGTCGAAGGCTTTCTCGTAATCAATGAAAGCGATGAAGACTGGCATCCGGTACTCTCTGGTCTTCTCTAGTAGCTGATTGATTGCTTGCAGATGGTCGACCGTCGAGTAATTCTTCCGGAATCCTGCTTGTTCTGGAGTTTGTGCGCTGTCCAAGGTAAGCTCAATCCGTGCTGTGATGACTTTCGTCAACAACTTGTAGATTACGGAGAGCAGGGAGATCGGGCGGTAGTTCTTGACAAGAAACGGATCTCCCTTCTTGAACAGCAACACCGTTGACGAGTCAGCCAGCTTCTCGGGCGCTTCGCAGAGTCGCAGGCATCGATTGAACATTGCGGTCAGAGGGCGAAGGAAGGTACTCTTGCCTAGCTTGAGCATCTCCACCGTAACCTTGTCAATTCCAGGACTTCTTCCAGTCTTCATTTTCCGTAGAGCTTCTTCAACTTCGGATTCGAGGAATTCCAGGCATTCTTCGGTTTCCGGCTGGGTCTCTCGCTCGACGTGCACGCTGGAGGCGTAGAGGTCTTCGTAAAACTCCTGCACAATCCGGCGGAGATGCGTCGTCGTCGAACAAAGAATTCCGTCGCGGTCTCGAAGCTGGATGATCCTTCTTCTTCCAGTGGCCACGGCGCCTTGCACCTTCCTCAGACCCTTCACGTTCCGCACCGCTTCTTCAACCAGTTGGCTGTGATGTTTGTTGATATCCTTTCGCATTTCGCGTCTAACAAGCTTGTTTAGTTCAGCGAAAGCGATTCTATCGACCGTGGTTGCTTGTTGGCGACGGAGATCGCGGCGTTGCTGCAGGAGAGCGACGGTACTCGGCGTAAGCCGGCCTTTCTTCACCTCGGGTTCTTCAGCAAAATCGGCAGCTTCTTGGATGTACTTCACCAAGTCCATATACGCATTTGGCGAAGCGGGATCGATCATCGGTGGGTTAGCAGCTGTCACCATCTTGAACATATCTTGATTGAGACGTTTTCTGTTCTTTAGGTTCGGCGGCTCCCTTCTGGATGACGATGTCGGTGACTGGATGATCGCGCGGACGATACGATGGTCGGATCCAGCGTTGTTTGACCCAAGAACGGAGGAGCTTGAAAAGCCAATGGAGCGCGGCGCCAGGATATAGTCGATGCAATTACGCGTTCTTCTATCTGGCGACATCCACGTCCATTTCCGCCCTGGTCTGGCCTTGAAGTCCGAGTTAACCGATCGTAGCCTGAAGTCCTCGCAGAGATCCACCAGAAGCTGTCCACGCCAGTTTCGATCGCCGTAGCCGAAGTTTCCGAGGGCAAGTTCTTCTTCATCTGTTCTTCTGCCCATTTTTGCGTTTAGATCACCAAGCAGAACAGGGTGCACCCGCATTCTTCGCGCGATTACACCCGTTCCGGAGCTGATGGCACCTCTTTCCCAACCAGACATGCCAACAGACCGTAGTTCTGCCCGGATCATTTCCAACAACTCTTCGTAGGCATCTTCTTCTTCATCATCTTCATCGGTGTCTTCAGTGCTTCTGGATCCAGTTGGCGGCGCGTACACGGAGAAGAGGCGCAAGATATGTTGACCAAACTGGAGATCCATCAGCGATATTCGTGGTCCTACACGTCGAAACTGTCGGAAATGTGATTGGAGTCTTCGGTTGAGCAGGAATCCAGTGCCGGAGGCATCGGTGCGGTCTTCTGGCCCTGCGTAGTAGAAGGTAAACTCCGAATCCGTCAGGTCCAGGGCTCCGCAACCTCTCCACCTGAGTTCTGTCAGCGCCAGGACGTCAATGTTGATCTCCTTCAGTTCGGCTTGCAGCTCCACGAGTCGTTCGGCAGTGGCGAGGCGTCGCACGTTGAGAGTTCCAATCGCCATCCGTGGTAGTTGGGGGTGGGACATTACTCGATCCTGCTTTCCCAAGGCTTCTGGATCGAGGAAAACCAATCTTCACGGCCGAGGGCGGGAGCGTGAAACGCCGACCGACCGCTCTGCACCGTGTCGAAAACGGGAATCCTCCGTCGAATCGCGCGACATATTTCCCGCTTTTGAAGAAACATTCCTATGCTATGGTGTTCTTTTTTCAGTATTTACAACCTTCGATTGATGTCGATCACCACCTGAGCTCAGTATACAACGGAAGGTAAGTCCTGTTATGTTTCTGATCGTGAGACGACACAACAGCCGCAACCAGTGATGACAAATGACGACATGTTGTCATTTGTTGCTTAGGCGAGTAACAACTACGAATAAACACATTGTTAGTGGCGGTCGGCTTATAAGAGCGTTCGCAACGCAGCAAGTGTGAACTATACAAATCATTCAAACCTTCGCGCGTTCCACCCCGCGGCATTGAAACCTTCGCACGTTCGAACCCGATCGGTGGCAAGTTTAATTTCAAGTTTAACTTACCTAAATGCAAGCCTTTGCGCGTTCGGCCCCGATCGATTAAATTTCGTAATTCGCCAATAGTTTCTGCTACGTAAACGACAAGTATGCGAACTCGTCTACACAATCCTTCAGAGAAATTGAGCGAGTACTATCAACTTGCCCCTTACTACATGGCAGTGCAGGCGCTGGTGTTTTTCTTGCCGTTCAAGATGTACCGCTACGTCCTCAAGAAGTTCCGTACGTTGTAACCTCATTAACTCCTTTTTGGTACTGGCTTACTTTAGAGCTGTCGCTAGGAAATACGTTGTCTCGGCTATTACATGGGAAGGCGACTTCTTCCCAGTTCACGAGTGACAATTGGAATCTCTACGAACGCACTGGCGACGGGCCTCGAACTAACAATTCAGTGGAAGGTTGGTTATAGGTTCAACAGTTCAATATGTTCAAAGAAACTGCGATGTGTGAAAGTGACACATTCCGTCAGGGCGCAGTCAAAAACCAAAACAGTCAGATTACTTTCCATGACCGGCGAGCGTTTTCTTCAATTAAATGTAAATTCTTTTGTCAGAGTTTATCAGCTGAATATTGGAAAGTGGTTGATTTTGTTTCCTCAAAAACGGTCATTTGGAAGTAGCGGCAGCTTGTTGTTTTTCTCCCCTTTTCATCCTTCTTTGAATCTGACTGCGTTCATATCTAGAAAAAATGTCAATCATCTGCGACGTACAAAGGTTTTCAACGTCTCCAAGCAGCGCCGAGAGTAATTTCCTGCGTAGTGTACAAACGAGATGGTCACCCGATCGTTTGTGACGCAGGCACACTCGTGACAAGACGTTTCCACGAATTTCATGCGATTTTTCTTTGCGATTCCACGAATTTCGTGCGAGAAAACTTATGTGTTCGGTATATGTGCTATTGAACGAGCGGCAATCAATGCAGCCCTCACTGTTTTGCCGGAGATCGATGTGTCGCTGTGCTCGTTCCACTTAGGCCAAAGCATCCAAAGACAAGTCTGCTCGGCCGATACAAATCCAAAGGAATCTGACCGATTGGCTATGAAGGCCTTGCACTGTCTCTCTTTTGTTCCGGTCGACGACTGTCGCCTCCAGGCGACCCCTTTCTTCATTCCCCCCTATTTCAGAGGCCTTTGTCGCCGACAGACCCGAGGCCGCACTTCAGCGATAGCTGCCGAGTCTACACAACCCCTGAAGCACGACTAGCCAGAGCAAGAGAACGCAACCTGTGCACCTTCTGCGCAAACCATCAAGCAGGCGCATGCCGCTCCGCACGGGTGGGTTTTCTTCGAAGTAGGCCACAGCGACAAGTTCGCCCTATCGTCTGAACGAGCAGTAGTGGCCGCGACGAGGGCACGACACGGAATGGTGGTGATCGGGAATCTGGCCCACATGGCACGATGCAAGGCGTGGTCGAAGATGCTACACCAAGCGGTCTTGGTCGAACACGTGCCCATCATGAGCAAGAAGTGCGTCCAATACCTCGAAACGGTCCTGAAGACTCCGGAAGATCAAGAACTACCAAACCCGCTCCTCACCCCCGACGCCATCCTAACCATGATGACCGAGATCCCGCTCCGCTAGCCACAGAATGTCGAAGACTCGAATGGACCCCCCCCGCCCGACCACGTGCTGTACCCCAGTTCCCTAGTGAGACACACATGTTTGTAAAGACGTAATGGATAAAGATGGAAAGTTTGGCCCAGTGCATAACCTTTGCCATGAGTGGTTGTCTACCACACCCGTATCTGATTCACCGACCTCACTCGTAACATGACTTTCAGATGGAGAATCGCCATTGACACGCCGAAGTTGCTCAGCGACCTGAGGAAGGAGACCGGCCTCTATGAAGTAACCGATCTCGGTTGGTTCCACTTCCGCCTGGCAACGCTCATCTCCGACGGCGGACCAGAGCGGATCCAGGTCACCGAACACACGCGCGTCACCGGGCTCACCCCCCTGGGAACCCTCTACACCTACTACGACTACACCAGACTCGAGAAGGTCACTCGACGTGACGAGAGTGGAACTCTGGCCCCGGATGCCGAATAAAAGCCCCCCCCCCGTGTGTGGTATCTTGGCCCGTCCCCCGGTACGAGAACTGGTGGAGAAAAGTTTTGTGTTGAACCCTTGTGTCCCGTTTGAGTCTTCAGTCTAGAGCTGAGCTTGAGTTTGTTGGGAATTGCCTTTGAGAAGGATTAGGTGAGATATTCGTCGGTCGTGATCCGCGGAGGAGGTTTGCCTCCGAGTTGTGCCCGGGGCACGAGGAGAGAGCACTCCTGAGAGAGAGAGAGGTTTAAAGTTAAGAGAAGAAAGTGAGGAGAGATCTCGATTGGCAGAAGAGGAGATTCGGAGCAGAGAGACCAAACGAGAGCACGACCTTCCTTTATTATTGGGGCGTCGTCCAGCACAGCAACTCCTATTCCTGAACTCACGCTTGGCTGACTCACAGTGAGTCGCAATCCACCCGAAAGCAATAACGCCCAACTCCTATTCCTGAACTCACGCTTGGCTGACTCACAGTGAGTCGCAATCCACCCGAAAGCAATAACGCCCGTCATGCCTTCGCTTAACACGATTAGGTTAGGTCGAGTGTAAAATAAAGGTTTAATTACGCCAGTCTGAGATTCTCTATAACGCTTTTTCTCACGTTTTCCCTCATCGTCGTCGACTCCTTCTCTCTCGAAGAACCGCGTGGCAGGACCCTCAGGATGAGAAGACTACTTCACGTTCACCCTTGCTTCTCCACCACTGAACCGCCAGTTCAGTCACGCTTAGGACAAGCGATAAAAGGCCAGAGCTGTGTGGGCAATCGATCGACGAACTCGTCCATCGATCGATGGGCTTTCGAACGTGAACATCCTTCCTTAACACTCTGCGATGCGCAGTTCTTTATTAGCATTGTTCGATTCGGGAATATAAATCGCATAAAATGAGTATATGTATGTGCAATTTCAGATTGGACTTTTTTATTCATCTCGATGGACTCCGTCCCTTATGAGTTCATCGATTCCGTTGTTCACTTTCTTGACGGTTATGAACAGTGCGAACAACTAGCAGGCTACTGGGGAAAGAAGAGGAACTTCGTGCGGACTTTGTGCGTGGCTCGCCTCGATGCAACAAATGGAAGAATGTACCTCCTCGATTCGAATCCTCAGTCAATGGATCGTCGACAGATAGTGCTATCGGATGACTATAACTCATGGATACAGTGCGTTGAAGGCGAATTTGTTGCTCTGAACAGTGAAGAGTTCATGAGGGCGATCATTTTCCCTCGAACAGTTCGCCAGGGGCAACTTCTTGAATTGCATGGTCTAGAGAAAGGAGACGAAGATAACTCACGGGGAAGGTTTGCCGTCGAAAGTACTCCTTTCCTCAACGCCATCGATGGTAATTTTCATACAGTGTGGATCCGCTGGACACTTGGATACGCGAAAGAGATTGAAGCTTTTTTCAAACGAATCTTAAAATACCAGACTCCCAAACGCGTGGACATATCTGGCTCAGAAGTAACCCAGGAAACCGTGGATCTTCTATTTGCGAACTGCTCCGCTTCGAGAAGTTGGGACCTCAGCCTTCACCCACGAGGAGCTGTCGTGACCGGGGGGCACCTGAAGACGTTCTTCGCCCGGTGGAACACGTCGCCTTACAAAGTTTGGCTTCGAGTTGCCTATCCTCATGCTGTGACGGCCTCCACTTTGAGAGACATTTGCGGTTTCGACGTCGAGAAGAAGGACAGCGAAGACACAGAAGTCGAAAAGTTTGCGAATCCGGCAAAAGATGTCGATATTCTCAAGGACGGAGGTCGGCTGGAGTTCGATTGTATGCGCAAATAAAGTTTGTATAAACGGAAAACTAATAAACTTACTTTGTGGTGACCAGGATAATTAGAGTGTTTCCACCTGATGCTAGTGAGAATAGGGTTGGAACGGTGATATGGAAATCGATATGCTACCCAAAGAGTCGTCTCTGTCCCAATGTAACCCGGTAGATAATTGGTTATCGGTTTCGAAAGCATGGCAGAAATGAACCAGTCTCTTATGAACCGGTCGTTTTGTAAACCGGTCGGGCTCGGCTCGACGCTTTATTCGACGCCCTCGTCTGCCATCTGAAACAGGCACAGACCATCGGACCTCCGTTGCTTTTTTCTCCGTCATTCGCCATCTCAAGGTACCGATCAAGTGACCATCAAAACTGAATAGACCTCCAATATCAAGAGGAATGCAATGTTCACGGAGTGAATGTTCACTCTACTCAACAACGCACCAATCAGTATTGCCACAGAAAATGTTTACCAAGTGCTTCCCATTTTCAATGCTTCAACCCAACATATCGGGGATATAGGGGTTGAATTACGAGTTAAAATCGGCTCAGGACTGGCTTGTGACTGGCCTCTGAACAGCGAAATGTTCATAACCGCGATCACTTGCCCACGGACCGTTCACCAAGGACAATTTCTTGAATTGCATGGTCTAGTGAGAGAAGGTACTCCAGAGGAAGATACCCGGTGGAGAAGATGTACTGAAATTGCTCCCTTCCTCAACGCCATTGACGGTAATTTTCATACAGTGTAGATCCACTTGACATTTGGATACGCGAAAGAGATTGAAGCTTTCTTCAAACGAATCCTAAGATATCAGATGCCTAGATGCGTATACATATATGACTCAGACGTAACCCAGGAAACCGTGGATCTTCTATTTGCGAACTGCTCCGCTTCGAGAAGTTCGGAAATCAATCTTCAGCCACAGGGAGCTGTCGTGACCAGGGAACACCTGAAAGCGTTCTTCGCCCGGTGGAACGCGGCACCTTACAAAGTTTACCTCACTGTTGATCCTGATGTTGTGACGACTAGCACTTTGAGAGACATTTGCGGTTTCGACGTCGAGAAAAAGGAAAACGAGGATTGTTGCGGAGATGGCCAAGATTACGAGGAGTTTTTGAATGAGACCAAAAACGTCACTATTTGGAAGGACAAAGATCATTTGGTGTTCGATTGTATGTTCAATTAAAGTTTGTATGAACGGAAAATAAATAAACTTACTTTATGGTGACGGGTGACTAAAGAGAAGACCGGGATATGGAGTCTTTCCATCCACCTGATGGTGGCGAGAATTTGGTCGGAAGGGCAAGCATGGTGAGGGTAAGTTCGGCCCAGATAGATTGCAATTCTCGTAAATTTATCATGTTCCAGTTTATCTGGGACCTGTATAAGAATAAATCGTCTATTTTATTATTCGCCTCTCTTCTT
This sequence comes from Steinernema hermaphroditum, assembly GCA_030435675.1. Lineage (NCBI taxonomy): Eukaryota > Metazoa > Nematoda > Chromadorea > Rhabditida > Steinernematidae > Steinernema > Steinernema hermaphroditum. The sequence goes on from CM059623.1 coordinate 2,666,913, forward strand.
TTCCGCATGGCTAACAAAATAGTCTAGCAATGGCGTTGATTTGAATGGGTCTATTTCCTCCGACTTATCCATGCAATCTTTCAAAAGAAAAGTGGGTGGAAATAATACTTAAGCCTTTTGCTACTTGGTCAATGGGACCAAGAAATGACGCACATGTATATGTCTCTCTCAAACCCACGATTCTTCCGACTTGTCCTTATCTTCTTTTTGCACTAGTTATGAATAAAACATTCCAACTATCGAGGTCAGAGCGTTTAAGGCGCGACTCCTTCCACCGCTCTTCTGCTCACTCTTGCCTTTTTCAATGAGCTCCGCGCGATTTGATTAACTCGTCGCGTGGCTTCCCTCTCCCCTCCACACTTCATCACCCCATTTTGCTGAGGCGCCACTGCGTGTGGCCGATTTTTGGCACTCTTATGACGTCTTTTGGTCGGCTCCTTCTTCTGATATTACCCAGCTTTACTTCCGCCTTTCTATGCGACGATCACATCGACCCTCAAGAGCTCATTCACCTGATCATATTCAACTACTCGCGGAGCCAGATTCCGGAGCCCAGGCCTGTGCCCGTCAAAGTCGAGGTCACTGTTCAGGATATTACTGAGCTATCTGTGCTTAGTAACAGTTTCACGGCTGATCTGTGGTTCTCGGCCGTGTGGACTGACCATAGACTAGCCTTCGCACATCTTGACAAGTGCCGAGCGAATCTTTCTTTTGATGACGCCTTCGAAAAGGTTTGTGCAAATTGCAATTGGTTGAAAAATGTATAAAAAGAACGCATCGGCTCAGTCATATATCCATATCAGCCGTTCAACCGGTTGGCCAGTCGACTCAGCCGGTACGATTTACATATGGTTGACGGCCCACCCAATCCCTTGAACTGATCCGCCAGCCGTTCAACCGGTCGTCCCGGATGTAGACTAACAGATAAAGGACTGAATATTCCATCAGAGGATCAGTTCAACAGTCCAGCCAACCGATGAAGCGGCTGGCGCAGCTCAATAGCATTCATTTAAAAGAGTGAAGAATAAAAAGACAGAAAGATGAACGGGAACAAGCCACCTTACCCGAGCATAAACCGGCTTGAAGGATCGGTGCGAACAACGCGCAGACGATCACAGAAAACCGCATGTCATTTACCCTGTTGTTAAATAGCCTGTAATCTCCGATCGTGTGTATTTTGTTCACACTGCTACTCACAAACAGTTTCAATTAGCCACAGTATATGAAACTTGGCTCGAATTGGCTCGCGAAACAAGGGACCAAAGGGATGACTCTTGCCGAATTTTAGTCCACTTCACTGCCTTCAAGGTTCTAAAAAGAACATTCCTTTCGGATACCCGTCCGATTTTGACATAAATCGTAGACTAGAATCGTAGATCGAATGTTAAACGCATGGCACGAAGTTTGAATTATTGAAAGATATAAGATACAGTTTGTTTTGAAAATGAATGTCATCAATTAAGGCCTTGTTTCAGCTGATATGGTCACCAAATGTGTGCCTTGTCAACACCAAAACCTCCGTCGTCCACTCATCTCCTCGAGCCAACGTTTTACTAATGCTCATGCCTAATGGGACGGTATTTCTCAACTATAGGGTTTGCTCTCACCGTAACGATACGGTACTCACACAAAGACTTCTAGGTTCGAGTGGAAGCTCCTTGTGACATGGATCTCACCGACTTTCCGATGGACGTCCAAAAGTGTCTCCTGGTCAGTAGCCACATCAATAAACGATGTTCTGTAGAATTCAGCAATTCGAAAGCTACTCCTACAACACGGCTAACGTAATCGTTGAGTGGATGACACACGCAGTGACCATAAAAGACAACTCGATTCATTTGCCCGACTTTGCTCTTAGCAACACGCGTACTTACAGGCACGTCGAGGTAGGTGGAGCTACCGTTTAGGCAATCTAAAGCTGACCTTCCAGTGGTACAAAGCGGGCGAGTGGTACCGACTGACGGTGGAGTTGGAATTCCGACGGCTGTGGGGATTCTATGTTTTGCAGGTTTATTCCATATTTGAATGGAGTTCCAAATGGATTTTAGATGTATGTTCCGACCTTTCTCGCCGTCTTCATTTCGTGGCTGTCTTTCACCATCGACTTGAAAGCGCTTCCAGCACGTATCGTCTTGGGAGTCAACTCACTTATGGCTCTTACCTTCCAATTTGGAAATATCATCAAGACTCTGCCTCCTGTTAGTTATGTAAAGGTAAATTCCGGCTGTTTCTCTCACCAACTTGAAGCAGTCTGGCAACTGGCAAGGAGAGGTCCCAAACTGTCCCACGCTGATTTTCCTTAAATTTGACAGGGAGCTAGAGGCGGCAGAGTGTAGCAGAGCTATGTAGGTTTCATCGGTGAATCGGGGGTTTAAGCTATTTTTTATAGTTGATTTTATCCTCTGTAATTGCAAATGCCCTGGTGCGATGTCCCTGACGCCACGAAATATACGGTATTTGTGTCAGTCTCTGTCGTTTTTTGGTCGGTTTTCAGCATTTAAAGCCAAAATTAACTTTGTAAATTGACAAGCATGTCCTTGCAGCAGGAAAAGAGAACATCGCATGGTTCTGATCGGCCCGAGCCGAATCAGTGTAAAGGAGCGGCGCGAATAGAGCGCAGACAATCAGAGAAAATCGGCCTTTGGTATATGCTCGTTGTCTCTGATCTTCTGCGCCCTCTTCACACCCATCCTCACGAACAGTCGGACTTGGCTGTGGTAGTCTTCCCTGAAGGTGGCAGATCCAGTGGATATCAACTGGCTCGTGAGACAGGCGAGCCATTCCTAGCCGAGACGACTCGGATTGCAACATTTGAGTAAGTCGAGTAAACTGGTTGAAAGTTTGCTCGTTAGAAGATCATCAAATGATGGTAACATTGGAAATGCAGATATGGACGTGATCCAAAATGTCATGAGCCGCCATAAACGACTGTCTATACCCCTATTTTACGCTATCTTTGAGCATTTTCGAGTAAAAGTCTGATTTTCTACGAAACCTCGCTTTCTTCAAATTTACTAAACAAGGATAAAGGTATGGGTGTTTATAGGTAGGACTACCACAGAAAAAGAGTCGTACTATGGACGTATTTTAAAACTTTATTAACACGCGATTATGAACTGATATCGCCTTGAATCGGTCCCCTTCATATTCGATTTTCTCTCTCTGATTTTTACGTCAAACGAATGATAAAGTTTTCCTAACCATCCAATTCTAGGCCATCGATGTGTGGATGTTTACCTGTGTGGCCTTTATCTTCGCATCACTACTTGAACTCGCCGTAATCGCTTATCAGGTAAGCTCTTCAATAGATAAGGCTGATGTGACTGTGACGGAGCAAATGAAGGCTTTAAATCCAGATCATAATAATTTCAGGACAAAAAGTTGCAAATCAAAGCTTTGAAACTGCACGCCACCGTCAGTGCCCTCTACTACCTCGCGCACTCCTACACCGACCCAAGGATGTCGCCTAGCCCCGAAAGTCAACTGCGACGGAGGAAAATGGCCGAGCCCGTAGATAGCGAATCGGATTCGTATCAGGTGTTGGGCAAATCTCTGGTCGAAGCCGAAGAGTTGGAAATGTTCGAATTCGGAACTCGCGTCGACAAGCTTTCCTTTGTGTGTTTCCCACTCGGATTTCTCCTGTTCAACCTCAGCTACTGGTCTTTCTATCTGACCAAATAGCGTTTCATTACATTACAATGCTGCCGTTTATGTAACGTTTCAATAAACTGTTCTGTTGCGTAGCAGATTGTAGTTGACAAGAAGAAGCCACACATTTCTTCCTAAAAACTCGTGAAAGTCACAGTCACGCTAGTGGTGAATGATATGGTTTGACATGGTTCGCATATCCATTACTCAGTGCAGATAATGTCTCATATTACACTGTTCGCGCTATCGCACACAGGCCTCATTGGCTCAGGGGCAGAGCGTCTGTCTAGTAAACAGAAGGTCGCTGGTTCGATTCCAGCATGAGGCATTTCTTTTTGTTTTTTTTTCAAGAAATTCCATTTTCATTCAAATGTTTCTTTAAAATTGCTTCGCCCGCTATGCTCCTCCACTGCGCCTCTCGCCGTTTCTACGCAAGTACAAACTAAACCGAAACGACTTCATGTAGCCGTCCCCTAACATTCCCCCATCATAAACAGGTGATCGCCTCAAATTGCCTCTCCGCACAAATTGAAACGTTAATGCGCTTATTATTGCCCGAATTTTATTATCGCCCGCTACGTGACCATATGGCTGATTTCTGATTAAGTCGGCCCCCTCGCCACGGCACCGAAGTTAAGCGGCGCCTTCTGACTGCGAAAAGCAATTAACGGCTAGGGCCGAAGGTGATTCGATTAGTGGCCAGAGTCATTTCGGTGTTTGCCGTCAGCGGACGCTAATTCGATTATCCGTAGAACTTTATTGTCATCAAAGGACGCGCAACGGCAGAACAATGGCGGTGGCGGCAACGGAGACGATGAGGAGCAGAGGCGAAATTGGGGACAACGACGACGGCGTTCCCGAGAGGACGTACTCCATGTCGCGATCGTTGCACAGCCGGCCTGAGCACGTGCACATGAGGACCTGCAAGAGGGGATTGCGTTATCGAAGGTGTTTACGACAGTGATTGAGTGGATAATAGCATTAGGATCGGGTTACGGTGGCAAAGAGGTGTACTTCTATGTCGTGACATTATGTAAGAACACGCTGACGACCTTTAGGTACGGTAGACATGAAAATATAAGCAAATAAGAGCAATCAAAGCTCTGTGCTTAATAATATAAACCTTTGATATGGTATTGCGTTCCCTAGGACGAAAGGACTCCGAAAAAGGTAACTCACTGATTGCAGAATGATACGGATCAATGCTATACCGTAGTCGTGAAAAATTCCACCCATGGTGGTACACAAACAGTCCACTACGAATGCATCAAAACATGAGGTATACAATTTTTACAAAAGCCACTTTAAAGGGCATTGAATTTGCTGTGGGCGGTATAAAACCTGGATATGGATAGGTCTGATCGCGACGGGACCATCGTCGTGTATATCCACGGATGTGCGTGTTTTTTATGCCCTCTCCAAGGAGCTGCCTTTCCATGACTCCGAAGACAGTTATTTTATATCCATACGTGTGATTGCTGATAAAGATAAATCGAATCGAAAATCTGCCTCAACCTTGAACCTATGTCAAGGTTAGGCCCTATACAAAAACGAACCGGAAACATTTTTCGAAGTGCTTTGAAAAAAGAGTGTGTCTACATGCCTTTATCTATTTAAATTTTATTTGGACTGCCTGAAAGGTGGTGTCTGTAGACAACACTGCATTTGCAGACTGTCTATAGCCACTGACTTATGATGACAGTCCCAACATAGTCTTGTGTCGAAGGTAATACAAATGAAAGAGTTCAACGCTACCATAGGGATTACGTATGATTGCTAATAAAGATGAATTGAAAAGATCTTTAATTTCGCCGACTGATTTATGGATAGCGCTGTGTTTGGTCTTTGGCCCGAAAAGAAAAAGGGACATTCAGTACTTAGTATGATTTCTGAAATTGACGAATCCAAAGCTATGTTAAGTGCGCATTAAATGCGATCGCTAATACATTTACTATGGCATCAAGTTCTTGAAAAACCAACCAGATGATTGTCGGGACTGAGCGCGACCATCTGAAGCAGATGGCGGTCGGTGGTGCGGCAGGAGTTCTCGTAGCTCGTGATCGCGTCCCTCACATCGTCGTCGAGGCCGAAAAGCAAAAGTCGATCGACGCAACCGCGAAGAACGCCTTGACCCGAATCTGAAAAGTGGATTTCCAAGATATCGAATTTCGAGGATTATAGGCGCAAATTGTGACGCCGACGTGGGAAAGGGTAACCCGATCCCCCGGCGGTCGCACTCTTAGACGGACTTGTCTATGAGTCGATGGCGTCGCCGAAATGAGACGATGAATCATTTATGAGTGCTACTGCTAGAGTGTGGTGGTCGCAATCAGGGCGATTAAAGGTGCTCGAAGCTGTCACCGGTGGGTATTGCATTTTGCATTTTTGAAATTTTGTACTAAAAGGTCAAAAAGGTGAGTAAACGATGGATAAAAAGGGGCAGCTAGCCTTAAAGTGACTGTGACTAAAAGTGCTGTAAATGGTGATATGGAAGAAAAATCGATAAAATCGTTCCAGTTCTTCAGAGATGTCAGCAATGGGTACATTCTGGCTAAGATTTGACAAAAAAAATGAAGATTTACATCTCATCTTGTCACTAGACGATAATGCTCCATGTTGAGACATTGAGACAACCGAAGCAAAGCGCATCCTATTTTCTCTCGTCGTCTGCGCTCTCCTCGTACCGCTCCCCGCGAACGGTCGGAATTTTCCCTAGCCCCCGAGCCTGGCAGCTAGCTCAGTCACTCAAAAATTTCAAAACTTTGTCATAGGTATCAACTGCAGATCACTCCATAGATTACCACAATATCTGAACATTTTCAAGGCATCTAAAACCAGGTTCCAGCCAATACAATCAGCAACATCGCTAACAATTGGAAAAAATGTATTTGAAGCGATTTTCGAGCGAAACTGAGGAAACATAGGGGTAAGAGTTCGATTAAGTGACTCCATAGATGAACTCATGCATCCGGACTTCTCTGTGATGAATGCTTAATAACAAAAATAAACCTATTTTAAACTAAACCTATATGCCTATTTTCACCGTTCATCTTCCGTCTTATAAACACAAGAACCCAAAGACCCGGATCGAAAGGCTTCGATCGGAGTATTGCTCCAATCGGAATCTAGTACCAGATTCCAACCACCAAAAATGACTGTTCATGCGCCATTTTCAATGAAATCTTTTATTCAAAGCGCATTTCTGACTAGTCTAAATTTCAAAAATGGCCGTTTATTCTTTAAAGATTAAAGAATCAAACAAAAACACATACAGATATGTGTATTTCTGCAGATAATACAGCAAAAAGGTATTGGTTGGTTTCAGACGAGTCGGCCAGTCTGAACAAAAATTCATTTGCACGGTTTGCAATTTAGTGACTATAAAATCAGACAAAAATTTTCTAAAATTTAACATAGGTATCAAGCGCAGATCACTCCATAGATGAACTCACAACTCACAAAAATAAAACTATATTATATGTCATTTATTCCCATGTTTATTTCCACCGTTCATCTACCGGCAAGGCGTCTTATAGGCACAAGAAATATCACGCCAAGCCACGATGACGAACGTGACCTTTCACGAATTTCAAGAGTGGCTTAGAGCCTTTTGTGGTGCCATTGACCGTATCCCAAACGTACCACCAGACATGTAAATGAGTCACACGAATTTTTGGCTATTGGTTTAAAAAGAACAGAAAAGTTATTATTCAACTGGCGTCTTTTAAGTGGTTTTGAAAAGTAGGGCGACGGCGAACAATCTTCAAAAACGTGATTTCGTAATTGCGAATTAAATTGATGATTCGAAGAACCATTCCGATATATGTGTTATAAGGCAGTCCGACAATGAACTTATCAGGTCAAATAAATAAATGGAAGAAGAAACCGCATTTATGTAACTTGTTTAACACTCCCAAAATACAAAAATACGTTGAAAAAGTCATTATTTTCAAACCGTTCTCTCTCTCAGAAATGTGCTGAGTGGCGAAAGGTCATCCCACAACAATGAATTCTCTTTGCCTTTGTTACTAACTTACAGTGTTCGTAAATTTCCTCCACAATGGTGAAGCAGGCAGTCCGACAATGAACGGTGCCGACGTCGGGGTCGGGATTCCAGCAACGGTCGGTGAAGTTCTTCGGCGGGAAGTAGTGGTGCATCAGCTGGCTCCACACGCTCAGATAGGCGTTCGACGCACAGCTGTAGCACTGGTGGAAGTGGCTGGGATGAGGATTGAGCGTCTGCAGGAAGCCGTCCGCTTCGGAGAGAGGTGCGAAAAGGAGCGCCAGAAGGAGAAAGACCAGGAGGGGTGGCGGACGACGGGGACTCGTCATGATCCGGACAACGCATTCTTCAGCGCTCATTTGTGGTCATCTTTGAGATTTTCTGAAAGCGACGATGGCGATGGGGCTTAAGGCTCGGAGGAAATAGAAAAGAGCTCGCGCGAAAATAGCTCGAAATCGCGCAATAATAGCGCTATTTGTTGTTGCCATAGCGAAGGGCGGCGGAAATGAGAATCCTGCAACATTAACGATATCGATGGGATAAGATGGAGACGTAGGAAGCACCGATGGCGGCGACTTTTTTGCAGAGTTTGTGGCTCATAAACAGGATGTGTGGGTGTCGGCAATTTGTAACTTCAGCTGTATAATTTGTTTATACATCCATTAGTTGTTATTAAGCATGACCTGTCTTAAGCTTAAATGAGAACTCAATTCCTAGGACTCCAAAGCTATATTCAGAGCTGTTTACGACGGTTATATGCAATAATCTCTTTAATTTCGTCAAAGACCGACTGAAAAACAACCCATATAAAAATAGCCCATATGTTATATTTTTATAAAGATATATGTATGTTTGTTAAATTAGTTCGGTATGCGCATTGTTCCTGCAAAAATAGAAGACCAGCTCGCGAGGAAAATGTGTATATATCACTGTTTACGGCGGTATAATAATTTCTTTAATCTTGCCTGAAAAACAACTTATGTAAATATAGCCCAAACGTTTTACAAGAATATATTTTACGAATGCCCGCAGCAACTTCAAAAATGAAAGACCAGCTTGTGAGAAAAATGTGTACATCTTAAAACCGACAAAATTACGCCTTCCGGCTCCCGACCGGGGTCGAACTCAAGTCCACTATTTCCTAATCCGGAACTCTATCCACTCGGCCAAGCAAGCGTGGGTTTCCAGAATTTTTGCGCGCATAGCTCAGTGGTTAACGAGATCAACTAGTAATCACTCAGTCTGGGTTCGAATCCATCAAAAATCTATCGTTTCTAAATGATGTAAGATCATGTTTTTCTCATTTTCCTCGTCAGTTTATATAAGGTGACCCCAAGAAGGTCACCTAGACAGCTGTTTAGAAAGCCATTCAGAAATCCACACCGGTCAATTCAGACGCTTTTCGCTTCTCCTTTTCATTTTCCGACCGTTTTCATGCTTGGATGCTCATGGAAATGGCATTCCTGACTTCTGTCTAGATGCCCGTTTTTTGGGGCCACTCTGTATGAACTACTGAGGAACATGAGAAAGACTTTTCACGTTTTAGACACCGTATACGCACTTGAACGGCCCAAAGGGGAAGACCGCACACATCGTTTGATGTGGCCTGTGAGTACAGCATGAGGAATATCAATCTTCCATGTTGATGACTTAGGAGCACACAAGTCACAAGGGGCAAAAGGCTCATAACTCGACATGAACGCAACATTGCGACTAATATTTGACGTGCAATAAATTGTCCTGAGTCCTATTTTATGGCTATTTTCAGCAATATCTAATAGCCGAGTCAGTTCAAGCACCAATTCAATTAGAATAGCGCGTCGTTAACCATCCACCAAATATCCGAACACGGAACCCTACACCATCGCATCAAAAGGCAAATAAACCCTCAACGACCGCAATAGGGCTCACCACGGGCGAGGTCATAAATAGTGCCCTGGCGCGTCCTGGGAGGGTAATCCCTGGCCATAACTTCTAAATTCCCCGAAAGAAACAAAAACCGAGCAAATCGCGAGGAGGGCGCGCGATAAATCAACGCGCCGAAGGCTTCACGGTGCGTGCTGCTGCGCGACTGGCAATAAATTTGAGTCGAGCGCCCCTGAGACGGATTATTACTTCGCACAGGGCTCGTTCGCTTAGAGCTTAGAGCTCGCTGGGCGGACACCCGATCGCCGTGGCGCCCCTCCCACCGCTGTGTGTGGCGGTGACTTGTTGCGAGCGCCGTGGCGTAATTGCCGGCGCCGGCGGGCTAATTGCAATTTAGCGAACTCCTTCCTGGGGGACGACGTGGAAAAGTGGTGGCCAGAGAGGCCTCGGGGCACTCATTAGACGGAAGAGTTTTTTGGCGGAGCAGACGATACGAGCGCATAAATCAGCACGGCTGCCAAGAGGCAAGATTAAGTCAATTATCAGTGGGAAATGGGCTTTGTTGAATTCGAGATGGTCGTTTGTGATGGTGGGGTGTAATGTGAGGGCTGGGGGCAATTTCATTTGTTACAAAAGAGCGCAAAATGAGGGCTTTTAATGGATTTATGAGTCTATTAGTGATCCACTGATCCAAAATATACGGTATTATTATCAGTGTTTGTCGTTTTTTGACCGGTTTTCGTTCTACAAGAACATGATTGTTAATTTACAATGTTAATTTCCGTTCCAAATGCCGAAAACCTTAGAAAATCGGCGAAAAAAAAACGAAAAACACTGACAATAATACGGTATATTTTGAGGCTTCAGGGACATCGCACCAGGATACCTTACAATTAAAGACCTCTTTTAGGTACCTTGGTCTAATTTTCAGCAGCTCAAACTGTGTGCGTTTTCTTAGTCCCGGGTTGCGCTATACGCCCACAAATTTTCAGCGAAATCGGAGTGTCACACTTCGGGTCCTTTCCTTGTAAGTGGAGCACGGTGAACGAGACGGTTTTCTTTCGGAGGTGGTGGCTGGCTTCTAGACAAGATATTGAAACTACGGTTCTCTGGTGTTCTTGGCCTTCCGGGGTGTTGCAGATCAAGATCAAAACGCATTTTTACACCACAAAAACTGAGATCGAACTACGTATGATCAATTACGGTGACCAGTCCGTCATTTGCGAAACTTAAAAGAACAGCTAAATGGAGCACAGCGAACGAGACGGTTTCCTTTCATCGGAGCGGCTGAAGGTGCAGAATTCGGAGTTTCAGTGAGACTTCAGTCTCAGGTTTTCGCTGGCGGCTCGGGTGGAGCGGGCGGTGGTTACTGGCTTCTTGGCAAGACGTTAGAACAACGGCTCCTGGTGTTCCAGGCCTCTGAGAGGGTGACTGATCACAACGCGATCAAGGCTATTCAAAAATGTTTCATACCGGGAAATAATTTTTCTGGCTTCTAATAGTGTCCCACCTAGATAATGGTTCAACTTGCATTTCTTTTCAGTTTCCTCCGCTTCCCATCCTGCAATGATTAGCAAAAGTGCTTCGGCGAAAGTGATTCTGGAATTTGCCACAAAGGCACAAAGTGAATTGCCCATTTAACGGATAGGCGATCGGGTGATGGATGTCCCTAATATTAGGGAATGTCTTAGACACAAAGGCTAAGAAGCTGGACACACTAAGTCAGCGCAAAAAAAACTAATTTAAACTATTAAACGTAATTTCATATGAATAGTTAGTAAATAGTATTGGAAACCTCCGCGCAAGGTAGTCCAAGATAGATACAAGGTAGGCGTGCACCCGGTTCGTCCCGGAACCGTCGGTAGTAGGGATGCACCAGAACGGAGACCAGAACGAACCGGAATCAGTCAAAAGGTATGGGGTTCGAATCCACCCGCGAGCAAAACTTTTTTATTTTCGTATTTTCTTGACATAGCGTTCTGGAAACTGTTTCATTTTTTGATTCTACGTAAGAAAAATTCAAATATGCGAAAAAAGTACATAAAAAAACTTTGGCCTGCGGGCGGATTCGAACCCCGGACCTTTTGACTGATTCCGGTTCGTTCCGGTTTCCGTTCCGGTGCATCCCTAGTCAGTAGATCTGGTATAAAAACACGTAAAGTCTATGAATGGATCCGAACCTAGCTGATACCGGGTCTCTCTTTCTATCACTAATACCTTAGATTCGAAATAGCGTCCTCGTTACCAAAATGGGAAAATAAAAAAAGAAAAAAAAAGCTTGTCAGAAAAATTCCCAAGAAAGAAAAATCATCTATTCCGCTAGGAGTCGAACTCGCATTGTTCGTTTGATAATTTACAGTGCTATCCACTACACCACATGAGCACAAATTTCTATCATGGAGGAGTCTCATTGGTTGAATGGATAGCATGCCTGTTCAGCAAGCGTGCTCCATCCGGGTTCGAATCCGGATGGAGCGAGTCTTTCAGATTTCGATCCGTTTCTTTTATGATGCAGTTTTTTTGTGGATATCATTCACTTTATGGTCCATTAATATGTTCATTTTACGTCACAAGAGTTCGATTTCCCTCTAACCCGATGAAACAGGTGGAAGGTAGCAAATGTTCGTAGAACGCCCGTGGAATTCCGAAGTGGCTGATGTAGTTCTAGTATAAAGCATTCGAAATGAAAAGGTCAACCTTCAAGTCCCGGCAGCTCATCAGAAATGCAAAGCTACCCCAAGAAAGTTAGAAACCACCTGTGCACAAAGAACTAAAGCATGAGGAAGTGCAGGACTGTGGATGAACTTTCTTGTCGTTTCTAGACCGAAAAGATACGGATCCAGTCTAAGCAGATCCATTTCCGGAACCAGACCTATCCAACTGTCCAGGATAACGAGTCCAGACCCACGGGATTGATGGAAAGTGTCACATCTATTTGCACAAATCGTGCAAAAAGCAAACAAAAGAGTGCATTGGACACGGTTTGACGCGACGCTCAGACGAGGAACGAGACTTCATTTTATTAATTTCACAGCCGTTCGTAGTAATATTCGCGTTCTCCACTACGTTCCGGCATAGCAATAAACTCATCTGGATAACAGCCCGCAGCGTCGTCTCAAAAACACGTCGTTTAATCAAAAAGACATTTATGCGCGTCCAGTCGACAAGTGGCCGTGGCCAAGTTCTACCTTAATTCATCCATCTCGTCGAATGAATTATTCATTCCACTGCGCAATCGTAAATCAGTTCGTGGAGTCGACGCGTAAACAGCGCCTAAAAGCGCGAATTGCGAATTGAGACGTTTGCCTGGGCAAACACTGTTGATAGGTAGTGTAAAATGGAAAGGGAAGGCTTCTGGAATTTTGGAAGATTCTTGAATTCGACCGAGCAAACAGAAAATCTACGATAGAGTGACAGATGTTAGAGTTTATGGTGATTTTCGCGATTGCTTTTTAAGGAGCATGCTTTTATGTTGAATTGATCGATTTTTAGGGTTAAAAAGATGTCGTCTGTTCTGGTCTGTGAAGTCAAAATTTGGCCAGAAATGTCTGCTGAAACAAATCTCCCTTCTTACAACTACAGAGATTTAAAAATGTTATTCCGGAAAACGAAAAATAGAAATGTCCTGTTGGTTATGCTCCAATCACAGTGACGAGGGCAATTCATATGGATGCGTATACGGATGTGAAGGAGCACCTAAACCCAAGTTGAATTTCTCAATCATAGAAGTTACACATCAACACATGGAAAGTTTTTTTAGCTTTTTTTGTTTGTAAAAAAGCTTCACTGCTTAAGATTATGTGGGAAAATATCCCTACGAGAAAATATCCCAGCTATGGCAGCAAATCATACTCATTTCCCTTGCGCTTACGCTCTGCTGCTTCTTCGGGTGCTTGATTTTGGCAGTTTTTTCCTTCTCTTCTGTTGTAGTCACTCTCCACAATTCTGTGATCCACCGAAGCAGGATTAAACTAAAAGTCGGGGTAGAAATGGGGTAGATCGCCTGTAAAATGAATTCAGAACTTCATAAGTAGGAATTTAGACCTTCAGAAGTACTATGATGTCAGCGAAGCCGTCAAGACAACAGGGCTCGCCCTTCGGGCTCGCATTAAATCAATAGACATAGTCCTAAGCCGTAGCCTAAGCCAAGCTGAGGTTTGCCTAAGCCAAGCTGAGGTTTGCCTAAGCCAAGCCTGGATTAGGCTAAGCACAAAAATGAATACGGGGCTCGCTTCGCACGCCCGCAGTCTGAATTTGCAAACTACAATCTACGAAAATAAGCCGATCCTAGATTATCCATAACGAGAGATGAGAGAGAGCTTGTGCGGGGCGAACGATTGACGGGATCAATGGTGCAAAAAGAAACTCATTTGTCTCGTTTGCCCATTCAAGACAGTTCCCTCATTTTCAAACTATAGAAGGTAGGCCGCCCAACGCGAAAAGAGGCTGTCTTTGTGGTGCATTTGCCGAAGAACAGAAGACTATTGCCATAGCTGGGATATTTTCTCGCAGGGATATTTTCTCCACCAACGACTGCTTAATAATGGGATGTCACGAAGCGTCTCATAAGCTGAGTTGTTGGTAAGTCGTGGAGGGTCTCACAACCATTAGACACGGATTGGCATTACAAATTTGCTACTGAGATTTTGAGAAGAGATTTTTGACAAGGAACCCCGAGCTAGTCACAGATAGACGAAAACGGTGTGGTCAACGAGAATGACCCAGATATGATCACTGATCACTAATAAGGCCAATTCACTTGGTTCCTAAAAATGTGGAAAATGACTGCTGATGATTAATTTTGTTCCGATTTGACATGCGAGAAGCCAGCCCTGATCTTGTGACACCCTATGATCTTTATTTTAGGGTCGAAGACCTACTCCGATTCTCACTCGCGTCGCGGTCCCTCACTCGCTTTCTGAACAAGCGTTAAGATGGTCACCTCACCTGATGAGTGAGCAACCCCAGCACACCTAGCAGCTCAAACATCCACCCAGCATTTGAATCAAATCTAAAATTGCTGCGCTAAAAAACTCTTTTGGCCACTTGGAGAAAACGGATTTAATTTTCCACTGGTAACACTATGCAGCCAGATTGTTTTTAAGGGGTGACTTCAAGGTGGTGCCAAATGGCCTTGGATTTTTTGGAGAACAATGTTTTTTGCGTTTGTCAGTTACCAAACAGTCAGTTAGATGAAGTTACATTTTACAGCGACAATTCATTTGAACGTAGTATGTAACATTGAGAATTTCTAGGGTATTTGCGAGTTTGTCTTCTCGTGCCGAAGGCTTACGCCTTGCTAGGCATCTAATATATGCCCACGAAACACAAAATCACATCGTTGACGTTGGTCTTCTTTATCTGAATTCGCCTGGAGACGAAACTGATCGCCAACCCCATTAGGATGGCGATTGCAGCCTTCGGTGGAACTACGGCTCCCTGCGCCCGATTTCTGTAACCACAAGTGTGCCTCAACCTGACCGATCACTATGGATACAAATGAAAGACTCCGTAGTCAGGCCGTTGTGATAAGCACCTTGGCGAGACGGTGGCACTGCGGCTCCCTGATGTTCCCGGCGTTCTGGAAGCCGGGCCGATCATGATAACTAGCACTCCACTCAAGTCAAATGGAGAACCTCAGAGAGAAATCAGAGGATGTTCACGGCGCAATAATAATTATTAGTTATCGCTATCAATTTTCAATATCATAGTAGAGATTGTCAAAAACAATAATATTCTAGGCGGTGCATAAGCTTAAGCCACTAATAAAAAGAGGAGATGTTGCGCGTCCTAAGGAGAACTGAATATTGGGACGGAAATGAAAAACACGAGTTGAGGGACGCATTTGTGTATTTTTGCGCGACTAATTAGATTCGGAGTGTGTTGGATGCGCTCTGATGAGCGGCCAAGATGTTGTTCTTCTCGCGAAGGCGGCTAAATGTCGTAATCTGCTGAGCGCAAAATTCGAATTTTACACGAAATTCAATTAAACGACCACACACGGCAATCGATCGCGCCGGGAGCGGGAGAACTACGCAAGCGCGCCGTGTTGAAAAGGTGCTTAATTCGTGTGGAAAATATGGTGAATGGGGAGATAATAAGGCTGACCTATTGGGGCGCGAAATTGAGGCTGACAACCGGGCCCTCGGGATACGAGTGCGTTGTGTTCTTAGGTGTGCACTTCGAAGAGGTTAGAGATCGAAAATAAAACAAAGGAAAGACGCACAAAACTAAAACATGTACAGTGGCCAGTGGGGAAAAGTTATGGGACCCAAAACCGACATTTATAGTGTTATATCATCGTTGCACATAGACGTTATTTTATAGTGTTCCAGGCATAAAAATGGCACAAACCAAAAATGGAAATAGCGAACCTTCGAGGTACACAAACAGTTTATCATCTCCATTCCAGCACGCTTAAGTGCAGGGAGAATAGAAAGCTGGATAAGTGATTATTTCGATAGTGCTATCAGAATTGCCAAAGATGCGCTCAAGTGAGGATAACTCTCTACGAAGGATAACGTCATACTGTGAGCGCTGCGCTCGATGTGAGCTGACAGGGAGAGGCCCCAAACTGCCCCACGCTGATTCGGCTGAAACTTGGCGTGGAGAATGTCATGCCGGAGTGTAGCAGAACCTGATAGGTTTCATCGGTGAATGGCGGGTTTAAACTAATGTGCATAGTAGATTTTGTCCTCTATAGTTGCAAGGTCCTGCAACGATGTCCCTGATGAGACAAAAGATATGGTGGTCTTATCAGTTTTTTGACCATTTCGTTGAGGTTTTGTGAGGTAATTCACCGATGAAACCTATCACGTATTGCCAACCTCCATGACAAATTTCAGTCCAATAGGCGTGGGATAATTTGGGACCTTTCCTTGTGAGTTAACATACGGAAATTCTCAGTTATAAAAAACTGAGATACATCTCAAGCTCAATTTATTTATTAGAGCATGTGCACGTATGTGAATTTTCCACATGCTGGGTTCATTAAAAGCCAAATTTAATGATACCAATCCATTTAAGTACGTGCCAAGAGAGAGATTTATATGCACTACATCATATCCATGTGAGCCAAAGACTAAAGTTCTCACGTTTACAGATTGAACATAAATACAGCATCAGGTATAAAGCCTGGGCAGCTATGGTCATCCATGAACGAAAATGGCGAAAAAATAACAGATAACAGACCTCGATCTGACGGTTATCATGCCTCATTGGCTCAGGGGCAGAGCGTCTGTCTAGTAAACAGAAGGTCGCTGGTTCGATTCCAGCATGAGGCAATCATTTTTATATTTTTTTGGTCTAAATTTTATCAAACCCAGAATCCAAAAAAAAAACAAGGGAAGATCAGAAGAGTGCAGAGCTATGGACAGAGACGTTGCGAAGCATATAGCCGACAGGGTCCACCGAAAAACATTCGCCAATCGACAAGCGCTCGACACAGCCATAAATTTCTAATGACCTGAGAATATGCGTCGGGAGCCGGCAAAAATTATTAATGGCGACTTTTGAGGCCCTAATTAATCCGGGAAGACCGGTTCCCGCGGCCCGCCTGTCAACGCCGTCGACAGTGTGTCAATAAAGCGGGCGCCGATCGGGGGTGGGACGCCGGCGGAACGGATACCTTCGCGTCCCGATCTTTCGGGTGATTTACTCGCGACGACAATGGGGGCGCCGGAGAGTGGAAGTTGTTTTGGCGCTGTTGACGCGAACGGAGTAAATTGGGCGAAAGAGCGAGAATTTATTTGCAAATTTGAGCGAATGGATGTGGAGACAGTGGGCACGTATTTTCTGCCTAATGTGAAATGAAGTCAAAGAGTTCAACTACATTATCATTGATTTACCGCCTGCTGCTGTATCTTTTACGTCGCAACTCGTGCAGCGGCTACCACCGCCATCGGTCCAGATCGTCATTTGAAGCAGCTCGATGTAGCACAAACAGCACCAACCAAGTCCAAACCTCTGGTGTTCCAGGCCTTCTTGGAGCTGGTCAACACGATCATCACGATCAAGAACGACCGCTCGTTCAACTCATCCGAATAAACCTCAGAGAGAGCGAGTGGACGATCCAACCGATCGCTGGGGGCACCAGTTGAACGATAGATACCCGAAAGTTCAGGTACCCGAAAATTTCGAACATTTGAATAGGAGTTTTTGTAGCCTCTTCGAGGGTTCACGGCAGTTCAGAGCGGAAAATACTCGCTGATGTTCGGCGGAACTCACATCTTAACTGGCAATTCTTTTTGATCTGCGACTGTAGTCGTAGCCGTAGTGGGGAGCGGCGCCCCAGCCATGGCCTCCAAAGGTGAAGAAGTCGTCGGCAAGTGCCGGGGCGACGACCAAGGTAGATAGGACGGCGATGAGACAGAAAGAGGACATGGCGACTGTGGATTTGAGGAACAATGGAGGAGTTATATGCGGGGAAAGAATCGAAACCAATCGCTTTCGGACCACTAGAACTTGCAAGGGAACATCCCCAAGTGATAGTTGCAGATTGAAATGAAATGTGGTGCAACGGATAGAGGAGATCTTAGGAAGACGAGCGCACACAAAACGCGCTGCCCATATGCAGACTGGCTACCGTAAGCAGGCCCCCGAAATATGAAAAATAACGGCAGTCGTGACTAGTACGATGAAATTTCCTAATTTTGATGTATCTGCGTGGTCCAGCGGTAGTGCTCTGAGCCACCAGTCAACGGTGTCGGGTTCGACCCCCACAGAGAATCTTCTATTTTTCGATTTGCTTTCTTTTCAACGAAACTGTACATTACAGGGTGTACCATAAATACTGTAAGTGGAAAAACTGCTTATAACTTTTCATTTACGACAAGGAAACAAAATGAATTCATAACTGTAAGATTGGCCAGGAAATTCTGTATAACATACTTGAATTCTGTTCGAAATGCCCTCCTTGACAGTTTGATTAAGGCGTTCAGATGCTTCTGGAAATTCTTCAGGATTCCCGCGGTGACTTTTGGCATGATTTCCCTCCAAGCGGTCTTCAGAGAGCGCTCCATGGAATTCACACTGGCGTGGCTTGTAGCGCATACGTTTGGCTCTAGGACTGACCAAACAGCGAAGTCGAGAGGGTTGAGGACCGGAGAGTGCCGCAGCCAAACATCTTTCCTCTTGACCCAACATCCTTCCTTCACATGGTTGGCTGTGACAAGACAAAGGTATCCTTGGCTCCATGACCAGGCGTCCAGTCCTGCTGAAACGTCCTGCGGTGCTGTGGGGTAGATCTACGACCCAGGATTTCACCATAGCCGTTCGGAACCAGTTTTCGGTAGTTCTTGCCAGGAGGTCAACTTTTTTCCATTGACTTCGAAAAAAACGAGCTTCAGGCTCCCAGGTCCAAAAACTCCGGCCCTACCCATGATGGATTGTGCGGAATGGATCTTATCAACAGTTACGGAGCGGGGCGAGCTTTTCGGAAAACGTTTACGGTGATCCCAGGTGTTTCGCAGCGGTTCTACGGTGACAATCCTTTCATCCAAAAACAGCATGTCCTGGAGGCTCCCGCCGCGGACTTGTGTCTTCATCTTCCGGTACTTCTTTAGTCTTGCGGTTTTCATTCGAAGACCGAGGAACTGTCTGTATGTCATCTTGCAGCAGTCGAGTCCCTGATCTTCTTCCACTATTTTCCTGAGCGATCACTCAATGACTCAGTACTTCTTTGGCAGGTTTCTCATGGATCGTGCTAGATTCTGCTTGATCTTCTTCCGAAAGGCATTTTTGGTCCTTGGTGTTCTGGCTGTTCTCGGTCTTTTAGTCATTTGGCGAATCTGTATCCCATCTGTCTCTTGGAAGTGTTGTACAATCCGCTAGAGTTGAAAAAATTGGAATTTCATTAACTTTTCAATCTCCATAATCGGCATTTCACGCTTGTAATCGGCGACGGTAGCAAAACGGTCACTCTGAGATACCTTTTTATCTGATGGGAACAGGTTAAAGTACCGGGAAAATCTACTTTTCTAGATCAAAAAAGGACGACAAACAGGAATATAGCAACAGAACTGGTATAAAAAGGCAAAAAATCAAGGTAAATTGAAAAGCTTGTCGACTTACAGTATTTATGGTACACCCTGTATTATGTTTCCTGGTGTTCACCATCACTGGTTCTTGCCTTGCTTCAAATATAGCTTAAAAAGCCCTTTGGAGAAATCGAAACTGGCAACTCAAGCCTTTGTGGTGAAGCTGTTTTTCATTCTTTCGCGTTCCTATCTGTTTTGCTAATCATCTCAGGACGTGAAATGGAATGAACCAAAATATGTTGGCTGGGATGAGTGTCGAACCCCGATCCCCCAGAACGGTAACCAAGACACTATCCAGCTCGACCATACAAACAGTTGGTGCTCCGCCAACATCGCTGGCTATATTCATTTCTACGAACTTTAGAAAGGTATTCACGCGGACAAGTGCGTGTATTGGTCGAAACAGAATAGGTTCTGCCGCTATGATATCTATAAGGATAAACAGAGAAGGGAGGACGCGAAAGAATGAAAAACAGCTTCACCCTTCACCGATTCCAAACTAAAGCGTTGATAAACATCAGGATATGTGGAAATATGTAGATTTGGTGAAAAGAAAAAAGGTAGAAAAAAAAGCAATTGGGGGTCGAACCCGACACCGTTGACTGGTGGCTCAGAGCACTACCCCTTGACCACGCAGGAACGTCACGGAAGAGAAATTTCAACATACTAGTCGCGACTGCCGTTATTTTTCATATTTCGGGGGCCTGCTTACGGTAGCCAGTCTGCATATGGGCAGCGCGTTTTGTGTGCGCTCGTCTTCCTAAGATCTCCTCTATCCGTTACACCACATTTCATTTCAATCTGCAACTATCACTTGGGGATGTTCCCTTGTTGGTGAACGACGGAACGGAAAAGTTCAGGCACTCCATATGTAGTTTCTGGTTCGGGTACCCGAACCCGAAAACCCGAACCCGCCAACTCTGATAGCAATCAACATTACACTGGACTAAGCTAAACTGAACGCAGACTTAGATTTGTGCAAAGCATACACTTCATTAACATCATTAACATTGTAAACATTATTGAGAAAAACGAAAATATGACAAAATTAACTTAAACTGTCATCTGGTTTGCCATGGAATTCAAGTAGTCCAGCGTGTCATGTGCGACACCCTTCTTCCTGTCTGTACGGTCAGCCCATACTGCCTTCACTTTGCGTCCAGAACGTCTGGTTTTGACGGCAGCATAAACCATATCAACCTATGCTATGCGGTGTAGAGTTTCAGTGCTAGACGAGCTCAATAGAGCGCGACTTTGTGATTATAGTGTAGAATTCAGGGACACCAGGGATATCAGCCGCTCTACCATTAGCGATTGACGGTATAGGGCACAGCTGGTGGCCCTCATATGGGCCAATGTTTTCAGGAGCCGGTTTGCGTTTCTGATCCATTCTCCTGGTTGTTGTGCTGCCATTGTTCCACGTAGTGCTTCCATTTCATTTCTGACACCTTCTATTGTTTCTTCAATTTGGTTTCTTTTGCTGTGAGCTTCTCTCGTCCATGTTATGGCGTTAATGATGGCTGATTGATAAACTTCTGGAACGTTTTCTTCTCCTTCGTATTCAGTTTCTTGTTCCTCGTGTTCCACCTGCATTGGTACTACTTGACCAACGGGTCGGACCATTGTTTTGTCTGCAAGCGGGTGAATTAGTAAGCTACCGATCGCGAGGTGCCCGTCTGAGCAAAGAGGGCCGATCGGTTGTGCGCTTACTAATCCCTGCAGTATTGCGGCCATTATCATTAATAATGTTGTTGGCTTTCCAATTTGTCGAATTAACTTGATAGGTAAACAAATTATGCGGTAAGCTCAGGCGAAAAACAATTGAAATACCTTTACTTGATATTTTCGCAGGAGTTGCACGTATTTGAACACGACAGGATGGGATGCTCCGCCAGCGACCGGTGAAATGCTTCCTGGCGTCTGTCTCGATGACAAAAGGTTTTGAAAAATTCTGCGTCGCGGGAAAATAGGACTGAAAATCGCCTTGAATTCCTGGAAGGCGCGATCTTGCTCCAGATTCCAGAGCTTGAGCGAGTCCTTCCCTGCCATTCTTGTCGGTGGTTCCGCTATCTTCGTTAAGTTTCTACTGAAAAGGACGCACTTGACCTGCGCTGACGAGAATTTCCAGGTACTTAACTTCCTTCTTGGCAAATTGACATTTTTCCAGCTTCAATTTCATCCCGCAGCTCTCCGTAACTGCTAAGCCATATATGTATAGAAAAGCTGTAGACGTGACTTACCTGAAATTGAAGAGAAAGCTCGACTTTCAGCGAAACCATTCGGAATGACAGTGTTGATGTGATGAAAGAATTTTCATAAATATGGAATTTTCAATGCAATGCAATTTTGCACATTAGGTGTTATCGAATGTTTTGGCTACAATCACGACGAATTGTGAAAGAATATAAAGTTAGCCATGATATCTATAAGAATCTCTTACTTGACGAGCAGCACCCGCGAACGACGAAGCAAAACAAGTTCTCGTGCCGTCTCAGCACCTTCCGGCATGCCTGCAACGTTTTAAGATTCTTCCTTTTCCTATTTGTGATGCGTGCGATATTTATTTTTAAAAAATCACCAACAAACATTGGAAAATTAAGCGGTAAAAGTTAGAAGTTCAGTTCTTCAGAACTTCTCCCGGGAAAAATTGGCCATGCACGGCGCGGGTCCTTCATGTTCTGCTCCGAGTGCTGGAGGAGGAATTTGGCATTTTCTTTGCGACGGGTGCACAGTTTCTGAATCGATGTCATATGAGGGTACTCATTAAATGAATGCAGATAAATTGGAACAAAGATTTTAAACTTACTTAATAACATCAATTAATGTGTTCAGAACTTGCTGAACACCCTCCACTGAACTTATCCGAAGCGTAGCTCAAAAACTACGTTACAAATGACTGTTTTTTTTGTCCGGCTACTATTAACACCATGTAATGCAGGCTGTGTTCCGTTGACTAGTGAATACTCAGATCAGATCAGAGAAAACTCGTGATATTGTGGCAAGAAACGTTCGAGGACGACGAAGAAGGACTTTGCCGGTATTGTTGCTTGCCCGCTTCTAGGCACTTACCGAGATCCAGAGATTTGAGCAAAATCTTGTTTTATTTGCTCGAGTCGAAGAAAGTCACGCGTACTTCTGGAATGCCAGCGCACAGGAACAGTCAGACTACAGGAGATGCGTCGACGGCACTCGCCTCAAAACTTTCAGTCCGTCAACAGGAATATGCCCTGTGATACGGTATCCATGGCGGATGGGGAAGGGAATATAGAATTGCGCAACTTTATGCTCTATTATGTGCGGAATATGTGATGATGGGCTTGCGTCACGTACAGAAAATTTAACAAGAAAGCGGCACTTTATTTATCACCTGTTTATGAGATCATAAAGTCGGGAAATGTAAGTCTATGAAGGGGATGGATTCTTGTACCAGAAGCGGGCGCGATAGTCGTCGGAGCCCGTGACGAACGCTGGCATCGTGGGCGAGTGGACGAAGACGCGGCACGGCGCGGTGTGGCCAAGGGCGCCAAGCCTTTTCCTGTCCGAAGTTCGCGAGTCCCATGAACACAAGCTGCCGGATTTCTCATCTGGGAACATTACTGAAAAGAACAGGAATAAGAGGGGTCTGGACAGTCTGCAAGCTAGGCTAACTAGCGACATTTGTTCACTCTAGACAGCAATAGCACAGAAAAGCTTCTCACGGTTGTCTAGGCGACAAATGTCTGGAAGATAGCCAGACTATCACTTTATAAGCGCAGGTCTTACCGAAATCTTCGTTATGATTGAATCCCGCTTGAATCTTCAATGTCTGGTGACCAGTGCTTCCGGCTCCCGTATACGCTATCAAACAGCGATTCGTCGACAGCTCCCACAGTTTGATGGTACTGTCAAATCCTGACGATAGCACGTATTTCCCGTTCTTCGTAAACTGCACACTGCAGATGGCCGCTCCGTCGTGGGCTCGGGTGAACGTCTGAATGCAACGATTCGAGATGCCGTCCCACACTTTCACGTCTCCATCTGATCCTCCGGACACGAACATTCGGGCGTCGTCACTGTATTTCACCTGAAATGAATAACTTCACTCCAACGAACCGTGATCAGCGTCCTACATCGAAAACAGGGGCAATGTGATGATCTGCTGGACTACTGCAGACAAAGCATTGTGTGCTGTCGGTGTTGTAGAGACGAACAACCTCGTGATCGGCGGCTGCGAGGAAGTATTCGCCACTGGGGTGAAACGAAACGGCATTGATACGGGCTACTTCCTGAAAAGATCACACTTTATCTGAGCTATTCTAGACAGTCACAGTCAGACACACAAGCGAGTCTATTTGTCTGTAACTTTGAAAGCCCTATTCTGCTGTACCGGTCCACATGCTTTAGCATCAATCGGAATGAAGGCATAAACAGACATAGACACCAGACATTTATCCACCACTTACATTTATCGTCTTTATCGCTCTTTTCACGGCGTTCTTGGAATAATCGAATAGTTTTAGAGTGCAGTCGTTAGATCCGGAAAGGAGGAGCGCGTCTCTGGGATGAAACGCCACCGCTGTCACCTCCTGAAACACATCTTGTCACTCCCAAACATTTGCGAGGCAGTCCTACATCCATGTGGTCGTATAACGTTCGGATCACCGGGTTCAGTCCATCGGGACCACCGTCCGCCGGACCGTCTCTTCCATCACGGCTTATAATCTTATCAACGTCCAAAATTTTAATCGAGCAATCAGCCGATCCAGTAGCGACGAGATGTCCTGAAAAGAGTCTTGTTACGGTCTTGTGCAACCAAACAGGATACCATCGGGGCTGAAGACAGCAGCTCGACAAGGTGCCTTGTGGGAGGTGATGTAAATGGTCTCGTACTGGCTCGGTTCCGGGGTAGTTGGAAGGATCTCTGAGTCATATTCCATGTCGAGGCCAACAGACGGTTCTAGCTAAACGGAACATTGGCATTCGGCTACAGTAAGCCATCACAAACCGGCTGGACAGAGTCGTCCATAGATTCGCGGTCATCGGAGAATTGTTTGGCCAGATTCACCAGTCGGAACAGCTTATCTGACGGTGGCGGCACTTGAGTGGTAATTCCGAGGAGCTGCGCGAGGGAGAACGCTATCTGCTGATGACCGTCGTAGAACAATTGACTAGAAGGACAAAATGGTTCTGGCGTTTAGGTGTCCTTGGCTTACCCCGTGATCAGGCGATACATATACTCGCGGTCCTTAATGTCGCCTTTATTCATCGTATTTGAAAAACCTGTAAAGTATGGACTTCGGGAAGTCACAAAAACGATTCGGAATAGATATCAGAGTACGGAATTAACGGATGTGCACACATAGAAACGCATCGCTCGGTAAACTCTTGTAACAACATCATAACAACAACAACATAACAATAAAGTGACGCTTTCAGACTTTCGCCGACGCCTTCGTCTTCGTCTTGACTACCTTCTTCTTCTTGATGACCTTTTTGCTCTTCACAGCCACGCCTTCTGTCTTCTTCTCTGATTTCTTCTTCTTGTCTTCGAGTCGTTCTATCCTCTTTTTCGCCGTTTTCTCCTTTCGCTCTTTCTGCTCCTTCAAGATTTTTGCTACTTCGTCGGGATCCAAACCGGCCTTGATCATCTCTTTCCTCTTGTTGATCTCCTTCTTTTCGCCGAAGTTTTGCTGCGCGAGCTTGATCTCTGCTTCGCGCTTCACGACAAGTACTTGTGTGACGTATTGTGAGACCTGAAACGATAAATATGAAACGTCGAATGAAACACCGGAAACGGTCACCTTCTTGTCACTGACCGCAAACTGATCCATCTTCTTTCCAATCAATTTCTCAACCTCCTGCAGTAGAGTGACATCGTACTGCGTCACAAAGGTCAACGCGGCTCCGAATCTTCCGGCACGAGCAGAGCGACCAACTCTATGGACGTAGGTCTTCGGACAGCGCGGAACGTTGTGGTTCACGACTAAGTCCACGTGAGGGATGTCCAACCCACGAGCGGCCACGTCGGTGCAAATGAGGATGCGAATCCGGCCTGAGCGGAATCGGACCAGTGACGCTGTTCGTTCTTCTTGACTGATTTCGGAATGAAGCGATCCGACCTGTAGGATACGGTCACTTAGATTGTGAGGAAATAGAACATACGTCAAAGCCTAGTCCATTGAACATCAGCGCTAGAGCTTGGCATTCTCGACACGTTTGAGAGAAGACGAGAATTGAACTGTTGGGGCGATTTTCGTAGAAGTTCTTGACGACATAGACGAGATATGCGTCCTTCACTCCGATCGGGGAAAGGACATATTTCTGTTCGAGCTTTTCGACGGTGGCGACTTCGCTCTTATCTTCGAAGAAGAATGGTTTCCTAACAGAGACTTGATGAAGCTGATTGATTGCTGAAGTGATCGTGGCGCTGAACAACAGAGTTTGGCGCTCCTTGGGCAGCACTCCAAAGATCGTCTTCAGTTGCAGACCGTACTGCCCGTCCAGCATCAGATCGGCTTCATCGAGAACAAGCACTTTGATCTGCTGCAGCCAGTGCGACACTTCTGGATGAGTATCGATGTGGTCAGCTAAGCGCCCGGGAGTGGCAATGATAACATGCGGACGCCTGCAAATTTTTCGCTCAAAACAAGCTCCCAAAGAGATTGAGCTTACTTGCTCAGATCCATTGACTGTGCGACTTGGTGCCTTCCGCCGATGATCACGGCCGTGGAGAGGTTGAACATCTTGCCGACCGCCTGGAACTGCTCAGCGATCTGGACGGCCAGTTCGCGAGTTGGTGTCAAGACGAGAGCGTACATTCCACATGGGTCGACGGCGAGCTGCAAAGAGAAGCATGCAATGAAGTTCTGTGGACAAATTCAATGCCCAATTTCGCTGCATTTTGGCAATATAACTCCGCCAAGCGTTTCACAATAGCAGGAATGCTCGAATATGTGCGAAACACCACAATTTCTGAGTTTTGATCTGAACCTGCTCAACTTAAGCACATGCAACATCTGCTAGGATTATAACACAAGACATATTCAGTCAGACCACAACAATTTTGGGCTACTTTTCGATGGTAGAAAGGCGCGCATAAGCAGTGTGAACAAGTTGAATGAAAAAGAGTAAAATCACCGCCATATTGGTCGTTCTCTTAACTTTGAAGCACTTAATTGGCCGGAACGAACTATAAACAACTACAAGCAGATATGGATAATAACGAATTTCGAAAGTGAGTAACAGTAAAAGGTGAACAAGCTGATTATCATTGCTAGGAAAGCGACTACTAGCGGACGCCTCTCGATCTTTTCGAATCCTTTTTCTTTTAAACACCTTGCCTACCTGGTTGATAATCGGAAGAGCGAAAGCGAACGTCTTTCCCGTACCGGTCTTCGCGCATCCGAGCACATCGCCGCCTTCCAGCACCTTCGGAATACAGTTTATCTGCACGGGTGTCGGATTCTTGATCTGAAGCTCGCGGAGCTTGTCGCACAGCCACTTCGAGAGGCCCAAGTCCTTGAAGGCGACAGCCATGGTCGTCTGAAAGAAAGAAACCGTGAGAAAATATCAGAAAGGAGCGAAAGAGAAGATTTCGAGCTAGAAGGAGCACCGTCGAATTCGGCGTGCTGGGTCCTGAAACGATCGACCTGCGCGATAGAGACTTACCGGGCGATCGGATGGCGAACGATTGAAGTGTTTGAATGGGGATGGAAGGCCGTGATTTTCGAATAGAAAACGGTGAAGTGAGAACTGAGGGCTTTCGAGGTGTGTTTGGGGAATACCCCCTTTTTTCGTTGTCCAAGAGGCCTTTGAACAGGGCGATCTTCATCAAAACTGACTACCTGTGAGATCAGAGCCATTCATTGTAATCAGGGCTGTGCGAAACTCGAAACTCGGAAGTCGAAACTCGAAACTCGAAACTCGAAACTTTTTTTCAAAAACTCGAAACGAAACTCGAAACTATTCGAAACTTACCTCCAAAAACTCGAAACTCGAAACTTGTATTTTTTGTAATGAAAATCAGTGTTTTTTTGCATATTTCTCGTTTCTGGGGCGATTTCGCCTAACTTCTTAAACGGACAGTGGCTCAGGAGAGTGTGCCGCGTCGATTGAGCCCTGGCTCGACTGCCAGCAAGCTTTCTTCATTGAGTTATTAGGAATCAATGGTGTACAAAGGCACTTTGAATCGTGAGCTGTGGATTTTTAAGAATACAATGGCTTATCTGCCCGTCACGACGTTGTACATGAACCATCCTCTGTTCCAATAGCTTTCCAACATATGAATCTGAAGCTAACTGTGCAACTCTCAATTACAAACTAATGGTTCTTCTAATAACTCAATGAAGAAAGCATGCTAGCAGAGGAGCCGAGGCTTATTCTATGCAGCAGAGTTTGCTGGACAGCTTTATGGTAATTTCTTGAGGTACTTAAACACCTCTTTAGACCCAGGCCATGTGCGACTTTAACGCAGACCGCGTAATCCTTCAAAATTCCATCAGCAGAAATCTTTTGCTAAACGATCTGTTGTGATTTTCAATTTTGGTCCCACGACGAATACCCTGATTTCATTGATTTGGTGTGCGGTAGGTCGAAAATTTGCCTTCCGCGGGGCTCGTAGCTGTTAATATCACTCTGGGTGGCCCAAAATCATAGTGACAGGACCAAGGCGAGTTTCGAGTTGAGTTTCGTCCAAAACTCGAAACTCAAAAAAGGCCTCGAAACTACGAAACTCGAAACTCGCACAGCCCTGATTGTAATCCGTTTACCACACGACGACACTAGTTATTGTTAGTGCTCGTCGACTCCTTGAAGCTTGCAGGGTGTGTGAAACGTCTGGCAGACACATCTCCCAATATGGGAGGATGGCAGCCTGCAGGGTGTCTGCAGTGTCGTCTGTAGACATCTGCAGACCACGTTTCAGACAGTCTTTTGTTGAGGGTGGCTCATGCCGTTTGGTAGACAGTATAGACGGCTCCCTCGCGTCCAGTACAGGACCATTTGTGTGCTTCTTATGCCAGAGAAGGCTTGCAACACGTTGTGATAACGATATACTTCCCGATATACCATAGCATCTACTCCCAAATCCCCCCTGCATAAATTCATCCATAAAACTATAAATTTATTCTTCAAAGATGAGCACATTTCCACAAAAGTAAAAGCACGTTTTCAGCTCTAGACGAATCGTGGCTTCAGAGCACTCACGCATTTCATAGTAATTGACTTTTCGAATTGAATCACAGTGCAGATATGTGCTCCTCGTCCATCTATAAGCGCACAGACATGTTTAACATTGCCTCGCTTGTCTTCAGACACATTGAATCCATCCATGGGTGGCATAAGAGATGTCCCAGCCGAGCAGAAACTCAGGTAAACGAACTGAGGATGCTTTTTCCAAGCGTCGACTATCTCTATGATTGCACTGTAGTCGTCTTTTGGCAGATAGTTAGTGCGTGCTTCCTCGTATTGCGCCTTCAGAAGGTTCAGTTTATCGCGTCCGGCCAAGAAGTGCCAGGTGGATTTGTCGGAAAGCGCTTGCCACATGCTCAGTCTGTCCTTGCCGGGGACAAGTTCCACCACATCGAAGGCGATATCAAGAGGGAGATCGGAGAGATTCGAAGCCATGAGTCTTTTGATCAGAATGGCCAGTTGTGGGGAAATATATAGGGTTATGTGCAATAAAAGCGATGTCATGGAATTGTAATGCGTATTATCTCGTGACCAGGGCCTCCTACTATGATGGTTTGCCATGAAATATAGAAAAATTTCACAGGGGATAAGGAAGAACAGTAAAGAAACAGAGAAGGACAATGTTAACATGAAAATTCCTCCACGAGTACTTGAACCTGACCGTAAAATCTACCAAACGGGAGCACTACCACTTTACCATGCAGCCAAACGTAAGCTGTGGATGTTCCGGGTTTCCAAAACAAATACCATACGCTGGCACAACTGACTATTGTCGACGTGTGTGGTCGAATCTGTCTGCAAATTCTCTCACAACGAGACGTTTCGTCTGTCACCAGACAGCCAGCCTAGACACAGTCGGCATCGTCTCCGTCGACCGCATCAATTTTATCATTTACTTCGTCAGCGATCGGTCGGAAATGCGGTTTCTTCTCAGAGTTTTCATGCTGCTTCCTGTTGTCACCTTGGCGGAGAGTGACAAGGCTGTCGAAGCGCACGCAAAGATATGCGACAATCTGCATCTTTACGAACTCTTCTACTCGGTAACTATCACATAACACTATCATTTTAATCATGTATTTTAGGGAGATTTGCCTACCATTCATAGGTACGGTCTCAGTATAAGGGGAAAATATGGAGAACCATCATCGCCGGAACACAAACAGTGTTATGCGAGATTAGACGAACTTCACGAGGAGTGGAAGGTCTGTCGAATTCTTTGCAACCGTTGTCATCTACGTTGTTTTAGCCAGAAACCGATAGTCCAATGAAGACGGAAGTGAATAAATTTTGCGCCGGCGCTATGCATTATTACTATCGGAAGGACAAGAAGTATCATGGCATCTACAAGCTAGCCGATGTTAACGACGTTCTGGGACAGTACAAGATTCTTGTGGATAATTATGACAAACTGACAGACAACGATATCCGCAAAATCGAACGATGTGCTCAGGAGGATAAGGAAGTGTGGGGACCGTTGGTATGATGATTTCGTGCGAGGCTTGAATGAATTTGGGTTTTTAGAAGGCGGCTGCGAATATGACCAATACAACCGCGCAAACGGATACAAATACGACCGAAACAGCGTCTACAAATCTAACGACAGGATCGCCTACAGGCCCGACGAAAAAAGCGGCTACAGATCTGACGAAGGAAATGCCCGCGAACACCACCAAAGAAACGCCTGCATTTCCATTGGAAGAAGCGTCAACGAATATCATTAAGGACAAGCCTACAGATCCAGCTATAGCAGTGCCTACCAATCCAGCGACGGGATCACCAACAATTCCGGCGAAGGAGGCGTCTAGAAATCCGGTGACGAGAGTGCCCACGATTCCGGCGAAGAAAACACCTACAAATCCGATGACGGGAGCACCTACGAACCCGGCGAAGAACGCATATACAGATCCAGTGACAGCAGTGCCTACAAGTCCAGCGACGGGAGCGCCAATGAATCCGACGAAGAAAGTGTCTGTAGGTCCGGTGACGGGTGTGCCTACGATTCCGGCAAAGCATTCAGAAACGACAAACACGACCAAAGCAGCGTCTGCGAATCCGACCACAGGAACGCCTACAAACGTCACTCAGCAAGCGCCAACAAGTATGACGAAAAAGGCGCCTGTGAATCCCTCTACAGAAGGGCCTAGAATTCTGACGAAAGAAGTGCCTACAGATCCAGTGACAGCAGTGCCTACGAACCCGGCGAGGGAAGCGCGTACATACCCGACTTTGGATTCGGCTACAAACCTGACTGAAGCAGTTACTACGAATTCCGTTAAGGCAGCGAATGTGAATACGGATGCGCGAACGAAACCGGCGAAGGAAACGCCTACAACTGCGGCGAAGAAAGCGTCCACAGATCCAGTTACGGGAGCGCCAACGAATCCGGTGACGGGAGTCCCTACCATTCCGATGAAAGAAGCGCCTACAGATGCGGCGACGGGAGCGCCAACGAATCCGGCGAATGAAGCGCCAACGAATCCGGCGAAGGAAGCGCCCGCAGATCCAGCTACAGCAGTGCCTACGATTCTGGCAAAGGAAGCGCCCACATACACGACTTTGGATTCGGCTACGAACCTGACTGCAGCAGTGACTACGAATCCCGTTAAGGCAGCGAATGCGAAAACGGTTAATGAGACGACTACCAGTATGGTTACAGAAGCGTCTACGAATACGTTCAATAGATCAATAGGAGCGGAACCGCCTGCGGATTCCACTCCTGAGATCCATGGACCTTTGGTATTATTAGTGTTGAACGGCATTGGGTGAATTGTCAATGTTTAGAAGAACTCATCTACTTTCTCAGATGCCAGCAGCACTACCTCTCCTCTTGTGACCGTAAATATGACTACAACTACTACCGCCGCAGCTACAGATTCGACTACGAATGCAACCAAGATTTCGGCTACGCTTCCCACTGGAGCTGTCGTCAATTCTATCGAAAATGCAGCTTTGAATAACGGATCTCAGCTGCCGACCACTACGAGTCAAATGGCTTTCTCCACATTGACTCTTATTTGGATCATTGTGCCAATCCTTCTTGTCTCCGTGAATGGTTTGTGCATCGGTTATTGCTGCTGTGGAAAGAGTTGGTCTAACTTTTAATTTGTGATGAGTCAGTGATGTTTTTAGGAATTCAGAACCTGATCCCAGGGCTTCCGCATTACTTCAAACCAACTGAATTGCCGCCTGTCGCACAACCCGAGTACAGAGAGTGGCTTCTGAGTGATGACAAGAACGGCCTGATGCACGTCTGCGTAACTCAGAGTTCTACCGTAACTACGTTAACTCCGATTCGTGCTGGAAGTGCCGGAACTCTAGGTGCAATGACGCCTAGAAACACAATTAGTGAGGTTGAGTCGCAGAAGGCTACAAAGAGTTCAAATGAACCGATGATGAACGAGACAGCGAGCCCTGCAAGTAGTACCGCACTATAATTGAAGAAGTATGTATATATTGTCGTATAATAACTATATTTCGTTCTCATTGATATGGCCTCCTCAAATATTCGGGCCAGTTCTTGCAATTACACGTAGTGTGTATAACAGCATCGCTTTTGCTTTATATAAGCCAGATAGAACACGTAGGTTCCATATAGTGTTCTATCAATTATGTCTCCCAATCTCAATGGAAACATTCCCGAGGAATCAAACACGATGAAACCGACATTGTTCCAGAACCACCTACAGTTCGTCAAGGCCAAATACGAGAACAACGCCGATATCTATCTTCCCGCAGGAGACTTCCGCGTTCTTTTCGAAATCATCGACGCTTGGAAGGAAAACCCCGGAGCAGTCTTAATCCACTTGACCATGTGGAACGCAGGTGGTCTGCCCGAAATCGAAGGATTCAAGAAGAGAGAATCCACCGAGTGGAAGACAATCTACACATGTGTGGTTAGGGACGAACGCGGCGGTCATTGCTGTTTTCTGGAACATTGTGAAGTGAGCTCTACCTTCACAGTCAAGTGTTTGTTTTAACGGAAGGAAGGAACAAAATAAATGGAATGGATTTGACATTGATCAGCCATCATTTCACCTTTCAGAGAGCGCTTTACAGTGTGTCCCAAAAGGGAATATCTTTGACAGACGTCTGGAAGATCAGCATCCAAATATGAGACGGGTCCGAAACCGAGACTTCTGTCTAAAGTGCTTTCATGAATAGACTCTCTAGGCATCTAAAAGGGCAGAGAACGGGAACGACGTTTGGCTTTCCTCTCACCTTGCATCATTCGTTCGATCAATCAAAGACTTTTTATTTTCAATAAGTTATTATTTTAAACACTTGAAAAATAATGATAATAGCTGTCAAATTGCTGTCACGGAAACGTGCTTCTTAGCCTTGTTTGCGCGCTGCTTCATCGATTGTCCCGAGAAGAAAACTTCGACGGAATCGTCGCCTTTGTCTATCATACTGTAGACTGGTTGCTGCAGTTTGTCAGGATCTTCAGCTGCCTTTAAAATTTCGCGAACAGTCGGTTCGGAGCTTAGGACGTGTGAGTCGACGATCATTCTTTTGACGTGGTCTTGCCAGCCGATGTGAACGACATGACTGAAACATACAAGGTTACAACAAATGTGACTGCACTATCTTATCATCAACGAGGTATACACTTCGGAACAGAATTTCGCCCGATCTTGAGAGTCTATCCCATATAAAACCACTTATTCCGAAGGTACAGCCAGAGATGGGGACGTTAGCAGTCTACAGCCCTAGGTCCCGAATCTTGAGTCAGCTAGGATTTCCCCTTATCCAAGCCTGTTATTTCTGGTCGGTTAGTTCCTAGCCGGACGCCCTTAGAAGCGGCAATTGAGGATCAGTAAACACATATCTTGAGAGTCTACCCCTTATTTCGAAGCTATAGTCTCTTCCAGATTCAGTTGGGGTCCCCCTATCCAAATGAGATTTCGAGTGATGAGTCAACAGAACCAACAACCAACAATTTATTGACTTTAACAAAAATTTCCGTCATTAGGTTCTTCTTTCAAACTATTCTGATCCAAGAACTCACGTGAAATTATCTGGATTGCTGATGGCGACGCTCTGCGGACGTATGCATGACGGCAACAGCTGCATCGACTTCTTCGAAGGCGCTTTCTGCGGAAGGCTAATCAGTGGAAATATATCTGATTTCTCGCTGATGTCGTCTTCCGTCAGATCGCTTCCTTCTCGGCCGTCGAAATCGACATTTCCCTTCGGTTTCACCGAAGTCGTTCGACGTCGCGTCTCCGACCTGAGCTTCGACTTCAGAATCGGTTTTGGATTCATCGGTCGCGGCGGCGGACTACGCTGAAGGCACGAGCGGTCACATCCGCAGTCGGCCATGTCGTAAGCGTTGGGATCGTCGTGGAGGGCGCTGCAGCTCGAGCCTGGATCGACTTTTCGGTCGATAAGGGCGACAAGTCCAGGTAGTCTCAGGAAGACGGCTTCATGGCGGAGTTTTTTCAATTGGTATTCGTTGTCGGGGAGAGGATAGGACGCGCCATCTCGGAGGTAGCCAAGAACTACGGAGAACGTATCGTAGTCCCGGTCGAAGAACAGATTTCCGGCCTGTAATGAATCAGTTGAGGTCACTCCGCGTTGATCCGAGGGGGTCATAAGGACGGTCCAATATTACCCTACAAAAACGCCAAAAATGTAAAATCGATACCAGGTAGTGTTGCCGGTAGCACGATTGGTGCTCATAGCATCGTTTTTGTTCGTATCTAACGCAGCAAACGAAATAAATGCATTGACTAGCTATCCATAGGGTGCAGAGCGCAGGGTGGTTTGAAACGGTGTGTGTGGCTGATTGCGAAGGTGCTTGGTTTGTAGTCGGGCGGTGTCAGGTTCGACGTCGCCCTCAGTCGTCATTTTATCTGCTGTTTAAAAACGATCGCTTCTCGAGTGATCGCGAACACGCTGCTTTCATGGGCGGAAGAACACTTCAGAAACAAGTGATGGACGTTCGCTTGACTTTTGTTGATAACACGAAAGCAGAACGCAAGAAACTACAAAAAGTAAGGCCTTAGAATCGATGAACCGGTAGCTTTCCAACTTTCTATGCGGCATTGCGAAGGTGTCTAATTTGTAAGCCGGTCGGGGACGATTCGACGCCGGCCCGTGTCCCTTTTTTGTCTGCTGTTGGAAACCGACCGCTTCTCGAATGACCGTCCCATGAACGGATGAAATCCCAGCTGAATTCCAAAGGGGACGGTTTGAACGACCTTACGCCCATAAATT
The DNA here is from genome assembly GCA_030435675.1 of Steinernema hermaphroditum. Classification (NCBI taxonomy): domain Eukaryota; kingdom Metazoa; phylum Nematoda; class Chromadorea; order Rhabditida; family Steinernematidae; genus Steinernema; species Steinernema hermaphroditum. The sequence continues at coordinate 2,701,854 of CM059623.1, forward strand.
CATATTGCTACCGGTCATAGTAGACATGCTACGGTAAACTAACCTTATCGAGAAGACCACTAAAGTCGCCATCGGTCTCTCTGAATAGCTCGTCAAAATAGGACCCTCTCACAGAAGTCAGCGTCGAAATCTTCGTCTTCACCACATGACCGGCGATATCGAGCGTTACAAATGCCATCGCCCACGGGAATGAGTGAACTAACCCAGCGGACTCATTGTCGCGCACCGCTACGGTCGAGTCACAAAGGTAAACACGCCGCTCTTAAAAGGCAATTGAAAGTGAGAACAAACAAATCTCCCGCGCACACGTTAAGTGCGATAATGGTCTACTTGAGAGTGTTTATGCAATCGGGTCTTTAAGCGTCTTTCGATCAACACTGACATGAGTAATTGAGGACACCTAACGTTTGAGATGAAGTTGCATCGAGGCTTTATGGAGGACCTACCCATGTACTCATACAGCGTTGCCACTCGGACAGCGCTGCCATGGAAGTCGATGACATCGCTTCTTTACCATATCAGCAATCAATCCTTACATATTCTTATACAAAACTGATCGATCGTTTAACATGGCGCCCAATCTCTCATATCTTCCTCTGGACATAACATTCGACGTGGTGGACATCACCCCTAGCCAAGGTATTCTAAAGATCTGTGAAGCGCTCTCTGAAGGATCATCATGGCATTTCGCTGCTGATCGCAACAAGCTGCGAGCTCTGAACGAGAAGTACAAAGATCCAAGGCGAAACCGTCTACCGAAAGGAGACTGCACCATTCTTTTCGAGATAATAGACACCTGGAAGAAGCACCCTGGACCTGTATACATTCACTTGGAACTGAATGGAAATCCTCTCCCTCAGATTGAGGGATATAAAAGGAAAGAACTATTCAGAGGTAGAGCAATCTACACTTGTGTGGTTAGGGGTCAGCGTAGGGGCCATTGCTGTTTCCTGGAACACAATGAGCATCTCGGTTTCGTTACGATCAAGTGCTTGATGTAATGAGAAAGAGAAAATAAATGAATTCAGAGCTGCATAGGTTCCTTTCGAAATCGTCCCAGGTCAATCAAAGTCAACTTTTGACAGTCTTCGATAGCTGATTCTATCAGAATCAAAGTCATTAGTTTATGAGGGCGTTGAGGTGGCTGAATCTGAATGAGCTGAATTCAATCGAGGTGGAGGCCTTCCGAGAGTCTATATCTTCTGAGAGTCGGCCAAGAACGATCGTTCACTCATCTTATTTTCGAAAGAGCGAATGGACGACTCAACCGACCGACACCGGCACTAATATGACGGTAGTTATGTGTTTGGAAAAGTGGAAAACGTTTCTGGAGGTATGGGGATTCGAACCCCAGCCCTCTCGCATGCTAAGCGAGCGCTCTACCCCTGAGCTATACCCCCACGCAGATCCAATCACTCCACATCACGTCTTCTTCCTTTTCACCACTGACACAAATGAAAGATGCGAACCTTCTAGGAGCCGGGAAGCCAATCATTGCGCCAACAGCGCTGGCCAAAGATTGAAAGGTTGTAATTTCAAAGCTGCTCCCTATTCAGTAGTTTGACACATCAAATCACCTTGAACGCTCACACGTTCGATCTCCGCTCCGCCGACTGATTTCTGATTTGACTGCAAAATTCGGCTCGCAATTTTTCCGTTTTTTTTGTGCAAAAACCGGATATGAGACGCGCTATGATACCGTCGGAGTGCAGACTGATAAGAGCGCTTTGATTGATTTACGTCTTAAATCGACGTTTTTACAATTTCGTCACCTGCACGCAACCTATCGGTTCACATATATTGCAACAGGTTGCCCAGGTTTTTTCCCCTAAAAGTGCGACCAAACTACACTACAAATCTGGACTTGTGAAAATCACGTGGCGTCACAAAAAGGACGCCCGCAAAATCAAAGAACACCCTCTTCCGACGACGACGCCACATCTTCATCAATGTCAATCGCGTGCTACTCTCTCATCTGATAGCAGCATCGAGCGTCCAAAAAACCCTCAGTCGCCGCCGCCGCTGCCGCTCGCGTGCATTCGCGCTGTGCTTTGTGTCTGCAGACAGTTTCAGTCGATCGATTGTGGAAGACGGAACGATGCCTCCTTGTGCGCTCGTGCTCGCCTCCAACGGCACCGAAGACCTGGAGTTGGCCATCATCGTCGATGTGCTTCGGAGGGCCGATGTTAAGGTGAGCTTTTATTTGTGTCAATTGGTAATGTTGCGAAATCGAGACATGTAATAAAGTGGAAAAGACATATAGATCAAGCTAATTAATAAGGCTAAAGTGTAGGGTTGGATAAAGAGGGTCAATTAAAAAAAGATGTATCTGACAGTGCCTCTGGTTTGGTTCCCAAATTAGGACATTCAGGGTAAATTAGCACTTTACCATTTAAGGGGTGCGCTGTATGGTTCTGATTGTTGATTCTAAATGCTCATCAATTGAATCGAAGTATGCGAAATATGAGCCCACAAGGGCACATTTTTTTTCAATTTCTAAAGAGGAAACGCATTTAATCTTCAGGTTGTGATCATTAGCTTCTACCATCGGTTGGAAAATTTATCCGAATAGTCCGTTCAGCGGCCCCATTAGTTTGTGCGGGCATTACAGGGACTTAATCTTCACCTTGTGGTTATTCACATTCTCTTTTATCAGTTCAAAAGTTCAAAAATCTCACTGTTTGATTGCCCTTCTCCTTGGCCTCAGAACGGACATATCTGGTCTATAGAAGGCCGTCCTCAAAAGACGGAAAAGACAGCCATCTTGATATGGTTCATATTGAAAAGAGGGTACCGAAAGCACCGAAATATCCACGTTGATATGTCATTTGTTCGGTGAGAGATAGCTACATTGCTAATGCATATATGTTCAGTTTTCAAGATAAAAGATCCGCGTTAATATGTGTTCGATTTTTTAAAACTGACAGGCACATATGTTCAGCTTTGAAGATTCAGTTCCTATTCCCGTTGCGACTCACTCGCGCCGTCCATCTCATGATACGTGCAAAAACTGCTTCCCACAGACCGCCACGTCATTCATTGTTTATTTTGCGGGGTGTTCGATGAGTGTTCGCTGTTCCAGTACCACCATCAGGCGTCAGGCGACGTTCCATAGCGATCACAGCTCAGGCGATGCACTTTAAGGGAACACTGAAAAGTAAAGGGACGCCCTGTAATCCACATAGGCAATGATCTGTGGTCCGAACTGAATTTAAAGTTCGCTTTTTGTGGTTTATGCTCGAATACAGCCCATTTTCCACCGGCAGTAAAATGAATGCTCGTTGAACCGGGAACTGATTGCACGCTGCCGTTTCGCTGATAAGCTTTCGCAAAATGCCCAACTGATAAATTATTTTCGGCCTGCCGAACGGCTTTCCTACGTGCTGTTCTGCAGAATATTGGACTGACGTCAGCTAGATACTGTAGCTGTTGTTTACTCAATGCAGAAGGGACCGAAAAATCATCGAGCTTGGAAGGAGCCTGGATGACTAGGGTTAATAGTCTCATTTCAGACGAGTTTTTTGTGACCCTTTCGAATCATTCATATCACGGGTAATTTGAGTTGCGTTTTCCTTAAGTTTTCATCTGACAATTTGTAGATTGTTTAGAGACTGCCTTTTTTGTCTTATCTGATCGCTTGTAGTGACGGGTCTATCTGCAGCTAGAGGGAGTCTGAAGCTAAGAGTGTGAAAAAAAGCTGTAGGACCCGGGGGTCCAAGGACATCTGCCATTGACTCACAAACGTAAACCAGCTCACTCTCAATGGACAGTCACGGAAACGTTGCAGAATAGTGTAGCCATGTGCATTTAGAAAGCAGCTGCGTTTATTATACAAGAAGTAGGGAAGTAGCGCAACGCAAACCGGAACGAACCGATATCAGTCAGAAGGCCCGGGGTTCGAATCCGCCCACGAGCAAATCTTTTTTCTTTGTGAGTTTTCTTTACATAAAATTTTTTAAAAAGTTTCATTGTATGATTCCAAGTAAGCAAAATTTAAATATGCGGAACGACATGTGGAAAAAGTCGTAAAAAAAGTTTCGTCTACAGGAGGATCCGAACCCCGGACCTTCTGACTGATACCGGTTCGTACCGGTTTCGAACCGGGTACGTCTCTAGCATGAAAGCTGAATATTTTTGTATTTTCTACATGATTACCGGGCGATCAATCTGCTCTATTATCTCATGTATCTCGCAACACTCCACAGTTCTTATTTGCCATTATCAGTCATTTATTTGGAGCAGGTCCTTGACTTATGATCCTAAAAATTGACCGCACTGGCGCCGCTGAAAGGGGCAGTGTTTCATAAAAAGCTGTATGAAAGCGATAGGAGATGAGTGGTTAAGGAGCGAACGCAGTCAAGATAGGGTTGATAGACCAAGATCAGGATTGTTAGTCGAATATAAAGGTCACAAGGTCTTCTTATAAACAAGTGACTCAAAGGAATAGGAACTGAACTAAGCATGTTCTTAACGTCGATATACTTCCAGGTTCTCATTGCCAGCGACCATGACAAAATCACTCTCCTCAACGGAATGTCCCTTAACCCAGATATCCGACTGAATTGCGTCGCCAATCTCACCTTTGACTGCGTCATTCTCCCCGGCGGAGATAGGAGGTTTGCTGAGGTACGACCCAACTTTCTTATCCTTAATCTACACCGACATCTGCAGAAGAAAGTTGTCGGAGACATCCTTCGAATGCACGAGAGAGCCGGCAAGATCGTCGCCTCCATCTGTGCCGGTCCACTCGCCTTGGCGATGCATGACATTTACCCAGGAGCCACGGTCACCGGCTATCCCTTCGCCAAGCTGATTCTGGAACAAGCCGGCTACAAGTACACTGAGAATAGAGTGGAAGTTTACGGAAATTTGGTGACCAGTCGCGGTCCGGCGACGTCTTTTGACTTTGCCCTCAAGTTAGTGGAGATGCTGGTTAGCGAAGATACGAGTATTGAAGTTTCACATGTTTTGCTGTGTGAATAAACGGGTTTACTGTAGTTGTGCGGAAAAAGGGATGGTAAATTAATTAATTGAAGAAAGGAATAAAACAAGAAATGAGGCATGACTTGATTTGATGTTGCAAAAGTGAAGGCAAAGATAAACCAACCAAGTGACGATACCGAGATCCATCAACTGGAAGGAGCTGCCTGGAACAAAATGAGAAAATTCTTCCGATGCCGGGAATCGAACCCGGGCCTTGCGGGTGAGAGCCGCAAATCCTAACCACTAGACCACATCGGACATGGGTGTCAAGTGAAGCTGATTTGCTTATTTCTCATCATTTGGCTTCCTCCGATCCAATGAGAAGTTTCTCATTTTCATGAGATAATGTCATTTTTTGGTTTTTTATTCCCAAATGAAGCTACATTGACTCCATCCGCTTTATCTGAGCACCGCTTCGAACTGAAGTGACTAGTTACAACTGAAGTGTACAGTTACTGTAAATGGCTGTGGAACAGGGATGGAACAGGAACAGGGAAATTTTCGTTTTCGTAAGTCGTAAGTACCAAAAAACCGTAAGTCGTAAGTAAAGGTCAACGTGTTTTCCACAGTGTGGAATATCTACACTGTACTCTCCGCCAACATATTGGCATTCTTCACTCCATAATGCGTTTAGATTAGTGTTCAAATATAGGAGAAGTCTGGGGCGTCCGTTAGCCACACTACTAGTTATTTTGATCGTGGGTTTGACCACTGAATGGAATTGATCTGAGGGTACTTGTTTGTCAAGATTTTGTTGATGAGTCGACATGTTGGCGATGGCTCAGCGAATTATCACGTCCGATGTGGTCTAGTGGTTAGGATTTGCGGCTCTCACCCGCAAGGCCCGGGTTCGATTCCCGGCATCGGAATAGCTTTTTCACTTTGTGTCAAGCAGTTAATGGAACTTTTGTGAAAATCTCCGAATCGTCATTCGGTCTGTTCCTTCTTGTAAACTGAACAAAAGCGTCCAAGATCGGCAGATTTTAGCAGAATTCAACGGGGCAGGGCTGTCCGATCAGGGCTATTTTGTACCAAACTGACAAACGTACATTTGATGCTACTAGAGAGCTGTTTAGAAAGTACCGCTAGTTTAAGGACTTGTCCAAGATGGCAAATTTCATGAAAGGCAAGTACTAATTGAAATGCTGGGAGCAATTTTTTTTGATAGTATCACCTTTTTCCCATCAAATATTCACATTCTCCATGTTGTTTACTCAAACATCAAGACGACCAGACGACCACGCGGCTTTTGTCACTTCCTCTGAATCAGCAGTGCCACATTCCCACAATTTCTTCCCTTCCCTACGCGCCCCTCTTGGCCTCTCCGCTCGGGAAATACTCAATTATCGCGCTGACAGCTCCCCATGCGTCCATGTGACGGGCTTTGCAAATGCCGATAAACACCTCGTTTTCTGGCCGAACGACTACTTTCCTCCTGAACGGAACATATATTCCTTGGACTTGTGGTCCACCTGTTTGTCGCCCATAAATCACCGATTGAAGAGTAATTGGAAGTGGCAGCTGGACCACCGGAATCCGATTAACCCTTTTGGTAATTGAGAGCTTGCGTGCAAGAGAGCTCTGCAAGGAATGTTCTTTGCTTAATGGAGCATAGGATAGGGTGTGATTGGTTGAAAGGATGGGTTGAGAAGGGCATTCGTTAGGCAATAAGGATGTCCATATAAACGAATTGAAACATCTTCCGGGTCCATTTTCTTTCAAGGCATTCATTTCCTCGAAAGTGTAATAGATGCTTTGACTTATTTGGTTCAAAAACGTTGTTTGATCATTAAATAAGGGAGCCGAAGGCGCGTAGGGATGAATCCGAGTAAGGCTAGGACTCATAAGCATGGGCATTAAACAGTTGGAACATTGTTGGCACAATGATCGCCCCGGTTCCCAGAAGGTCTGGAACACCAGGAAGCCATAGTACCACTGTCTCGCCAATATGACCGTAATCATTATCGACTATCTGAGCCACATGATACCGAAGATCGCTACAACTAGATGCTAAGCAGTTATTGTTATTTCAATGTTCGAACAAAGTAAATGAGTGATTGTTGTCAAATACGCTTATATAAGGTCATTTTCGAGGTACATCATCAGACTTTGGACGCTTCGCAGTCCTAATTCTGACCACTATCTCAGCCATCCCCTATATATAAACCGAGAACCGACGGGTCCGTTGGTCTGTGTGTGTGTTTTTCCGTGCGCACGGCGGAAAAACCCACACAAAATAAGGAACCCGGGGGGAACCGAACCCGACACCGACCGCTTACAAACGGAGAACGTTCGCAATGAGCCACACAGACATTTGTGATGGTAGCGCTCTACTTCCACTATGCCTCCGGCGATGCTAGGCTTTCAGTTTTTTTTTGCAGTTTTACAGTGATTTTCTGCCTATTTTGTAACCAGCAGAGAAGTCGGTTCGAGTTTCCTGAAATTTTACAGTTTTCTTCGCCCACTTCAGCCATTTACATGAGTGCCAATCTTGCCGCCCGCAGGGCTATGGGCTAATTAGCATTTGGTACCTGGAGGGCGCGAATTCGCGCGCAGCCGGGTTTATTAAGAATAAACAATGCACGTTGTAGTCCGAAATTATGCCCCAAAAGTTTACCTTGCATTTGGCGCATAATTCAAAGAATGATCCTTCTCTTGGTCATTGCAAAGTCACTCGTTCGTATAGCTTGATGTCATATATGACATCATCGGCTTTTTATCGCCAATGAGGAGGTAAGATGTTTACCGAGAAGACGAACATCAGTGCACTTATACAGGTTAGTTTCTATTCTTGTGTTTTGTTCTCTCCTTTGTGTAGTTCACTCCTTTTTACCGTACCCTGTACATTCACCATCATGTTTATGCATGTCTTCCATCCAAAACCGCATTTTAAGAAGAGCCGATTTACTGAGAGATTCATGTACAAAATTTCACTCAATGTCTTTGTCATTTGATTTTGAGTAATGCGCTGACGTCAACTCCGTTTATCGGCCATTTCCCGGACCCTTCAATCTATTCAATTATGATAATTAGCCACTTCACAGGTCAAGACTCTTCGCGCTCTTCTTCCCTCACACTTTACTTTGCGGTTCCTCACATTGACACATTTCCTTGTGTGGCTGCTGTGCTCACAACTTTCTTTGTCTTGCTGCTTGTGTAATTAAGGGGATGACTCCCTGACATGTCCGATGTGGTCTAGTGGTTAGGATTTGCGGCTCTCACCCGCAAGGCCCGGGTTCGATTCCCGGCATCGGAAGAACTTTTTTATTTTGTTTCTCAAATAAGAATCGCCTTTTTTCGTGTGCTTAAACTCATTGTCAGCCAGATTTCTTAGATTAAAATATAAGAAAGTTTGAAAAAAAAACCCCGATTTTTATGACTACATATGGTTTTGCAAATGAATGAACTATACCATTAGTGGAAACATTTCTCTTTCCAGGATCCACCCGCCGTCTATCCACTTAATTCCACCCCATTTCATCCCATAAATCCATCAAAAACGACCCTGACTCCGTGTGCATCCCGCTGTTTCACAGCTGCTTAGCGCCACCATCGGACTCTTTAAGCAGCAATTGATCGTGGCGCGTACAGTTCCGTCGACGTCTCTATTGTGCTCACTCAGCGGCGACGGCGGTGACGCTAACGTCTCCACTGACCGCCAACATCGCAGCGGCGGCGGCGGTCGTAAAAGCAGAAGGAAGGGGCCGCGACCCGCTCGCTCGGCCTGTCTTCTGGAGGCGGCCGCCGCACGCGCTAATCGTTTTTTAATCCATCTGTTCTCGCCAAAAACGCGTCGAGTGTTTGCGTTCTCATTGAGCGGACACACATCGTTAGTCACCTTGTAGCGCTGAATTATTTAGACTACTCTCAGCGCGCGCACTGACTCAGACCAACTTGAAACGTTCGAAGCCCTATCGCGAACGCGATCGCACCATTAGCCTCCTTCTCATGCGTGTTACCCTTATTGTGTTTGTGTGTGGGATAGACCAAATCCGTCTTTGCGATTGAATGTCCCAACAGTTATATATGGAATAGAAAATTGACAAAATATAGGAGCGCATTTAGTCCTTTTAATCCAATTAACCAAAAACTTTCAAAACTCCCACTTGTATACGCAAAGCCCCAAAAACTCGTGATCTTATACGCACACCTGACCATGCGAACAATCTACGAAAATTTCGTTCGAATGGTAATAGTCAACTTTGACAGGAAGTCCAGAACTGTCTGTGTGATCGATCTGGGTAGTGCCTTGGATGCCGTTTTTCGTGTCCAAGTCCGACTTCCTTCTCAATCGCTCCTTTTTTATTTTTCTGCTTAGACGCAATGCTCTTCGCGCCTATGACTTAATCTGAGATGAAACCTTCTTTCAATGCGTTGCAACACTGTATCTTCTAAAGCCAAAATATAATAATGTGAATGATAAAAGTGTTATTTCAAAATATATTTCAAGATGTAGGGGCTATCAGACCTCCGTTGAGGTAGAATTTGAAGATATTGCCACATAGCCTGACTCAATTTAAGCTTGAATGGTTGCAATATTGTTGTTGTGTAAGAGCAAGTTTGGCTAGATGTTTATCCATTGAAATTAAGGGGTTCCTAGCAAGCTACCCCCGGGATAGTCCAAGACCCATTGCTCATCTCTGTGAGATTACTGAGACTTTTATTTCGACGATAAATACATGAAATTTTTGTTTATCGAAGGTTTCAGCGCACAGTTTTGCTTTGACGAGATGTCTAGTTCAATCTGATCTACTAGATGTTCCTTTTAACGTCCTTCCACCACCGTTCGGCGCGCCCGATTCACTCTTAAATGAAACAGGCTTATCACGAACGCGATCGCTTCGCGCCATTAGCCTCCTTTCTACAGGGTTATCGGAAAGTTCTGCAACATTTTTTGCAATGCTAATTTTCGCAATTTTTCGGAGTTTTTGCGCGTGTTTCTCGTTATATTCGTGTTGCATCGTGTATGTGTGCTCAACGGGACACGCTTATCTGATTCTGCCTTTGATGTCTTCTTTTGTGTGTCCGTGGGGCAAATCTAATTTTACACTAAATGGAATATCTGATTTCGATGTTTTTGAAATGTGCGTGTTTACTAAGGGCGAGGTCAGGGTCTATTCGATTATGGCGAAAGAGTGCCATTCGGAGACGGAAGCAAAGTGACGTTTTATGTGAAGTATATGTAAAGACGGTCTTATGTGGATGAACTTTTCATTTCTGGAGTTTGGAGTTCCGGATGTCTGGAGAATCTGGTCATTTTCCCTATACATTCTTTCCCTTTAATCAATCAACAATGGCTACGATAGACAGAAATGAATCTCAGGAAATCGATAAAAAAATTTGCCTAATGCAATGCTTCGCTTTTTAGCATTTGTGGACGGAAATTGGACTTCCCGCTATGCTTTTGCAGAGGCGAATAATGCTTTCGATGGTCTCAAAAAATTAAAGAATGCTTCAAGACAAGAAGGTGTCTCTAGCGTCAATGAAAACATGTCTAGTCGAATTCGTGTGCTAACAAGGAATAAAAAGTCACATGAAATATAGTACATGTAGTTTGAGATGACCTTTTTTGAACAGGCCAGACGTTTTGTATTCGACTACGTGAAAATACAAACCTTTTTTGTTGACAGTAAGAACAATATGAATACAAATTTCCCACGGTACAAATGGTCTGTTTGGTGAATGAGTCAGAACAAGGGGTGGCCTCTATTGTTTGTGTGTTAGAAACGAGGCGAATGAGAAACATACACATAAGGACAAGTTGGAAATGTGATCCTTGTTGTGATATCGTTAAAGCGATGACACTCCCCATGCTGTAACGATCACCGTGCTTAATTCGTCAGATGTTTTCAAAAGTGTCATTTTTCTATCAGACAAATGTTGTAAGCAATGGTAAGGACTTCGTCAACTTTCTGAAATCAGTCGATTTCCCACCGCTCCACACTGATTCCCACCACAAAATGACTGTCATTGTCTGCGTTGGGTAGTAGTCTCCCTCCAGCGTCTAGACTCACTAGACGCCCTTTTGTGTTTAAGATTATGGATGTGACTGTTGATAATGTGAACTCCACTCGACCGGCCGGTTTTCACTACAACAGTTACCAATCTGTGCCTAATCGATAGACGAGACAAAGAGCTTTGTCTGCTGTCTGAAATCGACCTTTCCCTATCCAAGGGTAGCGATCAGAGCCGTGCAATCCGAGATCTGAAACGTTTCCTAGAGCGGAGTTTCCTCCTCACATGTTTACTGTACCGTAGTTTGAAATGGAACATGGTAATCCATGCAGGATCGAACTTCAAAGTCTCGCCGGAGTCTCGGCACTTTTCCGAGACCGAGACACTGCTCTGGTATCGGTGTCACTGAGGCATGCCTCGAGTTCCATGGTCAAATGTTTGGAAAGAAGAAGACTTTTTGGATCGGAATTCCTGATTTTATTCAAATTGCGAGTTGAAGTTGTTCGTTCATTCGGTCAACATCTAGAGTGACATCGGTGCCATATTCAGGTAAGCAAACGACTTCTCAAAATGTGTGACATTATTTAAAGATCAACCTCTTATATCATACATGCCTTTGTTTTTCCTACAGCCTGTCTGATCTATGACATTTTGAAGCGAAAACATGTGGAAATGACGGTGAGTTACAAATATGACTTCGTACGTCACCGAGCCGGAATTTCCCATTTTGTAGATCATTTTGGACGTCACAAGTCAGACGTGACATTCAGATTTTAGTATTGTTTTTATCTCATCCTGTTTGCATGATAACAGTATTTAAGATACCTGCTTGTTTTCGTTTTCGTAAATAACACATATCACTTCCGTGAATTTGACGATGATTCATTTTGGACATAGATTGCACAAATATTATTCCGGATATGACAGAGAGGGGATTTCTCATCTGGATCTAGCGGACACTTCCTACCAGGTTAAGGCTGTCTGTTTAAGAAATACCATACCATAACATCATGTCATGCCGACTCATTAAAGAACTTTCCCACCATTCTCATCTTTGGGCGGGTGGTCTCGTTGCCCAGTACAACCGATCACGGTAGAAATGTGCTATTTGTGCTAAAAAATCCAACTGAAAAGTGCGCCATCGCTCAGTCGCGATTTTCTTCGTGATCGCCGCCATCTTATCCTTGGTCTATCAAAGGAATGTGATAGAGATATACATATCCCGTTCGAAACCGGTATCAGTCGGAAGGTCCGGGGTTCGAATCCACCCGCAGTCAATTCTTTTTTCTTCACGTGTTTTCTTGACGTGCCTTCTGTAACACTACTTTTTCCTTGTCTGATTCACATAAGCAAAATGTTAGTACACTTTAAAACACACGGAAGAAGCATGCAAAAAATCTTGACCTGCAGGTGGATTCGAACCCCTGACCTTCTGACTGATACCGGTTCATTACGATTTCGAACCGGGTGCACCCCTTGTGGTCTCCATTCTTCGAGCTTCGTTGCGCACTTTCGAGTGGTTCATGGGCGACCTTCCATGCATAATGCCTTATTATTGAAACTTTGGTGTCTGTCAATCTTGGAACTCTGGGAATGCACTGCCAGCTATGTAAATGTCATGTTGCCTGTGATTTATGGATGCACTATTCAAATATGCTGGCTTGCTGGTAAACAACACTATCAAGTTAATGTGCTGAACGGCCGTTCTCGACGTTTCGCAAGGATCGCTAGTACGATAGGCATTTGGCATCGTAGAGATTGTGTGATTTGACATACACCTTAAACCTGCATAGGTCTTTAACCTACCCATAAGTTCGATCGTCTAAGACCACAGCGGTACAGTGCCTCTCGATATTCGGAAGGTTCGGAGTTAAAATTTAGATACTATTTAACTTCTTATCAAATCCGACTGACCGTTTGGTTCACTGACATTTCGAATATGAAGGGGAACCAGTCCCACCTTGCTAACCGTTAAGTGAATTGATTTACCGCCAGATCGGCTCGGCATCGGGTATCCAAACGTTTCTCTATCATACAGAGACCCACTTTTCAGACGGTCTCAGGCTGTAATGCTCTGAAAGATGCCTTTTTAGACTTACCTCTTGATGCTTTTCTTGAGCCACCCCTTACGAACGATCTTTCCTTATCTTATCACAAGCCATGAATTATCGATTTTAGACTTGTCCTGATTGAATTTTATGCTGATTTTATACCTTATGTTTCAACTTTCCAAAGGATGACAATAACCAGTGATGAACCTAGCTGAGCCACATGATTGAGTGGGCCTACTATCCAGTGTCCAATTTACCTCATCCCGATTTTTGTCCGAAGACATCCAAACCGTTTATCGTTCACAAATTCACACATCCATCGCGTGTCCCAAACTCCAAATTCCACGACGTGATCTCCGACCTCTCTCACTCCGACACCGATTAGCACCTCCCCCTTCTAGCACTCACCATCTCACCTTCGCCAGCTCATTTCCTTTCCCGTTCGGATCGTGCGCAACCGCCTCTTTATCCCGTTTTGCAATCTCCAGGGCAGGCGGCTGCGGCAGCGCCGGTGGAGAGGAAGTGGCCTCGTGGCGAGAGGGGCTGTCGGGGGGCGTCTCGTGTTTTTGTCGTTCCCATTATTCATACTTTTCGCTTCGGCGGCGGCGCGCCCGCGCGCGCGTTCCCAATTCTACAACTAAATAATATGTCAAAAGTCGCCGTCCCCCGAGGACCTGCCCGCCACATCCGCTACTTATCGATCTTACTCAACGCCGTCCGTTTCAGGATAGTTCCATTATTCGGCATCTCCGGGGAAAACACGTGCTGCTGCTGCAACAACGGCGTCAAACTGCCTTCTTCGCTGCTGCACCGACTTCTCGACGTCGTCACATCGATCTTCCAGCTTCTCTTCGTTTTCATGAAAAATGAAAGCTTTACATTCCGCTTTCTGTAAGTCCCTCCTTTCTATTCTTCTTCGTCGTCGTGTTGTTGTTGCGCTCACCGACCGACGAAGACGGCTGCGATGGAGAACTTAGGATGTTGTGCGAGTTTTAGATATATGCTATATTCGAAAACGTCCATCGGATATCATTTCACCGCCAAGCAGATCAAGAACGCCCAGCGCATGAACGCCGGCGCCCATTCGAAGATCGCTTTTGTGAGGAAGTCGAGTAAGTCCGTCATTTACATGGACGAACGTGGGAATTTTATGGGATTTCTTGCTGCATTTTTAATGATGTTAATACAGAGCCACAGGGCCAATGTCGGGAAGCATGTTTTCCGTGTGAATCTGTTAGAAGTTGTTGTGTAAGATACAGGGAGGCCCAGAAAAGGGCGCCTATACAGAGGTCTAGAAAGCCATACAGAAGTTTAGACTGGTGAGACTGGTCGGTTTTGGATTGGATGGTCGCAAAAATGACATTTTGGTTGATCAGAAATAAGGCGTCATAAAAGAGCGATCTTGTTTGGAATCCATCTACACATCTCGAAGACATATATTTCTCAAAAATCGCCTTTTTTCTAATAATTAAGACGTGCATGCGACCGGTTCACCTCTAGTCTTCTTCAAAGTGACACTTAATTCTGAGACCTGCCTTGAATATGACCGTTCAAAACTGCAATGTGTCTGATAAACATCAGGCGAATGCGTGCTTTGAATTATTTTGAATGGATCCGGACTGTGGACCCATTCCGACCCCTGGTTCTTAGATTGACTGGTCGGTCGTAAGTTATGTTCTCTTTTGAGAGATCCCTTAAATATGCTATCAAGCAAGGTTTAGTTGCCTTGAAATGACTGTTCACAGGTTCACAAACCGAGCTTTGGCCTTCAGAAGGACCAAGGTGAGCTGTGTTCTTATTATGCAAAAGGTTTAATTAGCCCTGATAGTTGTTGGAACTGTGCTAAAAGCCCTATGGGTTGTTGCATTTTTATTCGGTGATGGTTTGTCTTCTCATGACAAGCGCTATTTTTTCAGCCATAAATCGAGACTCATAAACAGGAGAGCCAAAGCGAATCCCAGGAGATTCGCCAGACTGACAATTGAAATCTGCCCTTTTCTATGACGATGAAAAAAATCAGAAACAAAGAGTGCAAATGAAGTGCAAATCCGTTTTGTGGCCGCGTGTCTTTTCATGAGTTGAAGGTTTTGTAGCGACGATTTTCATTTAAAAAAGTGGTGAATGTTGGACAAGAACGTAGTTGTATAGCACCGTATGGTGAACAAGGCATCGTATAGCCGTTGTTTTGCCGTTTGGCGGAAACTTCCTGTTTTCGTCGACCACTGCTCGTAATTATGGGCGCTTTGTTAGCGTCGGAATTATTCATGCCTAAACGACAATAATTGCGACAAAAACAAAGCCTCGTGAATAGGGTATTGGGTCGGGGCACAATCCATTTAGCGTGGAGGCATAAACTTCTTCTGGTAACCACTTTACTGACCGAACGAAACACTACAATGAGTGGATATGAAAGGGCATCTTTTCGGATATTCGATGGCCAATGTTAGCCACGCATGTCCTAACCAAAAGACTTATCTTGCTGCTTGTTAGTGGGAACGTTCACAATTGTTGAGAAGGGAAAACATGCATGAGGGGCACACACACGGCTATGCTGCATCGCAATACATTGCCAAAATATGGTAAAAAATTAGGGTCACATCATTTTTTCCGTGTGTCATTCATTTAACGGAGGACGTGGAAACCTGTCGCAACATATGGGCAACATATTCGGGGGACAGGACCCTTTAACAGCTTAAAATATGAAGCAAGACTTGACTCATCAAAATATGGTGTTAGTGGCTGGTCACAACATACAAGGTGGCCCAAAATAGGGCACCTAAGCCACTAAAAGCTATTCTAGAAATTGATGCCTGTGAGACCGATCATTTTTCGCTTCTATATTCATTTTCCGACCAATGGATAACCACAAAAATGACAGTCTAGATGAGCTTTTTTTGATACCCACAAAAGGGTCCCATAAATCAGCTTTATTTTGACATTTGGACCGTGGCGATACATCAGCTTTTAAAAAATTCAGCTATTCCGACTTGTAAGCTTTACCGTACCACCTGTCCCAAACACAATTTTCCCATTACGTATACATGAGTAATCGTTTATTTTCACAATCAGATAGCCTTGAAAACACAGCGGAAAAGGAAACAATTATTGTGCCGAGTCAGTTTCCTGATCGTCTTTCCCTTGCGTAAGCTATTTGTCACACCGTTTCCTGTAGACACAGGAAGTCGATCTATCTTGAGATAGAAAACACGCGTCGATCACAGACGTAGGGAGTGGGCTGTAATTCTGCATAGTGTAGACCCTTTTGAAGGCTGTTGCCCTCGAGGTTGGTGATTAGACACATTTCCTAATAAACAAACTCCTAACATCTAACTTTTTGGGAAATGTCATTTGATGAATTACCACAAAATCGACAAAAAGTGACCCGTGACAGGTCGGCCATTCACATTCAGGTTTCGTGTCCTTGAACACATTGTTTAGTATGCGATGACCCGATTTGCCGACATGTAAGGCTATTAACGTCGGATCCAATTTCTCCTCGGTTGAGATACCGGAACAAAACATGTTTGGATATACCCATTTCTGCTAGACTTCTGCTGGATGTTTTTGTCGTTTGAAGGCTTTGTGTCTTCTCTTTCAAAATAGATTAGTGGATTAGTCTTGTTTTTTCTTCTTTTGGCTTTGGAATTGTTGCCTTCCGAAAAGACGGACTATTAAATGAGTTTGTTGAGGTCGTCGATCATGAAATTAAGGAACGACATTAGGGGTGTACCCGGTATCGGTCAGAAGGTGCCGGGTTCGAATCCGCCAGGAGGCAAAACTTTTTTACGCACTATTTCCGCATGGTTTTTCATTTGGAATCAGAGAGTGAAACATATTCCAGCAAAGAAAAAATTTTTGCCTGCGGGCAGATCCGAACCCCGGACCTTCTGACTGATGCCGGTGCGAACCCTAGAATCCCTAGAAGATACAGCTTTCGAGGGTATCAATGATTTTTCACACAAAAGTTATACTTCTGAGCATCTGTAAAGGGATATATATTTATCTGTGATCAAAACTGCTTCTATTAAGTTGTATTTTACTTTGACCCCTTGAAATCCTCCGTTGCTTGTCCACGAAAAACGATGAACGTAACTGACTTATAAAGATCGACAATTAGATTGCTTCTTTCTTGTTTTGTCAAACTGCGGCGATTGATTGTTCTATTTCTGTCGGAAATCAGGTTTCTGCAGCGGAGATGCTGTTTGTTTTGATAGCGCTCCTTCTGCTCGCCGCCTTGATTGGTACCAACTTTTGGCCTTTTGTTAAAAGGGACCGGAAAAAAGGAGTAATTTCCTCATTCTGTTTAAAGCTAATTAATTTGAAGCCAAGCGAACAGTTTTTATCCCATTATTTTTGTGATTTATCTTTTGATGAGATTCAGTCTTCTTTAAGTTGGATTGATGCAGAAAAATATGGGTCCGGATGGTCTACAATGTAAAGCTTTGCTTCGAAATGCTTCCATTTCAGACTGTGTGATCTGGATTCTCCCAGTAAACTTCGACAACTACACCTACTTGATCACCGACGAGGCGAGCGATGAGTGCGTTCTGGTGGACGTAGGCGACGGCAAATATGTCGAGCAGTTCATGAAGGGTCGAGGCTGGAAGCCAGTGGCTATTCTTTCTACCCACAAGCACTGGGATCATTGTTATGGCAATAAGTACCTCTGCTCCAAGTACCCTGACCTGGAGGTGTACGGTAGTGAGCGAGACAGACCTCCATATTGCAAGAGGTTAGTGCCAAAAATGAAAATAACAATAAAAAATCGATTACTTTAGATTTGTGAAGAATCAAGAGGAGTTCAACATTGGAACTCTGAAGTTCATCGCTTACCATGTGCCGGGTCATACGGTAGGACACGTCATCTATCGACTGGTGACATCAACTGGACACCCTGACTGCTTGTTTACTGGGGATATGCTGTTTGTTGGGAGCATAGGTAAGTTGAAACAAAAAGAATGGCGATATAAAAAATTAAGACCCGAGAGGAATCGAACCCGGATGTTCAGTTTATTAATCGCTAATGCTATCCATTAGGCCATTTGGGCAATTGTCTATCGCTAAGATCATGGTAGAGCACAGTGGTTAGTAGTGTTGACTGTCAAACGATCGATTCGGGTTCGGACCTCAGTTGGGGAATTTCTTTTTTTTGTCATCGATCCTTTTTATTTTCATGTGGCAGCCCATAATTTCACACTTTTAGGCAAAGTCTTCGAAGACAAACCAGAAGTGATGTTCCAGTCGATTGACATGATCCGAACACTTCTTCCCGAGGACACGGAGCTGTACACGGGCCACGAATACGCCCTGAACAACCTGCGCTTCAACTCCATCGCCCTCAGCTCGTTGGGTAACCTCACCCTCGAAACCAAACTGCGCGAGGTGGAAGAGCTGCGCATCCAGAAGGAGCCGGTCGTCGGCACCACCATCGCCGAGGAGCTCACCTACAATCCGTATCTCCGCGCGGACGACATCGAAATCCAACGGGTACTGGGAGTTGATCAGACGCTTCCGGACATGAAGAGACGTGTCGAGACGATGAACGCTCTTCGCCGTCTGCAGGTCGAGTGGATCAAGGAGCAGCACATCGCCGCTGTGGCGAACATGCCTCCAAGCAGCTCGCGCGAGGATGGGGACAGTTTCTTGTCGGACTGATGCTTTACAAGTGTATATATTTATTGTATGAGATGAGCAGATCTGATGCCATATTTTTGTACGTTTGATGATGACTTTACAGAACATGAATTTGTTGATAAGAAACAATGGCTATGACTGATACCAAGTGAAAATAAGCTTCTGAAAAGGAGTTGCAGCATTTGAAAACGATTTTTGGGGCAGGTGATATTTCCGCTGTGCTGCACCGCCTGCTTGAGTAAAAATTCAGACATTAACATGGGCGGTCCATAGGAAGGAGAAGAAAAGGAGAAGAAAAGCAAGCCGGTTCGAGTGAGTCAGGTCGACTCGGGATCACATCGGACCGGTCCACCGCAACATATCAGATGACAGACAGTGACTACGGTGTGATATTGTGCTTCTTGTGCTTATGTAACGTCTGATTCTCGAGGATAAATCCTGCAAATCCTTCTGGAGCGCTACTAATATCAACTTGTAAATTACGACAGATTTGACATCAAGGAAGTTTGGTGAAAATCAAAAGTTTATTTGTGCCTGGTTTTCACAACGCTGGAAGCTGGTCGAACACGTTCCTTGAATCACGCCAGCAGTCTATGATCCTTTTGGTCAATTCTGTCCACTTTGAGATGAGAGATTCCTTTTATGCTGTCTAACTAGCACTCTCTTGGGTCTCTCTTTCTGTCGTTCATGCTTGAAATGACTACATCAGAGGAAACCACTCGGAATAAGACAAAGAGTTCTAAAAGAATGACCTAGGTGGTTTCGGGATCGGACCGGTCCGCTGCAAGATAAATCCTCTACATATAAGTCATGAATATCATCCTGTAAACTATAACAGCTTTTACATCAAAAGAGCTCAAGAAGCTCGGTGAAACTCAAAAGTTTATTGTTAGAAGCAAAGTCAGCAACAGTGTCTAAGGAACGAATCGAATCCTGCGCATTCCCTCAGGCCACTCAACGCGTCCACATCCGAGGCTGTGCTGAAGCGCCTTTTTCCCTTGAAACAATTCATCACGCATCATTCGTGCCTGGCTTTCATAACGCTGGAAACTGGCCATTTCCACTAGGACTTCTCGACCGAAACCGTTCGTTGAATCACGCCAGCACTCTATGATCCTCTTGGCCAATTCAATGTCAAGATTTGGAAGATTCCAGTTTTGGTAGAGGCCTACAGAGAGCAGTCTCTTGCTTTTTGCTATGGCCTCCAAAAGGTCGTTCTGCAGATGTTCTTCTTCATTTCCTCCACAAATCACAGATGAGATGTGTAAACTACTAAGCCGCTTGCTTCGTAGAATCTTCCCGAGCCATGCCTGAAGGCCGGAACCTGCTCTGAAATGACATTGCCAGATGTCCACCTTCGTAGCATAGTCAGGCCAGAAATGTGGAACATGGTCCTCAAAATACAAAATGTTGTACATGACGAAGTCTTCTACGGATTTGACGTGAAAATACGGTCGTACGTCGTGTTCTATGGCCATCTCACCGTCATATCTGTCGATGGAAAGCTTAGAATAGCGAACGTATTTGGCGGTTTCGAGGTCAAATGATGGGCGATCAGGGTGAAAGAGGAAGTTAGGGTTATCGCCGTCGTAATCGACGAGCACATGTACATCGACGTATTCGATTTTCTGAAGAAATTCGCTGGTAGCAGACGGCCAGAATGAGTCATCGCCGAAAATGCATAGGATCTGTAGAGATTCGTTTGGGAGGCAAGCTGCTACGTCTTCACAGAAGAAGAATGGGACGGAGTCCATGAAGATTCACAGATAGACAATGCGTGTGAGTCTGAATCACCGAGACACACCTCGAAGTGCCGCTAGCTTTTCTGCTGCTGGTGCTCTGACACAGCGACTCGTCGCACGCTATCACGTTTGTGGCTAAATTGTGGCCAAAGTTATGTAAGGTGGTTGAGGTAATTTTAAAATAATGAGTGAGTTCTCGCTTCATGCATCGCTATCCAGTTACCTAGACTCACTAGCATCCTGTGCCAATGGACACTGATGATCAATTTGGTTGTGTCAAGCAATTCAATCCGGTACCATTTTGTCATGTACGGTTTAAGCTCATGTCTATTGATTTAACGCGAGCCCTACAGTCTTGACAGCTTCGATGATGTGCTACTCCTACCGTACACCACACAAACAGCGCGATATTCAAAGAAAAAAAGCTAAAAAATAAAGCAAAAATCGCAGAAACTAGGACGACGGGATGGTTCCGGAACGAAGTGCCTGACCTGACACGAATCGTTCGTATTAAATTGTTACGCACCCTTCTATGACGGTGTTGCAGGTTGATTTATGTTTTGGATCAAGGGAATTGCGCCGTACATGACACCCATTATGGCACAAAGGAGAGCAAATACCACACGGAGCTCAGGATTCTATTTCGCATTGCACATTTTGTTGTGCGAATATCGATTGTCTAACGCATTGCATCAGAAATTTCACACACGTATCACATATGCAACCACCCAGTTCATTCAGTTCGCCCCTCCATGGAGACCGTTCCGTTCCAGTTCTGTCAAAGCGTCTGCTCCAACAACGTCACTCACGTCCACGAAGGGGAGAGAAACGAAGAAACCCATCCGTCAAGGTTTAACTTCGCTTTCCCATGGAACGTTGCCTTCGAGCAACATTTCGAAAGGCGCCGACTATGTATGCTTTCTATCAAAAACTGCGAAAAAGTTACCTTTTCATTGGGAGATGACGACATCTTACTGAGGAACGTATCAAGAAAGAACCTCGAAAACTTAAAATTTTTCGGCAAATATCTTCAGATCTCTTCCATAGAAATTAAATATGGTTCTAAAGATGATGTTGGCATAGAAGAACAGGAGGAGATAGCGGAGATCCTCAGTTATCTAAGTCCTTTTATGAATAACGTACACTTGCACGTTGGGTATGACGTACCTGATCATAGGGCACTTATCTTCCTAAGACATCTACCTTCGCACTGCTTCGCTGACCTTCAGCTGGGAAGCGTCGGAAAAGGCAGTGCCCCTTTCATTCGCAAGATTCTGGAAAACTCACGAATATTTAGGCTATTCCTTCAGAATGAATGTGATCAAAGTTTAGTTGGCGTCCTCGAGAATTGTCTGCTGAAAGACGAGCTCATCTGGTGTCAACTTCTATTGCATTCCGTGGTATTCAGAGCGACGTTTCTGGAAGATCTGCTCGAAAGTCGCCTACGGTCGTCGAAGAATGCTAAATACAATCTCTGTGTAGATATTCATTCCGTGGAACAGATCCACCCAGAACATCTAACTGATGATAATGGCGACATTGCCACGTGGCACTTTGGAGCTGGAGGATCGGTTCGCGTACAGCATGGTTCATGGATGATGAAATGCAGGCGCGGCCATTCAGACGTTATCGAGGGAGTGCAAGTGTTCTTCGTGCTCGTGATTATTGTCGCGTTGTTCGCGATTGTAATATATTCATTGGTCAATTTTTTTCGACAAAGCATATTGTAATCGGTTTCCACGTGGGGCGTCATCGTGATGACAATGATTTCGATCTGACTTTCGCTGTTTTTATTAATGCATACGAGTGGTTCGCTATTGTGATAAATGTCATTTCAAGACGATGTCTCATGTATGAATCTCAGCCAAACAATCGTTTACCAGCGTTTTAGGACTCCTTTTGAGCGCCCCATCTTACAAGGGAACCTTCCGAAGTGTCCGCCTCGGATCGAGCTGAAAATTTACACACAGGCAGGCCTACACTAGTGAACGTCAACCCCAAAAGGGCACCGGCGTATACGCATACCAGGTCATGTAAACACCCTTCTCAAATTATGGTCAAACGACTATAGTGAAGTTTATCAACAAGGGGATAGTGGGTGTGTGGTCGAACTGGTTAGTATCTAGGCTGCCATTTTTAGGACCCGGGTTCGACTCCGCTTCCCACCCATACTTTTTTCTCGCTTCCCCATCGTATTTACATTTGTTTTTTCTTCGTATACGCAAATTTACCAAAAAGCAACGAAAAATTTTTATTGGGAAACGGTTCTTTAACAAGTGTGTTCGATATCAACAAAATGCTTAACGCACAAGAATCGTTCACAATGAGCACAACGGAGAACAGGCATTTGGGAACACATGCAATGCTGACCTTCGTCGAAATTGAAGCAAAAATGCTCCGGTGTTTCGAAAGGGGGAGGATGTTCGTCAATAAATCCAGCGTGGTGCCATGCATACCGTATCATATCTCGGAATCGGTTAGCACTTATCTGCATTGCCGTAATGTTCAGTAGACGTGCCAAATTTTTTCGTACGGATACGATGTAGTCGGGCTTCTCGCGCATCAGCACCTCAATCATTCGGCGAAGAAAGGCTTTGAATTGGCGATTGAAAAAGATGTCCAAGGGTTGCAGTTCTCCGGTCATCTTTTCGGGAATAACCATGAATTCTACTTCTCGTCCGCTTTCTTCCATGGGCTTCTTGTATCCGGTCCACGAATCGAGAAGTAGAACCGATTCCTTTCCTCCATTGGGAATAAACACCCGATTCAGCCAGTCAATAAAAAGTGCACTTGTCATCATGCCGCATTTGGAGTGGACACATTTGAGATATTTAAATTCTTCCATTTCACTGGCAAATTTCTTCGGCGGCTTAGGTTCGCGAAAACAGACTAACATTGGCAACTGAAGCTTCCCAGAAGCAGTGATTACGGGCTGGATTGTGAGCGAGTGAGTGGTGGAGCTAATGCGTTGGACAAGTGCCTCAACGTTCTTGATACCTTGGAAGGCAAGAGTTCGTCCACCACGCAACTCGAGTTGAATTCCTGATTGATCGGTATTGAACACCTTAAGATGATCTGTGAACTGATCCAATGTGATCTGCGTACTTTGTTGTGGTCAACAGTCTTCAATACGGCTCGCACTTCATTTTTAAATGTTTCAGCCCGTTCTTTCTGTACTGCAAGATCTTCCGCGGTGCACTTCACAGTGCGTCGTGTTACTTTTCGCGATACGATATGGTGACGCTTCTTAAACTTATAAACAAATGAGGCTGACGCCTAAAGTGAAGAAGAAATGAATACAATTCGTTTCGTTCAGTTTACCTTAAAGTCCTGCATAGCCAATTCCTCGGCAATGCCCAAGGCCATTCGTTTGAGATCAATATCGCAGATAATATGATGCTTTTGAGAGCAATCCAAAAAATCGTAGAAAAGAGCGCAATCTAACTGCCTCTCCTTTAGGCGTTTTGATCCCTCCTCACTTACATACTTTCGAAAACTTAAAAAGACACAAAATAAACCGCTATGACCACAAAAAAATGAACTAACCGGCGGATCTGCCTTGAACACGTCAATTTCTTATATTTACTTTGAATAGTTTCGAATTTCCAGCGGGGTCCGTTTTTGCCATCGTACAAGTCAACGATGTCTTGCATCTCATCGTCGTCATAAGGGAATGGATCTGTCTTTGGTGTATGTTCCGGTTCAAAATCATCGTCGGACAGCTCGTTACTTTCGTAACCCTCATCTTCTGATTCCTCAGAAATAATCAATCTATCTGCGTTTACTGTTTCATTATCTTGGAAATTCAATATCTCTCCTAAAGCATAAACGAAATAAGTACCGTAATATGTACGAACCTCGTAAGTGGTGATACATCTCAAGGTCAGTATTTGAAAACTGGCCAGTCGCATCTTCCAGAGGGAAGTCACGGCAAAGGAGGATCAAAACGTTGCTAGCATTCATAGCTGAAATTGGGATAGGAATGACTACGAAGAAAAAACAAATGTAAATACGATGGGGAAGCGAGAAAAAAGTATGGGTGGGAAGCGGAGTCGAACCCGGGTCCTAAAAACGGCAGCCTAGATACTAACCAGTTCGACCACACACCCACTATCCCCTTGTTGATAAACTTCACTATAGTCGTTTGACCATAATTTGAGAAGGGTGTTTACATGACCTGGTATGCGTATACGCCGGTGCCCTTTTGGGGTTGACGTTCACTAGTGTAGGCCTACCTGTGTGTAAATTTTCAGCTCGATCCGAGGCGGACACTTCGGAAGGTTCCCTTGTTAGTACAAAACATCTGTCATTTCACGAATGGGAATTCCGCGTTGACTTTACGACTTTACTTCATGAAGCATTATGTGGAAAAGGTCAAGAGACAGGAGAATGGCTCCTCCGCTCTGACACCTTGTATAAGTTCTACGCACGCGGTCATCCAAAGTGGTACGCAACACGACTATGTTCGCGCACAGATAAACACGAAAGGTGTACAGTTAACCGTTTACTGTCACCAAGCAAAGCTACAAGAGGGTGCTAATCACAAGCAGAGCCAAACACAAGACCTTCTGCATACACAGAATCACAACGGTCCAAGTTCTTCGCGGCGTTCTTCGCAGTCACGCTTAGTGTTGTAGCGATCAGGTTCAGCCTTCAGTCGCTTCCACGCTTCGTCTCTCGGTAACTTCCGTTCCCAAACGTTAGCAGACCGTCCGCGCAGCTACGGTGGATGTTTTTCTCGAATGTTCTGCGCTTGAAAGACTCTTCGTGGCGAGACCAAGGCATAGACTGGTGAACTTCTGATGTTGTCTCCTTGCACTTTTTGCTTGATGTTAAAGATCAAGTAAAAGTGCAATGACTCGCGTCTCGACGCGATCGTCTTGCAGCCGTGGTGGATGCGTCTTCCGGTGACTTGCTGCTGGATCAGAGACAGTTAGCACTGTAATGCTTTGCAATTACTAGAACAATCAACAGAAATGAGGAAACGAAAGGTCGCAGACACGTTTGTCGCGACACATTATGCTTAGTTGGGTACTAAAAATGACCCACAAATGCCCACACCATGGCCGGCCGAGCAAAACCGTATATATTTCCAAGTTCCTCCCT
Organism: Steinernema hermaphroditum; assembly: GCA_030435675.1. Classification (NCBI taxonomy): domain Eukaryota; kingdom Metazoa; phylum Nematoda; class Chromadorea; order Rhabditida; family Steinernematidae; genus Steinernema; species Steinernema hermaphroditum. The sequence continues at coordinate 2,727,325 of CM059623.1, forward strand.
ACAACAGCCCTCCATTTTAAGCCAATACTTCTTCACAGGACATGTTGGCCTTTCTTCGCTCTATCCGATCAACACATGTCCCTTTTCCACGACGTTATTTCACGGAGAAAGGTCATTTCGTATTTTGGTTTGTTTAGGCGAAAGAAGGCGCTGACAACGAAACCGGAGTAATGCGATGGGACGCTACAGCTGCTCAAGAATGATGACTACGTGGTATTGATGTCGAATCGGCGAAACACCGGAAATGGCGATGGATCTTCTACTTCTCGGGGCGCACGGTCGGCTTGGCATCTGTTGACTATAATTAACATTTGACTATGTTGTACGAAACGTCTGTGTGGTCAAACTGGGTAGAATCTTGGCTGCCTTTTTGTGCGAAGGTGTGAAACACAGGTTCTTATCACACCGGCGTCTTCCAGGAGAAGAGATCAGTCCGAAGAAGGTGTGGTTCAGTGGGCGAAGTGGGCTAAATCCCGTTTTCCTCATCTATAAAAATAATAAAAAACGAAGGCTTTATTTTTCGAATATCCTTTTCAGCCAAATTCGACGGTTGGTATGAGCGCAAACATTCAAGACATATCAGCGCAATTGTCTCAATAATGACCACCGGCGCTGCCCTGAGAAGCCGCAGAAACACAGCGGAATGCTTTTTTATATTGTAGGTAAAACTCTGGCCCCAGTTCTTATTTTTCTGCTCTATGAAACCTGAAACTGATGGAGTAAATACGGCTTCAGTTTTGCTTCGCCGAACTACGATTATAGATCGCTTGTAGCTCGATCTTTTCGACGTTTACATGTCGTAGTGAAAGAACTTTAAAATACGAATCATCAACAAGTAAAACTTTCATAATAAAATTCATTCATAACAACACTTTTCTTTTGTTTTGATTGATCGTCTGAGTGCCCTTCAATGATAATTACAAGAACTGAAATAACTTCGAACTTAGCGGTGTTTTTAAATCCATTAGGCCATTCCTCAATACTGATTGTTCTTTAATAATTGCTCTAGTTTCCTTTCCTCACTTGTGACAGTTCCTTTCCGATGATTGTGTCTCTTCAATTCATCGAATATCTCTGTGTACTGCTGCCTATATCGCTCACTGTTCTCCATCTCTTCCAGATATTCCACAAGAAGAAACTGATCACTATCTGCAAGGAATCCCCTCCAATGGGCCTCTTATTTATATCAATAATTTGCATGGTCATTGCTGATGCTGTGATGGCGAATCAATGGATTCTTGTTCATCTCGGTCTGATCAAGAATGTTCCCGAAAATTCTCTTCTTTTGGCGCTTCCTGTACTCCTCCGTGTCGCGCTACAGCTCTTCTTTGGAATCGCAAACTTGGCGATCTATGCGCAGAGAACTTATATTTTATTGTTTCCTCTTAAGCCTCTGAAGCGGGCCAATAAAATTATCGTTTTCGTCGAGCTTACTGTGACATTGGCGGCTGCTTCTGTTGGCGTTGTGCCTAACGTTCCTCGTTCGTTCGATTTCATACCGATACCTAAAGGTTTGTGATTTCCCGAATTCTTAGACCCTCAAATGCGAATGGTTATGTCGTGGGGAAGGGCCGGTCGAGTGAGAGTTCATCGTTATCAACAATCACACCTTTATATGTAAAATTGTAAATGAAGGGCGTCCAGTCAGTGAGTGGCCATCCAACAGCCCCCTCCATTCGGCTTTCCCTTCCTCTTTCTTCTAGGAGTGTAGATATCCGGGTTTTAGTGAATTACCATTAACCGTTTTGGTCAGTTTTGGGATTTTCTTGGACAGGTTAACCCTCAACCTTGATTGAAAAAAGTTTGATTCATCAATTGAATCTTGGTCAGGTTGTTAAGCTTAAGGTAAGGTACGGCAATGTACTGGGCTACTCAATTGAAAACGGTTCACTTTTTCAACTACCGTTTCCTTAAATGTCATGAAATTTGTCTTATATGTTCACTTTTTAATGGGAATCTTTCGAAATATTCGCCGCAGATCGACAAGTAGCGCTATAAGAGTTTACTTTTACTCCCTATTCTGCTGATTTACTGCCACACCAGACCGTCGGAAGTAACAGCAGGCACAAGGAATATTGCAGGAGTGACACCAATGTTTGCGTGGTCGACCTGAGTCCTAGCTTTGGCTTCTTTCATGTCCGGATTCTTTCTCAACCATTCCCTCTTTGTTCTCTGCTTGTTTCCTCTTACCCCTTAATCTGTTTCCTCTAGAACCTCCCTTTAGACTGTTTATCTGCCAACTGCTCCAATCTGCTGCCACGAAGAACCTATAGCGCTACAACTACTTTGGTGCTGTCTATATTAATCTTACTTGTCGGAGGCATCTTCCAGTACGTCTTTTACAAGTACAGAAAATCTCAACCGGCATTTTCTGAGAAAACGACGGTACTTTTCCCTTTGATTCGATGTTCAAAATTGACACATTTCATGTCAGCTCCATCGTTTTGCACGATACACCTTTTATATTCGATTGTTCTTCGAGGCTGTTCCGTATTTTACTGACCTTCTTCTCACTAATGCGGTAAGCGTAGTTATCTAAGCATTCACATAATATGATTGTAGTTTGGACTTCCCATTGCATCACGTGTTGGTCCCTACGGGCTGGTAGCCTGTTCCCTAGACTACTGCGCATCAACGTTCGTCTACTACAACCTGGTCATCAAGAAGACGACGCCACTGCTTAATGTGACCAGCCTGGGTACATCGACATCATGACCAGGAACAATACAAATATAAGTATAAGATCGTTTGTGAATGTTTTTAATGTGACCATAAACAGTTAAGCTATGGTGACAGGGGCAATAATATCCGAGGATCAACCAACGTCTTCTCTCAGTACACGAAAACAGCAATTATTTCGTGTTGTCTTCCATAATGGGACTTCCTATGAAGTGCTTCCTATAACTTTTAATACTCTATCTCATTCGATACATAAGAATTTACCGAATTTATCAATACCGTATCGTATCAATACCGTATTGCATGGACAAGGAACACGAAGCGCAGGAGAGCCACACGTACTGCGGCGTTGACCAACAGCACCTTTTCTGGGTCATGAACTCGCAAATGAGCAACGGATGGGGTTCCGTCCGGCAGATCTGCAACTGCAATGGAACAGCCTACAGTAATAACCGCTGTCGGCGCGAAACGGTCACTGCGGTCGAAAAACGCATCTTGTGAAAAATCGTTTCCAAGGCAAAGGAGAAATTCAGCTGTAAAAGGAAAAATGCCACGAGCCGGGATCGAACCGGCGACCTTTAGATCTTCAGTCTAACGCTCTCCCAACTGAGCTATCATGGCAGTAAAGTTGAAGTCTGTGGATTCAGCCAAGGTCCTATTACTGCAAACAATCGCCAAAAACTGCACATCGCATGGCCGTCGTTTTTCGAAGGCGAGTATGGAGCGCGCTGTGGAGTAGAACCTTTCGTGCTCTTTTCTGCGACACACCACACACGACGGCCTGATTCAGAATGGCCAGAAAAAACAAAGTCGCTCGTGGACGTTGATTTGCTCCGTAGACGGGCGTGGTGGGTTTCAAAACCCATATTTTCCTAAAACTCCATATAAGCGAAAGAATCAGCGAACAACACCCCCGTAAAAGAGCTCGAGATTCCTAATACAGCTTATATATCGCCCGAAGCGTCGCAGTCTAACTCCGCATCGTGCCGTGATTTGTCGCCCCTCAACTAGCGATTTTCGCCGCTCTGATTGCAGCCGAACTGCGGGCGGTATTCAACCGGTTCTCTACCAGTTTGGAATGAAAAGAAAGACGTCGAGTGAACGCCATAATGGGCGCTTCAGTGACATCGGCGGTGCGGCGCCGGGCAGTCGCGATTTCTCGCTTTCTAACTCTTCATAGTGCCATGGTTGCCCGAATTAAGCGCTCTCAGATATGTGTGGTTGGCCGGAGTGGAGTGTGATGGATAGCCCAGGACAAGCTCTAATCATAATAGTTCTTTATTACGGCAGATGATAATCGAGAGGAAAGGATTTCTTTCGATCCTCCTTATGGTCAGGAGGGCATTCATCATGGAGGCCGGCGTGTGCCCAAAGGTTCTTATAGCGAGGGTTAGTTCCTCAAGTTCGAGATTTATCCTTTCTATATCGTTACTTATCTGATCCATCTGTTGTTCTTGGTAGCGGCGCAGCGCGTTCCCTGTTTGAAACACGGCGGGGATTCTGATTCGAGGATCAGACCGGTTGAATCGTCCTTCGGGAACCGGGCGGTTGGGGGGAGTAAACTGAGGGGCAACCATTTTCAATACCTGTGATGAAGCTAATGATGCCGACCTTCTTGGTTGTCCCACTGCGGCCCTCACGTCCAGGGGCATTGAGTGTCGGCTTCAGCCGATACAGATTACATAACAACAATATGTGGAGTGGATCGGGTGAAGAACTTCGCGTTCGCTACATTGAGGAAGCCGTCGGCAGTTCGGTTGAGTGTCGCATCTTCCAGGCCCTGAGCACTTCTTCTAGAGATCCCGCTGGGGGTGGCCAGGCGCTGGTGACGTCCATCGCATGTTGGATCCGGTTTAAATCCTCTGAATTCCGTTATTCCAGTCCGTCCCAAGTCGATATAGAAGCGTCGGCATTCTGGTGCCTAACTAGGGAGTAATCCGATGAAGTCAGCTAATTCCATTAGAGCGACTGAAGCCACTAGCGTCCACATTTCGATCATTGTTGCTGGTTGGTCTACTGACTTGCTCTCAGCGTACGCTGCTTCGGTGACTTCGTTCAACCGATGGACGAACTGCGTCACCGGTTCGCCTTGCTTTTCGCAAAGGAGGTTGTACTCCTGGCGAGCGTCTTCTGGCGCTCGTCCAAAGAACCTTCCGAGCTCTGTCGTGAGTTACACTGTGCTGTGAGGCCAGATTGCGATCAGACTTAGATCCTTTAGGGCATCTTGGTAGGAGAAGATCGGCAGCGATCTGTTGGGCTGAGTGTGGCTACCCTGACCTACTTTTATCGGTTATCTCGATCGTGACCTTGCGGAGGCTATTTGAACAGATCACCGTGCAGAATCGATCTGTTTCAAAGATATTTAGCTGATAAATTAATGGAAACGAACTCACTTTTTACTGAAGAAAACGCTCGCCGGTCGTGGAAGATAATGTGAGTGGTAGTGTTTCGACTGCGTCCTGACCAAATGTGTCACTTTCACACTTCACTGTTTTTTGGACATGACGTGCTGTGAAAGATATGTGTGACAACCGGTGTTCCTATTACACCGCTTATTAAATACAAACAGCATATTAAATATGGGCGAACACAGAGGGGGAAGGGTTGGAGAAACGCGGACGGCGAGTGAACGACCCCACCCTAGCGGACTGGAGTCGTCGTTCTTCCCTTGGAGGGGCGGAGTCGACGGGCACCGAAAAGGCGCCCGTCACATTCACCCCCTTCTTTGTAAAACTTCGTCGCACCGCCGACGCCGAAAATCTCTTTGATAATGAGACGCAATCGGCGGTTCTTGCGGATTAATTGGCCGAGGAGCCCTTGGACTCCGTCTACCTGGTTGTAACGTTCGGTATATGGACAAGAAAACGGTATATGGAGGATTCTCGTGTAGCTGACGAATCAACGGGGACGATAGATCTCGGGGGAAAACAAAAATGTATCTGTGTTCATAAATGACATTGCGTTCTGCGTAATGAGCGTACAGTGAGCAACCGCTGTCGCTATTATCAAACAGTTGCCAGAATAGTGACCATCGCCTACAGTCAACTAGGCTCTGTCAAGGCGCGGGCTAGCAATGTTGTGGAACTAGGCTATAGAGAGTTAATTTTACGTTTTATTAAATAAAATAATAACAGAGGACAGGGGGACAAAGGGAGGAGGGAGACGCGAGGGGACATCGACGGCGGCGGGACCCGACCGGTGCCAATCTGCGTCGATCGGCAGGCGAGCTTCTCAGCCATAGGTAAGAAAAAAGGGAATCTGCACCGTGGTTGCATGCACGCTCGTGTTATAAGCGAAGCACACTTGCTTCAGGCACTGATCCCACTCTGCCGCCTCCACCACATTGGCGAGCATGTCGGCCAACGGGTGGTGCCAGCATTCAACCTGTCCATTGCTCTGCGGGTGGTACGGAGTGGTTCGCACGTGTTCGTGCCTAAGAGTTCGCACAACTCTTGGAACAACTCCGAGTGCGACAAGTCACGAATACTAATGGCGAATATCTTTTTGGATTCAGCTTTTGTTTATGATACATTCATAATCAATTTTCTTTTTTGACAAAAATTGACATTTCATTTGCATCAACGTGGCTACATCGTTATACAAAGTCATCGATAAAGACTCCTTCCGTTTATCGTCGCTTTTCTTGTCATCATTCAACGTCCATCCGTTATTACAATGAGTAGCCAATTTCTTAAGATAGTCCACTGGTTCTTCTTTGTATTCGTCATACTCATTGACGATTGCACGCAACTCCTTTGAATGCATTTTGTAGTTGAATCTTTTTGAACACAGAAGTGTTGTATCTGGTAATATAACCTTAAATTTGAGTAAAGCCAGAGTAACTTACTTAATCTTCGTTCACATGTCCGCAAGCAGTTATCTTTACCTCGGGATGCTCCAACACGTTGACAGCAATCCTTACACAAAGGATTATCGGCAAAGAGTTCTGAGCAATCCGATTCGTTCATCGTATACTAGATGCGAGGGTTGTTTCGCCCAATCGGTCTGCAGCGTTTCGACGACCTGCCTTCTTCTCGAGAACCTCTGTCTTCAGCATTCCAGACGGATCTGCAGGCTTCTTCTTAAGTTGAATACATTATAATTTACTTCAATAGTTGAAAAATGCCAAAAGGTTTCTTTGAAAGGCCTACCTCTCCAAGGATCTTGGTTGCATAGGCGAACGTTGGAGCCAAGAGCCAAGCCGGATCCGACTCGGCTAGCTATTTCGCAGTTGGGATTTCGGACGAAGGTTTGGCCATCAAACAGTGCCAATCTCTTCGGATCGAGATATGATCCAATCTGATGCGTTACTAATGAAAGATCTGCAGCGTTATCTGAAGAGGGACGATATAAAACCTGTGCGAGAAGAGGATTCGTGCTTGTATCCAGGCCTAAACCAAAGACCTACCTCTGGGATAGTGGGTTGCATAAGCGAACGCTGAAAGGCTCTCTCCTTCGAGGGGATTGATGAGGACAATGCGGGCGAGCCTGAATGTAACCCAGATGAGAATATTTTTCTCTTTGCGTGTGGATTTCTGATCCCAATTGAAGGAAAGTCGCAAGAGCTCCCTTAGACCGTGAAGGGGACACAACCCGACCGCTTTACGGCCTTGCGTTTCTTTACAGATTTTAAGCCATTTTCAAACTATTTTGTGGGCACTATTTTCTTGGCTCTTGCTACCTAGACCGTGCGAATTCGCGCCTTGTTGTTTTAGGTTCTCTAGAAGCCGGTAGATCACTCCAGCCCCCGGGGTCGGTGTTAACAATGAGCAACGCTCAATTTTAAGCTTTACAAGACGCAATCTTTATTCAAAACAAAACGGGAAAAGTGCAAAACTACGGTAACCGGATGGTCCCGCCACGAACACTTTTACAACGACTTTTATTGTTTTGGAGCAGTCGCGAACGAACGGAGGCGAAGGAGATGGAACGTCACCAAAGGTTTAAAATGTCAGAAACATAACACGACTTACCTTCCGTTGTATACTGAGCTCAGATGGTGATCGACATCAATCGAAGGTTGTAAATACTGAAAAGAGTACATCAGAGTTAAAGCAACGTTTCTCAAAAGCGCGAAATATGTCGCGCGACTCGGCGGAGGAGAAGGAGCTGTTTATTTCGTTTTTGCGCGCCTTCACAGGACGCACCTGGACACAGAAAGTAACGGCGGCGGCGAGCCATAACCGTCGCCTCCGACAGTCGACGGCGGTCCCTCGATCCGATCGATTTTGAGTCACAATAACCCGTCCAAAGTGCACTTTAGAACGGAAAGAATGTTTGAAAAGATCGAAAGTCGATTGATTCAAACAGATTCTCGTTTTAAATGAACTGCGCGATGAATGTGGAGGAAGAGGGTGGCTTAAAGTACACATGTACTCTAGAGTGGAACTTTAACACAACTGAACTGATGTTCGCATTGCAATATTCCCGTAAATGATTCCGATACATTCAATATTGAGGTGTCGCTGATCATTGTGATCTGGCCGAACTTGTGGGACTTTTACCTGTTTCTCTACAGACTTCTGGACCAAGGACGAAAGGCCAGTTCCTAGCTGTCGGCCTTCACACTCTAAAAAGACTTGATATCCTCTTTAAGCGCGGAAATTAGTCAGAGGTCTCACTGTAGGATTCTGCAGCGATGAATGCACAATCTCTTGCCGAAGAAATCTAACCATCGCTAATTACAAAATCAGATTCTACCAGGGATGGAGTGATATCACGGTCGTGTCTGGCAGACAAGAAAGGTAGCTTAGAAACGGAAATGTATAATGATGATCATCCACTTTTATAAATGGACACGGTTCCCCAGAAAACATAAGCCATCAACATGCATAAACCTCTTTCAGTTTAGGGTAATTGTTTTATGGACACCTTGAGACAGCTGTTGGAAGAGTGAATAGATGACTTTACAGTAGAGTTACAGTAGACATTGAGAATCTACGTGAATCATATTGTTATCCCAGTACACAGGAGGTATTGGGCAACATTTTTATTTTGCCTACTTCAATCAACAACAAAGAAAGATATTGTGATGTTTCAGCTTTGCTGATCTATGGCTTGGGCGGGGATGGGTCCTTCGGCGGCGTTCTGCTCGGTGGGTGCTTTGGGTGCACAAAAGGCTACACGGCAATCCCGCCCCATCTTTTCCGCTCCGATAATTCGACAGTTCCGTTTTTTAAGAACACATCTAAAAAAGCACACAACAAGCTAACAAGAAGAATATATTAGGTTGATGCAAAAGAAATGTCGATCATGATGATTTTATTTTTTTTTCGTTATAATAAATTTCTATACAATACGATTCTTGATCGACTGTCCTGATGAGGAAACCTCCCTAAGAGACACAATTCTTTGATGTATGGGTTTAGTAACAGTTCGCGCTAATTCATGTTGATGAGGAATCGTAGTTCCGTTCGTGAAGGGTCGTCAATTACGAGGCAGGCCTTCGCAGTGTCAATCGAGTGAACACAGCAATTGTAGCAGTCCCTTTGTTGCATCCGCATATTGGGCCCTGCTGTGTCAAGCTGCGCTGTCCTCTTTTCTCTACTTGCATGCCTGCCACACGGGTCTTTGCTTTACAATGATTTATCCAAATATAGTTATCCACAGATGAAGGGCCACTTGAACGGTTGCCAGCCTCCTTCTTCAGCGGTAGCGGTGCAAGAGGTGAGGGTGATAACGATGACGAGCTTCTTTCAGAGGACGTGCAGGGTAGCTTCTGCGCTAGAAGCGTCCCGCGGATCTTCGTTCCAACTTTCTTCACGGGGTCGGGCTTCGGCTCATCGCTTTCTGGGAGGTCCAGCACTGGGCAACCTCTCCTCATTCGCTCTACAAGATATGAATTAGAAAAAAACATTAATAACTCACATGTACCTGTAGTGAATCGTATACTACTATATTTTTTTTGCACTGTACATTGAGAATACCCATAGTACAACTTCCTGAGCGTTTAGTCGCTGTTGGAACTGAAGAAATTCGCGTCGGTCTGCGATCGTCATCCTCTCCTTGTCGACCGCCTGACTGTAAGTCATCATAGGCACTTCCGGTCGACTGATCTTCTGATTTTGCGAATCCACGTCAACGATGGATCGCGATGACGAATCCGGTTGCTGCTCTCCGCTTCTCAGAAGCTCGATATCCTGTTCAAAGTTGTTGATTGCCTGCAACCAATAACAATAAGAAATGCCAAACAAACACACTAATGTTTACCTGAGTAATGGTTGTTGGATACTTGCGCATCAACTGCGTGCGGTACACTTCTCTGAGGTGGTTCGCGTACGAACGTACATCGACCACATCGGGATCTGGTACGTAGCCGCGATAGGGAAAATCGGCCTCCTCCTGAACCATCTCGTGTTGAGACCTCCAGCTCTGCTGTAGATCTTTGCCTCGTAGAATCTTTGGAACACCTAGGTGGGTTCACCGGTTTGTAAAAGTTTAGTTTTAATATACATACCTAAGGGATAAGGGGTCGTTCTGTTGATGTACGGGTAAAGACTGGTCACGTCGAGATACCGGATGACCTCATCCATGGAACATTCATGGAAGATTTTTGAACAACCCGTCCGACCGCCAAAGAATAAGTGTCTCGGCAGCAAACGTCCGACGGACTGCACATTGAGAATACCCACAGCCCAGTGGCTCTCATTAATGTGAACAGGCAGGATGACGCGAGCAAAGGTCGTAACACCGTGGTGCTGGACCAAGCTCATCGATTCACGTACGACACCTCTCAGCATGTTGTCGTACTCGCGACGGGTTCCAAGATTCCTGTTCCAACGATGCTTCCATCAGGTTGGGGCTCTGCGTTTGAAAACCATTGATGTCTGTCGAGGTTCTTGCAGTCCTTTCCGATCTGGATGTACATATCCGAACTGAACTCCTGGTTTCTTGCTGAAACTTTGGAGCGATTGGCGTCGGCGCTATGTTTATTCGGCGGCGGGATGTAGAACTTGAAGGTCCATGCTGTTTCAGTGTCAGTGCATTGGGCCTTGTCACCGGCTCTTGAACTCGATTGGAAATTTCATGTTGGGATCTAAATAATATCCTAAATAGAGGTTCCTTGAGGTAACGCGCAACAACAGTGAGTCTCTGAGGGTCAGAAGTGGCGAAACTGAATAGAGTCTTTTCTAACTATTTGTGAGTCACTGGAGTGGGGCTGTAAGGGTCTGAAGTTGGTTGGTTCAAATCGGTTTTAGAACAAAATCGTTTCTTTCGGACCACCGGAGTCCGGATCCCTTGTCACCCTCAGGAGGTAAGATCAGTTTGGAAGCTATGATGGTGAGGTTTTCACCAAAAGGGTTGAGGTCGAATTGAGGTTGCCTACAGAAACTTACCCTGGAGCAGAGACGCCAAAATGTTTCGAAATGGACTCGCCTACGGGTAAGAGGAATGAACTGGACAGCGGTGGATACAGATTACATATACAGATCAAGATACAGATCTTTCGCGTTTTTGTCTGCAAAACAAAAATCAGTGTACATTCGCAAACCAAGTTTCATTAACAGGATCTCAAATAAGGGTGGACACCAAACGGGGAAAAAAGGGGAAGGGAGAAGGAAAGGACGGGAGGGTAGGCGGGCAGCGGCGACTCTCCTTTTTTCAGAAAAGTTCAGAAGGACTTTTTTTCTGTGGATCATAACCTTTCAGCCGTTCAGCCTTTCCTTCTGAAAGAACTGTGACTTTGGGGAACAAGCATCCGAGAAGAATCACTCTCTTTCAGAGATATTTCTCTGATAATTTTTGGGAAAGTAACTCACATTTAATTGAAGAAAACGCTCGCCGGTCGTGGAAAGTAATCTGACCGAGATGGCAGTGTTTTCGCTGTGTCCTAACGAAATGTGTCGCTTTCACACTTCACTGTTTTTTGAACATAATGATGCACAACGCCCACCTAAGGGCCAAACGCCAAAATGAAAAATGCTGAGTTTGGTTGCTTGTTGCTCAGCTGATCACTCCAGCGCCGAGAGTTGGCGTCAGGAATAGGCTTACTTTTATTCATTTTCAGCCTTCAATTCAAAACACTATCCCGACCTCGAAAAACAAAACAGTACGCAAAGTACGTCTTTGTTCAAAAAACATGGAAAACCGCAAAACTATGGTAGCCGGATGGTCCTGCCAGGAACACATTTACGGCTACGTTTACGACAAACGGAGCCCAAGGAGATGGTGCGTCACCGAAGATTTAAGATATCAGAAACATAACAGGACTTACGTTCCGTTGTATACTGAGCTCAGATGGTGATCGACATCAATCGAAGGTTGTAAATACTGAAAAAAGAAACAGAGTTATAGTAAAGTCTCCTGAAAAGAGGGAAATATGTCGCGCGACTCGGCGGAGGAGAGAGTTGTTTATTTCGTTTTTGCGCGCCTCCAAAAGACGCAGCTGGGCACAGATAGGCGGCGGCGGTCCGCCGCATCCGATCGATTTTGAGTCACAATTCCCAGTCTTTCCCAAAAAGTGCACTTTAGAAGGAGAAAGAATTGTAAATATTGGGTTCACCCTCCTTTGTAACTATTACATACACGGTTCGAACTCTTATTCCAAAACGTGTATATTATGAATCGATCCGATACGATCTCAACGATCGATCGATCTCAACGATTCATGGTCGCACTATAAAAAACACAGATGTAACGATTTTTATCTTTTATAATTATAGTTTAGCGAGTTTTTAGAAGATGAAGGAACATACAGGAAAGGCATACTTCTTTCACCAAGTTTGAAGAGGAACCGCATGAGAACGCAGTGCCCACGATTGTCAGGGCGATTGGCACCGTTTTCAGGGCGGCTGTCACTATGGTGGTGAACCAGGCCACTCCTGATCTTCCAGCTATATTCGTGCGGGTCTGGGCACAGGCATAATCGACTGCTTCGCTCAAGAAGGAATTCTGTCCTGTCGTGTGCTCGCCTCTTTCCCTCTTGATCAGGGTACCTACGTAGACAGGGGAACTTCTTCTTGAATAGTCTTCTTCAGATGGGGAACCAAAAGCCTTGCAGGCCAAAAGGCTCCGTGCCGCTTCCAGCGCCTCGGTTACCACAGTGGCGATAGAGTCCACGGCGGGATTCGTAGTAATGGTCGGGGAAACAGAATTAGTAAAGTTCGGGCTGGTATAGGTCCTGGTTGATCGATCGGAGTTGCGGTTGAATGATTGTGCCTCGGAACGGCCATGGTTATCCTTCGCGTACCGGGGATGATGGCGTCCTTGCGTTGTCCGGCGCTTGGGCGGAGGTGACGTATCTGTTACCGCTGCCCAGGCATCATATCTTGAGCGCGGAATCTCCTGGTGGCGGAACCGGTGGCGAGCTGCGATTGCCCACACCAAGCTCTACCACCCCCACCATATACCCGAACCGCGTCTGCCACTTGGCAACATTCCGTTGTTAGATTTATTTGAACTTTTTTACATTCTTTTTCTCTCTGGGATTTCTTCATTCCTCATGGAACCTATGTTTTTCGCGATGGTTTTTCACGTGGGGCACTCAGTGTCTTCAAAAGTTGCCTCTGGCCCTTAAAACTGTCGAATAAGGGGGTGACGTATACTTTTGTCGAGCACTGTATATTTTCCTCTCCTGTGCATTATGTTACATATTATGATATGTTTTATGTGAATTCAATAAAAGTGTGATTGTATTCACTTTTTTTGTGTTTTGGTCCCGAGGCGCTGACAAAAGAGTTTAGGTGCGCGAAAAAAGGTTCTTCCCCGATTGAGTCTCCTTCGTCGACGTTCGAATCTTAGATCTGCCTGAAGTCTTCTTGTTTCAGGGATTCCATCAATCCAGAATTGTGACGAAGAACGGCCTGATGCGGATGAAACCCGTGGCGCGCCAATAGTGACAATTCTGTGCCCTTCTAAAGTGCACTTGTGACTTGGCAATTGTGACACAAAATCGATCGGATCGGCGGGCCGTCGGCGACTGTCGGAGGCGACGGCTATGGCTCGCCGCCGCCGTTCCTTTCTGTGTCCAGCGGCGTCTTTTGGAGGCGCGCAAAAACGAAATAAACAACTCTTTCTCCTCCGTCCAGTCGCGCGACATATTTCGCGCTTTTGAGAAACGTTGCTTTAACTCTGGTGCACTCTTTTCAGTATTTACAACTTTCGATTGATGTCGATCACCATCTGAGCTCAGTATCCAACTGAAAGTAAGTCATGTTATGTTTCTAACATCTTAAATCTTCGGTGAAAGTCGCTGTAAAAGTGTTCGTGTCGGGACCATCGGGCTACCGTACTTTCGCAGTTACCCGTTTATTTCGAAGCTTGTTTATCGTTTTTTACATCTAAGGCGTATTGATTTTAACGCGGCGTCAAATGAATAGAAATGAGCCCACACCGACAATGTATATTAGGTTGAAACATTGAAAATGAGCGTTTTTTATTCGAGTTTGTTCACTGTCCGGTCTGGTCGTAAAGCCGGTGTGTCGCCACTCATGTGCGTGTCACAGTCGACCATGGTCACCTCTCATTTTTGTGTGAAATATAATTTTCTGGTATAAATTTCAACCGTACCCCTTGGGATTTGGACCGTCCCTTAGATTTGAACCCTCCCCCTTTTTCGTGGATTTGAACCGTCCCCATGAGATTTCGACTCTCCCCTCTGGATGAGCTGGGATTAGAATAATGAACTTCTAATAATAGTAAAATTTTACTCATTCACATCCTATGACGAAAAACGTCGCGATTGTGAAATGCGAAATGATGTATCAGTTTCCTATTGTATTAATTGTGTGATGGACATTGACTGTCTTCAGCCACAAACACCGCTAGGTCTTACTTAAAGGGAGCAAAGAGATGGGACTACGGTAGTTTCACAAGGAGCACTTTTCCATGTTGTGACTCTCGCATCAATGATCCAACAACGGGGACGACCGCACGACCAGCTGACGATCACATGATCATCCGGAAGGGTCGACGCGCCGGAGGACTACAAAAGACAGCGACCAGTCAAGGCCCCGCAGCTACGGTGATAGCAGCATTTCTATTGAGACCATCAATAAACGTTGTAAAACCGATTTCAAGAAAAATAGGAGACCTAAAGCGATGACTCTTTTCCTGTAAATTCTCTGTCCAACATGCTACATAATGTTAGTGAAACCGGTGCTGTATTGCCACTTTTTTAAAAGATAGCTCTTGACTACTGCCTGCCATTTCAGGATGCAAAAAGCACTGCAGGGAGTGCCGCTTCGATCGATGCCTGCGAGCCGGAATGACAGTAGTATACCACCGAACCCGAAAAAATCGATAATTCCCCAATCAGGACAAATTTAAGCCCCGCCCTAAAGATTTCACTGAAATGTGGGCGTGGTTTCCGGTTTATGTGGGTGGTCTTAGCTAATTAATTACTCTCAACTTAAGTAATTAACCTTAATTACTCTACGTTTAATTGAATTTAATTAACTTTTTGTCCGGATCCGTGGTTTTGTTTATTTTTTTGTCGATCAATGTCCGGATCCGTGACAGTCAATTTCAGAAGGACCCGGGAGGAGTCGAACCTGGAAGCCTCGCGCGGAAGCCGCCTTGTACCACTCAGCCACAAGCGCACTAAGAGTGGAAGGCCCCCCTTTGCCTTCAGTGGAAGGCACCCCTTTGCCTTCAGTTTGGCGCCAATTTTGTTGCGAAATAAGATCAAACTATATTTCGAAATCGAGATCAAGAAAAATTTCAGGAAACAAATAGGAAAATACACATAAATGGCGCCTGAAGCCCTATCTCTGAAGCCTCTATCTCTGAAACAACTCTGGAAATTGTTCTGAAGCAGCTTATGCGTTAATCATCTTTCCCTCCAAAAGTGATGATCCCACGATCATTTATGCCCTGAAAGTTCAATCGACGTGCCTTTCTAATTAATTATGCCGTTCCCAGGCTCTTGCCTCCAGAGGAATCCTCAGGCTCCGACACGCCTTCTCCAAAGTTGCATATAAGAAACCCCCCCCCTCTCACCACCTGAACCATCGCTCCTCGTATCCGCGTTACACTAACATTTCTTTTTTCAGGATAAAATGGCCAAGTATGTTCGAGTTGCCTTAGGTATCAGCCCCGTATGGAAGCTGAGCGAAGAGGACGAGGGCTGCTTTTACACCATGGCACGTATTCTGAACTTCATTGCACCTCCGAAAGCTAACAACGAACCAACGAACGAACAAGTTGCATATAAGGAGCTACTCATTGGCCAATTATCTGAAAATAAAGATGTCAACGGTACTCCAAGTTCTGCTAGGAAGATCGACGCTTCAGTGTCTGTCAGAAACCGAACTTGTCCTCTACGAGTCGGTGTGCAAGCTCCTTAATCTCGTAAATCCGCACTCATTCGAGACCCAGCCATGGACACGCATCGCAATCCTGCCAGCCAACGAACGTCTTACAATCTTCGAAGCACATGTGCCCTCGTGAAAGTGATTGTGAATGATTCATTTGAGATGAGCGTGTAGATGTAGAAATCACAGAAGCTGGAGTTCTCAGATTTTGTGGTGAAGAAGTATGAACCAGGGCTGTGTACACTCTCGACTCTCAAAATTTATAAGGGAAATCGTACCGTATGGATGACAGAAGCATCCAAATTCGGTTCGTTCGCGGTGCAGTAAAGGTCTAAATACACAATGACAATCAGTGGATACAATAAAAAGAGATGCACGGAAACAAGCTACGATGTGTGAAAGTGACACATTTCATCAGGACGCAGACAAAACACTATCAGACCAGTCACATTACTTTTCACGACGGACGAGCGTATTCTTCAGTTAAAAGTAAGGTGCTTTCTCAGAACTTATTGGTTCTAGTGATCTCTTCAGCTATTCTCAACATTCATGACGGAGTCGCCCTAGGGGAAATCGCGATTACGGAGGAAACCTCCGAAATCTCGACGGCCGAGGACGCCGAGGAGGCCGAGGAAATCGACGAGGTCGGAGTTCAAGTCACTACCCCAGACCAAAGAGTGTCGAGCCCCCCCCCTCGGGGGAAATACACGTGTTAAATCGCTTAGCTTCGGTAGTGTAGGCAAAGGTTAGTGTTATTTTTGAATGAACCCATTTTGGACTGTTTTGTGAAAGGGAATCTTCAGCACATCGGAGGCCGGGGACAAAAAGCAGTCCTTCACTGAGAGCACCATCGCCTACGCTCTTTGAAATCGACACCGAAAGGACGGATGGAAGTTCATGTGCTCGAAGTAATCGGTCAACCTCGGAGATTTTGACATACAAAGTCACAACATCCAGCAATTCTGTTCCGGAATCTCCAAAGCCCATAAAGGTAGAGACTGCTGAACATTAAAAAACTCCACTGAAATTATAGTTTCTTTGCTTCAATTGTCAAGGTGATCACGACCGCGACTTCTATCGAGTTCCTTGCAGCGTAGGTTGATGACAGATGATAATATATTCGCAAGTATGTTTTCAGACCACGTTCAGTGCTAATTGTAAGCACGAGGTACAGACTCGGGCCTATTTCTCGAAAACTGCGAGCAGCCCTCGGCCTGCGGGACGACGACCTTCCTCCATGGACTTACCGGATGGGGGAGGAAGGATACCCGCCGACATATTTAAAGGTGCGCCTGATTTGCATGGCTCTTTATAACATGGCTTTATTCGTCTTTAGAGCCGCCGTATACGATACAGTTAACTGTCATCAGAAGTCCTTTGGCGCCGTCGTCGGCTCATGTCCGCCATTTTTGTTGTATTTAAGGGCGCGGCCTCTTTCAATTAACCGTGCTTTAACCATCTGCCGTTCCGCCGTGACCCTACGAACCTGTGCAACAGACGAGCAGTTCGCAGATGGAAACTCAACGACAACGACAAACAAGGAAAAGGAGGAGAAAAACCGACGCCGTCAGTAGAGTGATGGTTGTCCACGGCACTGTGCCAGAGACCTCAATGGTCAGTGGAGCACTTCCCACTAAACGGATATTTTCAGAATGGCTTTTACTAAAAGCCTAACCTGATTCTCCACAGTCACGACCTCCGTTAGGGCAGAGACAACCGAAGAAGCCACTCAAACTCTCCAAACACTGACCACCGTGAAGACAGCTTATATCCTCGCAAACTGTCATCTGCAAACAACCCAACGTCGAGCAACCAAAGATCACGGTTATCCAAATTCCAGACGAGCGAACTCCAACGGACCAAAACCATCTGCGCAACAACCTCGCCGACGACGGCTGTCGTAATCCGTTGATAACTCTTATGTGCACGAACTCCCTATAACTCCACCCCTTTTGCCAACTCTCTCCAAAGCCCAAATACCTTCCCTTTCTCCGCATATTTTCCAACCATCCCAAATCAATGAACCGTCATTCTTCTATGTTCTCCTCCCAATCGCGACCTCACAGTGAGCATGTACGTCAACGATCTCAAAACGTCGGAAAACCTGCGTCAGACCCTCGATTCGCGGCAGCAAGCAAGACGACGAATCCTTTCGAATCCGACGAATCCCCGACGAAGCCACGCGAATACTTCACTCGATCTATTTCCATCAAAAAGGGTCCGGCTACTCTCTTCTTAAGTCACCTTCCGACAACACAGCGAAATCAGAGCCGCCTAACTACCTTGCTACTGGGAACGTTGCCAACCGGAACTACTCTACTTCGCCCAATGTGCTGCCAACGGAGATCTCCCGCACCGATTCATCCAGAACTCCATACGATCCATCGCGACTCGACGGCGCTCGCCACAATCGAGAGGGGGTGTGTCAGGGAGGCGGACCTTCGGGTCGCCACCCTGCATGCTCCCAGGAACCGGTTTTCCGGCGAGAGGCAGTCGGCGACGTGCGAAGCCGTGCGGTCGGCTCTCCCTATCTCTCGTCTTCTTCTTGTCCGGCCCTAGTACACCCTTTCTGTAGTTTCACCTCCACCAATCCCACAAATAAGCACATTCCGTAATTCTCTCTACCGCTACCCCATTCACTAGGGTACACTACACGGAACCCCTCCGGGAAGGGGAAAGGCACCGTGGACTCGTGAACTCGGATCACCATCGAAGGCCAGCTTGGCACCCCAAAGCTGACACAACAGAGCTTTAACCGTCTCCCGATCCGCCGTGACATAACCCTACGAACCTACTAAGCTTTAACGCAGAAACAATCACATTTCAGGAATTTCAAGTTGACCCCCATAGTGGATCCCCACGTTCAGCTGCGAGATTCCTTTTTTGCTTCTTGTATAGCACTCTCTTAGCTCTATCTAATCATCATCAGTGCTTGTTCATAAACGACGATATCAGAGGAAATCACTCCGAATAAGACAAATAGGTCGAAAATGAGACCAAAATATTTTTAAACTCGAAACTGTGCATATTCTACGAACAACGCATCCCGCCTTTGGTCGAAGAGTGGGCTGAAGTTATTCAGTCAAATGGTGAATACTTTGAAGTGAAAAGAACTTGAAGAACTAACAGTAACACGACAATTCCACTCCGTTTCTTTCCACCCTGACATTTCTAATGTTTAATTGATTGCTCCGCAAATAAAGGGCACTCAATCCAAGCAGATTTTAACAGCAAAAATTAGCAACAAAAATTAACAAGGGGGAATGGGAGGGTCTCAAGATCCAAAGCGAGACGTAACGAAGCCTGGAGCGACGGGGAAACATGAGGGGTTCGACTCTCGGCCAGTTTCGTCGCCTCCATTTGAGAGCCATGACAGTGGCGGTCGATTGCTTCTTCTGGACGTATTGATTCAGACGAGACTCCGCTTTACATTCGTCTTTGGGGTTTGGTTGAAGGCATTCGGCGGTGACTGTTGCAGATGAGGCAAGGTTTTGGATTTTCGTCTAGAAATATTACGAATGGACAGAGTAAGCACGAATATTTCGAATTAAATTTGTCGCCGGCAGGCTGTTTGCCACCCGTTTTTGGTAGCTGGAGTGTGCGAATTCGCCCGCAGCTGAGTCTATCATTTCATAAGCCGTTAGCCAGGGGTGCTCGATTATGTGGTCAGTTGAATATGCCAAAGTACCCAATCAATCTTGTGGTCTGTTCTTTCCCCCAAAGTGATATATATTTCTATTGTCCGCCAACATGCGTGCGTAAGTGACTGTCACAACCCGCACACCCATTTTCAAAACAGAATGGAGAGTTCGTGGAATTCTTTCAAAAATAGACGTCAACAAAAGAATGCTCATTCATGTAGGAGCTCTATTTATCGTTCAGGTTTCGCATAGAGCTGTCGCGGGCCATAACCGTCGCCTCCGACAGTCGCCGACGGCCCGCCGATCCGATCGATTTTGAGTCACAATTGCCAGTCCAAAGTGCACTTTAGAGAGGGAAAAATTCCAAAAAAAAAGAACTCTCTAGGCACGAGCCTAAGCCAACTCGGGATTTGCCAAAGCACTTATCGAACCGAGCACCAAAGTTAAAGCAACGTTTCTCAAAAGAGGGAGATATGTCGCGCGACTCGGCGGAGGAGAAGGAGCTGTTTATTTCGTTTTTGCGCGCCTCCAAAGGACGCAGCTGGACTCAGAAAGGAACGGCGGCGGCGAGCCATAACCGTCGCCTCCGACTGTCGACGGCGGTCCGCCGATCCAATCGATTTTGAGTCACAATTCACAATCGAAAGTGCACTTTAGAGAGGAAAGATTTCAATCTGAAGTAAAGCATTCAACGATGATAATTTCCCATTTCTAAGCTTCTAAATTCTTGACAGGAAACGACAGAACGGGTAGGCCCCATCTTAATCCGAAGAATTTGAATTTAGGTGGTGTTCACTGATTCCGCTGTCTTCGTCGCTTTCGTCGACTTTGAGAAGGCGTTCGACTCCGTGGAAATCAACGCTGTGTGGAACGCGATCAAACGTCAAGGAGTTCCGGCTGCGATCATCAACCTGCTGCGGAAGATCTATGATCAAGCCGCGTCCTACGTCCAAATTGGTGAAGAACGTGTGCCGATCAAGATCCAGCGAGGAGTCCGAAGAATGGCGCCCGCCTGTGAAGAGACCTCTCGGAAGACCTCGAACCCGATGGAGCGATGACTTAACGAAGACACTGGGCAGCAAAAAATGGAGGCACCGTGCGCGTCAAGAAGCCAGAGGACGTTGGATAAATATGGGGTGCGACAACATGTGAAAAAGACTCACTCGTGTCGCGGTGGCGAGCGGTCGGTCCCTCCGGTCGCTCTCTGAGTGTCTGGTTGGCCAGATGGCAAACCCCGTGGCAGTTGTGACTGTTCCGGCTTCCAGAGGGAATTGGGACACCCGGAAGCCGTAGTCCCACCACCGCTGACAACAAGATGTCCGACGCCATAAATCCGACGCCCGACGCTGCGTGAGATGTCATCCCGAAGGTCACCGACGCTCTGAGGACACCAATACTGAGGAAGACGCAACCCCCGAACCACGGACTCATCTCTCCGTAGCAGATGCGAGCTCAGAAGCCTCCTCTGACGCAGAAGCCTCCTCAAACGCCCCGAGAAGAAGAAGTTCGGCCGCCATTTCCGGAGTTTTGCCGATTCCCAGATGCACAGTGAAGCGCGCCGTCTACGACCGCTACGACATCAACGCCACGCCAAGGGATGAAGCCTACAGTAATGAGATATCCTCTGTTGTCTATTAATCGGTGTCATGCAAGGCGTAACGCCTTTGATTCATGAAGTAAAATCGTGAAAATCGCGACAACATGTAATATGTTAGATATCGCAATAAATTCGTAAATTCGTAAATTCACGATTTGGCCTGGAAGCTATTCATGTATGGCAAGATGGAGATACTTCGTATATCTGAAGGTCACAATCTTACCCTCTCCGAATTATCACATGCGATTGATTTCTGCTTAAATAGAGGCCAATCCCGAACATATCATCTCTCTTGCAGCACTCTGCAAGTGGACCAAATGAAGCAGTATCTTGTAGCTGTTGGCTTGTCAATGTCAGGCAGTTGTTACGAGTTAAATCGGGGAAGCAAACGTGTTAAGGTACAGTTCCGTGGTGGCCTGCCCGCCACAGTTTCCTTGTTCTATTCAAGTGAGCGTTGAACAAGAGTTTGAATCCAGTTCTCACTGTCTTACTTGAAGAAATAGATGACGGTTACTCTTTCGTTCATACACTGCTGAACATCTCGCTAGGTGAACGAAACATAACAAGCCGCATGTTTCATAATAAAGAGCAACAAAAACGACTTGGGATATCACAGATTCATCTCGAAGTGACCACGTTCGGCCGCGATGCGGGCTTCCAAATGCTTTGAAAAATCTTTCACTGTGAACGCTTGACTTCGAATTGATATTTCGTCCCATGTCCTCTGGAGAGAGATCTTCAACAAGTCGATTGTTGGTTGACGAACTCTGCAGGTTTTACTCTCCACGATGCTCCACACCAC
Source organism: Steinernema hermaphroditum (assembly GCA_030435675.1). Classification (NCBI taxonomy): domain Eukaryota; kingdom Metazoa; phylum Nematoda; class Chromadorea; order Rhabditida; family Steinernematidae; genus Steinernema; species Steinernema hermaphroditum. Next base: position 2,749,297 of record CM059623.1, read on the forward strand.
AAAATTCAAGGGTTAAAATCTGGGCTGCGTGAGGGCCAATCTTCTTTTGTTCAGAAATCTGAGATCCGCCACCGACAGAGATTCATTGCTGATTTGGCTTCGTGAGCGGGTGTCCAGTCTTGCATCAGCGTCCATCGCCTGTTTTCGATGCACTAGTTATACATAATTGTGAGCGACGATCTCTGAGACGTTTTTACGGTGTTAATAACCGAAAAAACGCTAACTCTCTATTTGTCAAAGTTTCCACCATACTAGAGAGGAACTGGCTGTTCACTGGGGAGTGGATATGAAGTGGTCTTCTTGGCCTGAGGATCCTGTCACGCGGGTCTTCGAGAGAGAAGGAGTCGACGACGATTAGGGAAAACGTGAGAAAAAGCGTTATGGAGAAATTTGAAACTGTGGTAATTAAACTTTATATGCACGATAACATGATACAAAATGGGCACGGGATCACTAGGGGGCGACTTGAGATCGCGGCCGCCGATGGTCCCTTCAAATGGTTCGACTGGCAGGAGGACAAGGTGTTCGTCGGCTCGGCGTACACATGTCGCGGAGCCGGAGTCGGTTCTGGGAGTGTCCGGATACAACCTATGGGGGTTGCGGTGTGAAGACCGTGCTGGCCGTTGAGTCCGTGGGCGCCGCTGGTGATTACGGTAGGGTCTCCTCGAAGTCCGCTTCGTTGTAGACGTAATCGAAAAGATCCGGTTCGGCTGTGTCCGTGTTGACCTGTGCTGGCTCTCGATGCTGGGCGCCGTAATGCTCATGATACGCAACAGGAAGTTCCTATAGAACGTCAACATATTGATTAGATCTTTGAAGGAACCCCAAACGTACTTAAAGTACTTCATACAGGCTGCAGGGATGGTTGCGGACACCTTGAAACTTCGGTGATTTCGACGTCCTTTATTGAAGAGGCATGGGCGCCTGTCGTCTGAGAAGCTCATCCGTGTAACATCGCGTAATGTTAGCGTGATGGTGCTGTGTCTTCGCCGTTTTCGCGTTGATCAGGGCCACTCTTCCAGAGAGTCTATTCGTTTTTCGTCTTCCGTTGACAGCTTTGACGAGCGAAGTAGCCCAGCTCAGGGATGTGCGCAATAGTCTTTTCACGCAACAGGAAGCTCCTATAAAACGGGAGCATATTGATTAGATCTTTGAAGGAACCCCCAACGTACTTAAAGTACTTCATACAGGCTGAAGGGATGGTTGCGGAAACCTTGAAACTTCGGCGATTTCGACGTCCTTCGCGTGGATCAGGGCCACCCTTCTGGAGAGTCTATTCGTTTTCTCCTTCCGTTGACAGCCTTGACGAGCAAAGTAGCCCAGCTCAGGGATGTGCGCAATAGTCTTTTCACGCAACAGGAAGCTCCTATAAAACGGGAGCATATTGATTAGATCTTTGAAGGAACCCCCAACGTACTTAAAGTTTTTGATACTGGCTGAGGGAATAGTTGTGGACACCTTGAAACAGTCAAGATCTGTGGAGGGGAGGAATTCTTGTCGGAATTTTAAACATCCCTCAGCCAAAAGGAACACATCGTTTTTGCAGTATTCGATGATCTCCTTGTCAAAATCGAATATCGTTATCGGGAGTGTTGAAGTAGTATCGGAAGTGTCTAAAAATATATGTGGGTGTTCGGGTCAGTAACGGTGTGACTTCGGCCGTCTCAGGCCCAATTCAAAAATTTTCGAATATGTTGGGTTGTTAAGTTGAAAACGGGTCAATCTTTCAACAATTGTTTGTCTACGTAAAACTCATATGTTTCACTAAAGGTATTTACCATTGGCACGCGGCAACATCAGCCGATTTTTGGGTAGCATCCGGAATCCGGATCCCTCGTTTATCCCCTATATATAAATGGAGAACCGACGGGTCCGTTGGTCTGTTTGTGTGTGTGTGTATGTGTGTGTTTTTCCGTGAGCACGGGGAAAACACCCACACAAAATAAGGACCCCGAGGGGAACCGAACCCGGCACCGCCCGCTTACAAACGAAGCACGTTCGCAATGAGCCACAGAAGCAGTTGAGATGGAAGCACTATACTTCCACCATATCTCTGGGGACGCAAGGCTTTGCGTTTCTTTACAGTTTTTGTGCCGTTTTTAGCGTATTTTTTAGCTTTGCAGTTTTTTGGACAACTTCAGCCATTTGCATGAGCACCAATCTTGCCGCCCGCAGGGCTATGGTGTCTTGCCGCCCTTAGGGCTACAGTTTTAGGATCCAACTTCAGCCCTATCCATGAGCACCAATCTTGCCGCCCGCAGGGCTACAGTTTTAGGCCCCAACTTCAGCCCTATCCATGAGCACCTAATTGGCTTTTAGTACCTGGAGGGCGCGAATTCGCGCGCAGCCGGGTTTATAGAACATAATGGACATCGTCGGTTTGTGTATGTATGTGTTTTTATGCAAGACACCAATAGCCCTGCGGACGGCAAGATTGGCGCTCATGTAAATGGCTGAAGTGGGCGAAGAAAACTGTAAAATTTCAGGAAACTCGAACCGACATCTCTGCTGGTTACAAATTTGGCAAAAAATCACTGAAAAACTGTTTGTAAGCGGGCGGTGTCGGGTTCGGTCTCGTCGTCTTTCATTTGTGCCCCCAGCGATCGGTCGGGTCGTTCACTCGCTCTCTCTCTGAGGCTGTCTGATCCGAATGAGTTAAGTGAGCGGTCGTTCTCGGCCGTCGCTGTTGGCGCAATGATCGCCCCGGCTCCCAGAATGCCTGGAACACCAGGGAGCCGTAGTTCCACCGTCTCGCCAAGAAGCCCGTCATGACTGCCCGACTCTACCCGCGCCAGAGAAGACGCCGCCAGCCGCACCGAAGATGAAAGATGTGAAAATGTAAAGATGTGTAAATCTCCGCTCCGTTGGCTCTACTACACCGCTATTCCACTTCCGGAGTCAGCTCTTCACGACTTCGATGCCCGCGCAAACTAATGGGAACGCTGCATTCTATTCGGATTCGTCTGCTCCACCGAAATCAGAAGAAAATCAGCGACCACGGTGTGACTATGTTCTTCTTTGTGCATTTATGAGACGTCCTGCACGGCGTAAGCCGTTGATTCGGGAAGATAAATCGTGTAAATCGTGTAAATCGTCGGGTTCGGTTCCCCTCCGGGTCCTCATTTTGTGTGGGTGTTTTCCCGTGCGCACGGAAAACACACACACACACAGCCCAACGGACCCGTCGGTTCTCCATTTATATATAGGGGACAAGGGTTTAGAGTCAAAAACTGTTTTTGGTCCAATTTTCGATCTCTTTCGCTTATTTTGAATATCCTAATATACCTATTTGGCCCTTTTTTCTTTAAAGTGGAAATGAGCTCGCGGAGTGGCTATATGGTCGTCGTAGCTGTAAGCGGTAGCTACCTGTTACATGTCTCCATAGCCTGTTATATAACTTAAACAATTAGTAATGTTGGAGTTGAGCAAACATGGTGTTTTGAAAAGGCCAACTTTTTGAGATTCGCTCATGTTTTGATAAGTGATAGATACATTCGGTAGGTAAGACCCAGCGGTGTACGTGGTTGAAGGCAGGTGTCGTACATCACGTAATGAATACTATAGGAAGCCCGTACATCACTTCGCATTTCGCCATCTCGAGGTGCCAAAAAAATGACCATCAAGATAGAATAGGCCTCCACCATCATAGGGCATGAAATGTACAAGCCGCCATTCATAGTGTAGAGTGATCGTTAACCGTACTCAACAGCGTGTTAATCGATTTCCCTCAGATACTAAAACTTATGAAAATAAAATATATTTGCTGAGTGACCCGTTTGCAGCTTAGCAACTCAATAGAATATTGAACTAAATTCGAAATTCGAAGATTTTTCAGTATTCGACAACCCTGTTTTTGGGGCAGTTCCCGACGAACGATCGCGAAGGAGACGGTGCGTCACCGAAGATTTAAGATGTCAGAAACATAACAGGACTTACCTTCCGTTGTATACTGAGCTCAGATGGTGATCGACATCAATCGAAGGTTGTAAATACTGAAAAAAGCACATAATATTATGGGAAAGTTTCTTCAAAAGCGGTAAATATGTCACGCGACTCAACAGAGGGAAAAGAACTGTTTATTTCGTTTTTGCGCGCCACCACAGGATGCAGCTGGACACAGAAAGGAACGGCGGCGGCGAGCCATAACCGTCGCCTCCGACAGTCGCCGACGGCCCGCCGATCCGATCGATTTTGAGTCACAATTCCCAGGCGAAAAAAAAATAAAAAAAAAAGATCTCTCTAACCACGAGTCTAAGCCAACTCGTGATTTGCCAAAGCACTTATCGAACTAGACAATCGTTCTGCTCTCCACCGCTGTAATTGAGACATCTCTTTCGCCTTATCCTCGCTTATGGGAATTGTGAGCAAAAAAATCGATCGGATCGGCGCAGCGCCGTCGACTGTCGGAGGCGACGGTTATGGCCCGCCACCGCCGTTTTTGTGTCCAGGTGCGTCCTGTGGAGGCGAGCAAAAACGAAATAAACAACTCTCTCTCCTCTGTTGAGTCGCGCTACATATTTCCCGCTTTTGAAGAAACATTCCTATGCTATGGTGTTCTTTTTTCAGTATTTACAACCTTCGATTGATGTCGATCGCCATCTGAGCTCAGTATACAACGGAAGGTAAGTCGTGTTATGTTTCTTACATCTTAAACCTTCGGTGACGCTCCGTGTCCTTGATTTTTTGTTCGTCGGGGACTGGCCCAAAACAATAAAAGTCGCTGTAAAAGCGCTCGTGGTGGGACCATCCGAATACCCTAGTTTTGTAGTTTTCCCGTTTTGTTTTTGAATAGAGGTCTCTTCACAGGCGGGCGCCATTCCTCTAGTCGGCTTGACCATTTTTCCGGGCTCCCGTTCGCCATCTTCCAGGCGAAGTTCCATTTTCGTCTTCTTGCGGCTTCGTCGATGTCCTTCACCTTCGTGACGCCTCGGAGCCACTCGTTGCTCTTTCTGTCTATTAGACGGACTCCGACCATTCGCCTCTCCATCCGTCGTTGAGCGGTCGCAAGCCTCTTCCTCGCTGACTTCGTGAGGGACCAGGTTTCGGATCCATAGAGCATGGCGGGAAGAACGCACTGTTCGAAGAGTCTTCGTTTCCATCGCATCAGGACACTTCTGGAGGTTAGGAAGTCTTTGTATCGTCGGAAGACGTTCCATCCGCTCTGGATTCTTCGGGTGATCTCCTTGTAGTGGTCTCTCCTCAGCCTGACTTCCTGCCCGAGGTAGATGAAAGCTACGACTTGTTCGATTTCTTCTCCGTTCAGTATAATCAACGCTTCCTCTGTGGCCAGAATCTTTGTCTTCTCCTTGTTCATTCTCAGGCCGCTTCTTCGGGAAGCTTCGTCGAGTTCGGACACCATCTGCTGTAGCTCTTCTTCCGTGCTGGCGATCAACGCGATATCGTCTGCAAATCGGAGATTCGAGAGCTTCATACCGTTGATGTTGATCCCGAAGTCTTCCCAGTCGAGCTTGCTGAATACTTCTTCCAGCGTCGCCGTGAAGAGTATCGCCCTGGCGGACTCCTCTCTGGATCTTGATCGGCACCCGTTCTTCTCCAAGTTGGACGTATGACGCGGCCAGTTAATGTGTACGGGTTTAGCTCCACACACACTATTAGTTTTACCACGAATCACTCTACACAGCCTTCTCCAAGGCCAACAGAATCAGTCTCGAACGAGTCCTCCTGTGACTGAGAGATAAGGGGAAGGATGACTAGAGGGGAATTCTCTTTTATCACACGTCTCAATAACAATCACGAACCACAATATCACTCTTCACGCTCCCAGACCCCGGAAGTCTCCGCAACAAGGTCACCGGCCCACTGGGAATTCTCCACACGATGGACTTCCTCGAAGTGATGACCAGCCGCCCTTTTATACTGCCTTGGACACGCGCCGCACAGTAGTTTTTATGTCTGAAACGAATCGATTTTATCGGAACTCCTCCCACCTGATCGATCAGCTGTCTTCCTATTCGCCAGCTGATGCGGGAACCGCTCCCGCACTATGAAGCTCCGCCTCTGGACTTCTCCATGCGTTGCGTGTTGCGTCGAGCGTGTCCGATGACTCATTGCCTCGCGGTGATTATTGTATCTGGAAAATGCATCAATCAATATTTATTTAGAGGCCCGAGAAAGTCGTTAAACTTGACCGTTTCTCATCGTGTTTTCGATGCTGGCTCGTTGCGCATTCGTCCTGTACTCTTTCCATCGGGTCGATGATTCATTCGATGTCCTTATATGGCGCGTCGCCGCGGGCTTCGTTCTTTGATGTTTGCTCGGCATTTGGCGCTTCCGCGAAGTGATCTTTCGTGATCTAAATGACACTTGATTATTCTGTGTCTACTTCAAGCCTTGTCTTTCAGATGTCCGATGTGGCTGGAGACCTGGGGAACTATTACAGGTTTATTACACCGGGGACAAGCTTTACAGAAGCCTTAACAACTCCCCCTGAAGAAAGTGTGACCTCACACTTTACTTCTCCAGCCAGGTTTTGTTGAGGGGAAGCGTTGAAATCAAGGCTCTTCGCTTGAGGGGATCTCGAACATCAGCCAGGAGGTGGGCCGCGTCAGTATCCAGGATGGGAACTCGAAAGGCGACACGCTGCAGGAAAGCGGACCAGGTCGTCGCTCGTGAAAGAAGTCGGGTGTTTCCGATTACGAAGAGTCCATGACGAGCTCTCGTGATCGCCACCGCTGCACGTTCTTCACTGAGAATAAATTCTCCGTTTCTACTGTTTCCGCTTAGATTCTCTGGGATTTCTGGCATTGATCTCGTTGTAACCACAATGACTAAATCGGCCTCCTTTCCTTGGTATGCGTCGATCGTTGCCGCGGTCACCGTGCTTGGAAGACATCTCCGGAGTAGAACTGCTTCGGCCACATAGTAGGTGAGAACGACCACAGATGATTCTGACGGCGGGCACTTGTTCAATTCTTCGACGATCGCAGCTATGGCGCTTCTCTGTACCGGATTGTGACGCGACTTGGAAGGCAGTCTTTCATCGTTGGCTTCTGAGTGAAAAACCATGACTGGGTATTTTTTGTGAAGCAGCGGGAATTCAGATTGCGTTAGCAGGCTTAGATCTTCTGCTCTCTGGAACGGCATAAATTGGCCATCATAAATGGCCGCTGCGCAGTACACCAACGTGGGATGCGCTCGGTATGATTTTCGGAGTGAGAGGCTTGGCACCATTCTCTGCCAATTTACCACTTCTGCGACCGACGCCATGCCTCTTCTTTTCGCTGCTGCCGGAAGATCTCGAAGATTAACTGGTAACTGATGAACATCACCCGCCATGAGAACTTTCTGAAGTCTCGGGAGTCGAACCACGATTGACAGAAGTTGAGCCATCGGGATTTGACCAACTTCATCCGCGATGAGAGTTTTCGCTCCGGCTAATCGCGAGTCGAGATACATTTCAGCTACTGCCGTCGTACAGCACACGACGTTGATCTGTAGAGCGTCGATCGCCAAGGAGATTGCTCTTCGTTCTTGGAATCCGGTAAGATTGTTAGTCTTCCTTGCTTCGAGGTAACATTCAACGAACTTTCGGTCTTCTAACGTAAAGAGTTGTGCGTTCTGTTCGAGTAGTTTTCTCATCTGCCATCTGCTCGCTTCTGATTGATCTTCCATGAATTTCGCTTCCGATGCCACGCTGGAAATTACCATGAGCGAAAGTCGAGTGTCCGGCACAACTTCTTTGATCGCATTAGCCAGATTGATTACTGAACAGTTCGTGGGTCCAGTGGCGATGATCATTTCGGCCGGATTGCGTCGAAGGCGTTCGTTGACAGCTACGGCTCCGAGAAACGTTTTTCCAGAGCCAGCGGGTGAGTCCGCGTAGACGACCGGGATTGTTTCCGAAAGAAACGCAGAGATAATTCGGTACTGATCGGTGCTGAGTGGACGTCCTGGGATTAGCACGATCGGATGCTGTGATTTTGGGATCTTTCTTGGTTCTTCCAAGCCGAGCAGCTGCCTTGTAATGAGTCCTTGAAGGTTGTCTTGCTCAGCTCTTCTGGACATGGCCTGACTTTTGAATGTGCTCAGGCGTTGATCAAAACCGGTGTTAGAGATCGCTGGCTGCATGAAGAGTTCGCTGGATTCAGCGTTGTCAACTTCCATGGCTTCCTCTGTTGTTTCTGGCTGTTCACTCTGAGGTACTCGAAACCATGAATCAATCGTTCTTTCCATCTCAGCTCGACGCGTCTTGTCGGCCGGGATGATCGTCGCCTGAAGAGATCCGTCGTTTTCAACCTGAATCGCCTCAACGGCCCATGGCGCTGCTTTCAACGAGAGTGGCGTAACTCCAAGTTGGATTAGTGTGTTCGGCTTCCAGAGCCGCTGGCGGAGTGCAGCACACATCATGAACGGTTTCGCCGCCACTTCGAAATTCCACGGCTGCTCCGACCGCCTCAGTTTTGAGTAGAATCCGGCCCTGCAGTGTTGTCGCTTGACGTGAGCAAAGCATGCTTGAGCTCCTTGCAGCCAATTTTCTTCGATCTCCACAGCAGACAGTTTTTGTCCGTACATTCTATCTGTAATCATCGTTTCTTAAGTTATTTTTCTGACTTTGTTTGTGCAGAACATAACAGCCGACGCGTCATATTATGGCCTTCTTCCTTCGCGCCATGGTAAGTGAGCGGCTTAGAAGTCTCTCTCTTTTTTTTATCTTGTTTTAAGTGCTGTTCAGCGGAAGCATTTTGGTATACAGTATCCCGTTTTCGTTATTTTGTCCTTTTGATCAGTTGCCGCGATCACCACTTCCGTTCCTCAATTTTGGAGAGGTTATAGTAATTTGCCCTTGTAATCACTGCGCAATCAGTGCTTCCGCAACTTTTATGGCTGCGCTCGGCTCGTTCATTGTCACCATCGGTCAGGCGCCGGCCAGTTGCCGCCTCTTCGTCTCTTTTGTTTTTACCGTCGCTGGCCGATCTCGGCCGATCTGGGCCGCGCTGCTTTCAGCGTCGCGCCATCGCACATTTTTTTATAAGTGGACATCGCGCGCCGGTGCGCCTGGCTTTTGGCTCCACCCCCTCCGGAGGGCCAAAAGGAACCTCTTCCTAAGGGTCTGCACATTCTTTGCTGACTTTCCGAATCGTTGGAATTTCGAGTTTTTTCTCTTTTTTTTAGGTCCCTTTTGATCATGCCAAGCGTGAGCCTTGCGCAATTCGAGAATGTATTCACCTCGCGCCCGCTGCGCGTGGAAATTCGTCGAATCAATGATTCTATCTCGCGGTATCACGAAAGCCTTCGCATCTACCGCTGCTCTTCGCCAATCCGATCAAATCCCGTCCTGTCTTGTGGACGTGCTCCTCTTCCGCTCTATCAGTAAGTCAACGCTTCTTCCGCTTTCTTCTTTTAGGGGCCCTTGTTTTAGGTTACTCCCCTTGATGCTTCTCTACTTCCTGCACTTTCCGGACAGCGAGCATCCGCATTGACTGTCTACGTGCATTATTACCCTGGCTGCCCAACATGCGGGCAGGTTGTCTCGGGGGTACTTTGTAATGGATGGTTGAATCCAGTCGGGATCGCAGCTGGCGGTAAGTAATTCTTGATCACGTTTGCCTCTTTGATTCCACTTGTTTTTTTTAGGGGTCACCCTGTTATCGCGAGCTCCTTTCGTTGGCACCGTCCTGATGTTTGAGATGATCCCCCCACCGCCAGTCGTCGAAGTTGCACCCTCGCCTCCTCCTCCGCCATCTCCGTCGGACAGCGTTGAAGACGCCGCGCGAGTCCTCCTGGCCCTTTGAGGTGGTTCTGTTGGAGAGGGGTTCTCCTGAATTCTTTTATTTTTTTTTTGCTTGAATTTCGAGCAATAAAAGTGTTGTTTGTTGCAGGATGCAGCTCGACGAGACGTGGCGTTGAAGCCAGTCGGCGTACGTTGAGAGTCACCAGCACAACGCGAGGGACTTGGCGGGGGTGGAACATTACTAAACTCTGCGGTTTCAATGCTTCTGAGTCTAGCCCCCGCTGTGTAGATGAGAGCTGCGGAGAGGCCCGACCGCTCACCTCCACGACAGACAGGGGAATGTCTCTCTCTCAAACGAGTGCTAAGAGGAAGGGCTAAGAATCGATCTCTCTTATACTCTCTCGCTTATTTACCCGATCAAGTGATCGTCTGCTTAACAAAAGCAGATAAGCAACAAACTGTGACACAGTAAAATCTCACAGATCTTCTCTCACACGAGTATATCGATATCAACTCTTCGCCTCTCCGCTGTCCGCGCACACTCATGGGATCGCCGCGTTCTAGTTTGATGCTGTGCGAAAATCCAGAAGATAGGCTACTACGAAGTGACAATGTGGTTCTTTCGCATATAGTATATGACGTCTCAGAAGGCGTAAGCCTTTGATACGAGAAATAAGCTCGTAAAACAGAAATATTTCTGCTATGTGAGTAACGATTGTTTTATTGAACGCTAGCGCACAATATGAACTTAATTACCAAATGGCGCCTCGGCTTTATTGTCCAGTTCCTCACTTTCGCTCGAGGCGCTGAATAATTGTGAAAAGTGTGCTAGAAGCTGCAGTACTTTGTTATCATTCTTGTTCCAATTGCCGCCCCGGCTGTGGTGGCTACGGCTCCAGTCGCAAAGCTGAGGGCCAGTTTTTTTTGCCAGGATTCCGCAGATGATGGCCAGAGTAACGGGAATCGCTCTCCGATGACGAGCTTTTGAGCTTCCGATTGTGAGCGATTTCCCTTGGTGCCGGGCCACCCACATTGCATGCGGTATCGACCAGAGGAGCGTCATGACAAAGATAATGGAGGTGGTGGTACGGCGGTTGGAGAACATGATGCTTAAAAGTGTTTATTTCTTTTTGTGTTCGGCAGTTTTATAGTACTAAACGAGTTTTTTATATGTGACCTCAAAAATGCTATCGGTAAAGGCGTGATAGTCACGCCTGTAGAACCGAACGGTATCGTACTAAACGGGTTAAGCTTAGAGGCAAGGCCGGTGTTCAGGATTCAGTTCCAACTTACTGGAACAACAATGGAGAACGGGCAAAGTTTTTAAAGTTTCTGTGTGGTGAACCAATATTATCTTTTGTTTTTTTTATTTTTCTGTTCTGCAAAAACAATCAAGTCAAGCAGAGACTGAGGCGCAGAACCTTCGGGATCATTATCGAAGACTTCAGAAGGAGAAATGATATTGCGGGCAGCGGAGTCAATGAAAAATAAAGAAGTGTACATCTGCTTTTGTAATTTGGTAATCACTGTGTCAGTTCTGTGTGTGAATAGATTACTGTTCTGTTTAACATTGACATACATACCCAAAGAAATCACTGATGTGATTACAGCTTCTCCTGTGGCGAAGCTTACGGCCAGCTTCTTTGCGAGAATGCCACAAATAATGACGAGGGTAAAACGGAGGTCTGCGACTGCGAAGACGACTTTCCTCAGCATTTCCATGACGTCGGGTGATCGGTGCCGCATTGGCTAAATAAGACTTGATTTGCATTGATAATCAAAACAAATTTAGTCTCATTCAGCCCGCACTTGCCGAATAACGCCAATGAAATCTGGGTCGATCGTACTCCTTCAGGTTGTTATTATTACTAGCATTTGTGTCAGGGGTTCCAAAACGATAAAACAACTGACCTGGTGTTGAAGACAGAGCTCATCGAAGGTGATCGACGTCAATAGAAAAAAAAAGGTTTAATTACTGCAACGAGAGAAATTATGTTTTCGGAAAGGTGAATGAACTCGGCGCGCTCGTGCGCGTTCAGTCGACGTCAGGGCAGTCGCGAAAACAATCCAGTTTTCAGATTTCCACTTATTTGAATCAACGGAATCAGGCCGTGCAAGGCACCTATTATGGTACGGAAAAGAGTCGAAGAAACGATGTCCGAATAGAATGCGATCCCGAATAGAATGTGAGGGTTGAGGTGCATGTGACGCTATCCAAGGCCACCTCCGGTGTCTCCGGCCCATCGACGCATGGCGGTCATTGCTGAAGGACGAGATCTGCTTCAGTACCGCCCTCATGGCACCCGATTTGTAGCTTAGGAGGGCCCTCGACCGGCTGATAGCTCCAAGTCGAGGCGTCGGGTTTGGTCTCGACTTTCACAGTGACCTCCAGGACGAGATCGGACATGAAGATCTCAAGGCTCTTTGCATCTCGGGTTCGCCAATCCAGGACCTTTTAGCTGCCTGACGTGTCCGCGACTGTTGAGTTCCACCTGTCTAGATCCTCCCATGTAAACCTTTCAGAAGATGTTATGGTCCCATGGTTTATTTGTGGTGGAATAAGGGGCGTAAAAGCGGCGTAAAAGAGGAGTAGCATCAGTGGAGGGAGAGCGAAGGGGGAACCTACCTCTCGCAGAGAGGTCGGGTAACACGACTGATAGGTTACGCACAGGCGCACAGAAAACCGGGAAAGGGCGGAGCCCGGGTTTTACCCTTAGGCGGCTTCGTAGGAAGTAAGGGGCCAGGCTGTTCCAGAAATAAGCAGTACACAAGACGGTAAGGCGACGTCCGCTCAGTATGCCGAAGTTTCGTAGACTGAGAGGTGATTGGATGTTCGATATCGTAGAATAACCGCTAAAATTTGGTTAAAATTAAATGAAACGTAAAGATATACATTTGAAACTACATAGTTGAATACAAAAAAGCGGTTACGTACCTTGCCACACGGTGGAACCACTGAAGCACAGAGATAGATGAATTCGTTGTCAGACCAGCGAACGACAAGCGCCATACACAGCCTTCCTGATGGATGCTCGAAACGATGACTATTGTCGGAAGCAGCGAATTCATACCGCCTCGCAATTCTACGCCATTCGGCTTTCCTAACCCGGAATTGGACTTCCTTCGTCTTCCCATCAAAGACGCCATTTGTAGAGAAACGTAAGTTGCAGCCATAAAAAGCGACGGAAAAGTTCTTCTCCCTGCGCACTGCAAGAGCGTCGGCCAATGCTGGCAAGGCATCCTGATGCATGTCACATTGAATTCGAGATATTCGAGGCACGGGTCACTCTTGAAGCGGTCGACAATCTTCAGGTCGAGTTCCAACTGTCCTTCGATGAACCGTACACTAATCCGATTAAAACCATGGTGAAGATGGTCGACAAGCTTCGCAACAACTTACTAATGTGACTTCGGCGTTCGGCGGATGATTAAGTCAACCGGTTGATCAGGACTGTTACGAGCGACCTTTTGAAAAGTCTGCAATTCAATAGTGTTAAATAATCAAGCAAATGGACGCAGCTCAGAAGGTCGGGTAGGAATATGAATGTTGAGAACAGCCGAGCAGAATCAAAGATATTATTGGGTTGGAGCATAAGTTCGTACGGTTTTTTTATCTGCAGTTTTTCAGCAGTTTTTGTTGCTGTGCAGCGGATTGTAACACATCATTTGAAAGAGTAATCTCTGCTCAACAAGAGCGCGGTAACACTTTTTATTTTATAGCCATGCTATGTCTGAATTTCATGCAGGTTCCGGGGGGTAAAAGGCACCATTTGCGGCATGTGCCTCACTTGGCCTTCCGTCGAAATTGTCGAAATGCGACGGAAGCATGTGTCGCTGTGTCGCTTTTTGTACAGGATTGTCAGAAGCGATCAGAAGTGGTGCCTGTATGTCATTAAAAGGGAAAGAAGACAATGGGTCGCTGCAGAAAACAAAAAGTGCTACCGCGCTAGTATAGACCAGGACAATGATGTCTGTATGGTGGGACTGTGAAGGCTTGCTGCACTGGGAAAACGGAACAAGACTGTCGACCAAAACTTGTACGTCGCCCAGCTGCATCGTTTGAACCATGCAATCCAACAGAAAAGCACGAATCATGAAGTAGAAGCCATCCTTTTGCATGACAGCGCACACACGCAAATTGTAAAAGTCATCAAGGCCGCCCTCCAAGAGCTGCAGTGGGAGATTCTTCCACACCCACCGTATTCTTCCCACTTTGCACAAACGGGCTATCATCGGTTCCGCTCGCTGTCAAACCATATGAGGGGTGTGTCATTCGAAAACAACGAAGAACTCCAAACCTGAATCAACGACTTCTTCGACTCCAGACCTGCTGATTTTGTGAGAACAGGAATCGATCAACTGGTGGACTGGTGGGAGCAGGTCGTGGACAACAACGATTAATATGATGTTGATTAATGCCTTGTTACTATTGTTTCATAAAAGATCGCTTTTCAGTCGACAAAAAACCGCACGAACTTATTTATGCTCCAACCCAATACTTAACTGTTTCTTCCAAAGATGTTTCTTAACTAATAAATTCTGAGAAAGTAACCCACATTTAACTGAAGGAAATGCTCGCCGGTCGTGGAAGATAATCTGACCGAGATGGTAGTGTTTTCGCTGTGTCCTAACGAAATGTGTCACTTTCACACTTTACAGTTTTTTTTGGACATAATGAGGGACACCGGGGGAAATTCACGCCCACGTGAGGGTCCAACGCCAAATTGAAAATTCGTTTGATTGTTGCTCAGCTGATCACTCAGGCGCCCGGGGTCGCTCAAGAATAGGCTTATTTCTATTCATTTGACGCAACGTTCAATTCAAAACATTATCTTGGCCTCGAGAAAAGTACGTCTCTGTTCAAAATAAAACGGGAAGTTGGAAAACTATAGTAACCGGATGGTCCCGCTACGAACACTTTCACGGCGACTTTTATTGCTTTAGGATAAGATGTTTTCAAGATTTTAAGATGTCAGAAACATAACATGACTTACATTCCGTTGTATACTGAGCTCAGATGGTGATCGACATCAATCGAAGGTTGTAAATACTGAAAAGAGTGCACCAATGTTAAAGCAACATTTCTCAAAAGCGCGAAATATGTCGCGCGACTCGGCAGAGGAGAGAGAGCTGTTTATTTCGTTTTTGCGCGCCTCCAAAGGACGCAGCTGGACACAGAAAGGAACGGCGACGGCGAGCCATAGCCGTCGCCTCGACGGCGGTCCGCGGATTCGATCGATTTTGAGTCACAATTCCCAGGCCAAAGTGCACTTTTTTCTTTTCTATTCCGGTGACGGTGACGCAGAGTGTTTATCGGGCGGCACCCTTCGAATCTTCTTTGACATCTTCATTGCGCCACTACAAATTGAATTGCCGTATACCTTAGGACTTGTAGGGCTGTGGTATGAGTGTATCCACCGGCTGACCATGGCCACCCTGAGTGCCGACAACGACCTTTTATAGGCAGTTTGCGGAAGCGCGGAAGCGCCGGGGCGGATCTCCAACAGGGGGACGATTTGCGCCAAAATAGAGGGCGGGTCGAGGGGCCCCGGTTGGAGGTATTTCTTCGTGTCAAAAGGAGAAACGCTTCTCCACAAAAGTGCTGAGCCTAAACATGATTAATTGGGGTACTTTTAAGGAAATAACGACAACTTCACTCTTCACAACACTTCAACCCAACCATCACCGACACATTCGTCAACAAAAGTCTCGACGCGTCTCTGCTTCCATCGTCAAGAAGAAGCCGATTCTCTTCCCTATCTTTTATTGTAAATATTGTCTTCAGTAACAACTTTGCATTCAAAATCCGCGTGGTACACCTCAGGATGAAAAAGGCGAGCACAAAGGGCAAGAAAGACCTCATTTTTAAATTCCAAGTCGAACAACCACCGAAGACGCATCCTGCCGACTACGGACTCATATTTTCGATGTCGATGCGAGCTCAGAAGTCGCCCAGAAAACGCCGCGAGAAGTAGAAGATCTGCCCCCCTTTTTCCAGAGTTTCGCCGATTCTCAGATGCCCATGAAACGACCGGTACGACATCAACGCCACACCAGGGGATGAAGTTTACAGTAATGAGATATCCTCTGTTGTCTTCTTTTTCGGTTTCAAGCAAGGCGTAACGCTTTTGATTCTTGAAATAAAGTCAAAGTCACTCGAAGTCGAACTCTTTTAATACCATTCACCACTTTCACCACCACCTTTTATTAAAAACACCCTGTCATGCGGCGCGGATGTGAAGCGTCGCCTGATATAATCCCAATAAAAGGAGCAGGAAGGAGGACGACAATTAATTCCGGGATTCGGTGATTCAATGATTCGATGATTCGTGTGTATTAGCATAGTCGTATAATGTCCCCTCTCGCTCCGCATAAATAATCTGTAACGAGTCGCGTCTAGCCTTACTATCCGCTACACCCACCGCTCTGAAGGAATAGGATGACAGAAGAGTAACATAAACTCTTCCTGTCCGACAACCCCATAAAACAAAGATTACAATAACACAATATCAGAATTATGGACGAACAAGAATTCATCGTCATTGTGTGCTTGATTAAAGTTCGACATTGCAGGAGGAATCAGAATCCTGTGGAACGTGTATGTCGTGTCCGCAACACGGCATTAACTCGTGTTTCCCTTCCTTTAGGTGTGAATCCCTCAGTGGACAAGGTATTACAGAGTACACTTTATATGAGGTTACTAGTGGTGAGTGGAAGCGGTATGGGGAAGGGGAGAGTAGAGAGGAGCGGCGGAGGCGGCCGGTCTTGAGGGCGCCTTGGGAGCACACTGGGCAGCGAGCCGGCTGCAGGCGGGGGAGCGCGGGGCGTGGCCCCGACACACCCCCTCTTCATTCAGCGCCGACCCGGCGCTTGGGGAGACCGTTCTCTTCCGCTGCCGAGAAGAACTCCTCGGAGCCCGAGGACGGGGACGTGGAGTGGGCGTCGGCTGGTGAGTGCGATCGGCGCTCCGGGCGCGAAGTCGTTTGGCGCTCCGGGCGTGAAGTCGTCCGGCGCTCCCTGCGCGAAGTCGAGGGGCGCTCCTGGCGCGAAGTCGAAGGGAGCTCCTGGCGTGAAGTCGTCCGGCGCTCCTGGCGCGAAGTCGAGGGGCGCTCCTGGCGCGAAGTCGAGGGGCGAGCCGACGGCGGTGAAGGGCGTCGGCTCGTTGGAAGAGGCGGTCGATGAAACAGAATTAGTAGGAATGTTTGGGGCAACAGGATTGTTAGAGATGATCAGAGTTACAGGTTTAGGGACAACAGTCGGGGCAACAGGATTGTTAGAGGTGGTCGAAGTTGATACAGCGGAGCGGGGTCGACCTCCTGGGGTCGGTTGGCGATCGTGGACCTCCTTCGCAGCTTCGGGGATGAACTTGCGTCGGTCCTCCGCGTGTCGAGCAAATCGGCGCTGACGCGGAGGTGACGGATCTGGAACTTCCTGACGGCGGAAACGACGACGGGCCTCTTCCAGGCGTTCCGGCCACCAGCTAGCGTCGTCGTCCCAGTCGTAGCTAGGCTCAGTGGCTGGCCTAATGACTGCATCGGGAGTCATTCTCTCGAAGATGCGCTGATCCTGCGCGTTCCAGCCGAAGGTGACCGGGAAGCCGCGCACCTGCGCGAGTTCTTGGTAGAACTCCTGCTGGTGTTCTGGAATCAAGCGAGGATTCGACACCCACCGGTGCAGGTCCTCCAGGATGGCCCTCGTCCAAGCTTCTACGTTGCGGCTGCCTGGCGGTGTCGCAATGCAAGTGGCGTCGACGTGAGCTTCGAAGCGGACTGCCTAGGGTTCGGAAGTGGGCCGCGCGGGCGGGAGTGCGGGGCCACGCCCCGACAGCAGTCCTCTTTTATGTACATGATTTCGGAAGTCTGCAATTTATTGGCGTCAAACAATGAGTGACAGTCAAGTCAGCGGGCATAGCTCAGAAGGTCGGACAAGAATGTGAATGTTTAGAACTACAATTGAACCTTCCAAAGATACTACTTAACTGATAAATTTTAAGAAAAAAACTCACATTTAACTGAAAAAAACGCTCGCCGGTCGTGGAAGATAATGTGGCTGTTCTGTTGGTCTTTCGACTGCGTTCTGACGGAATGTGTCACTTTCGCAATCGCGGTTTTTTGGACATAATAAGCTGTGAAAATATATGTGTGAAATGGGGTGTGCCGTCTAGAAAAATGACCTGTTCAAAACAGGTGTTTTCGTGCATTGCTTTGTGTTGTGTCCGGTGATTGTATTTGACCTTTACTGCACCAACAAAGTTTACCACTTTAACGATGAGAGTGAAAGCCTTAAAGGGACCCGGTCATGGATAAAAAAACTTCTTCAAATCTTCTGAAAATTTGTACACCCCTGTTTTCGGGGTTGCTGAACACGATGGTGAAGTCGGTTTCTCGGAAAACATGATAGTTTCTGAGAAATAGCAAAAAATAGACAAAAAACGTCGTGCAAACTTTGCCTTCAAGCGCAAGGCAGAGTTCGCGGTTCGTTCCGAAAACATTTCAGCCCCTTGTTTTAAAGGCTGCCCAACATCGTGCTGAAATCAGTTTCTCAAAATTCCCAGTAGTTTTCAAGAAACGGACCTTAGGATCCACACAGTTTTGCTGTTCAATTGTTCAATGCCGAAGGAGGATCGGGGTGTTTTCAAGAGAAAGCCATGGGCCTTCAGAGTTTTGGGTCTCTCATCCGCACTGATTCCTCGTACGATTTTGGAGTTACCGTAAAGGTATGTAGCTATGGATGCTGTATTTTATATTGTGTTTAGCTCGAACTCTTTTCGAGTATTTCACTTACACGGACGAGCTACAAACCAACGATTTGCCTGGCTCCTACTCTTGGAGTGCAATCAACGAATGGACGGTACTGCACGACAACTACTGTGGTCAACGAGCTGGGTGTTTTCTCGCGGACTTCGTTGACACGGACGATTCAGCGGAGGGAAGAACACGAAAACGAACACATTTGTTTTACAGAGATAATTTTATGTTTACACTAGACATATGTACATCGGACAAATAAATACATCCACTGACTGGACGTGAATCGAAGCGGGCGGGAGAGTAGACGACTGCTGGCCTTCTGGGGCTTCAGATCTTGGTCTCGATACTTTTCAATGTCACTTCCGAGATGTAGCCTTCGTCGAGGAGTTCGACATACTTGGATGTCAGAACGGGAACGTCTTTGGTGGCGTCCAGAAACGTTCTCCATGAGTTGGCCTTTTTTAGACGGTGCAGGTTTCCGATCACCACTAGACCAGACCGGGCGCGGGTCATACTGACGATGGCTCTTTCATCGGACAGGGCGAAGTCGTCCTCCGGGTGAAAACTTTCGCGTTGTTTGTCTGCAAAACAAAAATCAGTGTACGTTCGCAAACCAAGTTTCATTAACAGGGCCTCAAATAAAGGTGGACACTAAAGGGAAAAAAGGGGGGAGAAGGAAAGGACAGGAGGGCGGGCGGGCGGCGGCGACTCTCCTTTCCGGTCCAAAAAGGCGCCCGCTACAGACGCAGATTTAACAACAGTTAAAAGCGATTTCAACGCTATGGGAGGATATGAACGGTCAAGTTCTTTTCAATTTGGTCAACAGTATGTCAAAGGGACTATTGGACCCGTGAAGCATAGAGGCTGCACCGATTATTCTGCACATTTTATCACTGAGGATGTGCTTTTCTCAAAACCTCAACTCTATATGAAACAGTTTCCGATTTGCATACAACCAAATCAGATGAAAGCTACTCATCCAAAGCAGCATCAAACTTAAAGTCAAACGTACCGTAACAGCTGGTCTTGGAGACACGTGTTGTCTTTTCGGTATCGGGCGTAGTTCCGAGGTGTTGTGGTACAGGTAGAGTGCGATGGCAGTCAGGAGCCTGGTTTTTCCCGTTCCGGCTGGAGCATCGGCGACGAGATCAAGGCAGTCTTTCGGCTGCTTCCATCTGCTCTTCAGTTAGTCCTTCGAACCACCGATTGAAATGCAACGACTGTCTGCAATCATCGATCTTACTTTATAACTGTATAAGCTGAGCATACAGCAAGGCGTCGGCTTCTGCGCACTGCGATAGGGGAGACCAGAATCTATTCTAATCTAGGCGCAGATGATGCATGGTCTTCGATGCTTCATCGCCAACTGAAGGGCTTCTTTCTCTTGGATTCCACGTTTTCCAAGTTCTCGACGCTCTTTTACGTAGTCGTCGACCATCTCGACCTCGTCGTGAGATAGGTTTGCCTTCTTGATATCCTGGGCCAGGCGGATCTGTTGGTACCAGTCTTTGGACTCGGTATCGTTATGTGCCGCGGTCTTTTCGTAGGAGATCGATTGTATGAGGAGGAGATCTTCTACTCGTCGGCATTCGGGAACGCCTGTTTGATAGCTTCTCATTGTTCGACTGCTTCCCAGTCAAGGTCCTCGATGCTTCACTGTGTTGTTTGTTGACAGCAATCGACGGATTTCAAATTTTGCATGTTTTTTGGCGTTCTTGTCTGAAAAACAAAAATGAATGCACATTTGCAAACCAAGTTTCATTAACAGGGTGTCAAATAAGGGTGGACACCAAAGCTGTTTCAGGCGTCCCGTCTGGGATTCCGGGGGTCCCTTACCGGATCTGAGGCGTCCCCCCAGGGATCTCAAGCGTACCCTACAGGATTTGATGTTTCTACTTGAATTTTGAAAAAATTTCTATTTGAAGAATATTAGAATCTTAAGTTAGATGTTCTGGGTAGAGATGGTCTACGGAATGGATGTCTACACAGAGATTCTAACGGATTTAATCCGCAGCTGACAAGTAAACGTTATTTATATACCGATTTAAATAAGTGAGGATTTCCTTTTCTCTTCCTGTTGTTCGACGTGTAGAAGATTAGAATCTACCGCATCCGAGATGTCTAAATGTTTTCTTCGCACATTTCTGTCTCTTTAACCCATCGCTCGCTACCGTACCCCAAAGCACCTACCGCACCCACGTACGCACTGCGCAGGCAGGCTCCCGCTGCGACTGGCCTACCGTAACCGAGCGCTGCTGCGTTCGGGTGCAGTAGCTCGGCTCAGCCTGTGACAGCCCCGTTAGGACCCGTGGTATTGAACTCCTGGTCCGCTGATTCATGCATCGCTGATTCATGTCTTGTCTTATTGGTGTCGTAGGGATTCAGCGGGGCCGCCGAGAGGGCGACATTGTTATGAAGATGATCATGAAAAAAAGGTGGTGCTACTTCCGAAAGAACTATCGCTTTGGGGAACAAGCATCCGAGAAGAATCACTTTTAGCTGAAGAAAACGCAACTCAGCTGATCACTCCGGCGCCTGGAGTCGGTGTCAAGAATAAGCTTATTTCTATTCATTTGACGCAACGTTCAATTCAAAACGTTATCTCGAGCTCGAAAACAAAACAGTACACAAAGTACGTCTCTATTCAAAACAAAACGGGAAAAGTGCAAAACTATAGTAACCGGATGGTCCCGCCACGAATACCTTCACGGCGACGAACACCTTTATTGCTTTGGGATAAGATGTCTTTAAGATTTTAAGATGTCAGAAACATAACAGGACTTACCTTCTGTTGTATACTGAGCTCAGATGGTGATCGACATCAATCGAAGGTTGCAATTACTGAAAAGAGTACACCAAAGTTAAAGCAACGTTTCTCAAAAGCGCGACATATTTTGAGTCGCGCGACAAAGAAAAAATAAACAGCTCTGGAGAAAGAGCTGTTTATTTTGTCTTTGCGCGCCACCAGAGGACGCAGCTGGACACAGAAAGGAACGGCGGCGGCGAGCCATAACCGTCGCCTCCGACAGTCGACGGCGCTGCGCCGATCCGATCGATTTTGAGTCACAATTCCCCGTCCAAAGTGCACTTTAGAAGGGCACAGAATTGTCACTATTGGCGCGCCACGGATTTCGTCCGCATCAGGCCGTTGCGCACGAACAGGCGACTCCAGTCATTGGCAAAATGGAATAGAACAGATGGAAGGTAGGCTGTTGACTGATTGTGATTATATTCATCATCGCTACGATGAGACGGAGCTCAAGCTCGGGTTCCTCCGTTCGTAAAAGGGAACTTCTTCTTGAATAGTGTTCTTCAGATGGGGACTTAGGCTGTGGGTAAATATGACCGGATACTGATTGATGTCAAAGTCATTTGTGGTCAGAGTCGTGTTCCTAATCGAGTCCATGCTGCTCAGTTCACATTTTAGCCCATAGTGTCCGACCGCTCACAAGGGAAGTGTTAAACATGGCCCCCGCTGATTTGGCTTAAGTTCCCTACAGTCGTAGTAAACACGAGGATAATCACGATAATCACACCGTTCAACAAGAACTTGTCGACTTGTTCTGGGGCTTTCAAAAAGAGCTAAACGACTTTTTTACTAAGATTGGGAAGCGCTTTTCTGGCTTCTAAAGCATATCAGTGAACTACAACTTATCATGAAATCGCTTACGTTTCTGCGCGTTGCGCTTCCATCTTTTCGTTCGTCATTGTCGTAAAGTAATTACAAGGCGTTAAACTAAACTTAAACTTCGCAGCGCCTTATTCGCTCCCAGAGGGAGGCGGTGAAAGCGCTGCTTAGCGCGTTGGTGTCCTGGGTTAAATGGGTTATGCCGGTCAGCACTTCCCATTCGCCATTCGAACGCGGATTTCAGGTCATCTCCCCAGAATTTTTTCACCTTCCGGCTGCCTGGACCCCTCTTCTGGAGTGAAGGGGGCGCCGGCCGCGCTGTTGTCGTCACGGGGTCGTATTGGCTGATATGCTCCTCGAGGTGAAACCAAACTTCGCCTGTGTACGAAATGGTTCCAGGTGTGAGAAGCTCGTATTGAGCACGGCCTTTAAGGGGATAAAGGAGACCAGTAGTGATAATAATGGTTTATTGACCTGAACAATTAGACGCGACCGCGTCGGTCAATATCAATAGAACAAACTAATATCATGACGTTGATCATCCTCCTCGGTGGGCGGGACTTACGGAGTCTCAAGGAGTTGAGACATTCGGTGTCATTCTTGAGCACCAGAATTTCCACGTTTGCCTCGTCGGGGTGCGTCATGGCTACGACTTCAGGTTCACCCGCTAGTGCCTCCTGGACGAACGCCAGCAACTCTTGGCTTCGATGTCCGTCGCGGCACTTTTCGCGAGTGCTTCCCGGAGGCTCGTTAGCGCTTCCTTCGCTCCCCGAGGGAGTCGGTGGAAGTGCTTCTTCGCACGTTGGCGCTTGGCCTTTAGGTGTTCTGGGGCGAACGGGTTATGCCGGTCAGCACTCCCCATTCGCCACTCAAATGCAGCGTCAAGATCGTCGCCCCAGAATTTGGTCACCTTCCGGCTGCCTGGACCCCTCTTCTGGAGTGAAGGGGGCGCCGGCCGCGCTGTGGTCGTCACGGGGTCGTATTGGCTGATATGCTCCTCGAGGTGAAACCAAACTTCGCCTGCACGGCGTTGTCGCCAGGACCGAGGTGGCTCCGACCGCATGAGGCGGCGGTCGACGCACGAAATGAACAAGCATAGACCTAGCCCGTTCTTCTCTCGCTCGAACAACAGTGCCCTTGACTTTTAGATTGAGAAAGGGTGCAGGTAGGCGTCATCACAGTGTTTTTCTGCAGAAGCGGATGATTTCGAAAGTCTGCAATTATATAGCTATACATGCTAGCGTCAAAAAGTGAGCGGTAATCTAGCGGACATGGCCGTTTTCAACACATAGCAATGTTGAGAACAGCCGAAGAGATTACTAAACAGAACCAATCTCTTTCAAATACATTTACCTGATAAATTTAGAGAAAGAAACTCACTTTTAACTGAAGAAAGCGCTCGCCGGTCGTGGAAGATAATGTGACTGTTTTGGTAATGCTTTGACGTCGTTCTGACGAAATGTGTCACTTTCACACTTCACCGTTTTTGCACAGAATAAGCCGTAAAAGCTGTAAGTTACTCCTTTACATCCGTGAAAATCTTGCATTCTAAATACTCATTACATATTCAAAGGGACAGAGGCGGTGGGTGACACAAAGTGCAACTTGTGTCGTCGGCAAATTGTTTCGGAGATTTCCATGAGATTAAGTCCCGAAAACGTCTAGGTTTCAATCATCCCAGAAGGAGCGGTAGATGTCCAGGATACCGAAAATGAACGAAATCGGCTCCTATGAGGAGTAAGAGGTGCCGCAACCAGAAGAAAGGAATCAAGTCCTCGACAACGTGAACCAAACTAAGCAAACTAAGTCCTAACAAACGAGAAGGAAGTGCAAATGTACCATCAACCGTCGAAAACGGACAACGCCAAAAGGAACAGCCCTTGAAACTTCGAAACACATACAACAAAACAACAAATATTTTATTATACTAAAAAACCGTTGAAACGTTGGAGGTCATCAAACGAGGACACCAACTGCGGTTCGAAAAACCTCAACACAAACAATAACTCCTCGAACAACGCGTCTTCTCTGTCGTCGACGATGGCTTCCGTGCGGCGAGTGAAGTCGTGGAGAGTTGAGAGCATTTTGAGCTCATTTGGTCTCAGAGTCTGTTCAGCAGACATTAATGGGACCTGAGAAAGTTGATAACGCGGGAACAGGTGAGGTACTTCGCGTACTCGGTTTCGTCCAGTTCGAAGGCGCGGCGGAGGCCCAACAGAGCTTGTAACTGCTTTGACATGTTTTCTGAAAATAACAAATAGAACTAAATGCACAAAAGACACGTTCAGATCCAAAAAATCGAAAGTGAGTTTTCAGGCCCCTTTGGATCGGTTTTATGAAGGCTTCAGGGCAAAGAGGTTAGGTTAAACCGTAGACAGACAGCCTCTTCCGGTGCCCCTAGAGTGTCAACGCTTCTTGAAGCCTCTGCCAGTACGGTAGCCAGAAATCTTCATTGTAACCCAGAAGGAATACAGAGTCATGCTGTAGAGTCATGTTTGATACTTGGAAAATCATGTTTACTTTTACGATTTTATGTTATTTTGTAGGGCTCTCTGGAACGTTTCAAAAATAAAAATGCGACTGTCTCAAGTAATACAAAGTGTGACTTCGACAGTAGATTTCGCAATTATTGGGTTGAAACATTGAAAATGAGCGCTGTTAATTCGAACGTTTCCAATTGATTACTAGTACTATAACAGACAACGGGGACATTGCTCACAGCTATAAGACCCACATAACAACTCCGCAAGTTCATTTTTACGTTACAGAAACACAGGCCAAAAGTTGAAATGATCCTCGGATTCTGAAAAGTACGACTGCCCGAGACCGCATCTTTTTAAGTTGACCTTCATAATGGATCTCCATTTTGAGCTGACAGATTTCTTTTTTGCTCTTTACATAGCGCCTTCTTAGCTCTATCTAACTGTCATATCTGCTCGTCCATAAATTACCACATCAGAGGCAATCAATGAGAATAAAATGGAGAGATCAAAAAGCGGAACAAAACATTTTTCGATCATAAACCTTTCTATAAAGGAGATATCCGGTTCCTCTCCGAAAAGGCAGCTGACGTTGTGCAATCGAATGGTGAATAGTATTCCAGTTTTCAATAATAATAGGTCCGGGGTTCGAATCCGCCCGCAGGCCAAACTTTTTTTTTCATATTTTCTCGACATAACATTCTGGAAAATGTTTCACTGTCTTTCACTATCTCTCAGCTCAAAACTGAGATTCTAAGTAGGCGAAATTTAAACATGCGAAAAAATAAGCTGAAAAAGTACAAAAAAAAAAGTTTGATCGCATGTAGATTCGAACCCCGGACCTTCCGACTGATTCCGGTTCGTTCCGATGCATCCCTAGTGAATACCTTAAGCGAAATGCACTTTGTTGTCCTTAAACATTCACTTTTAAAAACGCTCATTTTCAGTGTTTCAACCCAATAGATAAGCGATTCACAGCCCAACATCCGCAACTTTTCATGCTCACCGATATCCCAAGATTGTGTAAATTGCGCTAATCCTACGCGATACGGGTTCTACGAAGGAGCAAATCCCCGGCATACACTCGCAGACCATTTGTGGACCATCTTTTTCTCTTTTCGCACGGACACAAATGCGTAACCCAGAATTGAGGTATTTAAGCCCACTTAATCTCTAAGATACCACGGAAAATCAGGAAAAGCATGAGTTCTAGATAGATGGCACGAAGAAAGCTACGATCGCGGATTTAATTTCGATAGCGAAATGAACAATTATTCTTGATGAGATGCAATACATCAGTGCACTGACCTCTTATTTCCGCTGTCGTCATTCTCCGTGATGACCTCCGGTGACGCCATTCGTGGACGACTGGAGACAAAGGAGATGTTCGAGTTGCGAGGATTCCCGGTAGATCCGGTGCGCGGCGACGGTCTAAACAAAACTGTCACGACTACATACTGATGGTCGCGTAGATATCAAAACATAAGTGTGTGTGTCCCATGCAAATTCCGTCTAATTTACTTGCTAAGATTCACCATAAAAGTCTTACCATGAGTGTCGCATTCTTGTTGAGCCGGCTATCAGGTCCTCGGAAGCCCATGCGCGTCAGGCGCAGCTAGAAACACGTTAGTCAGTTGAGTGCAGGACACTGAAGGTAAACGGAAGGTAGACGAATGAGGGCTGTGGGAGGAGTTCCCGCGTCCTCGAGTTAGACGAGTAATCATGATCTGAAAGTGGTTATTGTCACCGGATAGTCGTCGCGGAACTAGGCATGGTCGCGGAGTCAGCAAGGGACGAGGGAAGTTGGGGGCACTGCCCTCAAGGCGCTGGGTCGGAGGGCGCGTCTTTTGCCGAGGCGAACCGTGTGCCGCTATCGTAGCTGTGGGAGCGCAGATTGTAACGGCATCGGGGGCGGCTCGAGAGGGCCGTGTTGTGATCGCGCGCTGGTCTTTTGTTGCCAATCTGATCGTTTGGGTCGCCTTTAGTCAATGCATCTGAGCCGCATTACTCTGACTGTTTATTCGAAGCCGCGGGACCGCTGGGCTCGAAAAAAATCTTCAGCTGATTGAGATGGACCTTTTTGGGGTCTTTCAGGGGATTTTCGCAACAGACAATGAATGCATAAGGGTCCTCAATGCGCACTACTCTATACGTTCGGATCCAGGGTCGTGTGAGTTTCTTGGAGAGACCGGGTTTTGATCTCTCGTTTCTTAAAAGTACCTGGTCGCCGATTTGAATAGTGCTGGATGACGCCGATTTGTCGTACCTTTCTTTATTTTTGGCACGCTCTGCTTCTGAATGCTCTTTCGCCACATCCCAAGCGTCGCGAATGGCAAGTGTTAATTCTGTTCGGAAGGTGCTCGTGTCTGTTCCTGTGAACAGTCCACTTGTTTTTGCGTTCAGGATATGGTCCAGAGCGAAAAGGGAATCACGTCCGAACATGAGATAGAAAAGGGGTTCTCCCGTTGTGGAGTCCACTGTTGTGTTATAGCACCAGTTAACGTATGGAAGCATTAAGTCAACATCCGAGTGATGTGGGTTTACTGATTTCCTGAGCATCAGGTTGAAGGTTCGGAAAGTGCGTTCCACTGCGCCATTTCCTTTGTGATAGTAAGGAATGGAAAAGGGAGCAGAATTCTTTAAACACTGCTGATGTAAAGTAGCTGGCGTTACCAGAGATTATTTTGCTTCGAAAGGTGTAAATTCTAAATGATCGCAGAGCGAAAATTATGGCTGGTAGCTCGGCATGAGTTGCCGATATATATGGAGAACCGGGTCCGTTGGTCTGTTTGTGTGTGTGTTTTTCCGTGGGCACGGGGAAAACACCCACAAAATAAGGACCCCGAGGGGAACCGAACCCGGTACCGCCCGCTTACAAACGAAGCACGTTCGCAATGAGCTACACAAGCATTTGAGATGGTAGCGCATACCTCCACCATATCTCTGGGGACGCAAGGCTTTGCGTTTCTGTACAGTTTTTGTGCCGTTTTTGGCGTATTTTTTAGCTTTGCAGTTTTTTGGACAACTTCAGTCATTTGCATGAGCACCAATCTTGCTGCCCGCAGGGCTACAGTTTTTTGGCCCCAAATTGAGCCCTTTGCATGAGCACCTAATTGGCTTTTAGTACCTGGAGAGCGCGAATTCGCGCGCAGCCGGGTTTATAAATAGTAAAAAAAGAATCTCCCAGCTCAAAATGGAGAGCCATTCTGCGGGTCAACTTCAAAAAGGTGAGGTCTCAGGCACCAAAATGTGAAGTGTGACTTTTCCCACATTTGGCCTCTATTTCCGTAAAGTAAGCATGAGGTCGTGGAGTAGCTATGCATGCATGGTAGCTGTGAGTGAGGGCTACCTGTTCTATATCCCCGTTCACTTCCGATGATCCGAGAAGACCATCTTTTTGAGATCCGCTCATGTTCTGATATATGACGACCACATAGATAGGCGCATTCGGTAGGTTAGTCCCAAGGATGCTCGTGGTTAAAAGTGGTCACCGTGCATCACACAATTAATACCATAGGAAGCCCGTACATCACTTCGCAGTTTGCCATCTCGAGGTGCCAAAAAAAGACCATTAAAAATGAAAAGACCTCTAACATCAAGAGGAATGCAATGGACAAGTGTGGAATCATCATGTGAGGTGAGAGTTCACTGCACTCCACAAATCACCCATCCATTTTGCCACAAGTCTAAACATGACGAGAAAAATGAATGTTTATCAGGTGTCCCATTTCCAATGCTCCAACCCAATATAACCAGCAACGAGTTAGTGAACGATTACCATAGACGATCTGCTAGTTTTTATGTTTTTTTTTATTCTCTAGAAGCTACCGAATCACTCCGGAGCCTGGAGTCAATAAGAGGCTTATCTTTCTTAATTTGAAACAGCGTCCCCCAACTAATACTTTCACTGGTGACTTTTATTGTTTTGGGAATGCCGCCGACGAACGGAAGCGAAGGAGTTCGTCACCGAAGGTTTGAGATGTCAAAAACATAACAGGACTTACCTTCCGTTGTATACTGAGCTCAGATGGCGATCGACATCAATCGTAAATACTGAAAAAAGCACATAATATTATGGGAAAGTTTCTTCGAAAGCGGAAAATATGTCGCGCGACTCAACAGAGGAGAGAGTTGTTTATTTCGTTTTTGCGCGCCTCCAAAAGACGCAGCTGGACACAGAAAGGAACGGCGGCGGCGGCGAGCCATAACCTTTCCCTCCGACAGTCGCCGACGGCCCGCCGATCCGATCGATTTTGAGTCACAATTCCCCGTCGAAAGTGCACTTTTAAGGGGGACAAAGTACAGTCCACTTTGAGAAATGAGAAATAGGAAACTACACAAATTGTAGTATAAATTATAAAAAGATACAAAGGGGAAAAAATGTCGCTCCGAAGTATCGGCTGTGATAATTTCCCACTTTTAAGCTGGGAATTTCAGATCAAAAAGCTCCTTCTCAGTCTAACGGTTTTAAGGTGTCCCTTCACAGATCGCGTCCCTCGTTTTCTTCGGGAATTCTAGGCATAGGCAAATGGAGGCAAAGTCGCCGGCAATGGAACGACCCTATGGGAAACGATTGGCATCTGAACAGGTATCACATTAACCGGAACGAGCCTATGAGAAGGGACTGGGATCGGCGCCGGCATTGGTATCACGCGCTGGGGAATTCTTGGCATAGGTATGAGAGAGACGTTGTAGAGAGTGTAGGTGGAGATCGGCCGCGAAACAGGAAGGGGCGGAAAAAGTCACAATTCACACTTTGGCGCCTGAGACCTCACATTTTCAAGTTGACCCCCGGAATGGCTTTCCACTTTGAGCTGAGAGATTCTTTTTGTGCTGTTTATCTATCACTCTTTTAGCTCTATCTAATCAACATCGGCACTCATCTATAGATGACGATATCAGAGGAAATAACTGCCCATAAGACAAAGAGATCGAAAATGGGACCAAAACATTTTCTGACTCCAAACCCTATGTATTATGCGAACAACGGACCCAGTTTTTGTCTGTGAAGTGGGCTGTAGTTGTTCAGTGGCTGGACCATGGCTTGTTGATTGGCAGCAATGGAAGTCGACTGGAGCTCACGAAGAGAGCTGAGGGTGTTCAAGCTAACGGTGAATACCTTGAAAAGGATATGTGACATTATGATAATAAATTTTTATTTTTATGGTGAATAAACAACTGGCATGCTATTTCGTTATGTCGGTAGTACAATGAAAACGGGATTCATACACGCTCGCTTGAATAGAGCAATGAAACTATGGCCGGCACGTCAAAACTGAACGAGACCTTAACACATTTGATTCCCTGAATTATCTCGTAACACCAGTCAAAATTGGACAGAACCAATAACGCGTCAATAGCTACAAGATACTCTTTCATTTCGTACGCTTCCAGAGTCCTACAAGAGAAGTGATATGTTCGGGATTGGCCTCTATTTAAACAGAAGTCAATCGCATGTGCTAATTCAGAGAGGTCAGATTACGGCCTTCATATATACGAAGTGTCTCCATCTTGTCATTCATGAATAGATTCCAGGCCAAATCGTGAATATGTGTGGGAAATGAGTGACTGACAAGGGTCAGCGAGAGACGATGTTCTTGATTTCGCTGTAAAAACAGTTCGATGAACTTGTCAAGATTTTGAGATCCGGGATATAAGTCTATCTCAACTTTCTTGCAAGCTTTGCTTGGTGAGGTGTTCGAGAAAAGATCCTGAAGCGTTGCATTGACACTTTCGCTCCGACGCAGACAAATAGAATTAGCTTTAATATCCAATGCTTCATAATGTCCCTTTAGCGCCACTTTGAAGTTATGAAGTTGGGCGGGTGTGAGGCATTGTTCGAGGGGTAGAAACCGTACGTCGATTTCTTTGATTCGGATGCCATGCAGTTGACCAGTGCTCGTTAAGAGCTGCACGTTGAAGTCGCTTCTTTTATGACTGATACCATAGCTGTTCACGTAGGCAGTGATGGGCTTTTCCCGAGCAACCTGACCAAAGGTACCTTCAAGTTCGGCCAGTTCAGATCGACATATTGGGTTGATGCATTGAAAATGAGCCATTTGGTAAACATCCTTTAATTTCGCCATGTGTACCCATAGGGCATAATTGATAGGCGCGTTGTTTAGTACAGCGAACTCTCACTCCATTTTATGATTCGCCGCTTGTCCACTGCATTCCTCTTGCTGTTGCAGGTCTACTCTATCTTGACGGTCATTTTTTGGCACCTCGAGATGGCGAAATGCTAAGTCATGTGCGGGCTTCCTATGGTATTAATTGTGTTATGGACGCTGACTGCTTTTAATCACGTACATCCTTGGGTCTAACCTACTGAACGCACCTATCGATGTGTTCGTCATATATCAGAAAGTGACGCTGAAAAATATGGCCTTCTCGGATCACCATGTTCTGTTAACTCCAACGTTTCCAATTGGTTGAGTATTATAACAGGCAACAAAGGTATGCATTAGGTAGCTATCACTCACAGCTACCATTCCCACATACTGACTCCACGAGCTCATTTCAACTTTAATGAAACAAAGGCCACAAGTGGAAAAAATGACCCTTAGATTCCCGAAAAGTACCACTGCCCGACATCTCATATTTTCAAGCTGACCTCCAAATTGGCTCTTCGTTTTGAGCTGATAGACTGTGCTTTGCACATTCATATAGCACACTCATAGCTCTATCTTACTGTCATAAGTGTTAATCAATAAGCGACGATATCGAAGGAAATCACTTAGAATAAGGTAAAAAGGTCGAAAATTGGACCAAAACATTTTTCGACCCCAAACCCCTTGTGTTCTATGAACCAGTGATCCGGCTCTTGTCCCCGAAGTGGGCCGAAGTTGTTGATGCTAACGGCGAATACCTTGATTAGGTTGTGTGCCTTTTTGGTAATAAATATCTACTTTCAAAAAGGCTCATTTATTATGCATCAACCCAATATATCATCTTCGTTCATTGTGAACACGTCGTAGACGACCTCCACTGGGAGAAAGCTGAGGATCCCCGTGGAGACATACGGGTCGAAATGAAGGTTGATGTAGCGGCGGCTGAGCTGAAGATACTCCAGAAGTTCCGGGTCCAGTGACTCAGAGTATTTCTGGAGGATTACATCGGCGCGATGCAGAAGATCCTCACGGCTGGGAAAGAGAAGTGGGAGCCCCATCACAAAATTCGTCGGTTTTGAGCGTATCGGAATTGCATTTATGGGAACACCGCAATGCAAACATCGAGCAGGGCTATGTTTTTGAATTTGGATTCGAAGTCCAAACGGAGAAGGACTCGGGTCTCGGAACGACTAACATTGGCAGCGATGACGAGTAAACTGTCGCAAATAGGAAAATCGTCCAAGCAGTGCTCTTATGGGAAACTTTCAGCACTTGCGTGATAGGACCAAGGCCACTCTCGCCTATTTGTCGAGAGTCGATAGACGAGAGTGAAGGGGGCAAAAACCTCTCGAGAGTCCGATAGTCGAGACAGTACGCAGCTCTACTAGTCACCACGATTCATCGCATTAGGCACTGAGGCATCGTAATCTGCAGATCAGCATCTTCGATGAAAAGACTCCCAATATAATACATGGAAAGTCTCGCGACAGAATTGTGCTATTTTTGTACTTATTAACCCTGCAGCTTTTGACGGCGGACGAGGATGCAGTTCCTCCTGCATACTTGCTCTCTGCGCGGCGACATCGCCAACACCCCTCCTGACTCCAACGAACAGCTTGCATTGACATCGATCGCGCTTAGCTAAATCGTTAGAACAATTTATACGGAATTTGCATCGTGCGATTGAATGCATCGCGGGACGCATATCACACACAATAAACACGTATGTTAGCTCCATCATTACACCAACCCTTTGAAGAAACACTTCAACAAATATTTATGTATGTACAAATTTCACAAACGTAACAAACTTCCAACAGAGAACTCAAACAAACGAACGAAAAACACTGGAAATACGGCGACGGAGTGTGTTCTTCTTCTTCTTTGGATCAACATCTGCGTACAACAGGCTCACGTCGATATCGTCGTCATCTACCTGGAAGACAATGTTGAAGCACAATCAATCAGAACACACACGCAAACCTTCGGTTCGGCAGCGACGACGGAGATACGGTAACGGTAGAGAGTAACACATTTTGAGTGGTCGTAATCGACGGATTTGCCGACCTGCTGGAACTTCAAACGGTGGTATCCGAGAGGGTGTGTGAAGAAGACGACGTCGACCACTTCAGAAGCACTAATTCGAGCCAGAATTCTCAGAACTGATTCGCTCAGCTCCACTTCGACATTGCTTTGTCCGTGTCCGAAATGTTCGCCATTTTCGGTCATCCAGCAGCTGACAAGCGATTCCAGCTCTGCGCCGTCGACTTTGCTGGCCTAAAGGGACAAGACTACAATAATACGAGAATTATACACATGCTAACATGGGATTTAATCTTGAAATGAGTCGATCCAATTTCGCGCCGAATCGTCAAGGACGAATAGCTTGACGGGTGAGGGACACCAATGACAGAGAAATTGTCCATGCTCATCTCTGGGCCATATTTTGTCAAGAAGGTGTGCCTATCGACGTCATCTTGAAGAGCAATTTCCAGTTCCTTCTTCCCAGCAATGTATAGTCCATTTCCAGTTTTCCACTTGCCGATCTGGGCGTCAATCCAGGGAAAGATCTGAGGCATATCGAACAGCAGGTTGAGATTCCAATCTTTGACTGCCTGAGAGGGATAACTTTAATGGGGAAGAGAAGCAAGGACAAACCTCTGCATCTATGGGAACAACGGAGATGTAATGGTCACCTCCGACGACACTGAACATCAGACGAGCATTCCAAAGTGGATGCACAAAGAAGAAAGGATACGCATCCGAGCCAGTTAACTTCTTCAAAACATCCAACGCGGAATCTTTGAGTTTAACGAAAACCTTCTTCTGTCCACTCACGACGCATTCGCCACTGGATTTCTTCCAGTCGGTAATCAGGGATACCAGTTTCATACTATCAACGGAAAGATCCTAAAATGGCAGAATTTCTAGCGGAATATGCTAATATTTTCACTAACGTTTATTTGAAAGAATAATTCCTTATTTCCGGCTTCCTTCCACATTCGCAAAGAAAAGAGCTTCGATGCATGAACCATAGGAATCGCTAAAGAGCGATCATTGTCCACTTGATCGATACCATACTTTGCCAACAGCTTCAACCACAAGTGTTCAGAATCCGGAGTTACACTAATTTTGTTCCATCGCTTGAAGAAGAAACGTCCATTGCCATTACGCCACTTGTTGATTAGCGACTCAATCTTCTCGAAGTTCATGCCCATATGCTGAATACGTAGTATTGGATAACAGCTGACAAAATTGAATCTCACGAACTGACTCGACGCGGAATGCACGAGGTAAGCAAGCAAGAAGGAGGAGCACACACGCGTATCAATTAGAACCTCAACTGGAACCCATCAGCTCTACACTTCGCACACAAACTAAGCAACTTCAGCTCTCAAATGTATGTGAAAGAAAATCGTTTGCATACATTTGATCACATCAGACAGAAAGTAAGTAAATCATGATGGCTTCGAAAAACAGTTCTTCCGAAGGAAAATAGAACACACAACTTTGGAATGAAACTCTCTTCGAAAAACGGGTTTACTTCGTCTCTTTTTCGACGCATCACTGACAATACGCTAGAAAGCTCAGATCATGACTCAGAGCATGGGAAGATGGCAAAACACGAAGATCCACAACCAGCACATCAGATCAGTCAGTACAGAAGTGTCTAGCCAGCTGTACAGTATACAAAGTCTCATGTCTAGCACGTCAATGGCAAATAAGAGAAACAGAGCCAAACATCACCACGCAAAACAGAGAGACAAATGCGCAAACGATCGCTAGAAACTACCGTATGCCTCCGAATTTAAGTTCTCCTCACACACAACAATGCTTTAGACGTCGGATGAAGCAAGAAAATTGAAAAAACGAACGAAATGAGCGACGACAAACGAAGTGTAGGCAATTGGGAACGCCACATCAGGGCATCGCTGCGGGACAACTTAGCGTAAATTACTGTAGGATTGCCGTTTCTCACAGGAAGGACACGAGAATCCTGTGATATCGAGTGGTCGACTAATGCAGCTGTTGATATTTTGATGCGTAGAGCTTGTCAGAGCTTTGTGGCGTGTGGAGAGTAGTAAAATAGCGCCAGCGAGTCGCTGTCCCCTTATTTCTGTCGGGGCTCAATATGGGCGTCGCTAAGGGAAGATCCAGATGAGCTCGCCTAGTGGACTGGATGAGGAGCGTAGTAGTCCGGGACACAGATCAAGCTGATGAGCCTTTGTTGTGTGGATTTCACCACTGTAAATCGTCTTTGCCTCCTCTAGCTGATCTCCAATAGCCGGAAACGATAGATTTTCTAGGGTAGAAGAAGGGAGCTTCAGGAGTGGAGCCCAGGAATGCTTCTGAGGCTGTTTACTGAATTGATCGACTGGGGTCACCGATATTTCGCCACATGACGAGTCTTATGTGTATGTCGGATCAGAGAAGGTATACTACTGACAGTATCGCCTGGAGTCCCGCATCGTCGACCCGATATCGTCGCTTCCCTTGTTTCCAGCGCCAAATGAACCCTCGAGGACCTCGCTGGAGTGAAAGATTTAATCGATCAGATCAGTTTAAACGTATACATAAGACGTTGTTCTATTGATCAACTCTTTCGAACGTCCACGACCACATCAATGGGTAGATCCCGATCAACTTCTTTCCTATCGCCATTCTTCTCGCTTCTGATACCATTAGCAGCTAGCCATGACGTATCAAAAGTTTTGTCGAAGCTGTCATAGTCAATGACACAGATCGACTAAAAAAGGGCTTTCATTTCGGAGTCGGCAGACCGATTCGTCCTACCACATTTTCAATCCGATAGGATGCACAGAAAGGGATCTCTGCCGAATCATTCGCTTTCAAATGCCGGCAGGCAGTTCGGACGTGAGCCATCTTCACGAAAGAGTCGAGTTTCCTTTCTGCTCGGAAGCAGATAATCGCTTCGCGCTTGGCAAAAATCTAAACTCATTACATCCAAGCGTTGACGCATATATACCTTCGCTCGAAAATTTGCATAATTCCCGTGTACAAGATCGGGTACCTCAGCTAAGTTCAGCTTTATACACGGTACTCGCTGACATCGCTCGATAACTAATCCTCTAGGCTCATGTGACACAGTGTAGCCAAAGTAGGGCGAATCTTTGATCATGTATACGGTTGGCGGTTCCGAAGACGTTCTCACGAAGTTAAATAAGGTGACCAGGGCCAGCTGAACAACGATTTGGTCGAATTGGAACTTCTCAGCAGCCGCTTTCTGAACTGAAGTGTTTAAGGAAAATAAGGAATTGTCAACTTACTTCAGCGAAAGACTTGAGAACATTCATAACGACCTCTTCGTCGCTATTGTGCACGTCAAACGTCACTCTAGCATGCCTCTATACCCGATCCTTTCGAGCTAGCATTTCATCAAGATAGCTTGCTAAACAAGCACTATTCAGCAACTCCTTCCTCCATCGCTGAACATTCAAATATACGCTATAAATGCATCACTGAAGTACCTTTAAATAGTATCCATGATCCATCGCACTGTCCAACACTCTGTCGTTGGCGGCACCCAGATTGACCGTTATGTCAACGATCGTCGAATCGCGTTCCACAAACTTCTCAATAATACCCAGAACTTCTAGGCATTCAGCTAAATTGCAGAAGGATCGGAAGGATATCTTCTTCACGTCAAAAAGGTATGGGTAGCTGTCCTTGAGACCCTTCAGGTTTTCGATAAACACGTCATCCATTGTGTTCAGCAAATCATGGGGGTTGTACTCTAAATGCATCGATCGGAACTGGCAGAACAAGGGCATGGTTGAGAGAAGTTTGTCGATGTCGGGAAGCTTCTGAACAATTTATCTTTAGGTACACTTCTTATAGAGATAGTAGTCAATTAGGTAAACACAAGCAATCCTGATCCTAACCAGTCCAGAAGGACCTCATTTGAATTGGTAGGAACAGTATGGTCCTCTTGCGTTTAGGACTTTCGGTCTTTTAAAAAGTCCAGGCTTGGGGGTTGGACTTGATTAGGATCACTGCTACAGCCTTTACTCCTTTAAGGTAACTGGGAGCACCCTTAAGGGCACCTTTTGAGAAAGGTTCATCAAACCAACCTTTCTTTTACATTCAGGGACATCTTCAATCACTCCAAAGATGCTTTCATTGTCGGCTTTAATCCTTTTTAGTGTAAATGCCAGTCCATTCCTAAAGATTCCATTGATAAATAACCAAAAACTTCATGGATATTCTTACTCCAGGCACAGGGCAAAGTGCTGTTTAGGGCCATATCGCGAGGAAAGTTGACGGAAACGCTTACACACAGGACCGAAGAGTGTGTGACATGTGGTGAAATCGATGTAGTCGAATAGATTGACAATGATCTCGTCGGGCACGGGGAACCCGGATAAGGACATATCTGAATATAGTACATGGGTTGTGATTTGTGGGCGTTGATAAAAGACATAGACGGCCACTAGATGATAGGCATGCTTGGCGGCGTTTTTCGAAATAGCCCTATTTCGAAATTTTCACTTCTGGTGTGCCTCTAGAAGTAGCGCCTGATGTCATCGGAACCACGCGATGTCTAGAAGTTTATTTAGCTGGGACAGTAATGTCTCGACGTGTTTGCGTCCCCTCTGAGATATCGGGCTGACTCATCTGTTGAATCAGACTTTCCTCTCTGCCTAGACGGCGTTGTGCCCATCAAACACTGCATTACCAGCGCTGACCCATGGACGAACCTATCGTAGAGCGACCCCACAAGGGAAATCCAGATAAATGTCAGGGTCTGGATCCCAGCTGCAAGAAGATGTAATCTTGCGACGTTTAAAACATAACACTCAAAGACAACACAATCACAAAAATCGACGTTTCGAAACAGATGACACAAGGACGCACAAATATTCCATAACAAATGCCCAGGATTAACAAAGGTGGAGACTTCTGCCGCTTATTGCGAAGGAGAACGGGAACGGGAGCGAGATCGGCTACGGGATGGCGAACGAGACTGGCGATCGCCGTTGTCTTCCACTGGGGCACTTCCTTCACGTTGAGGCGATCCACCAGAGGCGGCCGGAGAGGCGCTGCGGCTACGAGAACGGGCTTGCTCAACTTGCTCCTTCACTGGAGTGGGCGAGCGAGAACGAGAGCGTTCACGGATGGGTGAGCGAGAGCGACGAACAGGGCTTCGGGAGCGAGAACGGGAGCGAGATCTAAAAGTAAAGCATTAGCAAAGGAATATGGAACGAACGTGGCCGTCGGCCAGATTCACAGTCGTACACAGAGTCATCGGTAGACGCTGATTCGGCAGAGATGAGAGCAGCCGGAAGTGAATTAACTTTCGATGTTCTCTTTGGTCAGCTCACAACCCGCAAAATCCTATCAGCAACACAGCCCGAACCTGCACCGCTACCGCCACCGTCACATCTGCTGTCACTATGCCCGTAACCGCGTAAAAAATCTGCTGTTGTCAACTGCCGGGTCGACGACCTCTGGTTGTTGGCACGTTTCCGCCGTTGACGGTTGGCTATAGGAGGAGCCAACCTAACAGGGATCTGCTGCTGGGAACCGCCCGCCTGGTCAGATCCGCGGCAAACGGCTTCATCTGCGGAGTCTGCTAATCTGCTGCTCGTAGAGGGGATCTACTCTTGCAACTCAGCCAACGTGCGACAACGGGAAAAACAGCGAGCTCCATCGTCTTCAAAAACCAAAATATTAGTTAATCGAAGAAAATAGCAGATGTAGAAGTTAGAGCGGGGACACGAATATTACTAACGATGGAAAAAACAAACCTGTTGCGTTCACGGCGCTCACGATCGCGCCGGTCATCGTAGCGATCACTACGACGGCGATCATCGTGGCGATCGTCACGCTCACGACGACCTCCACGCTCATCTATGGGGCGTTCATAGCGCGCCATAGAGACGCGGATCTCACGACCATCAACAAGCCGTCCATCGTTCTTGTGCATTGCATATTCAGCATCTTTGCGGTTGTAGAAGCGAACGAAAGCAAATCCACGGCTGGTGCGAGTGTGACGGTCACGGGGAATGTGGATGTCTCCGATTTCTCCGTAACGATCGAACATACGGCGCAAGTCATGAGAGGTAGTGTGGTAGGAGATGTTGTCAACCTAGAGGTACAGGATGATGAGAAGCAAAGAAATGGACTTCGTATACCTTGAGCGAATACAGACCGTCAATACTGGGAGGTCCTGCGCGACGAGCCATTGTTTATCGTTCCAAAGTTTGGAGCTTTCAACTGAAAGGAGCGGAGAATATATGGAACGGATCGCGGAAAAGCGATGCGCGGAAGCTCTCGGATCAGTCTCTGCGTGGGATTTGGAACAATCAATCAGAGCAGAAAAGTCACCGCAAACAAGGTCAATAATGAACCGTTCTCGATTGAAGAACTTCGGAGTTTGATATTTCACTAATTTGAAAAACCAAGGCGAATGAGAAAGCGTTAATGTTGATAAAGTGATATCCTGTTTTCATGGAAACACTC
Source organism: Steinernema hermaphroditum (assembly GCA_030435675.1). Lineage (NCBI taxonomy): Eukaryota > Metazoa > Nematoda > Chromadorea > Rhabditida > Steinernematidae > Steinernema > Steinernema hermaphroditum. The sequence continues at coordinate 2,788,440 of CM059623.1, forward strand.
TTTCCGGCGTAAGAAAGCGCTTTTTTTGCCTGAAAAAAATTCAAAACGAAAAAACTGAACGAAAGACAGCGATCGCGTCCGAGGATATCTGTGCGTTCGCGAACTAAACTGTCCTACTTTGCCACCCCCCAGCAGAGCGCCACCAACGCCGAAAACCAAAAAAAACGAACAAAAAGAGCTCGACAGCGTCACGCGGCGGACTGCGCGCCAGCGAAAAAACAAAAGCGCAGGGAGAGACAGAGACAGGCAAACACAGCACAGTCTAGACACGAACGTGCAAGGTGTTCCACGCGAGACCCACCGCTCAAAAGTGAGCGATAAACACCGTAAGTTCAGTCTAACAAACGTTCAATTAATTTTTTATGCTGGTACGAGTTCGCGCCAGCTGATCCAGGATTCCAGGGATGTTCTAGACACTGCTGAATATTTCGACGTTCCTGAAGATGACTATAGTGTTGGGGCTCGATCAGCTTCACTTATTTTGCGTAATTTTGCTAATTTATGATATTCGGACAAATTAGCCTTGCTTTCTTGCGCTTTCTTCAACATATTCGAGAGAAGTGTGATGACCAACGCGCCGCAATCCACCTCTTCTGCACTATTTATTGAAGAGTGCAGTGTTTATGGCCCGTAAAAACTTTTATGGCTTCTTCACATTCTTCTCTGATGCTTTACTTTCGTCGTACGCTCAACGCAGTTTCTAGGGTGTTCCGAAGAGTGTGGACTCATCTCCCCATGTTCTCCATGGTGACACCATCTATTTTTGATGCTATCTCACCACTATCTCTTTGATCTCGAGCGATCGCCTTCTTCTTTTTAGCGCAGCAGTGTTCTTTCTTTTCAAATCTTTGGCGTTTTGGCGGATTCCGGATCGACGCTGACCATCAATTTCATCGCTGAACACCGAGTAGCTGATACCGGAAATGTTTTGAATGATGTGCGCTGCGTTGGTCACAACACTTTGAGCCTTGTCTACCGCCCTATGAATATTCATACCATTTGGTTGGGTTATTTGCGATGGGAAAAACGTATTATTCGCTGGAGATGACGAGTTCTCGAGGGATGCATCACTCAGGCGTCTGTCTGCCTCTCCTAGTCATCATATTTCTGTGGGGTTACGGTAGGGGAATGGTGCAGTTTCCCACGATACCAGCGCAGTCGCTCAGAACATTCGTTCCTTTTCCGGTGACGCGATGCATACACATTCTGGGTGTTCCCTATATTGCCATGAATCATCTTTAATGATGCGTTCGCCGTGAAATTGTATTGTTCTGTCGCGGCGCTCTACAATTGGGGTGTCTCCACTCAAAGTTTCGATTACAGTAATTAGTGGAGGGTCAGAAATTTGATCTGAGAACGCTGGACTTTGTTTGTTTTGCATCTTTTCCATCTTCTGCGCGTACACAATTATGCTGGAGCGTTTCGATCGAAAACTGCGCCAATTGCGAAGAACGGCGATTAATTGTTCTTCTCGCGGCCGCGGCGCTCTATATTTTGGGTTCGCCCGCGCTACCTGTTCCGCACGCCTGTCTATAGTGGCGCTGCGACAGTCCATTTTTTGGAAAGTTTCGTTTTCGATTGGCTTTCACTGTTACTGTCTGATTTGAGACTATGATCTGTCCGATTGTGTTGTGTTAAAGTGCAAGTTGCATTGCACTGTCTCATTGCAAATGCAGCTTTTGCAGAAAACGGTTGATTTTATCTCGTTGGGGTTTCGTCTCGTCTGCCTGTTAATCAAAGTTGTGTCTATAATCTTCCTTATTTTGTGTCTCGTGTACTGAACGAGACGGTATTAAAGTACTATTTGCGCTGTGTCTGTCTCATTGCGGACTGTAGCTTGGATGAGAAGCGTTTGCATTGGGAATGTGTCTCTCTTTGTGCTTTAAACCGTGTGGGGTAATTTTTAGCTCGTGACGTCAAGGAAACATCGAAATCTTTGCTCCATATGGCTCCTTATCACTGATGTCACTTATATCGACTTTTATTCATTATTTGCTTCCTGCACTTTTAAACCGGTCTGTTGAGTGGCGATATGGAGCACAGGTCAATCGATCGATTGTTTATTTATATACAGATGGCCGTCCTCGCGAAATAAACAGTGAATGGATTTAGTGCTCCCCTCCGTGTATTCCACGTTTGACTGCGTGGACATATTTGTCTTATCGCGTATCGCGAGTCGATGCGCGTTTTATTTGCTTTTAGTATCTGTTTTAGGCGTTGACCGGCTCGATATGCTTCATAGTATTAGTGCCAGATAGTATCAGTTTCCCGACTATGAACAGCAAAGTGAAGCTTATCCTGCTGTGCATCCTCTGTGGAGGAGCCGTTCACCTCCTGCTAAACGACTGTCGCCTCGGACCCGACTATACGTCCTGGTTGCCGTCGCGATCGATCGTCAACTTCGGCTTCGCCGAAGAGCAGGAGCTTGACCCGATCGTGGCGGTTCTTGGCGCCACGGAGGCGCCTTCAAATTTTTCGACTGCAAATCTGCTGGTAGACGGTGAGTCACCCCTCCTTATCTTTCGCTCTCTGTTAGGTACGTATTTCAGAATTTGGAAATTCCACAAAATACGTACTCAGCAGTCAACTGCTAAATGTATCATTATGCCCACCCACGCCTCCTGGACTCGTTGGCCCAATTCGAGTGTGGATGGATGGCCCGCAATTGTCAGAAATTGAGAATCTCTATCCGAATCTTGAAGATGGAGGGCACGGGCAACCCTCAACTTGTCGAGCTAGGCATAGAGTAGCTGTTGTCATTCCATACAGGTCGGTGACCACATTCATCTTCTACGTTACATTCGATTTGGTTTTCAGAGATCGAGAGGAACATCTGCGGATATTCCTGCACAACATTCATTCTCTCATGGCGAAACAGCAGCTCGATTATGCGATTTTCGTTGTGGAACAAGTCGAGGGAGAGAAGTTCAACCGGGCGAAGTTGATGAACGTCGGATTTGTGGAAGCGCTCAAGATGTACGACTGGCAGTGCTTCGTTTTCCACGATGTTGATCTACTTCCGGAGGACGATCGAAATCTGTATTCGTGTCCTGAGCAGCCGAGGCACATGAGTGTTGCCATCGATAAATTCTCGTACAAGTGGGTTCTTATCTATGCTATTGTTTATAGACATATTCTGTTACTTTCATCTTCAACTACTGCATTATCTCCATTTCAGGCTTCCCTACGGCTCAATCTTCGGAGGAATCACCGCGTTGACACGTGCTCAAGTAGAGAAAATGAATGGATATTCAAATGGTTAGATTTCGTCGATCCCACTCAACATAATCGGCCCATTTCCAGAATTCTGGGGCTGGGGCGGAGAGGACGACAACATGTCCGAGCGGGTCTCCTTAGCCGGCTACAAAATTTCCCGATATCCTACGAAAATAGCCCGATATAAGATGATCAAGCACAGCCATGACAAAGCGAACCCTGTGAACAAGTAAGTGCCTTTCTCAAAACAATTCTAGTCGATGCCTTTAGGTGCCGCTATCAACTTCTTCGAAAAACGAAGCGGCGATGGAAGATAGACGGCCTTTCCAACCTCAACTACACGCGGGTCTCTGTGACGCGGCATCACCTCTACACGAACGTCAAAGTTCAGCTGCACGAGAAGGAATCCCGAGCGTGGCTGAGAAGCCAAGGATTCGCGAGTTACTGTTGACCCTCATCAGACTTCCCCAGTCTTTCGTGCCCCAATTTTTACCAGTTACTTCCTCCTTCCGGGTATCTTCCTTTACCTTTGCCTTCTGTTTTATTTAATTGTTGACGTTCCGTTCTGCGCACAAATTGTATATAGGCTGAGAAGATTTCTATTTATGTCTTTTTCTTTCAGAGCAGGTGATAATGATGTTGACAAAATGTGACGAGTATTGATAAAACAGTGTCTGCTAGATATGGTCTTCAGGTGCACTGGGAAAGTTTGGTTTTGGAGGAAGGTTCAGACATTCACAGTAGAAATGCTGCTGTGGATCGGATCGTCGGTTGATTTAGACTTGTGTGCGACACGCATCTCATTTTGCCATTTTGCAACACTCGAGCGGTTGGTTTATTCAGCTGTGCTCCCGATTCGAAAGCAGTGTTTGTACAGTTTGTTTACTTTCTTGTGAAATACTTTGTGTAGAAAAGACTTCATGTTGCTTTTCTAATGTTTGACAAAGGATATTTATTGAAGGACTATGAAATTAAGCATTATGCAGTCTACAAACAACACTTTGCATTATTGCCGCACCGTCGGACATCTTTTGGCCGTGCTTGGCCAGTTTGCAAAGTTTTTCCCGAAGTAGGTCATGTGATCGGCGACATTCAGCTGGATCTGTCCACTGTAGCCACTGCGATCCTCGGCCATATAGTTGACGTAGTACTTGGCGCCAGTGGGCATTCCATCTGGGTACCACACAAGGTGGCGATGGTGGAAGGGGCCGGGGAGGGGGCTGCCCAGAGGCTGGAGAACGGGAATCGAGGGGACGGGGTCGTTCCTGTTGATGATACGGAAGGAGAAGGGGACGACACGGTCATATCCTGCGGCGAAGGACATGTCGCCGATACGGGGCTGCCCAAAGCTGACCATTTTTACTTTGGTCCAGGGTCGCAGTCGATTGCTGACGACCGAGGCGGCAGTGAGGGAGGCTAATCCACCGCCGAGAGAGTGGCCGACGCTCTGAAAAAGTCGCATTCATGCTTCATAGAACCGACTCTGTCGTACCCAAAATTCATAATCGGGATATTGCCGAACGTACTGTGTAAGATCCCTCTTTAGTCCCGAGTTCCAGAGACCATAGAATGCGTTATAGTAGTAGTCGTAGATGAGGCCACCGGTGGGAGGGAAGGTCTTCATGGACTTCGTCACGAAGAAGTTGACTCCTTGCTGAACAAGCTGCTCTATGCCGTTGCTTCCTCGGAACGACACAACGATCGCCTTTTCAGTTGGGAGGACTACAGTGTAGGCGTAGCAACTTGTCTGTAGAATGCACTATGAGCCTTGTTTTATGGACAAAACCAACTCTTGCGAAGAAGTCACACGGCGTTTCGTAGACGTTTCCCACAATGACCTTCTTGAAGTGACAGTTGAGGATCTGCTGGCGACGATTCCGATCTTCATCATAGGCTTCGGCGATGAGAGGGTAGATCTTTTCTCGCGCAAATTTATCATTGTACACGACACCTCTTGGCAGCCAGCGGGGGCAGTTGTAGGCGAATCCAACGCGGCGACTCATAGGACATGTGTTAATAAAGAAGTGACCACATGTGTTGGCAGTAGTACACCAGCTAAAGATGGACCTTCAAAAAAGGATCGCCTACCGTAACCTACTTGCAATTGACGCCCATCCAGTTCGTTCCATTGGCGCAAGTATCACAGGTTTTGAAAGAGTCACACTCTTGTAACGCTGTGGCCAGAGCCAGCAGAGAAGCCACAAGAAGGAAGAAGGATAGCCTCATGTCGAAGGCGCTCTGACATTTGAGGGACTTCAGCCCGTTTTATAGAACGGTTCTTATGCGTCGGTGAATCGGAAGGTTTCATAGAATTTTGCATAAATTCTCTACTTTGCATAAACGCAGGAAACGGCTGTGCCCATGTACATCGAGAACAGGTTGACCGGTTCAAATCCAGAGAACATTCGTCTAACTTTTGTTCCATGTTGCACTGTTTGAGTGACTCTTTGTTTAATTTATGCACATCTGCTTATACTTTTCGCGATGGGGTCGCATTTTTGAAAGTGGAGACAGTACATGGAACTGCTATTCATAAGTAGGATATTAAGAAAGGATCGTTTTCTGTTGAATTTTAATTGAGCCTTTTTATGTTGCTAATGTTCTAAGACCCAGAGAGCGACCCATGGCACTGCGGTTCCAGTTTAATAGTTTAAGCTCCTCGTTCAATGGCGATATACCTCAATGGAAGACACTTCATTATGGTACAAAGATAGTAATAGCACGCGTGGAATCTCGAATCCGGGTATCGTAAAAGCCCTCGGATTCGGATATGTTTAGGCATGCATCGTAGCGAAATTAGAACCTCCCGAGAAACTGTTTTCGCTTTTCTTATTCACTAGTGGCGTAGGTTCATTTTGCGCATAAAAGTGACTAAAAGTAATAAATGTTTTGAGGAGACCACAGTCTTTATGTTGCAGTTTATCTGGGACACCCTGTAGTTGCTGGTTTGCGGTCATCAGTTGGATGGAGCTCCTCACGACCGAAATCCGTCGGGCAGCCAACGGCGACAGGCGCCGTGGAGGATTTCGACAACGAGTACACCGGCTTAGTACTCACGCATAGACCAGGACGGGATCTGCGCTCTGGCCACCGCGGCCCTGTTCGACCCAGAAGCCCAGAGGCTGGTACGATGTCAATTTCATTGAAGGCTATGCAGTGATGGCTTGCACTTTTGAACAAACTATCGTCATCACCACTTCACGGCAAGCCAAAAAACTTGGCCAGAACCTATGCTTACACTATGTATGATTCCAAGACGACGATGTTAAACTTTGCCGGCTTGTTGGAAGCTATAACGAAACAGTCGAAATTATGCCAAGCGCATCTTAAATCTGTATTGTTTTATGTATGTTAGTGTTCGTCGAAAGTCCCACAGTGTTTACGAGATACGAAATGACCCACATACACATGCGACTATACGAGTCCAAAGCAGAGATCGGAACTGAGCCGGAGCCGGAGCCCGAGCTCCGCCGCTGTACGCCAATTGTCTCTCGTCGTCTGCGCCCTTATTACCGATCCCCACGAACAGTCAGAATTGTCCCTAGTATATATTGTCGGCTCGGGGTTCGGCTCGGATTGCGAAATCGGCTCGAGTTCCCATCACTGGTCCAAAGAGATCTCCCTCGTGACGAAAAGAGCGATTTGAAAAGCCTTCTTTATGAGAAAGTGTGCAACCAATCAATCGCACGTGACGAGCCTATTCTGAAGCACGTACAAACCAGATCACACCACCGAATTGTAATGGACAACTTCGTCCAAGATACCAGTCAAAATGATGCAACCGACTTTCTTGACGTCTTCTATCGCTAAATCCCTCTAATCTTGTCATCGAAATGATCAAATGCCATGTTGATCTGAAGGAGATTATGAATGAGCTACTTTTAGAGTCGTGCGAGACAGAAAGAAAATATCGTTTATGTGGTCCACAAAAACAAGGAAAGCTTCTAATTATACTGAGCCTTACTAGTTAACGGTAATGCAAAATACAAAGAGCATTCGATACTACTGGGGCACTTCTTAGCAGTTCGGTGTGGTACGGGACGTAAAGTACTTGTCAAGTGTGTGGTCCACGACATTGTGTATGATCTGTGCACTGTAGCCACTGCGATCCTCGGCCATGTGGTTGATAACGTACTCATCGCCGTCGTCCATTCCATCTGGGTACCACACAAGGTGGCGATGGTGGAAGGGGCCGGGGAGGGGACTGCCCAGAGGCTGGAGAACGGGAATCGAAGGGACGGGGTCGTTCCTGTTGATGATACGGAAGGAGAAGGGGACGACACGGTCATATCCTGCGGCGAAAGACATGTCGCCGATACGGGGCTGACCAAAGCTGATCATCTTGACTTTGTCCTTGGGGTGTAGATTGTATCCAACGACGGCGGCTGCAGTGAGGGAGGCTAATCCGCCTCCAAGGGAGTGGCCGACGCTCTGAAAGAGAAGCATTCATGCTTCATAGTACTGACTCTGTCGTACCCAAACTTCATAATCGGCGTACTGCTTCGTATAGTTTGCAAGATCCTTTTTGAGTCCCGAGTCCCAGAGACCATAGAATGCCTCGTAGTAATAGTCGTAGATGCGTCCGCCAGTTGGAGAGAACTTTGTCATGAACTTCGTCACGAAGAAGTTGACTCCTTGCTCGAGAAACTGCTCAATTCCTTGGGTTCCTCGGAACGACACAACGATCGCCTTTTCAGTTGGTAGGATAGCAGTGTAGGCGTAGCAACTGGTCTATAGAATGTATCCTAAGCGTAGCATTTTATCCACAACCAACTCTTGCGAAGAAGTCACACGGCGTTTCGTAGACGTTTCCCATAATGACCTCCTTGAAGTGGCAGTTGAGCGCCTTATGGCGGCTATTTGAGTCTTCACTGTAGGCCTCGGCGACCAACGGGTAGACCTTATCTCTCGCAAAGCTCTCGTCGTAAACAACATCATTTGGAAGGCTACGAGGACAGTTGTAGGAGAATCCAACGCGACGATGCAGAATACATGTGGTAATCAAGTAATGGACACACGAGTTAGTTGGAACACACCAGCTAAAGATGGACCTTAAAAAAAGGATCGTCTACCGTAACCCACTTGCAATTGACGCCCATCCAGTTCGTTCCATTGGCGCAAGTCTCACAGGTTGTGAAGGAGTCACACTCTTGGAACGCTGTGGCCAGAGCCAGCAGAGAAGCCACAAGAAGGAAGAAGGATAGCCTCATATCGAAGGCGCTCTGACATTTGAAGGACTTCAGCCCGTTTTATAGAACGGTTCCCCTTGCATCAGTGAATCGGAAGGTTTCATAGAATTTTGCATAAATTCTCTATTTTGCATAAACGCAGGAAATGGCTGCGACCGTGTGCATCCAGAACAGGTTGACCGGTTCAAATCCAGAGAACATTCGTCTAACTTTTGTTCCATGTTGCACTCTTTGAGTGACTCTTTGTTTAATTTATGCACATCTGCTTATACTTTTCGCGACGGGGTCGCATTTTTGAAAGAGGAGATGGTACACTAGGCTGCTGTCTGCAAAAAAAAGAGATTAAAACGACCACGTGGGCAGAAATCAAAGTACCAACCATGTCTGTACCCACCATCTTTCGTAGGGTGTTTACATGCTTAAGGGTGCGTTTCCGGGCTGACATTTACTAATGAGAGTTCATATGGGTGCCAGTTTTCAGTCCGATCTAACAAGGGACCTGTCTAATATGTCCGCCGAGTTAGGAGCTCAAATTTGGCATAGTAATAGGACTTCACAAGTGTCGCGACAAATGTGTCTGCGCCCTTCTTTGAGCCTCATTTCTGTTGATTGTTCTAGTAATTGCAAAGCATTACAGTGCTAACTGTCTCTGATCCAGCAGCAAGTCACCGGAAGACGCATCCACCACGGCTGCAAGACGATCGCGTCGAGGCGCGAGTCATTGCACTTTTACTTGATCTTTAACATCAAGCAAAAAGTGCAAGGAGACAACATCAGAAGTTCACCAGTCTAAGCCTTGGTCTCGCCACGAAGAGTCTTTCAAGCGCAGAACATTCGAGAAAAACATCCACCGTAGCTGCGCGGACGGTCTGCTAACGCTTGGGAACGGAAGTTACCGAGAGACGAAGCGTGGAAGCGACTGAAGGCTGAACCTGATCGCTACAACACTAAGCGTGACTGCGAAGAACGCCGCGAAGAACTTGGACCATTGTGATTCTGTGTATGCAGAAGGTCTTGTATTTGGTTGTGATTTGCATCTGCTTGTAACGTTGTTTGGTGACAGTAAACGGTTAACTGTACACCTTTCGTGTTTATCTGTGGGCGAACATAGTCGTGTTACGTACCACTATCTGCTTTGATCCTCTTCGTCATCCGGGACGAACGATCACTGCTTTCTCGCGGAACTTAGGCCGACAACATTCGGGTTGTCGCGATCTAAGTCGGTATTGTACTGTAGTCTTGTGGATTTACCGCGTGGCGACAGCGGTTTGCGTACTTAGCGTGGCTTTGCGCATCTCGTTGTTTTGGGCGAGCATTCACTGCAGTTTGAGCGACCGCGTGTGTGGAACTTATAAAGAGAGTCAGAGCGGAGGAGCCATTCTCCTGTCTCTTGACCTTTTCCACATAATGCTTCAGAAACCCGGCTGCGCGCGAATTCGCGCCCTCCAGGTACTAAAAGCCAATTAGCCTGTAGCCCTGCGGGCGGCAAGATTGGCGCTCATACAAAAAGCTGAAGTTGGGGCAAAAAAACTGTAGCCCTGCGGGCGGCGAGAAACCATAGCCCTGCGGGCGGCAAGACACCAATAGCCCTGCGGGCGGCAATATTTGCGCTCAAAATCACTCAAAAACAGCAAAAAAAACTCAAAGCCTAGCATCACCAGAGAGATAGTGGAAGTAGAGCACTACGGTGAAGGCGGTGAAGTCGATTACCGTATTCCTCACCATGTCCTGTGAACTTGGTTTTATTCGCAGCTGGTACCAACGAAATTCGCAGAAGAAGTAGCAGAAATTACGCGCCATAACCTAAGCTATGACACTCACTCGTGTCGCGGTGGCGAGCGGTCGGTCCCTCCGATCGCTCTCTGAGCGTCGGGTTGGTCAGACAGCAAACCCTGTGGCAGTTGTGAGTGTTCCGGCTTCCAGAGGGAATTGGGACACCCGGAAGCCGTAGTCCCACCACCGCTGACAACAAGATGTCCGACGCCAGAAATCCGACGCCCGACGCTGCGTGAGATGTCATCCCGAAGGTCGCCGACGCTCTGAGGACACCAACACTGAGGAAGACGCAACCCCCGAACCACGGACTCATCTCTCCGTAGCAGATGCGAGCTCAAAAGCCTCCTCTGACGCAGAAGCCTCCTCAAACGCCCCGAGAAGAAGAAGTTCGGCCGCCACTTCCGGAGTTTGGCCGATTCCCAGATGCCCCCTGAAGCGCGCCGTCTCCCACCGGTTCAACATCAACGCCGCGCCAGGAATGAAGCCGTCTATAAGTGATATCCTCTGATGTCTATTAATCGGTGTCATGCAAGGCGTAACGCCTTTGATTCATGAAGTAATATCGTGAATATATCGTATATCGTGAAAACCTAAGCTATCCACGTATCTTCGGCCTAACATTTCGCTGGAAACGAATATCAAAAAGCCAGTTCTAATTTTCGGCATTACCATCAGCATTGGCCGCCTCAGAGGTCCGTTGCACTTCGCTCCAAAAACGGGTTCTTCCCTTAACCAATCCAACAAACAAGCGTTGATTAATTGCAATTAGATGCTGTGTCGAGAGTCGGCCGCTATCAATGCAATATTGTTTTTCGTCGGCTGTGTTCGTATAGGTCCCATTTCAGATGCAATTCTACCCCTCCGACAACTCCCGTTCACGCGATTTCGGATCGAAAGTGATGCACTGCGACCACTGCATCGACTGGAACGATATGGCCGCTTTCACGGTTCGATTGGCAATAGTTGTTGTGGCTATAGCGATCCTCTATATGGTCGTCAAGCCGAGACCTTACATTGCCTGTACTTGTCGCATTGGACGAAGCAGTCCTTCAATGTATGAACGTGTGAAAACAACTGATAATGAGCCTGATGTTATTAAGGATGTCTGAATATCTAGATTTTTGGTGAAATGCACCGATTGCAAGGTTAATCTTCTTGGATCAACAACATTACACGGTCTTACACATGCACATGGAAAGCGTTATCGCACCTTATAGTCACCGATCTTCCTCTGACACAGCATCAGAGCTGGAAGGGGTGATGCTATCAGCGTCCAACAGCGACGGAAGAAGCCACGAAGACTTTTCCGTGAAACGTCTTTTTAGGCTTTTATGTTTAACACAATGACATTACTAAACGCATTGAATTTATAATCGGTTTCGGGTTCTGCTTCGGGTATCCGGACAAATCTGGTCAAGTGTATAGGGCTCTCTTTTAATCTGTAAACAACCTAAGCCTGCATATTAGACCCAATCCAAAAACGAATATATTGCGTTGGGCAATAAGTTCTTGCCGTTTTTTGCTGATTGAAAAACGAACTTTTATGAAACAACAGTAACAATACATTGATCAACAATATATTCACTATTGTTGTCCACGACCTGTTCGCACCGGCCAGCAGTTTGCCGATTCTTGTTCTAAGAAATCAGCAGGTCTGGCGTAGAAGAAGTCGTTGATCTAGGTTCGGAGTTCTTCGCTGTTTTCAAATGAAACACGGAACAGATGATAGCCCGTTAGTGCTAAGTCTGGAGAATACGGTGAATGTGGAAGAATCTCCAACTTCAGCTCTTGGAGGGTGGAATGGACGACTTTTACGATTTTCGGGTGGGTGCTGTCATGCCGAAGGATGGCTTCTACTTCATGATTCGTGCTTCTCTGTTGGATTGCATGGTTCAAACGATGCAATACAAGTTTTGGTCGACCATCTTGTTCCGCTGCCGCGTTTCCCAATGTAGCAAGCCTTCACAAAAAGCTGTATCTCTGGGCCACCTGTATTTCTGAAGCGCGTTTTTCAACATCGCCTTCCAAAAAAGCAACTCGCGAAAACAGCCGAAGTTCATAAAACAAGAATCGATCGGTGGTCGGTGGCGAGGCGTTGTTTACGCTGGGAATTTCTTTTTTATTTGTGTTTTCGTCGTTCGCGAAGTGAGGAACTACGTGCTTTGCGTCCAGTTTCAGATGTACTTCAGAATAACGAACACTAGCGATGCGGACAATTTCATCTGCGACATCTGCACCGATCAGGGATACGTCGCTACTGTCATCGCAAAACTTATTTTCGTCTTTTTAGCGATGTTGGGTCTTTATATTCCGTACCTTTCATGCGCTAAACGAACTCCGCCCGGAAATCCACCTTACAAGAATATCAAGAATGTTAGAAGTAAATTCGATGTTGTAAAGGAAATATAAAGATTTAACATTTCGTCGTATTCACATCTATATTTGAACAATTACAAGCGGCACGGTGGTGGGGCTCATCGGGCGAACTGGAATCCCACCATCGGAGTGGCTGCGACGTTGGAACTACGGCTCCTTGGTGTTCCAGGTCTTCTGGCGGTTCCTCGGCGATCATTGCGCTCTCAACGAAGGCCGAGTACGACCGCTCACTCAACTCATTTCTGAGAGAGCCATTGGACGACCGGACCGACATGAATGAAAGACCCCATAAGGTTTAAAAAGACCCTATAAACCAGTCAGCGCTGAATGGAACGAAGAATGCTTCGCGTAAGGCTCCTGGACAGAAGGAGGACGAGTGGGATTCCAGTCACGAAGCTGAAGAATACCAACGGATCGGCGACAAGAAGGAAGTGGAACTACGCCTGGAAGATCGCTCGTGAAACGCCTGAGAAGTGTTCGACCAAGCTCGAAGAATGGCGGCCGCCGAAGACGCGCCCCATCGGAAGACCGAGGACCAGATGGCGAGATGACTTCATGGAGAAAATAGGAACGCAAAGATGGCGACAACGAGCAAGAGAAGAAAAGAGTTGTCGGAATGTTATCGAAATCGTTTCGTTGGATTTGGAATCGAGGTTCTGTTAGGAGTTCAATCACATTTCGGTTAAATTCTCGCTGTTTATCGCTGGATCAAGCGCACTTTCCTGATAGTATTCCAACCCTTCTTGTGTGTTCGTATTCTGTGTTCTCCAAAAGAGTACAAACCGAATACCAACGAGCTGGATGATCTCGGTGTAATGTATTACTTGTTTATTCATTTCTTTACCTATCGAACTTTTCTGAAAACAAAATAGAAAACAGCAGGTGCGTGATGTTATGTCAGGTGCGTGGATAAGCACAACTTATTTCTATTTTGAACTTGCGACGCAACGACAACAGCGAGAAAATCTTTTGTGATCGTCGATGATCAGTCTGTAGTTGATGAACATAGCTGGGCACAATTTCGGGCTTTTCAACTCTAAAAGTCAAGTCCTCAGAGCACCTAGTGCTCACAAAATCGTTTGTATTCGAGCGAACCGATTGCATCTATTCGTCATGGTCATGGGTCATGTAGTGGTCATGTTCCTGTCAAAAACTTCTTTATTGTGTTTCGAAAAAAGCACTGTAAAAAAAGCACATGCCATCATGTTATGTGGTCCTTCATTGACAACCTACACAGGAAAAGCCACAGAGGGTGCACAGAAAGCTGTTGCAGAAGCGGAAACGAAGAAAAGAGATTAAAAGAAGACCTAGTTCTGATAGAATCGTTTGTCGGAAAGCCGTCTGACGGTCTGACGACGGGCGAGGACATAGCTTCCAGACCAAGGACAGAGCGAAGAAGATGCGAACTACGAAGAGACACAGTCGGGGATGGGCACGAACGGATCGGATCGGCTGAACCGGCTCTGAGCAGCTGGCTTAACCGGTTAAGACTGTTGTCTGACCCGATGCCTATCTCTGGGAACAGTAATTTTCATCGAATGACACAGAGCGCAGAATCCGTGGTATAACTTGTCGTTTTCACTTGATTGCGAGATGTTCCTCTGCGAAAGAAAGGTAGTCCCAATAATTGGTGGACCTCCGGATTGAAGAGGATAAGAGATAACCTGAAAGTGACATTCAGATCCATCAAGAACCGGCAGAACGTGCCCGTTATTAAGGTAGTTAAAAATACTCAAATGAAATGTGGTCAAAGCTTGGTGAGCGAGATGTTTCTTGTTGTTCATCATGACAAGAACTGCCAGTGTGCCCATCATGGTGATGTTTTGAACGGCTGCCTAGATATGTCCATTTGTCATCATGCATAAAGAACCTCCAAACACCTGAGTGAAAAAGCGAACGTTTCGCAGAAATCCTTCCTCTCTGGCCCGGGCCGACTTTGCAATCTTGATACGAACGATCTTGTAAAGAGTAGCGCAGTCCATAATCAGAGAGCCGGTGCAGAGAACTGTGCAGCATCGAATGAATATCGTTCCGTAGAGCGAACTATCGCGGTCGCACCCGGGAACCTGGACGTAAATGAAATCATAGAATTGAGGACTGTAGCCGATGAGGCTGCATGGAACCGCTGAAAGCGCCAAGTCATCTCTAGAACATCGGTCTTCTCACCGAAATACGGTATCATGATGAAGAAGACTTGGATCCATGTGACGACAATAACCGCCAGCGTTACTCGCCGCGTGAAGATGGTCTTGTACTTGAGGGGAAACCAAACCGCAATGAGTCGATTTGCCGACAGATATTGATGTATTGCGCAGGCTTCGCCTGCGAAGAAGTAGGAGATGGCAAAGGCGGCCAGACCAAAATAGGGTGATATACTCCCGGGTTGCCTGGCATTGTTTTTGTTTAGTCCGATGGACGGTGTTGCTTACAGAATGGTAATGGGGCCTGAGTAGATCACATGAACGAGATTAGAACCGATTTCTCCAATCGTTCTACTGGCCCAAAAGCAGCCGAAAGCGTTGTGAAATACGGGTAACTTCTTGATGACGTAGAGGTTTAGGAGGCCGACGGCCACCGAAGCAGAACTCAACTATGAGATGGATCATCGAATGGGATCATAGGGCTTATCTTACCAAAAGAATGGACAATCCGACTAACGAGTTAAACCTGGAGATGACTCCATGACCTTGGAGATCGGAACCCCAAGATGTTTGTTGAGATGAGTTTGAGGAAATCATAAGTGAAGTTATAAGCTTTCTGGTGGGCGAAAAAGTCGGAAAATGTGTATATTTATATGTTATAAATGCGACTTGGCGTGATTTCGCACGCTTTATGGGGCGTAGAGCTAGCAAGGAAAGGTCCCAAACTGTCCTACGCCTATTCGGCTGAAATTTGGCATGGTGGTTGGCATGCTAGAGTGTAGCAATACCTGATAGGTTTGATCGGTGAATGGCCTCACAAAACCTCAAAGAAATGGTAAACAACTGATGAGATCACCGTATCTTTCGTGCCATCACGGACATCGCGTTAGGACCTTTCAAGTACGGAAGACACTAACCACTATGAACTATAGCTTAAACCCGCCATTCACTGATGAGCCGAATCAGCGTGGGGCAGTTTGGGTCCTCTCCTTGTAAGTATCCGTGCGGGCGGCAAAACACCAAATTGCTTTCCGGTGGTAAAGACACGAAAACCTGAACGACCTTTCGGATAGATCTGGAACTCTCTCCAGGAACTCTAACTCTCTGCGGGTGGTAAGAAGGGTATAAGGCCAAAAAGGCTAAAAGGAGGCTAAAAATGACTCGAAAACGGAAAATGGACGCAAGGTGTGCCATCTCCAATGGTATAGTGGCAGTGAATATGCTGTTTCTCAGCTGTTTGTGTGACTCATTGCGAGCGTGTTTGATTCGGGGGTCGATTAGACGCCGCCCATAAATCCGCATTTTCTCTGCTCTCTTAAACCGACCGCTTATCGTATGCTCTCGTGTGCATAAAAACACATACATACACAAACCGACGATGTCCATTATGTCTATAAATCCGGCTGCGCGCGAATTCGCGCCCTCCAGGTACTAAAAGCCAATTAGCCTGTAGCCCTGCGGGCGGCACGATTGGTGCTCATGTAAATGGCCGAAGGGGGCAAAAAACCTGTAAAGTTTCAGTTAACTCGCACCGACATCTCTGTTGTTTACAAAATAGCCAAAAAATCACTGAGAAACTGCAAAAAAAAACTCAAAGCCTAGCATCACCAGAGAGATAGTGGAAGTAGATCACTACCATCTCAACTGCCTGTGTGGCTCATTGCGAACGTTCTCCGTTTGTAAGCGGGCGGTGTCGGGGTCCTTATTTTGTGTGGGTGTTTCCGCCGTGCGCACGTAAAAACACACACACACACACAGACCAACGGACCCGTCGGTTCTCCATTTATATATAGGGGATGTTTCTATTGCAGAACCGAGTTCCATTCACAGAGCTCGTCTTTCACGTAGTTTGGGACCTACTATGGTGTCCATACACGAATATTTCCGAACGATTTGAACGACATTTTGTGATCGTTGCCCTATTTTGGGTCCTCCTTTCCTCTCCCCTACGGACGGAATTTCAAACCCACACAGACAGACCAATAGACCCGTCGGTTCTCCGTTTATATATAGGGTTCCATTCTGACTTACAGCACATGCAGTCATGTCCGAGTGGTTAAGGAGATTGACTCGAAATCAATTGGGCTCTGCCCGCGTAGGTTCGAATCCTGCTGACTGCGAATATTTTTTGTTTTTTTATTTTCTTGCTGCTTCAGCGTTTGTCGAAAGTTTCCATATTTCAAATGAATTCTGACTGACCTATAGTCACTGATGTGTCTATTGATGTCTAATGTCTTGATGTCTAAAAGCCAATTAGCCTGTAGCCCTGCGGGCGGCACGATTGGTGCTCATGTAAATGGCCGAAGGGGGCAAAAAACCTGTAAAGTTTCAGTTAACTCGCACCGACATCTCTGTTGTTTACAAAATAGCCAAAAAATCACTGAGAAACTGCAAAAAAAAACTCAAAGCCTAGCATCACCAGAGACATAGTGGAAGTAGAGCGCTACCATCTCAACTGTTTGTGTGGCTCATTCCGTCGATTCTCCGTTTATACATAGGGGATATAGAGGACGAGGTTAGTCACTATAATACAAAGATAGATGCGCCCCTCTAAAACGCCGCTTCTCCAGTCTCTGTCTCTATATTTCTCGAGTGCTCTATAAGACAAACTATTGGGTTGGTGCATAAGTTCTTGCCGTTTTTTTTTATCTATGCTTTTTCAGTATTTTTTATTAATGTACTGCAGATTGTAACATATCGTTTGAAAGAGCTATCTCTGCTCTACACTACCGTGGTAACAGTTTTCATTTATATCCATACTGTGTCTGAATTTCAGTATATTCAGATGCAGGTTCCAGGGGGTAAAAAGTAACATTTGCGGCACATGCTTTTTTTGACTTCCGTCGAGGTCATAATGCGACGGAAGCTGTTCGAAGCATGCATCGCTTTTTTGTACAGGATTGTCACAGGCGACGAGAAGTGGTGCCTGCATATCATTAAGAATCACAGAAAACAGTGGGTCGCTCCAAAAAAAGAAAAAGTGTTATCGCACTAGTGTAGAGCAAAACAATGACCTCTTTATGGTGGGATTGCGAAGGCTTGCTACAATGGGAAATGCTGCAGCAGAACAAGACGGTCGACCACAACTTGTGCATCGGCCAGCTGCATCGTTTGAACAATGCAATCCAACAGAAAAGCTCGAAACATTAAGCAAAAGCCATCCTTCTGCATGACAGCACCCACCCGCAAATTGTAAAAGTCGCCAAGTCCGCACTCAAAAAGCTGAAGTGAGAGATTCTTCCACACCCACTATATTCCCCAGACTTAGCACCAACGGACTGTCATCTGTTCTGCTCGCTGCCAAACCATATGAGGGATGTTTCATTCGAAAATAACGAAGCACTCCAAACATGGATCAACGACTTCTTCGACTCCACACCTGCCGATTTTTAGAGAACACGAATCGATAAACTGGTGGACTAGTGGGAGCAGGTGGTGGACAACAACGGTGAATATCTTGTTGGTTAAATTCATTTCATAAAAGTTCGTTTTTTAATGGAGAAAAAAACGGCAAGAACTTATGCACCAACCCAATATATGGGAAACAAGAGTCCTACCATGTATGATAAAATTACACGTGAAAAATGTAAAAAATGTGTACCTGTTCGCCTAGCCTGTACTTTTCATTCATACGAATGACACAAAAATCTGTGGGAAGGACAGAAAAGTTTAAAAAAGTTCAACTAGTTGTGCATAAACAACCATGAGCTTCTAAGTCTTATAGGCACCTTCTATCGCACAAACACCTTCCCACAGATCGGTTAAAATTGAAAAGGACACTATCGAGGAATTTGGAATTGCTGGTGCTTGAAACGAAGCAGATGTTCGCCTGTGTTTATCTCTATTGTTGGACTTGATGATGACCTTTCTTGCACTGGATTTGAAGTTACCGATTGAGAAATCAGAGTTAAAGACATTAATCAGATTCACATGGGTTGTATATGCAATATATTCAACACTTAGCTCTTAAAATATTAGAAATGTTTCTATCCCATATTCCGTCGAAATCCACTGCGCACCGTCCTCTTTGCGACCGACTCTTTTCCGAGTAGCCAGAAGGTCTCCATCACTCCTTTACCCTGAAACAATACTATGTCATGCCAGGCAAAATGAGGCAATGAAGGCCACCTTGATGATGACGTCTCCCCGAGATTCAGTGGTGTATCCCGGAAATTTTTGAATGGCCAGGTAGGCTTCCGATGACATATGGATCCGATTTGGCTTGCTGTTGCTCTCCATACGTGAAGCTGTGTTGACCGTATCCCCGAAGAGACAGTAGCGCGGCATGGTGAGTCCGACGACGCCGGCGACGACGGAGCCGGTGTGCATGCCTACACGGATCTGGACGGTCTCCGAGGGGATGTGGGGGATGCGGAAGCCTTGCAGGCTGGCGATGAACTCGAGCGACATGTCGGCGATCTCGATGACGTGGCGGTCGCCGTTTCGATGCGGGAGACCCGAGACGCAGAGGTAGCCGTCGCCGATCGTCTCCACCTTGTAGACGTCGTGGTTGTCGATGATCTGGTCGAAATTCGTGTACAGCCTGTTCAGGAGGTCTACCACCTAGATACTGGACCTTGCTTCTTGTAATTCAAACGAAGATCACCTGCAGAGGTGTGCACAGACTCGCCAGAGTCGTGAACGAAACGACGTCGGAGAAGAATACGGTAACCGACTCGAATGTCTCCGGCTCCACCGAACTGCCCATCTTCAACTTTTCGGCGATCTGTTTCGGCATCATCCGGTAGAGCAGGAGGTCACTTTTCCTCTTTTCCGACTCCAGTTCCCTCACGCGCGCCTGGACCTCTTGTTCCAGGGAATCGGCGTAGCTTTCCATCATTCGGAACACGTGGTCCATCAGGTTCACATTGCTAGACCATCGTTCTCTGCATTGCTGTGACTGGATTGAGTTACCTGTTAGGAATGATTGTCTTCATCAGCTTTATGACCTGGTCCACCGTGGGGCGCTCTCTGACTCTCTCCGACCAGCAATCGCGAACCAGATGGATCTTAAGGACACTGTGAATAGGTGCTCAGAAATGAAGACTCACAAAAGCTGGATTGAATTCCGCCATGTTAGAAATCGACGGTCTACATAGGGTGCTTCCACCTCTCTTCACCAGATACACGATCTCTAAACAGGCAAGGACTTGCATAGCGTGCAGAGACCCATACCTTCTTCGGTTTCAGGCCGTGAGTCCAAGTCGTAGGCCGGTTTCCTGGACATGATCTCCGAACAGATAATCGCAAAACTGTACACGTCTCCAGCTTTGGTTCCGAAGACCGATTCGTCTCTCAGAAGCTCTGGTGCCCTCCAGAGAAGCTCTAAATCCAAGAATTCCGATAGAAGCAAGCGTCCATCCTACTCTTAGGGGGCAGCCTGTCGGCCTTCCTCAAACCTTCCAGTCCATAGTCACTCAACTTC
The DNA here is from genome assembly GCA_030435675.1 of Steinernema hermaphroditum. Taxonomy (NCBI): domain Eukaryota; kingdom Metazoa; phylum Nematoda; class Chromadorea; order Rhabditida; family Steinernematidae; genus Steinernema; species Steinernema hermaphroditum. The sequence continues at coordinate 2,808,563 of CM059623.1, forward strand.
ACTTGCCATCGGTCGTCTACCAAGCAGTTACTGGATGTCAGATGCCCGTGGTATTCAAGAAAGGAATTATGGATGTAGTTCAGCCCCTAAGGATTGAAGTTGACTCGGTGATGGTGCCATAGTAGCTGTACCTGAAGGATGTCTCTCATCAGAGAGCACATGACGAATGAGTCCATCGTGATGCTCTCCCTCAGAAACACGTCTTGGAGACTTCGTCTGCTGCAGTACTTCCATATGGACATGTACATGCAGTCCTCAGCGTCCAAACAGAGACCCAAGAACTTGTTCAAGTTGCTGTGGTCGAGACTTCGAAGCTTCCTCATATCGGCGTGGTCATTCTTGTCCAGGTTTAGGCGAATGTGGTGCTTAGAGGCGACCACAGGTTCGCCACTCAAGTAATACAAAGTGAAAAACTCTGACTCCAGTTGCGTTTCTATTGTCAACTTTGTGGCCACGGATGCTGTTCCCGACTGGAAGGAACGAGAGCTTTCCGATCCTCCCTTCTGCAATCATCAATATACCATCCTTTAGAAGCCATTCTTTGGCTACCTTAGTTGTGTGCTTGACTAATTGAAAGTAAGGTATTTGCCACTGGTGGTTTAGCCTTTCTTCTTCTCTCTTTCTTGACCTAAACTACCGTCCATAGGTCTCTTCCTATAAATTGAATACGTGCCAGCAGATGTAGATTGATGTGAAGACCGTAATGACGGCAAAAACGCATCCAGTGGCGACAGCGGCGATGACCCAAGGAGATCGGATGGGGTCTTCTGGACAGGAATTCCCATCGAACCCACATAGAGGGACAGCGCGAGGCTGTTTTCCGGAACGAGTCTCCCAAATTCGCTGCTCACGGCCCTCTGGATAGTACGTCTAAAATGTCGTAGCTGCATGAAGGACCGTCTCCGTGTTTTAAGGGACTGAGGCACTCTGCCCCTAGAGATATTTCCTACCATATTTCCCGTCTGATCTCTCTTCAGAGTGGAGAACTTGACAACACTGTTTGTACCGTTCAGTCCCATGACCACGAACACAGCTTCTCTCTGCCGTTCTTTGTTGAAGATCACCTCTCCACTGGCTCCTGAAATCACTTGTCAAAGGTACATTCGGAATCGATAGGTCGTACCTTGAAATGTCACATTCGAATTTCGTGCTATTGCTCGGCCATTTCGAGTGTTGTTTGGATTCTTTGTTATGGTCTTATTAAGGCTAAGCGCGTACAAGTACATGGCGTCGTGAAGGTAGCGTGCATAGGTTGCTGCCTAAAGAGAAAATTGTTTTTTTTTTAGATTCTTAAATCTTATGGTTACGACAGCGGATGAATTACAGTCGGTGCAGTAAAACGGCCAGCCATGGACACGGTCAATCACCATCTTATTGAAGTCGGCAATATCGCCAACTGACGTCGTCGCGTCGAAGTCGATCTGAAACGGAAAGCATTTGTTATTCATTATTTGAATCTTTTGCATTTGCGTCGATTCAGAAATGCTCTTCTTATATAGGAGAAGGAAAATAAGTGATTTCGATCGACATGGAAAGAAGGTCACAAACATGCCAGAACAAACAAAAAGAGATGAGCACATACCGCGTTCGAGGCCTGAACATGGTACATCAGCTTTTGGAGCAGCACTCAATGTTTGGCTTAATGGACAGTAATGCAGACCCTTCAGCGCCCGATGCAAGTTCGACCTGCAGGGAACCTGTCACAAATCCACGAGTCACTCTCGCCAAAAACAGAATCGTCAATTTATGTTTGTTTGTATCTTGGCTTAACTGAAGCAAATAATACAACCATCGAGGCATGGCTGAACTGCCACTGGTTAGCTGATTGGCACTGCGTTTGCCTGCCATGCTGGGGGTCGGGGGTTCGATCCCCTGGGGCGTTTGACAACTTCGATATTTAATTTCACGTATTTGACTCGATTCGATATTCGTAAACGGATGGATTATTCGATTCGACCACCCTACGCTTGAGCCAAACAGGAACCGCATCCGTAACCTTGCCTCATGCCAAAGCGAGGTTGCTGCTTGGAAGATTTTGCCGCCTTTTTGTGATGCTAATGTTCGAACAAAAGAGTACCGGGTAGCAAGAGAGGGCAAGGCATCATTTTGGGCGGAGTTGGGTTGGTTCTCCAACTGACAAAAAAAAAACTGACACACTGTGGATTGTACGCTAATTGGATAGCACGATTCATGCCATAGATCTTATAGGTAGTTCTTTTGATGATAATCTTACCGATATAGCCATCCGAGCGGCGGCCATAGCATCCTGATCCCGACCATCTGGCTTGTCGCTTTGATCAATGTAAAATGGAACGGTTCCTTGATAAAAGTCATAATTTCACGCCAACATGTTGACACTTACCACTTGCTTCCATAACTAAAAATACGAATACGTATAACACATGGCCATAGTAATGAACATACTTACAGTCCTTGCTCTTAGCCCGCTGTCCAAAGCCGAATCCTCGTGTGTCCAGCATGACATAGAGATATTCGTCGGTGTGTAAGCCCATGTCGTGGATGACGAGGAAGAAGTTTCGACGATCCACATCGTTGGGGAAACATAGTGCAAAGACTAAAGGCCTTTACTTTACCTTGAATAGGATGGTGGGACCTACTTCGAGCTCTTTTGACGGCAGCTTCCATCGTTTTCCTTATCATTTGGACTGAGCTATTCTCCAATTGGTGGGAATAGGTCATGCTAATGTCCGATAGCGTTGTATTTTCGATTACTTCCTGAGCACCAGAATGAGCAATCTGTCCAGTATACTCACCTTCAGGTCGTCCCCAATGTATTTGCATTTCTGTTGCCCTATCAACATGTATATGAAGGCGAATCGATCGAATTCGAATTCATCCATGAAAGAGATAAAGGCTTCCGCCAACCTATAACTTCATTTCACCAAAGCCACGAATATCCCCGCCTACTCGGCAGAATCTGCAGTTAAACGTACTGTCGTTGGGTATCTGCCTGTATCGGCCAATTGGTGGGACGCTACCAGACCCCACAGATAGGTGGGGATGTTGTAGTATGCTGTGATAATACCGGAGTGAATCGCCGAACTTGAGCATGTCGGTCCGATCACAGCGTCGACTTTTTCAACAGTAATCAAGTCCACGGCATAGCCAGCCGATAGATAGTCTTTGCATTCAGCAAATTTGGTGATAAACGTAAAATTGAAGCCGTCCAAGATGTGGTTCTTTCTTATGGCATCGATGGCGATAGGAATGGCGCCTGCAGCTCTGTCAAAGCCTGACTCTTCGGCGACGTCCACATTGTATCTGGGCAGTAACAGACCGATTTTGAGGGTTTTCTGAAAGGGTGAAGGGTGCTATGAAATCAAGGACGAACTCACCAAGGGATCTGAGGATATGGGAACTGTTTGAATGGTTGTGGTTGTGCTGGGCGTAGGAGGGGGTACGGTAAGTTGTGCCTTTGCAACGGAGACAAAAAGAAAATAACATATACGTACGAGAAAACCCATCGGTGAAGTTGAAAATGAAGAATGAGGCGAGACATGTTGGATATTAGTCCATGTAGGATTTCTAATTATGCTATTATTTCAATAGTCGCTGGAAGGAGGAAGAGTAGTAAGCCCTTGTTTTTGGTCGCATAAAAACAACGCTAATGCGTCATCATTTTCTGATCTTTGGTGCTTTGGCGACTGAGAAACGGTTTGATCAAGGAGGACTGCTGAAAACTACAGGTAGAATCGAAACCTTTACCTGTTTCGCCGCTTCTCTTTGATCTGCTCTGTAGCCTAAGGTTGTGCTGGGTTTTCTATCTTGTAGATCTATGCTGGCTAAGCCGATCGAAGCATGATTCAAGTAGTTACCTGGCGAATATGATGAACGATTCAAAGAAATACACAGGTTTCCCTTGAGACCTCTGCTTCCGCGATAACACACTTAAGGTTTCTCGCGACTCTTCAACTGTCGTAACAACAAACAATTTCTCACTTTTGACTCAGTTAACAAGAACCAATAGGTCGTATTGAAGAGCAGCTGCAAGGGATGCACTCGGCTTGTAACCGGAATGGACCGTAAACTCGAGACTTTTCGAGATTTCATCAAAAAATATCAGTTTCTCTCATACTTGTCTGTCACTCTACATGCTAGAACTACTTAGTGCTGTTCGTGTACGACATTCGTTTGCGCAGAAGTCAACATCTACAACGGTAGTGTAATTGCCCCATTCGACAGGCTCTTAATTCTAGAAGATTGAGATGTGTGAATTCGGTGACGCTTCGGAGACAATGTCGAAAGGCCGTCACCGCCGCCCGGACAAGCCAAAATATCACTGAAACCCCGAAGTCCGTCGCGTCTACACCGGGCTCAGCTGGCCGCGGAAGCCACCTCATAATCCATTTTACGGTAAACGAGTCATTAGGCCAACGTTAGCCATTTGCATAAGCACCAATCTTGCCGACCGCAGGGCTATTGGAGCCTCTATCCGAAAGGCCGTCTGTTCCTTTCATGTGTTTACCGCCGGTAGGCTACTGGTGTCTTGCCGCTTAAGGCTACTTGGCTTTTAGAGCCGAAAGGGTGTGAATTTTTGTGCGGATTGAGTGGAAAGCTTCATCTGGGAAGGATGTACATGCTGGAAGGACATTGTTCGTCACATGTCAACGGTTTGTGTGGCTAGAAGAAGGTCTTTATGCTGTCGAGAAGCATTCCATCGACTCTCTTGACTCTTTGACTTACGGGATTACAACATTTTTCGTAAAACAAGAAAATAACCCAGTTATACTTGTTTGATACTTGGCAACACAACGTGCGCGCGCCACCCAGTTCCGCCTTTTGTCCAAAAATAACAATAATAGCTCAATAAGAAATCCCACAAAGTATCATATCCAACATGCCTCGCCTCATTCTTCATTTTCAACTTCACCGATGGGTTTTCTCGTACGTATGTGCTATTTTCTGTTTGTCTCCGTTGCGAGAGCACAAATTACCGTATCCCCTTCGTCGACTACGATAAGTACGTCTATTTCGACAGCTTCATCAACTGATCAACCTTCGGTTTTGCCACAAGCTACAGTGAGCTGATATCCTTGTCTAATGTGGTCATGTTTTTGTTTAGAAAATGTTGAAAATTGGCGTTATGATGCCAAAAACCAATCCTGATGTCATTGAAGAATCGGGTTTTGACCGAGCCGCCGGAGCCATACCCATGGCTGTCGACCTCATCCGAAAAGATCGTCTCCTAGACGACTATAATTTTACGTTTATTGCCAGATATTCAGAATGTAACGACATAAAAGCTACGGGGTCCGCGGTGGAGTTGATCACCATCAATATGGTCGACGCTGTGATTGGACCGACGTGCTCAAGTGCGGCGATTCACTCTGGTATCATCACAGCATACTACAACATCCCCACCTACCTATGGGGTATGGTAGCGTCTCACCAATTGGCTGATATCTCAAAATACACAACAACAACACGTCTAACAGCTGATTCAGCAGAGTAGGCGAGCGCACACCTAACCATTCTGAGATTGGAATCACAGATTGGCCGAAGCTTTTGTGGCATTCATGAATAAGTTCGGCTTCGATCGATTCGCTTTTATGTACATTTTGAGAGGTCAACAGAAATGCAAATACATTGGGGACGACCTGAAGGTGAGTGTACTGTACAGATTGTTCATCCTGGAGCTTAGGGAGTGATCGAGAATACGACATTGTCGGACGTCAGTATGACCTATTCTCATCAAATGGAGAACAGTTCTGCTGAAGTTATAAGTAAAACGATGGAGGCCGCTGTCAAAAGAGCTCGAAGTAGGTCCCACCATCCTATTTAAGGAAAAGTAAGGGAATTCAGTCTTTGCATTATGCTTTGCCAACGACGTGGACCGTCGAAACTTCTTCCTCGTCATCCACGACATGGGCTTGCACACCGACGAATATCTCTACGTCATGCTGGACACACGAGGATTCGGCTTCGGACAGCGAGCTAAGAGCAAGGAGTGTAAGCATACTCATTACTGTGACCATCTATTGTAGGTGTACATCCTTTCAGTTATGGACGCGACTGGTAAGTACAGTAGTTTGGAAGGAAGGTTAAGTTATCTACGCAGGAACCGTTCCATTATATATTGATCAAAGCGAGAAGCCAGATGGTCGGGATCAGGATGCTATGGCTGCTGCCCGGATGGCTGTGTCGGTAAGATCATGATCAAAATCTCACACAATCTCCTGCCCATGCCCCACTCTATGCCTCATTCTGTCACTGGTCCATGCCTCATTCTATGTCTGTTTCTCAGATGTGAAATGAAGTCATATCGGATATTTTTTTTAACCCGCTGAGATATTTCAACCAATTACATGACAGCGCGAAAAAAGAAGGCGAATCGAAGAGCGCGAAAGAAGCAGAGAACAGACCGAAGAGCGCGAAGGGAGAAGAGAGCGAAAAAGAGCGCGAAAAACGAAGAGCGCGAAGATGAATACAGGGCCCGCTTCGCTTGTCCGCAATATATCATATCTAGGCCTCGGAAAGATCCTAGGTCCCGTATAAATTTTCGCTCTCTTCTCCCTTCGAGCTCTTCGTTTCGCGCTGTTGTCGGCACGCGCTGTTGTCAACAATATTTTGAGATATTTCAACCGGCTGAGATATTTCAAGCAGCTGAGATATTTCAACCGACTGAGATGTTTCAACCGGGTGAGTTCAACCAGCTGAGATATTTCAACCGGGTGAGATGTTTCAACCTTCAACCCACCCATCGACCACACAGTACAAACGCGTGCCTTATCGTCCAAGAGTGCAGACGAACAGAGAAATTGGAAGCTATATGCTAACTAAATATACAGAAACATTTCGTGCACTCTCCTTGCCAGGATAAGGGGACTTTCTTTAGATCGACTTCGATGCGACGACGTCAGCTGGTGATATTAGCGATTTCAATAAAAAGGTAATCGAGCGGATTCGCGGCTGGCCGTTCTACTGTACCGAGTGCAATTCATCCGATGTGGTAAGTTAGAAGCCTTTCTTCTACTAATATGTTCCACAGGCGGCAACCTATGCGCGCTACCTTCATGACGCCATGTATTTGTATGCTCTCGCTCTGAATAGGACCATAACGAAGAATCCACTAAATATTAGGAATGGCCGAGCAATAGCACAAAATTCGAATGTGACATTTCAAGGTACGACCTAGAGGTTCCGAACACACCTTTGGTCGGGAATTTCAGGAGCCAGTGGAGAGGTGATCTTTAACAAAGAACGGCAGAGAGAAGCGGTGTTCGTGGTCATGGGACTGAACGGTACAAACAGTGTTGTCAAGTTCTCCACTCTAAAGAGAAATCAGACGGGAAATATGGTAGGAAAGATCTCTAGGAGCACGATGCCTGAGTTCTTTGAATCACAGGGACGGTTCCTCACAGATCAATGACATTTTAGACATACTATCCAGAGAGCCGTGAGAAGCGGATATGGGATACTCGTGCTGGAAAAAAGCCTCGCGCTGTCCCACTATGTGGATTCGATGGGAATTCCTGTCCAGAAGACCCCATCCGATCTCCTTGGGTCATCGGCGCTGTCGCCACTGGATGCGTTTTTGCCGTCATTACGGTCTTCACATCAATCTACATCTGCTGGCACGTATTCAATTTATAGGAAGAGACCTATGGACGGTAGTTTAGGTCAAGAAAGAGAGAAGAAGAAAGGCTAAACCATCAGTGGCAAATACCTTACTTTCAGTTAGTCAAGCACACGCCTAAGGTTGCTTGAATTTCTGTACTTCTCCGATATTTACGATTACAGAAAGCAGGCTCAGAAAGCTCGCGCTCCCTGGCTTCTTCAACAATGTCTGTAGCAACAAAGTTGACAATAGAAACCGAGCTGGAGTCAGAGTTTTTCACCTTGTATTACTTGAGTGGTGAGCCTGTGGTCGCCTCCAAGCACCACATTCGACTGAACCTGGACAAGAATGACCACGCCGATATGAGGAAGCTTCGAAGTCTCGACCACAGCAACTTGAACAAGTTCTTGGGTCTCTGTTTGGACGCTGAGGACTGCATGTACATGTCCATATGGAAGTACTGCAGCAGAAGAAGTCTCCAAGACGTGTTTCTGAGGGAGAGCATCACAATGGACTCATTCGTCATGTGCTCTCTGATGAGAGACATCCTTCAGGTAGAGCCATTATAGCATTATTCCAGATTCAACTTCAGTCCTTAGGGGCTTAACTACATCCATAATTCCTTTCTTGAACACCACGGGCATCTGACATCCAGTAACTGCTTGGTAGACGACCGATGGCAAGTGAAGTTGAGTGACTATGGACTGGAAGGTTTGAGGAAGGCCGACAGGCTCTCCCATAAAAGTAAAGATGCACGCTTACTTCGATGGGGATTCTTGTATTTAGAGCTGCTCTGGAGGGCCCCAGAGCTTCTGAGAGACGAATCGGTCTTCGGCACTCAAGCTGGAGACGTGTACAGTTTTGCGATTATCTGTTCGGAGATCATGTCCAGGAAACCGGCCTACAATTTGGACTCGCGGCCTGAAACCGAAGAAGGTATGGGTCTCTGCACGCTATGTAAGTCTTTGCCTGTTTAGAGATCGTGTATCTGGTGAAGAGAGGAGGAAACACCCTGTGCAGACCGTCGATTTCTAACATGGCGGAATTCAATCCAGCTTTTGTGAGTCTTCATTTCTGAGCACCTATTCACAGTGTCCTTCAGATCCATCTGGTTCGCGATTGCTGGTCGGAGAGAGTCAGAGAGCGCCCCACGGTGGACCAGGTCATGAAGTTGATGAAGTCGATCGTTCCTAACAGGTAAGTCAGCCATAAGCTAACAGCAATGCAGAGAGTGATGACCCAGCAATGTGAACCTGATGGACCACGTGTTTCGAATGATGGAAAGCTACGCCGATTCCCTGGAACACGAGGTCCAGGCGCGCGTCAGGGAGCTGGAGTCGGAGAAGAAGAAAAGTGACCTCCTGCTCTACCGGATGATGCCGAAACAGATCGCCGAAAAGTTGAAGATGGGCAGTTCGGTGGAGCCGGAGACATTCGAGTCGGTTACCGTATTCTTCTCCGACGTCGTTTCGTTCACGACTCTGGCAAGTCGGTGCACACCTCTGCAGGTGATCTTCGTTTGAATTACAAGAAGCAAGGTCCAGTATCTAGGTGGTAGACCTCCTGAACAGGCTGTACACGAATTTCGACCAGATCATCGACAACCACGACGTCTACAAGGTGGAGACGATCGGCGACGGCTACCTCTGCGTCTCGGGTCTCCCGCATCGAAACGGCGACCGCCACGTCATCGAGATCGCCGATATGTCGCTCGAGTTCATCGCCAGCCTGCAAGGCTTCCGCATCCCTCACATCCCCTCGGAGACCGTCCAGATCCGTGTAGGCATGCACACCGGCTCCGTCGTCGCCGGCGTCGTCGGACTCACCATGCCGCGCTACTGTCTCTTCGGGGATACGGTCAACACAGCCTCACGTATGGAGAGCAACAGCAAGCCAAATCGGATCCATATGTCATCGGAAGCCTACCTGGCCATTCAAAAATTTCCGGGATACACCACAGAATCCCGGGGGGATGTAATCATCAAGGTAACGTGTATTCCTGGTTGCTCGTGCTGCATAATAGCGTTTTAGGGTAAAGGAGTGATGGAGACCTTCTGGCTACTCGGAAAAGGTTCCTCCGTGATCTCATGTTGACAAAGGTGAAGGCATGTGTGGAGGAAGTGATCATAAAATTCTCTAACCGCTAATCTAAGCACACTGTAGAATGTATGTTCCAGCTCAAAAACAATGAGAACCGAACCCGCTGTGTTATTTTTCGAGCGAAATTGGCGCTAAAGTCCTGTTACGTTCTTACGCAGATCGTTCGCTCTGTCGGGATTGACGTAGCAATGAAAGGCATCTTGCTGAGAGTGCATTCAAAACTCAAAGCGCGTCTGGAGAAGCCCTACAATAGTCGGCGTTCAAACGACTCCTTTCTTGCTAGGACCCAAAAGTCTCGAGGATTTCTCGAGACTCGAGACCAAAAACAATCCAATTACCCCTTTACACGCTTCTTGATGATGGCAATAGGCTGAAATGTGTGACTTCCAACCAGAGATGCCGTCCCGGGAAAATGTCGCAATCTAAGCCTCTGTGTGACGACTCACCAACATGGCTGGTCTCACTACTTCGCTCCAGCTCGGCTCGGCTCGGTTGGTTCCGAGCCACAGTGAGCCGGCATCCGGCCGCCGCAACATGTACTTGTACAATTTGTCACCGAGAAGCGGTGCGAAAGTGCACAGACGACGACAGAAAATCGCCTCCGCCACCGCTCCATGCCATTTCTCTATCGTCGTCTGCGCTCTCTTCGCACTGCTCCCCGCAAATGGTCCACACAATTTGGTATCGTTGCACTCTCCTCACCCGGACCGGCCGGACGTCGTCGTTGGCTCTTCAACTCGTTCCACCATTTGGTTCGAGACAGTGGAACTACGGTCACCCGAAACACTCCGCCGAAAGCCGAAATCCTTCTGAAACTGAGAAATCAGCATCGCCAACTGGATTATAGTTCCCTGTGCGCCCGCTGTATTCCTCAGTCGCGCCTACACCAATTTGCTATCGTTGCACTCTCCTCACTCGGGCGTTGAGACATTTGAGTCCCGGCACTTGAGTCCCGGACATTTGAGTCCCGGCACTTGAGTCCCGGCACTTGAGTCCCGGACAGTTGAGTCCCGGCACTTGAGTCCCGGACAGTTGAGTCCCAGACACAGAGCTCCGACGAAACGGTAACATCCGTAAACGGCAGAAACGTCCAACGTGAATCATAGCGCATCAAATTGCTAAGCAAATATCCAAGAAGTTAACTCAAACTCAACCGTTTCGTCGGAGCTCTGTGTCCGGGACTCAAATGTCCGGGACTCAACTGTCCGGGACTCAAATGTCTCAACGCCCCTCACTCGTACCGGCCGAACGCCAGCCGACTCTGATGCCGTGCCCAACATGGGAAGGGCCACGTCCAGTAAATGAGTCATTAGGCCAAATGTAGCCTTTTCCATCAGCACCAATCTCGCCGCCCGTTGGGTTACTTGGCTGTTAGCACCTGGAGGAAGGATGCACTTATTTGAAAGGGCGCCGTTTTCATTGCACATCGACGGTACGGGTGCTTAGAAGAAAGTCTTTGTGTTGTTGGGAGGCATTCCATCGACTCCCTAGAAGCCACAAGCCGGCACGAGATGACAACATTTGGCATGTCGCACGTTGACGAAGAAAGGAACGCAGTCGTACTTATGTTTTGTTCGTTGGAAAGACGGCAAAACAACATGTGCGCGACATGCAGTCCCGCCTTTGCCCCGAATATATAACGATAATAGCTCAATAAGGAATCCTACAAAGTGTCATATCCAGAACGTCTCGCCTCGTTCCTCATTCTGACCTTCCCCGATGGGTTTTCTCGTATGTATGTGTTATTTCCTGTTTGTCTCCGTTGCGAGAGCACAAATTACCGTATCCCCTTCGACGACTACGACAAGTACGTCTATTTCGACAGCTTCATCAACTGATCAACCTTCGGTTTTGCCACAAGCTACAGTGAGCTGATATCCTTGTCTAATGTGGCCATGTTTTTGTTTAGAAAATGTTGAAAATCGGTCTTATAATGCCAAAAACCAATCCTGATATCACTGAAGAATCGGGTTTTGACAGAGCCGCCGGAGCCATACCCATGGCTATCGATCTCATCCGAAAAGATCATCTCCTGGACGACTATAATTTTACGTTCATCACCAAATTTGCCGAATGTCAAGACGAAAAAGCTGCGGGCTCTACGGTGGAGTTGATCACCATCAATATGGTCGACGCGCTGATTGGACCGACATGCTCAAGTGCGGCGATTCACTCTGGTATCATCACAGCATACTACAACATCCCCACCTACCTATGGGGTATGGTAGCGTCTCACCAATTGGCCGATACAAGCAGATACCTATCGACAGTACGTTTAACTGCAGATTCTGCCGAGTAGGCGAGCGGATATCTAACCATTCCGAGATTATAACTACAGATTGGCCGAAGCTTTTGTGGCATTCATGAATAAGTTCGGCTTCGATCGATTCGCATTCATGTACATTTTGAGAGGTCAACAGAAATGCAAATACATTGGGGACGACCTGAAGGTGAGTATACTGGACAGATTGTTCATTCTGGAGCTTAGGGAGTGATCGAGAATACGACATTGTCGGACGTCAGTATGACCTATTCTCATCAAATGGAGAACAGTTCTGCTGAAGTTATAAGTAAGACGATGGAGGCTGCTGTCAAAAGAGCACGGAGTAGGTCCCACCATCCTATTCAAGGTAAACTAAGGGCCTTTAGTCTTTGCACTATGCTTCGCCAACGACGTGGATCGTCGAAACTTCTTCCTCGCCATCTACGACATGGGCTTGCACACCGATGAATATCTCTACGTCATGCTGGATACACGAGGATTCGGCTTTGGACAGCGAGCTAAGAGCAAAGAGTGTAAGTTCATTACCATGGCCATGTAATATTATGCATGCTTTCAGTTATGGACGCAACTGGTAAGTACTGTAATTTGGAGGAAAGCTAAGTAACCTACGCAGGAACCGTTCCATTATATATTGATCAAAGCGAGAAGCCAGATGGTCGGGATCAGGATGCTATGGCTGCTGCCCGGATGGCTGTGTCGGTAAGATCATGATCACAATGTAACTCACTTCACATTTGATGGAGTTGAGGGTGAAAGGGATAAAGGAAGGATTGCTTTCTAGTCTGCATTTGAGAAAATGTTAGTGGAATGAACATGCAGCGTTCCCCATCCATGCCTAATCCTGTGCTGTGTTCATCCATCAGATGCTGCTAGTCCGATCCTGTACCCGGTCGGTCCCATGCCTGCCTCTCAGATGTTTTATGGCGTCAGACATTCTCTCCTTTTAAATACTAAAACTCAGCTCAGCCGTCGACCCCGTCCACCTACCGATCGGCCACACAATGCATGCCCAAACCGTAAACCGTTCTTCCATCTCTACTCATTGTTACGAGAGAGCGCAGACGAACAGAGAACATACAGCCTTTAGTGCATTGTTCTTATCAGGCTAAGGGGGCTATCCTTAAATGTTTTCCTCTTTAGATCGACTTTGATGCGACCACTTCAGTCGGCAATATTAGCGATTTCAATAAAAAGGTAATCGAGCGGATTCGCGGCTGGCCGTTCTACTGTACCGAGTGCAATTCATCCGATGTGGTAAGTTAGAAGCCTTTCTTCTACTAATATGTTCCACAGGCGGCAACCTATGCGCGCTACCTTCATGACGCCATGTATTTGTATGCTCTCGCTCTGAATAGGACCATAACGAAGAATCCACTAAATATTAGGAATGGCCGAGCAATAGCACAAAATTCGAATGTGACATTTCAAGGTACGACCTAGAGGTTCCGAACACACCTTTGGTCGGGAATTTCAGGAGCCAGTGGAGAGGTGATCTTTAACAAAGAACGGCAGAGAGAAGCGGTGTTCGTGGTCATGGGACTGAACGGTACAAACAGTGTTGTCAAGTTCTCCACTCTAAAGAGAAATCAGACGGGAAATATGGTAGGAAAGATCTCTAGGAGCACGATGCCTGAGTTCTTTGAATCACAGGGACGGTTCCTCACAGATCAATGACATTTTAGACATACTATCCAGAGAGCCGTGAGAAGCGGATATGGGATACTCGTGCTGGAAAAAAGCCTCGCGCTGTCCCACTATGTGGATTCGATGGGAATTCCTGTCCAGAAGACCCCATCCGATCTCCTTGGGTCATCGGCGCTGTCGCCACTGGATGCGTTTTTGCCGTCATTACGGTCTTCACATCAATCTACATCTGCTGGCACGTATTCAATTTATAGGAAGAGACCTATGGACGGTAGTTTAGGTCAAGAAAGAGAGAAGAAGAAAGGCTAAACCATCAGTGGCAAATACCTTACTTTCAGTTAGTCAAGCACACGCCTAAGGTTGCTTGAATTTCTGTACTTCTCCGATATTTACGATTACAGAAAGCAGGCTCAGAAAGCTCGCGCTCCCTGGCTTCTTCAACAATGTCTGTAGCAACAAAGTTGACAATAGAAACCGAGCTGGAGTCAGAGTTTTTCACCTTGTATTACTTGAGTGGTGAGCCTGTGGTCGCCTCCAAGCACCACATTCGACTGAACCTGGACAAGAATGACCACGCCGATATGAGGAAGCTTCGAAGTCTCGACCACAGCAACTTGAACAAGTTCTTGGGTCTCTGTTTGGACGCTGAGGACTGCATGTACATGTCCATATGGAAGTACTGCAGCAGAAGAAGTCTCCAAGACGTGTTTCTGAGGGAGAGCATCACAATGGACTCATTCGTCATGTGCTCTCTGATGAGAGACATCCTTCAGGTAGAGCCATTATAGCATTATTCCAGATTCAACTTCAGTCCTTAGGGGCTTAACTACATCCATAATTCCTTTCTTGAACACCACGGGCATCTGACATCCAGTAACTGCTTGGTAGACGACCGATGGCAAGTGAAGTTGAGTGACTATGGACTGGAAGGTTTGAGGAAGGCCGACAGGCTCTCCCATAAAAGTAAAGATGCACGCTTGCTTCTATCGGAATTCTTGGATTTAGAGCTGCTCTGGAGGGCCCCAGAGCTTCTGAGAGACGAATCGGTCTTCGGAACCAAAGCTGGAGATGTGTACAGTTTTGCGATTATCTGTTCGGAGATCATGTCCAGGAAACCGGCCTACGACTTGGACTCACGGCCTGAAACCGAAGAAGGTATGGGTCTCTGCACGCTATGTAAGTCTTTGCCTGTTTAGAGATCGTGTATCTGGTGAAGAGAGGTGGAAGCACCCTATGTAGACCGTCAATTTCCAACATGGCGGAATTCAATCCAGCTTTTGTGAGTCTTCATTTTTGAGCGCCTTTCCACAGTGTCCTTTAGGTCCATCTAGTTCGCGATTGCTGGTCTGAGAATGTGAGAGAGCGCCCCACGGTGGAGCAGGTCATAAAGTTAATGAAGTCGATTGTTCCTAAAAGGTAACTCAACTCAGTCACATCAATGCAGAGAACGATGGTCTAGCAATGTTAACCTGATGGACCACGTGTTCCGAATGATGGAAAGCTACGCTGATTCCCTGGAACAAGAGGTTCAGGCGCGTGTGAGGGAACTGGAGTCGGAGAAGAGGAAAAGTGACCTCCTGCTCTACCGGATGATGCCGAAGCAGATCGCCGAAAAGTTGAAGATGGGCAGTTCGGTGGAGCCGGAGACATTCGAGTCGGTTACCGTATTCTTCTCCGACGTCGTTTCGTTCACGACTCTGGCAAGTCGGTGCACACCTCTGCAGGTGATCTTCGTTTGAATTACAAGAAGCAAGGTCCAGTATCTAGGTGGTAGACCTCCTGAACAGGCTGTACACGAACTTCGACCAGATCATCGACAACCACGACGTCTACAAGGTGGAGACGATCGGCGACGGCTACCTCTGCGTCTCGGGTCTCCCGCATCGAAACGGAGACCGCCACGTTATGGAGATCGCCGACATGTCGCTCGAGTTCATCGCCAGCCTGCAAGGCTTCCGCATCCCTCACATCCCCTCGCAGACCGTCCAGATCCGTGTAGGCATGCACACCGGCTCCGTCGTCGCTGGCGTCGTCGGACTCACCATGCCGCGCTACTGTCTCTTCGGGGATACGGTCAACACAGCCTCACGTATGGAGAGCAACAGCAAGCCAAATCGGATCCATATGTCGGGTCAGGCTCGCGTGGCTATTCAACGATTTCCGGGGTACACCACAGAATCCCGGGGAGACGTCATCATCAAGGTGGCCTTCATTGCCTCATTGTGCCTGGCATGACATAGTATTGTTTCAGGGTAAAGGAGTGATGGAGACCTTCTGGCTAGTGGGAAGACAGTCCAGCCTGAAGGAGGAACTTCGCAGTGAAGCAAGGACATAAACTACTGGAAGCAAATATATTCCGTTTTTTGTAATGTTTTGGAGGGCTGTTCAAGTAACGGTGAATCCACCCTCCAGACAACCGCAAGAACCGAATTGATCGATTCTTAGTCTAAACTGCTTCAAATGGTGATGAAGATCTTCACAAGCGGTTGCTCCGTCTAGGCAGTCAGGTTCGGGAGGGCAGGCGTTTGTGGAGCAGTTGATAAAGTGGACTCGTAGGTCATGGCGCCATTGATGTAGTACACTCGACTGTCTCCATGCTTATACTCAGTCGTGCCGTAATGTGACCAAGGGAGACTGATGAAGGTGAATTCATCGAATTAGGGCTGAACGGAGTTGTTTGCCGAACAGTTGCCGCGATCAGATATGAGGTTCTGTGGTTCCCGTTTTAACTGCAAAACGGTAGGTTGTACGAAGGGTAAAGAAGAGAGAGTTTGTGATAGAGCTGAACTTTTGTGGTTTCACATACCTCGGCATAGTTTGCTCCGCCAAATAACATAGGACGATTAATTCGATTTAGAACTTGGATTGTAAACTTTCGTGCGGCCAACATAAATCGACACACAAAATCGGTCTTTTTACACTCGAAGAGGTCAAGAAAACTAAAACTGTTTAAAAGATTGGCGTCAAAGAGTTTACATACAGTTGGGTGAACATAAAGCTTGCAGGCAGTCGACATCTATTGAAAAATGGTGGCGATGCGGTGCAGTGGAAAGAACGTTCTGCGATCGCCATCGATGGAATATCGATCGATGGCGATCGCATGGTTCTATTTGTGTTCACGGAGGCTCCGCGGTGATGTTTGATACGCTATTTCAGAACAGTGAACACACAACAATTCCATTTCCATCCCCACGGTTCCAACGAAAACCATGTTCAAGGGCAATTTGTCCCATCAACTAAGGTCTGAGAAACACTTTTAGGCGTCAATAGACTGAAAGAGCGAACTTTTCACCATCAAAATTTTGAGCGGCCAATGGCTTCACGCAGTGATGGTAGGCAGCCGACTGGAGCGACAAAAAGGAGCGGTCAAGTTACGTTAGCGTGGGTACGAACAGAGAAGTGACGCGTGTGTGCAAACGACATTCAGCCTTTTTCTCTGTTCGTCTGCCTCTCTCGCACCGACGCCGAGAGACGGTTGGGACCGCCTGGGGTATATATTCTGTCAATCGGTTTCCGATTGGCTTGAATCGCCGATTAATGAGTTGATTGAAACGACTGATGAGTCGATTCAATCGCCAATCGAATCGTCAATCAATTTAAGACTAGCCGATTGATTCAATTACCGATTGTTTGAGGAATTATTTCCGCCCATGTGGTTGACCCGGCAATCCTCTTGCCTACCAACGTTTTTGGTTCGTTTTTTCGTCTTCCTTGTCGTCTTTTTTCGTGTTTTGATTCGTCGTCTTTTGTCTTCACTCTCGTTTCTAGTTAAATTCCAGCCATGAATATTCCAAAGATGTAAAGGAAGACGAGCAATGGGAGTCGGACCTTGATGCAAGCATGGTAGGTGCAATACTTCATTTTAAACAGAGTGTACATACAGTGGCGGTCACAGAAATAGCCGCACCCCCTACATAAAGTTGCTATTGCCGATTTACCCAGGATTTTCAAATGTGAGCACTAAACCAAGGGCACTATCGGATGTAGAATTTATCAGGCAATAAAATAGTGCAGTTTATTTTCCGTTCAGGACCCACCATGCAGACAGGGAATGTAATAAATTGAACGGAAAATAAACAGCACTATTTCAGTGCCTGATAAATTCTACATCTGATAGTGCCCTTGGTTTAGTGCTCACATTTGAAAATCCTGGGTAAATCGGTAATAGAAACTTTATGTGGGGGGTGCGGCTATTTCTGTGACCGCCACTGTATGTGCGCTCGACTTCTCAGATACTCCCCTACCATTGTACTAAATATCAGCTCGATCAGTGTCAGCTAGTCCCTTGTGAGTGTCAGTTACCGTAATCCGACTGGAACTTCATGTCTATCGTCTGCTTCTTTCATTTCACAAACAATGTTCCAACACAAAAACATTGAATATCAGTAACCGTTCCTAGAACTTCGTTGTCGTATACGGTGCGACAGTGACCACACGGGTCTTGACCATCTTCCCCTTCCACCACTTCTTGACACATGGCAGCTGTTCGAGAAACGCCGCGCGATAGTCGGCACTCGTCCAGAAGTAGACGTAGTAGCACTGCGAGTAGGAAACGATCACTGCAACTGGCTAAACGAAGGCTTTAAATGAAGCCTGAACAGGTCATAAACCGCACAATTAACTGAATCATAACGGGAAATCCGACGAACGACGGTGGTCCGTTCTGTGGATTGAAGAGAGACATTACTAGCTGAGAGTAGAACCACGATGCAGAGAATACGGTCAAGAACACCGTCATCGACTTCATCGCCTTTTGGTGACTTTTGAGGGTCGAATGTACTTGAGTATTTTTGAGAAAACGGAGCTTCTGCACAAAAAGAACCATGTATCCAGCGAGATAAACGACGATGACCGCTGCGTTCATGGCAACTAACGTCCAATTGGCCATGTTTTGGATCCAAGATGGAAAAATCATTTTTGGAATGCAGCCAGGTCCATAGAAGTTTTCGTCGTCCCAGTGAATAATGACTAAGATGGTGAACAATACACCGAAAAAGAGTCCAGGCAAAGTGCACGTGATGATCATCGCAATGACGTTGTCCGCTCGGTACCTAAACGTGCAAAAGGTTAGGAAGGCACCCCTCCAATATGTGCGTACTTTGTGGGCAGGGCAACCGTTGCAAGCCTGTCTAGCGCGAGTCCAACGACAGTGGAAATGGAGATCAGTTGAACGTAAAAGTAGGTGATATCCATTTTAAAGCACGTCTGTCGATCCATCCACACGTCATTGAAAGCCATGATTCCGCCGCAAACTTCAAAAACAAGACAAATCGTGTCGTAGATCGCCAGAAGACAGATCAGAATTCCACATTTGCTCCTTAAACTCTTCTTTCGATAGGTCGCTATGATGACGTTGATGTTCCCAAAAAGACCGAATGGTGAGAGACCTAGAGTAGGCAGGAGTACAAAGATCATTGGCGGAGGCCCGTCCATCATTGGTGGCGGGTCATGTCCATGAAACATTGGAG
This sequence comes from Steinernema hermaphroditum, assembly GCA_030435675.1. Classification (NCBI taxonomy): domain Eukaryota; kingdom Metazoa; phylum Nematoda; class Chromadorea; order Rhabditida; family Steinernematidae; genus Steinernema; species Steinernema hermaphroditum. Next base: position 2,827,638 of record CM059623.1, read on the forward strand.
GAGCGCCGAATGGAGGACCTTTATCTCCAAAAGGAAGTGGCGGCCCCCCTCCAAATGGTGGTGGAGGCCCCCCGCTGGTCGGCGGAGGGGGTCTGTCCATCATCGTTTGAGTGGCCATCGCATATAACAAGCCAAGAAGTGACTGTTATGAATACTGACGCCACCCTTGTTATTCTGCATTATCATCTCATCGCACAAATTTGAAACAAAAGGAATGAGAATTGTATCTAGCGTAAACAAGACCATTATTCTCGCTGGATTAACAACAAAAAATGGAGTGGGAAACTGTTTTGACCAACAGATTTTTGTTTATGTGAAATATCAAGTGGTAGTCACAAAATGTGACACCACAAAATTCACAATCAAAACATCAAGCCGATTGCAATCAAAACAAATGTCCAAAAGGCATATCTGATATCGCGGAAAGGCGTGCTACAGTTTATTAGGTATAAACGCGGCTGCGCGCGAATTCGCGCCTTCGAATTACTAAAAGCCAAGTAGCCTTGCGGTGGGCCACAAAACTGTACAAAACCAACATCTCTGCTAGTTACAAAATAGGCAAAAAAAATCACTAAAAACTGCAAAAACCTGGCATCGTCAGAGACATAGTGGAAGTTGAGTGCTGCCGTTTCAACTGTCTGTGTGGCTCATTGCGAACGTTCTCCGTTTGTAAGCGGGCGGTGTCGGGTTCGTTTCCCCTCGGGGTCTTTATTTTGTGTGGGGTTTTCCCCGTTCTCCGTTTATATATAGGAGATAGACACACACATACAGACCAAGGGACCCGTCGGTTCTCCGTTTATATATAAGGGATGACCATGAAAACCTTCCTCTTGCATCAGACGAAAAGGAGATTATGATCGACCATCATCATAGTCGTTGGTCATCGCAAGACCCACACTCGTCAACAATTGAAGAGAATTGAAATGTAATGTACAAGTTGTCTGCGATGAGTTGTCCCGATATGGACTGCGATGACACCGTTCTGAAGGCCAGTTCGTGACACATTTGGTTCATCACAAACCAAATTGATTACCAATGAGAACGCCGACAAAAGACAACAACGGTTACATCTTTTTGAGTATTTTTCAGAGCACTTTTTGGTAGAGTAACAGTGGCTTGCCGCTTGATCTTGGTTCTCAAATGCTACCAGTGACGACCAGAACCGTACATGTAATGCGCCCAAAAAAACGAATGTTTGCTTTTTCTGGTCCGATCGGTTGAGCCGTTGAACATCTCTGGTCCTACGAAGGCGAACTGCGTGTTTTTTCTTCGTAACATCGTATAGGTGAGTAGACCAGAAACAGATAATATCATGATACATTGTGACGCCATGATACATTGTTATTTGCCTCTCATCGCACAAATTTGAATAAAGAAAAAGATAATTAGTTATGTCCACTCAACGAAAACAGGCATATCGAAAGCAACGGATGAAAGGAAGCGAATAACAACTAACTGTGCTTCCGCCATGAGGAACGAAATGAAGGGAACAGACAAGGAAGAGGGGGAACATTCCATGCGCGTAGTAATTTTTTGTGGTCTTGATGGATCCTGATGGATTCGGTGTGCGCGTAAATGTCCTGGTACCTTCACCACAGTATCCGCCAGTCCAGCAAGAACCTCAGCGCATCTGGTACTTGATAACCTTCCATTGTGAGGCTTCCATGGATGGGACACCTGGCACGGGAGTGGGAATACACGACACTGGCGCGAAAAATAATTGCGAGAACGACAGACGCGCGGTATACACCTCCTAGACCTAGGCTTGTCTTAGGCTCCGGCTTAAGACTACGCCTCTTGATTTAAAGCGAGCCCTGTAGGCGTGGTGGTTTCGTAGATATCATAGTTCATTTTGCACGTAGCATCATCCCGTCGTCCTAGAGGACGCAGAACACCTCGTAGACTCGTACCATGGGAACAAAGGCCAGACTGGCAAGGGATGGATTTTCATGTAACTTGAACTTCGCTCGATTATTTTTCGCGCCAATGTTGTGCAATCCGGGACTGGATGTTACGGTAATGCCACGCACACATTCTCGATCGATCAAGTTCGAGGCGATATAAAATAACAGTAGCCTTGGCATTTTCAGCTTGCTAACAACATGTGTTTAATGGGTAGTCTTGAAAAGCCATAAGAGAGCCAAACGTCGCTTGATTGTGTGGCCTAGAGGTGGGCAACGGCACGGTTAGTGGTTAGTGCTATGGTTGGCAACCGAGTCAGTTCGAGTCAGTCGAAATAGGCGGCTGATCAGTTAAATTTATTAAGGTTGATTCCAGCTTTCTTCAACGTAATATCGGCGGAAGATTTCCAGCCCGAGCCCGCAAAAAAAATTAGAAAAATAGAAGAAAATTGACACCAAAAGTCGACCTGACTCGAAAAGAGACTCGAACCGACTCGACTCGAAAAGGCTCGAGTCATTTTTCGAGTCAGGTCGACTTTTGGTGTCAATTTTCTTTCGGTCTCAAAAGAATTTCATACATGCCCGGGCTAGAAATCTTCCGCCGATATTACAATGAAGAAAGCTGGAATCAACCTTGATAAATTTAATTGATCAACCACCTATTTCGACTGACTCGAACTGACTCGGTTGCCAACCCTAGTTAGTGCCCAGCCCTGCCTAAGCCGGATACAACACATTACAAGCAGACGCAGCTGTTTAAAATCGTATATTACGGGTGACGCCACAATAAAAACAACATAACAAAAGGATTTGAAAAACCGACAGAACTTTCTGCTTGACTCAGCACGTTTGAATTCAATTCTGGCCCCAATCAATTTCAATCACATTAAGAAGGAACAGCACCACGGATCTTCGGTTACTAGCGTCTTGAAGCCCATTCCAATACTTCTTTGGTTGATAATAATCAATTTGAATCCTTCAACGCTGCTTCTAGAGCTTGGTTGTCGTATGTGGTGCGACTGTGACCACACGGGTCTTGACCATCTTCCCCTTCCACCACTTTTTGACACATGGCAGCTGCTCGAGAAACGCCGCGCGATAGTCGACACTTGTCCAGAAGTAGACGTAGTAGCACTCCGAGTAGGAAACCATCATTCCTACGGGCTAAACAAACGGTTCTAATCAATTGAAAAGACACTGTGTTATACCAGCAAATGTAGCATGATTGCAAAGAAGCGGCTATTTGAGACTCTGTGCGGTGAAAACAGTGACATTACCACTTGAGAATAGAACCATGAAACGCAGAATACGGCCAAGAATACTGTCATCGACTTCATCGCCTTTTGGTGACTTTTGAGGATCGCGTGTAGGTGACTGTCTTTGACGAAACGGCGTTTCTGCACCGAAAGAACCATGTATCCAGCGAGGTAGATGACGATGACGGAAGAGTTGATGACTAGTAGTGTAAAATCAGCCACTTCTTGGATCCATGAAGGAAGGATGTGGTTGGGAACACATACAGGTGTAGTATAGTTTTCTTCGTCCCAATGTATAATACCGAAAATTGTGAATATAATGCTTAAGAACAGTCCCGGTAGTACGGAGACCAGAAGCATCATCAGGAAATTGTCGGATTTGTACCTAAACATAAACGACGTTAGGATGATAGTCTAACAAGACAGAATTCGACATAAAGATGAGACGACATGTGAGTAGCTGTGGTCGCCATGGAAATCCCTTTTTCTTGTTTGAACATGAGCTACTTTTTTGGACAAGGGTCTATGACTAAGGTCTATAGCGACGTCTTAACCACATGCTTGATCCAGTTGCTGATGGGAAGAGACCCTACCCAAAAGTTACCCAAAAGAACATGAATATCTGGTCGTTCTGGTCGTGAGCTAAGGCCTACGAATGAAAAAGCCCCCCCCCCCCCCCCCCCCCCCAATTTGGATGGAACTGGACAGCAGCAACGGGTTGAGTGGAAAATGAACGCATACCTCAGCGGAAAGGTCACGGATACGAGCCTGTCCAGAGCCAGTCCAACCAGTGCCGACGACGAGATTATTCGCATCCAGAAGTAAATAATTATGACTTTAAAGCATGTTTGTCGATCCACCCATACATTATAGAAGCCCATGAATGCGCTGCTAACTTCAAAGGTTATGCAAATCGTGTCGTAGATCGCCAGAAGACAGATCAGAATTCCACATTTGCTCCTCAAGTTCTTCTTTCGATAGGTTGCTATGATGACGTTGATGTTCCCAAAAAGGCCAAATGGTGCGAGGGCTAGAGTGGGCAGGAGTACATAGATCATTGGCGGAGGCCCGTGCATCATTGGTGGCCGGTCTTGTCCAGCGAGCATTGAAGGACCTCCAAAAGGCGGTGATGATCCTCCTCCAAATGATGGTCGAGACCCTTCCATCATCGTTTGAGTGGCTAACAAGATAGGAAACGAGCGTGCTGTCGACGCCACCGTTGTTGTTCACTACTATCTGTTCAGTATTCCTGGGAAATAAAAATTGTGCTCATCAAGCGAAAACAACCCCATTGTTCGTTTGAATAAATAACAAAAATGGAGTGGAGAACTGTTTCGAACAACAGATGTTTGTTTATCTCAGATATGGAGTAGTGTCAAATGTAGGAACAACTTCATAACAACGAACAAAGATTGAAATCAAATGTACACAAGAGCATATCTGATGTCGTGGAAAGGCTCAAAAAAGCGGAAAGGCATGCGCCTATAAGCCTCTGCATGTCGAACGTGATTGTGTCGAAAACAGGCTATACGAGTTTACGAGTTTACGAGTTTATTTCTCGTATCAAAGGCTTACGCCTTGCGAGACGTCATATATATGCACAAGAAACACATTGTCACTCCGTAGTCGCCGGTCTTCTTCTGACTTCGGCACATCAGAGTAGAACACGGCGATCCCATCAGTGTGCGCGAGATGCGAAGAGCTGATCAGAGATGCGAAGAGCTGCTTCCGGTGACGGTGGAGCACAGTGCATCTGTCAGGCTATACTAGCGCTATAGTTCGTCAGGCAATTCCCGTTAATCACTTATAAATAAATTTATATAAAAACTAACCCATTCATGGTCATGAATTGTTCAAAGGGTTGGCGTCCCGCAACGAAGTCCCTGAATTCACAATGTATTGTGACGGTCGCGCTGGAGTGGAGTTAAAGAGCGCTGATGGGTTTTTTTGTGGGCCATCCCATCCTCTACCAGATGGTGTGCAAAAACAGCCTAAGCACACTGCTCATTCTGGCCTAAATGGGCCATCTTTATCCACAAGTCATGTTTCCATTACGAAGGTCCCGCAGCAATGTCCCTGAATGAGTGTAAAATACGGTGGTTTGTGTTTTTCTTATGTTTGATGATCCATCATGTTGCAAAACATAAGGCAAAATGACGATTTTTCCACAAAAGTCAGCCTCTTAAGCCACAGCCGGCAATGAAACATAGTAAAAAAACATAGGAATGTTGTGGAAATGCCCAATGAGGGTCAAAAAACTGGATTATGACATCAATCTTTATCACTGGCGCGATGTTTACAGTCGCACCATTTTACACTCGTCTAATTTAAATCAATTAATATCTTTTATGGTTGTGACATTTGTGACATAAACTCTGTAAATACAAAGTTTTATCAGCTCGCAATGTAATTGACGGAAAGCGCCAGTTTGATAAGATAAGGACCCCGCGTTCAGCACGGAGAGAGCAGTTGACGGGGCGGAATGCATCAATTGCAACCGAACCGTCTTTTCTACTTGCTTCCTAGCATTTATCTTCTTTTGTAGATGATACGATTTCTTCTTTCTTTTCAGTAATTCACTCAAACACTGGATCGACGTCGAGATGGATGAGCTTCTTATTCACATAAAGGTGAGCAACAGTGTTTCTCGTATGTAAAGAGAATATAGAAAGGCCGATCCTCATGACGTACGAATTGCAACAGTCAACCGATTCTTGTTAGAAGAGCTTGCAGATAGGTTGTGTCGTACAGAAATGCACTGGGACACGTCCAACCTTGGCTGGCAATGCGCTAAAAGGTGGGTCATAGCTTTTCCTTTTAAAAACGACACATGAACAACTAATAAGGGACCCTCACAAAGTGTCCCACGCCGATTGAAATGAAATTTGTACAGTATGATAGGCCTTCACGGGAGCAAGAAAACCCCAAAATAAAATATGGTTGCGTATAGGGGTACTAGAGTACCTAAACGAGGTTAGAAAGTTTGGGTTATTGCCATATGGGTCCTGCCACGATTTTCCTGGGAAGTACGTGTACTCATCATTCTATACAGTTCCAAACCGTGAAAGCAATAAGAAGAGAAGTAGCAACGAAGGAGACGCCCGCGGTACATCGGTACATAATATCATGAGCGATTTGAAACGGCATAGAAAGATGAGTACGCGTAACCCCCAGGGAAATCGTGGCAGGACCCATATGGCAATAACCCAAACTTTCTGACCTCGTTTAGGTAGGTTCTCCAGTGCCCCTATACGCACACCCTATTTTGAGGTTTTCTTGTTCTCGTGAAGGCCTATCATACTGTACAAATTTCATTTCAATCGGCGTGGGACACTTTGTGAAGGTCCCTTGTTAGTTGAAGGCTACGACACTCACGCATGCTCTTTTCCTCAAAACCCGTGCGAAATGAAGATAGCGGGAAAAAAGCGACTACAACGACTTCGATTATCGTTGAACAGGTGCGAAATTCGCTCAAACGATATTGGGTTATGCCCCTCGAATTATGCACGTCCAGCTATGGCTGTCATATACGTAGAAAGGTGAGTACTTCTAATTGTTGCATCTTAACATAACACATAAATAGGAGGCCAACGTTCTGGTCGGATCACGTGGAATTTTATCCTACATTTTTCGGATATACGACCGATTACTTTTCCACTTCCACGACGATTTGGAGAGACCCAGAAGGACACACATCGGTTGGTTTCGCAGAATCCTGAAAATTAAGGACAAAGAAAATAGGAATATCAATATATTATCTGTATTCCCTTTACTGTATTTCATTAAAGTCTTTCATTAAAGCAGCTTTTATGTTCGACTTCACACGACTTTATTGCAACATTCAAAGGCATTATGCCTTGCATGACACCGAAAATTAGACAACAGAGGATATCACTTGCAGTCGGCTTCCTCCGTGGCTTTCATGTCAGACTGGTCGGTGGTGGCGGGGGGTATTGCCTGGTTTGTTGAACGATTTGGTACATTTGGTACACCTGATTTGGTACAGGGTGATCGTGTCAGGACCACGAATTGGTACATTGGTACTAATCGTACGTTCATACTGATCTGGTACACCAGCGCAGGGCAGTCGTGCCAGGACCATGAATTGGTACAGTAAATGTCGCACATTCGGACACCAATTTAGCCAGATCTTCCTTAACTTGTTTAGTGCGATTTGCAGCTAGTGTTGGCGGATTTCGGATCGGGTTTTTCGGATTTCGGATTTCCGAAAAGTCGGATTCGGATTTCGGATTCGGATTATCCGAAGTGTCGGATTCGGATTTGCGAGTTTCAATCCGATCCGCCAGTACTGTTTGCGGCTATTATGATAGGCACTAGTGTTCTTGTTGCCCGCATGATGTTCAGCGAGACGCATTCCATTATTGAAAGCCAAAACCGATCAAATTTTAATGGAAATTTAACAAATTTCTGATATTTTCATGAAAGTCCATGAAAGCCACACCATAGAAATGGATGAACTTTCTCAATTCGCAATGAAGTCGCCCACGCAAAATACTCAGCAGAGAATTTGCCATAGGTTCACCTGTTGGATTTTTATTTAATGTCCTGTGTGTCGAGAAAAGTTCGAGAATACGGCAAAATACGGCTCGAAAAAGTCGAAAGTTTCTTCAGTAACTCGTATCTTCAGATTCGGACCGATTATGATCGGTAACGGTGCTCGTGTTGTCTGCAAAATGATCAGCACCGCGCACTCTGTACCAATTCAAAGCGAACGTACGCCATTCGCTGTACCAATTCGCGGGGATGATCCTAGCACGATTACCCTTTGTCCGAAAGCTGCGTCCAGTGCCATTGATTCGAGGTGATTAAACTCGGAGTAAACATGCGGCAGCCGATCTGAATCCCTTCGATTATGCCTTGGAACAAAAGGCCTGCCGAAAGCGCCACGAAAGTGTTGACTCGCTGAAACGTGCTTTGCAGAAGGCTTGGGAAGATATATCTACTACGACCCTGGCGTCCATTGTTGGAAATTCCAAGAAATGTTTGCATGCTGGGAGGTCATTTCGAACTGGATTTGTGATATTAATTTTCCTGTGCTTTCTTGAGGTTACAATGAAATTTTGATCGCTGAATTGTTTGCGAAGTTTTAGACGTTGTTTTGTGTCATCCTATACAATACGACTGTTTGTTGTGTATTTCAGATTTATCAACTAAGCACAGATAAACCAAAACAGCGATTTATGTAAACAATAGTCCAATCAATGAGGTCCTCGTGAAACATCTCATCTCACTCTCGCCGGGTTTCCGTCGCACACAGTCGAAGAACACATACGCGCTGTGGCTATCTGCACCGTATCCACCATACTTCAGCTTGTAAGGGTGCGATGGCGTGTCGAAGAGGGTGCGCGGAAAATAGAAGTGGTGCCAGCCGATTGGTTCAAATTCTTCTTTGGGACAAAGCTCCAGTTTTTCCTTCAAGAATTCAACATGATTTGTGGCTCTTTTCAAATACAAATCTTTTCCTCGAAGTTTTGCCTTATTCTGGGACCAAAAGACTAATAGTTCTTCGAGATGACATTCATTCATAAGGCACAAAGACTGGAACTGAGGTTGAGTAAGTGATAGCTTCATCAATTCCATCACTCCTTCCGAATAGGCCTCGCTTTCAATGCGTAATGTTCGGAGGTGCCCGGTTTCGATAAGTCTTTTGCAATGTACGATCGCTTCGTCGTCAAGTTTTTTGTCGATTCTTAATCCCGTCACCCGTTTAGCTCTGCATGCCCAGTCGATCCACGTCTTACTCACGGTGGGTGTCCGTGGCGCAAAGCAGTACACGGCATTGGGAAAGCAAATGCGATCGATGATTTCCCTGCTGACCTTGTCTTCATTACTTTCGAAAATGTGTATGGTAACGGCTGACACAAATTTATCTTTCTCGATCCAAAGGTGTTTGGGTACTTCGCCGTTGAGATCCTGTCGTCTCTCGTCGCTTATTCGGTCGTTTCTAATAGCAACGGAACGAGATTTGCACATCGATGTCATCTTTTGCGCCACAATTCCAATGACGCCCGACAATTCTTTGGCAGTTATGGATAGGTCCGAAATCACCAAGCCGCGCGCAGTCCATCCAACCCAGAATACAGACTCATAAAACGCGTATGGAAGGTCATTCATCGTTGCTGGTAAAAGAATCGAATCTTTTCAAAATCAGGGGCTTTAATAGCAAAAAGTCTCCACGAATGCATCGCTAAGTGAGAGTACGCAATGCCGAATTGTAGTGGCATCATAAGATCACATTCGTAAAGATTCGACATTGAAATGCATAATATATTAGGTTGATGCAAAAGAAATGTCGATCATGTTGATTTTGTTCTTTCTTTCATTATAATAAGTTTCTGTATGACATGATTAATAGTTCTTATAGAGCTTGCACTCGCGCATCGTTTGATATATATTCCGTCACGCTGGCCCTTTCTAATTAAAATAAAATTTTACCTTAAACATGATCGAGAAAAAGTGCCCAGTGCGGATTTGCATACCACACAACTTCAAACAAAGCAGGGGCCCGAAAATGGTAGTGGAAATCAGGGGGCAAAATGTACAAAAAATCAACAACAATCACTATGATTGGAATCCTCCTTCGCAATATCAAGGATAGTTGTTTGACCGCCTTATAGCACAGACATCGCTCCACCTGACTATCACTTATTCCCGTCGATGCAGTGATCCTTGGCAGAAAAAAAAATCAAAAGATGTGAGGAAGTCAAAATTTGAGTCACAAACTTTTTCAAGTCCAAACCACTATGAATTCGTTCAGTAAGGCATTCACTCTCTACGTGGACATAGGCGACAACTCGTGAATACTAATGGTGAATGTCTTTTGGGTTCAGCTTTTGATTATTATACTTTCATGATCAATTTTCTTTTTAACAAAAATCGACATTTCTTTTGCATCAACCTAATAACTCCAAGTTCGTAATTGTGAGCTTGAACGCTTTAACTTGCTATACATATGACGATCAAATCTGGCTGACAAGACTAGCCCGACAATCGCCTCAGAAAAGCACACAGAAAAGCACGCTATCTTGTGTGGTTTCTTTAGAATTGAAATGCATAAAACCTCGGAGATTATGCGAACAGAGAAAATACAGCCACATCGGAAAGGAGCGGCTTTTCGATCATTCCAGGAGGTCGGTTTCCGACAGAATAGGGGCTGAGGCCGGCTTCGAACCGACCCCGGCCGATTATAAATCAAACACATTCACAATGAGCCACACAGGCAGTTCGGATGCTACCGGTTCACTGCCACTGTGTTAGGGTAGGCCAGTCGAATCGAGCTGTCGCGATTCGTCCGCAATTCACGACCATTTTCCCGTGGCACATGTCAACAAAGGCGAGATCGGCAAGCACATATTCTCTTTATCACCGAGAAGACGTCTATAATCGGATACTGCTCCTAGCATGCATGCATTTGATAAATTGATTAGATCCAACAGGCAACATTGCATAAGGTTGGAACATTGAAAATGGGCCACTTTTGATTGTTTATCTGCATGGTTTGTTATACATTATATTTAAGAAAAAGCCATTCATGAATCATCACATTTCATGTGATTACCGCCGGTAGGCTACTTGTGTCTTGCCGCCCGCAGGGCTTCTTGACTACTAACACCTGGAGGGTGCGAATTCGCGTATAGCTGCTTTTTGAGCGCACGGAGCACATTACGTTACACATTATTGCACATCGCCCTTAACTTTTCACTTCGACATATTTTGCAAAGTGACGCTCACTACGGAGGTCTTGAAAGTTTTCGGTTTCCACATCTTTTTTCCACATCCTAGCTGCTCCAAAAACGCCGTACGGTACTCGCTACTCGTCCAGAAGTAGACGTAGTAGCACTGCGAGTACGATACAATCAAGGCGGCGGGCTAAACAAAAGGTTCAGAACAGGTTCCAAACAACTTGTAAATCGTACAACTGAACCCATAATCAGAGATTGAACGGTTTGCGGGAGGAAGCTACCGTTCATGTCGTTCGGGTTGCTTTTGAGAAGGACAGAAAGTGCGAATTGAGAATAGAACCACGAAGCGGAGAATACCGTGAGGAATACGGTAAGCGACCTCATCGCCCTTTGATGGCTAGTGAGAACAGCTTGCAGGTGACTTTGTTTGATGTTGCGTCGTCTCTGCATGAAGAGAACTATGTAGCCTGTTAGATAGATGCCGATGACAGAAGCGTTCATGACGAGTAATGTCCAATTGGCAATGTTTTGGATATAAGATAGAAGAAGGCCTTTCGGACTGCAGGAAGGTGATATGGCGTTTTCTTCGTCCCAATGAATGACTCCAAGAATAGTAAAAACAGCGCTGAGGAGGAGTCCCGGCAAGGTGGATACTGTAAGCATCATAGCCAGGTTGTTGGATCGGTATCTAAACGCTTTGAGGGGAAAGTGGTGGAGAATGCAGGCTTGCCTCAACGGAAGGGTCACTGATATCAGTCTATCGAAGGCGAGCCCAATGAGTGTGGAAGAGGAGATCAGTTGCGTCCAGAAGTAAACGATATTCATTTTAAAGCACGTCTGTCGATCCATCGATACGCCATAAAAGACCATGATTCCACCACGCACTTCAGAAATGAGACAAATGGTATCGTAGATCGCCAGAAGACAGATCAAAATTCCACACTTGCCCCTAAAGTTCTTCTTTCGAAACGTCGCTATGATGATGTTGATGTTGCCAAAAAGGCCGAATGGTGAGAGGCCAAAGATGGGGAGCAGTAAGAAGATCATCGGCGGAGCCTTTCCCGTCACCGGCGAAGAACCATTTGATTGGATTCCTCCAACAATCGGAGCCGGGGTGAAATCCATGATAAATTGAAAGACGTGCGGAAGAAAGCAAAACGAATACTGACGCAACCGTTGTTCAGTACCCGTCTCTCAAATTTGAAACAAAGAAAGGGGGAAAACGTGTGCATCTACCGAGAATAGGCTCATTATTTTTCAGGAAATAACAAAGAAGGGATTACAAAGATTACAAACGAAAACAAAGACATTACAACAGTCAATGCATGTTGACGACATGGCCTTCATAATGGCCCTAATTCGGTTTACTCGATTCACTAGCGCCAACGCATGTATTGCCCGCTCACCGTCCAAATGGTGGTCGAATGCAAGGACTCTATACAGCTGATTGCAGTTTTCGCATTCACTCCCACTCGATAAACTGAGAAACGACCAATTGGAAGAAAAGGCCGATGGTGGGCAGCGATATTTGCTGTTTGAACCTAAATCCCTCCTGTCTCTTGAAAGCGTCTGACAAAGTCTGATTCGATATAATTGTCGAAAATCTTTTTCCTTTGTGATTTACGATTTACGATTTATTTGTGGAATCATCAACATGACATCGAGCAACACCCCATACGAATCCATTGTTGTCGGTCTTCTTCTCTTGCTCGTTGTCTCCACCGTTGTGTTCCTAACTTCCGATCTCATCTCGCCACCTGGTCCTCGGTCTTCCGATGGGACGCGTCTTCGGTGGCCGTTTTTTTTCCTTATCTTCATCTCTGAATGCCCTTGATGCACTATATCTGACCCATTCCGTTTTTCATTATATCCCCGATACAGCCCGGTCCATACCTCATTCAATGCTCTTGGATGTTATGAAACCTCCGCGAGAATAGGGGAAGATTCCACACAGTGTACCAATTAGCATCGTTTTTGGAGTCCGAATAACACCACAAAGCATCGCAGTTGTCTCCCCACACACATATAAAAAGAGACGATGAGCCACTCAAGTCATCTGCAAGATTCTAAAGGATGAATTCTAAAGATCTGCCGAACGATTTCGCCCATCTCTCGACCGACATCATCTTCGACGTCATCAAGACAGAAGCGCCTTCCGTAAAGGACCTTGCTCACTTTGCTACACTCAGAGGCAATTGGGCCTATATCGTCAAATCAGACGACGTTTTCGAAACGCACACTACAGGCACATTGTACAGAAAATCTTATATCGATGATGAAGGGTACCATGTGAATGACAGTCGCTCATCACCACCACCGGAAAACTACAGTTTCGACAATATATCACTGAAGCTAAAGCTAATATATAATCCAAAGCATTGGAGCGTATTCAGCAAATTTATGGGTAAGGTCTGCCTAATAGAAGAACTGCCTAATCGATCTACTGAAGTACCACAACCTATCTCATTGCAGCAATTCGAGTATTCTGATTGTGCCCTAAAGCTGCTATTGGAGCGCCCGATCACTCAGTTAATTTTGAAAGGCTACAAATCTCTCTACGAGTTATATCGTTCAGAGCTACCGAAAGCTTTACGCGGGAACGTCATTCTAGAAAAGTTCAAATCTTTGATCATGAAACCTAGGCTACAGTCTCTCGTGATTGATTGCGACAGGGTGCTCGATGAAAAAGTCGAACGGTTTTTGTTCGATTTCGTGAAGAAGCCGAACTTTCTTCAGCTGAGAGCTCCCCTCAGCTCGGCCTTCCTTCCCAAACTTCTAGACTACTGGCTGAATCTGACGACTTTTCCGCCATACGTTCAAACCGTACTATATGGGTTCAGCTCCAACGAAAAAGTGGCGATTGATTTCGAAGGACTGCAGTTTCAGTTGGAGAGCACTGGCACTTGGAAGTGGGATCGTTGCGTTTATCGGCAGCAAAAGTACGTCAGAAAGCACCCGAACAATCAATATCGAGGAATCCAAATTGCGCAGAGTATACCTACAGAATTCACGATTTTCAAAAGACAAATCATATCAGTGCATCTTGTTTAGTTCGTGTCCATAAGCAGTTTGTGTTCCCAGTTCTGTTGTAACATGTTTGCCTAATAAAATTGTGAAGAATTGTTATTGTGAAAAAGCAAGATATTATGAGAGATGAATAGGTCTTGCACAGACAAGTATCGGTTGTCCCATAAAGCCTTTAAACGGGTCAACCACCACAATGTCCGGAGCAACTCTAAAACGAACAGAGTCTCATGAGGCCTTGCTCGTTTTAGAGTTACTCGTTACGACATTATGATGGCTGACCCCTTTAAAGGCTTATGGAGTTGAATAGGACTATTGAATGTAGATGAAAAGCCCGTAAACTTTATCCAAAGTTTGGTAGATAGTGTTTATCAAAGTTTGGTACAATGTGGAATGATCGGAGGAGTAGATCGTCGAAAAAACGCGGAATTTTCCGTTTTCCCAAGGCGGCTGCGGGACCCGATCTGGTGCCTAAAGACCCGTCGGGGACCACCCTCCTTGATGGACGGCGATTGGGTAGGGGCCGCGAGGGCTGCCGCCCTTACAGCCATTATAACAAACGAGTCAGGTTTCAATCTCCACATGTGTCCTTCCATCAAAAACACGCGCCATATACAAAAAAAAATTGGAATTCGTCTCGAGTGGTGGGTCTTGCCACGAAGCGCGACATTGTAAATAGGGAAAAGCGAGCGAACATCTCGCGCGGCCCTGTATACTGTTTTGCGCGAATTGCATTTTCTGGATCAGCCGCTTTCGTGCCTGATTTGCAACGGTCTGTCTGCTTCATCCTTGCTTGGTCTCAGTTTGTATTCAGGCACGTCGAATCGTGGTTGATTCGTCGCTAAATTGACAATTTTCGTATTCAGGGAGTTTGCAGAGTTTCAGACCACAAGTGGATGAATGGTTTGTTGTCTCTTTATTCATAAGTTTTAGAAATTGTCGTCTCTTCTGTTCTTTGTGCAGTTGAAATATCCACACTTTCTGTTGATACTGCGCTCGCGCCGGAAATTTAGCAACCATTCAGATGAGTCCTGCGTGAGGACTGGCGCGCTGTTCCCTGCTTATACTGTGTATCAAATAAGGCCTTTTTTACTCCAAAGGGGTATGGGAGGTGGAGAGCGGTGTCATTACTCTCACACTTCCTGCAGAAAGCTCTCGTGACGTCGCTAGCATCCGTGGATTTCCCGCGCGCTGTCCATTCCTGTCCACTTCTTTCTACCTCACATTTCAGCCTCCATAATGTCACACCCGGAGCTGACAGAACTTCAAGGAACGATCGAAAAACTGAGGAAAGAGAACTACGAACTCCAGCTTGAACTTCGAATTGTGCGCGGACAGCTGCCGAGGGTGCAAAGCGCACCTGAACGCCAGCTCCAAGATGAGGTGATTTCCGGTCTCATCTCAAGAAGTTTGCATTGTGGATTTCAGGTGATGCGCCTGGGCGACGAGGTCGCGCAGCTCCGGTCGGAGCGTGCCCGACTAACCACCGATCTGGAGAAATCGAACAAATTGACGGAGCGTCTCTTGGCCGAGAAGAACACCATCAAGAAGGAGTTCGACACAACCCTCGAGGAGTTGAAAGATAAACTGACAAAGATCACACGCGAGAGCAACGAGGTGCGCATATCACTCTCTAGCTCCATTACCCATTCGGCCCGTTACAGAACTACCGCTTGTACAGCGAACAGAAAGACCATAACGTGTTGCTCAAGGCGGATCTGGACCGCATGATCGCCATCGGAGGACGTGCTAGCATGGACATGTCGACGGCGACATCGGACGGAAACATGTCGATCATGAGCGAGCGCGACAAGGAACTCATGCGTCTTACATCGACCGTCTTTCAAACGAAAATGGATGCTGAGAAGAGGAGTCGGGAGCTGCAAGATGAGCTCGATAAGGCCAAGGAACAGATCGGCAAGCGTGATGACATGATTAGGCAGTTGTTATCAAAGAATAGCAGCGCGGAGAAGAAGGTCAAAGAGGTCGAAAACGTGAGTTTTCTGTTTTACTTCTTCTCTCTAAACGACAAGCTAGCATTGTAAATGTTCTTTTTTTATTGTTCTTCTTTAGCTGCTGCAACAGGAGCGGTCCATGTACAGGACGTACATGGACAGGACCGAAGCTCCGGTCCGCCATTCTGAAGAAGACGGAGAAGTCAATAGATCAGGTGGCGACCACTTGGGACTCCAGTTGCAAATTGAAGAACTAGCTGAGCGACATCTGAATGTGCGCGATCATCAATCCATCTCCGAATCCGTGGCGCAGCTGTACAGCTCTCAGACGGACATCCCGAACGCGTCCGTGAGGCCGGACGACTCGATCATGTCCACGACCGTACGTACATAGATCACTGACCGAGCGTGAAAAATGGACGTGAAATTTCAGTACAACAATATGTCGCTCAGTTTCGCGTTCAACCAGATAGCGGTGGCCGGATCAGGCGACATAGACCAGCTGGCGACGATTGCTGACACTCTCTTCAAGAAGCTTCGTGCCACGGCTGGCACCTTAAAGGCGATTCTTGGTCATGCCAATCCGCACGTCGTGGAACTAGAGGCCAGCATTAGGGAACTCGAAATCAGCATACACACATCGTTCGTCGAAGGAGTCGGATCGGTGAAGAAGGAGCTGGACCGACTACAAACTCAGCTCGACAAGAAGGAGGAGGAAGTGGCTAGCTTGGGCGAAGAGGTCGTGCAGTTGCAGTCGGAGCGTGACCGATTCGCGACCGACCTGGAAGAATCGAACAACTTGGTTGAGCGTCTTATGGCCGAGAAGAGGGAATTCGACGCATCACTGGAAGAGATGAAGGACAAACTGATGAAGATCACATGCGAGAGGGACGAGGTATGCATATCACTCGCTGACTGCATTACTCAGTATTTTCAGGAGCACCGCCTGCACGAGGAGCTGAAGGACAAACTGGTGAAGATCACACGCGAGAAGGACGAGGTGCGATGCCACTCGCTGACTGCAATACTCACCTTTTTTTAGAAGCACCGCCTGCACGAGGAGTTGAAGGAGCAGAACGTATTGCTCAAAGAGGACTTGGACCGGATGAGCGCTATCGCCGAACAACAGGTGGATCAAGCCGTTCCCGAATTCACTCCAGTGCCGTCGGTCGCGATCACACAAGCGGCGACCGGCTGGAGCATATCGAAATGTGCGGAGCGACTGGACAGAGTCGACGCTTCGTCCAACAACATTGTTCAGCTTCTAAAGGGTGTTGGCACTCTTCCTGTTCTGGTGAGCTTCTTGTACTTCTGACATATATATCGTGTATTATGTGCAGCCACACACGCTCGAAATGATGATGACATTTGGCCGCCAGGCCCGCGATGACGCTTATAAATGTGCGAAGTTCCTGCGAGCATTCGACAAAGAGAACCAATCCCAGAATTCCATCATGGTAGATTATCTTCTTGCTCATCACATAACTGAACTTACGGTATTTTAGTCCGATAAGGTGCGCGAGACACTGGAAAAGGAGCTGAAATCAATCAACAAAGTGCTGAAGACCACTGCCGAGAACGCCCGCCGTCTGAATACGAAGGTGTAAATAAGTTTAATTTATGTGAAACGAATAAGTAAGGATATAAAGGATTTATTTTTGTGTGTGTGTCTGTTGGAAATGGTGTCTGTTTCGACTGGTAAACAGGTTTAGCAAAGGAGGTAATCTGTCTAGTTTATATTGGTGTCTTGTTTGTATCTGTCAGTCGGGAATGGTGTCTTTGTAGCTTTTCACTTTTTTATTCGCCTTCACTCATTCATCAACGAATCGACATAATTGAGAACCCACAAAAACGCCCCTCCATCCCAGAGATCTTGTGGCTTCTGTGCTTCTTTGGGCTTGTAGTGCTCGGAATATAGTCGCGTCGTCTTGTTCACAACGCACTTGTACTGCTCCAGGTTTCTCGTATCTTCCACCAAGGCGACAAACGTCTAAACGCTTCGTGATGAACTGTGACAAATCAGCTTGATATGCTCACCTGAATGGAACAGCGGAGATCCGAAGCCACTTTCAGAACGGCGCCTTTGTTCTCCCTTTGCATGCAGTACATTGGCGCCGAAAATATGTTGAGAACTTTGCGGTTGAAGAAGAACTCGTAGCCTTCGTACGGAACCTGAATCTGGCCAATGTGTTCCAGTCAGCCTGGTGCAGCCTACCTCATGAGCTCGACAGATGAAATCGAGGTCGAATCGTTCTAGAAATCGGTTCACCGCCTTTTCACCGTAACACACGGAGCAGCCTCGGAGGTTCACCGACCAGTCCGTTTGATTCGGCGATCTGCTCGGATCGCTCCACAAGAGATCCTCCATCAGGCCGCCTGGAGGCACAGCGCACGGCCGCTTGATGTTCCGGATCTGGTTCATGTTCGTGAGAAACGGCGAAATTCCGCCGTGAACGCAGAAGATGCGATCGGCGACGATGGCGGCCACTGGAAGACAATTGAAGATGGCGTTTGTGTGAGAGAAGATCGGATTCGCTTTGTCGCCGAGGGTGGCCACGCCTGGAAATGGAAAAGGGTTAACTGTGACTGGAAGGGCCAAAACCAGGGAATGAGGAATCTTTCTATGTCTTTAGGGGGACTGGTAGTCGTCAAAACGCAAAAGCCATCTAATATTTGGGATGTCTCCACCCAACTTCTAAGAGACTTTCACAATCAATCTCTCAAGGGAACCGCCAAGATCCCGCATGCCGTGGTGGAATCTACTTGTATTGTCCATGTTATAATCGATATTCACATGTATTCGTTGATAGAATTGTTTCTTAGAGTGTTGGAACTACGTTGGGAGGATGAGAGGAAAAGAATCGGGGTACGGTGGTTCGAACCCGCTTCGAACGTTTGCTGGCAAAGAACAATTCCACTGCGCCATAAAGGCAACCTACTGTAATGGTTAAACAAGCGCCCATCAAGCGATTAGTCCCTTAAACACCCCATATTTAGCTAGGATGGTGTGATGTACGTTCCATGGAACCTGTACTTACATCGGCACGCTCTACCTGCTCTTTTTCGAGCGGTTCCCTTTTCAGCTAAAGGTTGTTGATTTTGAGTATTTTTGACTTCTTCCCACATGATCCCTCTAGCCCTTTCATAGCCCAGCGAAAACTTACATTCTCCATAAAACCAGGTCCTTTTTTGCCTCCCATTGATTCCGTTGTACTCGTGGTTTCCTCTCAGCAAGAAGAAGTCGTTCGGATAGCGCACTTTCAAGCAGAACAGAAGAAGGACCACTTCCAGGGACTGCGGTCCTCGATCGACATAGTCGCCAAGAAAGAGATAGCGCTGCTTGTTGGATATATTGTCGTTCGGCAGGCCTTCAGTGAGAAAGATGCGTAGGAGATCATGGAATTGGCCATGTATATCGCCACAGATGACGATAGGCGCCTCGATTTCCAGAAGCGTTGATTCGGTCATGAAGAGGTCACCGGCCGCTGTTGTGATTTCCACATATTCGCCCAGGGTGACTTTGTTGTTTTTGATCAGGTAGTAGTCGTCGTGCTCCTTTCCAAACGCGTTGAAACACTCTTCGATTATCTCATCGAGCATGCGCCTCTTTTCTGGATTGTTGATGAAGTCGGAATATCGCTTGGCGTGTCCATCTGCGGTGGTTATGTCCCTAAGTTGATGGTCAGCTGGCTTTTGAGAAAAATAAGCTGCTTACCATGTTTTCAATTCTTCGTCAATGTCCATTATTTCCTTATCGTCGCATAGCGACATCACGTCCTCGTCGTCCTCGAGCATTGGGCGTTCTTCTGAGCTCATCGTTTAGTGATAGATATTGACAAAATGTTGCTATATCATGTATAAGTAAAAAAGCGATGCATTCGTCGAAAGTCGAAGCTATGCGAGGATACAATGAGAGTTCAATAAAATGTACTAGAAATCGTATTTACTTAGAAGGAAAGCTTCCGAGATGTCAGATCGAGCTGAACACTGACTTGCAGATGCGTCATTAGTAGTGAACTTTAACCCAAAAGGATGCCGGTTTATAAAGAAAACTGCCTTCGAAGGTTACGCGAACGTGGGTGTGAGTGTAGGTAAGATTGCGTTTCTGCCGATGTGAATGATGCGTTATCTGCTCTTCAATTTTTAGCCCGATCGTGTTATGGTTCCCTTGTTGAGCTGGACAGTGACTGTCTCTTAGTAGCCGGATGGAGACGTCCCAGTCTCAAGTCTCTTGCCTAGCAGTTCGTGTACCAGGGTTCGACTCCCTTTTTCGACAGACCTCTTTGTCTTCATTGTGCTTTCTGGCAGACTTAAAATTCACATTGGCTTTGCTGCCTTGTTGCAAAGTTGTATGCCAAATACGCTGGAGGAGTCGGACCTTTATGGCAACCACTGGTTCTACAGATACAATGACACTTTTGACTGCCAATCTCCTTTTCAATCATTAGCGCGCCAATTTCAATGTTTTCTCACAGGTTCGCGTGCATCAAAATATGAAAAAGAAGAAAAGTTACGTATCCAAAAATCACGTATATATCATGTATTCAAGGGAACGTGGGCTTTGCCGTGTGGCTCAATGGCAAGATCTTTTTTAAGTTCTCAACTTTTGGGTCGCTGGGTTCACCAGACTACTTTTCCTGTGCACTTTAGATTGGCTATTAAGTGAGATGTTTCTTTTTGGAATCTCTGTGTTTGGGCTAAGTGGAGGACATCTGACCTAGTGCATTCAGCTGTACTAGTTTGTAAAATTTCAGCTCGATCTGAGGTGGACACTTCGAAAGGAGACCTTCGCTAAGCAATTTTTATCCCACAGTTTTCCGAACGAAGTGAGCCGTCTTCGATACGAACACACCACTGCTGTGGATCGAACTGTAGAACGTAAAAGGGCATTTGGGCAAAGAAGGACAAAGCCGTTTCAACCGTCCCCTTTGAGATTTGAACCGCTCCCTTTAGGATTTCCGTCTGGAATGACCTGCGCTTTCGACCTCGGTCAGTGTGAGTTGTCTAGAAAATACAAAATGTGAGTGGTACATCTGGGAAATCTCATCTCATTCCAGAGAGGACGCTTGAAACTTGAATCCGCTTTATGCCCAAAAAAGTGGGCAAGAGAGGCGAAAAAATGAAAAACAAAAACAAAATACAATTAGTGTTTACGTTTGAGCGTGCAGGCTTTCTGGACTCAATGAAAAACAAACACAGGCGAAGAAATCAATAGTAAACGCTTCGGACGGTGACTCTGAGATAGACAGAACGGTGTGACCTTTCTGTGTGATAAACAAAAACGATAAAAGCGGCTACGATTAATGAAAAACGCAACAGAACTATCGCGAGAAAAATCGCGCGCCAAATAGCAAACTGCATGTATATTTTCGTCATCTAAACGCGCCAGCTGCACCCAAACAGAGCGTCGGTTTCCCGCGCCAACGGCGGCACCCGAAGCGATCGATTTACTCCCGCAGCGCTGTGTCAACTATGCACTTTTGCGATCGTCTAATCGATCGAAAAGTGATGGAAATCACTCCGTCGGTGTCGGGGGATATCCGGTGGCCACAGGTTCATCGAGCACAAACATACACGATCGGGACAGTCGGGCACAAATCGCGATGTCCATTGTTTGGACGCGGGCCGACCTCCGCCTCTTCACAAGGCGCGACGCGACACTTGACACTACAGCCCCATGTTCTGTGTGCTCTTCGTCGTCCTGACCGTTTCCGTCGCCGCACAGTGCCCTGACAATGCGCCTTTTAAGTTGGACGCTGCAAGTAGACCGATTTTATGTGAAGATCATGACCTTTAAAACCTGACTTTAGGCTGTCCAAGTTGTGCGTACACGATTAACTATGACACCCAGCCGGGAGGAGTCAGTGCTAAAGGGGTGTGTGTCAATGGTCAGTGCTGTTTCGAGAAGAGGGAACTGTTGCCTCAGTTTCTTTGTCCGTTAGACACACCTTACGTGCAGATGGTTCGCGATGCTAAAGATGGTGAGTGAGGGGACTTTTGCAGTTGTAACATCTCCTTTCAGTGTGTTATGGTCCCTGCAATATCGGTGGCCCCACACCTGGATTGTGTGTTCGTGGAATCTGCTGCTTCAAGACAAAGACAGAGGCATTCGATAAAGGATGTTACAATTTCGATAGGAGATGGCGTGGAATAGGTAAGTGCAGTGAAAATACAAAGGTCGTGAGAGGGACTGAGAGTGGAACTGAGGAGTGGAATCTGAGTGGACGCTGGTCTTTGAGTCGACAGGATTTATTAGCGCAGGATGAGATACAGTTGTTGTGCGGGAGGACTTGCTCACCGCAAGGAGCTCGAGAGAAGGATGGGACACAGGAGATGAGAAGATCCGACGCGACTACGTCTAGTCGGGGCCGGCCTCGAAAGGCCGTGCAGATTGCTTAAGTAAGGATTCGGAAAGGGGCGTTTCTGACCTTGGGATTCTGCCTCAGGTGTAAGGCAATTAGGCGGCCCGCTTTAGCACATCTCCCGATATCCGTGATGGATTATCGGTGTGCGCTAAAACCGTCGCTAATTGCACCGCCACCTGATTGGGCGAGGGCCATAAAGCTTTGGTGTGTGTACGGCGTCATTAGTCAGAGGTAGAGCTGACCTCTTGCCTCGAACTGACAGATACCGTATCCATAGGACTTCACAGTGCTACCATCTCTTACAAGTTTTTGCCGGACTTTGATATGGCCTTTATTTCTTACTTCTTTTTGGTATCTTTGATTGAGTAGTTTGAGAACGATTGAGTAACATTAAGTAGCATTCTTGCTCGTTGCCTCTTGCATCAGTCCTCCGACCTTTTTGCGATGGATTAAAATCTTTATCCTACTTTTCTTATGAAAAAAGGAAAGGGATAAATAAAAAGGTTGGCTTGCGGAGGGACTGGAAGACCCTAAAACTGGCAGTTCGTTTATTCTTACTTGGACTTTGACTGTATTATCAAGCGATACCAAGCGATCAGGAGGCCTCTCTTTCTTTAACTTTCTTTGACTTATCGTAAATTCCGTGTAATGAAGGAACGGTCAAACATTTAACGCTAAGGTCGATGCGAGACTAAGGGTAAACGGTAGGCCTACGTGAGATATAAACTGTGCAAAAGCAAGCAAATATCAACAAGAGAGTAGGAATGTCATTTGAAAATATCGATTTCAGAAAAACATCAATATCGTTCCTGATTTTTACACAAAGTGTCCAATTTCTGTACGGCCTTTATGACTTTTCTGGGGTGCTTCGTAAAATTATGGGGCGGCGTTAACCGACTCTGACCGATTAGGCCACAGGTGTCTTGCTACCCACAGGGCTACTGCCTTCTTTTTTTCTGAAGAATTTGGGCAAATTGTAAGGAAGCAAATCAGCTGAGTATTTGCAGAGTGCAAAGCAGACGTGGATTGCAATGAAGGCGGCGATGGAGGAGCTTGTGAAGATGGAGTCTGCTGTTATCCAACGCAGCCGCGGCTTCCACAACCCGGCTGCCTTCCCGACCAGCCCTACAATGGCGCACGTAAGTGTCCTGCGTTACAACATACCTTGACTTCTGCTTCGTTCAGCTTGCACGTCTAAGACAGTAAACGAACAGTGCACCGAAGGAGACAATCCGTCTTGTCATTATGATATCTGCTGCTACAAGCAGAAACGGACTACCACAACCACGAGCACGACAACAACCACAACAACTACTACAACGACCACAACCACTTCCACAACTACAACAACCACTCCTACCACAACTTCCACGACGACCACAACAACCACTCCTACGACCACGTCCACAACAACGACAACGCCAAAACCAACGACTACTACTACCACGTCTACCACAACCACAACGACAAAAGCTCCTACTACCACTACAACTACAAAGAAACCCACAACTCCGACGACTACTACAACTACAACGGAGAGAACGACGACCGTCACAGAACCAGCTACGGAGCCACCCACTGAGGAAACACTACCTGAGCCACCAGAGCCCGAATACCCAGAACCAGAGTATCCTGAAATTCCAGAGGCGCCAAGATCAGAAGAAGAATATGTCGTCGAGCCTGAACCTACAGAACCTGCTCCTATCCCGATTTGTCCGATCGACAAGCCGTTTGTCCGTGCATGTAGGTTTGTTTCCTTTTTGAAAATATCTCCTAAATCGTCCCTCTGAGACAGAGAGTCAGCTGACAAGGGAAGGACCCGAAGTGTGACACTCCGATTTCGCTGAAAATTTGTGGGCGTATAGTGCAGCCCGGGACTAAGAAAACGCACACAATTTGAGCTGCTGAAAATTAGACCAAGGTACCTAAAAGAGGACTTTAATTGTAAGGTATCCTGGTGCGATGTCCCTGAAGCCTCAAAATATACGGTATCATTGTCAGTGTTTTCCGTTTTTTTCGCCGATTTTCTAAGGTTTTCGGCATTTGGAACGAAAATTAACATTGTAAATTAACAACCATGTTCTTGTAGCACGAAAACCGGTCAAAAAAACGAAAAACACTGACAATAATACCGTATATTTTGAGGCTTCAGGGACATCGCACCAGGATACCCTACAATTAAAGACCTCTTTTAGGTACCTTGGTCTAATTTTCAGCAGCTCAAATTGTGTGCATTTTCTTAGTCCCGGGCTGCGCTATACGCCCACAAATTTTCAGCGAAATCGGAGTGTCACACTTCGGGTCCTTCCCTTGTGAGTCTAAGTCTTCTCTCGTCGCCTGCGCTCTCGTCGTACCGCTCCCCCCAAACGGTCGGAATTGTCCCCGACACAAGAGGGATTTGAGATTGATTTGGCAGACAAGCGGAACGAGCCCAAATTCTCATTTTTTAGATTGGCTTAACATCCAGGCTTGGCTTGGGCAAACCACGGCTTGGCTTAGGCTCCGTTTTAAACTTAATCCTACTGATTTAAAGCGAGTCCGAAGAGCGAGCCCTGTGTCGAGATCACCCGCGCTTATGTCGCCGCGCTTAAATCAGCCACTCTTATGTCATGACACCCTCCCTCTCCCCCCTTTCTCTTTTTCTTTCTCGTTCCAATATTAGCGTAAGGTGTTTGACCCTTCGGACCCTATCTGGGCCGACCACCATGCCGACAAATGTAACTGTTTGCAGGGAGCGGTGCGAAGAGAGCGCAGGCGATCAGAGAAAAACTCATGTTTTTGCCCTTTTGCAATGTGCCCTGAAAGTTTAGTTCTACGATTTGGGTCCAGAGTGTTATGATGCAATTCGTAAGTGGATCACTCACAAGACACTTCATTTCAGTCTGTGAAGGAGGAATGTGTCCCGAGCCCGAAGACGTCTGTCATCTGAACTTCGCCTGTTGCTACGGTTACGAGCCACTTCCCACAACTGAGACTCCGACAACCCTCGCCCCAATCCCGTTGACTCCACAGCCCCCTCCAATCCAAGGGTGCCGCGATCACCTGTCGGAATGTCGAAAGAAGGCCTATTTGTGCAGACATGACTCGTACAGAAGCTTCATGATAACGTACTGTGCCAGGTCTTGCCACATCTGCACATATAGCTCGCCTGTCTACCGACCACAAGCTTGCGAAGACGCTAACTTGAAGTAAGATTATATCCACTTTTCATGGAATAATGATCGTTTTCAGCTGTCCTGAGTGGGTTCACAACGGATTCTGCTCGAGCGGCGCATACACAAAAGTAGAAAAGGAGAGGCTATGTGCTCGAAGTTGTGGTTTGTGTGTGGAGAGACCCGAGGCTCTGCCCCCTCCCGTTCCGAGGCCGATCTCCACCTACACTCTCTACAACGTCTATCTCATACCTATGCCAAGAATTCCCCATCACGTGGTACCAATGCCGGCGCCGATCCCAGTCCCTTCTCATAGGCTCGTTCCAGTGAATGTGATACCTGTTCAGATGCCAATCGTTTCTCATAGGGTCGTTCCATTGCCGGCGACTTTGCCTCCATTTGATGTGAAAATCATTCATTTGCCTGCAAATAAAAACTAGGTCACATGAAAAGGAAGATTTTGAAATGTCGTTTGGCAACAAAATCAAATATTACGGCTTTAAGACTCTAGATCTCTGAGACTATGAGAAAAGTCGAAACGTCGAGACCACCGCGCGGCTCAGTATCACCCTTCGCGAGTCGCCACTCTTTCACTATTCGTAGCCACACGTTCGTCTTCTTATCCAGCCGCCTAACGGCGATCATCCTTCGCTCCATCCTGAGCTGTACTGTGGCGAGTTTCTTCTTCGCCTTCTTCATTAACACCCGCACTATCTCTACTAGCAGCAAAATGACTGTGTGTGTTTCCCTGGAAAGTAGCCTTTCCTCCGTTTCGGTGGACGGTCTACCACGTACGCATGCTGGTCTTACCTGGCAGCAGCGGTAAGTGGCAGATCCAGAAACACAGCGGGGTGACCCTATAGCTTTGTTCAGCAGTATATTCATGACGGAGCAACCGTCATTTATTTCTTCAAGTAAGACAATTAGAACTGGATTCAAATTCTTCTTCAACGCTCACTTGAATAAGACAATGAAACTGTGGCGGGCAGGCCACCACGGAACTGTACCTTAACACGTTTGCTTCCCCGATTTAACTCGTAATTAGTGCATGACAAAGACGTGCCAATAGCGGCAAGATACTGTTTCATTTGGACCACTTCCACAGTGCTGCAGGAGAGATGATATGTTCGGGATTGGCCTCTATTTAAACAGAAGTCAATCGCATGTGCTAATTCAGAGAGGGTCAGATTACGGCCTTCATATATACGAAGTGTCTCCATTTTGTCATTCATGAATAGATTCCAGGCCAAATTAAAAGCAAAGTGCGCTACGGCGGTGCTCGCCTCTAACTTCCGATCCGATCCGCAGCAATCGGAAGCGCCACGCGGGGATGTGCCCTTGAAGGCCGCTGTGACGTACGTGACGCGTCTGCTTTTCCTTCTTCTTCTTGATCACTGCGTGTGATCCAAATCGCCCCTTGTGGCGATGCGTAGTCCCAGGCGACTACTGACTTACGCGCTCTTCTGGCAGCGAAGTCCTTCCTGTTCTCAGCGAGATACAGGGCCAAATAACCGCGGAATACGACGACGACTATGTACACGACTCGACGAATCCGGGATAGGTTGCGTTGCGGTCTAGAAACTAGCTAAAAGGCAACAATTTATCAACACGATAAAATAACAACCAAGCAACACGATAAAAATGTTCGCACCAGCGATACAACAAGATAACCACAATCACACGAAGACGCGCGCTCTTGTGCGCGAGCGGGAACCATCGTCGAGCGAGCGGGAGGTCCGTTCAAGTTTGCACAACGAGAGGAGAATGCGTACGTTCGCTCTGCGAACTGGTGTAAGAGAAGACTCCGAGATAGAGATGCGTATGCGTAGCGTTCAGCGCTTTCACCACACTTTATGCCCCGAACTTAAGATGCGTATAAGGATTAGAAAGAAAAAAATGCGTAACTTCGCAGCAAAGCTGCGACACTCCCGGCCCCTGGCTTAAAGCCTGCGTCGATCACGCTCTTGTTGAAGCAAAGTCATTTCGACTTTCAGCTTCTCGAAGTCCAGGATCTTGTGGACTAGGACGTCACACATGGCACTATGGTGAGCGTTCGAGTTGCACACTCGACAATGTCCCGTGAGCGTACAAGGAGCGCCAGCGTGTCGTGGTCGCAGGCACTTTGAACAGAGGCCTCGATCGACAGCCGTGCACAAGCGCTCTTCGTAATCTACATCAACCGGGCATGCGCTGTTGTAATGACTGCCGCCACAAAAATCGCACTTTACTACGCGTCCTTTCGGACCCACGATCTGTCTTTGCGTTAGACGAGCATTGTCTTGCTCCCTCTTGCGGTGCGCACGAATCTGCGTGATGGACCGCGTCTGGTCCCTAATCTCATCCCGAAGGTTCTCGATACGCGTCAAGACCTCCTCGTCACTCAAGCGAACGTGGCTCTCAGAGATTTGCGTATCTCGACGACCTTCTCCGTCGCCCTGACGTCTCGATCTTCTCTTGCGTATTTGTGGATTCGATGCCGATGGCCTCGGTGCGTGACGTTTCCGCGATCTCGGCGTGGATGCGTCAGAGTTCGTTCCTCCCGATCGTGTCTCAAACTCTTGGGAACCTCCCGCCCCCAACAACATGGGTGCGTCTTGCGTCTGGACTGCTTCCTCGGTCAATAGATCTTCGATGCGTCCAAGGCAGTCGTTCAAATCTCCCTCGAACATCTCCAGAGAGAACTCATCCCACGGGTATAACTCGTTTGCGTTTCGAACCATCTGGCGAGCCGTCGACAGTTTCGCTTCGACTGGATGAAGTGAGACGTTCAACTTCTTGACCTCTGCGAGCAGGGCCTTGGACTTGCGGTTGAGTGTTGCGTAGCGAATTTGAGCTCGCTGCTGGCCTCCGGGCACAACAGCCTTCGACAGCAAAGTCTCCTCGAACTTTACTGCGTCCTTTGCGAGTTCAGCCAACGTTTGGCCAAGTGCCACGCGTTTTCCGACCAATGCGTTCTTTTCTGCTTGCGTCGATTTCTTGCTGACGATCACAGCTTCTTCTTGCTTCGCTTCGCCGTTGACAAGTTCCTTGCTTCGGTCTTGTGGACCAGAAGTGTCCATAAGTTGTTGCGTGTCTTCTTTGCTCTCCGCGTTCGCTCCGACAAGCAGGTTGGCTAACATAATTGCGATCATGCACTGAAACAAACACATTCAGAGTGAGGTGACACGTGAAAGAGAGCGGCACGGATGATCGAAAGAAGCCCCCTAAAGACAGATTTCACAGAAGCATGCTTATCAAAGTATGCGTTATGGTGCTCTTGATGCGCCAAGAGCTTGTTTTCGCAAGCGTATGAGACGGTAAGCGTCCACAGAGGAGAGCGTATGCGAAATGAGCTAAAAAAATGACGAAAAGTCAAAATAGCCGGTGGCGTGCGTCGAAGCGTGCGCGGATTTCGCCTAGCAGATAAATAGAAGACTACCGTAGTCGTCAGGAGGCTCAGCGTGCGTTATCGTTTCGAGACCCTTTGCGTTTGAATGAAGGTGGAAGTTTACTGTCTCCGATTTCGAGGTCGGAGATTATAAGGCGTCGTTCGATTCGACGGAACAATTCTAGTAGTGCGTTTGGAGACCTTTGCAGGCACGGTTTGCGCTGGTATATCTTCGTCATCCTCTCCTGTCGAATCTTGAACGTTGCTATTTGCGTTCTGTGCGGTGACATTCGCCTCAGACGGTTGATGATCTAGATTTTGCGCCGAGGAAGATGCCTCGTCTTCCTCTTCTGAAAGTTCCATCGGAATCAGATGGTTGATTGAGCGTTTTATGGTTCGGCTGTCCGGGAGAAAGAGTTCGACTTCCCTAATTTGTCCGTCACTACTTGGAAGCAATTTCTCAATGCGTGCGAGCTTCCAACAATGCTTAGGTAGAGGATCTCCCTCCAGCATGACGATCATTCCTTCCCTTGGCTTTATCTTCTGCGTTCTTCCTTGAGCGAGACTTCGGCGATGTTTCTCGCGTAAACTGATTAGATAATCCCGCTGGAAGCTCTCCCAGGCCTTGTGCGTGTGCTTATCAGATTCCTCAAGTGCGTCAAGCGCTTCTTTCCGGGAATTTAGAGCTCTGAGCTCTTCTTCTGAGAAATAGGTCGAATCGTTCACGTCTTCACTTGTCTGCGTCGAAGGTAGACTCAGTCTAGCCCTTCTATGTACGAAATCGATCGGCCTCAAAATAGCCCATTCTCCTGGTTCCGAATCAAGATATGTGAGTGGCCTTGAGTTCATGATGGCTTCGATTTGCGTCAGAGTGGTGCGGAGGTCTTCGAAGGGCCAGATTCGTCGTTTCATGCACTTATAGAGACAGCGTTTTATGTCCTGAATCAACCTCTCGTAAAAGGCGCCTTTCCAAGGACTGTAGGCTGTGATGCGTAGCCAGCGTATCTCTTGATCCGCGGTAAAAGACACGAATTCAGATGTATCCTCTAAATCCCGGAATGCGGCTGCGATCACTTGTTCGCCTAGAGCGAAAGTGGGTGCGTTGTCGCACGTGATAGTCCTCGGAACTCTGCGTCTAGCCATGAAATTTCGTAGAGCATTTATGAATGATTTGGCAGTAGCGTCCGCCACAAGTTCCAAGTGTACCATGCGGGTTACGGTACATGTGATTATGCAACCGTACGACTTCCTCACAGTTACGTCTTCCAGGTTGCGATATTTGAGCGGACCAAAGTAGTCGAGACCACAGTGCTCGAACGGTTCCGCGCTTTTCACTCTACGTGAAGGCAGATCCGGCATGTCTGGATATTGCAGAGGTGCGTTGTTAAAGCGTTTACATTCCCAGCATTTGCTCATCTGACTACGGACGATTCTTCTGATCGCCGGAATCCAAAACGTTTGTCTGACTGTTGCGATAGTCGATCTTGCGGAGAGGTGCAGAGGAGCGGAGGCGTTAATCGTTTCGTGCGTTTCTTGCACGATCATTTCGGCTAGCTTCGATCGAGAGTCGATCAGGATCGGTGTTTTTGCGGAATCTGAGAGGCTACTGTTTTTCAAGCGTCCTGCGCAGCGCCAAAGTTGCGATGAGTCTAAAAAAGGTCTCAGATGCTTCTGTTCTTTCCATCTCCCCTGCTCTTCCGCTTCTCGCTGATGACAGCGTATGATCATTTCTCGAGAAAGCGTGATTTCTTCAGCTCTCAGAGGTTCTGAGTAGTCAGCGTGCCTTATTTCTAATCCTAATCTAGCGTATTTCTGGCGCGTCTGGTCAGAAACCTTGTCCATGCGGATACGTATGAACCGGAGTACGTAAGCGACTATGCGTGCTAGGCGTCGCAGAGAGTTTGTTCTTTTCCATGGAATCACTGCTGTCATTCGGGAGTTCTGCGTCTGAGTGAGCAAACAAACAGTTTCGGCGTTTTCCTCTTCTGACAGCTTCTCAGGCTGGCACCTTTCTGGCCACTCAGCGTGAGGTTTGGTCAAGAACCGAGGTCCTGTCCACCACAAGTGATCTTCGAACTCATGCTTCTCTAGTCCTCTCGTTGCGCAGTCTGCAGGATTGTCGAGCGTATTTACATATCCTACTAGTACTTTCTCGACGTCTTTCTCTAAATCGATGCACTTCTTCCTGAAGTTGCTTCTACGTCTTTCTACGTAGATTCCTGCGTCTACTGGCGTCTTTGGTGATTGCACCCATGCGAGTGCGATTTGTGAATCTGTCAACAGGACCAGAGAAGCTATCCTTATTTGCGTTTTGAGTTCTTGAACTAGTTGTGTTCCTAGTTCTGCACCTAGTACGTATGCATTCAGTTCCAGGCGTGGAACTGTGACCGTTGTTTTCAGCGGTTTTAGGCGATTTTTGGCCATGATGAGATGCGAATTTTTTCCACAGACAGCGTACGCACAACAGGCCATGGTGTTCTTATTTGCGTCGCAGAAAATAACTATGTCCACGGTGTCTTCCACGTTGGCGACTCTGCGTGGGATACACTTCTTGAATCCTTGGATGTCTCCAGCGATTCGCTGCCATTCGCATTTCTGTTCTGCATTGAGTTCTTCGTCCCAATCGTTCGTTAGCCACAATTCTTGTTGGAATCTCTTCGCTGGATGCAGTAAAGGGATTAACAGTCCCATTGGATCATAAATCGAAGCAGCTTGTTGCGCGACGGTGCGTTTCGTCGCCTTCTTCGCTGGCTTCACGAGGACTTCGAGCTTCAGTTCGTCCGTCGTTGAATTCCATTGCGTTCCAAGTATTTTCGGTTGGGCGTTCTCGCTTCGGTCTTCAAATGCGATCTTTTCTAAAACCAAATTATCGTTAGACATGAACTCTCGTAGATTCATGCGTAGAGCGGAAAATTCGCGCTTAGATTTAGCGTATAGATCAGCAGCCTCGTCAACTGTATTACATGTGAGGATTAAATTGTCAACATAGGTGTTCTCCACGATCTTCTTGGCGAGTGTTTGGTCTTCGCATTGAGACAGATGATGCGCGATTGTGGCGCCTAACAGAAACGGCGATGCGTTAATCCCAAACGGCACACACCGATAGCGATAAATTACAAGATTTCTTCCCGTTGGCGGGAGATTGGTGTTTTTCACCCAAAGAAAGCGTACTGCGTCTCTTTCGGACTCAAGCAACTTGACTTGCAGGAATGCTTTTTCAACGTCACCAACTAGAGCAATCGAACCCGTTCTGAAACGTAGATTTATCCCGACAATGAGGGGAAGGATGGTTGGGCCTTGGTTTATTGCGTCATTTAGTGACATGCTACCTCGAAAGTGTGCTGATGCGTCAAAGACGATGCGCACTTTAGTTGTTTCTTTCTGAGGCGTTACTACGGGCTGATGCGCTAGGTAATGTACTACCTGACCCGTTGGTGCGTCTGGATCGACTTCTTCGATCATTTTGCGGTTCAATTGCTCAGAAAATGTGTCCTGATATCCTTTCAGGATCTGTTCATCAGCTCGTTCTAGAGTCTGCTTTAATCGCTTGTATGCGATGGCCCAATTCGATGGCAGTTCTGCGATTTCCTGTTTCCACGGAAATTTGACGTAGTATCCGTCTTCTCTCAATTCAACTGATGCGTGGAATTCGTCTGCGACCTTTTTGTTCGTTATTTGCTTCTCTTCTTTCGCAGTTCCGCCGAACTCTGCGAGCGTATCGTTCTTTGTCCATTCGGATATCATGGTCTCCACGGCTTCTTTCTCCGCTTGCTGAACAATGTCGAACTTGAGCTCTTGCGTTGGAGCGTCGCTCATTTGGAGACAGACGATGCTGTCGTTTGGAGATGCGTCTGGAGCGTCTTCTTTGCCGGAGATCATTGCTCCGAGCGTCGTTGGGAAGACAAACAAGCCTGAGGGCAGCGCCCTCGGCGTTCCTTTCAGAAACTGACCTAAATAGTCGGCACCTATTAACAAATCGGGCTTTCTGCCCTTGCGCAATTCTTTGCTGCTCTCTGACAGCTGCAATCCGAGGTTCTTCAGCGTTTCACGGTCTTCCTTGGACAGCTTCGGGCGCTCGATCGTTCCTTTGACGATCTGTTTGATCTCCAGCGCCTTGATTTGCGTTCTGGATCCATTTGGCGCCGTCACGTCGATTTGCTTCACTGGAACTGCGTTTTTCTTGATGACTTCTTCTTGCGCGAACCCACGAGCTGAAAAAGAGCGTAGATCAACAGTAGGCAAGTTCAATTTTCGCGCCGCGTCTACGGTGATGAAGCTTTCACTCGATGCTGAGTCTAGAATCACTGTTAGCTTATTGCAAACATGCGTATTCTTGTCGATAACCATTGCAGAGCCAGCTAAAATGTACGATTTCTCGCCACGCTTCATTTTTGCGTCTACAGCTTCTGCGCTCGGCGCGCATAACTGCGTCGTTTCGACGAATTTCGAAAATCCCTCGTGCGCAGAGTTCGCGTTCTTCGCGAGACATAAGCTGATATGATGCGCTTTTCCGCAACGCGTGCATTTTGGCGATCGACATTCAGCAACAGAATGGCCTTTGCGTAAACAATTAAAACAAGCGCTCTTCCTCATAACTGCGTTCTTTCTCTCAGCCACGTCCTTATACGTTAAACAGTGCAGGGAACTGTGGCCTGGCTTGTCGCAAATCCGACAGGCGTTTATCACAAAAGGCGAAGGAGTTTCTTCGCTGATCTTCGCAGGAGCTTCGTTGCGAGAATGATCAACTTCCTGCGTTTCTCCGAAACGTGCTTTGTACGACTGTGCGCCACCGTACTCATTCTTTGTGCCGTAATGGCGAAAATCTTTGCGTCCCTTGTGGAATGAATCGCGGTCTTTGCGGCCTGCGTTCATCCTCGGATTTGACGGCTTCTCGTCTCTCCTAGCGACGGCGTTCTTCTCCAGTTCCCAAGTGATAAACTGGTCAAGTTTCTCGATGAGCGTCGACACCTGAGCTGACTTGGTGATGTGATGAGTTGTCATGAACGTCATCTGCGTCTCATACGGGAACTTGTGTAGTATTTGAGTCCACGTGAACTCATTGTCAACCTGGATCTCGTAGGCTTTCAACTGCTCATAAATGGCCCAAATGTCGTTCAGAAGCTGGCGTTGAGCGTCCCAAGTGTCGCTCCTGCGCTGGATGTTGTTCAGCTTCTGCGTGAGGTCATTGATGACCTTCTGAGAGTCTCCGTACTGCTGTTGCAGTCGCTCCCAAACCATGTCATAGTTTTCCTCAGCTACTGCGAAACGGGCAACTGATCGAAGAGCGTCGCCTTTCAATGCGTTACGCAGATACGAAAATTTCTGCAGCTTCGAAATCGGCTGCGAGTCTACGAGTTCCATAAACATGTTCTTGAAAGCGCGCCATTCCCAAGAGTTCCCAGCGAACTCCGGAAGCGTCATTTTCGGCAAGCTTGAGTGCGTTTGAATTGGCTGCACTGCTTGCGTTATGGAAACAATAGAAAGCTTCGCTTTCTCAATAATGATGCGATATTTTCGCAGAATTTTGCGCTTAGCCTGGCGCAATTCATCGAGCGTTTCTTGTCCAGCTGTGCCGCTGGTTTCATAACTTTTCTCGACTGCGATTTGCTGCGTTTCGCTCAGCTTGCGAAAATCTTCCTGCAGCTTGACGAGGCTGTCGTTCAGCTTCTCGTCCACTTCTTCCACTTCCCTGTGGATACTCTGAACCGTTACGTCCCTATCTGTGGGAGTCAACGCTTCCCACAGCACCATATCTTCCTGAATTTCCTCAATGATGCGTCGTGCTTCTGCCACATGAAGCGACACTTCGTTGAGGCGGAGCGTTATGCACATTTTCCACTGCGTAAATCAACAACAGATCAAAATAAAGTGCGTCCCACTCCACGAACTTCCTCGGAAGTGAAGGAAATTCGTAAAAAACGAATACAATCTCAACAAACCAATCCCGAGCGATTGGCTGCGTCAAGCGTACGTACACCGGCGCTTCTGCCGTTTGGTCGTTGCACCAATAAAAGCAAAGTGCGCTACGGCGGTGCTCGCCTCTAACTTCCGATCCGATCCGCAGCAATCGGAAGCGCCACGCGGGGATGTGCCCTTGAAGGCCGCTGTGACGTACGTGACGCGTCTGCTTTTCCTTCTTCTTCTTGACCACTGCGTGTGATCCAAATCGCCCCTTGTGGCGATGCGTAGTCCCAGGCGACTACTGACTTACGCGCTCTTCTGGCAGCGAAGTCCTTCCTGTTCTCAGCGAGATACAGGGCCAAATAACCGCGGAATACGACGACGACTATGTACACGACTCGACGAATCCGGGATAGGTTGCGTTGCGGTCTAGAAACTAGCTAAAAGGCAACAATTTATCAACACGATAAAATAACAACCAAGCAACACGATAAAAATGTTCGCACCAGCGATACAACAAGATAACCACAATCACACGAAGACGCGCGCTCTTGTGCGCGAGCGGGAACCATCGTCGAGCGAGCGGGAGGTCCGTTCAAGTTTGCACAACGAGAGGAGAATGCGTACGTTCGCTCTGCGAACTGGTGTAAGAGAAGACTCCGAGATAGAGATGCGTATGCGTAGCGTTCAGCGCTTTCACCACACTTTATGCCCCGAACTTAAGATGCGTATAAGGATTAGAAAGAAAAAAATGCGTAACTTCGCAGCAAAGCTGCGACACAAATCGTGAATATGTGTGGGAATTGAGTAATTGACAAGGGTCAGCGAGAGACGATGCTCTTGATTTCGCTGAAAAAACAGTTCAATGAACTTGTCAAGATGGTCATTATGAGGACAAAGACTTATTTTAAGTTTCTTGCAGGCTTTGCTCGGTAGGGTGTTCGTGAAAAGATCCTCGAGCGCTGTTTTGGCACTTTCGCTTGAGCTTATTTCGCTCTGAGACAGACCGAAAGAAGCTAAGCTAATGTCCAGTGCTTCGTAGTTCCCCTTCAGCGCAACTTTGAAGTTTTGAAGTTGGGCCGGTGTGAGGTATTGTTCGCGGGATGGAACCCGTACGTCGACTTCTTTGATCCGGGTTCCATGTAGTTGAGCAATGCTCGTTAGGATCTTGTTACTGCCGAATTTTCCATGTCTAAGGCCGCGCATGTTTACGTACGCAGTCATAGGCTTTTCCCGAGCCACCTGACCAAAGGCACCTTCAAGTTTAGCCAGTTCCGATCGACATATATCATCTTCGTTCATTGTGAACACGTCGTAGACGACCTCCACTGGGAGAAAGCTGAGGATCCCCGTGGAGACATACGGGTCGAAATGAAGGTTGATGTAGCGGCGGCTGAGCTGAAGATACTCCAGAAGTTCCGGGTCCAGTGACTCAGCGTGCTTCTGGAGGATTGCATCGGCGCGATGGAGGAGATTCTCGCGGCTGAGAAGGGGAAGTGGGAGCGCCATCGCAGACTTCGTCGGTGGCGAGTGTACCGGAATGGCATTTGTGCATTGCAATGCGAACATCAGTCTCGATGTGTTAAAATTCGGCGCTAGAGTGCACGTGTACCTTGTGCCCTTCCTTCATCGCGCAGCACATTTTTTTCGGCACACTTTACTCCTCTAAAGTGCACTTTGGACGGGGAATTGTGACTCAAAATCGATCGGATCGGCGGGCCGTCGGCGATTGTCGGAGGCGACGGTTATGGCTCGCCGCCGCCGTTACTTTCTGTGTCCAGGTGCGTCCTGTGAAGGCGCGCAAAAACGAAATAAACAGCTCTTTCTCCTCCGTTGAATCGCGCGACATATTTCCGGCTTTTAAGGGAACATTCCTATAATATTCCTATTTTCAGTATTTACAACCTTCGATTGATGTCGATCACCATCTGAGCTCAGTATACAACGGAAGGTAAGTCGTGTTATGTTTCTGACATCTTAAATCTTCGGTGATGTTCCATCTCCTTCGCTTCCGTTCGTCGGCGGCGCTCCCAAGACAATAAAAGTCGCCGCAGAAATGTTCGTGGCGGGACCATCTGGGAGAGTTGAACGTTAAAGAGAATTTGCAGAGGATCCGTAAATTTCTAAAAGAGCCAAGTAAATTGCACGCTATATCTCAGCTA
Organism: Steinernema hermaphroditum; assembly: GCA_030435675.1. Taxonomy (NCBI): domain Eukaryota; kingdom Metazoa; phylum Nematoda; class Chromadorea; order Rhabditida; family Steinernematidae; genus Steinernema; species Steinernema hermaphroditum. The sequence continues at coordinate 2,864,424 of CM059623.1, forward strand.
AGCTTCCAAGAGTACATGTTGTTCTGAAAGTTCAGAACCATGAAAATACAATTTTTTTTTCGGAACAAAGCGCACTTTTATCGGAAAGCTAAGAAGAGCAACGCACGCACCGCATTCATTTAAAATGAGTATGACTTGCAGTGCCGTCTCCAGTGTTGATGCTTAAAAATGTTTTTTGAGAATGTGCACAATGCACGTAAGGGTTGACAGACTAATTTCTTCGCAGGCGTGCTCCAGAAACCTTTTGGGCGCCCGGACAAAACCGCCAAAGACAAAACCGCCAAATCAAAAACCGCCAAAGCAAAACCGTCAAACGGACAAAACCGCCAAAAAAAAAAACCGTCAAAGCAAAAACCGCCAAATATCGCGCTGTTTCAGAACGGGGCTCGGGCTCGCTTAAAATCACTAGGCATAGTCCTAAGCCGGAGCATAAGCTAAGCCGGGGTTTGCCTAGGCCAAGCCGGAGTTTGCTGAAGCCAGCATGACGACGAGCCACATATTTGTTTTTGTACATGGGTTAATATCCAAACTTGGCTTAGGCTCCGGCTTAAACTGAAGCCTATTAATCTAAAGCGAGTCCGAAGGGCGAGCCCTTTTGTCGTGTTGGCTTCGGCAAACCCCGGCTTAGTTTAGGCTCCGGCTTAGGACTATGCCTGGTGATTTAAAGTGAGCCCATGCAAACAGCGCGATATTTGGCGGTTCTGTCCGCTTGGCGGTTTTTGATTTGGCGGTTTTGTCCGTTTGGCGGTTTTTGATTTGGCGGTTTTGTCCGTTTGGCGGTTTTTGATTTGGCGGTTTTGTCCGTTTGGCGGTTTTTGATTTGGCGGTTTTGTCTTTGGCGGTTTTTTTGGCGGTTTTGTCCGGGCGCCAACCTTTTGTGACCCCCGTTTGAGACTGTCTTTGCTTAAATTTTTGGAGGTTGGCATGCTATAGTCGGTTGGTCGGAGGATTCGAGGATTGGAGAAAGATTGGCCTCCATGTCCTACTCCTGTCGGGGTCTCCTCTTGATCATTTAATCCCCTTGATTTAACTTGACCCTTGACCCTTTCGCATTCCAACCATTGCTGTTCCTAAAGAACGGAACAACATATAAGTAGTATAATACGGACTCGACAAAATTGTCGATAATTTACCAATCTGGCCAAACCAAAGTAACCTTAAAGATGTCACGGAAAAGAGCCGGAGTTTCTTGAAGCAATTTGACTAATCATTCACTTAGTTATTTATTAATTATTTCATTAATTAATAAAAAGTGTATAGGAGCTAATTACTCAAAGCTCGTTGCAGGGCAGTGGGACACTCAAGACTCCTTCCGGTTCACTGAGAACCGGACGAGAAAGTGCTCACCAGGAACAACGCCCTCCCCTCCAAGAGCCACTGGAACTTGCTGAAAGCACACACGAGTTAGCTCCCCGATGGTGAAGCCGAGTCCATGCGCAGATCCTCGGCGCCCTGACACTCGATGAAGTTGAGGAATGGACGCCGAACTGGACATTCTCTTCAGCCACTCGGATCCTAGAGGTAGGCCTTTCCCTCTTTACTCCCGTTTGTTAAACGAAAACGAATGTATATACTATGGTTATTTAATTTAGGCAAAAGTCAGAAAAGCAGAAGAATACCGACTGTGGACGTTCTCCTGGCACTCGTAGAAAAAGCACTTGAAATCAATGGTACCAGCGCAAAGATTCAACATCGTAAGCTACTCTTTAAGAGATCTTAGCTTAAAATGTCTTTATGTAGTGAAAAACGGACCTAATAAAACGGGAAAGCTCCTAGTAGACATCTAAATGACCGGGTTAAATGGGAAGGCTATCTTATTGAAAACATGGCATCGTTGTTTGTTGTTTGCAAGTTCAGTTGTCGAGCCGCTCTTGATCAGTTATCATTCATTAATTTTCGTATTCTGCAAGAAATCACTGGAAATGTAATAAGTGTTTTTGAGTCTTTAGAAAAAGCCCAGATTCTGACAGTGAACGCTCTTACGACTGTTCCTCCGACGTCTGTGCCTCAGCCAAGGACGACGCCGACTCTGGCCACGACGACACCGCCCACCGACGCCATCTATGTACATCCAGTTGTTCAGAAAGTTGTACAACTCTATGAACAAGCCGTTGCAGAATCATACGGAGTGAGATTTAACAATCACACAAGTACAAATCTATAATATTGTTATTTAGGATAAGACTTCAGCGAAAAACGAATCGAACGAACGAAAATTAAACGTGTTTGATTTCTTTTTTGTTTTTCTTTGTTGTTCCCTGTATGGGGAAACAATATAATTGTTGACCTTTATTGTTTTCATAGACCACACACAGTAAACTCATGCATCTCACACGTATGCTCTCCGGCTCGAATACATGGACTTTTCGGAAAATTTCGCCTACGAAGAGGCCATCGCCATGCATGTCAAATAGTTGTTAGATGGCTTTAAATAGCTTCCCCAGACTCAGATGTAGCTAGTGGGACTCAGACTGCACAGCCATAAGGCTCAGAGAGCGAGTCATGGCTGGGGCATCAACCGGCATTATCCTCTTCGCCTCTTCCAATGGGATAGCTACCACTAGTTCTTCTCGGACGCCGTCTCTGGAACGAAAAAAGAAGAAGACCAGCGGTTATGGCCTGATATTTGCTTTCTCTTCTATGGCATAATAGGTGTCATGCATGGCGAAAAGTCACGCATTCAAACCTGGAAGTCTGAATAATTCAGAAGATCTTATCGAAAGGCCTTAATCGCGGTTGCCCGGCGCTGCACCGCCGACGTCATTGAAGCACCCTGAAGTGTCCTTCCAAGCCACAGGTCAGCTGGGCGGCAATGAAGCATGAGCTGGAGATAGAGAAGGTGACCTCGGATAGCGCTACATTCACTCCGGCCCTCAGTACGCTACTTTCATCCTTCTCCACATGGTTTTCGGTGACGTGTAGTTGTGGAAAACAGGTCAAGGTCATCCACCGCAATTGTTGCCTTCAGCGGACGCGCCGCTGTCTCTCTTTTGCTTCCAGCCACTCGCGAAGTTCGACGTGAACGCGCACGAGCGCGCCGACTTCACTCTCTTTCTAGAAAACTAGATTTCTCTCTTTGCAGTAATTAAACTTTTTCTTCAATTGACGTCGATCACCTTCGATGAGCTCTATCTTCAACACCAGGTCAGTTGTTTTATCGTTTTGCCGCGTTTATGACGTCAACGCATCGCAGTTAATGGAAGCCTTCGAAGAAGGTATCTCGAACAAAAGCGAAAAGTTAAAATGTGGCGGTAAAGATCAAGCAGTCTTGACAAGTCTTGAGGTGATGTCGGCTTTTTACATATCTTATTTCAGAGCGGAATTAGTGCAACCTCATTGGTCGTATAAAAGGAAAATGCCCTTGAGCGCGGAACTCGTCCCACGGACACGACATTCTGAAGATCTTGCTCGTGTTGTGGTTATCCCCGTACCCTTAAAAAAGGTACCGTACTCGAGTAAGAGTACAAGCTCATGCAGCCCCTGTCGTAATTGTCGATTACCTCAGAAGAGTGGAGTGATGTCTGATCATTCCACTGGCAAGTTCCCCGGCCATATTACGTCGAATTGGATGTACTCTGATCAGTCGCAAGGACACAAACGAAGCAGGTTTTTGCAGGCAGGCCGGCGAGTTTCTGAAGCCAGGGTGTGTCTGGGCTCCGCCCCGACGCTTCCGCGCTTCCAGAGACTGCCTATAAAAGATGGCGACAGGCAGTTCACAGAGAGAGTTGTTGCAACCAGATTGCCGCTCTCCGCGGGTCAGCGCCTCGGCGCCCCTCGCCGCTTCTGTCCCTGTCTCCTCTGCCACCCGCCTCCGTCTCCTCCGCATTAACCATATTTCCCCCCCCCCCCCCCCCCTTCTATGTGATTCCTCCAATAAAGGATTACTATCAGCATGAGCTTAACACGGGATTTTTAACACGGCGCCTCGGCGCCTCTCGCCGCTTCGTCCCTGCCTCCTCTACCACCCGCCTCTCGTTTCCCCTGTATTACCCACTCCCTCTTATCGGCATCTCACGTCGGCATCTCAACGTCACTTCAATAAAATATCACCTTTAATCAGAGCTTTTTATGGGGTAACTGCACATGCCCAAGAGCGGCGAACTCGGGCCCCACGGTCACGACACAAGCACAGAATGACGAGGAATTCCTGTTTGTGCACAAGTCAAGTATTACTTTGTTGTAAATTTTGTTTTATTTGGGTGTTTTTAATAAAAGGTGTTGGCGAATAGTGGTGAATGGTATTCAAAGAGTTCGACTTCGAGTGACTTTGACTTTATTTCAAGAATCAAAGGTGTTACGCCCTGGTTGACACCGAAAAATAGACAACAGAGGATGTCTCATTACTGTAGGCTTCATCCCCTGGTGTGGCGTTGATGTCGTACCGGTCGTAGACGGCGCGCTTCACTGGGCATCTGAGAATCGGCGAAACTTCGGAAATGGCGACGGAACATCTTCTACTTCTCGCGGTGTTTGCGGCACAAAGGCGACATCTGAGCTCGCATCGACATCGAAAATATGAGTCCGTAGTCGGCAGGATGCGTCTTCGGTGGTTGTTCGACTTGGAATTTAAAAATGAGGTCTTTCTTGCCCTTTGTGCTCGCCTTTTTCATCCTGAGGTGTACCACGCGGATTTTGAATGCAAAGTTGTTACTGAAGACAATATTTACAATAAAAGATAGGGAAGAGAATCGGCTTCTTCTTGACGATGGAAGCAGAGACGCGTCGAGACTTTTGTTGACGAATGTGTCGATGATGGTTGGGTTGAAGTGTTGCGAAGAGTGAATTAGTTGTTATTTCCTTAAAAGTACCCGAATTAATCATGTCTAGGCTCAGCACTTTTGTGGAGAAGCGTTTCTCCTTTTGGCACGAAGAAATACCTCCAACCGGGGCCCCTCGACCCACCCTCTATTTTGGCGCAAGTCGCCCCCCTGTTGGAGATCCGCCCCGGCGCTTCCATTGTCAGCCGGTGGATACACTCATACCACAGCCCTACAAGTCCTAAGGTATACGGCAATTCAATTTGTAGTGGCGCAATGAAGATGTCAAAGAAGATTCGAAGGGTGCCGCCCGATAAACACTCTGCGTCACCGTCACCGGAATAGAAAAGAAAAAAGTGCACTTTGGCCTGGGAATTGTGACTCAAAATCGATCGAATCCGCGGACCGCCGTCGAGGCGACGGCTATGGCTCGCCGTCGCCGTTCCTTTCTGTGTCCAGCTGCGTCCTTTGGAGGCGCGCAAAAACGAAATAAACAGCTCTCTCTCCTCTGCCGAGTCGCGCGACATATTTCGCGCTTTTGAGAAATGTTGCTTTAACATTGGTGCACTCTTTTCAGTATTTACAACCTTCGATTGATGTCGATCACCATCTGAGCTCAGTATACAACGGAATGTAAGTCATGTTATGTTTCTGACATCTTAAAATCTTAAAGACATCTTATCCTAAAGCAATAAAAGTCGCCGTGAAAGTGTTCGTAGCGGGACCATCCGGTTACTATAGTTTTCCAACTTCCCGTTTTATTTTGAACAGAGACGTACTTTTCTCGAGGCCAAGATAATGTTTTGAATTGAACGTTGCGTCAAATGAATAGAAATAAGCCTATTCTTGAATGACCCCGGGCGCCTGAGTGATCAGCTGAGCAACAATCAAACGAATTTTCAATTTGGCGTTGGACCCTCACGTGGGCGTGAATTTCCCCCGGTGTCCCTCATTACAGGGTGACCACCCTAAAGTGTGACATGAAGGACACGATTTTTTCATCAAAAAAATGCATTTATTTCGGGAAACCAATAATACCACGTAATTAAGCACGCAAAAATACATCTATACGAATAATACGAATAAACACGAATAAAACAGACAAAACGCGCGGCGATGTGGAAAAAATATCGAAAATTGAGCGACAAAGCTATGTCACACTTTAGGGTGGTCACCCTGTATGTCCAAAAAAAAACTGTAAAGTGTGAAAGTGACACATTTCGTTAGGACACAATGACTGAATCATACTACTTTGGGGTAATTTCACGTTTTATTACATTAAATATTAACAGAGGACAAAGGGGAGGGGGAGAGGGCGACGGCGGCGGCGAGAGGCGGCGGCGGGACCGACCGGTCACTGAGTGACCCGTCGGGGCGACTCCCGGGCTGACGTCGGCGGTGGACGGTAGGTGGAGCGGCGCTGACGACGGCGGACGGAAGAATCGCCCGCGATATGCTAGCGGGGCCGTAGCAGGAACAGCCGCAAAGGCTCCTGCCACGACACAATCTTTCCAGGTCTTCTCGTACCAGTTGCTCATAGTGAAAACTAGAGGATTGTAACTAGGGGTGGAATCTGAGGGGAGAGGATTTATTAGCGCGGGCTGAGATACAACTGTCGTACAGGACAACGCGCTCGCCGCAGGGATCTCGAGATAAGGATGAAACGCGGGAGAATCAGGAAATCCGACGCGACTACGTCTATTCGGGGCCGGCCACGAATGGCCGGACGGGCTGCTTAAATAAGGAATCGGAAAGGGGCGTTTCTGACCCTTGGATTCCGCCTCAGGTGTAAGGCAATTAGTCGGTCTGGTTTAGCACATCTCCCGATATCCGAGATGGATTATCGGTGTGCAGTAAAACCGTCGCTAATTGTTGTGCCACCTGGTTTGGCGAGGGCAGGCAGGTGAGTGTGCGGCGTCATTAGTCAGAGGTAGAGCTAACCTCTTGCCTCGAACTGACAGCTACCGTACTCACAGGACTTCACATCATTACACGATGAGGGTCTCATTCGCCTCCGCAAAGGAGAAGGAGCACAGTCCACAGGACCAAGCGACAACCCAGAGAGTAGCAGAACGATGCCTATGAAGGCTGGAGGGGGGGGGGTTCTGGGCTTCGCTCTTTTGATGTAGTCTTCGAGCTCTGGAGCTAGATGAACTACGTCCATAATTAGGGTCGCCAGATGGTGCTCCATCACGGCGAGGCGAAATTGCGGGTCCTCCTTGGGCTTCGAGGGTTCCTTCGGACGCTCTTGGCGACTGGCTCGGCTGGCTCGGGAGGGCATAGTAGCAAACACAGAATACTCGGCTGAGTGTGGTGTGCCGTGTCGCTTCTGGTGCTTTATACGTCGTCCCGAACGTGACCTTGTTTTGCAGTTGTAGACACCCGTTGACCATAAGACCTTCATAATGAGGAAGGCCTCGGAGTGTATGCAGCGAGTCTTGTCCAATTACGCGATATGCCGCGAAAGAACAAGATCCGTGTTGTTCTTATCGGCATGCATAGGAGCAAAAATCGTTGGCTGTGAGCGAACATTTGAAATCATACGTCCCCATCCTTAAGATTTCCGCTTGGTAGATCTGGTTATAAGTGGTATTATGAACGTTATGGCTTTAACTAGACATACCGTATGCCGTACACGTGATGACGAAAGCCTTTATGGTCGTCTACGGTTTCAAACCCTGTAACTCTACAGCTGCACTTTAAAGTTATACCCTCGATCCTGCACTGATATGACATCTCTGTTGTGGACTGCCACTCTATTGTCGCGAATTAGACATTCCGCATAAAGAGAACAAGGGAACTTAGATGTCGTGGTGAAGCAGATGGTCCACTAAGTCGCTTTATGGCTTCTGTTGTGTGGGGTCAACGACGGTATCGGTTTAATAAGCGGCGATATGACTCCGTTGAGGTGGGCGCCGATATCGCTGTGTTTGCTATAAGGGTCATAGTAATGCTTGGACGTAACTTCTTACTTACCTTAGATTGCAGAAGAAGCTCGACTTTCGGCTTAACCATTCGAAATGACGGTGTTGATGAGAGAATTTCGCCTAAATATGGAATTTTTAATGCAATGCAGTTTTGCGCATTGCCTGTTATGCAACTGATCTGATCACCGCTAACCGTATAATTAGTTAAGTTTGCGGCTACCATTGAGCCTCCAGTTGCCAAATATTAAATTTGCGTCGTCCTTCGAACGCAACCGAAACGATCAACTCACGCACGAGTTGCTTCCGCTGTTTAAGATGAACAACATTGCATTTTGTCGCCAAACGACTGTGCGAAGCGTAATCGATTGCCCGGCGCCGCACCATCGATCCACTGAGGCGCCGATTATGGTCGCGTCGCTGTCTCTCTTTTGCTTCCTCGCGAAATTCGACGTGAACGCGTCGTTATTTGATTGATTCTATCGCCTTTAGAAAACGTAGAACATGATTTCTCTCTTTGCAGTAATTAAACCTTTTCTTCAATTGATGTCGATCACCTTCGATGAGCTCTATCTTCAACACCAGGTCAGTTGTTTTATCGCTTTTTAACTCCTGACAGGAACGATAAAAAGTGTTTTCCAATGGATTTCTTTATTTTTTTCTGTCCAAATGCATTCGATCTATGTGTGTTGTGATGTGGGATGGACACAGACAGCACACGACCAGTCCTTTACTCGAAACAAAAAACGAATAAACATAAGGCGAGGATACTAGACTGTCTGCTATAGTGTATGTCCGACTGTGTCCCGATATACATGAAGATAAAAGCCACAGGCAGCCTTCGTGAATTACAGAGTTGAAGGTATAAGAAAACAGAAGTTCTGGAAATAGGGCACTTGGAAACACTTTGGAGTCTCATCTGTCGAGGACGTATTCAAACCATCAACTTCCTATTCTGACCACTCTAACCTAACCATTTCTAACCGAGAACGCCGGCTCGATTCTGACCACAACCCAGAATGACTTGATGAGATGAACCGAATAAGCTCAGTGAGTGGTCTTATTAGTACGCATGGACATCAAAGAGTCGGAGAGATTCACGTAGAGGCGCAAACGATATCGTACCATCAGCCAGCCAGCTTTAACACGGATAACTCTCTACTTGCAGCTCAGAGATTCCCGATTTTTGTTTATCACTCTCTTAGATCTATCTTACTGCCATCTGTACCCATCCGTCAATGAAGACATCAGAGGAGCCCATTAAAAACAAGACCCAAAATCAAAAAATTGGGCCAAAAGATTTTTTTGCTCCCAAACCCGGCATTTGCTATGTGTGTGGCACAAGAAGTGGACTACAGTTGCTCGTACGAATGGTGAAGACCTCTAGGCTATTGATATTAATAAAGTGTCATTATGATTTTTCAACATTTTCAATGCAGCAACTCGTTATTTTACCACCAAATATCAAACAATGAGCACAATTGCATTGTATTCAAAATGCCATATTTAGGAAATGGAAACGTTTCGCGGGTCAACCAACACCCAATCGATATTGTTGGAGAACCAGCAGAACCATCAATATTATTTCAGCACAACCTCTTTCGATAATTTCGGTAACTGCCCACTGGAGGAGAAGGGACAATGTTGACCGTTGATCGCACAGAAACAGATTCCACAGCCTCTTTCTCGATGAGATGTTGGAACAATTCCAAACATTACGGGCGGATCATCCCGATGCAATGGTGCTGGTTAGGCTCCCACTCCCTTGGGGGTGCCATAGCCACTCTTGTTTCTTCGATCCTAACCCAAGAAGTTCCCGCGGATCAGTTGAAATTGATAACGTTGGGAGGTCCTCGACTGGGTGACGATGAATTCGTCGTCAGTATCACGAAATCGGTAAGCCATACTGTAACTTTCTAATACTAGAGCGGCCATTTAAGATCAAGCAGAATTATAGGGTGGTCAATGCGGGCGACCCGATCCCGCTTCCCCCGTGGAAGCAATTCGGAAATGCCTCGTATGAGCAAGCGAGCAACCGCTACTGGAGTGCCTAGAGAAATTGTCCGAGTATTATCAACTCGCTCCTATCTTCATCGGCCTCCACGCAATGTGGTTCCTTGTTCCTCGTTCAATGCTTCGAACACTACGTGAGCTTCAGACCTACCTAACTCCGGAGCAATCTCGCACATTTTAGAGTTATCCCTGGCCGCTATGTTGGATCATATGTTGCAAGGAGCACGCAAAGCTGCGAGTTCGACGCTGCCCCTTTCAATTCTTGTTCCTTCCTGTCCCCGAATACCCCTCCTGTAGCTCTGCCCTCTTCTGTTCCGCTCCACAATAAAGGCACTAGACCGAATCTTGAATCCGCTACACCTCTTAGTGATCTAGAGTACACCTCACGGAACTCCCTTGGGAAGGGGGAAGACACTGTCGGTTCGTCTGAACTCGGGCCGTCATCGAGGTCCAGCTTTGCCCCATTAATCTTTGGGAAATCGGTGATTACAATTTTTACCCTTCGTCTTCTCCTGCAGATCGTGTTTCTGGTAGTGCTCTCGGCTACTAGTATTCTTGACGTATCGGGTTCGAAGCCCTAAGTCTCCACTCCAGAGAAGCAGAAGACCGCCAACGGCGAGCGCTCCCGCATGTGTTTCCCTTGGTACATCATGGTATAACATAATCATGTATTATGCGCATGAGGATAATAGAGACATATGGGAATACAGGTTACGGAAGAACGGGATTTGATGTCGTTCCGCCACCTTTCCTCAGGTCATCCTGTAGTTTGCTGACAACGGTTTGAAAAGGTGGTATTTGCAATGTCGTTCCGTACTGAAAATAGAAAAATAAGTTTCCCTGCCCCGACAACATCTTAGAAAAAGTCTGCTAATTCAGAAGTCTAGCATACCGGTAGGGCCAGCTTGCGCAGGCGTAACTCGTCGCGTCCCTGGTAGATCTTCTCAATCGGGTCCAGCACCTCGACCGCTTCGATATCCTCGCGCCCCTCGTACCTCGCAGATCGTCTCGACCGCTTCGACCGACTCGATATCTTCCGAGTTGCCGATTACCCTCGAAGTTATAAGGTACGAGATGATAGTCGACGCGACCGCGGTGTCACCTATAGACAGTCGACTAACAAGTTATAAAACTATTAATTTTAATAAATATTTGTTCTAGGATCTATTTACTTTGAGTAGCGATTCAAGTCTCGGGCATCGGAAGATGTTGATGTTGGCACAACACCAGCTTCAGTTTTCTTCATCTGGCTTGTTCTTTTGTCCAGTCCAGGCACTGCCGCTGGAAGCCATCAGAACTTCAGCCTTATTAGTGTCCCCTATGTGAAGTCAGTGGTGAGTGACCAAGACCTACTGAACAGTCACGGGTGGCCTCACCTTCAAAGCGATTCAAACAAACCAAATTTTTCCGAATTTTTCCTTTTTTGTGTCATTTAAATAATAATAAACAAAAAATTTGCTCTTTGGTCGGCAGTCTAGACCGTCTCCTCGCCCTATATAAAGCATTTGTGTATTTTTCATTTGTTTTGGTCGTGTGCACCATGTGTCCACCGTGCATCACAACACACAGAAAACGAATCCATTTGCATTAAAAAAGGAATAAATCTGTTGTCAAACACTGTGCTATTATTAGCATAAACCCGGCTGCGCGCGAATTCGCGCCCTCCAGGTACTAAAAGCCAATTAGCCTGTAGCCCTGCGGGCTGCAAGATTGGCGTTCATGGATAGGGCTGAAGTTGGGGCCAAAAAACTGTAGCTCTGCGGGCGGCAAGATTGGTGCTCATGGATAGGGCTGACACCAAGGCAAGGAGCTGTAGCCCTGCGGGCGGCAAGATTGGCGCTCATGTAAATGGCTAAAGTGAGTGAAAAAAACTGTCAAGTTTCAGGAAACTCGAACCGAAAACACTGCTGGTTACAAAATAGGCAAAAAATCACTCAAAAACAGCAAAAAAAAACTCAAAGCCTAGCATCGCCAGAGTGATAGTGGAAGTAGAGCACTATCATCTCAACTGCCTGTGTGGCTCATTGCGAACGTTCTCTGTTTGTAAGCGGGCGGTGTCGGGTTCGGTTCCCCTCGGGGTCCTTATTTTGTGTGGGTGTTTTCCCCGTGCTCACGGAAAAACACACACACAAACAGACCAACGGACCTTGTGGATTTGTGTCAGGAGTTAAAAAGAGATAAAACAACTGACCTGGTGTTGAAGACAGAGCTCATCGAAGGTGATCGACGTGAATTGAAGAAAAGGTTTAATTACTGCAAAGAGAGAAATTATGTTTTTGAACTCGACGCGCTCAAGTAATGGAAGGCGACGGCGCGTTCACGTTAATTTTCGCAACTGGCTGGAAGCAAAGGAGAGACTGCGGTGCGCTGGCTAAAGGCCATAATGAGTGCCTCAGTGAGGTCGACGGCGCGGCGCCGGGCAATCGATCACGCCTCGCGCAGTTCCCTGCAGGACGTACAAAGGTGTCGTTTGACGAGAAAATACAATTCTGTTGATGTCAAACAGCGGTAACAACTCAAGGGTTACATGTGTAGATCGCTTTGGTTGCGTTCGAAGGACGACGTAAATTTAATATTTGGCAACTTGAGGCTCAAGGGCAGCCCCAAACTTAAGTAATTACATGGTTAGGGGGTAGTCTCAGGACTCTTTCGGATGTAGGGGATGTCTTCTCTCCTTCGACCTCATGATCTTGGCCCTTTCATAGGCTCGCCGTCCCCGGCGCCGTTCACATTGCCGCCGGCGCCGGCGTTGATGCCGGTGACGTGAATGTGAACTCTGTGAACGTGTGAACGTTGAACATGTGAATGTTATGTGAACACTCTCCAACAGGTCGGGTACCTGATGGAAGATACTTTAATAACAGGCAATGCGCAAAATTGCATTGCATTAAAAATGCCATATTTAGGCGACATTCTCTCATCGACGCCGTTATTCCGAATGTTTTCGCCAAAAGTCGAGCTTTCTCTACAATTTCCGGTAAGTCACGTCTTGCAGCATAAGTATGGTTGACCTTTACAGCACACACAGCTATATCTTATTTCCTAGCGCAGGAAATTTCGTCCGATCAGTTGAAACCTGTGCTCAAGGAGACCTTCTCGCAGTCGATCAGCTGGACAACGCTCAAACACATACAGTCGGCTTCTACCTCTCTGATATGTAGAAGTTCTTTTGAGACATGTTTCATCTACTGAGCTTGATGTTGGTATTTCACGTACTACGCATGCAATCTGATAAGGTGGGAAGCAGGTCGTAAAGGAATGCCATCAAGACATTGCTCAGCACTTGAAAGGTATGCAGTTTGTACTAACTATATGCGATGCTGCGCGACAGTTTAACTTTTGTGAAAAAAATTATTGGAAAAGATGCCAAAAACACACAAAGAGACACTTCTACAGGCTCGCTTCGATCGCCTCACACCACCCTCTGCCCCCACAGACGAATCGTGCTGAGACCCAGCAACCGCCTCCCGATTTCGATTCTGATCATCGCTGATCCAAATTTTGAACTGCTTTCCTTAATTTCTCGAGATCTAAGGCGAATTTCAAAAATGCGCCGCGACCACGCTGTGCACAATTTATTCAGCTTTCGAGCGATATCAAAATATTCAAAAATTTTGATTTTGACAAAATTCGAATTTTTATCGAAAAGCCACAAAATGGACCTCTTCTGGCAGATTTCACAGCTCGTGACCACTTTTCGCACATCCGTTTTCATTGCTTCCCAAAACCCACGTCTTTTAAGCTTTTCGAATGTCTTCTCAGCTCCAAGGTGAGCGTTCAAGTGTGTACTTGCTCGATGATTCTCTGGCGGAGCGCATACGGGATGACGAGGCGAGGTTCGTCTGCATCGGATTCGGCCTCCACGCGTAGAGTGCCATCGACCAATTCGAAATTGGCAACGGCTTCCGGTATGTTGGCTTCTAGCGCGTCGATGAGCTTCTTGTATTCAGGAATCTTCAACTGCTCCTCTCGGATTTCGTCCAAAGAAACTTGAGGTGTTTCTTCTTCGTTGCCTTCGGGTTCGGCTTCATCGTCGATCTTCTGAGCTTCGGTGTCGGCGATGAGCAGCGCAACGAGATCTTCGTCACCGGCGTTGGCTGCTGGATAGGAAGAATCAGTGCAGCTGAAGGCTTCACAACAGATGCTACAGTCGATGGATATCGCTGACGCAAAATGAACGGTTCTCTGAAATCACCAAATGATTAAGCTGGTCCGCCAATTTCCTCAAAAGTTTTTTGGTCTTTTGGATGTCCTTCTTAGTCAAGTGGTAATGTTATCAAGTAGCTGAACCACCGTTCTTTCTGTCTCAGAAACCATCAATGGCGACTAGAGAGTCGTACTCCGACCGTCTACAACAGAACCGGGTCACCGCTGGACACCAGTAATCGAAATGGCCACAGGACACTCAGGGTTTCTCAAAGAGTCCAGAAAAAATAAAAATAAACAGACGCTTGAGATCGTCTATAAATAAAATAATGAGCTGTGCTATACGATGGTTTAGGTCGGTTTAGCATTCATTGTGGCCAGAGAGTTTGTCCGGACTCGATGGGTTATTGGGCATCGAGTCCGGACCAGGGCTGTGCAAGTCTCGAGTCTCGAGTCTCGAGGTCTCGAGGCTTTTTTTTTGGTCTCGAGTCTCGAGAAATCCTCGAGACTGCTCGAGACTTTTGGGTCCTAACAAGAAAGTCTGAAATCGTTTGAATGAGGACTGTTGTTGACTATTGTAGGGCTTTTTCACGCGCGTTTTGAGTTTTGCATGCACTCTCGACAGGATAACTTCCATTTTGATGTCAATCAATAAGACTTTATTAGCTAAGCGGAGATAGTGCACGAGCTCTTCGACAGAAAAGGAGGCGGGGTCAGAAACGGGGGCCTGGAGGCCTCAGACGGGCCTGCGATGGGCAAGAAAGGGCACAAAGGACAGAGCTGGGGCCTTCGACAGGAAAAGGAGACGGGGCTTTAGACGGGAAGACACAGGGGTTTAGACGGCAAAAGCAGGAGCCTGGAGGCCTCAGACGGGCCTGCGACTGGCAAAAAGGGTAGAGCTGGGGCCTTCGACGGAAGAACAGGCAGAGGTTGGGGCTTCCTAGCAGTTTCCTTTCGCTCTGCAGGAAATGACCTGTTGGGCTGCATCGAGGATGGCAGCGGCTTTCTCGGCGTCGGCGACAGTCATCTTCTTGCTGTTGGCTTCTCGAACAGCGGGGAGTACGGCCTCGAGGCATGTAAGTTCATTTCCCAAGCAGATCTAAAAAATTCAAGCCTGTGATCTATATTGGAACTGCATGTGTTACCTGAGCTACGGTCATTGCTTCTGGTTTAGGGTTTGAAACGAGTAGCGCTTCGATTCTTTCTTTCAGTGGTCCAGTGTCGTCGCCTTCGAAGGCGATTCCGATGAGTAAACCTAGGAAATTTTTTACTGCGTTGTTACCTTGCGCCTTACCACCAAAGAACGAACTGAGGATGGTGCCAACCGCCGCCACAGCTTTCACGACTGTTGGGGCGAGTGCAACAGCACCCGCGGACAGCAGGCTCACTGACAAGGGGTCCACTCGTTTCGAACGGTTCATGCTGAAAGATTCTAGTGAGGAGAGTCTACTGAGCGAATTACGTTTACATGGTTCCATTCTTCTCGGGGCCATGGGTCTCGGGGCCATTCTTCTCGCTTTTGAATGATTCTAGTGATGAGGGCTGACAAGGGACTGTTCCCAAGTGATACGCGCAGATCGAGCTGATATTTGGCACGGTGGTAGAGGTGCATCTGAGAAGTGGAGCACACAAAAACTCGCGTGCCAAAAATGAAGCTATCCACCCTAAACAAGGCCCTAAAGTTACCAAAATTCACGACACTCAATACTAGTGGCATTGAATTGCAATGGCACGTTGTGCTCGTGTGGTCGAGGGGTAGTGCTCTGAGACGCCAGTCTACGGTCTCGGGTTCGAGCCCAACCAGGTTTTACTATGCTTCCATCTTCTTTCTTCTAACCATAACAGCATATTTTCACATCTCCTGGCGTTTACCAACACTGGTCTTTGGTTTGGAACCCTTTGCAGGAATCGGAATTGGTAACCCGAATTTCACCTTTGTCGTGGAGTTGATTTTCATTCTTTCGCGTTCCCCCCTCTCCCCTTATCGTTTAAGATGTCAGAACGACAGATCCTATTCGATTCTGGCCAATACAAACACTGTCGCAGCTTTGCTGCGAAGTTACGCATTTTTTTCTTTCTAATCCTTATACGCATCTTAAGTTCGGGGCATAAAGTGTGGTGAAAGCGCTGAACGCTACGCATACGCATCTCTATCTCGGAGTCTTCTCTTACACCAGTTCGCAGAGCGAACGTACGCATTCTCCTCTCGTTGTGCAAACTTGTACGGACCTCCCGCTCGCTCGACGATGGTTCCCGCTCGCGCACAAGAGCGCGCGTCTTCGTGTGATTGTTGTTATCTTGTTGTATCGCTGGTACGAAGATTTTATCGTGTTGCTTGGTTGTTATTTTATCGTGTTGATAAATTGTTGCCTTTTAGCTAGCTTTCTAGACCGCAACGCAACCTATCCCGGATTCGTCGAGTCGTGTACATAGTCGTCGTCGTATTCCGCGGTTATTTGGCCCTGTATCTCGCTGAGAACAGGAAGGACTTCGCTGCCAGAAGAGCACGTAAGTCGGTAGTCGCCTGGGACTACACAAATCGCCACAAGGGGCGATTTGCATCACACGCAGTGATCAAGGAGAAGGAAAAGGAAGAAGCGCGTCACGTACGCTACAGCGGCCTTCAAGGGCATTTCCCCGCGTGGCGCTTCCGATTGCTGCGGATCGGATCGGAAGTTAGAGGCGAGCACCGCCGTATCGCACTTCGCTTTTAAACACATATACGCGAAAATGCCTTCTAAAAGTCGCGTTTTATTGAATATAGCCAACTTTTCTGGCTCAGCGGCAACTGTTTATGTGGTCGAGCTGGATAGTCTCGTGGTTGCCGTTCTTGGGATCCGGGTTCGACACCCATCCCTGCCATTCTTCTTTGGTTTGATGTTCTGAGGTAATTAGCAAAAGAGAGGGGACCGTGAAAGAACGAAAAACAGCTTCACCACAAAAGTGAAATCTGGGTTACCAGTTCGGATTCGTGCAAAGGGGTTTTTAGGCTACATTTGATGCAAAACAAGAAACGGTGTTGTTAAACACCAAGAAACATAATAATGTACAGTTTCGGTGAAAAGAAGGAAAGTCGAAAAATAGAAGCTTCTCTGTGGGAATCGAACTCGAGACCGTAGACTGGCGTCTCAGAGCACTACCCCTCGACCACACGAGCACAACGTGCCATTGCAATGGCAATGCCACTAGTATTGAGTGTCGTGAATTTTGGTAACTTCAGGGCCTTGTTTAGGGTTGATAGCTTCATTTTTGGCACGCGAGTTTTTGTGTGCTCCACTTCTCAGATGCACCTCTACCACCGTGCCAAATATCAGCTCGATCTGCGCGTATCACTTGGGAACAGTCCCTTGTGAGTGGGAGATTTACGTGATCTTGGATTGAGTGAGTTCCTTCGCATTCACCCTGAAGGATGTCGAATCCGGCGTCATTATCAGGAAAAGAAGGATTACCACAGTAGACAGACGATTGGCCATCTGAAGAGGGGAAGAGCTGTACAATGAAAAAAATGAATAAAAAAAGAAGAGGAAAAATCTGATATCAGTGTGGCGTGCATTGCGTTTATATACAGCCTCTTATCGGGGAGGCGTCGGATAGCCCAGCGGAGGCGAGCTGCACACATAAATGATCGATCTCTCAAGGCGACATCGATGAGCATGAACAACGACCTTAATTAAATTACCCCTTAATTTTGGTGCACACATACATGTTTTTTAGAAACGCAAATCGAGCACGTCATTGAAGAAACGGTTCTTTTTTCGGTTTTCAGATGGCTATTGTCATGATGGCTAATGTCGTATATTTATTATTGACATTTTACTATGCAGTTGCACATTCTGTGCCACAGGTCAGTGAACGCATTACATTTGTATGGGATCAGTGTATTCATTCTTAGGAGAGGAATAAAGTATTCATTAATGAATTCACAGGACCTGATCCTGCACGTCTTCGTCAAGTGCCCTTTTTCATTGAGCGGATTTTTGACGGTTTTGTCCGGGCGCAGGTGGAAGTGTAGCGCTACCATCTCAACTGTCTGTGTGGCTCATTGCGAACGTTCTCCGTTTGTAAGCGGGCGGTGCTGGGTTCGGTTCCCCTCGGGGTCCTTATTTTGTGTGGGTGTTTTCCCCGTGCTCACGGAAAAACACACACATACACACAGACCAACGGACCCGTCGGTTCTCCATTTATATATAGGGGATTTGTGTCAGGGGTTAAAAAGCGATAAAACAACTGACCTGGTGTTGAAGATAGAGCTCATCGAAGGTGATCGACGTGAATTGAAGAAAAGGTTTAATTACTGCAAACAGAGAAATTAATTGTTCGAAAAGGCGAATGAAGTTGACGCGCTCAAGTAAAGACGCATTGACGTTGATTAGGACTCTTTCGGATGTAGCGGATGTCTTCTCTCCTTCGACCTCATGATCTTCACTAGCATAAGCTGACAGAGGACATTTTGAGAATGGCAGATTTTTTGTTCGGTCGTCAGTTCAGCATATCACCGTACTGAAGAGATCGTGCTATGACCAGGTCACATTCGAATAGTACCGAATTCCGTTTCTCTTATTCCAGCACATTTAATCAGAGGCAATGCGCAAAATTGCATTGCACTGAAAATGTCATATTTAGGCGAAATTCTCCAATCAAGGTCAGCATTCCAAATGGTTTCGCCGTAAGTCGAGCGTTCTCTACAATTTCTGGTAAGTCGCGTCTGGCAGCATTAGTATGGTTGACTCTTATAGCACACACACAGCGATATCGGCGTCTACCTCAACGGAGTCCTATCGCCGCTTACCTGACCTACCTGGTACGGGTCAACTGGTCCTGGGCCGTACCACCGGTCACCCCAAGGCGCAGTATTTCCAGGACGCTTCTGATGCTTTACTGCCCGGGGGAGCCTGCACGGCAGGGCTTATCTCACCGAAGCCGTCCGTTTTGCTCCTGTCTTGAACATCGACAACGCCAACGTGCAACTCTGCCAGTCGAAACTGGGCATCTCCGATTGGTTGAACGGTCTCGACGGTGTCTGGTCTCATTTCGAAACACGTAAGACACGCCCCCGAAGAGAATAGATAGCACAGTGAGGGTCAGTATGAACCAATCGATGACAATAATTGGCTTCACGCTATTCACATGTTACTATATGTTCGTCAAGTACATCAAGAACAACTCACCAATTTGCAAAAAGCGAAATATGCTTTTGTAAATGGGGACTATTTACTGGCCGAACGGGTTCCTTTCCAATATTACGGACCAGAACAACCAGAAATCATCGCCATTCCACGATCCGACGGTGCTCACTGGACATTATTTATCATTAACACACAAACTGGTCGGGAACACCCGATCACGATGTGCTTTTGAATCATGCGAACAGTTCGCAGACAAAGTATCTGGACTTGTTATGAGAACGCACCCAGAAGATCAAGGGTATAACAAGACTCTCCAGGAGAAAACAAAAATCAAAATCTTTTTTAATGGATTGTGTCCTAAAACTCGGACACACTTGAAACGTCTGCCTAAACCGGATACCTTAAAAGCTGTCATTGACCTAGCTGTAAAAGAAGAGAAACTTCAGAAACAACTTGATGAAGACTGTACTAAAGCAGACATAGAGGACTTGGTTAATTCAAAAGCGACAACAGACAATTAATCAGTACGGAAAGGAATTAAGTTTCGAAAAGTGTTTATTTAATTATGAATGCTGCTAATAAAGCCTGGTTGATATCACCGAGTATTTTGAGTACATCAGGTACCTTAGGGCTTCCTCTCTTCAGTAGCCTCCGGATGGGTGAACTCGAGTCGAGCAACCGTTACAAGGTTACAACATTACGCTGCTCTCGCTCCGATCATCGTGAAGACAGTTGCCGGAGTGGACGCGGCAGGTAAGAGACAATTTTTAAAGAGACCTTAAAACTTTCCTAGGGTTGATCACTCCCACCGGCCCAACTTCATAACTTAAAAGTGGCGCTAAAGGGAAACTACGAAGCACTGAACATAAGCTTAGCTTATTTCGGTCAGCCTCGCATCAAACTACCAATACAACGGCCAAGGATCTTTTCTCGAGCAATCTACCAAGCAAAACCTGCAAGAAAGTTGCGATACACTTATATCTCAAATCTCGAAACGAGCACCTTGACACGTTCATCGAACTGTTCTTGCAGCGAAATCAAGAACATCGTCTCTCAGGCCTTATCGATTACATATTATATCGATCTAAAGCCTTGTTCATTCTCCCTCCGACGCGACGCGACGCGACGTGAGCCGACGTCGGCCGACGTCGCGTCGCGTCGCGTCGGAGGGAGAATGAACACGTCGCGTCGGCCGACCGTCGGCCGACTGTCGGCCGACGCGATTTTGCCTTATGGCCCAAAATATCAAATCGACCACTTGTTGTCGGCCGACGCCTTTTGCGAGGTCTCCATTTTTTCTGATTCTTTCGATGTCTACGGGTTTCCCAAGATGCACAAACACCTATTTTCAACCCGAAGCGAATTTTGAGCTTGGCGACGGTGGTCATCGGTGAGGTTATGACCATGTCTAGTGAATGTCGTATGTTCAAGTGGATTTGGTCCCTGTTTTGTCGCGTTTGTCAATTGTGACTTGCTCTAGGAAGGTTCTCAGGTTCGGTCGGGCCAAAATTTGGAAATGTCGTATGTTCGTACCAATTGGAGGAGACCTTGGAATGTTCATTTTAGAACTTTTTAGAGATACGACTAAAGTTTCGTAAATGTCGTAGGTTCGACCCACTGACAAGAGGTCATAATTTGGAAAATTCGCATGTTCGGCAAAGCTGGGAATCACCACAATAGGATGATTTATACCAATTTAATCGATCATCGGTGGGCTACACCTGGTCCCACCACGAAAACCCAAACACTTTGCAGTTGTACACTGTCAAACCTTCTTGAGTGGGCTGAAGGAAAGAGTGGTTACACCTTGTAACTGTATCATTTACGTCGCCACCAGGCTGCGAACGACGCTAGATCGTCATTATAGAGACCCGGTCATGGATAAAAAAAGTTTTTTAAAACTTCTGAATATTTGTATACCCCTGTTTTCGGGGTCGTCTACCTCGCAACGGTCGCAACCTGATTATGGGAAAGTTCCGCGGATGGGTAAATTCCGCGGACTTTCAAAATATTCGTTCGGTTATTATAGCTCATGTTAGCCTAAATTTCTTGCCGAAATTTTGTAGGATGCATCAGGTTATACACTGTGGGATATCCAAATGAATACAGAACTCCATAATTTGGAATCTAGGTCAGAAGTACTAGGATATCAGCGAAGCTGTTAAGACAACAGGGCTCGCCCTTCAGGCTCGCGTTAAATCAACAGGAATAGTCCTAAGCCGGAGCCTAAGCCAAGCCTAAATGTTAGGCCCGTTCCAGAAAATGAATACAGAGCTCGCCTGCGGCTCGCTCGCAGCCTAAATTTGTAGACATGGTCCTACGTTCGTTTTGAGCGAGTTTGGAATCTACCGAGTCCGCGGAATTTTCCACCCGCGGAATTTACCACCCGTGGAATTTTCGCGATACCTCGCAACCTCTAAAAGAAGGGAATCAAAGGTTTTCGGAACAAATGGCGAACTCTCCCTTGCTCTGGAAGGCAAAGTTTGCACGACGTTTTTTTTTGTCTATTTTGGCTGTTTCTTGGAAACTAGGATTTTTGGAAAACTGACTTCACCACCGTGCTCAGCGACCTCAAAAACAGGGGTACACAAATTGTAAAGCATGCAAACATGTTGTGTTCAGATTTCTAGGCGCATGTCACTGAAGTTCCAGCAAGCGAAGCGAGCCCTCCTCTTTCCTTATGTCCTAGACCTAGGCCTGGATTAGGAATATGCCGAGATATTTAAGTTCAAGATGAAGAATTTAATACGAGAAGATAAACTCGAAATCATGGATATAAACCTAAAGGCCGGATCATACTTGTGAGACACAGGCTCTGTTTTTTTTTACATTTTTGTTTGCGATTTTTAAGTTTAATCATATCCTGCTGAAATGCAGGTCGTGCACAGATCGTTTGAGAAAGTCGCATACATGACTCCTGCGTGCAGTTGCAATTTCAACAAGCTACAGAAATGCTCAAAAATCGGAAGCACAAATTTGAGACACAGCCTGCGTCTGACAAGACTGGCCCGACTTTGAAACACAGTAATATCGGACTGACCGTACATTTATACGTTGCTTTAAAAATGTATTGGTGTCCTAGATGGTGGCGCAAAAGTCAGTGGCGCAAATGTCGGTGGCGCAAATGTCCTAGTACCATTTTCAGAAGTTTAAAAAAAGTTTCTTATCCATGACCGGGTCCCTTTAAATGCAGCATGAAGAGCATAAACAGCCAGAGTTGTCCGGGTACCCGACCCGAACCCGAAACGTTCGGGTACCCGACCCGAAAACCCGAACCCGCCAACTCTGTAAACAGCCCAGAGTAGCGAGGTCAGGCAAACCGCTGTGTAACCCCAAGCTGTCTAACTGGCTCTTTTTTTTGGCTTTTTTTTCTGTCCCTGGTGCCTTCAGTCTTTTATCTATCATCAACAAGTCTATGCATCGAATCTCGCCGCTTTCAAAGGTGGGCGCTTTCCAGAGCGCGTTTTGTTCAAGCCGGGATTAAAATTGCTCACCTTATCTCTAGAAACTTTGCTTGTTGCGCCAGTGCTCCCAATATTAGAAACGATCATCGAAACAATGAAATGGTACAGGGTGGCCTAAGGGCATCCGGCGCGCGCCCCTGATACGGCGCCCCTGAAATATCAATAACTACGGTAGCTCATTATTTTTCTTTTTTAAAATCCCCTTTGAAAGAAA
The DNA here is from genome assembly GCA_030435675.1 of Steinernema hermaphroditum. Taxonomy (NCBI): domain Eukaryota; kingdom Metazoa; phylum Nematoda; class Chromadorea; order Rhabditida; family Steinernematidae; genus Steinernema; species Steinernema hermaphroditum. The sequence continues at coordinate 2,887,068 of CM059623.1, forward strand.
AAAAAGAAAAATAACGAAGTACCGTAATTATTGATCTTTCAGGGCAATAGTGCCGTGACCAGTGAGAGGGCATACGATTCTCTCTCGTCGACTGCTACCGCTCCCCGCGAACGGTCGGAATTTTCCCTAGTATATGTTGCGGCCGGAGCTCGCCGCCAATCCGGCTTGGCGCGTCGCCCGACGGTCGGCTCACGAGAGTGAACAGGTGTTCATACTCCCTCCGACGTCACGTCGCGTCGTGTCGCATCGCGTCGCGTCGGATCGGGTCGGAGGCAGAGTGAACACCCGTTCATACTCGTGAGCCGACCGTCGCGTCGTGTCGCGTCGCGTCGGAGGGAGAATGAACAAAGCTTAAGCCTAATCGATTACATAGTTCCCACACACATCGAAGATTTGGCCTGGAATCTATTCATGAATGACAAGATGGAAGCACTTCGTATATCTGAAAACCATAATCTGACCCCCTCCGAATTGAAAGACGCGATTGATTTTTGTCTTAATAGAGGCCAATCCCGAACATATTTATTGCGCTACAGCACTGTGGAAGTGGACCAAATGAAACAGTATCTTGCAGATATTGGCGCACCGCGGGTTTCGTCTGCAACAGGCCGTTGTTACGAGATAGTTCGCGGGATCAAAAGTGTTAAGGTGCACTTCAGTCGTGGCACAGACCTGCCCGCCCTAGTTTCATTGTTATATTCAAGCGAGCGTGGACAAACGGTAGGAATCGTGATTTAATTGTACCACCTAAGTGAAGAAATAAATGACGATTCTCCTCTTGTTCGATAGAATCGCTGCTTCATGTCGGAAATACAGTACCGCGGTGTGGCGACGTTTGGGTCCCGGAACGAATAGCTTGTAGTCGCCCTTAGGGTTCTGTGTCCATTTCGAAATCGTGTTTTCGTCGTTTGAATTGCCGCCTTTGTGAGTGGAAATGTGCGCGAGGGGAGAGGAGCAGCTGTGACAGTGTGTCTTTTTTTTCGCCAAATTTTGTGACGCGTCCCGTGAAGCCTGGTATTGCAAAAAATTCATGTTTTTGTTGTTTCAGTATTCAAGATGATGCGTGGAAATGCGCCGATTGTCGTCCTCAGCCAGAAGACGAAACGCGAGTCCGGCTATCACGTGCAGATGGGAAACATCACGGCTGCCAAGGTGCTTGCTCTCTTTGCGAGTTTCGGCTGTTGACGTCTATCCGCATTTAGACGATTGCTGACGTTATCCGAACGAGCTTGGGCCCTAGGGCCATGCTGAAGATGTTGATGGATCCGATGGGAGGCATCGTCATGACGAACGACGGAAATGCTATTCTCCGGGAGATCACCGTCAAGCATCCCGCCGCAAAGTCGATGATTGATATCGCTCGTACTCAAGACGAAGAAACGGGAGATGGCACAACTTCGGTTATTGTGCTTGCCGGTGAAATGATGGCCGTGTCGCAGACCTTCTTGCAGCAGAACATCCATCCAACTGTTATTATCCAGGTAAAGTGCGAATTTATGCAGCAAGGTATAATTGAATCATTTCAGGCCTATCGCCAAGCCCTCGATGACATGATTGACCTTGCAGAAACCAAGTTTAGGTGCGTGTTTGATGTATTGATTGGGCTGGTTCCTTTTGGCCTGGTCCTTAGCCTAGACCACTTCGACCGATCGTTTTGTTCTCTGTTTCAAAGCGAAGTTTTTGCACAAGAGATCAGTTTCCAAGAAAAAAAAACGGCAATGTGATCGCTTTTCAAGATGTTTTTCGTCCAAGCTGCGTCTTTTAAACAGCAGAGTAATTGCAAATCTGTTTCAAATGACAGTTTTCCCCCAAAACATCAGTTGTACGAGTAAATCGCAATATCACCGGTTTTCAAGGTGTTTGTGCAAACTGAGCTTTCTAAGCTTAAGGTCGGCTCTCTGTTCGATATGGCTGCAAATCAGAGGTGTTTGTGATCCGACTCGTGCTGGCGCTCGTCCACTATAGGCTGCTCCGTCAGTCAGTGGCTGATGGAAACAGACGGAGTCTTGTCCCTCTCTTATCCCATGTCAATCTCTTGGGCATCAAAACAAACCAGAGACGAACAGTGAGCAGACCACTCACGGACACTGTTTCGCGACAAACAGACATTTTGTGATCGGGAAGGGACTATCAGGGGGCAATAACTACCATGTTTCAATTCACTTCCCTTTTTTCACTCATACCATTTCAGCAAGACCATCGATCCCAAAAACCGGGACGAAGTGGCCGTCGTTGTTCGATCCTGTCTTGGAACGAAGATGATGTCGAAATGGATGCATCTGGCCGTCAGTATCGCAATCAAAGCCGTAGAGACCGTGTCAATCGTCCGTTTTGATCACCGCGAGATCGACTTGAAGCGATACTGCCGCGTTGAGAAGATCCCTGGTGGCACGATTGAAGACTCAAGAGTGATCACGGGCGTAGTGCTGAACAAGGATGTCACCCACGCGAAGATGAAGCGCAGAATTGAGAATCCGCGTATTGTGCTCCTGGACTGCTCGCTCGAGTACAAGAAGGGCGAGAGTCAGACATCTTTGGAGATCATCAAAGAAGACGATATGACCAAGATCTTGGAGCAGGTGCTTAGCCGTTGTTTGGCTATATGATGATGTGTGTTTCTAGGAAGAAGAAGCGATTCGCCGTCAATGTGATGATATCATCAGAGTGAAGCCTGACCTGGTTTTCACGGAGAAAGGCATTTCCGATTTGGCTCAACATTTCCTGCTAAAGGCCGGAATTACGGCTATCCGTCGCCTCAAGAAGACCGACAACAACCGTCTCGCACGGTATTCAGCTGCACTGAAATTCAAATTCTATGTGCTTTCTGCTTTAGGGTGTGTGGAGCTCGCATCGTCCATGACACAACCGACTTGCGTGAGGATGACGTTGGCACGCGAGCTGAACTCTTCGAAATCACGAAAATCGCAGATGAGTACTATACATACGTAACGTCGCCTCAATCCAGTGCTTGTACAATTGTTCTGCGTGGTCCCAGCAAGGACGTCATCAATGAAGTGGAAAGGAACCTGCAGGACGCGTTGAACGTTGTGCGCAATGTTATGCTTAATCCTCGTGTGGTGCCCGGCGGAGGAGCTCTAGAAATGGCTCTTTCCTACGAATTGAACGAGAACTCGAAGCAAATAGAAGGAGTTAAGCAGTTTGCGTACAAACAACTTGCGACCGCTCTGGAAGTCATTCCCCGCACGTTGATCCAAAACTGTGGTGGCTCAACGATTCGTCAAATCACTGCTTTGCGTGCAAAGCACAACGCCGACGAACGAAACTGGATGTGGGGTGTCGATGGTAAAACAGGAGACCTGGTGAGTTGTGGTACCGGCTTTCATGTTTCAAACTACATCTTAATTTGTAGGTTGACATGGATAAAGTGAACATTTGGGACCCACTTTCTGTTAGGCTTCAAGTTTTGAAGACTGCTGTGGAAACTACCGTATTGTTGTTGAGAATCGACGACATTGTTAGTGGTACGAAGAAGTCTGATGGTGGCGATGGTCCGGTTGCTGAAATGCCGCAGTAGAACGCATCAAGTCTTATTTGCAGTGATCTTCAAATGTTGATATTTGGTCGCAAACTTGTTCGGTTGTTCGTTCTTAATTTATTTTAAGTTTTTCGCTATTGTGTTTCTGGAAGGAATTGGGATGGGTCTGAGGGAGGTGCACCGATGCGAGAAGAGATGTAACACCCTTCAGATTACTCAGATCGAGTGTAAAACAGAATCAATTGTCGCATCTTTATTGGTTTCCAATAGAACAGCAATGAAATAGTAGATCAGAGTTCGTCGTCGGAGAGGGTCATCTGTTTGGAAGGGGCCTGGCCAAGAGACGGCGACACCGCCGTGGATGGGGAAGTCTTCTTGAAGGGCGCCTTGACACAGACGTAGTTATTCTACTGAGAGACCTTCATGGGAATTTTCTTGATAGGAAAGGCCTTCTTCTTCGAGGGCTTCAGTCCCTCGGCGGACTCCTTCTTCAACTTCCGGATGCCTCTGAGGAGCATCCGAGCGTAGCATCTGTGGAGGACGCCTCGCTCGACGCAGTCGTCGAGAAACTCGGCCACTTTCAATTTCTGCTCGTCCTCTGAAGACAGATGGACACAGGCTAGGGATCCTAGGGCCTTGGTGACCGTTTTCAGATCCGTTGAGCACTTCACGAGGGAGATGGAGGATCGAGCGATAGCGAGGTCGGCGCTCATCTTGATAACTTTGGGTTTTGTGCTCGGATGTCCCAAGTGTGTCTTATACACATCGAGGAAGTGATGCTACTGTGGCTTGCTCGTTGTGGGCTCGAAGTTCTGATTCCCTAAACTTGCTGGTAATACTATCGGTCCTGAATCGCTTCCCCTGCGGTGTACTGGTGGAAAGTATTGCAATTGGAGATGGTTTTGTTCAGTAAATCTTCCCCATCGTGAACCTTTTTGCTTCCCGTGTACATCGAATCGTCGCGATACAACTGCATATAAATTTACTGTATTTGAAATATCGTTTCAAATGATCATTATTCGATGTTCACGAAGGGCTGTGTCGCTCAGAACTATACGGTTCTGTTCCACCAGCACAACTTCGAAGCTGCCCAGAACGTTGGTTCCATATTCGTCACTGAAAACGGAAGATTTGGGACCGTCCATACTGCATCTACGTGAAAATGGAGCTGAAACGACACCGACGGACACCATGTGTAAAGCGATTAAAATTGCTAAGGTTCGCATATGGTTTCTAGGCATTGATTAATATTTCTGTTATGCAGGTTCTTTCTTTGAGCAGTTCCGCGCTTGGTGTTGTGATGGTTCCTGCTCTAACGTCATATCTGTGGACCGCTGCAGCCGAACGACCGTCAGTGATGCTTTTCGCAGTTGTTGCAAATTCATTCTAGGGGTTTTTGTCTCTGACCCCATTTTTACTACAATTTCTCGTGAAACGCTACGTGCTTAACATTTATTACACTCAGATTAAAAAAACTCTTGGCAAAACGGCGAGTACTTCCGCCACGACTTATATGTATCGTATGTTCGTACAGCGCCGAAATTACAATGGGATTTTTGAGTTTATGCAAGAATCGCGTGTTTTCTTCGCGTACGAGATGTTATTTCAAAAAAACTCAACATTAAGTTGTAGATCCGTCACTGGCGGATCGTTTGCGCCATCATTGAGCGCCAGAGATAGAATTTCCACGGAGGAGATAGTTTTCTTATCTCCCCGACTTCTGTTTTCCTCTAGTTTCTCGCCTTCTACACTGCGCGTCTTGCTCAAACTGGCACCACAGATCGCGCAGCCCGTCCTTGTCATCACAGAATCCATTTGGACTGATATGAAAGCGATTTGAATAGGAACAATGAAAGCGAATAAAAACCGAACATTCGCGGTACGAGACCTCTGCGTGTAAATGCGATGTTCTGAGTGCATTGATCTGATCTGCGCTGAATAGCGTTCATATCGGTCCAAATGGATTCTGTGATGACAAGGTCGGGCGGCGCGATCTGTTCTGCCAGTTTGGACAAGACGCGCAGTGTAGAAGGCGAGAAACTAGGGAAAAACACAAGTCGGGGTGAGAAAAAAGCTATCTCCTCCGTGGAAATTCTACCTCTGGCGCTCAATGATGGCGCAAACGATCCGCCAGAGACAGATCTACAACATAATGTTTAGTTTCTTCGAAATCACACCTCGTACGCAAAGAAAACAAGCGATTCATCCACAAACTCAAAAATCCCATTGAAATTTCGACGCTGCACGAACATACGACCTTTATAAGGCGCGGCAGGAGCCTCCGAAGAGTTTTTTTAATCTGAGTATACAATCGGGACACTAAGGTCTGTACAGATATATTTAACTTTTTTTCACCTCGTTTTCATTCAGGTCTTCACTACGGTGCATCTCAACTTCTTCATGCAAAAGAAATGCTTACAGTTCAAGGCTACAGATGTGACTGATGCCGCTACCGCTCCGGAAACCAAGAAACTTTGGTTTCCGTTATCCACAGCATTTGTTTACGGACGACCACTCTTGTTTCCGCTTGATAGGACGAACTACCGCGATGTGCTTGGCTTCGAAGATCTCACTAAGAATATAAACATTCCTCCTAATCATGATTAGGATGTGATTGTTCTTTTGGAGTAAGCTGCTATAGGTTTATGAAAAGTTGTTGTTTCGTGTTGATGAAATCGTTTTTTTTTTTCATTTTGAGCTTTTCTAGTTAATGTTTGGCAGATTTCTTCTGCTTTACCTTGGAGCTTTCGTCTTCTCTATCTCGGATTTGCTCCTAAAGAGGGGTTTTGTGGACGAATGATGGAATTCCATTACTCTGATGGGTGTTAGGTGACATCTTCGTTTCACGTCGTTGTCGGCTTAGGCTTAGGTGGTGGCGACGGTACCGCCTCTAATCACCCTGTCTCCGTTATTGGTATAAAGAGGAGTGCATCGGTACGCAGTCACTTCTATTCGTCGTCATGCAGATGACATGCATCTTTCTGTATCTCATCCTAATCGGTGGAACCGTGGGTTGTTTTCTCAGCTCCTGTCCCTACCGTCGCTACGGACGCAACGTAAGATGCTCGAGTTGCGGTAAGATATGCTTGGAAAAGGCGCGGACTTGAATGTCTTCCAGCATAGGATCCGAAATGAACGGCGTTTGCGTAGCTGAGAGCGTTTGCTGCACATCGACGTCATGCAGCGAGGACATTTCATGCACCGACGCCACTGTCTGTCCTCCAAGGATGTGTGAACTCGCTGGATCTACCGGATTTTGCATCGCGCCAGCAATGTGCTGCACACAGAGTAAGTTTGCCTTCGGATTAGCGAAGTACAATAGCGTAAGCCGCTTCTATTTTCGTCTGAGATGCCAGGATTCCACTAAGAGGCTCAGGAGAAACATAATTAACTAAATGGGCTCCAAGTCCCTTCATACGATTTCACAGTTTCTTCCCTTCTGGTCCCTTGGTAACTTCCCTTTGTAGACTTCTGTCAGTCGAATTACCGTTGCCTGTGAAGTGAACAACACGCAATGCATCGTATCAGCTTGAAGAACTGTTCATTTCACGTTTATCACATTACCCGATTTGTACGATTGACAGTTTTGTTCAACATGAACAATAAATGTTTGCATTGAATGGGGCAGGTGATGAAGAGGACAGGCGGTTTCGGAGTCCAAATACGGCAACGAACGAAGTGGCCACCGTACAGATGCTATTGACACTGTCATTGTTCGCGAGATAAAACAAGAAGTTCCGGACGAAGAAATCAAGCAACTGGACGTTTCTACCGACGATCCCAGCACAGAGATGGAGGTAACATCTCCCAGCCCCCATGGAGCGTCATAACAACAAACATAATTTTAGGCATAATTGCATCATAGCGCAGCTTTCATCTCCTCTTAATAAGAAGTCAGTCGAAGATCTGAAACTCTCGAATGCTCTAACAATCCTTCTTCATACGTGCAACGAGAACGTGGTGCATAAGGAAAAGTGTAGAGCAAGGAAATAAAAACTAACACATTTAATATTAAACAAGACAATGTATAGATTACGGGGAGCAACAATTACTATCGGCTTTTTTTATTTTCGTTATTAACCTTTGCTTCGCTGGAAGTTGATGTCGACGCTTCCGTGGAGGCGACAGTTGTAGACTGACCATTCGTTGACTCAATATCATCGCCCAGCGCTTTGACAATGAAATAGAGATCGGCGAAAAAGACTATGGTGCCGAGCACCAATCCAATAATCATGCGTCTCGTCATGTCCAAGTTAAGATGTGGATACGCTATGTCAATGCCGAAAAATCCAAATACAAATGCTCCTCCAACTGTGAGTAGTGTGTTGAACACAACTATCAAATGCCGATTTGCCGATCGCAGCTCCTAAATCCAACACGCATCAGAAAACGTTGAAAATAACACAGCTCACTTGTCCAAAGTTTTCCATTAGATTCTCCCGGCCATATCTTTGACCAGTGTCAACAGTCATCGTCATTTGTTTGTATTCTTTTTCTTGTTGTTCTTCACGCAACTTCTGCAATCGTTTCTGGTATTCCGTGTTGTCCTTCTTTACAACGGGAGATTTATATACATCCAGCCGCTCAACGATCATAAAGAACGGTAAATGCGGAGGCACCGCGTTTTGGTAGTCTTCTAGCATCTTCTGATTTACTTTGTCTCCCTTAAAATATTTTTTCAGTTACATCTGATATCAATCTACTTACCTTCAGAAGTCCAACAACCGGTTCGCCATTTTGTGTTTTTGAAGTAAGGGCATCGTAGCGCCGGAAAAGTAGGTCGATAAAAGAGTGATGGCGCTCGTGCAGGCACCACATAATCTGAAAGCACAGCTTGGTGATCTAATCACAATATGCGTGCGTCCATTTACGGCCAGAGTTGTCCAGGTACTCGAACTTACTTACCCGAAACCGAAACCGAAAAAGCGCAAGGATGATATTGTTTGAACGGCTGATCGCGTTGAGAGTCGAATCGTCGATCTTGCTGGAGAGATTGGGTTTTTGCGCGGAGGAGAGCCTTCATTTTGCAAATTATTTTGATCGGCTTTTGAAGTTTATCTCTCATGCTCTGCAAAGTTTGTTGTTTTTTTTTCGAGATTATTTTCAAAACTAATTAGATCCATTTCTTTTCTTGCTCCATTTTCAAACATTGTACTTTGTATGGAATGCTGATACCGGAGAACTACAACTGCAAGATCAACCGCGCTTGAAAAATCGCCAGATTTAAAATCCCTAAAAAGTGAGTCGATGCTTCCCTTCATTTTGTCAATTTTCAATAAAAAATCCATTGCTTTTGCGATCCAAGCAAAGTGTTTCAATTAACGTTCCGTGCACTCAAATTTCATTGTGAAGTGCCTGCGAATTGAACCTTCCTGTATTACAGAAAGGATGGATTGTGGCGAGGCGTTTGCTGCAATTGAAAGCCTCTGCTCCGGCGAAAGAGATAAGGTGAAGCATGCAGCCGAGTGGCTCTCGGATCTGAAGAATTCTGTAAGTTTCTTGACACCGTCTCTTTCATTCTATCGACTTTCTTCAGCCCGCAGCTTGGCAGATTTGCCACCGACTTATAGGCGAGCGGCGCACGATAGCGAGCGTATCCTACGCTTCGCAGCTGCTACGCCAGAAAGTGGTCGACTCGTTCAATGAGTTGCCGCCGGAAACATACGAACAGTTCCGCGATTGCCTCATTGAACACCTCAAGTAATGATGCATGGATCCCTTCTTTTCTAGTCCAATTTTCTTTAGGAATGTCGACTGGGCGAATCCGGAAGAAACGGTGATCATGACGCAGCTGTCGCTGGCGCTAGTGGACCTGTACTTGCAAGTGCCCAGGTGGCCGAACGGCATCTCAAGGCTGATTGCCGAGTTCACGCAACAGCCGAACGATCGCACAGGCGTCCTCCTCTGTCTGCTCAAACTGTTCCCAGAGGAAGCCAAGAATCCGCAGGTCAATATTGGACAGAATCGGCGGAATCAGGTCGAATCAGAATTGGCGGCGCTAAACGTGGAGTTGCTAAATTACATTGTATTTCTACTTTCTTCTGAGTTCTGAGCTATGAGTGTGTTTGTTTCAGGGTCAGGTGTGTCAGGCGTATCAGAACAACAGCAACGTCATCTCCAGAGCGATCACATGTTTGGGCGCATGGCTGCAGAACAAAGAAGTTCCGACCGACTTGTTCTCCAAGCATCCCATCCTCCTCTCCACCATCAGTGTTTTGGTTCGTCGTATATCACACAATGAACCATAAATAACCAGGTGCATTCAGCAACACCCTGACTCCGCGGATTTCGAACTGCACAACGCAGCCGGGGATTTGATGTGTTCAGCGCTGCAGCGCATCGAGCGCTACACAAACGAAGATTTCTGGGAGCACACGGCTCTAGCCAAGGTCCTCCACAGCGCGGTTCTCGGAATGGTCGACGCGTTCAAAGCTGCTGATGAAAACGAGAAGCACACCTATGCTAGAATCTTTGTGGAAGCGGCAGAAACATTTGCAATAAGCATTGCGCTGAAGCCTGACCAAGGTTTCGGTAACCTGAAAATGCTTGACATAATGGTCGCCATGGCTGAATGCGCCGATACCGAAGTTAGCTTTATCATTTACTGCCACTACTTGATCTCTCCGTTTCAGCTTATTGATATGTCCTTCGGGTTCTGGTATCACTTCGGTGACTGTGTTTATGAAGAGATCGAAGATGCCGATAACGACGAATACTGTTCGACGTTTAGGCCGTACGTCAGGAGGTAAAATGAGACATTCGAGATTGAAAACATACGCTAATTCAGATACATCAGGCAATTACTCATGCATTGTCGACATGAGCCCGACGACGAGTTCGTCCCGGGCGGCAGCTTCGACGACTTCGCCGAGTTCAGAGGTAGAATCTGCGATGCCTTCAATGACGTCTGCTTCATCATTGGCTACGACGAATGCCTGCAGATCATAGCCGATTATTATAGCACGTGCGAAAAAACGTGGGTGGAGATCGAAGCAGTCGTCTTCTTCCTGAAGTCCTTCATCCGTGGAGTCCGAGAGTGAGCAGCTGTTGCACAGGAATTAATAATCCCGCTCATTACAGCCATGATGCGTCCTTCATTCCCGATATCCTTGAAGCCGTCATAAACACCGGAAACGACTGTCATCCGTTATTATCGTGTTCCATGATTGGGCTGGTGAAAAACGCCGAGTCTTGGATAAGCCAGCATCCCGCTTGTTTAGGTTAGCTCAGATCGCTTCGATGTGGAACATAACTCCTTGTTGCAGATGCTGTCATGGAATGGCTTATTGCGCGCCTCAAAGACGAGCGTTTTGCCGTAAAAGCTGCTCGGGCCGTACATATATTTTGCACAGCAAACCGCAAGAACCTCGCGAAATATTTCGAGCGCTTGTGCCAAATTATCACCGAGTACGAAACTGATGCTGCTTTGGGAAATCTCGCTGATGCTAGTGGAGATGAACTGACACAGGGTGTGCATTCCTACGTGACGGAGTTTCTGTAATCATGCTTTCAGGCTGCGCCAGTCTTCTCAGCAACGAAACCGAAGATTTTGTCGTCAAATTCGAATACCTGGTGAGCCGGCCAATTGAGAGGCTGCATCAGATCACGACCAACGAAAAGCTGCGAGGAGAGCAGTTCCAGAAGAAGCAAAAAGGCACTGCATGGGAAATACAGGCGCTCACTCCGGTGACCTGGCTAAACAGGCTATCAAGCATCTATCGCTATGTTCAACCGTACGATGCCAACGGCGAGGTTTCGCAGCAGATAGGCCGACTCCTCGAAGAGACGTGGGGAGCACTTCTGGTAACGCTCAAGTTGTACATGGCCGACGTCCGCGTTTGTGAGCAGAGTTGCCGCGCAATGCGCTTTGTGATCAGATCGCTTGGAGCACGGTCTGCTCCTCTGGCGAAGGAGCTCATCAACGTGATGGTAGAGATCTACCAGATCTACCCACATTCGTGTTTCCTTTACGTGGGCAGTATCATGGTGGACGAGTACGGTGGCCAGAAAATCTTCCAGCAAGATTTGCTGAAAATGATCGAGGTAACTATCGAGTTCTTTGACAAGACTTTATCTTCCTTCTAGATGCTGGCTACTGGAACGGTTAGAATTCTCCAAGACGATGATGCATTCGTGCAGCACCCCGATACCGTGGACGACTTCCTCCGGATGGGCATTCGTTTCTTGCAAACAGCGCCATCCGTGTTCATCGGTTCGCCCGTCGCTGACTTGTACATGCAGTGCGGAACTATGGCTATTCGAGTTGATCACCGCGATGTGGTGAACTCCGTTTCGCTCTTTTTTCAAGAAGTCATCTCTTTTTTGACGGAACGTCGGAAAGTAAGCGTCACTTGTGTTTGGAGCTGATTCTTCATATCGTAATTCAGAAATCAGGTGAACCTAAGGAGCGCGCAGCAGCGGTTCAAGCCGGATTTGCGCTGTACGAGCGTTACGGCGCGCAGCTCACCGAGGAAACAGTGAAGTCGTGCCTTTTCCGTATAAGCAGACAGAACAGAGGACAGATCGCATACATTTTGGATGGAGTTCGGCTAGCTTGTGGAGGAGTATGTTCTAGCTCCTCTGTCAGAAGTAATGATCGCATCATTTTCTAGAAATTCGACGTATTCCTTCGACAAACCTTTGAACACTTGCCCCATGACACCTTGACGAGTGCAACGAGAGAACAACTTCGTGAATTTCATGGAAAGATGATTACGTAAGCAGTAGTGATCTGATATCCGTGAACTGATGAAACGATTTCAGTGCCACTCACCGCGATCACATGGCGCAGCTGATCGAACAACTCTGCGAATACTACCGATAAGAAGATGATGGAGGAGCTTTGTTACGTATTATGAAAACCACGGGAATAAAATTTTGTGTTGTTTTGTTGTCTTTTTTGGTTATAGCTATTGTAGCATCACTTCCTCGATGTGTATAAGACCCACTTGGGACCTCAGAACACCAAAGCCCAAAGTTATTAAGATGAGCGCCGACCTCGCTATCGCTCGATCCTCCATCTCCCTCGTGAAGTGCTCAACGGATCTGAAAACGGTCACCAAGGCCCTAGGATCCCTAGCCTGTGTCCATCTCTCTTCAGAAGACGAGCAGAAACTGAAAGTGGCCGAGTTTCTCGACGACTGCGTCGAGCGAGGCGTCCTCCACAGATGCTACGCTCGGATGCTCCTCAGAAGCATCCGGAAGTTGAAGGAGGAGGAATCTGCCGAGGGACTGAAGCCCTCGAAGAAGAAGACGTCGGTCTTTCCTGTCAAGAAAATCCCCATAAAGGTCTCTCAGAAAAATAACTACGTCTGTGTCAAGGCGCCCTTCAAGAAGACTTCCCCATCCACGACAGTATCGCCGTCTCTTGGCCAGGCCCCTTCCAAACAGATGACTCCCTCCGACGATGAACTCTGATCTACTCGTGCCATGATTGAAAGCCTATAAAAGTGTAGCAAAAGTAATTGTGTTCGGGCTTGCTGGGTACTGTTTCCATATCATCGTGTAACATAATATCATCTACAAGGATCTTGATTAATCTTACTAGCAAAATAACAACATGATTAGAATAACAAAATAGTCTCATTTTTTGGGCATAACCTCATGCTTCAGCATTGTAAAGGCTTGCTTAGCTGATGCGGAGTCCTTGAAGCGGCCGTCCTCCTCCACCAGCTTACTCATCTTCTTCAGGTACAAAGGGGAGTGAAGGAGGATGACGTTCGGGAAGCTTTTCAGCTCTCTCTTCAGCGTCAGTACGTAGTTGACCGTGTCGTCGAATTCCCACTCGAGCGTGACTTCCCGCAACGGCGTGATCACGATGAGAATCACGTTGCGATAGGTGGAGGCGAAGAACCTTAGCAGCCAGGACAGGATCTCGGCGTGGCGCAGGATGTACACGTTGTTGTCATTGCAGTTTTCCGGCGCCTCCAGGATCATGTTGAAGTTTTCCTTTTTCGGTTTGTACTGAAAATCGTAGTCCTTGTCTAGAGTAGAAAGGGAACAAGTTCTGAGCTGACCCGAATTGTCTAAGAGTCGACCTAAGATGGTTCAAAAAAGGCGCCTAGACAGAAATCTAGAAAGTCATTCAGAAATGCAGACCGGTTTTTTCGACTTGAATGCTCACGAAAATGACTTCTGTGTAGATGACCCTTTTTTAAACCACCTTTTAGAAAACGACACTCATTTGTCTTGGTTGCTCAGTGAGACAGAGAACGTCTTGTCTCTCCTGCGTACAGACAAGAAACGCCCTTACCTGCAGGAATAAGTCCATGAGGTCCTCGAGCGTCTGGCACTCAAAATATCGTCCAAGTCGAGGGAACATTTCGGCGAACATCAGCATATTGTACCCGCCGACGAAGACGATGTCTTCGACGTCAGGCTCGATTGTCGACCGCTTGGTACTTTTCTTCCCAAACAACTCGTCAATCCTGGCGACAACGACATCAGAAAGAGGGCGTGGAGGCTTGGTTGGGCGGCGGCCTTTGTGGAAGTAGCGGATGACTTGTTTGTTGCTGCGAGTCGCGTCCATCAGCAACGAGAACTCCATCTTGAACTGGCGTACATTCTTCGTCACGTGCTCCGCGAATTCTCCACGCACTATGAACTTTTTGAGCGCAACTGCAGGCGAGTCTTCTAAATGGCGATAATCGATAATAGGTCAGCATCGTTTGTGGATGCGTCATACCCTCGATTTCTTCGTCTGTGACCGACTCCTCTTCGTCTTCATCCGATGAAATGCTCACTCTCGGCTTCTGGTGATGAGGGGGAGAAGCTTCTGGAAAGGACGGTCGTCGCTGATTTAGACAGTAACCGAGAAATACCTTCAATGCTGGAGTCGAAGGACGAGTCAAGATCCGACATCCTTGGTTTAGCCCGTCTGAAAGAAATAAAAATACAAAAGCTCGAAAAAAACAAGAAGTGCCGCGAATAGTGTCCGCAAGCCCATGCGTGACTTGAAGAGATCGATATTCGATTTCATTTCACGGTTAATCTGTCAAATGAGCGATTGAACAAAATGTCAGCAAAAACAAGTCAAAAACAGTCACAGAAAATTCACCCGCATTTAGGCCTGTAGTCTACAGAGCGCATACGGTGGGGGATCATGCAGAGAGGTATGTCGTGGCGGGAACCGTCGCCATTTTTCGACGATCGTTCTTCGATCTGGGACGATCATCTGTTGCAGTGGAAGTGTAAAAAAAGCGAAAACAGAACTAATATTCAGATTCTGGAGTGAATGGGTATGGATCTGAGAGGAGGTACATTGGTGTGGCTGAAGAACACCTCGTGAACACATCGTGGATCAATCAGATTTGAGAACTCAGAAGCGGGACGAATTTTCAGATTTTTATGAGTTTCCAATAGGATAACAATGAAATAGTAGATCAAAGTTCGTCATCGGAGAGGGTCATCTGTTTGGGAGGGGTTTTCACAAACGCCGTGGATGAAGAAGCCTTCTTGAAGGGCGCCTTAACACAGACGTAGTTATTCTTCTGAGAGACCTTCATGGGGATTTTCTTGACAGGAAAGACCGACGTCTTCTTCTTCGAGGGCTTCAGTCCCTCGGCAGATTCCTCCTCCTTCAACTTCCGGATGCTTCTGAGGAGCATCCGAGCGTAGCATCTGTGGAGTACGCCTCGCTCGACGCAGTCGTCGAGAAACTCGGCCACTTTCAGTTTCTGCTCGTCTTCAGAAGAGAGATGGACACAGGCTAGGGGTCCAAGCACTTCACGAGGGAGATGGAGGATCGAGCGATAGCGAGGTCGGATCTCGAGGTCTCATCTTGATAACTTTGGGTTTTTTTGTGCTCAGATGTCCCAAATGCCTCTTATACACATCGAGGAAGTGATGCTACAATAGCTATAACCAAAGAAAGACAACAAAACAACACAAAATTTTATTCCCATGGTTTCCATAATACGTAACAAAGCTCCTCCATCCTCTTCTTATCGGTAGTATTCGCAGAGTAGGACGTACGAGCTTCAGAAATCAAAGTTTTACCTTCAAATCGCAATAACAAGTCGTTCGTATCAGCGTTCCATAATCGTTTGAGATGCTTTTCGGTTTGAGATACGGTCCGTTTTGAAGCGGTCTTTTTCGAAATGTTGCTGTCTGAAACGGATGTCATAGAAATCGACTTTGGACATTCGACGCACGGTTGGTGTTTGGTAGGGTTCCATAATCGAATGTGGTTGAATATGAGTGGAGCTCATTATTGGAGCCTTAAATTTACATGCTTCAAGGAAAGGAAATCCGTATTTTTATCGCTTACTCTGTGTTAGGATTTGATTTTGAGGTCGATTTCGGGCAAAGATGGCTGAATCGCTGTTATCATTTCATTCACAAGTTGTCAGTCCTCTACGTTTTAAGAATCGCTTCCAATGGTTTTCACGAATGGTGTCCAAGACTTCCTCGTTTCGTTTCATTCATTGCAACTATTACCTTGCGATGAGTTTAGCATTGAAATCACACCGTAGAACCGTATTCCTGTCGGTCAGTCAACATTCAACGGATTGGAACTGTTTGGGTCATCACCACTCGCTGTAGGTCAATTGTCGGCTGAATGACTATGGTACTGGACTCAACTGCGACTTACTGAATTTGAAGAAAGCTGCTCATGTCGATCGACGACCATCACACCGAATTAGGTTCGCTCACTGGAAATGGATATTCACTCAAAGGAAATATCGATCGTAAATGTGACGGAGACAGGACTTCAAAATCGATATAGGAGCGATCGATTGCCCATCCTTATCAGTTGTTTCAATTCGTTGCTGACAGAATTTGCCAACATGTAGTGTAGTATTGAATGTTCCTTTCTCGTTTTTATAGAGTTGTTTCCGCGTCGTCACTTAAAGCCACAGTGCCACTGTAACTCCGAAGCCAACGCCAGGATAGCCATGCTGAAGATGGCTATCCACGTTCGCTGTGCCCAACCACCGCGCCTCGACAGCATTCAGCCTCTTCACCACTTTAGAGCCCTTTCGGATGTCATTTCTTCGGTACACTTAGCATGTTTAAAATTGACAGCTGCTTTACGCGTGGCTTTGAACACATGCGATGAGACTGGAATGTGTCCCTTGTGCCATGTTCCTTCAATCCATTCGGTAAATAAGATTGAGATTAAGACTTAAGATCTAAAAATATTAAACTGAAAAGAGACGTCGATACATTCGACTCAGTGATCTATCAATAAATTTGATTTGATAGCAGTGAAGCGTCCACCTGAGCCAAATTCCGAATTCCTGGGTCGGGGCCGGCTCAGCTCCTATACCCGACAACTCCATTTCCGAAACCTCCGCTGACGACAAGATCCCGCCCGACTAAGACGTGATATAACATCGTCGATTGCTGTATCGCCGCAGTTCCAAGTTGAGGCAGAAGCCGACAGAGAGAAGCTAACAAGGGGAAGGCATCCAAGTGCCAGACGGAGATCAGGCGGACATTTGGTGTAGCGGAGACCACAAAAATGACAGCTAAGGTGCTACCCGGTTCGGCCATACACAACCACGTCCCGCTGATGCCGAAGATGACTATATTCATTTGGGCCTAAATTTCAAGGGTTGTTTAGGTAGTGAATCTTGATTGAGGGCACGGGATTTGGTGTGCACTCTACCACTGTACCAAATCTCACCCCGATATAGATGCCTTCCCTTGTAAGTGGTTGAGTGGCTTACCGTCACAGAAAGATTTGTTCGGTTGCCTTGGAATTGTCATTTATTGCAACCTCAATGTATATCACACGCATAGAAATCTGATATAATTCTTGATTTGAATTCTGATCTTAGGCCCAGAACTTGTGGTCGAGGATGACGTTCAACTTCTCACAGAGGGACTCATAGTGCTGTTGACGCTCTTCTTCGCTCGCCTGTTCAGGAGGAGCCATGATGTTCTTGCGCTGTCTGAAGAAATTGAATCTTAGCAAAATCAAGGTGAGATTAGTCACTTACGAATAGATCTTGTAGTTAGCCATTCCACGCTTGGCCACGTCGCCAGCCTGGTAAAGAATGCTCGGACAGGAAACGGGACTAGAGACGATTCCATGAATGTAGCACAGAGTGTTAGTGACCATCTCCAGATGGTCCATGCTGATCGGCTTTGGATCGTCATGCACGAGAACGTACTTCGATGGCTTCGCCGTTCCCTGAATAGCCTGATGGGGCACCAGGATGAACTCCTTCAGGGCCTCGTTGACGATGCCTGCGTCGGCACAGGTTCCCGGAAGGACATTCTGGCGAACGGGGTCCTTGGCACCGTGGAAATTGTTAGGCTGTCGAGGCATGAGACGATAGCCGGAGTTGCGCTGCACGGTGATGTACTTCAAGCTGGGTTTCGTCCTGAGTTCCTCGAAGACCTCTCTGAACTGCCGGATCTCGGCTTGGTCCAGTTTGGCGTACTCGCCTTCGGATACACCACCTCGATAGACGATGATGGTGGCTGGGTATTTGCCGGAATTCCTCTTGAACTCCTCGAGAGCTTCCTTAATGTAGGGCTTCATGTTTTCCAGGAGATGTTCTCGAGGTTTCTGGTACCACACGCGTCCGCCGACGTCGAGGCATTCGTTCTTTGAGAAGACCATCTACAAAAGATCAAGGTTACATAGCTGCTTGACAAAGCCCGTTAACTTACCCCAACTACGGTAGGAGTGGGCGACGCGCCTCCAATGCCCGGATGGGAAATGTCGAGACCCATATACATGACGTCCTTGGTAAACCACTGGGCAATGTCCCTATGAGGCCTAATTCGACTGTTTAACCCCCCAAGCTTCTCGTTGGTCTTCTTTAGGATATTGTCGATGACCATCTGAGCACCTCTTGGGCCGTTGGCCTTCTTCACCGTCTGCATGTTGACCTGCTGCGTGGTGATCTTGTAGTAGGTCTCCAGCAGTTTCATCATCTCACGCGGAACGTCGTCTTTCCTCTGCTGTTGCACAAACAGGATGTACTTGACCTCGTTGACGTGTGCGAACTTGCCCAACTCGACGACCTCCTTCCAGACGTCGTCCCCATACTTGCCCCTCGTGTCCAGCTCACGAACCTCGGGCTTCTCGACGACGATGCCACGACGTGTCGCCGTCTTAACGAAGCTGTCAAGGAAGCCACACATGTCCCTGCCATCACGATTGGCATCGAGGTTGACATAGACGAAGAGCCAGCGGTTGGCGCCCTTCTGAGAGTTGGTGATGACTCCAGGCCTGAAGAAGGTTTGCCCATCCTTCCAGGCGTTCTTCATGCCATTGTCGGTCGTCGGCTGCTCCGATTCTCCGCCACCGTAGACGATGGCCGGCGCCTGCAGGATCTTCGCCTTCGCATCCATGAGCTCGTCGCTGATCCTGATTCCAAACTCCTTCAAGTACCTCTCCGCTTCGCCTGTCTTGACCTTCCGCAACTCCTTCTGGATATCGCCTAGCATCTCGTTGGGAAGGACACGGGCTCGCGAGATCAGATGCTCAATGATCTCGGGCGTCTGCTTCTTGTCCAGAATTCGCTGTCCTTTGACTATCTTCAGAGCGTCCATCGGGTAGTAGTTGACCACGTTGCCATCACGTCGCTTGATCATCTCAATGACGCACGGCATGCCACCGGCGTTCGTTCGGAACTTGTGCTTCTCGGCGAAATATTCCGCGACGCTGATCTCCCGATCGCCCATCATAAAGTGCATCTCGTTGCAGGTCTTATCGCTGAAGTCACGAACGCGGAAGTAGCGCGCCCTGCGTAGATGAGTCGTCATGACCATGAGGCCCTTGACCTCACGTTTCCAGAGCTGATCTTGCGTCTGGTTGACAAAGTCGAGCACGGTAGTGTCGACCGTGGCGGAGTTGCGGAATACGGTATCAGGGAAGAAGGGCGTCGTCTTCTTCTCCATCTGCAGGATGATGGTCTTGTCGGAGAGGCAGACGCTCTTCGCCGAGCCGACCTTCACGCAGAAGGGGAACGGCACTCGGCGCCCGGTGACCACTTCGCTGTCGGAAACGTCGTAGCGTTGGTTGCGGAAAAGGAGGTGTTTGTCGCCCCTAAAGTGATTTCTCGGTAACATTACTGTCATGTTGTCAAAGCGCTTACTCAGCATAGAGCCCTTGTGAGGTTAGGAGCTCGAGAAACTGCTGGACAGAGCGATCAGTTCCCATGTCGGTAGTCTCAGGTCCTATGTCAAAGTTACCCGTGTTTTTGATGGTGTAGTTGATTCTGGTTACACCACCCAGGAAGGCCATCGTCGACGCAGAAAGGGTTCTCTACAAAGCAGCGTCATAATCCGCCTCTCACGCTTGGATCTTACCACATCGATGTCTCCATTTTTGGCCGTAATCTCTGGGATGATCTCCAGATCAGAGTAGAACTGGATTCCGCAGTCGTAGACGAATCGGTGCCGGTTTGTGCCGAAAACGCGATCGTCGGTCTTCACCATACTCTGGAAGATGTCCCAGAAGGCTCGACGTCTGAGCTGCATGGTAACACTGCAGAGAATACGGTAGAAGAGGGGTTAATCAGAAGTGACACTTACTCATCCTTGAAGATCCTCTCGGCCATGTCCTTCTCCACCTCTTGGCCAGTAGTCTTCTTCACGAAGACTGCAGCCAGTCTCAGCTCGAAGCGAAAGATCTTCATCTGCTTCGTCATCTTAATCGCGAAGCCGTTCATCTTCACGTCGTACGAGCGGCTTCCAGACGGGCCAACCCCACGGGAGGATGGTGGAGTACCGTATACGTTTGACGGACCTCTGGAAGATGAAGGCGGACCACGAGAGAACGAAGGCGATCCTCTGGAAGCGGGAGAATCCCGTCCGTAGTGGGAGGACATGGATCGGGCAGAAGAAGGGGTCCCGAGGGCAGAAGAAGGTCGCTGGGGCGTGCCGCGGGAAGAACCCTGGAAGGGCTGCTTCGACGGCAGAGGGGACTGCGTATCTTCGGCTTGGCGCTTCTTGGGAATCTTGAAAGAGCTCATGGTTGATTTGAGAGTTGGCAGCATTCTTTGCCAAGAGCGATAAATAGCGTGAAATTCACAAATAATCAATGCTTCACACATGAACCTAGCTGCAGGCATCGCTCCAGGTACTGCATCGGTTTTTTGCTTCAGGATGTTTTTGGCGGAAATTTCGCATTTTATCGCCTCCAAATGATCAAATGACAGGAACTGAACCACAGACATCAAACGAAGTGAATCTGACCATATGTCCGAAAAAGAGGGCATGCACTACATAAGAGGGCTCATGTAGGCTCACTTCGTCAGACCACATGCCCAATAGTCTTTCCATAGCGATCTCGTTGGACTTTGTGGTCATTCAATCTATAGCATCACTTTTCCAACTTATCCGATCTGTTCTTGACAAACTTGTTTCCCAGTCTCAGCTCCTTTACTATTGGTCATGGGCTTCGAAACGGTGAAAAGATCGAGCATTGATCGGGAAAAGACACAGACTGGCGCAGAGATGGTTCAAGAAGCATATGGTGAGTCTTGGATCGAGGAACGAATGAGAAATGAACATGAACGGGTAATAGGATGAGGCGTGCTGTAGCGGAGATGGTCCAAGATCGGCAACATGAATCGTGGATGGGTATGTACCGGAGCAGTGATGAGGCATTGGCTGGGGAAACAATGATAGGACATGGACCAGGCATTTGTGTGGAGCGTTCTTCGAAAAGACAACGGTGACTGCCAGATCGATTACTGATTTATTTATACATCATGACATCGTCAATACATTTAGGCCACAAATTCCAGGAAGCAAACATTCTCACATCATTTTTGAACTACTGAACGAGACCTTGCATCTCCTTGCAAGATTCTTACCTCTGAATAATCTGAAAAGAGTTAAATACGCTATGCATCGAGGTTACCTTTGGCCACTTCACTGAACGATTTTTCACATAACTGGTCAACTTCTTTGCTGATTTTTATGAACGAAGCGTAGTCTTCGGCTATTTGCACCTTGTCGGTCTGTCCAAGTGCTCGAAAAGTCATGCAGTATCGCAGTTGGGTCCTGTACAATCCATACGTGCAAAGAGGGTTCCGAACGCATAGCACCATACAATCAGTGACAGACGGTGAACGTTCTTGATTCAGTACATCCTCCATCGAGTACGATAGCATAATACCGTTTCCACGGCGATACTTAACGGTATTGGACTGGAGAGAAATGTTCATTTGCAGTTGTTCACAGAGTACCTACTTTTCCGAGGAATAAAGACAGAAAGATAAATAAAGCCGCATGATGTTGCAACATCACATCAAGTGACACATAGCAACCGTGTCCAGTTGCACTATCGTTGGACACGAAGGTACATGTCTCCTTGGGATCAAGCGATGTGTCCTGTGCTTTGGATCGCTGCTCGATGCGCCTTTGTCTTGGGAAATATCTATATATCCTTGGGGAGCAGAACGATTTGCCGTGAGACTACAGGGCCCACTTAGAATCTAGATACATATTCAAGGTCGCGAGTGAGCGAAGCGAGCCCCGCATTCATTTTTGTACATGGTCCAGCATCCAGGCTTGGCTTAGGCTCATGTTGGAACGCTGTAGTCTTGACTGCTTCGCTGATACATATCATAGACAGTCTCGTGTCAAATCGTAAGGTTAAGGATGAGTGCATAAAAGGGAATCCTTGGTTACTCGAAACTCTGAAAGAGATAGCCGATAAAATGTTCCCTTAACATTCGGAGTCCCGCGACCATCAGATAAGCTTCTCGAGAATGAACACATTGTAATATGTTATGCTATAGAGCTTGTCACAACGCCATTCCGGTCTTCTAAGATGCTTTCGACGAGATCTACTTCAGCGAAGAGTATCTCGACGACGAAGAAGAAGCTCGCGCCGAAGCCTCGCCCGACTTCCGCTCCCAGGCCCCCGAAGACCGCGATTCCCGCCCCCGCGACCAGAAGCCAAGACGTCACAAGGCCGAAGAAGACGTCGAAAAGACTGAATAATATTGGGTTGGAGCATTGAAAATGGGACACTTGATAAACATTCATTTTTCTCGTCATGTTTAGACTTGTGGCAAAATGGATGGGTGATTTGTGGAGTGCAGTGAACTCTCACCCCACACTATGATTCCACACTTGTCCATTGCATTCCTCTTGATGTTAGAGGTCTTTTCATTTTTTATGGTCTTTTTTTGGTACCTTGAAATGGCAAACTGCGAAGTGATGTACGGGCTTCCTATGGTATTAATTGTGTGCTGCACGGTGACCACTTTTAACCACGAGCATCATTTGGTCTAACCTACCGAATGCACCTATGTATGTGGTCGTCATATATCAGAACATGAGCTGATCTCAAAAAGATGGTCTTCTCGGATCATCGGAAGTGAACGGGGATATAGAACAGGTAGCCCTCACTCACAGCTACCATGCATGCATAGCTACTCCACGACCTCATGCTTACTTTACGGAAATAGAGGCCAAATGTGGGAAAAGTCACACTTCACACTTTGGTGCCTGAGACCTCACCTTTTAAAGTTGACCCCCAGAATGGCTCTCCATTTTGAGCTGCGATATTCTTTTTTACTATTTATGTAGCACTCTCTCAACTCTATCTAACCGTTATATAGTCAGATTAAAAAATCTCTCGGCAAAACAGCGAGTGCTCCCGCCACGCCTTTCGCGGCGTTATATGAATCGTATGTTCGTGCAGCGCTTAAATTACAATGGCATTTTTGAGTTTGTGCATGAATGGCGTCTTTCTTCGCGTACGAGATGTGATTTTGAAAAAACTCAACATTGTTTTGTAGATCTGTCTCTGGCGGATCGTTTGAACCACCGCTGAGCACCAGGCGTGGAATTTTCGCGGAGGAGATAGCTTTTTCGATCTGATCCGCATCGAATCGCTTTCATGTCGCTCCAAATGCATTCTCTGATGAGAAGGACGGGCGGCACAATCTGTTCTGCCAGTTTGGACAAGACAGCAAGCAGAAAACTAGAGTAAACAAATGTCGGGGAGATGAAAAAGCTATCTCCTCCGTGGAATTTCCACGCCTGGTGCTCAGTGGTGGTTCAAACGATCCGTCAGAGACAGACAAAACAATGTTGAGTTTTTTCAAAATCACATCTCGTACGTGAAGAAAGACGCCATTCATGCACAAACTCATAAATGCCATTGTAATTTCGGCGCTGCACGAACATACGATTCTTATAACGCCGCGAAAGGCGTGGCGGGAGCCTCCGAAGGGATTTTTTAATCTGACTATATGTGCTCGTCCACAAAGGGCGACGCCAGAAGAAATCACTCCAAATAAAACAAAGAGGTCGAAAATGAGACCACAACATTTTTTGACTTGAAATCCCTTGTATTCTATGAATGAAAGATTTGGCTTTTGCCCGCGAAGTGGTCTGTAGTTGTCCAGTCAAATGGTGAATACCTTGAAGTGAAATGGTTGAAAAAATGCAAATAAACAATCAGTGTAAAAGTGTCCCATTTTCACTGCTCCAACCCAATAGAAAAGATGTCATATCTCTTGGCCCGCGCTCTAGTGTGTCAACTAAACTTGTGTTATCTACTTCGTTCAAATAAAGAAGTTTTTTTTATTGAGAAGCGCTGTCTTGTTCCACTTTGTGTCGATTCGTCGCATTTATTAAATATTATCGCATTTATTGAAATTATTGATGCATTCTACGGTACATTTCTTAGGTCAATGCAATAAGCGAAACAAAATGCTAACTTGGTAATTCAAAGTATCGCTCAAGTCGATAGTCGTGCTGAATGTCTCCAATGCCACAGGCTAGCAGCAATTCCTTAACCTACATGCTAAAGAAACCCGGACCGTATCGTGAATGGTGTTTTCCAGAACCATATCATGGTATTTGTCGGCCATCAATCGCAGTTTTCCGTCCTTCGACAAGTGTTTCGCGTAGATTTCTTTGACCATTCCCCAGCCTTCGTTTCTTGTTAGCATGAATTTCTTCGGCAGGCCATTCTTCACCCGCTCGTGCCATGCTTCCATTAGTTGGCGGGCAAAATCCTCATATTTGTCTCCATTTTGAATCAATATTTGTACGTCAGACAGTGCGAGGTTACGAACGGAGAAGTGGTACGGTAAGCATCCCATGCTGCTGACAGCGTGGCACACATCCTTAAAGTACAAGTTACTCACATCAAGAAAATGACATTCCATGCTTGACATGCTACTCTTCCCTTCTCTAAAATGATCCTCTAGTGATTGCACCATTGACATATGCTTTTGGAGTAAGAAGAGTTTGACTGGACTTGTCTTTTTCAGAAGTCCCAGGCACAGAGTCGAGATGTTATGTGCGTTTTCAGCATCAACTGAACGACACTTTCGATGAAGTTCGCTGGGACTGTATCCATCGCTAAACAGGAACCTTTAAACGTCGGTCTGCCGAAGCCAATATATATGCGCTAAAAATGCGTTTGCAACGCTTTGCCATAGACGATATCGTTGTAGGACCTGCGATTATTAAGCAAGACGTCAAAGAATTCAACACGAGGTGCCGAAAAATAACCCCTATTCTGTCACATTCGATCTACAAAAGCATCTGGAAAAAGACACACTTCCAAAATTACTCGCACCACTTCTATCTGAAAGAGCGGATTTGATGTTTACCTCAAACTTGGGTAATTAAACCGGCCAATTAACCGTCTGGATGGAGCGGCGTGATCTCGAAATCGTACCGTGCCACCTAGATGGTTGAGTGACCCAGATAACGGCCTCCCATTGAAGTGGCCGGTTTAATTACCCAAGTTTAAGGTAAAATCAAATCCGCTTCTTCAAATGGAAGTGGTGGTATTTCATTTTGGAAGTGCGTCTCTCTCGAGATGCGTATCAAAGTTTGGCCAACGAAAGAGACAGTCGTTCCTGGACTCGAGGTGTCCGAAAGTCTCGAAAGCTAATTGTGAAACGATCTCGAAATCACGCCGTGCCATTCAGATGGTTGAGCGACGCAGATAGCGCGCTTGCCGTCGATTGGACGGTTTAATTACCCAAGTTTGAGGTAAATTTTCGGTCCGCTCTTCACGATAGATGTGGCGACATTAATTTTAGAACTGCGTCTCTTTTGAGATGCTTATAACAACAACGAAAGTGTGGGACAAAAGGGAACTGAAGTGTCATAGAGCAGAACAAATCACAAAGATGAAATGATCGCTCATGTCTATGTCTACAACCTCCGCCCCACTCTTGTCTGAAATGAGGCTGGCGGAAACATTTCAATTTGAAACACTGTGATGAGCGGTCGCGACTCAAATCCTCTTGGTGCGCTTTGGTCAGCCGCTTCAAACATTGGCCGTTCAATCTCTGACGCCGTCGTCGACGCTTCACAGGCGGCCGGACAGAAAGTCACCGAGACGGCATCTTCAATCTCCGGAACCGCCTCGGATATCGGCTCAAAAGCGAAAGATTCAGCGACTTCCTTGGCGATAAAGGCGAAGGAGGTCGCGGGAGGAGTCGCAGAAACTGCTGGTGAGTTATGTCGGTAATCCAGCAAGTTATACTTCTTCTTCGGGCTCAACCGCAACCACAGTCGCATCCTCAACCAAGGAAGGCGCCGCGAAGGCATACACGACTACGGCGGAGGCCACTTCGAAGTTGGCCACGGAAGCGAAGACGACTGCTTATACAACGGAAGAAAATGTGATGGAATTCGCTTCGGAAGTCGTTGAAGATGTGACGGTGATGGGCTGGAAGGCCTATGATGGTGCCGCCGATGTTTTCGGATGCATGAAGAAGGGAATCACGAATTTCTTCGGAGGAGCAGAAGGTAATGTTCGACGGAATTCGCGACAGCTAATGGTGGACTTCTTCAGATCAGTCGAAGGACGACAAGAAGGAAGGGGAGAAAAAGGACTCCGACGAGTAATTGCTATGTGAGATAGATAAACGCAATAGCTATGAAACTTAACCATACATGTATCTACACGAAAACAACAAATGAACATGCACTTACAAACCTCGTGCTTTAGACGTCCCCTTCTTCTCCTCATACTCGACTTCGCTCGCGGTTGAGTCGTAATCAGTCGTATCGTCATCTTCCAGAGCTTCCTTCGCTTCTTCGATACCTATAAATTTAGAACCAGAATCAGTAACTAGTGTGAGCCACACGAAACGCACCTTCCTCTTCCCGCAATATCATCGAGAAGCCCTTGGGTACCGCTCTAAGCGCCCCGGCAGCTTTTGATGCCATCATCGTAGCGTTTTCAATAGCTTCCGAGGCATAGTCCGCTGAGTTATCCATCGTTCTGTCCGCCGTCGATTTTATTCCCGATCCGAACTTCAAGGTCGTCACATATGCTTTCTCAGCGCCGCCCTTTGTTGCCATCGCTACGTTTTTTGCGGCTGATCCTTAGAACACGATTACAATCACATCAGTTCTTATGAGACCTACCAGCAGATTCAGCCGCGCCACCAACAACGTCCACTAACGATTCCTTCGCCATCGTGCCAAGCTCTGAGGCGGTTTCAGAGAGGACATATGTCGTCTTGTACACTTTCCGTCCCACCTTCAGTGACGTGTCGGCGACGACATCAGTTAATGAGCGTCCTACGCTGGCAGCAGAAGCGAGCCATCCGCCCAATCCAGTCGTACGCGAGTCGTCGGTGGATTCCTCGAACACAATGTTTGTGACGGTTCCTTGGTCGCCAACAAATTCTTTCGTATAAATGATATTTTGTGGCATAATCTGAAAGTCATTGGAATTACACATGAACGAAGATTGAAAATTTTGCACGCATGTTCGTACACAACAGACCGATGAATGAAACGACAAATTGATCGATAAATAAGTCGCTGAGAAAAGTGAAGAATAGAGATCAATAGAGAAAAAATTGAATACTTCAATGGACAAGGATCGTTCCAACACAGATGCGAAACAGACAGGCTGCAGTGAGAACATACATTCAAACTTTGAATGAAAAAAACGACTGAAAACGATAAATAAACGGCCGAATTACCAGCCGATAGCCAAAAATTCTGCACCAGACAGACAAACAAGTGTCTCGTCTCTCAAAAAGCTGCACGAGTCGTCCTTCAAATAAAAATTATCATTCTCAGATGATGAGAAGGTCGAAGCGTCGGTCGAATACTGTTCTGGATTGGTACTGTTATGACGCCAAACAGACAGTATTCATGTCAGACAGACTGTAGACAGATTCTACGAACGGGTAAACCACAGCCTGGGATCATAACACAGCCTGGGAAATCATAACTTGGAAAATAACTTGGAAAATCTGCAAAAGAAACCTCAACTCTGGGCAATTCCGAAATATCGTCCGGTCGATGATCGGGAAATGAGAAATATTCCCGCTACAACTCTCACCAAGATTGTCTGTTCTACACATTTCTTTTGCGAAACATTCCTCCTTCTTGCTCTCCTTCGGGTTATCCATCTTTCATTGTTATTTGTCGATTTTTTGGCTATTTTCAGCCACCAGCATGCCTAATAACCGCGCAAACAAAGGCCGTAAGCGAAAGGGAAAGGACATAGATCAGATTCACGAAGATTTGATTCCGGAGAAGGCTGCGAAGCTGCTGAACCAAGATGTTGACTACGATCTCCCAGGAAATGCGCAACACTACTGCATCGAATGCAACCGCTATTTTGAAGATGACAAAGCGGTGTCCACTCATAAGAAGTCGAAAGGTGAATTATCACATTATCTGTCACTTATCAATTCATATTTCA
Organism: Steinernema hermaphroditum; assembly: GCA_030435675.1. Taxonomy (NCBI): domain Eukaryota; kingdom Metazoa; phylum Nematoda; class Chromadorea; order Rhabditida; family Steinernematidae; genus Steinernema; species Steinernema hermaphroditum. The sequence continues at coordinate 2,915,189 of CM059623.1, forward strand.
GTTCACAAGCGCCGGCTGAAGGAGCTGAAGGAGAAGCCGTACAGTCAAAAAGAGGCGGATGCTGCTGGTGGACTTGGTATTCTATGAGTTCTTCCCCTTCGTCAATGTTTTGTTCTTGCTACATTGTTTTAGTTACGGCATAAACTGGGTCGGATTGGTGTCTGTGATCGACGTTGTGGTGGTGTTTGCCGTGCCATACTTTACCGTATTGTGTATTCCTGTACCGTAATACTTTCAGATGGTTAGAAAAAAACAAACTTTCCCAATGCAAGAATTCGACACTGTCCCAGAGGTGAAAGAAGAATTGGCAGAAGGATACGCTGTGGACGGTCCGCTGAGATGTGCTTGGAACGGATGCGGAAGCATCTGCACAAGTGCCGAAGCGCTGGACCTCCACATTCGCATAGATCACATAGGGAATCAGAAGGAAGAGAGCAACGACAACCTCTTCTACTGCTCGTGGGATGGTTGTCCGCGCGGAGAATATCCGTTCAAGCAGAACTACCAACTCAGTCAACACATTCGAGGTCATTCCGGTTTCAAACCTTTCGTTTGTTCAGTAAGTGCCTTTTTGACCTTCGCCTGCAACTGTTCATGTCATGCACTTCAGTTTCCTGGATGTATTAGCTCGTATGCCCGACTGGAAAACTTGAAAACTCATATTCGGTCGAAACACACAATGGAGCGTCCATATCCTTGTCCCGATCCCAGCTGCGATCGGGTCTTCTCCAACTGTTCCGACCGTAACAAGCACGTGGTGCGTGTCCATGCACAAAATGTGAGCTGTACTTACTCGGAATGCGTTATTTTCCAGTTTGTAGAAGCGATATTCATGTACTACTTGCGAAAAATACTACAGCGACGTGTCGTCACTCCGGAAGCACGTGATGGACAAACACGGTGGGCAGGCATACCAACGCTGGAAGGAAATAAGAGCCGAACAACGTAGTCAGAAACGGATTGTCGAACGCGCAGAGCGTGTGGTTTCCGCTTTTGTGCACGTGATGCCTAAGCCTGAACTGGATGACACTTTTGAAGCTGGCACCGATGAGCATCAGGACATTTCGGACACTGGTCGGTATATATTCTGGTATCTAACTTCTTATTTATGTGTTTTAGACTCGAATGAAGAAATCGATGTCATCAACCCGTCGAAAAGTTTTACTAAACAGTTGTTAAACGATGCTTACGAAGTGAAGCAGGTGAAGCTCGATGAATAGTTTTTGCAATTTTAATCTCTTGTTGGTGTATAAATCCGCTTTGTTTGGCTGTGCATAGGTCGGTGTCATCATCCTTGCTCTACTTGCTCTCGTGTGGATTCAGGCGCTCGCGGTTTGTGCGTAACTTGTGGGCACTGGGGGAAAACTGTTGGATAGTTTCTTGGATAATTTGTGACTCCTGACACGATATGCCTTGTCTCATCGTACTATGTCTGCTGACTTTCTGCGTCTTGTCTCTTTTCGGCGGTCTGTCTTTGCATCCTGCAAATTTTGGGCATTCCCCTACAGTTTACCTGCGAATCGGTGGTGGTTGTCATCCGTGCACTCTGCTGCTTGCGGAGCGGTCGTGATGTCCTCCCCGAGTCTTCTTTTTGCGTGATTACATTTTTTTGGTAGAAAAAATTCATGGGATGAACTATTACAGTTAACACACCAAGAAGGTCTCTAATGGCAACGGAAAAGAAGCAACCACCAAGTGCTCAGGATATGGTTCAACTGGATTGCTCGGTAACTGACATTCCATTTTGACTACTTTAAAATTGCTCGATTTAGGTTGTGATGCAGATCATCCGCCATGTCGACAGCGAGACCGATCGAATGACGTTGGCTGCTGGCGATCCGGTGCAGGGCTTTCTCACTGGTCTTGTTTCGGCTACTGAGAAAGGAGCCAGCCGTGTGGAGATCACGAAGTGTTTCCCAAGCCCGCAAGTGGACCCCGTGATAGAGAGGGATGACGAGAACGGTTCGGTTAAAGGTAGCGATGAGGTGTCGGAAATGTTGCAAGTGTTCCGGTATGCATTTAAGATTGTTTTTGCAATTTTACTGATTTGCTCTTTTCAGTGAGTTGAACTACGACTACGAGTGCGTGGGTTTCTATCAAGCGTTCCCCTTCGGTACCTGCTACGATGAAGAAGTTGTTCGCCTCCTTGTTGAGCACCAAAAGAATATCGACCACGGAATTGCTCTCATCTATGGTTAGCGCACTCCCGAAAAGTCCGTTAAATAGTTTACCCAATTCAGATCCTATCCGCACCGAGCAAGGCAAACTGAGCCTCCGAGCTTTCCGTCTCTCCCCAGCGGCATTGGAACTGTGCAGTAATGTCGAATTCGGCCCTGAAGAAGTGCAAGCCGCCGGTTTGGCGATCGAGAACCTCTTCGTCGAGCTGCCCGTCGTGATAAAGAACAGTCGTTTGACCAATGTGTTCCTTGCGCAGCTCAGCAAGTCTTCTTTGGAAAACGACAACGGCTTCAGCTGTGGGGCTCCTGCTCTCAAACTGTCGTCTCCCGTCGCACTGGAACAGTGCACCCGTCAGCTCGTCAGGGACACCGAGGGACTGCGTCAAACGGTGGATTCGATCCGGAAGTACCCATCCCGTACTCTTCTGGACGCTTGGCTCAACCTATCTCAAACCGCCGCCAGCGCCGACTACGTGTCCCGTACGATCACCGAAGACGAGGCGAAGCTTATGTTCAGCAGCCTGCTCGCCACTTCCATTGATGATTGATTGTTGTGATTGCATTGTTATTCATGTCTCCTAGGGGAAGGGATAAAGTTGGTTGTTGAGGTGTTCGCTTTCTTTGGTTGGCTGCTTCTAGGGAAGTGTTGTTCGCTGTTCGCTGCCGCTATCCTGAGTCGTTGGTTTATGATTGTGATGTGCAGTGGATGCGGACTGTCCCAAGGTTTGAAATCGTATATTTGTTGTGTGTATCTGGTCAAAGGGTAATTAATTCGAAGGGAATTTGCGTTTTGTCGGGTGATATACATTGTTCATTCGACTTCGCTATTTTCTTTCGATATATGACCGATTCTTTTTGTGGCAGAACTTTTGCGCCATCCTGTATGCTATCTGGTCAGCGCGTCGATGGCGTTTAATATGCACAGAAAACAAAATTCACTTCCGGATAATGCGTGTGCAAAGCTTAAACTACAAAAGCCTAAACTACGATGTCAGTGCACAGCTAAACCAAAAAGTACATACATAGACAACCGAGGTGTCTATTCTGGCGACATCTTTACACATCATGCCACTTCAATTCATTCAAAACGTTTGAATCAAAAATTTTCCATGAGCTGACCATTCGTGGTCGAATATTGCTTGTGCAAAGCCTCAATAATACGCTCACTGCTAATAATACGCTCAACGAGCACCCTTAACACGAAAATTTACAGACTGGCAGGCACGGCAAAGGCACAAAACAAACAGTTCAGCTGATTGAGAAGCTGAATTCAAAAATTAGTGCTGATGCAACAGCGTGTGCTATGAACGAAACACGAAATCAAAACTCTATAAATGCACTCCTAAAATTTCGAATTTCACTGAAATTCAGGTCAGGTATTCAGTGCCTAACCTAACACATTTCACGACCCCATGAACAAAACGATTCCAATCTGCTATTAATATTAATTTTGATGAAACAGAAAAATCAAAATGTGTTTTGGAACAACGAAATTGCTCAACGAGCATTCCTAACAAACTCATTCGCTGGGTATGTCGAAAGGCACCAAAATCTGCAATTGCTGGCCACTTTAAAAAAAACGCTAGAAATCACATTTCTCGTTTTCGCTACCTTTTCCAATTCGAGAAGGTCTATTTTGATTTCTCTCCAAAAAATGTAGCCTTAAAATTTGGAATATATCCGTTTTTCATTGAATTTTCGTGAAAAAAGATCTGAGTGGCGCTGAAACGTCGCCATTTATCCAGGTCCACAGTGCGACTGAAAATCCCAGCTTTTGCAAAATCGATTGCATCATCCTTCGAAAACGCCAAAATAGGCTTGCGGTTTGCCGGTTCGGTTTGGATCATGGCACGATTTTTACTGTAGGATTTTTAGGACAAGGATGTTACAGCCGTACATCGCCATGGAACCTATTCCTTTTGGGTTCCCTGCGTTGATGCAGTCTCCGTATTTTTCTGCTGTTTTTTCCGCTTTGTTTTTTCATTTTGCGAAATTTTTGGGCGCTTTGGTGTGGTGTGAATGTGGCGCACCTCTCGAATATCGAGCCACGGCCGAGTTCGAGATGTTCCGTTCTTTCAAATGGAAGGATGTGAGATATTTTGGTTTTGTGTCTCGTATAGAGATCCTTAGTAAGACGCGTGTAGTTAGGATAGCGTCGTCGGAGCGCCTCTTGAAGCTCAAGCTGTTGCCGACTTCAGGATGTTCCGCTCTTTCAAATGGAAGAACGTGACTTATTTTGAATGGTTCTCTTGGCTCTGCCTTGAAGAATGAAAGGTTATAAGGTGTTAAAAGTAAGCCACTCTGCTATGGACTTGTTCCGTTAATTGTCGGATTAAGCTGATCTGAACACTTTTCAGACACGATCGAGAAGCGCCACGAGACCAGCAGGAGGACGACAAAGTGATCGAAGAAGAAAGGCCGATGAGGTAGAGGTAGAGAGAACGTTAGCGGTGCCTCGGGGCACCTCTCGGATCTCGAGCGCCAGTCGAGTTCGAGATGCTCCGCCCTTTCAAATGGAAGGGTGCGACTAATTTTGGCTAATCTCTTTTATAGAGATTCTTAGAAACGGAGGTGGAACTTTAGAGAAAGGCGAAGAGACGAAGGAACTCTGGAGGGTGTTGCACTAGTGAAGTGGTTATATTGGTGCGAGTGTGAAGGTAGAGTGGTGCCCAGCGTGCATCTCTTGAAGCTCGAGCTCTGGCCGACCTCAAGAAGTCCGCCCTTTCAAATGGATGTGGTATGACAAATTTTGTTTTGCATCTTTAGAGATGCTTTCATATGAAGTAGATAGACAGTAACAAGCTTTAGGACTGCACTGTCGTCGCAAGAACCTCAAGGCCGATAGAAGCAATGCAGAGGAATTGTCTAAGAGTTACTTCCTTTGGAGGAAATATTGTTCCAAAAATATAAAGATGATTGGCAAAAGAGAACGTTATAGGATTCGCGATTCAAGGATCCACTCAACGATGTCCACAGTCAACTCGTCCTTTCACAAGTGAATGGTGGTGCCGATGAGGTGTTGAAGCTTTGGTCGAGAGTGATCTTTGACGTAATCAGTGCGAGCGACATTGTTCCACAAGGTCAAAGGAGATTGGGCTAAAGAACAGATTGCAGGGGCCCTGGTCGACGACCCCAAGAGACGTGTAGGATAGATGGAACTTCAAGATCGGATTCAAGATTCAAGACTCTATCCTTCTATTCCAACTGTGCAGCTTCCACATCCTCACGTTCTTCTGAAAACTCGAAATTTCTTGTGATATACTGTGTTTCTAAATGAAAGACTACTGATATTCTGAGTGTGTATAAGATCGAATAGTTCCTTTCTGCTCATTTACCTACCTTTACCTTTACCATTTACCTATTTCATTGTTCAATTGTTGACTTGCAGTGTTATGGACCGTGTCCCTTTCGCATTCTACGACAAGATTAGCTATTTGCTGGATGATGGAACGCGGAAGGAAATGTCGAGTCGATGACGATTGGTGGACAAAAGTTATTCAGCAACGTTCACCATCCAGAACAGAACCGATCTTGTACTACCAACGAATCTCGCGTTTTTCGAAAAATTTTACTGTAACATTTAACAACCTAATAGAAAATATGGCAGTACTGCGATATCCCCTATCCCCGCTTTTTTAACTTCGGATTTCTACTTGAATGTCTGCTGTCATGTATTCCTTCAGTATTTGATTGATCAAAGGCCTTTTACACAATCAAAACTTAAAACTGATGCGATGGAGCTAATCCTCAATTGGGAGTGATTTATTGAAATGAATTGAGGCTGAAATCGATTCCTGGTCTGAATATGAGACTCGTCCACACCGTGCGAGCACGCGCCGCTAAAAAATCGAAAGAAATGACGCGCCAGGGTGATCGCGGCGGGACCATGTTTTCGGTTTTCGCGTGCCGTGGTGGTTTATTTCGTGTTTAGGCAGCATTTAATTCAATTCAAGGCCGTCCGCGGCAGGACTCGAGTCCGGATTCGATGTTCTTGGCACCATCGAGTCCGAGTCCAGACTCGTTGCGATCCCTGCTATAACAGCATCTTAAAAGAGACGCATTTCCAAAATATAAGTCACTCCCACGCGAGGAAGCAAATTTATGTTTACCTTAAACTTGGGTGATTAAACCACCCGATCCGAAATCGCACCGCGCCATTCAGATGGTCGAGCGAGGTAGATAGCGCTCAAAATGACGCTCCTGAGAAGTCCTGTGATTAGAGGCAGAAGCAACAGGCAGAAGCCAGCAGAGGCCCAGCTGTGCCGAAGCCACAGTCTATCATCCAGAGCATAACCGTCGGCATCTTTTGATCCCAATGAATCTTGTGAAGATGGAAAGATTCTTTTGTAGAAGAAATGCTCCAGTGACAGAAGCAAGCGAAAGATCCTGTCTGGTCTTGAATGATCTCGACGAGCAAGGTGTGAAGGCTTTCGACAATGTCCCGAAGTTCTTCCAAGAATGGAAGATCGACTGCGTCAGAGGACTGGTCCAGCCCCTCACCAAGCTTCTACTGGATCACCTGCAGTCTCAGAAGCTATACTACGTTTCGATTAGCAAGTCGGATGTTGACGACAGAATGTTTGAAGCACTGGCTGATCTGTTCTGCAATAGACGAGACGCTGCAATTACTGTGGAAGAACACGAGAATGCAATTGCGAAACCGGCGTCGCACGTTGTACGTCGCAGTAAGGTGCTAGAAGGCAGGTAGCCTAATCAAAGACCGAACTCGTAACAGTAACAAGTTCTTGTCTGTAGCTGTCACGAGCCCGTACGTCAAGAAGATTAAGAGCAACATCAAATTTGTCAAGAAGGGAAAAAGCGACTACCTTTATGAAGAAGCCAAGAAGGATTAAGGATCACTCAGGATTCGACTGCTCGTCAAAAAAGTTGACATCACGGTGTCACCGAAGCCGAAATGAAGGATTCTCCCACTTCGACAATGTTTACCATTCAGAGGAAAACCGGCGGAATTTTTTACTTCCACTCAATCTTGTCCAAGTTCTTCTGAAAACTCGAGATTCTTTGTGATATTGTGTTTTTGAATTAAAGGCTGATCGTATTCTGAGTATGTATAAGATCGAATAGTTCCTTTCTGATCACCTACCTACCTCGTAGTGCCTATTTCATTGTTTTAATCTTCACTTGCAGTGACAAGACTTGCAAGCATCGAAATGGACCGTGTCCCCTTCGCTTTCTATGACAAGATTTGGTATTTACTTGACGACGGAACACGAAAAGAAATGACGCTCCTGAGAAGTCCTGTGATTCCTGCCGCAGCAGGCAGAAGCCAGCTGTGCAAACACTACTATATGCCACTCCAAAGACGGCTGTAGAAGATGACGCCCCGGGCTCCCACCACGAAGCCCCTGTACCGTAGCCCCGGCCGTGCGAGCGAGTGCCATCCGCGCAGCGTTCCTATTTTCGTTATTGCTTGTTGTTCAGTTGGGTGGTTCTTGTTGTATTAACCGGGTATCGTTCCCTTGTGGACGGTTATAAAGTGTTTTTCCTAAGTCGTGCCCCGCGCCCCACGCACAGGAATTGTCACCGGAGTCTCGTCGGACAACTCTCTCGTTGTTTCTCCCCCGGTTTCCCACATTCGTACGGCTGCGCCCGTACAACATTGGTGCCCCGAGTGCGCGCGTACAACACGGCTGCTATGCAGTTCTGAACGTGCGGAACAGCGATATGCCGCCTATGGAAGGTCTATTCTGCGACGGGAACGAGATCCGCGAACTCAGTGATGCCGAAGTGACGTTGACGTTGATGACCATTGCCGGATGTCAATACAACGTTCGCCATCCTGAGGACAACCGCTTAAAGCTTCTTACTCCAGCGAATCTCGCAGTATTCGAAACGTTTCACAACCGCAAGACTGTTCCAGAAACAGAAGTAAATCGCCGATCATGCTTGACACTGAGTGATCTTGCCCGAGACGATCTGCAGAATTTCGAAAAAATTCCGAAGTTTTTCCAGGAATTTTTCAGAAGATCGACCGCCAGAGGACTGGTCCAACCTCTCATCAAGCTGCTGCCAGATCACGTCCAGTCAAAAAACTTGTACTCCGGCGAGTCAGACGTTGATGACAAGATGGTCGGCATATTGGCTGATCTTTTTGTATAAGCCCGTTTTTCGAAACATTTTACTACCGCAGAACGGCGCCAGCGACAGAAACAAGTGAAGGATCCTGCTTGATGCTGATCGATCTTGATCAGAACGCTCTAAAGAATTTCAACAAGGTTCCGAGATTCTTCCAGGAGTGGAAGATCGAAAACGTCAAGGGACTGGTCCAGCCCCTCACGAAGCTGCTTCTGGATCACGTCAACTCCAAAAAGCTCAGCAACGTATCATTTGACAAGTCGGAAGTTGATGATAATATGTTCGGGATACTCGCTGACTTGTACTGTACAAGCCCGAACGCGAAGATCACCGTCGAAGAAGACGAGAACGCGATAGCCAAGCCGAAATCGCACGTAGTGAGCAAAGTGATGGAAGCTTGGAAATCAGAAACCCTGATCCAAGGTCGAAATCGTCTGAAAATCATGAGGATAACAATTACAAAATCGTACGTCAAATCGCTGAAGAAGAACATCAATTTAGTCCAGCGTGGTGAGAACAATTACCTATACGAAGCCAAGAAAGATGAAGGGTCGCTGAGGATTCGTTTAGTTGGCCAGAAAGTTACCATAATGATGTTTCCCAAAACAACATCGTGGTGTTTACGATGCTGATGTATTCTTCCCGTTCCGTTCCATGAGATTTTATGTTGTATTCGTTGATATTTACTGTAAGAGTGGTTAATGATGGTCAGCGATTTTAACGGGAACATGAATAAAGGGTTGTTGGAGAAGTGGACTTGGTAAATGGTATGGTCTGGGTGGAACCTCCCTCCAGCTGTCTGAGGCCCGGCATGGTTTCGTGTTATCCACTCTGCTATTATGTTATCACCACGATACACAGCGGTCTTAATATAAGTATGCATTAAAGAGGGGTAGTATCTTATGGAAGCATACTGTAACGGGGAAAGAGAAGGAATAAGGTGGCCGGATTTTGATGAGAAGACGAGCGAGCAAAAGCGCTCTGAAATGGCAACATGGAAATCTCAGGATTACTTCACGTGTTGGGACGTAAATCGGTGAGTAGCTTTCGACGCGAAGAAAAAGGTGTACCTCGAAAAAGAATGCGCCTCGCCGGTTCACTTAAGCGAGCTTACGAAAAAGCATCATCACCTACTCCCACTTCTGAATCACACTTTTATTACGAACTCCTATCAAGGCATATAATAAAAATTGCCAGATAAGTACTTTGGTAGAGGCGCTTCACAATTCGGCTCACTGTCGACCCGCCTTGACTGATTGTGAGCGATGACAAAGTCTTCGCCAGTTCGTGCAAAGGTGTAGTCGCCTACGGTAGCGACACATCCGATGTCCCTAAAACAGTTCATTGGGGTGGGCACAGCAAACAATACCGACCTAGTTAGCCTAGAATAGCAGACGTGAGGTGTCAGACATCTTGACACACTCATCGTCCAGTGCTCCTCGTTAATCGATCCCATGCACTTGTCGAAATCGTCGAAGGACTCTGTAGAAGACTTGTTCATCACCGTTGAGGCGATTGATGAGAATGTTGAGTTAAGGCGGTCTTGCCATTGGCTGAAAAAGAGTAACTTTCAGATGACAAAACAAGGCATAGGTGGGTTACTGTCTTAAGGCTACTGTACCCACCTGTTAAGCTTCAACGCCAACACAGTCATGTCGATTGGCGCCTCATTGGCGGCGACATTACGGTACGAATGTCGCAGATGGTAGAAGTGGGCTTGTCGACAGGGTACTCTCACTTGGACGTGGCCGAGCCTATGAATCCCGGTCTCGTGCATGTTCACACTGTCTACGCGGCCTGAAAGATCAGAAGTGCGTTCAATTTGAGGCATTAACACGTACTGGCATTGACAAGGACCCTTGTCTTCATTCTCCACACTTTGCACGTAGTCTTCCACTTGGTCTTTTGCAAAAAGTTGAAGTTGAACTTGTCGAGGGTCGGCTCGGCTTCTTCGTCGGGTAGCACGAACTGGACATCGCGATGCTCAAACAGGAAAGACCCAGCTTGGGGATGCTCTCTGGTCAGTTCCTACAAAGACGAGGTTCGAATGGACAGGGAGAGATGATACCTCGATGATCTTGAGAGGACCAGTTGCCATGTCAAGAGGGTTCATTGGAAGAAGCATGTCGTCGATATCAGTGAAAACGACCATATCGGCGAAGGGTTTTACGAAGTAGAGGCAGTTGACGTGTGATTCCTCGATTCCTCGGGAGAGCACTAGGCCGTTGGGGTTGATGTCGGAGAGAACGGGCCATTTGGGCCAGTCTCTGATGATTACGATGCCTATAAAAGAGAGAAAATGAGAGGATCGACCCAATTTCGATCGAACAGCATAGGCTATTCCACATGAGCCTTCACTAGCGTCCGATGTGGTCTAGTGGTTAGGATTTGCGGCTCTCACCCGCAAGGCCCGGGTTCGATTCCCGGCATCGGAAGAATTTTTTCCTTTGCCATAGATTCTGACTCCCGTACCTTTCTTCTCGTAAGCTTTTAAAATCAGATAAGCGTTGGTGGAAGCCGACTGCACCGGAACTATAATCTTCGTGGCTCCAAACGCCAACCACGTCTCAATTCCGGTGAGCAGAATCTGCCATTCAGTGTAGATGTACATCGGAGCCATGCAAACAACGAGCTTCTGTCTTTCGCCGAACGACACAGGAGCTTCGATGGCAACTTCGAGGGAGTCTTTGAAGTCAGGGACAGTGCTCAGCCTAAAATTGAAAAAGAAAACTCGATCTTCGGAGCTCTTGTACAGTACTGCACAGAATTGACGTCGGCGGAGGCGATACGGCACTCGGCTATGTGGCCTGCCCAGGAACAGATGTCATTGGCGGCGCGCTTTCCTTTGTGGATCCTCTCGATGTGCGCTCTGTCTATCACTTCCCTTCCATATTCATTCGTACTTCTACAGTACAACGAGTGACTCTCCCTGGAGTCTCCTACGAACTGCATAACCGCAAAGTGGCCAGCAACGTTCCGTTCTTCTGGCATTCGATGGAAAGCGCCTGGAAGGCGAGTCACCTACAGTAAGCAGCTACAGTACGCACCTATGACAATCGGCCGTCTTCCGATATGCTTGGACAACAGTCCATCGCCTAAATTTTTCAGCGCCCACATGTTAGTCGTTCGATGATAAAGGGCGAATCCACAGATAACGCCGATTATCACCAAGGTCAGCTTGAATATCCGGTCGAAGACATGGCTCGTCCTCCAGAAGCGTCTTCGGCTTCCGCCGAGGAAGGTGTAGGGCAGACCCATGGAGATGGGGATCAATAGGTGAAGACGTTTGCGAAGCAAGAGTACCCATGTCCGACAACGCGATGACATAGAAAGATTAGGAGCGGTGACGCGCCAGTGTCGTGGAACTGGCGCATCTGAAAGACGCGCGGGTGAGATCGGTTCGAACGTGATGTTTTGTGTTTCCTTATAAGCATTAGGCCCTTCCCTAGCCACGTTCACTCAATTGAGCTTCTCAACAAACACATAACAACAACAACAACAACACAAATTCGACTCGTATCACTACTCCTCGATCCATTCTTCTATCTCGGGATCTGAAAAAACATATTTTGAACCTTCCACGCTGCCAACGACTCACTCAAAAACGACCGATCCTTCTCCAAGAAGTTGATAACTTCCGAATTCAACTCAATCGCGTCAGATGCTCGATCTTCTTCAGAGGGGTTTTCGACTACTTCCAGCGGCTGCTGTCGAGCCAGAATCGCTTGATAGTGCTCCGCTGTGTGTGTCGCCACCGCATCATAGTCCTCACCAAAATATGCACAATACGGGCATCCGAAACCTTCGACTTCGTCTTCCACTGTAGTCACGTTGATCTGATCTGTAGCCGACTCCATATCTTCTATCTGAAAGGCGGAATAAACAGAGGAACACAAACATTTATTGCTTACCATGGCGACCTCTTCTTCGTCGTAATTCCACGCCGAACAGTGCGCTTCATCGACCCTCACCTTCGGAGGTCGACCTCGTGGCCTGGCAGAGTAGAAATCTAGCCTGCTGCATCGATTCGCCTTTTTGCTATCGTAGAGAAGCTTCCCATTCTCAGCCTCTTTCGGAACGACGCGGTGCTGAATTCGCTGGTGATTTCTGAGTAAGGTGAAGCTCCTAAGCACATTCACAGAGAATTAGCAACAAAAACGACCAAATTACGATAGTTTCTTGTCACAAAATCTGCAGTAGAAGATTCTGGAGACCGACAGTTGCGAAGTAACCCAGATCGTATGCCTTTCTCGGACGGAATGCTCTTCGAATGACGTCAAATCGATGAATTTCTGTGAGCACAGTGAGCAGACGTATTCTATCCGCATCTAGAAAAGTAATTACAATATAGAAAACGGAGAAATGAATATTAAAACGCTTAGACAACCAATTACAGGCTGTGAGTGGCTCATACCTATGTATAGACCGAAAAGAAAAACAGTCTGCACCGTAACTCGTTGTCTAGACTGATATATGAACTGTTTATAAACACTGGAGCTCCCAGACACATGTGGAAGAGACGTATACGAGGAATTTTCCAATCGATTAAAGTATCTGAGTGGCCCATATCTACGTCTAGACCGACAAGGACTAAAGTCTACACCGTCACTAACTGTCTAAACAAATATGTGAGTCAGTGAGCGGAACGGACGGATGAGATATGGGCAGACCATTAGCTGGAGTAGATATGTGCACCCAGTCTATCCAGCGTATAATACGGAAAAATGGGAAATTGAATAGAAAACTGGTCATCATTTGTTTAGCTACAAAGTTTAGCTACTACAAAGACAGCCAATAACAATGTTTGAGTGGCTGATGCGACACACTCTCACTTTATAGAAAGCGATCTAAACGGACTTCTGCGCTTTCGTGTGAGCTCTAGACCAGCGAATGTCACTAGTTGTCTCGACACATGCTTAACACAGACAAGAGCTACTGCACTAGACTGCACATTAGATGTCAAATCTATACAGCATATGATGCCGAGAAAACTTCGTGAAACTCACCACATTTTTCATCGTCCCAAAGTGAACATTTTCTTCATGCCGGAACAGCCTCAGGTTGTCCGAAAACGTAGCAGAGCACACATCACAGGAAACGGGAAGGGAAAATGGACGCGACGACTGTGGATGGCCTATAATCACATGTTCTCGAAGATCTTCTTTGTTCAGGAACTTCTGAAATGCAGTTTATCAGAAAACGACTAAATAAAAGCGAACTTACTTGTGAACAGAGATGGCATGTGACCCAGCTGAAGGCGTTGAATTGCTCAGCTGTGTGGATGAGCTGACTTTCGCCATCTATGTTCATCTGAACCAACGGAAAAGAGGAAGCTTTGGTGAAAGTATCGGAGAATGAGATGGGAAGAACTTTGCTGGTGGTCCTGGCACGATGACAACTCGTTCTTGTATAGACTTTCTGTCTAATTCTTTTCGCATTCCGATGTGGTCTAGTGGTTAGGATTTGCGGCTCTCACCCGCAAGGCCCGGGTTCGATTCCCGGCATCGGAAAAAAAATTTTGTTTTCGTCTAGCTCTATTTGCCATTCTGGCGCCCCTTGTTTTCCAGTCGCGCCCCTCGCGCGTCTGCGCTAATGGCTGTTTTCCCGCATCAGTGATGTTGTTTACCGCTTCGCTTTCAGGTGTTTATGACCGCCGAAGAACGGGTGAAGCAGGCGCGCCGTCTCGTCTGGATCGTCTGCAAACGTGACGCCCATCAGAAGAAGCTTCAAATCGAGGCGACCGTCACGGAGCGGAGCCTAGAAGTCGTCGAGGAAGGCCGGAAGCTGTTAATCGATTTGGAAGACGATGAAAGCGCCGAGTCGCCCCACTTGGCGGCGTTTCCCGTTGGAATTTCGCCCGAACTAGAGCTGGAAGCCGGCATCTCGCTGCGTGAAGCCGAAGATGAGCTTCTGGAGTACGTACGTCGCCATACCAACGCGAATGCCTCGCTTCTGGCCAGCGAGAAGACCCGCAATGTGCGCGGATTTATCGATTCGGAGATGCGGGAGCTGGCCGCTCACTTCTTCTATCGTTCCCTCGACGTGTGCAGCTTCAGAGAGGTAATCTGGCGCATCACACATTCCTTAGCTGCTCCTCTTCAGCTTTATAGCCGTTGGAAATGCGCGGAGCCGCAGAAATTCGCCAATCTCATCGAGGAAATGCGCTTCTATCGGACGGAGCTTTCGAAGTGAGCGAATTTCCCAAAATTTTCGCATGTAATCCAATTTGTTGTTCAGAAAACGCGGCATCGAAATTGGAAGCGGAGAGCCAGACGAGCGGATTATTTGGATCGACTGCGAGATGACCGGCTTGGAGCTGGGCGTTCACCGGATCGTCGAGATCGCTTGTGTTGTGACGGACGGCAATCTAGAGGTAAGCCACGCCGCGTAGTGCGCGGAATGGACATGTTTTTAGATCGTCGATGTCAGCGATAACATCGTCATCAAGCAGCCGCTCGATGTGATGCGCATGATGAACCACTGGTGCCGGAAGACGTTTAAGAAGAATGGACTAATGGAGCAAATTGCTGAGAGCGAAGTGTCCACCGAAATGGCTGAGGGACAGGTCCGTTTATTCGTGCAGCTTTGATATGATTTGAGTGCTGAATGCTGTGCGTATCCATTGATTCCGGATAGGGAATCCCTCCTACAGACCCTAACCACTCGTCTCTTCATGAATTCTCGCTTCAGATGCTCGAATTCCTCTCGCAGCATGTTCCCAAGGGCGTCTGTCCTCTGGCTGGCAACTCCATAGCCGTAGATCGCCGTTTCATCGAGCAGGACATGCCGAAACTTGCCGAATTCTTTGGACCTTCCGACATCGATGTCACTGCGGTGACCAAGGTACGGTAGTTCACAAATAAGTGTGGTTTCTCTATACATATCCATTCACTTTAGATGATCAGAGCACATGGCGACACTCCACGATATCAAGCGAAAAACTCAGCGAACAAACGTCATCGGGCTTTCGACGACATCCTCCACTCAATATGCCTTTTGGAACGGGTCAAAAAGCACGTTAATAAGGGTACTGTAGAATAAATAGTTGATTTTTATGATTTTCTGGTTTGTGTGAAGGCAGTTATATACTGTGGATATCTCTGAGATGTGCGCGATGAGGGCTGTGTGTATGCGTTCAGATGGACACCCTGAACGCGGACCAGATCGACTACCTCCTTGGGTTCCTCCCTCATTCGTGCCTACGTAAAATTCAAAACGCCTCAACTGGCAACCCTACATGGAAAGCTGTAAGCAGAGAGCACCAGCATCGTCCTCTGGCCAATATCAGCCTCAAGTGGTCCCGCGAAGATAAGAAGGTCAGCATCAATGCTCTGAAAACGGAAGAAGGATTCGTTTATCGCCGATGGACACGTTGGCGAGACACGCACAACCTGTTCCTCAAGTACTTGTCCATCTGTGGCCGAGACGGGGACAAAACTGGCCTTCCCGGATTCATCGAAAGCAATCTTCAGCAGCTTATCCACTTAGCCAGCATTCCCACCGACGGTCGATCCACCTACCTCCAGCTCTACTTCATCGACGAACACTGTACCGACCTCATGGACGCCCTTATGCCTCGACTGAACTACCGATTCAACCGCATCAATATCGACACTATCACCGGTCAGGTGAAGCACTTGGAGACCTATCTGAGGAAGCTGGCCAGCGCTAAGAGCGTCAAGAAGCTGGAAGTGCAGAACTCCGAGCTTACTATGGAGACTTTCGACGTTTTCGTCGACTTCTTCACACAACCCAACGTGGAAATCCTCAAAGTGGTCGCCTGTACGCCCGAGCCGAACTTGGAGTTCTTCGTTCAGCTGGTGGAGTGCTGGAGGCGAAGTGAGAACTGCTCCGAGTTGATCAAGTACTGTAACTTCGACGTCGGAGACGATGATATCTTCGTTCACCTATGCGACCTATATCCGATGCCAAGTGGAAGTGCCCCCAGTCGTGGAAGACAACTCCTCGTCCACAACAACTACGATAGAACCCTGCAGCTGAAGATTAAGGAGCTTCACTCAGGGATTATGGAGATTTCTGTGGCTCTGCGACGGGTAGGAATGGTCCTTTCGGTCACAGTTCTATTGGTCACATGTTTAGCCCGCAAATCGAGCATCGCCAAAAAGATCGCGACCCGAATAGATGAGACCTGCATATCATCTACCCTACCTTCCATATACCATGTGTTGTGATCTCATATACTCCTCCCGCGTGAACCCCCCTATCCAGTGAACATTCCGTATAAAATAAACTTTATCCTCTTTAGACATCTAATCGAAAGCTCTAACACCCGCAATGAGCATAGTACAGTACAGTATCCTAAAATAATGCTGTCTAAACTAGATGATGACGTGCGGTGATGCAGAATTCTTCTTCGTCGTCGTTTTTCTTCTCTTTCTTCGGCGTCGAGAAGCTGACGACGCGGTGGCGCTCCGAGGAGATCGAAGGCTCCTCGGCGCTTTTGGCAGGTGTTGGGATGGCTGTGGTTGGGAGGGTGGTGCTTGTGGGTGTGGCCGACGGCTCCATTTGTAGTGGAGTCATCATCAGCTCGTCGATGGCTGGCTTGCTGTGTCTAAAAGAAGGAAAAAATTGGATAAATTAAGACACTATTGTTGAATAGGAACTATCATCAACAATGAGGGGTATCATCAACGGGACAACCCTATCGAACATGTCCGATGTGGTCTAGTGGTTAGGATTTGCGGCTCTCACCCGCAAGGCCCGGGTTCGATTCCCGGCATCGGAAGAACTTTTTCATTTTTAAAACATACCTCTTATTCCACGATCTCGTTCTTCTATGCGAACCTTGTATCTCGTGCAGTTCCACATTTTTGTGCTGTTCCTCGTCCGGATGCCTCGACGCTCTTCGCACACTTCGCCACATGCCAAATCCTCCAAGAGACCGTGTCCTGGACTGGGGCGGTTGCAGACGATTGAACGGAAGAGAGGGGCTCTTCGTGACCCTCGCGGCGACTCCGCTCCCGATCATCTGACTCATCTCATCTTCGGTGTCTTCCGGAATTGTCGTAGCCTGGACAACATGCTCAGGCACTCCACTGCCTGAAGGTGTTTTGACGCCGGGCGTTCGGAACTTGTTGAAGGCTGAGGATGAGCTTAGACGACGTGGAGGCTCATTTCCTGAAACAGAAGTTCTCCCGAAAGTGGAGCGTCCATGGACGTTGACGCTCTGCACACTTCCGGAGTCGCTGTGCAGCTCAGCGATTGTGGGCGTGTGGGAGCGTGGGATTTCTATGAAATTCGATCATTTTTCATATGGGACAAGTGCTTACCTATAGGTCTAGTCGAGAAGTCCTCCCTTAAGCTTTGAAGCTCTTGCTGGAGCTCGTTCAAAATCGAATAGTAGCTCCGGAACTCGTCTCCTTCGGCAATCCTGTTTCCCCTTGCCAATCGTTCGCGGAACTCGTTCTGCCAATGCGTTTCGGGCTCGCTTAGCGCCTTCTGGTTGAGCTTGGCATTCAGGATTGGCATCACCAAGATCGAGATGGGCAGATTCGAGGTGACCATGAAGTCTATGAAGGAGTGGAGCGCATGGCCTCCGGCGCGTTTGCCAACGAGCTCCTTGACGATTTTGATGACTTTCGACCAATGAGCCGTCATCTGCTGGTAGAAAGCCATGATCATGACTTTGAGCGCCAAGAAGATCGATTGGCAGACGGACTCGCGCACGATTCGGAGGGTGGAGACGGTGGCGGAGTGACCACGGTCGGTGACGGAGACGGAGCCTTGGCGGCCGGTCATGTCAACTGGAAGTAACCGATTTTTATCACTGTCTCAAGTAGTAGAATGCATAATACGATCCTCATATTAGTCTACCAATCAAACATTGTAGACAACACCCATCATTTTGTTGGGCAGACCGATGAAATTGCTCGCAAACAGTGGATGAAACATTGTTTGACAGACAGACACAGACATAGACACACACCGAAGACGAGAGATTTTCTGTGGTACCCTATGAAACTTTATTTTAAAGATCATCTTTGAGTGAAAGTCAGTTCGGGTTATACCGACTTTCACACTCTAAAAGACTAATGGCGAGATGGCCGAGCGGTCTAAGGCGCTGGTTTAAGGCACCAGTCTCTTCGGAGGCGTGGGTTCGAATCCCACTCTCGTCAAATATTTTTCTTTCACAATCGCATTTCCGCTTTTTGAACTTTTCCAAATGAAGTGACGCTTACCATGCGCAGTGGTGCCTCTAATCAGCGAAGTGGCCAGTGTCGTCCCAGTCGTAGGTTGTGTAACAGTCTGTTTGGCCATTGGAGGATTGATGGCGTTATGCATTATGGTCAGACAATAACCGATGTCTTTGGCTTTAAATCGAGGCGCGTCTAAATTTTTAGGATCTTTTAGGCACACCAACGAGTGCGTACCTTTCTTAGCCGTGGCCGCCTTCAAGAATAGTGGAATGAGAACGTGGCACAGCACTGCCTCCAGTCGGTCGGCAGCAGATCCGATTCCATCGGTGCTGCATACAAACTCCAACGAGAAAGCGAATTGTCCCAGCGCTTGCATGAGGAAGGAGGTCAGTTTGAGGACTGCATTGCAGAAGTTCGGCGGAGGTGTGGAGGAGTGGAGGATGGTGGAGAGGTTGCTGTGGTTGGCCGCGGTGGCGCCGGCTTCATCGGAGCAAGAGTCGCCGACCATTATTCTCAGGCACATTTGGGTTATTGTCTGGAAAATGAGTATTCTAAATTGGCACCTAACCAAATAAGGCTCACCTTCAAAGGATGAAGATGAGCAATGTAGGGGTAGGCCGATAAAGTGTGATAGAGGCCACTGAGCCAATTACTCAAAGCCGTCCAATTGGTCCGTCTGCGAACGGAGATCTTCTTTCCGATTTTCGCGATCGTCTTATCCAAACGTCTTAGTATGATGTTCAGGGCTGAACGATTTGTCTCCACTGACCAATCGGCCACGGGAAGTATGCACATGAAGTATCTAAAACGACGTGATCTGTCGATATGATCAATTTACTCACTTTTGCAGTCCGACACATCCCATCGTGTTCAGATCATATGGAGCCACCTTGAGAAGCGACAAAGCCACATCGCTCAGCTTGACATGGCACTTGTGATCCATCAACTCGGGAATTTTGATATGTTCAATTGCAGTTGCCAATTTGGAGAGCTCCTTCAAGCGTGGCCCCGCTTTCTCGATGAATGTGGCGCATAAAAGGAGCAAAGTGTCCCTGGGACGCCGGAACGTCTCCTTCTGAAGTTCGGAGTTGTCGATTTGGTCCCATTGGGTGGTGGTCTTCTTGGCTTCCTTAGAGGAAGCAAAGTGGATTTTTCCCTCGTCTTCAATCATAGTGGGAGGGTCGAAGAACTGAGGAGAGTCGGCGATAAACGATTTTCCTCGGTCACTGACCGAGTTGACAATATCGAAGGTTCGGGTTGGGCCTCTGCAAGAGTTACGGTAATTTATGGGCTGTTTTATGGGAGTGGCACCTCGCCAAAACTTCACAACTATTTACGAGGGCTTTCATCTCGACGCAGAGTGTGCTGTAGATGTTGATCTCGTGTTTCACAGCCGATGGGGCGTTGTTTTGCTTTGTGGTCTCTTTTTCGAGATGCTCGATGAAGTGGGGAAGCATAGCGTGCATGACGAGCTAAAGTTTGAATATCGAGAAGATGACAAAGAATTGTGAACTCACCAGCATCTGATGACTCCTCCGCGAATCTGGAGCGAACGCA
This sequence comes from Steinernema hermaphroditum, assembly GCA_030435675.1. Taxonomy (NCBI): domain Eukaryota; kingdom Metazoa; phylum Nematoda; class Chromadorea; order Rhabditida; family Steinernematidae; genus Steinernema; species Steinernema hermaphroditum. The sequence continues at coordinate 2,935,176 of CM059623.1, forward strand.
CAAACCGTCACACAACTGGCCATCACATCCGTCAACAAGCAGAGCGTATTCGGATCGTCCCGATAGCACAGATCGAGTGCCTTCAGCGGCTTCGGGTGCTCCACAAGCGACAGAATATCTAGCGGGTCGTTCATGTTGTTCATGTTCTCCATAGCGTTGCACAGTTGGAAGAAGTACTTCGCCTTGATCTTCATCGCGTTGATCTCCAGATCGTTGTTGTTGTTGTCAATCATGTTGGCGATCGATCCACACATTTGTAGAAGGAACGGTTTGCGGTGCAGGATGTAGAATTGCTTGCAGACGTACTCAACCGTCTGACAGAAAAGACGATTCGTTTGGCGCTGACTGTAGCATCGAAGGATGGTGGGCATGATGAGGAAGAAGCCCTGCGAGGCGAACAAGGTGTTGAAGTGAATGGCGATGTTGAGGTAGGTGGCCATGCAGCGGCGGAGTATGAGGATGTCTTCGCAGTGGATGATCATCACTCCGTTGATGACGTTTATGAAGAGGTGCAGGTCTCCGAACATGAACGCGTTTTCCATCTTGGAGAACATGTCGCTGATGAGCTGTAAAGGTTTATTTGTAGGATATGTAGTGTCCTTTCTCTGTTTACGTTTAAACAATGTTTCGAAAAATGTGATTTTTATAGCTATACCGTTTTTTTTGTAATATATAATGGAGACTCTCGGAATTGTTTCAGAACGTTATGTCTATGTCCGACATTAAAATACCCTCAGTTCGGTTATATCCACTTTCACACTCCGCCAGACCAATGGCGAGATGGCCGAGCGGTCTAAGGCGCTGGTTTAAGGCACCAGTCTCTTCGGAGGCGTGGGTTCGAATCCCACTCTCGTCAAATGTTTTGCGTTTTTTTATCTTTATCATCATTGAATTTTGTGGTTTTATTATCTACAGTAACGTGCGAAAATCTCTTTGTGGCAGAACATACGCATCAGAACCAAAATAAGCAAAAAACGTTTGACGAGAGTGGGATTCGAACCCACGCCTCCGAGGAGACTGGTGCCTAAAACCAGCGCCTTAGACCACTCGGCCATCTCGCCACGAGACTGCGTCGCCGTCAAAGCAAGCATAACTCACATTTGCCCAAACAAACTTGTGCACCGCGTCGATCGCCTTCAGCTCCTCGCCCAGGTCGCCAAAGTACATTCCAAAACAGCTCTCCACGCTTTTTCTCGGGAACGACGGCAAGTGGGTGAACTCGTCGTGGAGGAAGAAGATTCGTTGCGGAATAACGTTTTCCGGGCTGTACTTTAGAGCATTATGCGTTAGAAGCACTTTGCCGGCTTCGATGAGCTTATGAGCGAAAGCACTCTGGCGCATTTTCCTCATTGCCATGTCGGGGTCCATTTTCACTAGTGACAGTTGAGGGTAGATGTTCCGATGGAAAAAGTAGTAATCGCGGACGTAGCTGGATGGCATGTGGACCAAGTTTGTTTTGCTGTTGACCAAGAAGTACTGATCGATCTCTTCGTGCGGAATATTGAAGAATTGAATGTTTTCGGAGATGATGTGCTGGAATTGGGAGTCCTCTTGTACGGCGAAGTAGGAGGGCACGCCTGTTGAGCTGCTATCAGGACCGTAGATGACGACTTTCTTGGCACTGGGAACGTTGGCTGTGATCATGAGGGCTTGCTGAAATGCATGTCCAGGAAATGATTGAAGGGGACAAGGCCTACATCGCACTGCTCCTTCTTCAACGTTTGCTTAAGGTCCTTGAAGTAGAGGCCGTGTACGTTAGGGGCGATGAGCCAGGTGAGACTAAGGGCCATGCCAAGGGCCTGATCACTCCCTTCGCAAGGGCTGCGAACGTAGAACATCACGAAGCCGAACTAGAAACGTTCGCATGATTCTTGATACGGTCAAGTGGCTTATATTTTTACGGACTCTTTTGGTCCCACCACTTACCAAATAGTTCAGCAGCGAGTAAGCCGTCTGACTTGGGAAGGGACGGAACCGCAGAATCAGCTTTCTCAGCAATGACATGAGATACTCCTAAAAATTCCACATGTTATCTGGTGCACACACACACACAGCCACGGCAAATACACATTGGTGTTAGTGTGTTAGAACGGCACAGCAACACGGCGGCACATGCGTTGGTAGGTTAGTGAGAGGCGGAAAGCGGAAAACTAAGAAGAAGAAAACAACTCGGAAAGATTACCCATTGGTCAGTAGGGCGAAAGTCAAAAGTGGTCGACTAAAGCGAAAGAGGTGAAGAGAGGAGTACGGTCACAGCGATAGATTACGGTAGTGTGTTTATAGGGCAAGGGATTGCGGTATCTTTGAAAAATGAATTATTTGCTTGATAAAATATGACACAAAAATTGCGGAACGTGATAGGAATCGAACCCGGGTCTACGATTTCCTGGGCGACAGTCCTAACCATTCGGTCATACGCACAGGTCGCATCAGACATGGCGACCTATGTGCGTGTGGTGTAGTGGTTAGCTTGGTGGACTGCTAAACAACCAATGCGGGTTCGAAGCCTGGAGGAGTCAAAACTGTTTTCTTCACTTTATTATCTTTTAACATTTCCGTTTTTCACTTCTTTTGATAATTTTCAGTAGATACCGCAGCCCTACTTGCCCATAAACTCATTCTTAATAACAAACAAACGTACCTGTCGATCTCTATTCGTCAATTTCTCCAAGAAGTGTCTCAAAAACAACGCCGTATCCTCAACGATACACGACCATATGACCTTCTTGGACACGTCTCCAACGGAGATGCCGTTCTGATCTACTTCTACGTCGTCCAACATTTCGATAATGTCGGGAACGACGCTGAGGATAGAGCTGGGGAAAAGAGGTTGAGCTACAGGCAGTTGTTGTCTGGACTGGATATGAGGCGTCTCGTTTTCGTCTCCCCCTGCATCGGCGCTTTGATTAACCTGGTGGTGGAACAGCGCTGGTTCGTAGGCGGCTTGCTGGATTATGGGAGTGGCGCGGAGTGGGAAATGCTGACGGAGTTCACATTGACGCTCTTCGGCTTCCCTAACCGCTCGCTTGACCATTTCTTGTTTCTGTTTACGGCGGGTTCGCGTCATCGTCATGATCGTTTGGCTCTGAACAGTCGGGTCGTCACATTAGGTAGTCTTTACAGTCTTACTGTAGAGTGCTCCTCTTCCTTCAAACTCAGCTCCTCGACCTTCGTTTTTACATGAGGCATCCATGGTGGATCCACCACTGGCTGTTGGCTTTGACCAATTGGGGGTGAGGGAAGGGTGAAGTCGATTCCAGGAGGAGGTACTTTGAAGATCAACTGGGCGCCGTCTTCCATCTTCAGCCACACGTGATAGCGATTCCTCCATAAGGCGTGGAATCGTCGGATGGCTGACGATCGTTTCGTGGCGTTTGTGTGGGACATTTCACGTTTCATGAGGCCTACAGAGTCGTCCATGCAGCGAACAGCGCAAATTATGAAGAGTGAGGCTGAAAAAATGAATGAAAAATTATGTGAGACCAAGAAACATTTTTTTGGATAGCAGGTTTCGAACCCGCATCGATCGTTTACCAATCCGTATTGCTAGCCATTGAATTATCCCGCTGTTATATCTGCAAATATATGAAACTAGTGATGGTTTGGTTCAATGGGTAACACCTCGGACTAGTAAACGATCGAGGGGGGTTCGAATCCCAGAGTTGAAAAACGTCTTTTTTCGTTTTCCTTTTTTCGTCATACCTGCAGAAGACACCACCGACGGATCGCTGTGAATCAGCAGTTCCCACGAAATTCCAACCATCTGCTTGTAGTGGTCGTCCCTCATCACGATGCAACTCTTCAAAAGCGCCGAAAATGGTGCATGAATGAGAGATAGCATCTGTGTCTGAATGTAGCCCAACACAGGCGACTTCGTCACCAGAAGTTCGCTGACGTCGACATTGTCCACCGATTCCTGAAATATCATACGTCAAATGTACTCTTCACTGAAAATTGATGATACTAATAGTGAATTGTGAATTGAGTGATTTCGTGATGCACGTGATATTGAACTAAACAAGAGAGAATAACGAAAAATTTGTGATTTGTGGTGTCGTGTTGTGGTGCTTGCACCGACCGACCTGCTTGACCGCCTCAATGATCATTTTAAGCATAGTGCCTCTTTCGGGCCTTTCCGGCCTCTCGCCCAACAAATCCAACAGTTTCTTGAAGAGCTGAAGGGTAACTTGTCAGTTGGAAAATCGCTTACCTGGTTGCTGTTCTTCTTTGAGCTTTTCGCCTCCTTGTTCTCTTCGATTTCGCTCAGTTTTTCGATTAGTAACCCTCGGAGGGCGAGCGGGGTTCGGTCGACGCCGGATTGGCGGACGATAGCCGATTCTCGGCGTGGGACTTGAGAGGTTCGCTTCTGTAGAAAATAAAAAATGAAATGAAAAAAAAAAAAACATTGAAAAGTCAAAATACAATTTTGGCTTCACCCGGATTCGAACTCGGATCGAGAAATTACCAGTCGAAGACGTTATCCACTACACCACAAGTGCAATGTGCCTGCGAATTTGCGTGCAAGTAGTGCAGTGGTAAGCATCTTAGATTAGGAATCGATCGGTCCGAGTTCGAATCCGGTCGAGTGAAAAATTTTCTTATCACAATTTTCTGACTTTTCCACGACCACCAATCACTTAGAACTTTACCTTCTTGAACGTTTCCCTCTTCTTATTCCAACTATTGACCAACAATTGCCTCTTATCGACCTTTTTGTCCAGTGGAGCCGTGTCATCGTAAACGCTCTTCAACGACTCAACCAGCCGATTGCACTGCCTGTGGATTCTTTCGAAACAGTTCGGAGTGCAGAACTTCTCGTGAGAGCAGTTCATGTCGAACGAATTGGATACGGTGACCATGACCCGAAGCCACGGGAGGTTCTTGAACATCTCCTCCTCTTCTTCGTCGAACTGATGTGCCGTTGGGTGCTCTTTCAGCTGGTAAGATGAAGAAGATCCGGCTGGTGGTTGATTGGTCGAGCCATAGGTGGAGCCTAGGGGAATAACTTAAACTACTAAAATGCTAAAATTCCTTACCAGGACAGCTAGATCCAGCTGCGGAAATGCTGGCCCTTTCCGGCGAGACATGAAGCTCTGCTGAGTACTCCTCTTGACTCGACGTCAGTCCACATGATGACACCTTGGCGGCATTAGGCTTGAGACCCTCTCTCGAGCCGATTCCTATAGAAATCGTCGCATATTATGTGTGCACAAAACATCGTGTAACAGAGCACAGAAGGAAAACGCGATCATGCAGGCAAGCATCACAGCAAAGTGTAGGATAGAAGGTGTCGAAATGAGAACTTGGAGAGTTCGCAAACCTTCGTCGGAGTACGGTAGCGTTGGCGACGGAGACGCGCCTCTCATGTGAGGAAAGCGGTGGACGCTTCTCAAGGAAGCTGTCTTACGGCGACGCGTCCAATCCGATGGATGCGCTTCGAGCATAAGTGGAGCTACAGAGGTTGGTAATATGGTAGTCGACATGAGGGTGGGGGTTAGTGACAAGATTAAGTCATGCTCCACAGCAATCGGTGTCTTTGGTGAATCTTACCTGTTTCGGAGCTTTCGTCGCGTTCGATCTCCGAAGTCGAGCCGGTGATGCCGTTTCCGGGCGTACGTGATTGTTTCCGGGCTCTGTATAGTCGGATTAAAAAATTGCTGACATTTTTTCGATTTGGTCCCACAACGTTTTTTTTTGCGCGCGCCACGCCATCTTCGTGTGTGGTACTGCATTTTACAATGGGAAATGCAAATCGTCTGCATGTTTGGACACTTTTGACGGGGATATCACACGAATCTCAAAATTCTACAAGCAAATCAGTATTGCCTGGTTAATTGCGAGTCGATTGAGCCCAAAATTGTCGAAATTGAACGCGTGCACAAGAAGTTATTCACATTTTCATCGCCAGATGCCGCGATATCAATGCACAAACCATGGTTTTGTGGTGTTTCGCCGGTTTCTTTTGGAGGTTTCGCAGAAATATGGGTTGGGGCTACACAGGACGAGTCGAGAACTGTCCTGATCGAGAAATTTGGGAAACTATTTTGGCACGAGATTCTTTCATATCACGGTTCGTCGACGAGGGGAATAGGGGGTTAGGAGTGGAACTGTCGTAACTTCCGCTATACTACTGTGATCTCAATCCGATAAAGATGTTCTGTACCGGGGAAAACTCCAAAAGAAACCGCAAAACACCGCAAAACCATGGTTTGTGCATTGATATCGCGGCATCTGGCGATGAAAATGTGAATAACTTCTTGTACACGCGTTCAATTTCGACAATTTTGGGCTCAATCGACTCGCAATTAACCAGGCAATACTGATTTGCTTGTAGAATTTTGAGATTCGTGTGATATCCCCATCAGAAGTGTTCAAACATGAAGACGATTTGCATTTCCCATTGTAAAATGCAGTACCACACACGAAGATGGCGTGGCGCGCGCAAAAAAAGCGTTGTGGGACCAAATCGAAAAAATGTCAGCAATTTTTTAATCCGACTATAATATGATTGGATGGATACACTACCAATATGTTCCGAAAAGTGAGACGTTCTGATTCGACGAATCAGATATCCCATGCATATAAACCGAGAATCAAGTAGCCCTTGTTTTGTACTCACCTGAAAGAAGACTGCCTTCTTTTGTGACTCGATTCCAGCGACGGCTGCGCCCCTCCCGGCGATCCTCTCTTCAGCAGCCTTTGCCTTCCCTGCGCCAGTCGACGTGCTGAAAGAACTCTTTTCACAAAATTGAAATTCCCGTCATCGTAGTGCCAAGTAGCAACGTGTTAGAGTGCCGGAAAGTAGAGAGTGTTCGTCCAAAGGGAGTGAGTCGAAGATGCGAGTTACGGAGACCACCACCGAAAGGAAAGGCGACCGAACAGAGGACAAACAGAACGCGGCGGGATCGGATAGGGACAGGTCCCGCGACGAAACAAAACCTGAGGACTCGACCGCGTGGACGATGGAGTTGTAGGGCGAGCGGCGCGAGTGCGTGGAGCCTGAGCGTTCCGACGGCGTCGCGTCGTCCGCACCACCCGCGTTGCTCGTCTGTCGCGAGAAGGCGCCGAGCTGCGGCCTGTGGGAGGTGGTCGCGGAGAGCGTCGGATTCAGGCTACCGTAGGAACGAAGCGACGACGAAACGATTACAAACAGTTCTGGGCAAACGGTCGGGGTTAAGCGAAGGGACCGAAGGACTGTGATGCTTTAGGGCAAGGTTGCGCAAAATTAAAACGAACAGTCGGGGTGACAAATGAAACGAAGATGAAAAGGATGGGCAAGATGGTACCTTTCTTGTCGGCGGCGGAGACCACTTGCGGTTCGTCGATTGTGTCGCGGGAGCCGCGGGGGGATGAGTCGTCGTCGGCGGTGGAGAAGCTGATTCGACGTTCTGGGTTGGAGGCTGAAATGGTCATGATGGTAAATTTCGTAGTCCAAGCCGGAGCCAGTGCAAAATCAGCAATAAAAGATACGGTAACGAGCTCTCCCACTCCTAAGCAGCCCGATGAAATTGGTCGCAAACAGTGGATGAAACATTGTCTGAAAGGCAGACACAGACGTTTTTTTGACACCCTTTGAAACTGTATATAAAACTTTAAAGCGTGTTTAAGGATCATCTTTGACGGAAGATTAGTTCGGTTATAACCACTTTCCCACTCCAACATACCAATGGCGAGATGGCCGAGCGGTCTAAGGCGCTGGTTTAAGGCACCAGTCTCTTCGGAGGCGTGGGTTCGAATCCCGCTCTCGTCAAATAATTTTTCAAATTTCGTGTTGTAATGAATTCGTTACAAGTGTCATCTTTTCGTCATACGGAGTTTTAGAAAGACCCTTAACATGATGGTCAACTTACGATGTGTCAAGATTGGATTCAAATCGTTAATACTCTGCACGCTTCCTACTTGCTGCTGCTGCGTGAACGTGTTGGACAGAATGCTCCACCGCCTATGCGACATCAGCTTCTCCCATCCACTTGTAGCCGATTTTTGAGCGTGTTTCGCCCTCGGGATCGTTTGAAACGTCTCCCTAAGGAACGCGGTGATTTGATAGAGAAGTTGGCAGGCGACCATCCTCAGCGCCGGAGGACACTTTTCGCCGCTGTTGTCGTTCACGATTCCCTCGTCGGTGAAATCCTCCAAATCGTCGTATATCCTCAGTTTTCGCCTATCCGTCTCGGCTTCCGTCTCCGACACTTCCTCGTTGTCGATGAGCTTCTGAAGGCGTTCGCCGATCTGCACACCCCACAGATAGAAACATCGTCCAGCGGCCCTCTGCATCAGATGCATTCTTCTTGTTCCGCTGGGAGTGCCGCGATTTCCGAGGGCGCCCCCTATGGAGGACATTCCGCGGAGGTCGTGGGCTCCCGAGCGGATCCACTCGGGCCAATCGCCTCTGTTGCAGCGGTGAACGTAGTGGGCACATTCGAGGAGGAGCGTGGCTCGACCGAGGATCGTGGAGCGCTACAAAAACATGCAATTAGGTAATATTCATCATGTAGAATTGGACTCAAAAATGTGAAGTTTTTGAGGGTTGCTTAGGCGTGTCGAGGAACTCAGAAGGAAGTCCCATATCAGCACTCTTTTTGAACTGAAGCTTTAGAGAATCACCTCGAAAAGACGAGGGATTCTGATAATGAATTGCGTCGATGGTGTGTACCCAAGAACCGCACTATTCTTGCGTGCTACTAGCGCATCTTTAGGGAAATGCGGGGGCATGAAAGGTCCCGCCTTCGAGTCCCGTACTCGGGCTCCGAATCGGAACTGTGTCCAAACAGAGAATGACCACAATAGTGACGTGACCCGGTCAGTACTCGCTTTGGATTCGGAACTCAATGGCCTTTTCGAAATGGTTTAAACCGGTGCTAGGCCCTGGACCCCAACTTATTAACATCTCTGTTTTAACCTGGGGCTTTCAAATCGGATTCTACGATAATTTTTGTTCTCAGGTGTTAATGACGTTTACTAAAAACCAAGATCTATCATTATTTCTTTGACAAATTATACATTTTTGTTGGTGGGTCCCTTTAGGTTTCTCTCACTAGGTTTCGGTTTCTTTCTGGACTCCAGCATTTTGAAAGAACCATCTTCAAATGACGTGGGATTCTGATAATGAGTTGAGTCGGAGCCGTACACAAGAATCGCGCTGTTTTTGCGTGCCTAAAGGGGGAGAAGGGGTTCTATCTCTGAGTGCCGCACCCGGACATCATTCGGATCTGGTCTCTGCATCGGTACTGTTTCCATAAAGAGGAGCGTATTCTTGGTGAGACCCTACCCGAAACATTGCTGCGAAATTTTGTGTTAGGACGGAAAATTAGAAAATTAGGACAGTGGTAACGGGATTTGAGCGGACCCGAATCGCATTCTATGATAATTTTTGCTGATTGCGGCAGGTTTACCAAAGACCAAGATTTGTCATTATTCATGTGATAACTTATAGATTTTTGGTGGGCGAGGGGTTTCTCCCTTTTAAGGTTTCTCTCTACTTCATTTAAAACAGACTGTAGGAAAGATGATGAGAAAAATGGTTATAGGATATTCGTGGAGACGGGACCTGAACGGACCCGATCCGGACTCATTTTTGACTCTCATCCCCGAGACTAGGACCCCAATTTATTTTCATCTCTGGTTTAATCGATTCAAATCGAATTATACGACAATTTTTCTTCATTTTCTCATGTGCTAGCGAGGTTTGTTAAAAACCAAGGTCAATCATTATTTCTATGAGAACTTATACATTTTTGTTCTTGGGGTTTTTTAGTTTCTCTGTTGACTTCATGTAGAGTAAACTGTAGGACAAACAAACCTACCAAATCTAACAGTGCCGCAATCAAAGGAGCATCGGGGAATGAGCCCGGCCTGCAGGTTTCCAACAAAAACGCGAATCTTTTTGCTCCTTCTCGAATCTCCAAGATGTTCACTTCTTTCTTAGGCGGCAAATAGAATCCTTTGATCTTAGAAGGAGGTGGCTGAAGTGGCCTCGGGTTGTGCAGAGGTTCCGCCGGAGCGCTATCTATCGAAATCGAGTGTCTCTGCCTCATACTGGTGACCGTTTTGTGGGCGGCGTTTCGAAAAGAAATCTTCGTCGATCGCCTATCGCCATCAGAACCGTCTTCGCTGGCCAAGTCTTCGGCGATCGTCGCCTCTTCCCACGTTTCGTCATCATTATTATCGGCTTTGCCGCTTCCTTTGAGAAGGTTAAAGGCTAAAAACGCTAGATCATAGTAGGATATAGAGTCTGGACAAACCCCTCCCAAAATGCAGTTTTCCTCCGGATTTCTTTTTTGAGTAGTGGTGCATAGAGGGGAGAAGAGGACTGGCTCCTACGGATTCGTCGGTAGCGCTAAGAACGTTTCTGGGTGTGGATGGACTGGAATCTCCATCGCTGTCCTCGGTGTTATGGCTGCGGTCCTTCTTCTTGAAGAGGCCTCGTCTGAGAGAAGCGTTGTCTCTAGACGTGGAAGTTGATAAGCCTCCAGAAGGACTGCTTTTGGTGCTGTCACTTTCACTGTTGTCGGCTGACTTGGACTCAGATCTAAAGGCAGTGAATCGTTCGAAATCTGTGAAATCTGCTTAACTTACGTGTCCTGACTTTTCGTCGGTGTCTGAGGCAATAGAGCGCTCATCCCCACTCTTCTTAGAGGATTCCCATGCTGCTCCTGGACGAACGTGATGAACATTCTCACGTCCTGGTAGAGGCTCTGAAAGTTCCTCCTTAACCACTTTACCAAACCTCTTACATACCATATTCTCAGGAAGAAGCAGCTCATTCCACTTGTTCATCAACTTTGTGGTCGTCGGCTTCAGCAAAGCGCTGATGATGATGCCCTCGATTCCCTTGTGGCCTTCGTTGAAGTTGTTTCGATAGGTTGGCACCTTCGGATCGGTGTTCGAATATCTCCTTCTCGAGCTGCTGTTGCTCCTACGTCTGCCGGTGTGCATGTCCGATCGACAGAACGCGGTGATGGCGTGAATGTAGTCGAGAAGCTGCTGACACGTGTTGTCGTTCACTTGAGCTATGAGGATTTCGGTGAATGAGGTCCCGTCGATTCTGTGCATCTGAGAGAGGAGGTTTCGCGCTTTCACTCGCAGGAAGTCGGCTTGAGGCGAGCGGATTCCTTCGTTGCAGCCGTGTGGACAACCCAGCGATAGGTAGGTTCTGAAATGGTCTGCATTAGTGATTTAGCTTTAATAAAAGCTCTGAAAAACGTTTTTGAAAGACAGATCCAGCTCATCTGAATTTTTACCCCATCACCTCGTATTCGTACTGCACCTCTTTGTACAAATTTTTGGACATTGCATTATTTGTTCTTCCTCATTCTGAATCCGAAGATTTGCCGATTCTCAGAAGCCCATGAAGCGCTCCGCTACCCACCGGTTCGACATGAACGCCACGCCAGGGATGAAGCCGATGTAAGTCGTGTAAAGTCGCATTATTTGTCTACAGTTTTGTAGCGATCGAGCGATTTGTAGATTGTGCTAGATGCTAGCCTTAATGAAGTTTCATCGATGCTCTTAATTGCTATGGACATTCAAAAATGGAGGGCGTCAAGTCATCTGAAGTCTTATACTAGCACCTCGTTTTCATACTACACCTTCTTGCACAGTTCAGATTTTTGAGTTTAGTTTTTTTTTTGAGTTTTTTTTTTGAGTTTGCGGTCATCTTTTCCTTAAAAGAAGGTTGTTTATAGGAATGTAGATATGTCTATTTTGACATTGATGGAGACTCGTGGCGAGATGGCCGAGTGGTCTAAGGCGCTGGTTTTAGGCACCAGTCTCCTCGGAGGCGTGGGTTCGAATCCCACTCTCGTCAAAATGTTTTCTTTTTTTTTGCTGGTCAATTATTTATGTGATTCCAACTTTCTTTCGTATTATCAGAAAGCGTGACAATGGTATATTTACTGTATTTATTTATAACTTCGCTTTTGAAAAACTTGGAAAAATCCAAAATTTTCTTTTGTCCACGTTTCGTAAGGAACATATCAGTCTTTGGACAGTTTGAGTAACGACCATATCCACTTTAAATATAAAAAACGTGGAAACATAGGCACATTTTGAATAATAAATAAAATCGATTATATCCTTATTTGCAGCTATTTGTTTAAACATGGCGAGATGGCCGAGCGGTCTAAGGCGCTGGTTTAAGGCACCAGTCTCTTCGGAGGCGTGGGTTCGAATCCCACTCTCGTCAAAATATTTTTTTTTGCGCCACAAAAACTCACTTTAAGATCATCTGAATGCTATCCTCGAAGAACGACCTATGATCGGCTCCGGGCATTGTGAGGAGAGTGTCGCAAATATTCATGATAAGCTCTGTTATCCTGATGACACTGCATCGATCGATGACAGAGTTCAGCGTCTTCAAGATGACATTGAAGTTGAGGTGACCGTTCTTCTCAATGAAATTTGAACTTCCGAGTGCCTGAATATCATTCAGTGTTAAATGACTGTTTTTGGACTTTACCTCCGGATAGAACTGCAATGGACTCATTGGGGCCTTCGTCTCGTTTTCGGTGACATTTACGGTGGATCCAGCACGTTCCCAGAAGGAAAAGAAGTCGGAACTGCTGATGGACGGATCGCTTTTGTTCCGTTCTATGCGCTTCATACGCTCGCATCGCGACACTTTCGGAGTGATGGGAAGGGTGTTGAGACTTATCCGCCGACGTTCGTTGTGCACTTTTAGCGTGGTGCTCGCTGTCGACAGTCTGAAAGTGGATAGTCATTTTTGACATTCTATCTTTTGCACAGAAATGGCTATTTACGATGTGGTTTCTTTGTAAATATGCACCTTTGTTGGTGCATTTTTGGAAATTGCAGTAAGAGTCAAATTTTGATAAAAATTTTTGAAGATCGTACGGTCGTTAAGTCAAAGTTCGCTAGGAAACAGATTTTTGCATTTGGTTAATGCATTTGGTTAGTGCCCATCATTGGAACCTCATTTACCGAAATCCTCATAGCTCATCAACTCAAATACAAAAAAGCAGAATGGAGTCGGCCCAGTCGGCTGGATAGACCGGATTAGATAGCCGATCCATTCCGCCAGTTCTCTCTGTGTCTCTGTACATGACCATAAATAAAGGAGCTTGCCCATTTTTGTACATTACGTTAGAAATCTCCCATTTTTTTTGTACATTTTTGTACATTCTCATCAATTTTTGCGACGTATGGACCAAAAATAGGGTATCTAGATAATAGTCTACAATGTCAATCCTCTGAATACCTTAACCTTAAATAGGCCAAAAACAAAAGCCTCTCTACAGTACTCTACGGCTATTTTTGTTTCCAATGATGATCTAACTGTGGGCAGACGAATTCATTTTCATTTTCAACTCAGGCATTCGAATTCCAGCCCAAAACCCTATTCATCACAGCCATCACACCTTTATGCGCTGCATATGTTTTTCGACACCCTGTGAACGAAGGCAAGGAGGGAAGAGCCTGAAAGATAGACGAAAGATGTTTGCTATGATCAAGTAGCGAACCCAGTTTGCCGCTTTAACTCAGCAGCAACTTCATATTGAATGAATGGAATGAACACCATTGATTGAGTAAGGAAGGAAGAATGTAGATTTTTGCATACATGCTGTCACTCAACACCTCAATAGCAGAAGGAATGTAAAAAAAGAAGTTAGTTTGACGTTCGTAACTCTTCCTCGGACCACGAACTCATCTCTCCGAAACAGATGCGAGCCCCGAAGTCGCCCCTGTGCTGCAAACGCCCGGAGAAGTGGAAGATCGGAAGCCGTTTCCATATTCAAATGTTTGAGTTCGTGTCTCTTTGCCAAACTTTTTGCTCTTTGATTGTCTCGATACTGAGAGATACAGGGCATTTTTGGTGGAGCGCCAGCGAACTGGACGATCGAAGATCCGACGGCATTTCCATATTCAAATTTTTGAATTGATGCTTCGGTTCCCAATTTTATGCTCTTTGATATCACTTAGATTGTCTCGATACTAAGATACAGGGCATTTTTGGTAGGGCGCCAGCCGACTGGACCGGATTGGATAGTCGATCCGTTCAAACGGTATAGTAGCTCTCACTAGTTCTGCCTGTATGCATGCTGTCTTCATCCGAAAGGCCGTTCGTCCTTCTGAGTGTTCCACGCCTGTAGGCTACTGATATGTTGATATACATCATTTTCTCGATTCTAAGAGATACAAGGCATTTTTGAGGCCATGATTGGCGGACTGTTCCGTTCGGATTGTTCCCAATTTTTGGGCATGCACGAGTCAATTCTCTCTTTCAGAAATGAGGTGAGTGAGCGGTCGTAAACAGAAGTTTTCGTTCTTGCATTGAAGATGCAGGAATAGAAATTTAGGGATTTTCAGTGATTTTTGCGTATCCATGTTGCAGAAAAGTCCTATCGCTATTTGTTGACAACACTTCCGCTTAGTTCCGTGTCAACATTTTGGTATTTTTGTACATTCCTGCACCTTGGATGTCCTTCTTTATATTTTTTGTGGTTCCTCCAAGTTTCAAGAACATTCAGCCAGTTGATGTTTAGCGATGTCCTTTTTGGGAAGAGTTCGGAATCGAAACGGATGTTATATTTTTGGCGTTTCATTCACTCCGTTTAAGAAATACTTTACTATTTTTTAAGTGGATGTAATAGAACATATCTGATAGGAACAAGAAAACGGAGAACTGAAAAGGTGGGAGACCATGAAGGCGAGCTGACATTACCACCTCCAAAGGACAAGGAAAGATACTTTTGGTAAAGTGGAGGCTCGCCGTCGTCTTTGCCACGCGGGACTTGATGTACGAGAATAACGGGCGTTAGTTTATAACACAAATTAAACTCGTCACAAAGAACAAAATCGGTTAAAAACAGGTTATCAAACAACGGACGCGCTGAGTATCAATAGGTCGCTTGGTCTCGACGCGATCGTCTTTTCAAATTTCCTTCCTTCGCGCGTTTGTCCGTAGTTAAATCGCGCTCGGTGACGATATTTGGCCGCTATTTGCTGTTAGATCCCATCTATTTATTGGCAAACAGCGTGTATCTTTGGAAGAGCTGTTGTTGGCTTGTGAAATCTTACCCGAGTCTTACTCGCGTACTGTAAACGTGCACTACACCTTTTCTAAATTCTACGATGTTGCATCGTCTTAATGATCTTGATATCCCTTTGCAGCATTTTTGGTTAACAGACATAGAGACAAGATAGAATGGGGCTCAAAGTGAATATATAAAAGAGGTTTAAATTGGCTTTGACCTCTCCGTTGTCAGCGAAAAGTGACCGCAATTGAAAACAGTCTTAAAGGACTAGCAACATCTCTTTCTTTGTGTGTTACGACTTTCCAATACAGGCGAGCAAATATTAATTTTTGGCGTGAGGTTGTACCAAGTGTTTCATTTTTTACTTCATAATCATAATGTAATTGACCGATTTGACCGTCTCTCTGCTAGGCACGCTAAAGCAACTGAAATTGTTGTTGTCGCTGTATCTCCAATTCTGATAATCAACGAACGGATGTTATATTTTTGGTAAGTCTTGCACCTTTCAAGAGCATCCAGCCAGTTGATGCTTAGCTAAGTCTTTTTTGGGAAGACCTCCGGATCCGGACGGATGTTATATTTTTGGCGGTTCATTTCACACCGTTTAAGGAATACTGTCGCCTCTTTTATTGTGTTTTTAAGTGGACCAAATGCGAATAAATATCTGATAGAAAAAAGAATATATATCGTATATCTCTTCTGTTATATTGGGTTGATGCATAATAAATGAGCCTTTTTGAAAGTAGATATTTATTACCAAAAAGGCACACAATCTAATCAAGGTATTTGCCGCTAGCATCAGCAACTTCAGCCCACTTTATGGCCCGCATTCGGATTCCTCGTTCGTAGAGTACCCGAGGTTTAAAATCGAAAAATGGTTTTGGTCAAATTTTCGACCTCTTCACCTTATTCTCAGTGGCTTTCTCTGATATCTTCATTTACGGACGCGTACAGATGACAGTAAGATAGAGCTAACAGAGCTCTATACGAACAACGAACATGAGTCTCACAGCTCAAAGTGGAGAGCCTTTGTGGGGGTCAACTTGAAAATACACGGCCTCGGAGAGTCGTATTTTTTAGGAATACAAGGGCCATTTTTTCTACATTTGGCCTCTTTTTCCTTAAAGTAGAAATGAGCTCGTGAAGTCACTATGTGGGCATGATAGCTGTGAGCGATGGCTATCTGCTGCATGTCCCCGTTCCCTGTTATAGTACTTAACCATTTGGAAACATTGGAGTTGATGGAACATGGTGATCCGAAACGGCCATCTTTTTGAGTTAGCCCATGCTGTGATATACGACGACCGCAGCGGTAGGTGCATTCAATAGGCAAGAACCAAGGATGTACGTGGTAGAAGGCAGTCACCGTCCATCACACAAATGCTACCATAGGAAGTCCATACATCACTTCGTATTTCGCCATCTCGAGGTGCCAAAAAATGATCATAAAAACAAAATAGACCCCCAACATCAAGAGGAATGTAACGGACAAGCCGCCAATGATGATGTAGAGTGAGAGCTAAATGTACTCAACAACGAACCAATCAATTATACCCCAGGAGTAAATATTGTAAAAATAAAGGATGTTTACCAAGGGGCTCATTTTCAATGCATCAACCCAATAATTTTTGGTTGTTACTTCCCTCAGTTGCTAGTGTCGTGTCCGGAAGGGGACAGACAACCTTCATTACTGGGTGTGTGGCACATGCACTAGTTATAGTATAAATAAACTTTATTACATGCGTGAGGGGACTAGGGAGAGAGAGGCAGGACGACCGTGCGAGAGACGTCGCCGACTCGCAGCTGGTGGGCAGCGAGTCGGGTCAGCACTCTGCTCGGGTTTGCGAGACGCGGGCTTTTATACCCGATCTCCTGAAGCGCGGGAGCGCTGAGGCGGAGCCCCGACACTAGCTTCTAAGAAGGAAGGGCCTTCCCATTCGGAAAAACTTGTCCGAGAGCCAGGCGATCAGACGTCGGATAGCGCGTAATGTACACAGTCTCTTATCGCTTGATCTCTAACTTCTTCAGAGGTCTTCGGCTGGTATCTATTATTCAGTTGGCATCGCCATTTAATGACGGCATTTCTTTTGCACCTTGGACGCCCTTCTGCACACAAAATCTTGGCATTAATCAACGAACGGATGTTATATTTTTGGTTTCAAGAGCCAGTTGATGCTTAGCTAAGTCTTTTTTGGGAAGACCTCAGGGTCCGAACGGATTTTATATTTTTGGCGGTTCATTTCACACAGTTTAAGAATATCGCCTCTTTTATTGTGTTTTTAAGTGGACCAAATACAAATAAATATCTGATAGAAAAACGGAAAATGGTATGAGGAGAACTGGAAAGATGGGATACCGGTAGGGAGAGCTGTCGAGACATCACTTTTTTCCAAAGAATGCGACAAATCGCAGATCGTAATAACACCTCAACCGATATAGGCGGAACTGTGTTGCCCAATTTTTGACTTAACTCCTTTTGGCCTCTATTTCTACTTTGTTTACTGGTAGAGACCTGTATTTTGGAGGAAAAGCTGGCCTTTAAGAGCCTTCTCTTGAATCCTCGTATCCCTTTGGAGCGTAATGTGGGCGCGCACTACACCTTTTCTAAACTTTACGATGTTGGATAATCTTGGACCGTCTCTCTGCTAAGCACGTGGCTTTCTTGCTTATAGTGTTATGGCTAGAGTTTGTCAATAGAGTCAACTGAAATGTTAATTTTTGCGTAACAGTTGCTCTTCAATCTTTGTATCAATGTCTTGTAGTCTTGTTGAGTCTTTTTGGGCAGTGACACTTCCAAAGAACGCGGTTCACTTCGATCGTAACAACATTGAGTTGACCGAGTTGATAGTCTCTCTGCTAGGCACGCTTAACTAACTGAAATCCGTGCAAAGTGTATTTGTGACGGTCTAAGGCAAATGCCACTTGGCCACTTATTTCGACTGCTCTTTGACTGCTCTTTTTTTCAGTTATAATTTTTGACATCGGCACCGTAGTGCTTCTACGAAAGTTTCTAAAGTCTCTTAATTGGATCATTCCCTGGAATTGGTCACATGTTGTTGGATGTAGTCGCATAGAGTTGCCTTCTTGGTCAAGTATGAACTCGTTGCATTATTTTTGCTGTTCACATTGCACTTTACACTTTTAAAGGATATGAAAAATCAGCTTTGACCGTTCCGTTGTCAGTGGAAAGAGACCGCAATTGAAAGCAGTCTTAAAGGACTAGCAAATCATTTCGTGGCTTTGTTGCTATATAGTGTTATGGCTTGCCAAAAGAGTCGACCAAAATATTACTTTTTTTTTGGTAGGAGATTGATGACTATCTTGAATCTTGTTTGATTTGTCACTCTATAATCTTATGGGATTGTAGCGGATTGATCTCTCTGTGGTCTCTCTGCTAATCGTGAAAAAACATAGGGAGCAACCGGATTTGAACCGGTGACCTCTCGATCTGCAGTCGAATGCTCTGCCACTGAGCTATGCCCCCACACCTTTATCCGGCTCTCAAACAGTACAACCGTCGACAATAAAGTCGCCGCGCTGCTTAAACAAAGAAAAGTCGAGAGTCGCCACCTGTGACCGCCGACTAGATGTGCACTCAGTGGTCCCGTGGTGTAGCGGTTAGCACTCAGGACTCTGAATCCTGCGACCCGAGTTCAAATCTCGGCGGGACCTTATGTTTTCCCTTATGATAAGAAATAAACAATTCCGAAATAGCTTGAATGCACCTGAATGCAAAGCGTGCACCAAAAAAGTTAACCTGTCGCGCAGCTTCGCATATCCCTAGTTGAATGGCAAAATATTTTTGTTTGAGAACTTGTTGAACTGATGACATGTTGTTCAATGATGCCTTTTTGGCTTGATGCAAACTGATTGCATCATTTTCACTTCTCCGAAAGTATTTTTTGGATGTGCCTTGTTGTTCTTCTTAAGATTGGCGTAGTTGAATGGTAAAATATTTTTGTTGACTTTTTTTTGGGATAAGGACTTACTTCTTAACTTTGGCGCCTCCAAAATTGACTCTGTGCTTCGGAGGAGGGATCTCCTCCACCGGCGACTTCTCATCTTCATTGTAGTTCTTAGCCAAGATCTCCGAGCTGAGCTGCAGATCTGCCCACGTCGGATTACGGTACGACGCCTCTGACAAGTCCTGCCGAGAATCCATCCCATCGGCGAACGATATCCTCACATGGGGTACGGTAGGCACCGAGTTCGAGCGATTGCGGTGCATGATGTCCTGGTTGCATCGGTGGATTTGAATCTCAGTTAGACGATTGAGAAGGTACTTCACCGCCCAGTAAATCCCATCTTCGGACCAGTGCTTTATGAGGAGACAGCGAATGACGGCGACGTCGAGGTACGACGCTACATGGGGATCGGAGGTGGCCTAAACTACCGTATTTGAGGACATCTTGCCGCAGGACCCACCTGTTCGATCTGTTCGGAATTGGTGGAAGTACTGTCTTGAGCGTGGAGATTTCTTGAGCTCATCGTCACGCCGCCAAGGCTAATCTTAGGCGGTGGCAGAGGCGGTTTTTGAGCGGCTTTGTTGATGATGGTCTGCTGGCTACTTGTCGAGGCCGTGTCCGTCTGATTGGACATGCACCTCGTGGACGAACGAACGGACGAATTCTTCGATTCGGACTCCCTCCGATTGTTGACGACTATCTTGAATCTTGAGCTTGAAGAAGAGGACTTCCGTTTGCACTTGCACACGCCTACGACCGTTCCTTTTTGAAAGACTACCGTACTACAGGCTTCACACACCACCTGAAATAGACACAAGTTGTATTTTTGAGCTATCCATTGCGGTTCGATAGAACGGTTTGAAACGATCAGAGACTGTCGTAACATCCCAATTTGCATTGTAATTTCGAATGGCCTATGATTCTTCAGAAGCTCTCACTTATTGGGTTTTTGGCTTAAGGGCAGACGAGTGTATGGGTTCAACTCCTTATCTCACTGATCTACTGTACAACCTCTCACTCCATTTTGGGGTTTATTACTTGGATTTTTGACATTATCAAGCGGTTTCGAGTGTGTATCAGTCTCCGTTTTCGGATGGCCTATGATTCTTCAGAAGCTCTTTGTTATTAAATTTAAATTTAGATTAGTGTACGGGTTTTACTCCCCATCCCCGGATCTACTCTTCAACCTCTCGGCCAAATTGGGGTCCATCGCTTGGAGCGGATTCGAGTTTGCATCAGTCTCTACAAAAGCGATCAATCACATCGTGGCGAGACCTAGATTTTGGGCTAGTTTTTGGAAACGACGAAGGAACTCTTGAAACATCCTAGATTTTCTGGAGATCTGAGTCAGTGTCAGAAGAGCAAAATGCCAGGTCAAATTCTGGGTCTCGCCACGCTATCATTGATAATTTTTTTCATGGCGAAGAAGGCTCATCGTATTCGAAAAACTCCGACCGGTATCCGGTTCCGACTGAAAAACTCCGACCGGTATTGATTTTTGCTTCTTTCAACAACCTGATGTGGTTCCCAAAAGGCTAGAGTACGAAAACACGCTACCTAGCCAACAAATTTAAAACCTACCAATAAATACCTCGTTTTTTATTTTATTTTTGGAGCGCTATGGCATTACTTTAAATTTCTTGTTTCTAACTTAAATTCAAAAGTCCAAAGCATTATTCACTGTCGTTTTGTCAATAAGATCAGGCTATTCGTTGTGGGACTGGAATCGAAAATCGCAGCGTGTACCTTGCAAAAGATTTTTGGTTTTCGAATCGAAGGAACAGTCTGTATTAAAGTCGCATATGATCTCCGACTTACTTGGACTGGTTCGGGTTGTAATTGTCATGCCGATTTTTGTTTATAAAAATAGTCAGTATGGAGCACATTGATTTTTGCGGCTGTCAATAACTTGATGCGGTTCCCAAAAGGCTAGAGTACGAAAACACGCTGCTGAGTTCTAATAACTCTCGGATTGGGATCAAATTTTGCATATGCTCAAACTTTTTGAGCTGTCGAAAAGCAACCGTTGTTGAACGTCAATCACTGGCCGGACGAATTTGTGTACGTTATTTTTGTACCTTATGATTCCTGTTTCTAACTTTCTTGTTTCTAACTCAAATTCAAAAGTCCAAAGCATTCTTCACTGTCGTTTGTCAATAAGATCAGGCTATTCGTTGTGGGACTGGAATCGAAAATCGCAGCGTGTACCTTGCAAAAGGTTTTTGATGTTTGAATCGGAGGGACGGTCTGTATTAAAGTCGCATATGTACCTAAGTATCCACGATTGTTCAGCAGAGTCTGATGAGTCGAATAGGTCCCGGCTGACAATGCTTTTGACCCATGAAATAAAGTCAAAAAAAGTCAAAGTAAAATTTTTTGCATTATGTTCGAACGCCTGATTATCATGGTGTTTTCTGGTTTTCGACAATTTTAGCATCACGACTTTATTTCAAGGATCGAAGGTATTACGTATTGCATGACACCGAATAGCAGACAAAGAGAGGATGTCACTGCTACCGCAAGACAAGTGAACCTTTCCGTCACGAATGTCACAAATGCCGCCTTCAGTTTCACATCAGTTTCAATTTTGAGCTGTAGTTTTCGTTCTATAATATACCAACTACCACCGGCGGTGTAACATCGCTGTGAGTTTGCAAAATCGCTGATCTTCGTACAGAGCGTTTCTTTAATCGATTTTTTGAGACTTATTCGGAAGGAACACGGACACACGTTAGTTTTCCTTATTGTCATTACAAGAATTTAACGTAAAATTATTTTTGAAACAACTATGTTATTACATTGCTGTTTTACTCTTTTCACCATCAAGGCCGAGGAATTTCGACCCAAATTGTATGAAATAGCGAGTAATTTTTGTCTAGTAGCCCGTCTAGTTGTTATCATACTGGGTACCATTCCAATTTTTGGACCCTGTTCACTGGCCTTTTCATCTTCTCCCTCACTATGCCATCATTGGAGTTTGTTCCTTTGGAAAATTTTGGTGGTTTGTGAAGGAAACTTTAAAGAAAAAGCGATAAATGCTGATGCAGAATTGGACAGCCACTCATGAAATCAAGTGAACCATAAACTTCGAACCATATCCGAGATTTTTGAATCAAAGAAGGGTGGTCCGCTACACACAAACCTATGGACTTCGAGGTGTGGAGCACCCTGGAGGGGACTTGCTGTACTCCTCACGCCACTATCGACTCGCTGAAAGCCGCTCTTCGGGACAGAATTTTGTTGAGAAATCGTGAAGAATTTTTGCCTGGAGGAGTTCAAATCGGACTGGCTTTATAATATTTTTGATGGTCAATGATGCGGTGTATGTTGTTAGTTCTATTCACCAGCATACTTCGCGCGCGCTGCGTGCCGTCCGCTGATTTTGAGTAAAATATTGTATTTGGGCTAGCTTTGCCAACGCTTCCCGAGAAGCTCATGCTTCCTATATTTTTCTGTTTATACTGTTTACGGCGCACGCAAAACCCATTTTTGAAAATCGTTCGAACATTTCGCGGCGGAACTATCGGCAAACTTCTCATGTGATTTGGGGAGGGACGGACAGATCACCTTTTAGTACTGATGTTTTCAACTGCCCGATTTTTTCTTCTTACAGAAATTTTGAGCCGTCCTGTAGGACTCTCCATACTGGATGTATCCTTACGAATACTCACGGGGTCAAGTGAATCATAAACTTCGAACCCTATTCTAGATTTTTGGACCAAAAAAGGGTGGCCCTCTACACACAACCCTATGGACTTCGAGGTGTGAAGCACCATGAAGGGGACTTCTGCACTCCTCACACCACTATCGACGCACTGAAAGCCGATCTCTGGAATGGATTTTCGCTGAGAAATCAGGCGGCCATCGTGAACAATTTTTGGGGAAAGTCTTACCGCACTGTTTTTTTGATATTTGGTGGAATTCTTGATGCTCTATCGTGTGGTATATGTTGTTTTCTTTATTCGATCATGTTTTCTTGTGCCCGATTTTTTCTTGTGACGGAACGTTCTCACCACTTTGTATACTGGATGCCATATTGGATGTTTTTAGATTTTTGTCAGAGAGAACAAAGAACACTTTCTTTCGATTGGTGTACAGGTGGGTTCTTCACGACTATGTTAGAAGGCAGGCAAAATATCTTAATCGCTAAGCAATTTCTGGTACTTTTCTGATGTTTATTCCAGCTGTCTTCATTGAAAATTTAATTTTTTGAATGAATTTTAATTTTTGCATATCTAACTGTGATCCAAAGTCAATTTTTGTAATTCGATTGGGAACACTGCCGACCGCACTTACCTCACAGGCGCTAGAACCATTGGCGATATCACTAAGATCGACCGACGCCCCTGAGCAGATGTCCTGCAGCTGTACGAGGGGCGCCTTGTCCGAATGCTCGAATATGTCACTGTTCATCGAGTTCTCTTCGACGAACTTCATCGCCTCCTCAATCTCGCCAATTCCTTTGAACACATCGGACGTGCCTGAAACCGCCAGTTAACTAATAAGCAGACAAAAAGTGGCCGGAAGAGTCTAGACATGGTCGTTAGCGACGCCATCAACGAGCGACGATAATTAAAAGTGGAGGAAAACAAGCGACTCACTCGGTGAGCGGTCGAAAGTGGTCGTGCTCGACTTCTGCAGGAATTTGGCGCGCACGTCTTCCGCCAGCTCGTTGGCTTTGTATTCGCTGACACTTCGGACGATCGTGGATGCGGAGGTGGTGGTGGAGGGAGACGACGGTTCATCAGGGTGAGTGGGCGGTGTTGGCGGCTTGTCGCTTGTCGTTTTGATCTGGAAGTGGAATAATCATGGAAATGACAAAATGAGGTGTGATTGCAGTAGTAGTAGTTCATATGTATATTATGGATAAGCTTTTTATCTCCCTGACCTCCTTTCCTGATTTAATGTGGGTACACGTAAGCAGGAGGTCGATTCTGGTAAGGACTTTGTGGTCAGGCTTTTATGACTTATCATCACTAAGACGTTGTGTTAGCAGAAGGTGAACTGTGATTTTTGATGATTTTTTTCGGTAAATATACAGTACACTACAATGATTCTTGCGTGTACTGGCTTCATATATGAAAAAAGTAATCATGAGTACTTTTTGCTGTCTCTATTTTTCAGATTTTTGCGTGTTCTGTCCTGTTTTTAGGAATTTTAGGAATTTGTCTGAGCTCCGAGCAAATTCAACAAAAGTTTATGTGCAAAAAAAGTTTGTCAAAGTCCACGTTTCACCCTTTTCAGAACACTTCTGGTAATGAGGAGGTTGATTTTTGTTTTTAGGCTTTGATGATTTTTTGCTTTGATGATCATCAATGTGACATTTGAGATTTGTTTCGTTTCTTGCAGCTGAATATACAGTGCAGTACAAACGATTTTTGCTTGCTATGTCCTGTGACATTTAAGAACCTTCCCTTGTGCGTTATGTCAGTCCTACAAGGGAACATTCCGAAGTGTTCGCCTTAGGTCGAATTAAAACGTGGCACACTATAGTCAAACTTTGGCCACATCACCCTGACTGTGTGGGTGGTCCAACTGGACACTGCTTTGGTTCAGATTTTTTTGCGTTTACAGATCAATGGCAGTAATCTAGAGAAATTCAGCAAGACAACCGACTTACATTCATGATCAAGTGAGTCCAACGTAGACTTTGCAGAAGCAACCCGACGAAAAAGTCAATTCTTTGCCCGCTAATGGAGGTTCTGCCGTGAAAATTGGCTTAATTATCGGAAATGAGTCACTATAGGCTGAGTGAACAAGGCGGACTTTGGTGGGTAGACGAAAACACGCCTAGTGTCAAGTTTCGAAGTTTCAAGTTTCTTCAATGAGCGAATTTCTGCCAGTGGACAGTTAACGCAAGATAACACTAATTATGATAAAGTCGTGAAAACACTAATCATGATCCCTGCTTCTAGTATAAAGCTCCGTGACTAATTAACATGATTGAAATGGAGCAAGTCCAATCCGTCATCTATTTCGAAGACTCTTCGGCCATCTATAGTCTCGAAACTTGGTTGCTTATGTAGCCAACGAAGGAACTCAGTACATCCTACAGTACAGAAATTCTGATGCGATGGAAACGAAGGCTTTTTTAACCAATGCATTCTTCCCGTCATGCTCTATGGATCCGAAACTTGGTCGGCCACGAGTTCAGCAAGGAAGAGTTCGACCGCTCAACGACGTATCGACGGAGTCCGTCTATTAGACAGGAAAGCGATTGAATAGGTCCGAGATGGAAGATATCGACGGGAAAGAAACGGAACTTCGCCTGGAAGATGGCAAGCGAAAGCTCTGAGAAGTGCTCAACTCGAAAAGACCTCTTGGAAGATATCACACCCAATGGGCATTGAGAAGAAACTGGGAACCAAAGGCAGCTCCAAGCGCGACAAGAATTTGGGCAGCGATGGTCAAATATGAAGTGTGACATGATAGAATAAGATTTTACAAATAATTTGCACATGGTGATACAGTCTGTGGAATGGTTAACCTTCTTAAGTATTGAAATTTTTGTTTTGGTATCATACCCTTTTGTAAAGTTTTCTTCTGAAATTCTTTTCGTAAGATTAATGTAGCAATAGAGAATGCAGACGGTTTCCTGTTGGAAATTTTTGTTCCGCGTTAGAAGATCGCTGTGGCGTAACTCTTCAAAGATCGTGAAAATTCATGCATCATTTTTGGTCGTTTGAAGCATTAATACCTGATCCGTTTTTACAAATTCTAGAATGCCAGTTCATCGCGGGAGGATCTATCGAAATCCAAAAGGGAACGACTCAAAAAAGGCTCAAACTTTTAATTTTTGTACAAGACACGCCAAATTTGACTTTATGATACTAAAGAACTGAAAGAAGGTGATCTTCAGTAGATAAAAGAAACATAGAAACCTTTTGTGTTTTTCCTGTTTGATTCAATTTAGGAAACACTTTTTTATGATTTTATTTTTGAATTACATAGTGATCAACCTTTCATATTTTTGGGCTCATTTTCCTCTACAACTTACATGATCGACTTTTCCGTTGACCTCCAACACCGTAGGCATGGGCCTGTCCACCACGAGCTCCTTCTCTCTCGCCTTCTCTTCAGCCATCTTCTGCATCGAGATCAACACGTTGATGTCGGTCCTCGGTGGCTTCGGCGGAGGCACTCCACCGAACGGTGGCGGAGGGGCGATGTGTGTGGTGCCCGGAGCGAGAATAGCCGTAGAGGGTCGACGGTGAACTGGCGCATCGGAGTCGTCTCCTGGAAGGACGACTCTCGAGAAGGGTGGGATTGCGCGTCACTCACCGATGTAGATTCCCTGAGTGACGGCTGTGGAAGTGGTGATGCTCTTGCGGGCCAGAGAGATCTGGGGGAGCTGATTACGGCGCTGTTTCACGGGCGCGCAGAAGCAGAGGACGTCAGGCTGTCGGCTCTGGAAAAATGAGGCGGTGTACATGGAAAACAACGTTACGGATGATGAGTTGGATAGTAACTCTGTACTACACTTTTGGATGCAAGGTGTAATACACCACTTGAAAGATGTGTGTCTACGTTACGCTCCGTTTTTCTAGACCTTTTTTTGCAGGACCCTTGCACTTGAATTTGGATAGCAAAATTAATCTTAGAAACGGATTGGAGAGTAGACACACCTATTACAGATAATGAATCTCTCAGCTCAAAAATGGAGGTAAACTTGGAAACATACGATGTCGGGTAGTCAGAATTTTTGTGGCTCTATTTTTTCCACATTTCACATTTGGAGCCACAGTAGATGTGAGTCGTAGCTACATGTCTCCCTAGCTTGCTATGATACTTCACTACAGTTGCGGCCATATAAATAGGTCCACCATATTCTGAGTCGGCCGAATGTATTACATTTACTGTCGGCACAGTGGGTCCTGGATGGAAAATAAATCATACCATTTCGTTGTCTGTTCAATTCTACATTCAATGGGCTAAGTGATTTTGACAGAGGTTTGAAAGGCAAAGGTTTCAGAGGCCAACTTCTTTCTTTACTGTTGAGTGACCAGCAGGAAGATCAGTTGGTTGATAATTTTGAACTGTACTTTTGTGGTCATTTGTTCTGTGCAATACATTATTTCAAAGAGGCGGTACTCAGCAAACCATTTTTAACAGCATTTTTGCACCCCTTTCCTATCCAGCACGGGTCTTAACCTGAGTAGGATAGCAAAATTAATCTTAGAAATGGATTGGAGAGAGCCTGAGACATCTATTACAAACGATGTTTTAGGCTTTCTTAGCTTTTTCAAATGGAACTTCTCAGAGGGTAACCTCTTTTCTTCGCTGCTGGGTGACAAAAATGTCAACTCTATTAGAAAAATCGTTGACAACCACACGGATCGAAAATTAGGGGAATAATAGGTAATGGATTTTGATAATAGGTTTCCGTATAAATATCTTGCAATCTGTCTTTAATCTAGAATCTGCAAACTATCTGTCTTTATACTCATTGCGCGCATCGCGCTCTTGCCTTCTTACCTACAATTTCGTGCGGTCTTGTACTACACTTGTGGGGTGATTTTTGGTGAAAGAGGGGTGTCTACTCTGCACTCCGATTTACTTTTGTTCCTTTTCTTATTCAACACAGCTCTGGACCCTCTCAAATGGACCTTCTCAGAGATCATATTTTTACGATTTTCCTACTAGTCTCCTATCTTACAAAGCTGACTGATTTCTAACGATCAAAGTTGTCCATACATCTAGGCAACAGAAATGGACATTATCGAAGCCATTGATACCCGGATTTCATATTCCTCGCTCTAATCTTCGGAGAGACGTCTTCTTTCCATGATCCCTAATCTATTTTTGCCCGGTTTTTGTCACTTCGAATGTCGCTTTTATTCTGCGGAGAAACGGGCTTGTTGTTGAGCACGTTGGGCACCTTGATTTTCCGATCCAGTGTTTGGTCTTGGTCCTGTTTTGTCTGTTCTTATCACTATTGCTGTTCAGAGTTTTGGACGCTATTAGAGCCGATTTTTAAAGACATCGCGGCATAAGAGGTCGATTTTTGGCTTCAATTTCACCTTTCACCTTCTGTCTTATTGGATCGGATAAGCTATTGACGAACTCAAGGTAGTTAGTTCGAAACGAGATGGTTCATTTTTCTCTTCAGTCACCTAGTAACACAATCAAAATTTTTGGTAGTTCCTCCCGAGTGCCACCTACATATGACACACAGTCGACTATTATTATCGCTATTTTTGTGGCAATAACCGCGTTTTTTCGTGATGTAGCATTTCTCTCTAGTCACCGAGTAAAAACAGTATGAGAATTTTTGCCAATTTTTGCCAATCACCAACAATGCTAACTGTGACACACAGCACACTTCATTAAACCGATTTTTGATCATGGATTCTTCTGTTATTGGTTTTTTTATTTCATTTTTGGGAGCAGTTCGTCGGAACGGTTCGTGTGAACCATTCACCGAAAACACGACTCACCTACCACAGGGCTTGCCATATCTGAACGGTTAGCATAGGTCATTTTTGAGTCCAGATGGAAATGAATGTTTTCATATTTTCTACAGTCATCCAATAGAAACACTACCAGAATTTTGGCCAATTTGTCCGATCACCAACTATGACACAGAGACGACTATTATTTTTGTTGAGGGCAGATCAGACATGCCCTTTGTGTGACAGTCTACGCAGCAACCTCACCCGATATTTGCTGTGTGCCTCGAGTAAAGGAAACAATCAGAGCATCGCAACAATTATGACCGATTTCTGATAACGACTTTGGGTTTGGAATGATTTAATTTTTGTTTTCATTTCGAATGCTTCGTGTGAACCGTTCATCGAGAACATAACTCACCTGCCAGAGGGCTTGCCATATCTTCAGTCCGCTCTCCAACCTAATGTTCGACGCGATTTCTTCTTCTCTTATGTACTGAGTGAGTGGCGCCAGAAGATAGACGAACAACTGGATGCTTGATATGGAGAACGCCGTTTGCCTGATTTGGTGTAGTGGGTCGTCGGCGATGCTCTGGAAAAGGATAATTATAATCGTGACGTGGTGAGGATAGTGGATAATTCTTTCTATTTTTGCGACATCGTACTGATACTAATATTCCTAAAAGTGCCCTTTTTGTATAATTAATGTATAATTCGAAAACTGAAAGGCAAGCAGATGTTTTGGTCATCTCTGTATTACACAATCAAATGATGAAATTGAAAATTGTGGTCCTTTTCTTTTAATGAATAAGCAATTTTTGAGCGAGAGCGATTCTGTCACAAACTGTATTTTTCATAGCAATATATAGCAATATATCTGTGAGATAGCAATATATCTGGAGATAGCAATATATCTGTGGACGGTTTGTTTGGTGCTCATAGAATTATTTTTGCTCAAGCATCATCCACCAAACCAATTTGAACGCATCTGATCGGCGGGGTCGGTTCGACGTCTGGTGTCTGAAACCGACCGCTTCTCAAACGATCGAATGTGACTTTCGATTCTGACGGGAAACCACACAAGGGGATCGCAGGCAACTAAGAGAGATAAACACAGCCGTCGCTTCTCCATTTGTATACAGGGCACGCTGCTTCTAAAGCAACGATCAACGCTCATGGAGGATTTAATTTTTGCAGGGTAGAACTCTTCTATTATTACTATATGGACTTGTGCGATAGGACTTGGATAGATGCTGCTTATACATGATTTTTGAGCTCTTTTGTCATGGCTTTTCGGATGGAGGTAGCGATACCACTGTGCGCGGCAGGGCAGCTCGCCATAGAATCATTTGTGTTCGAGTATAAACCACTAGTCATGTCATTTGTGTCGCTGGCCATCTCTCCGGTTGTCCACTCGCTCTCTCTGAGGTTTTCGGAGAACACACATCAGTTATATACATGAGACTATAGAAGTGCAAATGGTTGAAAAAAAGCATTTTGTTCATTTTATTCATGAAAGCAACACAAGCGTTCTTGAACGATTCAGATCTTACTTAATGTTCTTCAGTTGTTTTGCCGAATGATGGGTGTGCATTCATGTTCAAATTAATGGGTTTGGTTGGCGAAAATTAATGTGATTTTTGGCTTCCGCCTCTATAAAACTATCCCGCGCATTCTCTATAGTGACATTCAGAGATCTTCAGTGATTCTTGCACATCACTGTTACAGATAAGATAACTTATTTGATGACAACATTCCACTTGCCACTTTTTTTCATTTTTGTACATTTCCGCACCTTGGACACTTTAACACTTCAGGCTTTTATATGAGGAGTGTGTATTGAGATGAGAAATTTTTTGATACTTTTTCGATCTGAATATTTGGAAGTTGGTATGACTGGGGATTCACTAAACAAATTACTGGGTTTCGTATCACAAATATATCACTTTCACGAAAAGTCATCATTTAAAGACCGAATTTTGCTACAGTACATTCTGTATGTGCGGAGATGGACGCCAGCGGGCTGGGCTGGATTGGCTAATCAATCCGGTCAGCGGTTCAGCTGGGAGTTTGGAACAACCGATGTCCATCTCTGTATGTTGTACTAAGGGGATATTCCATCTTTTCGCATTTTTGTAGTCGTGGTGTAAATGCTAATAACTTTCGTCAATTCACGTTTTCAGTTAATTCGTGATAGGGGCGCCAGCCGATCGGTTCAAACGGTTCAGTAGTTCTTTCTGCATCTATGATGTTTTCATTCTAAAGGCCGTTCATCCTACCGAGTGTTCCTGGCCGGTAGGCTACTGATATCCTGATATGCTACACCATTGTCTCGATTTGATGAAGTTGTTTTTGAAGTCACAGTGATAGGGATTGCTCCCAATTTTTGATTCAGCTTGGTCGAAAAATGTCATATGGTCATATCGTCTGTTCTTTTAGAAGCAAACTTTTGACAATCGATAAGATCTGTGCGGGCAAAGCCCAATTGATTTCTATTCAATCTCGCTATCATGTATTTTTGTATTTAAATAGTACCATAACGCTGATTCGTCTTTTGCTATGTATATCATGATTGCACCAGCGATGAAAGTTAGCATCATAAAGCAAGCCCTTTTACACACAAAACGTTGACTTTGATCACGCCATCCGGATTTTATATTTTTCATATTTTTGATCTTCAGACCGCTTCTTAGGGACGCTTCTTAAGCCGAATTATATCTCGCCAAGAAGACCGTCAGCATCGCCCGACCACTTGCGCCGACCACTCAAGCCGAAGAATCACCCCAACTGCGAAGTCTGCTCCGTCAACCGTACCGAAGACGGGATTCCACGTCGCCTGTCGTGCTCCACCACAGCCTCTTTATCGCTTCGAAGCCTGCGCACATTGATGGGACAGCCGCCTTCAACTCCGACGTCGTGTCCTGCGCCGAAGAAAGAAGAGAAATAGCGACAACGGTGACGGTTCTTCATTGTGCATTATGAGATATCATTGGTTTGGATATCAATTGGATATCAATGTTATTGGTTAAAGAGTAAAAACGTAAATGTAAGAAATACTGTCGCCTCTTTAAAGCTTTTTCTTTACTTTTTTTTTCGCATTTTTTTCAGCATATTTTATTTCTTATTAATTCGGATTGAATCACAAAAGAAGTGACCTTTCTACAAACATAAAGAAGGGCTCACATAATACACACCTCGCATAATGGATAGATTTCGAAATTTTTGAACTAGATGATGATTTAGGGTGGAGCGTGCTTATCTCTCCTGTCCCACGGCTTCTGAGACAAGAATGTCTTTCCTTTGTTCTGGTCTACGGGCGCAGTATGCGACCGCTCAACACCTAACGGGTTAACAGAAATTTTCGGCGCGTGGATGGATAACCGCAAAATTCCTTACGATTTATGAATGTGTTGGGCGGATCTTTTTGATTACAGGGTTATACTTCACAATATACAGCTTTAGCCAAACGGTATCGATTTTTGCCATTAGTATGTCGATAGAAGGCTTCCCTATGAACGTGTGAACGTTATAACTGTGTGAAACTTTTAAATGTGATCTAGTTCTTGTTGCAATACAGTGTGGGCTCGAAAGATAGACACATCAGTGACTATAGGTCAGTCAGAGTTCATTTGAAATATGGAAACTTTCGACAAACGCGGAAGCAGCAAGAAAATAAAAACAAAAAATATTCGCAGTCAGCAGGATTCGAACCTATGCGGGCAGAGCCCAATTGATTTCTAGTCAATCTCCTTAACCACTCGGACATGACTGCATGTGCTGTTAGTCAGCATGGAACCCTATATATAAACGGAGAACCGACGGGTCCATTGGTCTGTCTGTGTGGGTTTTTCCGTTCGTAGGGGGGCGGAAAGGAGGACGCAAAATAGGGCAACGATCACAAAATGTCGTTCAAATCGTTCGGAAATATGGACACCATAGTAGGTCCCAAACTACGTGAAAGACGAGCGCTGTGAATCTAACTCGGTGAAGTTACTGGGGGCATTTTCGTGGAAATTGCTTGAATGTGATTAATATCTTGTTGTAATACTGTGCGGGGAAAGAGCGACGCACCTTTCCAAAACGCTGAAATAAAGGTCATACCACCAAAAAGCGCGTTTCAAAAGACGTAGGATGACGTTAAGTCATACACGCAAAGTATGCTGTCTAGGCAAGGCTCGGTGACCAAATCGAAAAAAAGTGACACATCAACAAAAATCGGTGGTGTTTCGTACGTTTCGATGGGATTCAGATCCGGAGTATATGTTTGCCAAGGTGCGCCTATCTTTCTGCACCGTACTGCATACTGTCATTTTTGAAAACGACAACTGTGTAACAGGGATTTTTGGAGATTCCTTTAGATCACCAAGTTGATTGCGAAATTTTTGTACATTATTGAGGCATATTATAAAAGAAGCATACGAGAGTAACTTCTACATCAAGTCTGTCAAGCAGATACCTTCTTCATGAAGAAATAGTCTATAGAAGGATTTTTTGAGGACCAATATATGTGCAGAGTACTTATGGATTTATATTTTTGTTTTCGAAGATCTGTCGACTTTACATGTAGTGTAAATCAAAATAACATTTCATAGGTTATACTACACAGTTTGCTAGCATCTGTAGCATGGAGCCAGAGAAAAGGGCAGGAAGAACAAAGCATTTTTGCGGTGGAATTGGGTTGCCATATATGTACATGGTTCAAGGGGTTCGTGGGAACTTCTTATTTTGTACATGGCTCAGGGTACGGTCAAACATATACGGCTAAGATCAACGCGACACCAGGGGCGGTGTACTAATCAAACACGTAAGCCATACAGACAGTTCTAACAGAGCGATTTTGAGTCACTTTTAGTCTCTTTTTGTCAGCAGTAGTTTGTCCGTAGGGCTACTTGGCGATTTTCTTGAAGATTTTTGCACTCACAAGGGAACCACCCGAAGTGATACGCGCCGATCGAGCTGCGGTGTGGTGGGCCGGCTAACATTGTGCAGAGCCGAGCTGCGGCAAATTTCAAAACAAGCAAGTTAAGCATTTTTGCTAGATTTTGCTGCCCGGGTACAATAAAATTCGACCTGAAACGGCAAAGAAGTTCTGTAAGATGGCGGTGGGAGACCTTGAGTTGTCAATTGAAAACACTCCGAGTGGTTGTTTCATCTCCCGTCCCCGTTTAAATCGCCTAAAAGGCAACAACAGGGAAGAAACTAGCGCTTTGCCGCAACAGAATTCGTGTGCATCTACATTATTGTATGTGGATAATTTCCGGGTCTGAGGGAAATGATCTTTTTCCTTTATGCGGCGAGGTAGACTGCAGGGTGGTTCCCTTGTCAGTAATTTCGCGCATCAGAAAATCCTGAACTTTGCTTTTCAATTTTCGAAGGTCATACTCAAGCAGTGAAGTCAAGAAGTTCGCAATTTTTGTATGCGTACCGCAACATCGCAGATTCTGTATATGTATGTATGGGTGAATGTAGATAGCTTTCAAATGTGTTAAATTTTTGGATATGGAAATAAAATGAGCATTTAAAAACTCTGTTTACATTAAACAAAAACGAAATTGGTTCAGCATTTTTGTGGGGAGTTGTACATATTAGCAAGGCCTTTTTGGTTATCTGAGGCTATTTGAGGTTGTGCTTAACAGCTTCTTCTGCTTCTTAAGCAGCGATATCGATGGTTGGTTAAATGTTCTACATGGAGCGATTCACACGAACGCTTAATTGTGAGTAATTCTATTCTATTTTTTTTTCTTTTTTTAATATTTTTGTGTGTTTGAAGACAGGATGAGTTTCAAGCACTGCCCACTCAAACGGTCAAGAATCGCTACGTTTATTGCGCCAGCCGAACCCAAGATGGCTCTCCACTTCATCAGCTGTGCTCTGCCGCCTGCTTCTCTACGGAAATAAGCCGCTCAACCACACCCATGGTGCTACTGTTTCCTGTATGCGGATACCATCTCCAATCGGGACAAGAAGAAGATCTACCTCAACGATGTGATTTGTGTCCTCTTGTACGTCGTGCATACAAAACGACGTAGCACAGTAAGTATAATGCTGTGATTCCAGAAGATTATTGTTCTTGTACCATAATAGAGGTTTTTCATGATAGACGTAATGTCATTGAGCTAATATATTGAACATAAACAATGGTAAATAGGTAACATTTTTGGACGTGTATTTTTAGTGTGTTCATAAACCGTGTAATTACTCTTACTTGTTTTTATAAATATTTTTGTGAGGAATTCGCACAAAGATTCGGAATTGCATCCACAGAGTCAAGGGTTGTTCTGGTTCGTATTCGAGAAATTGGGATTAAAGGGACCCGGTCATGGATAAAAAAAGTTTTATAAATCTTCTGAAAATTTGTGTACCCCTGTTTTCGGGGTCGCTGAACACGGTGGTAAAGTCGGTTTCCCGAAAATCCCGGTAGTTTCCAAGAATCAGGCCTTAGGATTCAGAATGTGTTTTACTAAGGATCCCGGCACGATTTGTTCGGCGGGAAACAACCAGCGCACAGCATCTTCGCTTTTTCTCGGCGCACTCGGCTGCTAAATGTTTGCGGTTTTCTGTATCATCATATATCGAATTATTCCGGAATCTATCAGATAAGTTCAATGTATAATAATGTAGGTGCTTTTCGATCCTTCTTTTCAGGGCGTACAGAGGGAAGCTTCCAATTAGGGAGCAGATCGTGAAGATTCTGAAGTAAGTTCGTCAAGATTTGCTGAGCCCTACTGAGAATACGTCCTCAAGTCGAACGGTACAAGCGAATCTGCATATATCTCGCGGAGCTCGCCAGGATAGATCCCTTACCGAGCTCGCATAGATCGAATGCAAGCCGCTGGGACTGAAACTCGGCCTGGGCACTAGTTTACGGTTTATGTGGAGAACATGCGTCAGGGAAAATACTTTTTATTGAACTTACTCTACAGAAGAAACGAAGAAATGGCAAAGAAGGCGCAAAGAATGGTTCGTTATTCTTCGTCAGATTCGTTTGCGTCTTCAGGAACGAACAATAGGTCACTTTCTTCGCAGTCGTCGATATTGGAAATTGCAGAAGGATATTCCGTGGGCGCATCTTCGACGTACATCACCATAACAGGTTGCAGTTCTGTTTGCAGGTTTGTGCCATGAGTATCCTGAACGTTTGAGGCAGACTGTGTTGCTGAAAGAAGAATTGATTGGCGCCACTCATTCAGAGGTTTGAAATGAGCGTGTTTCTGGACATTACGACGCTGCGATTTACTGAAAACTGTTCGAGTTTTTTCGGGAGGGCCATTTTTTATGTACCGCAAGCGGATCTCGTTATGATGAAGCACTGCCATCTTGGATCGTTCGAAGTAGGCGCCCTTCGGATAGAAGTGATCCTTTGGCGTATAGATCTTGCCGGCCACAGAGTGGAAATTTTCAATACTGGACGTTGTGCAGATCGGAGAGCACTCGACTAGATTTTCAAACACATGCGGTTTCAGTACTTCAATATATATTTGTAAGAAGCATCATCTGGGCTAAACCGTGCCTGATCGTCTTGCTCAGGATCGTGAAGGCATCGTTCAAGTCGCTTGAATTTTTCGTTTGGGAGGTTATGTATGCCTACTAAATGATATAAGCAGCTTTCTGCCACTTCTTTGCAGAGTTCCCCGTCCCCTTTAGCAAATTTAACCGAGAACCATAAGTGATTCGTCACTTGCTGAATTGAATCCCAAAGGTCGGACCGCTTCTTCGCTTTCGTACCCTTATAGAGCTGTTTCTTTACGTTTTTGATAACATGCCACGGATCAAGAAAACACTGGATGTGATTCAGCAGGGGATCCTCCTTTATCATTTTTCGTACCGCCTCATTCTTATCAGTCGTTAACGATGCGATCTGCACTGGCACTACTCTATGCGCCAATTTGTCTACCAAGCGGTGCAAAATTCTTTTAGTCCCTTCGACCTCCATAGATGAGCTTTTATTCCCGGTTTCTGCTCGTTCCAGAACCTCAATATCAAGGATCAGGCCATCCCGATCCGTTACTGTGCAGCGGCATATCGTTGCACAGAATCCACGTGAATCATACTGTGCATCTGCACAAAGGTGAAGTCCTTCTTCTCCCCTTTCCGCCACTTTTTGGATGCTGATTTCGAGAATATCAATCTGCGATTGACAAAAAAATCGGTTCACTGAAGGAAGTGCGAAATGCTGAATATGTCGCGTGTGCTGCTTTTCTCGTAAAACCGCCAGTTCCGCAACATCAAAAGCTTCCACCAAACGATGATAAGAGATTCCTGCTGTGTAGCACGCCACTGAGAGTCCAAAGTCGCCGGAACACACCGATGTTCCACCAACCAGTGTTTGACTTCTCCAATCCCATCGCCCACACGAACATTTGACACCAATTGCAGATCCCTTTCGAAACGCCCTCGCATTCTCACCCAAGTTTGTGGTACAAAAAGGACAATTTATAAGTTTGAGTAATACTTGGAGCTGTGCCCACTCTATGAAGAAGAATCGTTTGCCATCGACAAGCTCTGAGCTCGTGGACACTATTTCTGGAGTACTCTCGCAGTCTTCGAAATCGTCATCGGTAAATTCAACTTCTGTTTCCCTCGAAGACTGGTCAAATACAAAACTGGCCACGGCATCATCAATAATCACGGTCGAGGAACGCCGAAGAGCAGTTTTGCTCATTTGCGCACCCGATGACGAACAGGCGTACCTCCGAACATTCACAGGAGCCGCGTAAGTGTTCGGCGGCTTATAAGGCAAAGGTAAAGATCCACTTACCAGTAATCCTCGCTCGTAGGTCCGATACGTTGCTGACCTTCGGTACAATCCCTGTGGAAAGTGTCGATCGCAGAGACGAGGTCGCGCTTGTGCGAACATCTGGTTTAGGATTTCCGGATATTGGCGAATATCGAGGGCGTTAATCCAGCTGTTGCGCTCTTCTTCGTTGGTAGGAAAGCTTCGAAGTGAGTCGGCGGCCTCGCCACAAAGTGAACACTTCATGTTCGTCGTAACTGGCTAATTCCGAAAGTACAAAAAATGGCAGCTTACACAAAAAGTGCGCCGAGAAAAAGCGAAGATGCTGTGCGCTGATTGTTTCCCGCCGAACAAATCGTGCCGGGACCCTTAGTAAAACACATTCTGAATCCTAAGGCCTGATTCTTGGAAACTACCGGGATTTTCGGGAAACCGACTTCACCACCGTGTTCAGCGACCCCGAAAACAGGGGTACACAAATTTTCAGAAGATTTATAAAACTTTTTTTATCCATGACCGGGTCCCTTTAAGCTAGCGTTGTAGACTCAGTCTTCAGCGATGTTGAAACTTTATGGATATTCTGATTTTGGGTATCTTTGAAATCTTGTTCAAGTGATGTGCTTTCAAAGTAGTGGCTAACAAATGCTTCGTAGGTGAAATGAGGATGCTTCAATTCAACTAGAGTGCCGTCTGAAACCAGCGAAAACCTTCTTTGCTGTATCATCTGTAGAAAGACACACATCCGTATGTATTTTTGCCAATCGCGCGTTCCACCTGATATGATTTTAAGGATTTTTGAAATTCTTCGAAATGTTTCTTCTCATTTAAAAGTGCAACATATACTTCGACATCTTGAGTTGAAGAATCAGTCTTTGGCGGTGTTGAAACGTTGTGATCTACTGATTTTGGGTATCTTTGAAATCTTGTTTAAGTG
The DNA here is from genome assembly GCA_030435675.1 of Steinernema hermaphroditum. Classification (NCBI taxonomy): domain Eukaryota; kingdom Metazoa; phylum Nematoda; class Chromadorea; order Rhabditida; family Steinernematidae; genus Steinernema; species Steinernema hermaphroditum. Next base: position 2,973,191 of record CM059623.1, read on the forward strand.
ATATGCATTCAATGTAGTGGCTAAGATTTTTGCGCAAGAAATGCGTAAACTAATCTATCTTCTTTAATCATCATACAGTTTTGGAGCGAATATCTTATCATCTTTGTCAAGAGTTTCGTGATTCAAGCTACATAATAAAAATTTGTTTCTTCTAACCAAATCTAAAACCACTCACATGGAGTTATACTTTTTACGTTAGCAATATTTTTGAAAGGAATATCACGGCCGTTTCCTAACTCTTGTCGTAATTTTCGAACAGTTGTATGTATGTAGAAGCAGTTCCCTTGAAATCGTAGAAAACTGGCATACCCCTTTTTGACTGGAATCTGGCGCTGCATAATCTTATGAAAAGGACGAACTACCCTGCCAGAAAGAGAGGGTTACGATGGTTTTGCCAAATTGGATAAAGCACTCTTTGTCTCTCTATTCCCCACTTTGCAGAAATTTACTTTCTCGTTTGTGTCATTGAGTGTTTATAGTTGGCCCCCACCAGGAAAAATAGTTTCGCATCGGAGCGCCATGATTGGGACCGCGACCGGTTATGAACGCTACTTAAATTGAGAAGGTTTATTTTATTTCGGCCCCTTTATTTATTTTTGGTTCCTCGTCTGGCTTCATTCCGGCAACAATGTAGTGGTCTTCGTTATCTTTCATCCTCAAATGACTCCTTTGAGAATTCTCTCCCAGATTTAATGCGCTCAAAACGACGCTGTTTTCCACATCACCCCAAAGTGCCCACCTTTCCGCTCTCCGTTTCGTTGCACTCATTGGCCGAGTCGAGCAGCAGCCAGTGCAGAATGTAGAGGATCTTCTGCAGCGACTGACCCATGGGCGTCGGCGTCGTCGGCGACTCCATGTCGCTGCTGGCCGCCGCTGCCGCGGCATTCTCGCTCTCTTCGGCGATGAGCGATGCGCAACACTAAATAGAGTGTGAGTGGTCCCCGAGGGCTCGTCGCCAACCTGAACGATATGTGGAAAAGCGGCCTTGACGAATCGCCATCGTGAGACCGATTGGATGGCGTCGGAGAGCGACGGCGACAGACCGTGCAGGATGTTCTGCACGACCACCCGTTCGAAAGTCTGAAAGAGCGGGATGCTTCAAGAATCACACCATTTAGATATGATCAATCTCAAAACAGTGGAAAAGTATCCACCATTCTTGAAGTTGGTAATGATTATGGAAGTTTGGTCGGTTTTTCATATCCATTTTTGGATTGTAACCAGGAGGACCAACTTTATCGTAGTCTATACGAGATTGCTCGTATGGACTATTAGGTCTAACCCCGAAAAGAGCGAAAAGAAAAACATGCATTACTCTCGTAGTAGGTAGTTATTATGGAAGCTTGGCCGGTCTCCATATCCGGTCTATATGATATTGTTCGTGGGTCAATTCTGTTAAACGATCACGGATCACGGGACCAGCCTTCAAGGATTGATCACAGATACGACTACATACAATCTTTTCGCTTTTTTTTGCAAGGAAATAGCGGAATGTATTATTATCTTAGTTAGCAGTTGTTATGGAAGTGTGGCCAATCTCCATATCCATTTTTGAATTGTGACCAGCTGGAGGAATCTTAAAGCGGTCTTCATATGAGATTGATCTTAGGCCCATTCTACAAAATGGTTGCTTAAAAATCAGTGGATTAGTATGGAAATGGAAAAGTGGAAAAGTAAACTTCATTCTATTTCGGGACTC